>CM055608.1:29550047-31042547 GCA_029379385.1 Quillaja saponaria
TAAACAAATAATAAACATTCAAAACAATATATTACAAAGATTTATTTTTTAATGGTTGGTAAGCTAAAAAAAGGGATAGTCTATACGTATCCAATGTCTACGAAATCCTTTAAACCTTTGTTTGCTTTTACCCATAACCAAACAAAATAAGGAGTTTCTTGCTCTTTACAAAAAAACAAAAAACAAAAAACAAAAAACAAAAAACAAAATTGAAGTGTAAGTTTTTAGCATAAAGGACAAAACTAGAGAGCAATAATAAAAGAAAAGGAAAACAACACCCATCATGCACCTCTCTGGCTTCGCTTCACCGACAAAAAAAAAAAACAAAAAAAAATAGAGTAGAGGATGCGATCAAAGGGTTGGATTGTTGTGAAATAATGGTTGTGATTCGCAGAGGTTGGGCTACTGGAAGTAAGGTTGAGCTGCATTGTTTCAGCCAATCATAACATAGAACTTGCATTTGCTAAGTATGATGTGTAGTGTTTTAGGACTTACGTAGGTTATAATTTGGAGAATTTCGAGTTTGCAAAGAATCTATAGATTTGTGATTTGGTTAATCATCACCAAAAAAAAAAAAAAAAAAACAAAAACTCAACTTAGTGAATTGCGGGTGAATTGGCTATTCAGTGCAATTCACATGGCTGAATCGCAATTTACCTCCGATTCAAACATTCCATCAATTCTATAAGCGATACATGTCGCCACTCATCTGTATCGAATCATATCATGTCGTACTATATGTGATTATGACAACAGAGCTTTTGCTACCAACTGGTGCAGCTCACACAATAGCATAAGTGTAAATGCACAGATACTATACAAATGGTAAGAATGCCAACCCACGACAATGAATATTCTAACATGTCAGAAACAGAATAAAAATTCAAAGTCAATTTCTGATAAACACATAAGTAAAAGAATAATGGATGAATAAAAAGAATTACAAGAACTAAGACAGAGGAGAGGAGAAGAAGGAGAGTAAGAAAAAGTTGCTGCCCACGGAGCTGGTATATAATCTTTTTCTTGAAGTGCTTGCAAATTTAGTTCAACGAAGTAGAAGTATTGTTACCAAAGGATTCAGATGGTCTAATGGATTGGCTTGTGGGATTGAACTGAATTGTAACAACTAACAATGATGGCCTATATTATGTGTGTATATTATATGCAAACAAAATATCAAGACTGTATATGTGAGAAGTGATAATAAATGAAGTCAAATTATATGCAAACAAAATATTAAGATTGTATATGTGCTAACAAATGAATCGATAATTTGTTCAAGACTCAGTATTACCAGGTTTACGTAAGTTCATTTCTAAGGAGATAATCCAGTAGTACCAGGGTCCTTGAACTGATCAAGCTGTTTCCTACCATGGCAAATTAAGTACTCAATGTAGACGAAATTTTTATGATCTACTTCCTTGGAATTACGGCGGAATTCAGATGACACGATGGATTCTATCTTGTGTCTATCTTCTTTAGATTTGGAACGGCAGCTAGCAGAAACCCTCTGTATAAACTAAGTACTTGTTTCTGCATCCCAGAAAGCCTTCTTCCACCTGAGTCTCCCATTTTATCTTTTTTATATCTGGTATTGCATATGCTTTTAGATGTAATACTGCCAAGAACCAAAACGAAAACTATAAGCTACTAACCATTTTCATTATCACCAACACTCAGCTGGATATGTAACTATTTTTGCTAGCACTTCTTGAGTTGGTCCAAAGCCAATGTGACTGATTTACTGATCAATCACAAAGTTGAGCACCGGTGACTAGTATTTGAATTAATTTAATCACTCTTCTATACACTAATATAGAATGTACATTGGCGATTGGCTGTTTTCTACACCCCATCCCACAGACACACACGTACTAAGGAGTCAAAAATTGAATTGACAAAGAAACCTATTTAATATTGATGCTAGTTAATCTAAGGAAATGAGTGCACTGAGCTTGTTGGGCATAATTGGATTTGAACCTTCCCTACTAGAGGAGAAGGGGATGATAAAATCATTGTCATGCAGTGATATTGAAATATGCCCATTAAGCACATCCATACGCATGTTGAATTTAAGCTTCTGTAATATGCATAGCAACTCAACTGGGCATACATAAAAAGCCCCGTATTAGTCTTCCCTCAAATTAAAATAAAAAGGGTAAAAATTTAGAAAACAAAATCATCATCAGACATCGTACACGTTAGTATATCATCTTAAACTGTTTTATAAAGATGAAGATCTACTCCAATCCAATCAAATAAAATAGTAAACCAATTCATCCAAAACTTACTACTAGTATTTATGGCAACATTGGCAGACCTGTTCTTTTAGTATCTCAGGGTTATGAGAATTCGCTAACTACCTGATATTTTTCAATAGAAAATCAAACTTTGATTCACAAACGAAATCCAATACCGATCAGGGCAAGAGAAAACCATCAGATTCTGGATAATGCATATAGCTGACAGAATTGCCAGAAAGACGGATAGAAAGAAAGAGGTGGCAGCAGCGCCACTCCCTGCTAGTATATGCAAAGGTTTGTTTTTTTAGAAGTATTAGAAAAAGGTTTTTTTTTTCTTTTATTTCTTAGTGCTTTGTGTTTGGAACAATATTTTTAGTAATTTTACAATTTATTTTATTTTAAATAAATTGTCTTATTTAAAAAAAAATTATATTTTATAAAATTTAATCTAATTCTTTTATTCAAAAGAAAGAAATAATTCATTTTGATTTAAGTATTTTTTTGATATTACTTTCTAAATTTTTAATTAAAATTATTATTGATTAATTAAAAATATAAACAAAAAATAATTATTGTTCAATAAATAAAAGATAAGTTGAGAGAAACAATTTATAGTTGATGAGTTGAATATTGACTCTTTATCGATTTACCTAAATAAAAAAAATATGATATTAAAACTAAATATGTTATTTGAAGTAAATTAAATAATAACTTATATCAAATAAATTTTATAAAATAAAATTTAACTAAGTTGGTATGAAATTTATAATTAAATAAATAAAATTTAATTAATTATTATTTCATTTATTCCAAACTTAAAAAACTTAAAATTTATTTAAAGTAAACTGATTACTAAACACACCAAAAAAGAATTTACAAATGTTTTTTTCAGTAAAAAGAATGTTTTCTTCTTACTTTTTTTTTTTTTTTTTTTCCACTAGTTTCTGACTTGCTGTCATAATCACATCCTAGTATTTTGCTTTTCATTTTTATGATTTATAATCCTATATTTCTAGCATTTCACGGTAAGAAATAATGGAAAAAAGCTCCATCCATATATTGAAAGAGCTCAAGATTACCGCCTGAGGGCAGAAGCACCCCCACGGAGCTAGCAGTACTGCGGTAGTTCACAAGTCCTCCTACTCCTACTATTGCGATGACTGTTCAGTTCTCAGGCCTGTGGCTGCCCAAACCTCCTACAATACCCAGACAATTTGGTCCACCCCGAGGCAGACAATCCCCAACAGCTCTGGCAGCCACAGCTACTCTCTCATCCCAGCCTCCCTCCCTTCAGGCAAGAGTTACATACCAATTTTACCAGACAGTTCTCTGATTCTCTGTATTCAGGAATAGTAAATTTGGAATATTACCAATTTAATTTGTTTACCCACTGTTTGGTTGCTGAGAAAACCAAGAGACGTGGAGGAATTTGGAACTTCTAATTTAATTATAATGTCAAACTGGGTGAAAATTGGCCATAGAGTAATACCGGCCCAAGCTGATTGGTGGTATTCGTTTTTACAAGCCCGTAATAATGGAAATAACTGTTGAACTAAAAGAACTTGTTATTAAATTTCTTTCTATTTTTTTATTTATTATTCTTATAAGTATTTCTTTCTATTTGTTCTGCCAATCAAACATTCCAATGTTAATGTATTCTGGTGAATTAGAAATGCACTAGTTTATGCAATACATAGGGAATTCCGGAAAAGTTGTAGTTACTTCAGAGTACAAACTGCTGGTGTTTTAATCTTTATTTCTAAAGCCTGTTAGAGTAAAGACTATTTTATTTCCGATTTAAATTGTGATATTCATAAATAGAAAAACTGGTGAAAATGTCATGAAACTTCTGTATTATCTCCTTGTTTGCCGGACTTGTATCCTTTCGTGGATGTGTCTTGGGCTTCTTGAGCTATTTTAGTACTCCGGATCTTCCTCTTTAACTCAGTTTGGTTTTATAGATACCATCTAGTAATTGGATTGAGAACATCGCAGATAGTAGGTGGGAGAAGTCCGAGTTGGAGTGAAAATGGGTATACCAAATCCAACAGCACGTTTGATGGCTGTGAGGGAGAGACTGATTGGATTGATCTAGAGACAGATCTTTATCACTGGACAAAGGCACTCCGTCCGGTGCAGGTATATATGGCTATGGCTATGAGATTAGCCTAGGACCGGTGAATTTCCCAAGGGGCGATTTGGTTAATTTTCTTCCAATTAGAATGGAGCATTTTAACTTAAGATTGTTACTGTTCATGACAATTGGACAGTGGTATCCAGGTCATATTGCAAAAACAGAAAAGGAACTCAAGGAGCAGCTCAAGTTGATGGATGTTGTCATCGAGGTCCGCGATGCGAGAATTCCTTTGTCCACCAGTCATCCACAGGTTAGATTGTTATCTTATGTTTGATAGTTTTATACTACTGAGATTCAACACGAATTAGATGTATTTATTGATTTTTATCGTCTCCAGCAGTTTATGACTTAAAATTATTTATTGCTATTTGATCATGTAATTTCTTTCTTCTTTCAACTCTTCCCTTCTATATGATATGTAGAATGTTAAAACCTCCTCTCCTGTATTCAAGAAATTTGCACAAGGCCCTTTTATGCACTTTTCAATCAAATTTGGCTTCTTTGGATTTTGTGTAATATCATCTACTATTAATGTTGAGTCATTAATAGTTTCTAATGTCACAGAAAATGCTCTTTTTCTTTACTGAAACAAACATATTTAATGAGGCTCTCCAATAAAACACCACCTTTTAAGTCTAAGGAGTTGGTTCTACATTCCTAGATCTTGATCTTTCTTTTAATTTTTCTTGAACAGATGGATTTATGGCTCGGTAATAGGAAAAGAGTTTTGGTTTTGAATAGAGAAGACATGATATCCTCAACAGACCGCAATGCTTGGGCAACTTATTTTGCGAGGGAGGGAACCAAGGCTGTCTTTTCAAATGGGAAACTTGGAATGGTATCCTAACAAAAGAAATGCTCTCTCAGCTTTCCAATGTTTGAACATAATGTTGCAGTATTGCTCAGTCTCATGTTGTAATTACAGGGTACAATGAAGCTAGGCCGGTTAGCAAAGGCATTAGCAGCTGGTGTAAATGTCAAACGCAGAGCCAAAGGACTACTTCCTCGTGCGGTGGGTTACTCCTAACCAATTGCAAGGCGTATTGGGTTAGAGTAATTCATTTAATGATTATATTTCTTGCATACTCTGGCAAAAGTTCCAAACACCACTTCTTTAATATGGAGGATTTTGATATAATCGTAGGCTGTTGGCCTGTTGCTTTCAAATGAAGAATTTTATGTTCGTTCTGCATAGTCTTAACGGAAAATGGAGGGGGATTCTTCTATACAATAAATGAAGGCGTGTACTGATATAAGTTTTACAATTCTATCTAACACTCACTTGCTCATAACCTTTTTCTCTATAAATGATTGTCCATCAACTTAGTATAATAGAACATATGTTAGTTGACATCTAATATTTAATTTGTGTTTCACATTTGACATAAAATGTGCTTTGTTCTTGAGGTATTTTTCTTTCATTATATATGTCATAGGTACCTTCGCCACTGCATGATACCTGAGTATATCATCTATGTCATTTGTAGTTTATCAATTTCCGGTATTAAAGATATTGAAATTGTCTGGAAGTGATCATCCTGAATAAAATATGCCCTCTATCCCATATTCCCATGCACAATTAGTTAGGTAAGAAGTTCCAAGTTTATGGTAAATTAATCTTAACTTTAGAGCCACATGTTGGTTCTTGGTTAGTTAATCCACACGACTAAAGTTCTAAGTTTATTAGTAAATAAATCAAGAAGGCTTGAATTGGTTCTTGATTAGTTAGGTAAGAAGTTTATTAGTAAATAAAACTTCACTATCATATCCTCTATCCCATGCAATAGGATTGAAAAATAGACAGAATAGGAATGAGCTGGTATTATTGCAGAGCAACATTAGTCCTTTTGACAATATGAATTTATTAATGCTCTTGTGTGATGCTCTACAAATTTTTTCTTCAAAAAGTTTACATTTTTGTCAAACAGGTTCGAGCTGGAATAGTCGGATATCCAAATGTTGGGAAATCATCTTTAATCAACCGCTTGCTAAAGCGAAGAATGTGTCCAGCAGCCCCCCGACCAGGTGTTACAAGAGAATTGAGGTAAGGTTTTATTGTTTTTTTCAACACATCAATGTTTGTTGCGATTGTGAGAAGTGTGGGAGAAAATAGAAGCTGTATTTAGTTAGTGCTAGAACTTTGTTTACCAAAAATGCAATTTCTGTAACTGCTTTTTTTGGTGCCACTTTTTTTTACATCAAATTCTTGGTGTAACTTATTTCTTTCATTCTAGTTATAACTTCCTTTTGATTTTCTTTTTGCCATCAAAATTAATTTAATGATGTGTAACTCAGGTCTAGATCTGGGAATAACAGGGGATCCCAAAGCTTGAAAAGTATTTATTGTCATTATAAGATGTTTGCAAACATGGTACTGAAAGAATATAACTATGCTGATACTAAGTTAAGATCATGTTGCCCTTTTTTTTATTTTTTTATTTATCTTTTAAATGAAAATAACCAGAAAGGTTAAGTTGATTTCATAATATGGGCATTTGGAGTTTCCTCACTCTTAACAAAAGAAGGAAAAAACTCCTAATGATGCTACGTTCAAATGATTATTTATGTACTAAACAATTGTATTAGAAACAAATTTTCTGACGATGGTACATTCTAGTTGTTTTTGGTGCTAACTAACAGATTTGAAGTTTCAGATCAACATGAAGTTCTGATCTTTCACCTTACATACATACTTAATTCTTGAAAAGGTGGGTTCGTTTTGGGAAAGATCTTGAATTGCTGGACTCTCCTGGAATAATACCAATGAGGATCAGTGATCAGTCAGCTGCAATAAAACTTGCAATTTGTGATGATATTGGGGAGAGATCCTATGATTTTGTAGATGTTGCTGCAATTCTTGTACAGATGCTGACAAAGCTTCCATCAGTAGGTGTGTCTCGTTTCTGTTTATCAACTAGAAGTTGCCTAGGATAGTAAATATTTTTGAGAAGTACTCTGACAATTCATCTTGGTCTATAAAAGTGTCGTGTTTTGAAAAAATTTATGTGTTATGAAATTGTTTTGATTGTCGCAAATAACTCCTTGTTGTTAGATGTCAAACACCATTTGCAGCATTCTGCATAAATTGGGGCTACCATCAATTTCGCTCACCAATACTTCCTTTTGATTACCATTCTCTCTTGAAGTGGTCAAGACTCAAGGAAGTATATAATGCAGGAAAACACTTTAAAAACTATATTTGGCTCTACGGGCCTACGGCTACTCTGAACTGGGGTTTGTCCTTAACAGTTTCTAAGTTATTGTTGTTGCTTGGGTACTGTCAACAAAGTCATTCAAAAACTGCAATCACCTGCTCCATTAAGTTATTTTCCTCATTTATTTTGTTAATTGTTGTTAGGAAGACAACCGATAAATGCTTACCATCATTGTTTTAAACTTACATCAATTACTACATATATTTCTTATTAAGTTCTAGTTCTGGATTGCAATTTCAAAACATTGATGTCCATTTTGCATAACCCTTTACATCTCCATCCTATACATGATTTAATTCATTGATCTAATCAAGGTCAAGGTCTTCAAACTTTGACTGGTGATTAACATAAAGATGGAATTTAATTTTTAGGTTCTCTCACGGGATGGAAGCTATACTCTGTTTTTGTTCAATGCAGGTAGAGATGCTCTTCTTAACCGCTACAAGATTGATGTAGATAGTCATTGTGGTAAAACGTATGTCTCTAAGTAAATGAAAATTATCATATACCGTATAGAACAATGCAGTTTCATTTTTGAAGAATGTACAGTCATCCTATTTCCGTTTAATTTGATGATACTCTCGGACTTGCAGATTTGTACAAAAGGTTGCACTTCAATTATTCAATGGAGATGCTCATCAAGCAGCATTCCGTGTTCTGACAGATTTTCGGAGAGGTAAGTTTGGTTGGATAGCACTGGAGAGGCCTCCTAGGTAATGTTGGATGTTTGCCTTGCAGTGCAGACCTTTTGAATTGTGAAGCTTCAATTTAGAACACTCTTCAATTTGGTGTCCAAGAGCATAACTTAATGAGATATGGAGGTTATATGGATCTTGACAATATGTCGTTGTTGAAGAACCAGCTTCTGAATCTCAGACTTATGTAACACAATGAAAGGCAGTTGAGAAATTGACATGAGTCTGAAAGTCTGAAGACAGACCCAGTGGGGGTGCTTAAGTTGTTTTTTTTTTAGGTTACTGTGCATCTATAGTTTGTTCAGTGAAGGCCTCAACGTGACAACCAGATAACCACGGCCCTGTATTTTTATCTGCAACTTTTTCTAGCAGGTTGAAGGGCATTTTGTTAGGTATTTTGAGTTTTCCCAACCATTTTACTAAGTAAATTGTTAAATGTGCTGTTCATAGAGGATTTGCAATAAGGCAGATGTTCATTACATTGCACTCTTGCTTAACATTGTCAAAGTTAACAACTACCAAAGTGTCGTGTTTAAATATTTAAATATGATGGATAACCTTAGACTTTAAAAATAACGTATCAATACTCATTCATGGGCAATTTGAAATGAAGGAAATGGTCCATGCTAATCTGAACTGTCTTCTACTACTATTTCACAAACTACTGCATTCGTTTCTCAAAACAATGAGATGGGTGTCTTGAGAAGAGGCACGTGAAGATGAATACATTCCAAAGTCATCACAATTCACAACCACTAATCTGTTACAAGTTTACAATGAAAAGGGGAAAAAACAAGAGAATGAATCATAAACTAAGAATCCCACTAACCCTACATTAACAATTCTCAGAACTGCCAATGGCATGTATAGTGACATGTACTTAGGAACATTTAGAATTTCGTTATATCTCCGGACTGTGCAATCATAATGTTACATTGAAGCGCTTTTTATATTTTTCATCTTGCTATTGTGGGAGCACAAGCAGAATCCTCTATGTTTGACCAGCCCTCTGTAACTCCACATGCCTGGATTGGCCACTCAATCCGAAGTGTTTCTGCACCTTCCTTCTCCAAATGCATACAATATGTTCCGAATGTCTCTACGCTAACCTGAAGTCTGAAATCTATGCTGAACAAAAAATTCATCTCCAACTTGTTTAACTCAACCGTGCTTACTCCTCCCACTTTGGCATAGTAAGCATTGTTGAAGAATCTGTAAAACCATGTAGAACACCAGTTTAGAAGTTTGCACAGAAAAAAAAGGAAGGTCTAAGGTTGAACACACTGCTGTATGTGAGAAGGACCAGATTCTTGCAATAGAAAGTACGGCGTCTAAAATCAATGTCATACAGATTTTATAGTAAATCTCTTTTTCTTTCGTTCTCTTTTCTTGTTAAATTTTTATCAGGTCTTATTCCAAAGTTTACTGCGATTTATCCCTTGTGGTACAGGCCCTGCTCTCCATGGACAGGTCCCTGGTTAGATTTACTCATACTGCAGTAGTATAATGAAAAAAGAAAAATGAATTTCCAACAGCTTGAACCTGGTAAAATGATCATTCTATATGAGTTCATAGCAACTCTACTACGAGAAAAACCCGTAAAGAAAAGAGAAAAATCAGTTAGAATCAGTATCTTTTTGGAGTTGTACTTACGCATCATCAATGAATTTTGCTGCTAGCATTACACTAGTTATTAGAAGCCGGTGCACGTTAAGGGAAGTCAAATTGACCTCTGTGCTTTGAAGGAATCTCTCCACATAGATATGTGCAACCACAAAGCATGATGGGCTGCAGCCAGAGTACTTGAAGATACGATCAATATACTTACGGATACTCAAAGTGGGTGCTCTTAGACCATGAAATATTGTAACAATATCTTTCATTTGTGTTGCCTCCAATAGCATCTCATTTCTCTGAAGAGATCTCTCAAGAATTGAAGAAAGAAGTGATAGAACCCGAGGAACACCCAGAGCCTTATGTCCCAATTGTTTAAGCCCCAAGGACATGTATATTTCTGTGCTGAAATTCTCAATATCAGGTGCCAAACTACCCATGTCTAGGCTGCAAAAACAACAGATTATCTCTATAAGATAATATACGGGAAAAGAGCTCTCATATAACACTTCTGAAAGAAGTCAGAGACTGATATAACTCTTCAGTGATGATATGGCATGTCAAAGGAAAATGCAAAGAAACAAATAAAATCCTACCTAGATAGATACGAGGTCCACTACAACAACAAATTATACAATGCGAGATGATCTAGCATAAAGAATAAATACAAATCTCCTGCAAAGCTGGCTATTCACTTGGCCAGAGAATGTCTGCTACCATTTTGAACAACTTCACCAACCATTCCAGTCTACAATCCCAAGCACCCAGAAAACCCCAATGTATGCAGGCTGATATGTTACCAGAGCCCCGATAGGCAAGTAATATCAGTGCTTAGGCTGTTCTTTAATTTCAAATTACAGATAATTTGTGTATGTATCCAAAACGAAAAACTAACAAATAACCTGGCAGCCAACACCCATCTTAAATTACTTGCAATATGTGTTTAGTGGTGTTGAGTTCGGAAGCAGGAGGACTGCATTCAATTTTGTAAACATCATTCCAAGCAGCGGGTTTCCCTTTAGTATATAAATCCTAAATAGAATAGCATATGCCAAATATTAAATTTTTTGGAAAAACTTAAGAACTACAGAAATACTGCCAATATTTATCTAACCACAACTTCAACTAATGCCATAGGGGTTTGACAAGAATTCTATTTGACATGATGCTTCAAACACTCTATTGGAAGTGATATATTAAGTCATGCTGCCAGTGCATTGTCAAACCTCTTTTAAAAATGGTGTTTTGATAGAAAAATCAATTCAAATGTACCCATTTTAGCACTTATAGAAACATATAATTAAATGCTTATCTCTGCATATATCTATTTGTGTTTGTGCATACGTATATAATGACAACATATCAAAAACCTTTCAGAAGAAAATATGGCTTGTGATGCTATGAGACAACTGCAATTCCAATAAGCAGTTTCAATTTGTTCAACTACAAAACCTACCCAATAAATGGAATGTTATGAAATGGGAATGTGGTGCGTCATATAGCTCAAAACACGGAGGTTTTCTGTATTATTTATATATCCTGATTCACGAGAATTTAGTGTATGCTCGGTGTGTTTTGTCCAGAAGCCTAACAACATACTCACACGGTTTCTACAATGAATATAGAATAACATGCATAGCTTTTGCTTCTTCTCTCAGCAGCTCTAAATCAATGGATATTCTTTTTTCACAATTACTCCAATTTGTCAATCTCAAACTCATTTCTACATTTCCTCCTTTTTCCCTGTTTCTCCATGTGTATACTGCTTCAGCCACTGAATAAATTGTAAACCGACTTGGCTACTTTCCCCCTTTAGTGACCAAGTCCCAAAAGCATTCCATGGCTGGCCTCCAAACTAAACCTTACTTCAGACCAAGCTGTCTCAATTGTTTGCAGAGATCTAGTTTGACAAAAACCTAAAAATAAGGCGTTGATATGATTTCTTGCCTCTCTGCAGTATTGTAACACGAAACAAGTTCTTAAGGTTGAGTTGTATAGTTTAGTTAAATCCACTCCATTTCAATCCTACTCAAAAGATTTTCAGAAGAAAAATTATGTGTCAATAGCCTCTCCAAAAACGGTTTCACATGTTGGCACATGAGATATCGCGGAACATTAATCTTCTCTCAATTGACCAATTCCAGATCTGATAGTGACCAACTTCACCACCCCATCCCCTAAATGTGGCTTGATTATTGTGAAATTAGTAATAAAGATGGAAACTTTAAAACAATGTTTCTAGTTCCCATTAAATAGCATTAAAATTCGGAGCTGCAAAACCCATCCCTTTTCCAAAAAAAGGAAAACATCCCACCCACCCAAAAAAAGAAGAAGCTTGACCTGTAAATTAACAAGACGAGCAAGACCCATAATATAAAGAAACTCAATTCAACAAGCAATCCCATCAAGAGCTGAGACAATAAGTACAAGATTTAAAGCCAAACCAGGGAAGGAGTTTTATAAAACAATGCAAGCTCCAAAGCAAGCATAATACCGAACCACACATAAACAAGATTCAAAGAAAAGGGTTTTCTATAAACTTACAGATTTTAAAGGAGATTACTCAATCGTAGTACAATACTGGTGGTTTCTTCTACTTCTACATAATAAGGGTAAGGCGCGAATAAGATACACCGAGTACAGATAGATCATCTTGTCGCCAGGATTACACCATTTTTCTGCGCCATGCTTCTTTTTGCTTCTCTTTCTCGCTAGATTTCAGCTTAAAGCTGGTGTCGGTAATATATGTACTCGTTGATATGTTAAAGTGGGTAGGAAAAGCTAAAACTCTCGCCTTCTCGCGGGAGCGGTGGGATCCACAATTCTACACCAACCAACCTTTGGTTCCGCTGGAAATTAGAAACAATTTTTGAGAAATTCCTTTCAATTTTTTTATTTTTTTTAAATATATATATAGTCAATATTTTGCTTGGAAGGAAATTTTAAAAAAAATATGACATTTATTGAAATATTTATTAGGTACTCACTTACAACGGTGACAACTTTGTCATTTCTCACAAATCTTATCATTTCTTATCTAATAAACAATTTGAATATTTCTTAATTTTCATAAAGTTGAGATCATATTTTGAAGGTTTAAGATATATATTCAATTTTTCTTTCACGATAAATATAGGTTAACTTTTTTTTGATTTTATAAACAAACTCTTTTAATAGAGAAGAAGAAGAAGAGTTGGTTCCAAGTAAATTTTTTGATATTACTATGAATATTCTCGCATTATTTTGGTGTAAACCTAATCTAATATTTTGTTTCCTTGCCCATATTACGACTCAGGTACTTAAATCTTTGATCTAGTCTTGGAATAAAACGTCTCTTATCACTCCATCTAACTAATTGTAATAGTTAAAATTTATTTAATTAAAGAGAATTTATCACGAAATAAAATAAAGTAAATATAAGTTATAAATTGTCTTTAATGTTAACTATATAAATAATGACAATATAAAAGGTAAATGTTAATAAAAATAATGAAAATACTCTTTGCACATAACAATTATTTTTTATAAGAAACAAAAAAATCAATAATTATGTATGAGTCATAATAAATCACGCCGTGAGAAAGGGATTGGTAGTGGGTCATAACTTAAGGTGGGGTTCTCGTGTAATACATACAACACAAATTGATTGTTAATCAACTACCATAATTTATTAAGTCCAACTTAGTGTGTTGTGAATGTTACTCACATTTAGTGTTCCAAATTGCTTGCTTTCACCATTGAAGCTGATTGGATCAAGCACTTAGAAACAAATAAAACCCTTTTTTTAGGGAAACAAATAAAACATTGATAAACTAATTTAATAATATTTAAATTTGTTATCACATAAAATCTAATACGATAATATAATGATGTGAGAGAAATAAGTAACACTCATAATTCTCTATTAACGTACTAGTCTATGATCAATGATTAATGTCATTTCATAAAAGTTAAAATTTAGAGTTATTCAGCCAATTTAATATAGTGTGTTTGTTAATCAAAAGTAGTATTATTTTTTAAGAGGTTATTTTATCATTATAAGATTGGAGAAAAAATATAAGTTAATCTCCATAGATTGGTTTGATTATCTAAGACATTTGATTAACTTTCTAAAGTTGAATTTTTTTTCAAAGATATGAGAAATAAAACAGTTTATAAAATTTTGTAGTTTAAAATTCTATAATATATAGAGATAACTGGTGTAATGTATCATCTTTCCAATGTGAATAGTGACAATGAAGTGTGACCTACTATAATGTATCAAATGAATTGTGTCATGTGTGGCCGTAGTTAGTTGCAACATCTAACATCAATCACACTCACTCCTAAAATAGCATTATCAGGTAGGTTTAAGGAAGATACTTCTTTTTTGTTTAATTAGTATTAATTTGTATGTGTATGGTTTAAGGAGTACTTTTACAGCTGGCGAAGTGTCGGTGTTCCTGTTGCTGTCAATGATGCTAAGACAGACTGTAAAATTTTGCAAATTTTGTTTGCAAACTAGTATCTATTTCTTTGCTAGTATTTCTTAGTAACATCTATAAATTTATATTGATCGAATTAAACATTCAGAATTAATTCTACTCGATTTGATCGAATTTGTTTTCCTTTATAATCATCAATTAATTTCTTTTTAAGGATCCTATGCAGGGAGAACCGAAAGCCACTCTTAGAGGTAGGACTACACTGTCTTTTAGGCTATACCAGGCTACCAGCAGGGTATAGCTGTCATGAGTCTGTCATCTCATCAACCAAGTTTTCCACACAACATCCATTTTTAGTTTTGTCATATGCAGAATATATCTCTGTGGTCTTATTATTAACAATTTACTCCAAGACTCTTTAGTCTTGAATTCCACACGTACATACCCACTTTAGAAGTCAGAATTCATATCTGAAATCTTGGTTCACATTCTATATGTCAATAGTATCAATGACTGAAAGAGATTCTTTAACCACACAGACATTGCAGCAGGAAGCCTCACTGTGATTAATATCATACCCAACTATAAAACAACTTAAATTTCATTTTCTAATTTCCAAAGCTACAGCTTATATATGGCCTTCCAAGAATTAGTACTCAAATGTGTATATATCAAATTTGGAAAAACAAGTATACCCAATGTGCATATTGAACTAGAAAGTTGATTGGCACTATAGTAACTTGAACAATAATACTTGGACTCTTGGAGTGAGCATTAAAATTCCTTGCAGGGTTTTCTATCCAGCACCTGGTCATTACAATGTATATAAAACTGAGGAGCAACTGGTTTTAGCAATTACTTCAGATTTTAAAATAAACATTTAGGCTATAAAGAAAGAACCTGATCCCTCTGCTAAAATTGTAGCCTTTTGTGACTGGTGCTTGTATTTTCTGTTAGTTCTTGATATATTTTTGAATGTAAGTAAATAAAGGAAGGAATGTTGCCATTGCAAGCTAGATTTCATTGAGTTTAGACTCAGACAGAAGAGAATCATCGAAAGCAATTTCTTCAACACAGAGGTTCTAATTTCTTCAAGTGAATAGCATTGTCACAGCAAGCAGTTCCACCACAAACACTTTTATCTTTCTCCAAGAATCACTACTCAATGTGTACAAAAAGCTACCGAGTAAGCTTTCTTCGTCTCCCTATCCTCGAAATAATATGAATTTCTCACCATCTTGTAACCATCACTTTTGGGATCAAAACCAAATCCAAGACCAATTATTCCAACTGTTTAGCGTGTTCTTCCTTATTTCGGTTTTTGTTTGTTTTTACCTTCTTGTATATCAAAGATCAATGTAGGCAAAAAAAGGAATGAAAAAAATCTTCTATTGCCCCATAAAACAAAAGTCCTATATAATTATCCCTTAAAAAATAAGAATGTCTTTGTTTTTGGTATTAAGTACATCCAGCTTAAATATAACAGAAAATACCAAACAGATAGCATACTTAACAAAAGGCAACAAAACTCCCTCAGCTTTGCTTGCTGTTGTTCTAGGAGTAACGTCTTTCGCATTGATGGCAACCAAACTTTATGTGAATGTGACAACCTCTGTCATTTCCTCAACCCAAGAGAACCTATCCTGTATTGTCCATGTTTGACTTTTAAGCTCATAAATCACCAACTGATCTCTAAATTTGCTGTCAAACAAGAGCTCATCACCTTTCTCATTCCCAAATGCCAAAAACCATCCAATACCCTTATGAGGGCTAACACTATGCATCTTAGTCCAAGATTCCTCAACACCATATTCCTTCATTTCCCATATATCAAAACCAGTTGCTAATTCAACTCTATGGCTAACCAAGAAACAAAGTGATTCTTTCGCTGTAGAGAGTTGCCAACTACTGTTAACATTACGCCAACAAGTATCATCATTCGGTAACGAAAATTCCAGGAAAGTTTCATTGCTTTAATCAAATGCCATCACAAACCCACTACTACGTTCTTTTTGTGCTTCAAATCTGGCTCCTATCTAATGAGGAGCACCCTTTAAAACTGCTTTACACAATTAATTTTCCACCACAAATGCACTTATACAGCTTATAGTAGTTGTCCAAGAATTTTTTTCCCAATGTGTAAACTTCAGCTCTGGAGTAAACTTTGCCATATATATACATAAAACTGAAAATTCTCACTAACTTATATTCATTAGTTTTGGCATCAAAGCCAAACCCAATACCACTACCAGGTAGCCCTTGTTCATTCATGGCCGGACATGTCAGGTAAACTTCCATAAGTTTTGGTAATGTCTTGAATTCTCTTGTTGCAGGGTTGAAGAGAAAATTTAAGACACCCAAATTTTGAGCACACAAATGATAATCATTAGGATGCGCGGTTAGACAGAGCAAGCCATTAGTACAACCTACGATTTTGAATTGGTTCATACAAAATCCATCGGATGGGACACTTGTTCGGGACAACTCATTGTATGTGTGACAAGAGAGAAAGGAAATGGCATGTCCTGTAATCTGGTCATCATGGCTTACAATAGCAAGTGATTTATGTTGATTGAGAAGGGACTGGTTGTATTACAGGGTGATGAAAGCTGGGTCTTTTATTAGGAAATGCCAAGATTTGCATACAGAAATGCAGTTGATCAAGAGGGTTTTTGACAGGTAATCTAGACAATATGTCTATCAAATATCTTGGGTTAGATCACTTATCTGGGTTTTGGACGACCTTTGATCATCTTCATCTTGAAGCTGATCTGTACTTTGGAGTTTGGAATAACTTGGAAGATGCATGGAAATGAAAAAAAAAAAAAAAAAAAACATGTTTGGTAAATGACTTCCTCCTTTTGTAGACGTTAACCTTTGATAAGTTTCTCTCCTCAGTGCCATTCTTCTTCTTTTTTGAGACAAATAAACCTGGTTATTTAGGCTTCAAGATTTCAGGTGGATTTATATATATAGATATATAGTAGTACTAAGTTTTTTTGTGTGTGTGGCTGTTGAGAAGAAATGAACTAAGAAACAGCTTTAGTTACTTGGGCATAAACATACTGTTGGATAACTCATTACCGTGAGCACTACAACTCATCCTTATGTGAAGCACACCTAACATGCATGCCACATAGATTAATAATTCTAAGGAATATTTTTAGCATAAAACTTGTTATTCCGTACAACTCTTCTTCTTTTAGTTTGTATATATATTTGAAATTCATATATTTTGTTATTAGAGAGAGATGTGCACGCGGCAACCGTGCACATTAACCCTTTTCAATTATTTATTTAACTTCAGAATAATTTATACATATTTCAATTATTTGCTGGTTGCAGTATCAAAAGTATTATTATTTTTAATTGATTTTTCTTTCTCTTTTCTTAGGAGGAAATGGGAAAGGGATGGTCCTGAAATTCAAAACACAAAACCCAAAAGGCCCATTCCGATCACAGGGTTGCCACCCAATCCGGTCGAGGCCCAAAACGATGATAACGCTAGCCATAAATATGGTGTGACGTCACCATGAAGGTAATAAAACAGAAACCTGAGGGTTTTTCTAGTCATTTCCTATGAGAAAGCGGAAAACCTACGCTTCATTCTGAAGTTTTTAAAAGTCGGATCAGATTTTTCATCATTTCCCTCCAATTTCCGCACGCACGCTTTCGATTGGATGATTACGATTCATGGACATTAGATAGAAGAATAAAGGGCAGTAGGCCACTACTGGGCTTTCATTTCTTGCTCCTCTTCTTTCTATCTAACTACTCCTTTTTCACAGTTCTAGGGTTTACCTTGTTCCTCTTTGTTTTCCGAGAAAATCTTCGCACTGTTGCTTCAGGTATTCAGTCTGTTACTTGTTCTCTCATTTTTTCTTCTTCTTTGTCTTCTTTGTTTTTAGTTATTGTCTTTCAAGAAATGGGTTTTGTTTGATCTGGAGACATAGCAGAAAATCGTATGCGATTGTTCGATTATTTGTATACTGGGTAATCTTTAGTATAAAACCTCTAGGGAATTTTTCGATTAATTGGAAATTCTTGATCTTTAGAGCTAAGAAATGTTGCTGATGATTGATGTAGGGTTCTTTGTCGATCGGAATCTCCACAAGCAGATTTTTCTCTGTGTTTGCGTGATTTATTATCATTATCTATTCATCTGTTTGTTAATAATAATATCCTTAAATTATTAAAATAATATCAAGTGGAACTTATGACTTGTTGATTTGGTTATTCTAGTTCTGTGATTTGTGTCTCCTAATATATCTTAAACTTTGCTAAAAGTAAAATTTTGGAAAGCTTATGTATTCTCTTAAATCTACTTATGCTCATATTGATCAAAGTTTTCTGTGGAATCTTTTTCAATTTTATTTGTTGCAGAGTCATATTTTTTTGGAGTCATGTCACTTGTCTCAAAATAACTATATTATTTTATGTTTCTTTTTTGTTTGCCTGCTTCTTTAATTACTGTTTTTTGATTGCCTGGGTTTATCTAGATAGATTTGTAACTGATGAGACAACTGTATATGAGGACCTTTTAAATCTTGATGTAGATAGCTCCATATGATAAATTGAACTTGTATCTGCATTTTGCATTCAAGAGCATATTCGCAATCCCAAACACAACAAATAATAGAAGTGGCCCTTAACTGATTGCTGTCCTTACCGTGAACATTTTGAATAGTTTCACGTGATTAACTAAATATAATCTGGGTTTAGTGTAAATTAGCTTGTGTCCTTTCTCTTACTAAAAATTTAGAATTTTTTTGTCTGAAGATACAGTTGTCACTTTTGATTCCAGGTCACTTTTGTATGGATTCTACAGTACAGACTTTCCAACACCGCTCATTCTCGATAAAGTTATGGCCCCCTAGCCAGAGTACTAGGCTAATGCTGGTAGAACGAATGACCAAGAACCTTATGACTCCATCCATTTTCTCCAGAAAGTATGGACTCCTTAGTAAAGAAGAGGCTGAGGAGGATGCAAAGCAAATTGAGGATGTAGCTTTTGCTACTGCAAACCAACACTTTGAGAAGGAGCCTGATGGTGATGGAACTTCTGCTGTGCAAATTTACGCCAAAGAGTCAAGTAAGCTTATGCTAGAGGTTCTGAAAAGGGGTCCCAAGTTACAGGAGGACGGAAATTTGACATCTGAAAAGGTTGCCCATCAAACTGTTTTTGACATTTCTGGAGGTCGTAGAGACTTCATTGAGGCAGAGGAAGCTGAGGAGCTTCTAAAACCACTTTGGGGGCCAAACTCATATACCAAGATATGTTTCAGCAATAGAAGTTTTGGATTAGATGCAGCCCATGTTGCTGAATCAATCCTGTTATCGGTCAAAGATCAATTGACAGAAGTAGATTTATCAGATTTTGTTGCTGGAAGGCCAGAAGCAGAAGCTCTTGAAGTGATGAATATATTTTCTTCAGCTCTGGAAGGTTGTGCTTTAAGGTATCTGAACCTTTCAAACAATGCTATGGGTGAAAAGGGTGTCAGGGCATTTGAGTCACTCCTAAAGTCGCAGAACAATTTGGAGGAGCTTTATTTGATGAATGATGGTATTTCAGAGGAAGCTGCAAAAGCAGTTTGTGAATTGATTCCTTCCACTGAAAGGCTTAGGGTTCTCCATTTTCATAATAACATGACAGGAGATGAAGGGGCAATTGCTATATCTCAAATTGTGAAACGTTCTCCTGCATTGGAGGATTTTCGGTGTTCTTCTACCAGGGTAGGCGCTGATGGGGGAATTGCTCTGGCTGAAGCCCTTGGTACTTGTACCCATCTGAAGAAGCTTGATTTGCGTGATAACATGTTTGGTTTAGAAGCTGGAGTTGCTCTAAGCAAATCTATATCTGCATTTGCAGATCTTAGAGAGGTTTACCTAAGTTATTTGAACTTGGAGGATGGTGGTGCAGAAGCGCTTGCCACTGCACTCAAGGAATCTGCACCTTCCCTTGAAGTTCTGGATATGTCTGGAAATGACATCACAGCAAAAGGTGCTGCTTCCTTGGCTGCCTGTATATCAGCAAAACAATTCCTTACCAAATTAAGTTTGTCTGAGAATGAACTGAAGGATGAAGGTGCAATTTTGATTTGCAAGGCGTTGGAACAGGGTCATGACCAGTTAAGTGACATTGATCTCAGCACAAATTTAATCAGAAGGGCAGGAGCAAGGCTCTTGGCGCAAGCCGTTGTGCAAAAACCTGGATTGAAGTTGCTAAATATCAATGGTAACTTCATATCTGATGAAGGGATTGATGAGGTGAAGAACATATTTAAGAATTTACCTGATGTACTTGGACCCTTGGATGAGAATGATCCTGAAGGAGAAGATCTTGACGAGGAGGCTGAAGAGGAGGATGCCGAGCATGATGTTGAACTGGAATCAAAGCTCAAGGGCCTTGAAATCAAGCAAGAGACATGAAAGTTTTGATGCGTGTAGCTTCTGCTTCAGGTTAAGTTCCAGGCCTAAAGGTATTTTGGGTCAACAAGCTTATTTCCAGCCACCATTTAGCTAGCTGTGATAGTTCTCTCTGTCATGTTAGGTTTGGATTTGGTGACTGAACTTTTTTGAAGTTTGCCAGTTGTATTCTTTTATGAATCTCAAAAGACCAAAAATGGTACATGACTGTTAAATTGGTGGGTGTAGTCTATTTTAGACAATCTATCAGCAGTCGTAAGCAAGTTGTTATCTTCTTTTATGCATATTTTCAAAGCATCTGATGCAAACTTTGCAAATTTTTTTTTTTTACTAGTTATCTCTTTAAATGGATACGGCAGCTTGTTGGAATGATTGTGAAGAAAGGGCACTTGCAGCGATTTAACCAGAATTATAGCTGTTAGATAATTTAACCCATTTGTAAGCAGGGTACATGCATGCTGATGGGCCCATTCGATCGGTTTTGCCCTTTATTAATTTGTAAGTGAAAAATCTCTTTTATGGCATTTTCTTTTTCCTTTTGCCCCTCGATTAACTTATGAAGGCTTAAGAAGATAAGCATTAGTACTCTTCTCGGACGTGACATAGAGCTACTATAAAGCACATTAAATTATGCACATTTACTATTTCTGTCAGGAAGCAGAATTTGTGAAGAACCTAATTTTCAGAAAGCAGAATCAGGGAAAAAGAGCTTTTTTCAATACAATCAAATACATACACTACTAGTAAGAATTTTACAAATCAATCTGGACAAACCCAAGAGTGGAAAACAAAAGAGGGGCAAAAGTGCATTGCATACGACCTTGCTATTTCTGTAGATGTGAGTTCCAGATATTCATAGATTATACAGCTACTGGAACTTTTAATGACTCTAGTATCTTATCATCTATCTCGAACTGAATGGGTTTTTTGTCTCTGCCAATCTTTACATACTCATCATATCGTTCTTTCAAGTCTGCAGGAAGGCTTGTGGTACTATGCCATCCCAATATTTCTTTGGCTGCTCTAGGCTCAGCATAGAAGTGCTGCATATACATTGTTAATATGAATTTCAGGTACACAAAAATAAGAGTACTGGAAATTGGGAACTAGTAGAAGTGAATTACTAGAAATTGGGAACTACAAGTAGAGTGAAAGATAGAAAGATGCTTTTTTTTTTTTTTTAACTGACATCATAGTTGAGTCAATTTTGAGACTTTACTGTCAGATAGAAGACAGTCCTTACCATGTTTCGGAAAGGGAAAGCTTTCTTTGCATCAATACCAACAGCTTTTGGGTCGTAATGAACAATGTTAACAGGGCGCCCTGCAGCTTGAGCACACAGTTTGGCAATTCCATCTAAAGTCACTGCACGATCACTTACACAGTTGAAAATGTTATGAGTTGCGGCATCTGGTTTCTCAACAGCTAAAGTAAGCATTGAGGACAAGTCTCTAACGTGGGAGATGTTAGTGAGTTGCAATCCGGATCCAGGAATCGGCACTGGTCTGTCCCGGACAATTCCTGTTTGGAGTGAATTGTACATATAAGTTAGTACATTGCTTGTCAAAAGATTTCGGCATTTTGAAAACTGTTTTAGATTAAAGTTACAAACCTTTTTGGAATCACCAAAAAAAGATAAAAGTTACAAACACAATCTGAGTGTTTAGGAATTTAAACTTTTAAATAGTAAGGAACAGTTCATCAATTGATGATCTTAATGTTTGGTTCATATGTCAAGGTATAATAAACAGCATAAGCCTCAATTATGATTAGCTTGCTTTTGAAACCAAGAGACATATGCACATCTTGTGTAGGAATCCCACTGCAGGATAAAAAACTAGTGCTTGATTGATAAAATCTACTTACGATCAAAAAACCACTCCTCACAATCTTTATTGTTGCCAGATCCAAGCATGTATTGAGGCCTGAATATGGCCCAGCTCCCAAAAACATCTTCAATGTATTTCTCCACCCCGACATGACCAGCATCAGCTTTAACAACATCCTGATCAGTATAGGTTTCTGATTTGTTATTTTTTGAACGAATCATAGTCGTACAAATGCTATGGCAGTCACATTAAACATACCCCTTCAACATGGGGAGGTTCATCAGTTGGCTTGTAGATTCCTGCGCTACTGATGTACAAAAATTGCTTCACTCCAGAACTCTTGGCCCAATCTACCACAGGCCTGAGTTAAAGCTGACATTAGAATGACTAATAGTTTGCAATTGGTTATGAATCTATATTACAGTATAATTCTGATGACTACAGCATGCTAAAATCAAATATCAGTGCAAAGATTGCCTGAATAGAGTTGACTGCCAGCGAATATCAAGTTAATAATAGGCAAAAGACGGAGCATGGAAGCTTCGCGTGCAATATGGAGGTAGATTCAATCATCAATATCTAGAAGCAATGGCCTATTCTGACTCCAACTGATCGGAGTACTCTGATCACAGGATTCAGTTCTTTTCCTTGCTTTTTATCTTTTATATTGGTACATTCTACAGTGTTTCTATAATATAGCAGAAACACCGATGTTCAAAAGTAGTGGCAGCTCCCAACACCTCAGTCAGGAATTGAAGTGTAAGTATCATCGGCAAAAAATATAACATACACAAACTTAAAGTCATTTCTACCCTTGAAGTCCATCAGCCGGTTCCAAATATGGGATCAAAAGTGAAGCTAGCATATAGTAGTTTTGAACTCAATCTCTACTAATCCATCATCCATTCCAGCAGGCCAGCCTTGCTTGTTCTTAACGAGAATGAGGTATCATTAAACTTTAAATTCATTGTCATATTCAATCCAGTAGAATGTAAGAATATTACATTATATTCCAACTAGAATACGAAAAGCTCCATCATAAAAAAGATTTGAGATTTAACTTGTAGAGTTACAGAAACATACCTCACAGTGCCCAGGTCCTTGCCATTGTTATCTAAAACCACATCAAATGCTTCCCCTTCTATAACTTTCCCAACTTCTGCAGGGTCACCCCACACAGTCCGGCCTCCATCATTCACAATTTCCTAATATATATTTTAAATCCCACAAAAGTTTTAACTGTAATCAGAGGAATTTACAATATTCATTAAAAATCTGAAAATCCCAGATTGAAGAAAACCAATTGCATTGCATGCCAACACACACACACACATCATGTCGATTAGAAAAAAAGTTAAAGTCTCACTGAGAATCTGTTAAATGGAGGTTTCTTCATCTTGTCAGAACCCTCATCACCAACAGTCAGTATAGTGACCGAATGGCCAGCACCCAGAAGCTCTTTCGCAAAATAGAACCCAATTACGGCATGCCCACCACTGTTGGTGTTAACTATAAGAACTTTCTTCTTCTCTTCAGTACTGGCCCTTATACTGAAGGCAGAGTGACCAGTAAATCGTCTAGAACTTGCTGGGTATTTTAGGGAGCTAGGAGAAATTGAGAGACATGATGAGAGAGAGGAGGAGCAAGAGGAAGAAGAGAAAGAAAGACGTGGAGTAGGAGAAAGAGACGGTGGAAGAAGATTGGAGGGTGAAGAGGAGAGGAGGAAAGATGCTGAGGAAGCAAGAGTAGCCATTGATTGTTTCTTGTTGGGAGTGTATGAGAACCAGCAGTTGCTTGGCACTAGATAAGCTATTGGCTTCTGTTTTCATTTAGAAAGAAGACATGTACCACATGTCACTTATTATTACCATCACCATTTATCCACCAAACTTTTCTCTTTCATTTTTCCTTTATAGAATTCATTTACCATAAATTTAATCATGTAAATTTTTTTAAAATCTATTAGGAAAAAAGGTCAAATTTCAAAAAATTGGATAAATAAATAGGCTTTAATAAGTTCATTAGTAATTTTACACCAAAATGTGACAAATGAAAATGACAAGAATTTTGATGTATTTTTATTGTAAATTTATACTATTTAACCACTTTTTATGCTATGTGTGATATTAAATAAATTAGTTTATAGGGAGAGAAAGGAATCAAGGATATTGTTATTGTATTACTAATATTATTTAATACATTGTACCAATTTAATACAAATGAATTTTGGATTAGAGATAAAAAAGACAATAGTTGTAGAAATAAAACTATTTGTGAGGTCTTATTTTAACTAGGACATAAAAATCGTGACCTATTAGTTATAATATTATTCATTGTTAAATTGAGTTAGAATATCTTTTGGAAAACTTCCCGTGATGTCTTCCATACTATTATTATATTGGAAAGATAAGTCAAACATTATTGGGATTATACTGATATTATATGAAAATCTCTCCTATTTTTGAAACCTATACAAACCTCTCCTAAAATTAGAAAATAAGTTACAACTAAATTCAAACTCTAAAAAATTTGAGATAAACTTCTTAAAATACTCTTATGATCATATTATTAAGAGACACATATAATTTTTGTTTTGTTAATAAACTAAAATTAAATTATTGATCATTCATTCCTAAAATTATGAAAAAAATTAAAAATAAATAATTAAATAAAAATCAATGTTTATAAAATATTATAAGTTTTTAAAGAATATGAAGTTCTTATCAAATATCGATATCATTTTTAACTTTTTTTTTTTTTGGTTGTATTATTATTTTTAGAATGATCATTAATCTAATTTTATTATCTCATTGTAAGTTGAATAATAACATGTTAAAATAAATAATTTTAAATTTTTATTTGCCTCTACAAAAATATACCGATGATATTTTAGATAATTTATCTTAATTTTAAACTTCAAGGGAAATATGCATAAGTTTTAAAAATAGAGAAGAGATTCATGTAATATAAATAAAATACAAGAGAGTTTAGAATAATTTACTCTATTATATTTAATGTAATAAATTTTCAGTATTTTTTTATAATATATATATATATATATTTATTTATTTATATATATATTGTCCTTTAAATTCTATGTTACTCAAAAAGTTACATAAACTTACTACATCTTTGGCAATTATTATGCAAAGAAATTCAAGTGTTACAATTGTTCCCTTAACTCAAAGTTTGGCCAAATCTAAGCAAGAGACAATAACTCCATTCTTCAATAACATTACTAACCAAGTCCAACTTAACTAATAGCTCCAATTACTTTTGACTAAATATGATGATCTTTGACAAAACTACAGCCGTGGATCCTACTTTGGGCCCCACTTTGGAGCGTTGAAAAGGAGTCCCACCTTTATTAACCAATCATGAATACAGTGGATCAAATCCAGATTCAGATTTTTATAAAACAATTTAGATAGATCTTAGAACGTTACCAAAATCAGTTGCATCTCTTTAAAATCCCCCAAATCCACCAAAAGCTTCTTTCAAAACTAGCCGTTACAACTTTCTCTCTCTCTTTCTCTTTCGCCCTCTAACACACAAATGGCAGCCTCAGTGGATACACCATCACCGTCCCTCCTCAACAAGGTTTGTTCTTCTTCTTCTTCATGATGTTTTTCCAGAGATCTCTATGCTATGTTTCATGAATGTTACTTCTTTTTTTATGACAGGAGGGTACAGGAGTCATGGGTTCTTCTCCTCTGTTCAGTCCTTCGTCAGATAAACGGTTTCTGGAGCACACTCCATAGCCGGATTGGTACCCTTCTCGATGAGCGTGACAGAAAAATCACAAAGGGGGAAGAAGATGTTTCCAATTGTGACCCATCTGCTGCAAAATTTAAGGTTGGGTGGGGGCGTGCTCTATCTGATGAGGATTTTGATTATAGTCCAGAAGATATTTATTCTGGATTGGATTCCAATTAATGGGTTTCTGTGATTTTTTATTTTACTTTTTGTTTTTGGTTGTAGAATGGAAGAGCTAAGCGATTGAAGGAAGACTCCATGCTATTGTTCAAAGGGTTTGACTCCATTTCCCATACTCTCTCTCAGCTATCTAACAACCTGGACAATGCACTACAGGTATGTATAGTTAGCTCTTGAACAGTCTCACACTGTAGAAGTTCAAATTTTAATACATCGAAGCTTCTTCATAAGGTTTATCCTCAACTGTCAAAAGGTAGGTTGGGTTCTGAAATGCAGGATCATTCTGTTAATTTATGGAGAAAATTTAAGGCAATGTCAAGTATGCTTTGGATATATGCCTAGAAGCATTAAGTCATATAAATCCAGAAACAAAAAGCTCCAACCTACATGGATTTTAACACTTGATGACTCTTATGGACTCAAGTTTATTTAACAAAATAAAAAAAAATAAAAAAATAGTAGGATCAACAGTTCAACATCTCAAGTAACTGCTTTCAATAGATGTGAACAGCATCGAGGGTTTTTTCTTCTTGTTTTCTGGAAGCTGCATTGAGTGATGAAATCCTGTTAAACTCTTTTTAAGTGTAATTTTGTTTTGTAATCGAATCAAAAGTTCAAAATAAGAATAAAGCCATTGATTTTGTACTACTGTGTTTTTCTCTTTTAACAGGGAGCTAGAGATCTAGCCAACCCACCCAGATTGACTGAGATATTCCAAAACACTCTTAATAACCCAGACACTAGAGAAGATGATGGAGCAAAGCAACAAGAAGAGGATCCCAAGATAAGGTTGAAAAGGAAGTATGATCTTAGCCATTGCTCAGAGGATCCAACGGATGATTCAGACAAGGCAAATAATAAAGGCCTAAAAGATAAGAACCTGAAGAAAGCAAAAAATGTGAGTCTCGTTCTGTTCATTGTCATATTTGTAAAGTAGTTAGCTTACTAAAAGTTTAAGCTAACTGCCACTTATTGGTCACATACAGCTTGCAGTTTCCATGGCAACTAAGGCTGCAACTCTTGCAAGAGAATTGAAGTCTATAAAGTCAGATTTATGCTTTACGCAAGAGAGATGTGATCTACTTGAAGAGGAGAATAGGAGACTGCGTGATGGATTCGCAGAAGGGGTGAGGGCAGAGGAAGATGATCTGGTACGTTTAATGTAAACTTTTTCTATTTGCTCAATCCAAACGAAATAGCAAGTGGCATTAAGTTAATTCCCTGAATTGTGGTTTGAGTAGGTGAGGCTTCAATTGGAGGCACTTCTAGCTGAGAAATCTAGATTGGCAAATGAAAATTCAAATCTCATCAGAGAAAATCAATGCCTCCACCAGCTTGTAGAGTACCACCAACTTACCTCCCAAGATCTCTCTGCATCCTATGAGCAGGTTATACAGGGGATGTGCTTAGACTTTTCGTCTCCGCCACCGCCAGCTTCAAAAGATGCAAGTGTTAAAGGTGATGGTGATGATGAGGCAGATAAAAAGAAATCCCTTCAAACTCCCCAGATTGATCTTTGTGGCTTCTCCGCTTCACTGGACAATTGATATTATGCGGAAGAAAAAACACAAGCATGATTTTGTAATTCCATCTGAAATAATTTTTATTGTTAATTTGTCAATGTCAATGCCCTGCTCCGATCTTTTATATGTTGGGCAATTTTTGTCATTTAAAACCAGTGGTTCATACAGTTGTTGGGGCAGCAGAGTAACACACTCTTCTAACACAACCATCAGAACTTAGTTTCCTCAAAAGGTCCATGCTATTTTTATATCCATTTCAACCTCAAGATAGTCTGGTGTTTAAAAACAGAAATTGCCTCCAAAACTGAAGCATTTCCAATGGCTCCAATTTTTTGCTAATGTCTCTACATGATTGAGATGGTTGTGGTCTTCGTGTGGGGCATATGAAAAGCTAGGAATGATAAATGCTTCAACAATGTCTCTTGGAGCTATGACCAAATTGTTTGTAAAGCTTAGATCAGCTCCACGAGTAAGGTGGGGGAGCTATGACCAAATTGTTTGTAATGCTTAGATCAGCTCCAGGAGTATGAACATTCTTGTTTGCAGTGGCCATAAGGTGGGTTCTCTTCTTTGATAGACTCGGTACATCCTACATCTCCACCTTTGTCATGTAAACAAAAAAACTTCCCTCTTCCACACAAGTGTACCCTCCAAATGGCACAACAAACCTCAAAAAAAAAAAAAAAAAAAAAAAATTCATAGCTATGTCCAACAAATTTTTGTTCGTAATCCTCATAACTCAAATTCCAAGATAAAGCTAACGCCAAGCTCACAATATAAATTAAAGTGACCTCATATCCAGGAACCTATGCTGAGATATCCTCTCTTTCACCCCAAAAAAGATTGATTGATTCGTCCAAAATGGAAAGGATGATTCATTCGTATCGACATGAGAGTCCGGAGCTGCTACAATTGTTTTAGCGGGAGCTGCTGTCTTGTGCAGCCCCCGACAATTCCTTTGAGTTTCATCTGAATTCTCTTTCGGATAGGCCCTGAAAGGAGAAGGAAGGCTGGAAGCACTGTATGAGATACACAAACAAAATTTGTCCTGCGCATATGAGAGCTAATACAAAAAGCAATATACACACCCATTATATTTAAGTCCAATCCAACATATCTCAGCTTATGGAATCCTCATAAATCAAGTTCAAAGGTTGCTGCGGGAATATACAGATGAACTGGCTAATACCAAATCACCTCCCATGCAAAGAACAAAACCAGGTAAAAGCTTGAAAAGATTTTAGATACACTTATCTCTATTACATGGATAGATTAGATACATACACTAATTAAAACTGCTCCAGTCAAAAGAAAGACGCAAAAGGGTGTGCAAGGTCAGGTCATATAATACATTGCCCAAAATACCATAAAGACCACCAGGATTCCTCATTTTAGATCCTTCCCACTTTTTTAAGCATTTCGTTTTCTCTTAGCAGCAGAAACTCCAAGCTCAAGAACATTCTCCAGAGAAAATGCATTGTGCATTGCCTCAGTTGAGGCATGAACAGCAGTCTCCTTCATTTTCTCCAATACTTCAATTGGAAAACGATACTGTTTCTCAAACTGCACTAGGAGAGTAATAGTATCAAGCATATATGAGCAGCATGCACCCACTCATGTAATTAGTGAACCAAGATATTATGCATGACAATTTTCTGTAGGAGTCCCAAAGTAATACTATTCAACAAGAAAAATTCAGCAGCTTGAACACTAAAACTCAATATACAATGGGCAAATTGACTAAGAACAGTAGTGTCTGAAACAAAAATCAATTCGGACATTTACCTTATTTTTATGTCTGCTAGGAATGAAGTAATGAACAAAAGAAAATTGGGATTCCGTGTATTCAATGCAAGTGGCAGAAAAAGTACAGTGACAATAACTAATCCTGGGCTGTCATGGGAAATGGCAGGGTTAGAAAATAAGACCATGTTGCAGACAGCACTAAGAAATGAGAGGAACTGTTTTAAAACAAGCTTTAAGAGCCAGCAATCAATAAAACTCCTTTTTCCTAGATACTGAAAAAATAATACAAGCTACAATGAATGAACAAATGCACATAGAGGCACACAAGATGTAATACACTCGATATGCCATAAGAACAGACTGAAGTAAACTTAAGTGCCAACACATATATAATAAACAACAATTAAAGTTATCACAATTTGAAATAATCTATTCTTTCTACTTCCTTGAGAATTTTGCAGCTGCATAAGTGCATGTAGAAACATGAGTTAAGATTTTCCTTATGAAACTCATGTCATGTATAGTGTCATACGTTCGTAAGAACTATGTCAGCCAATGACAATAGGAGAAAAAGATCTAATAAGGAAAGATTGCATTTAAGAAAAGCATCTAAGTGATGAGAAGTTTACAGGTTATGGAAGATGGAGCTTCAGTACTCAAATGCTTATAGCAAATTAAGGTTAAGGCTATCTAAAGTCCCCTATAAACAATGGCTGAAACTATGAGATCAATTTAAGAGAAGGATTACGTGGTGCAGCAGGAAATACAAAGGCTTACAGTAAAATTACAAGATTCACAACAATAAAACTCAAGCAACAGCAACATAGGAGTACAATTTTTTCAGCGGCATACTTCATTTAGCAGTGTTTGGAGTCATACCACTTCAACTTTTCCAAGGGCATTTTCTAGCTTTACAACAAGTTGATGATTTTCATCTTTTAGGGCTTCATTCTGCATATTAAATGATTAAAAGAGGTGGAACTTTGCATTTAACAATATTAGTAGAACATATAAAATAATTTAAGAAAACCCTTCAGCTAAAAGAAACAAAACCTTCTTTAGGGAGTCGAGGTACATGCTTCTGTATTTGATAGATGCAGATGAGCTTTCGTCTAAGCCAGAGATCTCATTTATCTGTTTTGGTGTCAAAATATGTTTTATTTAAGGGAGTCATTGAACCACAAAGATGCAAAAATGAACACGAATAATATGTAAATTTCAAGGTTGAAATTGTTAAGAACCTTGGACTGCAACTGCTTCTAACCGTTGTAAGATAAAATTAATCTTTTCCTCTAAGCTCTTTCCATTCAAGTTGGCCTCCTGTAAATCATTCTCCTCGTCTGTGGTTGGCTCGTCTTTATCGGTTTCAATAAGTGTTATCTGCTCACTGACAGGTTCTATGTACAGGTTCGGGGCTATGCATTAATGCATTTTGAATACGTTGAGATCTCCTCACAGCAGCTTTATTGTACTTAGGATTCTTCCGTTCCGATTTGGCAGACTTCTTTCCTCCTTCGCATTGTGAGTTTGTTCTCTCCTGTACTGGGCTTCTCTCAGGATTTATTTCCATGATCCTTTCAGGTGATAACTTAACCCGAAAGACCTTCACTGGAAAATCCTCTCTCTCCAATGAAGGGTTTGTGTTTTCAGGCTGTGTTTTCACCACCTCCAAAGAAGGAGTTAAGTTAAGCCTTTGTACTAGGGTAACAATCACTAGTTACTAAATACATAAAAATTTACATTTATTTGCCCAGTTTACCAGACATTGAAATTCCTAACACAAATAGTGAATAATTAATAATAATAAAATAGTAAGATCTGATTAACCAAAAACTAACATTTACCAGTTTTCCATGAAGCAAGAAAACAATTAAGCATGTCATAAAGCCCCCTTTAAATGAATACATTAAAACTAGATTTACCAGAGTCAGTGAATGAAAGCATTCTTCTTTTTTATTTTTTTCTAAAAAATAATTATCGCTGACATATTATTACTTATGAGAAAAGATGAAAACGAGGACTACGGAGAATTGCACAAACAGCTCCACTCAGAAGATGAATAAAGTGTTAGCCACCCCAAAAAATGTATACTCTTTATCGAACATGCTGAATCTTCCTTTCTAATTCAGATTTCTCTTGTAAAACCCTAAACCCATTAACAACTCACATTCATAGGAAAACCAAATGAAATAGAGATTAGAGACTACTACTCATAAACCAGCAATATCATTTTGACAAAAGTACTATAAGTATAAAAGTGTGGCAAACACAAAATAAACTTGCATCTTTATGTGTAAAGCAAAAAACAGAAAGAAAAAAAATTGAAAATGGGAAGACGAAGAACAGTCCGTATCTACCGTATAACTTTTTTCCAGATTCTTTACAGCACTGGGTCTCCTACCCATCTTCTCTCCCACACAGACGAAGCCTTCAAGACCTGAAAACCTTCGCTTTTGAAAACCCAGTATTGTTCCGCTACAGTAGGTTTGTGTCGGTTTATTGTATTATCAGCAATAACGTTGAACCCGTGGAATGCAAAGAGAGATCGAAAGGGGGCATTGACACTTGCGACTGTGTTATTGGCGCGTAATCTAACAGAGCACTCGTTTGACTGTAATAAACGCCACTTACTATGGGTAATTTAGTAAAATATGAACCAAGCTCCAATCTGCACCGTTCAGTCCACTGGCTGCGTCAGTTCTCATTGTGACTCCCTCTTCTGTCATTTCAAACGGATAAGAAGAGATAGCAAACATTTCATAGACCATAAGCCTAATCTCATCTCCCTTTTAACTTCGATCCTCCTGCTCTGCTAGAGCTGCTGGGTACAAACCCACAACGAATTCGTCTCCCATTTCTCAATCCATGGTACCACTTCTCTATCACCACGCCTCTATAACCCCTCTATTCCTACAACCATCACCTACCCGCCCCACGCACTTGTCTCCCTTCCATATCCCAGTTCGCCCATCCCATAGTCGTACAAATTCCACTTCAAATAACCGAAATCGTTTTGACCAAAACGAACAACAGCAGTATCGTGCAAATCTGCAGCGACAGCCCAGAACGTTGTTCCCAGGTGGATACAAGAGGCCAGAGATCAAAGTCCCTACCTTTGTTTTACAGTTGGATCCTGAAGAGGTTTTGAACGGTGGGAATGCTCTAGATTTGATTGACAAGGCAGTGTCCAAGTGGGTTGGGATTGTTGTGCTCAAGGGTGGTGAATCAAGTGGTGGGAGGCTTTACAAGGCCGCCTGCTTGTTGAAGTCGGTGGTTCGTGACCGCGCCTATTTGTTGGTTGCAGAGCGCGTAGATATTGCTGCTGCAGCTGGTGCTAGCGGGGTTCTGCTCTCTGATCAAGGTACTATCATGTTTTTTAGTTAATAGTGCATGATTGAAGAACTTACCCTTTTTTTTCTCAAATAAATGAATTTGCAACTCAAACGTGTTATTTAATTGATAGCAAGTCGTTACTTTTATTACCTTTCCCCTTAGCTGAACCCAATAATGGGCTGCCTAAGCTGATGATATCTAATAAACAGGACTTATACACTGATTGCATAACTTAAAGAATGAACTTGATTTGGTATTTGAACCAGTATTACTATTTCTAGAAATTAAGTAATATATCTCATCTGGTAATACACCAACTAGGTTGAGTTTGGTGCGGCAGGGTCAGTTACTCCTAAACGCCATGATTGATGGTACTGTAATAGTTTTGACTTGATGAGTCATCTATTATAGTAAGGATAACAATTAGGATTACCTCCTATCTTAAAATTTTAGAATTGCTTAGTTTGGATAGTTTAAAATTTCATTTAATCTTTCAATCAAAAAAATAAAAATAAAATTCATTTAATCTAATTTTACAATGATGTTGACATAATTTTAATTGCCCTTTTGCTTTTCTATATTTTAAGTGACTGAGAGTTGAGACGTGAAGATGAGCATGCTGTAGTTGATGAGTGGCTATACCAAGAAGGACATGGTAAATATGAAGATATTCATTCAAAGATGCAGTAATTTCTATTGAGGATAAGATGAGAGAGAGGCACTTGGTTTAATTAATCACGAGATGCATATGTAATTACTTATTAAAAGGAAAAGAAAGAAAGAAAATGGTAGCAGAAGACTGAGATGAAATACTAAGCAATAAAGTTCGGAGGATTAGGGGGATTGGAATGAAGGGATCAGAATACTATCTTCGTGCTTTAGGACAAAGTAAGTCTAGTTCATTGCACGCCATAATTGTGTTACTGTTTTATATTTCAAACGCAATATAACAAAAAATTCTTGGTTTTGTTTTGTTTAAATTATTTTTATATCATGTTCTAGCGTTAAGTTATTCCACCTATTCAACTCAAACATAATATTTATATGTTTGGCCTCTATTTACAGTTGTACTGTAACAGTAATACCATTGTGGGTTTAAAGGCATCTAACATTTATTCTGTTCTGCTACTATGGCTAGACGGCTATATTGAAGGAAATATTTATTATCACCTTCGCTGCATTCAAGACACCGTACTTTGTTGTATTCCTCTGTCCTCCCCCTCTTCAAATACAAAATCCATGAAACAAGAATTGATGTGTTATCTTGGATGTCTCACTTTTTAGGTCTTCCTGCCATTGTAGCAAGAAACACATTGTTGGATTCCAAATCTGATTCAGTAGTTCTTCCCTTGGTTGCTAAGAATGTGCAAACTATAGATGCTGCACTAGATGCATCTAAATCTGAAGGTGCTGATTTTCTTATATATGGAATTGGTGACTGGAAACATGTCAATCTGGAAATTGGTTCTGTTTCTGAGAAGGTGAAGATACCTATTTTCGTCATGTTTACTTCATCTGGAGGAAATGTGTCTTATGCTGAGGCATCAAATTTACTCAATTCTGGCTCTTGTGGTTTTGTCATCTCTTTGGAAAATTTTGGGTTGTTCAATGATGATGTTCTGCATAAATTACTTAACATTGTACGCAAAGGCGGTTCTAAAACTGAGAATGAACATCAAAAGTTCAGTGATCTTACATTAGTAAACACTGATAATGATTTTTACAGAAAGGATGGGACTTTGGCTGGATTTGTTAAATTGGGAGATAGAGAAAAACAGTTCATAGAAACAGAGAGATCAGTATTGATTGAAGCAATACAAGTTATCAAGAAAGCTACTCCACTGGTGATCTTTTAATTAAAACTTGGTATTTGAAGTTATTGTTTCTTAATTTCCTACTTTTTTCCCCACCTATTTGTCTACCTTTATATTGATTTGGAAATAGTTTTGAATGACAGATGGAGGAGGTTTCGCTTCTTGTTGATGCAGTTTCTCAAATTGACGAGCCATTTATGCTGGTTATAGTGGTAATTGTGTGCTGAATTTCAACAATTCTGGTTCCTGGGATATTCATTGGTATTAGCTCTAAATTTCAAAGAAATCCTTTTTCTCTTTCCTGGAAAGAATATAGAATCAATATGACCTTTGTTGTTCTTCATGCATGGATATTGAAGAACTATTAACTAAGAAGGATACTATAATTTGTTTCACCATTAGTCATTGGCTGCACTTTATATCTCACCTGAATAGAGAAATATGTTCATTCATACAGGGCATTAGGTTGTTCGTGCTATCCCGTGCATTACTCATAGGCTAGTTTCTGTCTTAGTTGAAAAATAGTTTAGCATTTACCTCTTAGTAGGCTGAATATTTGCACAGTTAGCAATAGCTATTGGCATTTAAACCAAATTCTCACCTTAGGATAAACAAATGCTTGTATGTCATATAGATGGCATTTACATTGAAAACATTCTCTTGGCCTAGAAGATCGTTTACATGTTGACCACTCTTCATTCATGCTGTAGACATAATCACAATGCAGATGGTTTTGAAATTCTTTCATGACTAATGTAATTCTTGATATCGCCAGGGTGAATTCAACTCTGGTAAATCTACTGTTATTAATGCACTTCTTGGAAAAAGATACCTCAAAGAAGGCGTTGTTCCAACAACTAATGAAATTACCTTTTTACGATATGGTGATTCGGATTTTGACGAACAACATTGTGAACGACATCCAGATGGTCAATACATATGTTACCTTCCTGCTCCAATTCTTAAAGAGGTAAGGCAATTTGACACTTTTTTGTGAACTCATGAATTTGGTTTTTCTGCGTTCCAGTCTCTTATGAGTTTTACTTATATTAGTTTATATTGTACAATTTCTGCAAAAAAAATAAAAAAAGTCAAATTATATTGTGTTGAAAGCAGATAAATATTGTTGATACACCGGGAACAAATGTCATTCTTCAGAGACAGCAACGCCTAACAGAGGAATTTGTACCCCGTGCAGATCTGCTTCTTTTTGTCATTTCTGCTGATCGCCCTTTAACTGAAAGTGAGGTATGGTACTCACACATAGAATATGTGGTTGAGCTTGTTAGTGCTATCTTAATTATATACAGCATTGTGAAAATGCCACTAGCTCTGGGTTGTGAAATTCTGTTACACTTGTATCATTGAGTAGAACATAAGAAAATTTCTATTCATATCTCCACTTTATTCACCCAGCATCTGAGTAGATTTTCTTTTATTTCAACAACAGAAAGCATAAAAGTTTCTTTGAAGAATGATTAATCAGGAAAGCGAATCCATGTTGTTGTTGTTGTTTTTTTTTATTTTTTTTTATTTTTTTATTTGGAACATGAGATGTGAGTCATGTGTCAGAAAGTTAAAAAAGTTAATGATACTAAGTAATCTAGAAATCAATGTAAATACCCAAAAAATTTGTAAAAAATTTCCGGAGTAATGACTCTGTAGTTCTTTGTGCATCTATTTTAATTTGTTGCTACTTCTTGCTTTATGAATTATCACATCTTCTGGTTGCTGGAATGCTTCCCATTTACCTGTTAAGAACAATGATCTTTTTCCTTATCATAGATGCTTAGACACCTTTATTGTGTGATACAGGTTACTGTTATTTCATGCAGGGGTACGACTTGTATTATTCATGTTAACCGTTAAGCTGATTTTGGCATCGCTCATATTGGTGCATTTTTCAGGTTGCTTTTCTTCGTTATACTCAACAATGGAAGAAGAAAGTTGTCTTTGTGTTAAACAAATCTGACCTGTATCAGAATGATCATGAGGTTCATCTATGGTTTATTTCATATTGGTTTTCATATTATATAAAGTTGATAAGCTCAAGTGGATATATTGAATTAGTCATTTTTGTATACTAGAGCTTCTCAATCAATTTACAGTGAATAATCATTTTATGATTCAATGCAGCTTGAGGAGGCTATACGATTCATCAAGGATAACACACAGAAGTTGCTGAATATTGATTCTGTAACTTTGTATCCAGTGTCTGCACGATCTGCTCTGGACGCCAAACTTTTAGCTTCTGCTAATGTTGAAAAGCATCGTGAAGAATTATCAGTGTCTGATTCTCAATGGAGAGTCAGTAGCTTCTATGAACTCGAAAAGTTCTTGTATAGCTTCTTAGATGGATCAACAAGCTCGGGAATGGAGAGAATGAAGCTTAAACTTGAAACACCCATTGCGATTGCAGATAGACTAATTACTTCATGTGACACTCTTGTGAAACAAGACTACCGATATGCCAAGCAAGATTTGGCCTCAGGTGAATGATTTAGTCAACAGTGTAAATGACTTTGCAACGAAGATGGAAAACGAAACCATCACTTGGAGGAGGCAAATTCTAGCACTGGTATGTTCTCAGAAATTTAAATCCTTTTATTGGTAGGCAGATAGGCAGTATTTCCTCTTTTTCTCTGTGCCCTAATATCTGCTTACAAGTGTGATTCTGCACAAAACTTCAGATTGATTCTACAAAATTACGTGCCGTAGAGCTTGTAGAAGCTACCCTGGTATTATCAAACCTTGATCTTGTTGCTTCATATGTTTTCAAAGGAGAAAATTACGTCACAATGTCTGCAACCTCGAGACTTCAGAATGACATTATTGGTCCTGCAGTCTCAGATGCCCAGGTTAGTCATAGTTGTAAACCTGTTTAGGATCTGAGATAAGTCCTAAATCTGAAGAGTATTCCTATTTATTATCATAATAACAACATTTATTCATCAATTTTTCCCTCCTTTAGAAACCCCATAACCATTACTTTAACATAATGCTAGGATATAGATATCTAAACATTTTTCTGCATCTAGTTAATAGTTTTATTTGGAGATTTACTATAGCTTAGTTTTCCCTTTTATCTTTTTACATGTTTTTGTTGTTGAAACTGTCTATAGTTTGTTTGCTCTGGTTATTGAGTTTTTCTTGTTCTTATATGGACTTTTTCATGCAGAAACTACTTGGAGAATACAAAAAATGGTTACAATCAAAGAATACCCAACAATGGAGGTTGTACAAGGAATCATTTGGGAAAAGATGGCCTTCGTTCATGCATCAAAACAGTCAGGTGGATACAGAGACCTATGAGCTGCTGAAGAGAGTGGACCAAGCCAGCTGTACGGTGATAGAGAACTTCAGTGGCAGTGTTGCTTCCAAATTGTTTGAGCGAGAAATTCAGTGAAATAGTAAGATCATAACTCTTTGTGATAATAATTAGATTTTATATTTTTAGCAAGAAGATGGAACCACCCACAATGAAAGCTATCCGTTGAAACTGGGATAGTCTGTTTGGTGCACTTTTAAAGTGCAGTGCACACATGGTTTAGTGCTCATGGAGATGTAGATGGCATGTTGATTTGATCCTACTTGAAACAATTCTTAGAATTTCTATAGATTTCATGCTTTAAGAAGTCTAAATTTTTGTTAGAAGACATAACTAGGGGTCTCAAGCTCAGCTCGTTAAGGCTCTTGAAGATTTGTTGAAAATTCTAAAAAAAATTTGTAGGCAAGGAGAGTTGAACCCAAGACTATTTAGTAAGTATTTGTACAAATTACCACCAAACTAAGTAACAATTGATATTAGTTTTTTTGTATATAAATAAATTTATTATAAATATATATATAAATAATAAAAAATTTATTAGATAATATTAAACAAGCCTAGCTCACGAGCTGAACTTTGGAAAGATTGAACTCGGCTTATTTTACTAAACGAGTTTAAAATAAAGCTTAAGATCGGCTCGTTTTTTGATCCGAGCCCGTAACGAGTAGCTTACGAACTCGACTCATTGCCACTCCTAAACATAACCAATGAGCTTTTAACATGATTATGCTATGGTTTTTGACACAATCATCTAGTTTATATATCGGTAGCTCTGTGCTAGCTGGGTGGTTTAAGCTGTAAACTAGTGACGTGCAGACAGCCAGTTTGTCCACCTTATATATTGAATTCTTGTAGTTCCTTTATTCATTAAAACCTTGACATGATTAATTACTGTCTAGTACAGAGACATGCTTACATTTATCCACTATTACGTTCAATGATCTTTCTCAGCAACAAAGGAATAAGGCAAAGGAAACTTGCTTCAAAGTTTGTCTCCCATGACAATGTTTAAACACAACTTCGACAAAGATAACTTCTACTATACTTCTGCTACCCTAAGTTGTCTTTGGGTTTTTAGACAAATAATAATTTTAGAAAATGATATATTTGTAGTTGATTCCTTTTACTTAGTATCAGCATTTTATTTATTGCATTATTCTTTGGTTGTACATTAAACTTGTTCTAAACTTTTTTTTTCCACGTTTCAAATTAGTTCTTGGGGACTTTTGGTGGACTAGGTGCTGCTGGTTTATCTGCTTCACTCTTAACCTCTGTGTTGCCAACCACTTTAGAAGATCTTCTTGCTCTTGGCATATGCTCTGCTGGCGGGTGATGTATTTTATTCAATTTCACTTTCTTTAAAGATTTTTATATTTTTCTTTCTTACTTCTCAAAATAGTTTGCCTTTTCTTCTAATTGTAAAAATTCATTGAAGGGCAACACCCGCTTATATTGTGAAAGTTATGCATCTATAATAGTCCACAAGTTCCAAATCCTTGACTCTGGGAAGCTCCATTCAAATGTAGTATGTATTCAAGTCAGTGGTGAAAAACTCTATTTACCTATAACATCCTCCCGCTTATTTCAGATCAATCAGTAGGTTTTAGTTCCATTTAGGCCACTGAACTGGAATTAGAAATTTGTAAGCCCTGTCACACTGTGATGTGAGAAGATGGAATCTAACTAAACATGGGCAGTAGTAGATTTGAGAGCTTTCCTTTCCGTGGTGAGGGAGAAAGGTACAAAGACCATCAGTAGATTATCCAATTTTCTGGTTAAATTTTTGCATAGAATATTTTTATGTCTCTCTTTATTATTATTATTATTATTATTATTTTGCATTTTCCATAACCTTATGCTTATGCCAACATGTGGCTAAATTCCTCTAGTATTTTCCTATTTTTGCATGAAGATGCTGGAATAGTTACTTTGTGGTTATGCAACACTTCGTAGAGAGGAATAAAACCAAATAAACAGTGAAATACCACTACTTAAGAGGGATAGTTCTTGAATTAAAGTTGGTTTTTGTGACTCCACAGTATATTTAAGTAAATTTTACTTCACATGGATTCTTAATTTTATTTTATCAATTCTCAAAAATATTTTTTCTTCACGATTCATTGCTGCTGTGCAAAAATAGGGTGGAGATACTATTTATGCTGGATTCCTGTGGAACTTGGTCTGGCTAGGGGTGACTGATTTATCAGTTTGAATTAAGCAAAATAGGGACTACACATGATGTCATGTGGTAGTTTAGTTCACTTTTCATTATAATGGTTGTTGTTTTCATATTTTAAATTTGTTAGCTCTGATTGCAAACGTGATGTTCAATGCATAAAAAACTTGTGCTGCTACATCTTGGCTTTGTCTTATACCAATTTTACCTGTGATAAATATCAAAAAGTAGAAAGAAGAACTCACAATTTATGTATTAGGTGCATCGTAGGTTGTTGCTAATTTCAGGTTGCACTTTTTATTTCTATGTCAGGTACCTAGCAATTTCTAACTTCCCAACTCGTAGGCAGAGAGTGATAGATAAGGTAAAAAGGTCTGCAGATGCCTTGGCGCAGGAACTTGATGAGGCTATGAAGAAAGATCTCCTGGAAACCATAGGGAATTTGGAAACTCTCGTGAAAGCTCTAAGCCAGCCTTATGAAGATCGAGCACAGAATAGACTTGAGAAGCTGTTAGATGTTCAAGATGAATTATCCAATGTCGAGAAAAAACTCGGAATACTGCAAATTGAAATTCAAAATCTTCACATGTCGTGATCTCATCCTTAATCCTATGATCATCTTGAACTCCCTCTTCAGTAATAGATGCAAGGTGTGGTTTTGTTCTTGTAAGAGCATCACCTCATATGGCTTGTTTTTTCCTGCCCCCATTATATTTTCTTTGTTCCTTTTAAAATAATTTACTAGTATCACAATTGTAAAGATGTTGCTCTCAGTAAAGCATATATCTTACCTCATTTCGTATTTTGGTTTTCTCCACTGGACACGAAATTCAATGTCTCTATCTAGTAAAATAACCGGTTCAATTAGATGGGGTTGAAATTGTCGTATCAGCTTGCAGAAACTGAAGATCAGATTCATATGTCTATGAAAACTGTGAAGGAATAACAGGTATGTTTTATGCATTGTCTGTTGGTCTCATTTTGATATTATTATCATAAGCATTCATTTATAATACACTAGCTTGGATATTTTGTTGTGTTTACAAATGATGGGATTGATTGGTTTGAGATAGATCTTTTAATGAGTTTTTCATTTATAAGCACAATTTTCCTCACAACCTCCTGTTTGAAGTTCCATATATGCTTATTCAGTCAACATTGCACATTTGAAACTAATTATCTTTAACAAGTATTCTTAATGCACTTGTTAGAATAAGAACCTCTATTTCATGTTCTTGATTAGAACTGAGAATAGTGTTTGTTGAGTTGAAGTCAAGCTTCAATAATGATATCTCCACCGTCCATAAAGTTTGTCTAGGAATCAAAGCACTGGTATAATGTCTGTCCTTGCAATTAACATTATATCAGGCTAGCAGCCAGTAGCTTCATGACAGGTTTGCTAGTTTTCTTGTTAGTCCTTCTTTTTGTTTTTAATTATAATTTTCTACATGAAACCAGCACCAACCAATGGAAGAGGAAAGTGGGAGCACTAGCATGGCCAATACTCAAATGTAAAAGTCTGCCTTGTTGACATCATGTTTGTGTGAGCCATGTATGAGAATCCATTAGCTTTTTTTTTTTCTTTTTGAAAAGGAAATTCGTTAAAACTAAGAAATATAACGGATTGTGCTTATTGCGAAAGCATCAAGAGTTAATAAAAAATTATAGACAAGTGTACAAGCAACATAAAAAATAACAAAGTTACAAATAAGATTACAATCCAAAGTATAATTTTGAATTGTGAGAATTCAGTAGGCTCATATTTATTGTTCCGAAAAAAAAACAAATGACTTCTAGAAACGCTATAAGAAAGGTAACTCTGAGAATAGTCGTTTAACCATTAGCCTTGGACTCGGAACAAGGTAAAGTGGCTCCCTACAACTGTTACTTTTTTTGCAAGTGTGCTTAATTCTTGTCTGAGTGAAGTTCATCAGGATTAATCTGCAATCACAAATAATGGCATGTAAGATACTATTACTAGGAGAAATAAATAACAAAGTTTAGGCAAACAAAATAAAGTTGTAGGATGAAATAAGTAGACCTAACCATAGCTAGGTTTTCATTTGAGACCCAACTTTTACTTGATTGGGCAATTTAAAATCAAAAGCAAAGAACAAAAGATGGATTGTGAAAGCAAATTGGATGGTTATTTCTTCGGCCTTTTTAGAGAAAATGTTCAAGGGGCATATATTCTTGTCTATAGTCTTTATAATAAGCTTACCAGCTTAAACCAAGAATTATCTGGGTTTTCCAGAATGCAAGTATAAACATACACTTCAGCTAGTACTATGGTAATAACAATACTTCTTATCAGATAAAGGAATTCCTGTTTTTAACAGAGAAATGACTGCATCCACATAAATACAAATATAGAGAATCTCTTAACTAACTAAATATTTTAAAAAAAACTGGGTTAACTTAACACTAGTTTTCTTTACAGAATTGATTTGATTAACCTAAATTGTTAAAGCAAACATAACTGTCCGTACTGATTTGGCTAATCCTTAAACAAAAAATATTTTCTGCTTTTGATAATCTGAATAGAAAAGAATACAAAGGTCATGGAGTTTTATGAGTGTGTTATAAGCTTCATGATTAATGAAAATGTTCAAGAAAATTAGGGTGACCTCTTAGCTGAGAAGACAACAAAGTGAGGTTTATTTAATTTTTTTATTTTTTTTCAGTAGTTCTCAATTGGTCAGCTGCCTTTGATACTTATAAATGTGAAGCCAATGAAAATTAAGATATTGGCTTTCAGACTTTCCTTCCTCACAATCCTTCTCAAAATTCTTCTATGAATTTGGGAGTGCTAAATGCATTGGGATTTTTTTTTTTTTTTTTTCCGTGTAACACGTGAAGCTGCACCATGTTACCCCTAACTACATATTTGTCAATTATCATTCTGTTTCCATTTGCATTAAAATTATATGTATTTAATTAATTTTACGTTGACTGTTAATCTATCACAACATTCCTTATACAAGCTAAATGTCAAATTTTGCTGCTCTTCGATTTTCTAGTCTTCAATCAAAGAATTTTCAAAGGGAACTTCATGTTGTGGAATTAATTTTGAACACTGCATTGATCATGGCTGGAAATTAGGACCTACCCGAGGATGGATACTTTTTGTTTCCCATGTTAGTTCAAAGTTGAAAATTAACTCTTGGGCAAAAAGCATTATAATGATAATATATAATATTTTTGACCCAAGACATAGATATTCATCGTCATTTTTTTCTATGGAAGAACTCAAAGGATTTAATGGAAGGTTTATGTTATAAATTATGCAGAGCATGACTGAAGGCATTGCTGAGATTTGACTCTAATGCCATAGTATTATAGTAAAATAAAGTCTCTTAACATTGGTTATCTTTTTTATTCTATAAGCTTAACACCACCAACCAATATTTTGGCATTCAGTAACTTTGAAATAGAAGACTTCTAGTCAATACATATCAAACTCTGAGGCCAGTCTTCTAAATTTCTGATGCTGCTTTTAGGTTTTTTTTTTTTTTTTGGTTAGAAAGGGAAAGGAAACAACAACAGAAACAAGAAAATTAAACTACTGGCAATCCTGCCAAGCAATTCCAACACCATTTAACTTGAGCAACGTCACCAAGAAATAGTCAAAATCTAATTAGTCATGCCTATTTTCATGTTTCCCTTTTTCTTTTCTTTTATGTCTCTCCTACTTTTATAACGTGTGGCGGATTAAACCATGTGCAATTCTAGTGAGTATTGTAACATGGACTCTCAAAATGTTACTTGGTTTAACTGATAATTTTTTTGGCATCTTCCAAAGATCCTAGATTAATTTTTTTTTCCCCCACACACCATACTACAGCTACAAACCGCCTTGCATTCAACTATAAATTCATACCCACCCTTTTCACTTCTATTTCATGTTCATTCCTATCTTCCCTACTTGTTTCCTTCTCTCTATTTCACAGTTTCTTGTTTGGCCCCTTTGTCCTCTAAACACTGGCTGTAAGTTCCACATCTTTGCTTTCGTAAACCTCCAAAGGTCTTTGGCTTTTAAATCCAAAACCCAATTCCTCTGTTTCTCCTCTGTTTTTTTCATTTCCTCCGTTTTTGACATTTTAGTTTTGGATAACAAATGTCTTCCCCAAGTGTCTGTAAGGGGTTGCAATCATGTCTCGAACCTCGCCTTATCGAACCATGTGTTCTAAGGTTCAAATTGGCTCCACTGGAAGCCAGATTTTCTCAAACCTCTGCTTTGGTTACTAAGCCTTGCCACCCTAACTCTGACCCCCAAGAAAAATCCCATGCTACAAACCAAGAACTTGGCATGAAAAACCCGAGAACTGCTGACATGGGTGGCTGGAGTTTTCTCCAATCTCTCACTGACAACTCTAATGGTACCAAAACTGAGGTTCAGACTGAAAAAATCTATGTCCACCCACTGGTTAAGTCCCATTCTTCAAAACTCAGCACCAAGTGCTTGGAAATGTGCACTGAAAGTTTGGGAAGTGAAACTGGTAACAATGTCATCGATAGTAGCGATGACAATGCTCTGTTTTCATTAGAAAGTGACAATTGTACAACAAGAAAGCCTATTTCAAAAGCTAACAAAATTAGTGTATTAAATAGATTCAATTGTAGAAGTAGCTTTCCACCTCCACTGACTTCAATTACTGAGTTGGGTGGAGTTCAAGTCAGGCCCCACCGTGAAGATGGTCGGCTCGTTATGAAAGCAGAGACCATCTCCTTCCCCTGCTCTCATTTTCATGCAGAGCGTACGAATGGCAGGCTTCAAATTCGTTTGTTGAAGGATTATACTCCTGAATGTGATAATGGAGTAGATGACATTGACGGAATTGGTGAGAAACAATCGGAACAAGTGGACGAGGAAGACGGGTTTGAAACCGAAAATGAAGAGGTATATGATGAAGATTGTGAGGATGAAACAGAGGAGGTTTACAGGGGAGATGAGTTGGAAGAGAATAGTTGTAATGCTGAGGGTGAAATTGGAATGGAAAAGTTTCCCAGACCAAGCAGGTGCAAAGAAGGTGGAAGTGGGAATAATGGGTTGCTAAATTATGAGCCATTTTGGGTGGCAACGTAAAGCTTCCCTCTCGCTTCCTTACTCCCCTGTCTCTCTCTCTCTGTCGCTATGTCTTTGAGAAAAGAATTTACTAGTAAGAGTGTGTTTTTCCTTCAATTTTCTATTGTCTTCTTCTTTCTTAGTTTTTTAGGTATTAAAATTTTGTAATTTCGGCACCTTGGATTTTGGAATATGCTAATGGTAGTTATTGTAGTTATTGGACATGGTCCTTCTCCATTCTCTCTCTGTCTCCGGTAGTTGTTCTGTTTATAATTTATTACTTTGTAATGTTTCTAGAATACCGTGAAACCAATATAAATGCTTCTTTACAAGCTTATACTTAAATAATAATAAGAACAAGAATAATTATATATATATATCTTCTTCTTTTTTATGAATTTTTCTATAAATATTGTTGTGAAGTTAATCCATTGATTTTTGTCAAGGCTTGGAGACCCTCTCAACAAGTTCAAATTTCTGTTCTCACATAATTAGGTAATACAACTCGCTTACCACTGCATAATGATAGACTTAATTGAAATGTAAATAAGTATAACTAATTTAGAATGTCAATGCAAAAAATAAAGAGTTATTCTTACCTTTTTTTCTAACGAAAATTGTAAGTACACTTGTTAAGATTTTATAAATAAGAAATTTATGATATTTATTATAGTAGTTAATAATAATTTCAGTATTATTTAATGTATAAATTATTATTTTTTGAAAAAATTAATTTTTCTTTTATATTACTTAGAACATACATTAAAAAAGATTTCAAAAATAAAAATAAAAATCAAAGTTAGAAGCAGAACAAGGAGTAGAGCTAGCCAATCCATGCATGATAGGTTATTTTGGCAAATCTAGCAGTTAAACCAATAAAAAGATGTCATTGTAATCTGTACCTGTCTTCAAAGACAAAGACAGAGGCAGAGCTTGTGGTGTGTGTACGTCAATGATTACCAAAGTGTGCCAAGTAAGGTAACTGTCACAGGAGGACCCATATGCACTGACCACATATATAACATATGAATAATCATTCATATGCATGTTTTTTTTTTATAAATAATATGTTAAATAATTAAATACGTCTGAATCAGCTTAATAATTATTTATTTATTTAAATAAAACAGATCATTTATATAGTAATTTTTTTGTTACTAGGATTAACCGTTCACATGTGATCGTACTATTTTAACTTTGTTAATGAATTCTAATATGAGATTACCAAAAAGAGAACATGCAACCGAAAGGCTGATTGACTTTAAAGGGTGTCAATACAGTGATTTACCTATTTATTGTAAATCAAAGCAGCCTACTCGAATATTCTGATAAAAACTGAAACCTTCATGTGATATTTAAAATTATGTTGATGTGACGTTAGAATCAACCGGCACATGCATCATTTTGTTCCCAAATAGTCACTATTGTGATCTTTAAAACCCCTTTAAGCACGTATTCACTAATGCACCATGTCAATGTCACGTTGAGTAAGAAAATCCACTAGGCAATCACAACCTTGTCTCCTTAATTTGAGCTGAATTATTTGAATTTGATAAGATATTAAAATAATAATATTTTTATTAATAATTTATATAAAAATAATACATTAATAGAATTTAAATTATTTTTAAATTTTTATCTATTTTTCAATTCAAATTCAAATTTTTATCTATTTTTAAATTCTATTAATGTATTATTTGATTTGAAGTGTTAGCTCAAATTCCTCTGTTTATGTTTAATGTCACATGTACGGAGATACCCTTCTTTGAACCGTACGAGCAGTCCTCTGCCACCCCCACCGCGCTGACAGCTCTATGCTCCAACCCAACCCAACTTGAAGGAAAAGGCCAACATAGTCAGTCCCTTATTAAATGGGCATATGTGCTCACAACCTTCCCTTTTTTTTTATTGACAGTGAAGTACAAATCAGTTGGCACTGCCGGAAAATATTTATAGCAGCTTTGCTAGTTTGCCCTGTCTAGAAATTTAAATTTGCATGTCTAGAGGATTGGTGGATTGGCCTGTAGCCAAAAAGGTGTATCTCCTTTATTAACTTTCTAAGTTCAAATCTCTTTCAAAAATTATTGAAGTAAAATTTGAATTAATCAAGGAATACATAAAATATATGGGACACACCTCAAAGAAAAAGAAAGATCGTGCTTATACGTGGTACTGGGGACTATGAATAAGAGAGGGGAGGGGAGTGGGGGACTGCTTTCTCTATAACAATGATCATAATTGGATCAAGTACATGTACATCCTATGTTATGTCTCATTGCCTAATCGTACTGAACTATGTACAATTAAGGCATGGTTTTTATTTTGTTGCTGGTGAATTACCTTTTTAATTAGAAGAATTATTTAGCCTTAGGCTACACACAATTGATTATCGTCTCATTTTCAACTACAGGAGTCACCCATGTGAACTGTCCAGACATCTCACATATATATCAAGATGTTAATACTTGGTCTGCAATAATTCGGAAGATAAACGAAAATATGTAAGTTTGCATTTCGTATAGCTTGTTTTCAGGACTGGATTGATGTAAAGTCTTTTTCATATTAATTGCAACAACTCAATTATGTGTTTATGATGTATAATGACAGACTTAATTGTGACGACTCATTATGGGTTTGTGGTGTATGATGCTAGATAGTGTTAAGTGCAACCCCTATATGTCAACTTTATTCTTAGCTGATCCGAGCTAAATTCGAAAATGTTTCAGTTTGTCAAATGTACATATTCTCTTATCAAGGGTTTTAAAAAGTCGTAAGTTGAACTTAACCAAGTAAATCGATGACCAACCCAATTGCATGGCTTGAGAAGAAGAGACAAGGACCATATATTTAAGCCTAAATTGATTATGGACATGACCAATATGATACAAGGTTCACACATTATGATAGAAAAAGACGACTCACAGAATCCATGGGGTATCAATTCAGGGTCCACAACAATCCTACATGACATGATACACGGGAGGATTCCTTATACAGATACACTTTTACTCAATTCTACGCTGCTCCAATTATGTTAGTCTTCTTTCAATCTTTCTTGGTTTATTTTTTTATTTTTATTTTTTCCGTTTTTGGCCAACTGAATTTTGGTTCTAGTTTACGTAAAATCTTAATCTTCTTTTTTATCATTAAATATAGTCATAAGTTTTCAAAACTAAAATCAAATTTGCCACGACTTACTCATTTTCAGGGAAGGAACAAAGAATTTCCCAGCTAACTCACAAATGGTATTACGGGAATCACATTGTAGTAAATTCCCACTTGAAGCATTGCATCTTCTTGGATTTTTTTGTTTGGCTAGTTGTGAGCTAGTCAAGGGCTAGGGCTAGGTCTAAGACTATGGTTAGGATAGCTAGAGAGAATTCCACTGGGTGCGCACTGCACAGGTCAGAGGGGCAGGGAAGGGAAGACTAAGCAGAAGGCAACGGGTTGGGGATCATTCTTGTTCTTGGGAATCTGATGGATACCAATAAAAAGATCTTGTATTTTAACTCTTTCTTCTTCTTGTTAGATCTCCCACATCAATTGCTTCTCCTTTTCATGACAGGTCAAAAGACAAACTCACTCAAATTAACCTTCCCCACCTCTTTCTATCATTCATTCATCATTCAAGTTGCATACACTTTTCTCTGTATGTGGCAGATTCAATTGCCTCCTTATATATTCAAGGAGTCTGCAAAAAAATTGCTCCCTTCAATGAATCAAGTCAGCAATCACTAAATCTGCTCATCCATAGTAATGAAAAAGCTGACAGGCTATGATACCAATCAAGAAAATTTGAGAATTAGATGTAAAAATCAATATACTGGTCCAAATAAAATCGAGGAGCAATGCTTTAAATAAAATTTTGCAGATTCATTGAAAGAAAAGCTAAGATACTTACAAAAACAACCCATTAAAAATAACTAAAATATTGAACAAAGGGTCACGAAGAAAAATAATTCAATGAATATGAAGTTTATAGACATATTGGTGAGCTTTTAACATAAAATAAACAATCAATCTGTATGACTAGTTTCTATTAGTGGGCATGTCTACAATTCTTTTTAAAAGCTAAAAGGAATGTAGCATAATTAACTAGGAAACATGACAGTAAGCCACACCACAGGGAGAACTGCAAACAAACTTTAATCAGATCGGTGGAAAAAAAATGCAAATGTCTCAGAAGAGAAATTCTAATGAGAACCAAAGGCAAAAGCAAAAAGTTCAGAGGAAGAGTATCAAAGGCCAACAAGAACTCGACTCTTGAGCCATAGGAGAATATCAATACACATTATATATATATTTACATATATATTTACATATATATGTATAATGTAACATATGAATTTTGTATTTCAAAATTGGATACAGAAAAAAAGGGGGAAAATCTCTACACTGAATTCAAGTAGCAGCATAAGCATAGGAATTGAGTTAATAACCAAATTCAGATACTTAACCAGAAGAATTCCTCCTAGCAGCATATGTGTGAAAAGCTGCTAACCCGACAACTGCAACAGCAGCCCCCACTGTAATTTTGAGATAGATATTAACTCATTATTGTGCACATATGAATAAAAGTATGTTTAACAAGTTTTTGGAGGTATATGTGTCAAATTTTGTGGAATGGAGCTCAAGAAGAACAGACATACCTGAGAAAAATAAAAGAGAATGATGCATAAATTGATGGTACTGCTTCTGTTTCCTCCCAATCTCAGTTTCAGGAATTCCCAAATGAGGGTGTTCAGCAGCACTTATAATACTGCTATATACAGTTTCCGAATTACCAGATTTCATGCTTATACGAAGGGGTGACTCTATTCCCAATTCCTGGGTAACCTAAATTATAATAAACAGCAAAATCACAAGTTTGCAGGCTCAGCATCTAAATAATAGATGACCAAGATTTTATTAAGTAATGACTATGTACTCTAAGATATAAATGAATACCTTTACTGAATCCTGTAAAACATTTGGGTTTGGAGTTAAATCATCCTTGGCAGCAAGAAGGAGGCACGGAAACCCATAACCAGCTACTTCTCCTCGTCTAGCTACCTCACCAATTAATTCTCTTGACCTTTTCCATGAAAGTTCGTCTGAACTGAAGAAATACAACCGGGAATGTCATATCATGGCACAATCATAACAACACATGGTATTCATAAACATATGCAACCAGGAGTTCCAGCTGTATAGTTGATTCCAAGAAATTATCCAGCCTGATCCTTAAAAAATCTGGTACCAGTTACAAGTCTTCAATTGAGAACCAAGACTCAATTGAGACTCAACTCTACTCAATTAAACCTTAAATCCCAAACTAGTTGGGCTATTTAGTAGGATTCATTCTACTAGGATTTAACTAGTTTTATGCTAACCGTCAACTTATTGCAACTCTCCTCCTTTATCTGAGCTTAGGACTGGCAAGGTAAATTCAATTGAGAATAAAGAAAAAAAACTAACAATACTATGCTTAAAAAGATGTCCCTTTTTCAATTCAAATTTGTGAATTGTTACGTCTAAGGTGCTCCTCCACTTAGTGGTATCATTTGATTAAGTTGCGTGTAAAAATATTGTAAGTAAAAATATTTTTCAGGTACAACTGTTTAAAAAGAGTTGTATACAAAATTAAAAAAAATGTGTGGACTGAGTTCATGTAAAAAGCATTGTGATTTAAAAAGTTGTTTGATTGTATTTTTTTAAAAAGAGATATTAAGTATTGAAATTACTATAAATGAGCATGTTTTAAAATATTTTGCAACAAGTTGTTTCGAAAATACTTTTGATATCTAAATAATAAAAATATATTTTTACTTTTTATTTTTTAAATAATGATAACATTTTTATTTTTTTTGTTAGTTTGAAATTTTTTGATTTCATATATAGAGTAGAATAAGGATATACGTTGGAACTTGGAATATGACAAATATTTTGGATATATTTGTCTAAATCAAAAAATCATTAATTTTCATTAGCTTTGAGCAAAAGCTTTAAACCCAATAGATGTTCTAAAAGTTAAACCAAACAAGGACAATATATAATATTATGATGGAATTTAATTACTATATATATATATATATATATATATATATATATATATATTAAATAATAGAAAAGAAAACTACAAACCACAACCATGAGAGCCAAACCAAACTTCAAATGCAACAGGCTGGCCCAACTTTAGAATTTGAAGAAGTTGCAGCCATGTGTTAACAAGAAGCCTTATTATCCAAAATTCCTTTCATGCATTTCATCAGAATTTTTGACGTTTCCAACAAACCCCTAGGTAAAACTTTTTGAGACTTCATGCATAGAGTTGTCTTGTTCAAATAAAGCTACCCGGTATTTACAGATCAACAATGAGAACTAACCAACAACATTTAAAATCTTTATAAACAAAATCTATCAAGTGAATCTGGATCGTTATGAAATCTTTATAAGGATTCTTTAAAAGTGTGAGTTTCCCTTTAAAATTTTTATAAACATAAAATATCAACAACATTTAAAACAACAAATAATATCTTTATAAACATAAACTATCATGTGAATATGGATCCTTTAAAGTGTGAGTACACCTTTGGGGAATGAATTGCATGTAACATTGATGGAAAAACCAACGGTGAGGATTCCATATAGGGTTGAGTTGTTTTATTTGGAAATTTGGATCAATTTTTAAATTTAAAATATTCTCAACATTTCATCAATGATCAGGACAATGCACTTTATTCTTTAAAGTGCAAGTTGCACAATAGTGGAGCCAAATACACTCTCAAATAGTGGCAAAAAGTTCTCAAATCATCAAGAAAATACTAAGAGAACACAACTTTTTATGGTCTACTCCCAGAGTGTTAAAAGGGATCTCAAAACTTCTATGGCATGTTTTACAATTTTAGACAATCACGTACTACAGGGCGTAATATAATGCTGTGCTAATTATTTATATAAATATCAGATACATGGTAAAGACAACTCTATGATATATCCTTGCAATACAATGTTCCTCTTGCTACACTCACATAGCTGGTTAAAGTAAACCAAGAATAGAAAGCACTAATCCCACAATTGAATTAGTAGATAGTTCAGTTCACGGTAAATAAGAAGTTAAGAATGACAGTAGAATAAGATCATCATACCTGTCAAAGACAAAGATAGCTACATCACATGATGCCAAAGAATCATTATTATGCACAAACTTTTTAACTGTATCCTCTGGTATCTCCCTCAATATAAGAGTCTTTCTGGTTCCCTATATAGGAAGAAATAACATCACAAACATGAGTATACTTTAAATAGCTCCAGTTAACCTCAGTATGTGAGACCCGATTAAGGACATGCGTACTTGACATTTTCAACTGACTTGCTATATTTAATATCCACATCTGCTTTGGCAATGTGGCAAGGGTGATAAAGGAAGGTCATAACATTTTCAAAGTCAGCAAGTAACAATGATGTTTTTTTCTCTTATAAAACTCACCCCGATTTCAACTACATTTACTGCAAACCGCTCCATTGTTGTTGGCTTATAATTGTTTGAGAAAGGTCTGTGGTAGAATTTGCAACAATTAAAGAAAAAAGTCAGATATAACTAAATTTACGAGGGTGATAAATGAAACCATAAGGAAGCAACAAATACTGACTTAGCCACATCAGCTATGGTGATTAGTTCAGAATCAACACCTTTTCAGTAATGAATCCAACAAGGCAGATTTTCCAGCATTTTTGGGACCGAAAACAAAACACTGGAAAACATTTCTTTCAGTTTTTTGCTTTTTGCGATCTATTGATCTTTTTCGAGTACAACGCACAGCTGCAGCGGAATCACCACTGTATCCAATGTAAGTCAAATAAGCCAAACTACGCAGTGGATCCAGAAGCGTCATAAGGGCCCACTGCAACCACATGTTTAACAGATATAACCAACTTAAGTATATCTAAATAAATTATGGAAATTCATCATTCAAACTAAATGGAACTAACTTTGTAATAAGAGCAATCTTTCTTTCTTTTTTTTTCTTAAGAATAAGAGCAGTCCTTTTACTTGGAAGAATATGAAGACTATACAAAAGAGGGGGGTGGAAGACAAAAGTACGTTGCCTGTACAACTAGATTACCACTCTTTTCTAAAACATGCTAGCATTTGGAAAACAAAAAAGATAATCAACACAACAAGATCCAGAGAACAAAGGGAAAACAATATGGGAACTAAAATTCTTGAATCATTATCGAATAATCTATTCTATTCTAATCAAAACATAATAGTTGTAGCAGGAGAAAAAAAAAAACATAATAGGGTGTAAAAGGGCAGCCACTTGTCCAGTAATCTCAGTTTTGGCTTCTACAACCTTGAATCTAAAATCTAAACTGGTTTATCTAACACCCAAATCATTTGCTCCCAATGAATCCTAATGGAAAAATAAATATATACAATTTTTGCCCTAGGCATAGCCAGTTTATCAAACATACATGAGCTATGGTAGGTAGCATATATCCCCACTATAATATTATGTCCAACACTGTTCGGAAAAATTGCAACCACAGAAGTTGTATATTTCCATTCAGAACAAGATATGGTGGCAGATTATAGCAATGCATGGTCTAAAGAGGTTCCATTGATTAGGCTGACAAAAAATATAGGGGAAGGGTTGTTGGATTTAGAGATGTCAAAATTAGACATAGTGATTAATAAGGTTGGCCTGCCCGAGTAGTTAAAATTTTACAAATGGTGAGTGCAAGGCTGACGTATCAAGCAAATGAGCAATACTAAAGAGATTACATTTTAGATGCCATCCCTATCATACCAAAGTTTATTGTTTCACTTTTTTCCCTTCTTATGGAATGTGATACAAGACCTAGCAATAAAAACAAGGCAGGTTTCACATAAAAAACTGAAACATCACCATTCTCCATTTTTTTTATAAGTAATGATTTTATTGACAAGAAACGAGTCATATCTTTATACAAAAGACGGGTACAGACACAGCCCACTGGAACTATTAATTACAATTCATTCCATCTAATAACTATACAAAAGACCCAATTGAGACAAAAGAAAGCTGAATAGAAATCCACTGGAAGCACAAAAATAAAAATTTCTATTAAGTTTTTCTAAAGATATCTACTTGCTATTGAAGATGTGGTTGTTCCTTTCAAGCCAAATCACCCACATCAAACAGAGAGAGGCTGCCCGCCAAGCTAGCTTATTACATCTTCTACTTTCGCTCTTGTGCCAGACCATTCTCATGAATAAATAATAAATCTTTGAAATTAATTAGAAGAAACGAATAATACAACTTCCCTGAACACAAGTCATGGGCATAGCTAACTGTGTTTAACTCTTCTATCGGCCCATTCCTCTGCATCATGAACTAAAACTTAATTTTCAGATTGCTTCGGGTTGTAATTATCCGGTAGCACAGCAAAATTTTGGCCCAACCTAATAAACAAGACAAAACACAACAGTATCCTTAAATCCGACAAGCAATGAAATGTACATATTTGCAGTGACCTTACTAAGAAATACTCATATGCTCTTAAATTGGGCTGAGAAATGTTTATGCGAAGAAATATTAGAAGAATAAGTAGAAACATACCCACACAATTTTGTCTCTTCATCTTCTGAGTTGGTAATCTGCCCTTTTATTGAGAAGAACCTTCTGGCCCAACTTGTCAATGATGGCTAAAAATACACAATATGCTACATTAAAGAAACTATATTTGATCACAGCCAGCCCAAAAAGTTCATGATTTAACACAGGGAATGTTTCTAGTCTTTGCAGTAAATCCAACTGAGCATCTTTAAGACTAGAAACATTCCCTGTGTTAAGTCATGAGCTTTTTACACTGGCTGTGATCAAATATAGTTTCTTTAATGTAGCATATTGTGTATTTTCAGCCATTATTGACAAGTTAGGCCAAAAGGTTCTTCTCAAGAAAAAGGTAGATTCCAACTCAGAAGGTAATGAAGAGATAAAATAGTGGCGGTATGTTTCTACTTATTCTTCAAATGTTTCTTCAAATAAGCATTTCTTAGTCCAATTTAAGAGGCATATGAGTATTTCTTAGAAGGCCATTGCAAATATGTACTTTTATTGCTTGTCGGATTTAAGGATACCGTTGTGTTTTGTCTTGTTTATTGAGTTGGATCAAAGTTAAGCGGCGCGACCCGTTGGATAATTACGACCCAAAGCAACCCAAAAATTAAGTTGTAGTTCACGGCAAAGGGAATGGACTGGTAGGGTTTCAATACGTTTTTTTGAGCCAAAAAAAAAAATATTAGAAAAAAGAAGATAGAGAAATTTAGCTTCCAAACAAGAGATATGACAAAATGTATCAATGATAGCCCAACTATAACCATACTCTTTATAGAACTTTTTCCCCTAATGGGTGACGTTAGTAGTTTAGACTTTAGACTTACCAAACCTCACCATCTCTTTATAGCCAGGACAAAGACCATAATAGATCATTGGAAACTAACATTTAAGAACATAAAAAGGATACTTTTATAGACTTATACCTACTCAACACGTGGAAGAACAAAAGAGAGCAGAAGGTATACACACCTGAGATAGAAATCCATTAAGAGATATATTACCCATGACCATTGTCTCAGAAGCATCCTTATATGGCACTTCACTCCAAGGACTGAAAATTTAAATGTTAGCAAATGGACTAAAACATTTGTGAGGTATAACAAAAATTAGAAAGGATATTATTGTAGGATTATTTTCAAGAGTCAGTAACACAATTCAAAGAAGAAGGAAAATAATAGGACAATGTAGAAAGATCATATTACATTTCAACATAAAGAGAAGGTATTATTGCAATATTATGATGTTGTGTTTGTCTTGTATTCAATTGGGTCAAAGTTTCACAGTGCAACCCGTTGGATAATTACGACCCGAAAGCAACCCGTAAAATAAGTTTTGGTAAGCTTTAAGATTCGATATGATTTTTAGAATTTTTGAGTCAGACATTTGTATTTTCTTCAATAACAGAATAGTGAATTTCAATCTCTCCAATGAGCCATACCTCGATACATCTAGAGTTCTTTCTTTTGCTTATTTTTGTTTTTTAGTTTTAGATTTCATCCCATTCTCTCTTCTATTTTATCTTATGAGATGATTTTGATCAGGAAAAACTCTGCACACAGCAATGTTGATGTTTTCAAGGTGACACTCTGACTATCAAGGCTAAAGACTACAAATCTTCTTCTAGAATCCCATAACGAAAAGCTACCTTCAATTATATATGAAAGTTGAAAGTACAATAGCATAATGCAACTCTGAGGACAGATGACCAAAGATATTTTCCCATTTTATTCACGAGGACATGTTCACCCATAGCTGATCCCTTTTCATCATGAGAAATTCTGCACACAGCAAGTTGATGTTTTCAAGGTGACACTCTGACTATCTAGGCTAAGGAGTACAAATATTCTTCTAGAATCCCATAACGAAAAGCTACCGTCAATTATAAATGAAAGTTAAAAGTAAACTAGCAGAATGTAACCAAAGTGCATTTACTCTGAAGACAGCGGACCAAAGATATTTTCCTATTTTACTCACAAGGAAACATTATAGCTTGACCCCCCCAAACCAACTATCTCCTTCTCTCTCTGCTTTCAGTCTTACAGATGGCCTTACTACCTATCTTAACCACATCCATATCCTTACTATTTCAAGTAGAGGCTAAAACTAACTACCTGACTAAATCACATCCATGTCCTAACCAGTTGAGTAACAGCCCAAGCAGCATTAAAGGAAACAACTAAACACAGGTACTACCTCCTTAATTGATAGAGGAATTAAATTGTATAGAACATATTTAAAAATTATGTAGCTAGGAATCAAATATTACAAGAAAAGAAACTAAATTATGTATGTGAAACAACATATTATATGGTGTTCATAATAAAGAAAAAGAAACCAAATCACCTTTCTGGAGCAGTAAAAAAAAGTTCATCAAGCTCAGCAGGCTGTAGGGCTCGATCCTAGCAAGTGCCCAGGTCAATGCACAGAAAAAAAAGTGACAGTAAAATAGCTAGCTTCATGGAATACGACAAAAAAAAATAGCATATAGCTGCGGCTTGAAATAATGGTGCAAAAAAACATAAATAATGGAAACATTAGGACATACTTTATCCGTGTCAAATAACCGGAAGATGCCAATCAGAAACTTCACAGCTTCACTTGTCAGCTCCACACTCTAAGATCATGACAAAAAGGAAGCACATACTTATGAGTAAGGAAAACAAAAATTATAAACTGAATTTTACAAAAGTATTGGTAACATGATGCCAGTGGCATAATAATCAAGTATACTTAGTTTCAGGCAACGCAGTGGGCAGTGGCAGACATACGCATTTACCTTTGAGGGGGCCAAATCACATATAAACTATAATACAAAATATTTAAAATAATAATAATATTTAATTATTACAAATAGTGAGTATTAATTACATAATTAAGTTAAAATATTATAAACAACAAAATATTATGAATCAACTATTTTCTACCTAAAATGAGAATGTAAAAAACTTATATTAGAATATTCTATCTAAATGGGTCAAAATATGAGATATTATATGTTTTGCTTTTCCTGTACAACGAAATGTAAATACCATGACTTCATGCTCTCCTAATTTTTTAACTCTTTTTTTGCATTTCAATGTAGTGTAACCAGTGAAGTTCGTAACAAAATATATTATATAAGTCATAATTACAAAACCTACCACACTTTTCAGGCATATAAATACAAATACGCAATTTATAAGCGGTAGAATTTAATGTTTTTAAAATTCTGCAGGGGTCGCCTACAAAATTACCAAACTTTGTATGGCTATAAATTACTAATATATATTATATTAAGGGCATAGTTAAAATTTTCCAAAATCCTAAAGGGGCCATGACCCCATAGGTTATAGGTCTCTGCATGGGTCCACCCTTGGCAATGGGAACAAGGTCTAATGCTTCTTCAAAAATTACCATTTGAACCAGCAGAGTATACATCATAAAGAAGAAGCCCTTAAATAGATGGATCCTACTCTATTAGACAATTATAAGTAACAAAATTTTAAAAATACACATTTTTAATTTATATAAATATGTATATATTTAAGGGGATCTAATTCTGAAGACTAAAATGTCAACACTAGTCTAAGTTTGCAAAAAGCCACATCTTAGATTTATTAGTTTACCCATAGTTTAATGCCATGCTAGCAGCAAAGATTAAACTCCCAAAATCGGATATATAAGATAGCACTCTATCCTCTAGGCTCCAACAGATAAGACAAACTGTAGAACAGAGGGAAACTACATAATAGCAAAACGAAGAAACTGAGTAACACCTGATCAGGAGCACGCTTAGATGGAAGCTGGAGAAAGTTCATCTCGGACTTTTAATTCATCATCATATCCAAATTTCCTTAAAACAGCCCATATTGTCTCAAGGCGCCCTTTCTCTATGAACAGATAATGGAGATAAAGGAAGCCTCGCAGAGTAAGACCAAGAGGGTTGACTCCATCAGGAAATTTCTCTTGTACAACCCTTTTGACATCCACTATTTCAGAGTGTTGCAGTGGTGCATTAAAACACTTAACCTGTGATTATTTTTGAAAATTATGATAGTTCTTAGGGAGACTACATAGTCATAAACTAATCAAAAACGAAAAAGGAAAAGAAAAACATAAATTTCGAAGAAACCTGAAACTCATTCAGCTCTGCATCACTAAGGGAACCATCCATATCCCGGTCACAATGATTAAATATTCTTCTCAATGCCCTCTTACATCGTTCTTTTAATTCTTGTTTGTCTGGATCATACAATGGACTTGTCGGATAAAGTACTGCTTTTTGAGCAAAATAAAAAACTTCAGGGACCTACAAATAAGAATGATTGCTATTTAAATTTCAGGCACAAGTTCTTTTTACTTGGACTTACAAGTTACAATGTGTCCAATCAAACATTAGGACTATGACCCAGTTTGATACTTCATGTTTTATCAGAAGTTTCCGTGAACAGGTGTTATCGAAAAGCTATTAAGAAAATAGAAGATTTGCAGTTCACAGTTAAGAGAGCAATATTTGTAGCTTAACATTAAAAGTAGTAAATACATTCATTATAAGTTTTCCTTATTAGTTCAGACAAATTGCAAGCTGAGAAACTTACAGCTTTTTAATATGTCAATATACCTGAATTAGAGTAGCTGCAGAACATTCTATACAAGTTTCAATTTCCCTGAACTGTTGCATTACTCGTGACATGAGATGTTCTAGGCTCACTTGTTCATTCTCATCCCGTAAATCTAGCTTGCAACCAACCACAATTACCGGTGCCTTCACCTACCCATTTGTAACATGATAAAAGAACATGACAGTATTTGCTTGTGGTTAATAAGATTGTATTCGATAAAAGAAATGTGAGTAGAATATGTAAGATCACAAACCTCCAACTTGCGCAGTTCTTGAAGCCAATACGTGCTCACACGATCAAGAGTCATTGGTTCATCGCAAGCATATGTTAAAACAACTGCATCCGCTAGCTTCAATTCTTCATTGCGACTGCCTTGATTCTCCAAGCTAATATAAACAGGGAGCAAGATACAATACTATATTAATTGTGTTATCAATGGTTAAAGACACTTAGAGAGGGAAAAATCACGTATTCCTATTTAGAAGACAGCTATTGTTGAAATAAAATTTAGTATCACATTCCAACATGAAGTCAAAATGGAATTGTGAATAGTACTGGTACAGCAACAAAGTCCAACCAAATGATAATAACAATAATAAATCCCATGCAAATTCAATTAAGCTGCAAGTTATGAACTATAAGTTGCGTCATATAATTAAGTCATTTTGCTACTAATAACAATGAAATCATTACACAATTCAGTTAAAACTAATTTAGCTGGTTTTGATCAATCATAAAGAGTCGTCCAGCTAAGATCATGCAACTGATTCCTATGGTAATTGAAAATTTTCCGGCAATTAGGCAAATAGAAAGAAATTTTACTACATGTAAAACCATACGAACCTAGAAGAGGTATCAATGAGAGTGAGAGGAACACGATCGGCGTATAAATCGACTGGTAAGCGAATGGGTGGAAGCACGGACGGGACAGCCTCCGGGAATGAGTCATAAGCCAAAGTTGCTATCAGGCTCGATTTTCCAGTGCCTCGATCGCCGGCTACGACGACTCGGACGCCGGTTCGACTGCCGGAGCTTGGGTAATCCGCCATGGTTAAATTGAAGAATTTCCGCAATGGAAAACAATTAATTAATAAGAAGTTTCTGTTGCGTTGAAGAGTCTCAGGTCCCAGCACTGGTCGAGTCGGCCTCTACTAGGGCGTGGGAAAAGGGCTTCAAAGGAAATAAAATAAGTAACAGACACATGGCAAACATATTTACCATAGACAATGTGGCTCGGCGGTTACGGGTTTGGTTGGTGGGCCGGTTCGTGAATACGGGTATTATTGACCCTTACCTAGACAGTTGAACACTATCAGAGTACATACTCAGCTGTTTAGTGAACTGTGCAAGGAAAAGAAAATGTTACCCGCTCAATCCGAGCATACCTCTCCTTTAGCCCGCCGCTTCTCAACGAAAGTGGCGGTAGAGAAGGTGGGAAACAGGCGCCGCCGCCGTCTCCGTCGCCGTCACAAACTCCAAAGATGTGGCAGACAGGCTGGGTCGAAGACTTTTTAGCCTTGTATACTCAAAACGCAGCGCCGTTGTTGCCATAATAAATGGAAAGAAGAAGGTCATACAGTCCGCAAGTTTGAGCTCAATCGTATCGTTAGCGCCACAAACACGCACTCGAGGATGGTTCTCTCAACTTCTTTACATTTAGGCTTTTACATGGTCATATTTTAAAGGGGTGCTCAATTCCCCACTTTGTACAAGTCTTAGACTTTTAGGCTTGATTTCCTATATGCTTCTGGTTTTATAGAGAAAATAATGGGTACTATAGAAAAATGTTAGTTTGGGGTTTCTGGAGTTGCGATTAGGATATTAGTTTGATTCTCAAAATTTTGATATGATGATTTATAATGGCTAAAGTACAGAGCAATATATATGGAATTGCCACTCTTTATAGTGGCTGGTTCGAGTTCTGCAAATTTAGCTATGCTTGGAATTCTTTTCGATCCATGTTGCCCATGTTATTGCAAAACATGCTAGGCAATCAGATGAGTTCTCCGTCTGGTTAGAGGAAGCACCTAATTTCTTGTGGTCTTATCTACTTCTAATAAAAGTTAAATAAAGTTCCAAGAATGGAACTCAATCTCATAAAGTAGGGGTAGAAGAGAAAAGAAATTGAGGGAGAACAGAAAGGCTTCTAGGCAATTTTCATTCAACAAATCAATGATTTACAAGACAATGAGTTTCAGCTTTTATACACTTAACAGCCTAACATCCTAAATTCCTAACAGGTTTTGACTAACTGATCCAACAAACTGGCTGGAACAACCTAACCAAATCAGTTACTAGCTCCATTAATTAAAACGGTACGTTGTGGATTGTTATGTGGGTGGGTTCAAAACTGTAAGCTTTATAACCCGAGCCCATGAATTGATCTAACTATATCAATACCTCCTTCTTCAGAGAATTCTTGTCCACAAGAATTCCAGTGAGGATATTTGGCCTTCAAAGCTTTGTAGTCTTCCCAGGTGCAGTCATCTCGACAGCTATTGGACCACTGCACCAAAACTTTTGCTACAAGCTTGTTGGCTCTTCTTATCATTCTTCTATTGAGAATGACCCCTAGTTCCAGTGCTATTTGACCTTCTTCATTAAGACTTGGCAGTTGTTGATAAACCACATGATTTCCATGTTGTCTCTTAAGTAAAGATACATGAAACACGTTATGTATCTTGGAATCAAGAGGTAATTGCAGTTCATACACTACCTTCCCCACCTTGGCTACCATTTGGAATGGTCTATAGTATTTAGCATCTAGTTTATTGTAGCTGCTAGTGTGCATTGAGCTCTGTATGTAGTGCTTGATCTTCAGATAAACCCAAGCCCTCACTTCAAACTCTTTTTCTGTCCTATGCTTATTAGCCTGCAGCATCATTCTTTCTTGAGCCTTCTTCAAATTTTGCTTAAGCAATTGGATAATTGCCTCCCTAGTAGTTAAGGACCTGTCCATTGCATCATTGCTGGAATCCTTCTTAACATAAGGAATATGGGAAGGGTGGTGGCTGGCAGAACATAGCTTGATGAGAGGTCATATCAATAAAAGAATGATGAGCTGAATTATACCACCATTGTGCTACAGGAAGCCATTTCACTCAAGTTTTTGGATTATCCCCTACAAAACACCTTAAGTATGCCTCCACACATCTGTTTACAACTTCTGTTTGACCATCAGTTTGTGGATTGTAGGCTGTAGAGTAATGCAATTTGACTTGCTAAATCCTGAATAGCTCCTTCCAAAACGCAGACATTAATATGACATCCCTATCTGATATAATCTCCTCAGGCAATCCATGAATGTCATACACCTTATCCATGAAAGCTTGTGCTACTGAGGCTATAGTATATGGGTGTTGCAATTCTATAAAGTGGCCAAACTTGGATAACCTGTCAACTATCACTAGTATAACAGTGAAATTCATGGATATAGAAGACCAAACCTCTTTTGGTATAGGTAAGGGCTTTAGTAAACCAAGCATTGCTATGTTTTCTCCTTTAAATCTTTGGCAGACTTCACAGTTTTTCACAAAATTCCTCACATTCTTCTGCATACCTTTCTAATATAATGTATTGCCTAATCTCTTAAGGGTCGCATGAACTCCAGAATGTCCAACTTGGACCACTTGCATGGAACAACAGTAGCAACTCTAGCTTAAGTTCTTCATTGTTACCCACTACCATTCTGCCTTTTCCCCCTGAGTTGGCCCTATACCCATTCATAATACTTGTGTTTGTTCCTGTTTTGCTGTATTTCTTGACAGATCTTCAGTAATTAATTGTCTTCTTAGCAGCTTGTCATTATTCCTCTGAACTAAATCAGTAGTCACTATAGATAGAGCCAAGCAAGTGACCTCAGTATCTTCATTTGCAGTCACTCTTGATAGTGTATCAGCAACTGTATTTTCCTTTCCCTTCCTATACTGAATTTCATAATCTAACCCCATTAACTTGCCAAGCCATTTCTGTAAAACTTGAATACACTGTTTCTGCTTTAACATGTGTTTTAAGGCTTGGTGATCTGTCTTTATAATAAAGTGCTTGCCTGTGAGGTATTGCTTCTATCTGTTAATAGCATATACTATGGTAATAAGTTTCTTTTCATAGGTTGACAAAACGATATGTCTAGGTCCTAATGCTTTACTTATGAATGCTAACGGATGGCCTTTCTGTAGCAATACTGCTCCAATACTAGTCCCTGAAGCATCTGTTTCTACAACAAAGACTTCATTGTAATCTGGTAGTGCTAACACTGGTGCTTGAGTCATATGTGCTTTCAAATTATTGAATACATCTTCAGCTGCTTGATTCCAACTGAATGCATTTTTTCTTAATAACATGTTCAGTTCTTTGCTCACCTTTCCATAATTCCTTATAAACCTCATGTAGTAGCCTGTCAACCCTAAGAATCCTCTTAATTCTTTGATTGTTCTTGGTCTAGGCCATTCACTCATAGCTGCTATCTTCGTTGGGTCTGCAGATACTCCCACCTCATTGATGATATGACCCAAATACTCTATATGTTTACTTGCAAACGTGCACTTACTTTTTTTTGCAAACAACACATACTTCCTCAAAAGTTGCAGCACCTATTTTAAATGCTCCATGTGTTCCTTCCAAGACTTACTATATACCAGTATGTCATCAAAGAAAACCAATACAAACTTCCTCAAAAAAGGGTTTCAATATGCAGTTCATTAACCCTTGAAAGGTGGCAGGCACATTGGTTAGTCCAAATGGCATAACCACAAATTCATATAACCCTTCATGGGTTCTAAATGCAGTTTTATGAATATCCTGAGGTGCCATCCTAATCTGATGGTAACCACTTCTCAAATCCAGCTTGGAAAAATACCTTGCACCATGTAACTCATTTAGTAGTTTTTCTATAAGTGGAATAGGGAATTTAATTTTCAGTGTTAACTGATTCAACTTCCTATAATCCACACAAAATCTCCATGTATCATCCTTCTTTTTAACTAGAACTATTAGTGATGTAAATGAGCTGCTACTAGGTCTGATTATGCTATTGTCTAGCATTTCTTTTACTAGCTTTTCAATAATGTCTTTTTGTAATGGACCATATCTATATGGTCTCAAATTGAAAGGTTCTGTATCTTCTTTAAGAACAATTTGGTGGTCAAATTGTCTTTTGGGTGGTAATACTTGAGGAATAGTAAAAACACCAGTATGTTCTTGCAATAAAGCTTCTAGATCAGGTTGATTTACCTCTGTTTGCAGCAATTCAATGGCAAACATGGTTGTTGCTTCTGCTAGGTCTGCTGACCTCCATTGCGTTTACTTGTACTAGCATACTGTGGTTTAATTTGTTCTTCCTTGCTCTTTTGCTGCTATCCATGCTTACCACTAACCCCTTTTTTTCTTGCAACATGATGTCCTTGTTACCTCACTTGAATTCCATAACCAGTTCTTTGAAATTCCATTTGATGTTGCCTAAGGCAACTAACCATTGAATACCCAGCACTAGGTTATAACTGCTCAAAGGCATGACTAAACACTCTGCACTAAAACTGGTTTGAGCCATGCTCCACTTCAAGTTGGAACACATTGAAAAAATTACCAGCTTGGAGCCATTTGCTACTTGTCACCTCCATATTCTTTGTCTGCCTCAATTTTAACCCCAATCTCTTGGTTAACTCCATATTTACAAAATTATGCATGCTACCACTATCAATGAGTATTACCACTTCTTGACATAACCTTTGACTTTCATCGTCCGGCACTCTTTCATCAATTGATTGGAACCAGTTCCAGAAACTGCTTGTAGTGAAATAGCAATTTCTTCTTCATTCCCACCTCCTGGAGTATACTCACTCATATCCAATATCTCTTCTTCAGGATCACTCTCTTCTTCTACAATTATTGTCATTAATGATCTCCCTTTTCTACAGTTGTGCCCTGCAGTGAATTTTTCATTGCAACAAAAACATAATCCTTTCTTCCATTTCTGTTTTTGACATGGAGAAAGTTGGTTTCTTGTAGCTGTCATTATCTGTAGGTTTTTAAGGTTTACTGTATGGTCTATCTTTTGTGTTTGGATTATGGTAATTGGATAAACATGGGTTGTGGCTATTGTTTGGGTTGAATCTTGGTGTTAGCACAAAGTTAGGATAGGGCGACCACTTTGGGAAGTTTTGGTAGGTTTTCTTGTAGATGGTTAACAATAATAGGCTTTCCTAAGTTACTGCCAATCTCGTGGCATGTGATAGAGACTTAATGTCCACCAAACTAATGGCATGCACTACCTCCTCCTTTAACCCTCCCAAGTAGTGATCTAGTAGAGCCTCATTATCTAGGTTGCATTTATTTTTAAAGACTTCAAAATTCTCATTATATTCCTCCACACTACCAGTCTGCTTCAGTTTCTTAAAGGCAATGACAGGCCTTGATAACACATCTCCTTTGAACTTCATCTGCAATTCTTCTACAAACTCCTCCCAAGAAACTCTTTTGAACCTATTCTCCTCCTTAAAACTTTGATACCATTCTAAGGATTTTTCGCCAAAGTGCATTCCAATTAGTCTAATCTTCAATTCTTCTAGTGTTTGATCAATCTCAAAAAATTCCAGACATTTAAACAACCAGCTTCTCACATTTCCTCCATCAAATCATGGAAATTCTACCTGAGCTACTTTCCTCAGCAACTGATAGTCTCTTCCACTAGGTTCTTGCATTTCTTGATCCTTGCGAACCCCAATTTCAGGTACTACTCTTAGTGGCTGTCTAGCCTTTCTACCATACCAATATGGTCTACGCACATTTTCTGGTTATTGTACTGGTGGATTGGGAAAAATAGGTGGTCTCACTAGGTTGGGTGGCTTTGGAGGAGGAGGAGGATAATGATTGGTGGTGGAATTTCTCAGATTGGCCATAGCATCCATAACTTCTTGAAACTTCAGATTGGAAGCATCCATCATAAACTGTAGCTGCAAGGCAATATCCATCTTCATATCTTGCAATTTGGAGGCAGTGTCCATTTTCAACTCCTGCAAAGACGTATCAATACTAGAAAACCTGGCATCCATAGTTTCCATCTTCGACTCCATAGCTGTAAGCCTCTGATCTATGACATTAGCATTTACAATCTCCATTTTTAAGCCAAGAAGTGGCTCTGATACCACTTTAATAAAATTAAAATCAAGTTCCAAGAATGGAACTTAATCTCACAAAGTAGGGGTAGAAGAGAAAAGAAATTGAGGGAGAACAGAAAGGCTTCTAGCCAATTTTCATTCAACAAATCAATGATTTACAAGACAATGAGTTTCAGCTTTTATACACTTTAACAGCCTAACATCCTAACAGGTTTTGACTAACTGATCCAACAAACTAGCTGTAACAACCTAACCAAATCAGTTACTAGCTCCATTAATTGAAACGGTGTGTTGTGGATTGTTATGTGGATGGGTTCAAACCGGTAAGCTTTATAACCCGAGCCCATGAATTGATCTAACTGTATCAACTTCATGGTTGTAAGTTTGAAACTCTTCTCGAATTTTAGTGTTATATTCCATCCTTCGAGGAAAAAGGCACATGGCTCTGTTAGTGCTTATAATTTGATATTCTTGTTTTTTTTGAATATTTATCCCTTGTTATAACTCAAATTAAATATTTTCCACAGTATGCCAATCTTTGAATTAGAAGCTCGCAAGGTTGAGCTAGTTGAAACTTGAAAATGGATTAGGTAGCACTGGGATATAATTGGTGATGTTCCTTTGCCACGCTAAAGACAAGTGGTTGTAAAGAGTTTCATTTCCAGCAATCTGGCTGGTGATGTGTATCAGAGAGATGATTGGTAGAAATGGTTGTAAGAACTGTGAATGAGGAATGTCAACTCTGTCCTCTGGCTGGTAAGATTCAGACAATTATGCAGAAATGTGAGGAATATCCAAATTGTTTGGCATGCCTCTCAGGGATTTTGAGCTTTGAATATCTTAGAGACTAAGACCTTTTAGGAATGTCGTAATGTAGTACAGCTCAGTCAGTGAATTTTCGATAATAATGCTCATGAGTAGTAATGCATTTAATTTAGCTGCTTATGCCAGAACTTTTAGATGCTGCTTATTCATGAATTAGAACCATTTCATCTGTCAACAGTGGAACATCCTTGTATATAAGTAGCCTATTTGAGTTCACCTGTATTGATAAGTATTAATAAAGGAGTGTAATGCTCTCCTTTGACCATTCAGTTTCTGAGATATGAATGAATAACATAATGGTTTGAGACTGCTATTGTCTCAGGAATATACAGTAAAGAAAACAATAAAATTGAAGATGAGCATTAGATATCTAGGTATAAGAACAGCTATAGTCCTTATAAGGACTCTGAAGAGACCTTAAATAGTATCTAGTAACCCTAAAACCTCACTGCTTCACTACCTGAGCTGTCACGGATTTCGTCCAGCCAAGTTCATTAAACATTGCATAATATGAAGACACAATTTGTATAACAAAGACATGATTATTATCTAAAACCCTAATATTTTAAGCCCTGAGACCTAAGTACCTTAGAGATGTATCATGAAGTTCCCCTCTGTGTGCCCTTATTAGTTATTACTAACTAAAAAGCCTAGTAAGTTAAGCCTGGCCATTAGTGTTTTCCTGACAAGGAAACAAAACTTGAATTCCAGTAAGGTTCTTATACACAAACTTAATGCTGCTTTTGAACCATTTTAGAATTGTAGCATGTATAAACTGTTTCTAGGAGATTAACATAAACTGCTCCCAGCCCCTTGCTGTTAACGATGGCAAACTGATATACTTGATGGCCTAGCCTAGGAGATACTAATTGATTGTGACTAAGTTATTATAAGTTGTTGAATTAATGTTACTGGAATATATTTTTTAGGATATACCTTGGTGTTTCTGGACTTTGAACTGTGGCAATTGTCTTGCTTGTAACTGGCCTTAAATTTGAAGGGGTTGACCTGAATCATTTCATTGCCAAAGCAGATCTGTGAATGGATGACGTGACAACGAGATATCAAGCTGCTACCAGGATACTATGCTGTCCACTTGGATTTGATTGCAAAAGTTCGTGGTTCAAATAGTGCGGTAAAGTTTTTTGAGGATCTTCCTGAACAAGTAGGCGAGCCTACTTGTTCAGCTCTTCTCCATGTCTATGTCCAAAACAATATGGCTGAGAAAGCAGAGGCTAAGATGGAAAAAAATGTCAGAATGTGGTTTCTTGAAGAATCCCCTTCCTTATAACCACATGCTATCTCTATACATCTCAAATGGCCAATTAGAAAAGGTACAGGGAGTCATTCAGGAATTGTAGAAGAACACTTCACCAGATATTGTCACTTTCAATATGTGGTTAAATGTTTGTGCTTCTCAAAATGATGTTGAAACTGCTGAAAAAGTTTTCCTTGAGCTAAAGAAGGCGAAACTTGATCCAGACTGGTTGACTTACAGTGCATTAACTTGTACATGAAAAATGCACTTCCAGAAAAAGAAGCTTCGACATTGAAAGAAATGGAGAAAAGGACCTCCCGGAAAACTCGACCTGCATATTCATCTCTCCTTAGTATGCATGCGAACACTGGGGATAATGATGGAGTCAAGAGAATCTGGAAGAAGATGAAGTCATGCTTCCGAAAATGAGTGTTATTGAATATACTTGTATGATATCATCACTTCTGAAACTTGGGGATCTTGCAGAAGCTGAGAATCTCTATAGCGAGTGGGAGTCGGTTTCTGGGACTGTGATGTTCGAGTTTCAAATATACTGCTTGCGGCTTACATTAAATGCGACCACATAGAAATTGCCGAAAATTTTTATAATCAGATGGTGGAAAAGGGAATCACTGCCGGTTGCACAACTTGGGAGCTACTTACATGGGTTTAGTTGAAAAAGAAGCATATGGAAAAGGTTCTAGATTATTTCAAGAAAGCTATCGGTAGAGTGAAAAAATGGGAACCTGATGAAAATTTATTGAGAGAAGTTTTCAAGAGCCTTTAGGGGCAAGCCCGTGTTGAAGGGCAGAACTGTTATTGATTATCGTTCGGAGGGCTGGCTATGTGAACACTCAGATATATAATTCACTTCTTAGAACTTATGCAAACGCTGGTAAAAAGCCTCTTATTGTTTCTGAGCGGATGAAAAAGGACACTGTTGAGTTAAATGAAGAGACTCATAGGCAACCAGTAAAATACAGGTTAGTGATGGTCAAAACATGTCATCATGATTGCAGATTGGAGGAGTCTTTGAGGTGAACAAAACTTTAACTTCTTCAGCTAAATTGGTTTACCAATAGTTTTTTTTTTTTTTTTTATCATTTGTGCACACAATCTGATTGTTCACTTCTGGAATGGACGTTTAGTCCGCCTTTCATTTTGGAGATCTAAGGTTGACCTTAAAGAAGTAGAATCTTTATTTGGTTCAACCTATTCATGATGGTTCCCTCGCATAAACTGTGTTTCCTTGGCTCGATCTACTCATCTGTATTGTCTCTGTTTGTGCAGTTTTTACCATTAGGGAGCTTCAAAAATTTATAGTTACTTAATTATTGTACAGTACCACTCTAACTTATATTTCATTGGAACTCAAACAAGCGAAGGGTGAAAAGGATTTTTCCACATTGACGTAAGCACCTTTCTTTAGTCTGCCAACCTATCTAAAATGGTAGTTAGAGTTAGGACACTGTAAAAAGTTTTTGTACCTTTATCTCTTCATTTGGTGCTTAAATTTAGATCATTTTTAGAAACCTTCAAGCATGTTGATACTCATAGGGCTCAAAACAAGCGAAGTTAAGCACAATTGTAATCTTAAATTGCAAATCAACATGATCTACCTAAACCAACAAAGTACCAATTTTCTTTTGCTTATATGCATGAAAAATAGTGTTCGCTTTTGTTTAACAAACATGTTTTTCCTTTTCAAAAATGTTGGGAAGGTTTGGTAAGGTAGTTAAGAAGAAGTGCACATATGGCTCATGTGACGATATTTGTCTGTTCCTGTATGTGAACCAATTGAATCGCCAGTCAGCACTTGTATCTCCTAGACCGATCACCAAACAATTCATGGTTTGAAGAAAAAACAAAAAATAGATATAAATACAAATTAGTTGGTTAAGGGCTGTGGAGCAAGCACCAAAGAGAATGAGGGGTTTACCGACCCCAACCCAACCCACGTCCGTATCCACGACGGTTTCTTTATCTACACAAATGTCCCTCCTATTGCCATATCTTAGTGATTAAAGGTCAATCGTTTTTCAATGTAAAATGACTGGTACCTCCCTACATTTCTATTTTTAATATAGCTCTTGAATACCTAGTAATATCCAATCATCAATAATTATATGCAAAAAGTCAAATTCAAAAGAATTAATTACATGAGGCTCAAAATTTGTCAAATATGAAAACAGTGAAAGTTTTATTTTTCCATTTTAGATTTTCTTGGTGTAGTTAGATTGGACAAAGCCTTCAAATCTGGGAACAAATATAGAGGGTAATTTAGTAATCAGATGCTGACCTTCGAAAAATACATATGAACGAACACGAAGTCGCTCAACTTATCGTGGTTCTATGCGTAATTCTAGTCCATAAATTAGGTCAATTCATTCATTTAATTTCGTCAACGAGTTCTTTATTAAACGCTGTTTACATCAGAAACAAACCAAACGCATCCAAACGACGCCTTACTAAATCAGAATGAGAAGAAAGTAATATGCACGCGTTGTTAGGAGAGTGTGGGAATTGTGCTGGCTATGGCTACGTCCTTCTTCTTTTTTTATGCTGACTTTCTGAGATTCTTATTTAGTTATGTTGCAGGTTAGAAGTTGGAGCTTTAAAAAGCCTTCGATCTCCCCCATTCTATAACAAGAAAGAAAATAACCAATTTGACAAATCAAAGGCTTAGTCAAAAGCATAAAGCTTAATTCTTTTCTCTCCCATGGCTACTGCTTATTATGAAGATGGTGATCAGGTTGGCTTTGAAGAAGCAATGTTATGGCTACCTTTTGTTCTAGATGAGGCATGTGACACCAAGGTCCTTTTTTTTCTTCTGTTGTTTTATACGCCTCTTTTCTATTTCTGGGTTTCATTTTTTATTCTTAAAAATGGTAGAGACACAGTGAAGCATAAGTTGTTATTTTCCATATTTGAGTGGAAGATATTGCTATATATGCCTTTTTCTTAGAAGAGAGTGAAGTACAGCCTTTTTCTTATACATGAATGTTCTTTCTGTTTAGGCGCAGATCATGATGCAGCACAACAACCGAAAACAGCTGCCGCAGCAGCGGAAGAAGCAGCAATATCGTCCCAAATCGGCTGCAGAACCACCATCACTGCAGGTACTACTCTATATCCTCTCTCTGTCTCAAAGATTTTTTTTTTTTTTTTTTTTTTTGGTCTATGAATTTGGTAAGGAATAACTTATTTGAAGGGTATGATTAGTTTTTGGTGTTTTTGGTATATTGAGGATTTGAGCGCGAGAGTGTGCTAGGCAACGTACGATTGGATATATTTTAGGCCGGTATATATATATATATAGTGTGTCCAACTGCTATTTGAAACTTAGATAGGCTTTAATATATGAGAAAAAGCAGCTACTTCTCATGTTTGAAGAAAACATGAGGATGTTTTGTAACAATTATTTTCCCATGTCTCGTAATTCATCATTTACAACCAAAAGGGCCTTTGTTGTTGTGCAATGCAGATATTTCTCTGATTTTCTTTTCCACTGGGATTTAGAGAAAAATAAAATAAAAGGACAAGCTTTATGATATCACTTTTGATCACTTGGTGATAAGATTTACAAATTTGAACCCAGTAAGGTCGGTCTTTCGATAAAACTTACAAAAAAAAAAGAGAGTAACTCGTTGCAATTTTTGATATCTAGAGTAAGTAATAAGTATAGCAGGAGACTAAAAATTATATGTTTCTTATTTCATGGTTATATTATTGACAAATTTGGTTTAACTTTTGGTTGTTTACTGATCATCAGCACTCAAAATCTAGCTCAAGACCATATCATAGACCAAAACTTGCTAAGAATTGGGCAGGTCATGGAATGCAAGCTGTTTTCCTAGAATCTGGCCACAGATCAGAAGGTACTGGTGTATTCTTACCTCAAACAGCAGGAACCAATTTCCAACCAAGCAAGAAGCCAGGTATTATATATGTCCAATCCTCACAATGATACATGTGTATATACTGTATCACTAAGAATTCCGTGTTTATCAATGTTAACATATATAAGATACTGTACAGCCTTTGCACCTGTGCTCCTCCCAGCCAGAGTTGTTCAAGCTCTCAATCTCAATGTTCATGCCTTAGGCCTGCAGATTTCGCAACGACAAGGTGTCTGTCTTATAACTTATAAGAGATAAAATTAATATGTCTTTCTAACATCACCTAAAAACATAATCTAATTTTGCTTTAAACGCTTGACATATATCTGCAGTAATTCCTTATATTGATTTTATCTTATTGCAGATCATAATAAAGCTAACCCGAAATGTGGAGATTTCGACAATTCAACCAAAAAGAACAATGACAATGATATGTCCAAGCAGTGTTGTGTTATTTCTCAGAATTTTGATTGTTCTCCGGAGTTATTTCTTCCAAAGGAATGGACTTACTAGCTATGCAGCTACTATTTACAAGGGCAAATTGCAAAAAGGGAGCTATTATGTATAATATTTAGAATCCATAAAGCTTGCCTAGCGAGGCAGAAGCTCTGTTGATCTGTACCTGTCATCATAAGCTCAAAGTATTTCTGGTGCTGTTGGATTAATTAAATTAATATTCTTGATCTTGTAATTGCTGTTCCAAAAATAATAATAACAGCACAGGCCATAGAGTCCTCTTCTTTTTACATCGGTTCGCATGCTTCAATAACCTCATCCACTGCAGCTTATTAACTTCAATATTTGTATATTTATATGAACCCTCCCCCCTAATTAATAAACTAAAAATAATGTTCAACTATCAGTAAAACGTTTTAGCAAAAAAAAAACTATCAGTAAAACGTAATAAATAAAGAAATAAAATTATTGACGTGACATTAGAAATGACTTTCTAATGAAATTAGCCAGAAATTTTTTGAGAACAAGGATAAAATAATCACAATATTAATGAGTTTTTCATTATCTTCACCTTAATAATGTAATTCTCTCTTCTTCTTTTATTTCAGATTAATTTGGAACCGATTGTGATAAAAGAATTTAATACTTACGAAGTTAAAGACATAATTTTAATAATATCAACAATTTTATGAGAATTCATATAACCGACCACGATTATTTGAAATTAGACTTGTTTGTTGTTGGTGACAAAAATAAAAAGGCTTAATTATTGTATTGATCTCTTAAAATTGCCTCAACTTTCAATTCAGTCCGATAGGAAATTTTTTATATCAAATTCTTACTAAAGATTTTAAATTTGTCAATTATATAAATTTCATTCTCTCATTTCACATGTTACATATAAAGGAAGCGATCATTTTAATATAAAGATAGGTAAAGATAGTGACCTATTTAATATTTTTTTATGACTTGAATATTTTTTGCGGTCATTAATTTGTGGTTAAATTATATCAAATTATTTCGTTTATACATCACATAAAAATGAGTGAATATACAGTGGAGTGAGCATAGAACTCGAGAACTCGAGAACTCGAGAACTCGAGAACTCGAAAAATCAAAAAGATGCTTAAAATCGATCATTTTAGCCCAAAATTCGGTTAGGATTTTTATGGTAATATTGAGTCAAGTTAGTTTTTCGGGTTCGTCTAAATATATGGGCCACTTAACCGGCCCATCCCAAATATAAGTATTCTATTTTTTCATTATATACAATTTAGTACATACAGCCCAAATTTTTATCCCGGCCCAATGGAAAAAAAGTTAAAAAAAAAAACTTAAAGGTCATTGTTTTTATCAAATACCAGCCCAATATATACCATTTTCAAATCTCAACCCAACTATCTTTTTAAAAAACCCTAACAAGCATAAGTGAATAACCTTTTTTTTTCCTCACATTTAGCAGCCCCATATTGTGAGAGAAGGGGGAGGCAAAGAGCTCATTCTCTCCAATTTGACAGAGATTCTTTCTACGAGTTTTTGGACAAATGGACCAACTCCCAAAACTTATACCCCAAATGGTAAATTTCAAAACTCAAAATCCAAAATAGGGTAACTTTTAGAAACTATATTTTCAAAATCCAGTTTCGACCTCCATGTCAGCTTCTCTCTCTCCACATTGTCCATGGTGGCAATTTTTCGAGAAACAAGATTTACAAAATATGTTTCTTAATGGCATTTTTGTAAATCTAATAAAATGATAATTTATGTAAAAAATAAATATTTAAAGTGTATGATATTTTTTAAATTTATAGCGTATGATGTTTTTAAAAAATTTAAAGTGCATGATAATTTTTAAATTTATTGTATATGATATTTTTTTAATTTAAAGTGTGTGATATTTTAAAATTTTAAAGTGTGTGATAATTTTAAAATTTTAAAGTGTATGATAATTTTTTAATTTATAGTGTATGATGTTTTTTAAATTTAAAGTGTATGATATTTTTTAAATTTATAGTATGATTTTTTTAAATTTATGGTGTATAATAATTTTTAAATTTATAGTGTATGATATTTTTAAATTTATAGTGTATGATATTTGTTTAATTTATAATGTATGATATTCTTAAATATTAATCATGTTTGGTATCAAATTAAAAATTAAATACTTTATTTTATATAACCATGTAATAAGTAGTAAATTATTTGGACGAAAGATGATAACATATACCATATTGACTTGATTTTAAAACTATCAGCAGTTAATTTTCTTTTTTTAAACTATAAAAGTTAAAATGATTTCTAATATGTATTAAAAAGAAAAAAATATTTATAATTTAGTAACTTTTATATTTAGGGATTTTTACTACTTATTATCATACACTTTAAAATTTAAAAATATCATACACTATACATTTAAAAATTTCATACACTTTAAGTTTAAAAAATATCATACACTATAAATTTAAAAAATATCATACACTATAAATTTAAAAAATATCATACACTTTAAATTTAAAAAATATCATCCACTATAAATTTTAAAAATATCATACACTTATAAATTTTAAAAAAATATCATACACTATAAATTTAAAAATTATCATACACTTTAAATTTAAAAATATCATACACTATAAATTTAAAAAATATCATATACTTTAAATATATATTCTTTTTACATAAATTAGAATTGCCAACATGGACAATGTGGAGAGAGAGAAGCTAACATGAAGGCTGAAGCCGGATTTTGAAAATTCGGTTTTCTTATTTTGTATATTAAGTTTTGAGTTTTACCACTTGGGGTATAAGATTTAGGACTTAGACCCATTTGTCCAAGAACTCTTCTTTCTACCTTCCTCCATTCTCCCACTTGCTCCCTCAAAGTTTGATGGCCTCTGATCGACTCTTATGAGTTCTTCAACCTTAGTTTCTCTCCCTCCTTATTGTCGACTGGACTCAATCAATGATTCTACATTCCTCCTTGGTTTTACAAGATTGCGTACAAAAGATTATGGTTGATAGCAGTTGATTTACTAGTTAGAAGTTCTATTGTGTAATATTTGCATGTGGATTTATGTCTTGGGATACAGAATTTGAGTAATTTGATCTTCGATTTTTATTTGTATTGGATTCAAATTCTGAGATGGTGGTTTCTAAATATATATATATATACCAGGACCTTGAGTGGTCCAATGACACTTAATATCTCCATATATCTTGGAGGTCCAAGGGTTAACTCATCTAGAAAACTTACTTGGGGGTTTACTCCCCCTTTCCCACCCCTAATATATATATATATATTTGCTTTTCAAGAATCTATAGTCTCTTCGGTTAATGTTTGGGATCACCTGACTTGGTCGGGTTAGTCGATGAAAGACCTACAACCCTAAATATATATAATATTTAATTAACAAATTCTGAATTTTAGATGAAGAAATTGATTTGAAAAACTGAATTGAAAATGAGACACTCTTGAAAAACCAAAATGGTAATTGAAACTAAAAATTCTCCATTAATGTCCCTAATTAACAACATTAGAGTCTGCGCCTTCCTATGCATATTGCTGCATTAGGGAATCTAAGACTTGCCATGCAAGTTATCAATAATCATATTACTGCACAACTAATCAGCTTGTCGTATGATCAGGTTTATGGCTTTCTTCACTTCAACAATGCTTGTTTTTCTACCATTAACGTTGCCCTTCACCTTTGCCCTCAGCTCAGCCACAAACACCCCATTATTCAATGATGAATGAACCGCCGTGGTCTCAATCCGTAAATCTCGGAGCATCTGCATGATATCAAGTAACAACCCTTCCCTATGCTGACATTCAAGTTCTATCAACGCGTCGCTCTCTATTATCGACACCTGTACCGATGTCCCCTCATTAGTAGGTGACAACAGAGGCGACACCTCCATTGACTTGGATTTGGTAGCATCACCACTAATCCTCAATTTCTTCTTACCCGACACGGTTGCCGTGACCGCTCTCCCTTGTTCCTTGGAGCTCCTACTACTCCTTTGTAGTTGCAGCTCTCCTAATCTGGACCGTTGATCAACCTCCATCTGGCGGCTACCTGCCTCGAGATCCTGAACTTTTTTATGTAATTGTTTCACGTAGTCGATCGTGTCCCCTAATATTGAGGCCTTGTCCATTTTGGTCACAAAAGGTACCAGTGACCTTAGTATAATGAACCTCTCGTTAAGCTTCTCACGACGACGTCGTTCTGCCAGGACATGGTTAGCACTGAGCTCGTCTTGCGAGGTTCCCTTCCGTAACCTGGTGGCAGAGTCGCCGGCATCACGTGACCGGCCAGGTGAGTTCTCGTCGTGATACTTGATGTGGAGGAATGGGACGCTAAACAAGATGTATTTTAGGAGCCTTTGGCACGTGCCTTCAAGTGAGACATAGAGGTGTTGGTCGGCGCGGGTGTTCCACTTTGCAAAAGCTGATTGGGTGGAATAAGTGATGAAGCCAATGGAGGGTGACTCTTCCCACCTGTTGATTTGGTATTGAAGGATGGTGGTGACCGTTTGGGAATAGTGGGTGTCCTCTTGAGTCAACTCTTCTAATGGAGGTGTAAGTGTAACTGCATCACACACAAAAAAAAAAAAAAATATTAATTAAATAGAAATATTTAAAAATAAGAAAGAATTAAGAAAAACAAATAAACAATTGTAACCACGTTAGTTAAAATTAATCTTATCACAAGTTATATTTATATTCGTATAAGATAAGATATAAGAATTTCTCTATTTGCTAGTGCGGTATGTGGCGTCCAGTAATTGTAAAATTTGTAATCATAATGAAGTACCAGATTTTGTGCCTGAAGCTTGTGGTTGAAGAAACCCAGCGGAATCAATCAGAGGATCTTGCATTTTTTGCCACATCCGAGTTGACTCGTCCCTGAATGAGTCGTCTCGTGGCTGGTGATGGTGTTCAGCCTGGTGGGTCATGGACTGCAAATGGAAATCCGAGTCTAGATTGTTTGATCCGTCATCAGGTGATCCAAGCCGGATATCCTCAGACATTTCTAGTTGCATTAACTCAGTTGGTTCGGCCGTGGTGGTGACTGCTATGGCTGAAGGGTTTTGAGCCGAGGATGGTCCGATGTTACGGTCCATCTCGTCTTCGGAATCTGACTCGGCTTCCTCCTCGTCTTCTTCTTCTTCTTCTTCTTCTTCTTCTTCGACCATGTCATGTTCTTGGTTATCGGGATTGTCCGCAATGCTGGTGGGGGCTGGTGGGTGCCGGTCGGCCATGGTGTATACTGGTGGGATGGCAGGAGAATGCTCCGATGAGGCGGTGGGATTGGAGGTGGAGTGTTCGGAGAGGGCGGGTTTTGAATGGAGTGGATGGACGTTGTGGTCAGTGAAGAAAGTTTTGATGTGTTGGATAAACCCAATATCCTCTTGAACCTAAAGAAAGGTAATATAAGTTTCCCACGTGAAATAAAGTTAGTTGTAATTAAATAATAAAAACACTTGAAAAAAAAAATGAATTTAGAACAAAATGCTCCATGCATATAAAATTATGTCTCGTTTTGGAGATTGCATTCAAAAGTATTTACTAACATATATGTTAGTATGGGATTACTAACTAATGAATATTCTATATATAGGATTTCTTGATTTTAATTCAATTTGGACCTGTTCATATTTTGCGTGCCAAACTTGAACATCTGACAAATGACATAAATCCTCAAATAAATTAAAATTAACATCTAACATATCATATATGAAAAATTGTCTTACGCTACTTACCTATCAGTTGAGCCAAGCTAGTAGAGGAATACAGACTAGTCTGCGATATAGATGCATAAATTATTAATAATAATAAATTAATTTAGTAATTTTTAATTAGTTAAAACGGACATGATAAAAATGTTTTTCATTTAGGAGATTATTGCATTCAAAAGTATTTACTAACATATATGTTGGTTGGAAAGTTTGCTTAAAGGGTGTCAATCTCAAAACCTAAAGTGTAAATGGTAGATTCTAAAATCAAATTGTGTGAAGGGGGTATTTTTTTTAAATTGGGTGTTGAACACTCGATTTCTACTGCAACGTCAGTTCCAAGCCAATCATCCCTCTGTAAAACTGGGTCTTCAAGACTAGGTTTGAAGCTCTGACTGGGCTTCGCATGACGTCCACGTGGCAAGAGGAGCTGATATGGCAAGGAAAAACGGGTGTTCAACACCCGATTTTAGAAAACACCCATTTCATGCAATTTGTATTTAAAATCTACCTTTTAGGCTTGGTATTGACACCCTTTAAGCATATTTTCTTACATTAGTATTAGATTTTTTTGAATCCAATTCAGAGATGACACGTGGCAATCACCTATCGTCTCTACGAATGACTTATTTAAGCATCAAATTCCCCTATTCTAACCCAGATTGTCTCTGTTCATGTTTTCCATGTCAAACTAAGAAGTTTGACGGAGGACATATATCATTTGAAAAAATCCAAAATTAACAACATTTAACATATTTCATATGAAAAATTGTGCTACTCTACTTTACCCTGTCAGTTGAGCTACTTACTCTGTCAGTTGAGCCGAGTTCAATCACACCATTTAGTAGAGGAATACAGACCACAGTCTGCGATATAGATGCATAGATTATTATTAATAATAAATCTATTTAGTAATTTTTGATCAGTTGAAATATAAATGCCATAAGGTTCAAACTAGATATATATAAATACCTGTATACATGCACTCTGGTGAAACGAACGAGCAAGTTTTGTAATCATTGTATAGAGAAAGAAGAGAATTAGGTGTGGTTATTAGTAAATATAAATACATGATCAGAAATATCAAATTATTATGTAGAACATTGCATGTATAGATCTAGCAAGAAGAAATAATTAATTACCTTTGCAAGAATAGCTCTGGAGAAGGTTTTGCTATCAACCTCGTTTGCACCGGTTAGCCATATGTGTTGCCGCCTTGCATACGCCTTTCCCGGTAATCTAAAATTGACGTCCATGCACCATATATTAACATGCATGTAATAATGATATAAATACTTTAATTTATGATAGTGTAGTTCTAAGTGCATGGGGCTCCACTAGACACAAGATGTTATATCCACAAAGGGGTATTACTTATTTGGGTATTGCTTATTTTTTGTAAATGAATATTACGTGGATTCTTGTGTTTTTGTAGGCATATTATTTTGTGTCCAGTGAGTACATAATGGACAAACCTAACTTCTTTTTTTTATAACAAACGGTTGATCGAGAACGTTTCTGTTATGTGTACCGAACAATTATCTTCTAAATTTATCAACATAATTCGTTATTTAGATATATGCATGATCCAAGGGTAGCTAATGCTAAGAAGTGGTTGTCTATATATAATTGTATATTTATAGAGGTAAAGACTAATTAATTGAGAAACATATGTACCTGTATTATTTTAAAAATTAAATAAACTCTTACGATCTTTTGTTAGAATAATATTAAATTAATTAAAATATATATAATAACTATTACATTTTCCCTCACACATAAATTCATCTTTTAAATGGAGTTCAAATTTAAAACCATCACTTTAATTTTATTTATTTTTGTAAAAATCGTTTAACAAATATATATATATATATATATATATAACCACGTGCATTTGCAGACATCCATGAAGAGATTGCATACATGTTCCAAATGCTGTGGCCCAGAGTGACTTGCGTCTGCCTTTGCCTTTGCTTTTACTTAATGTACATGTATCAATTGGATGAACCCATTAGTTTGTCTTTTTTACCAAAACAGAAGCTTCTTTGGATCCCTTGCCATTAACAGCTACTTGCCCAACCGGCCAGGTCTTACATAATGGATAATATTCTTGTATGTATATTAACCACATGTGTAAGTCAATAATTTTGACATAATGATCACCCACAACCGATTCTAAAGTACCTCTCAAATCACAAATTTGTCAAAGTGACAAATCTATGTAAACCTAACTGCTCATTCATGAAATTTCTCATGGAACTAGACACACCATGCATTAACACTCTCAGCAACCCTTCCTAATTTTCAGTCCTAATCCCAAGTTAACATGAACAAACAAACAAAACATTTCTAGCCACTAGATTTTCTTTTTAAACAGGAAAATTAAACAAGAAGAAAGATTTTTTGTTTCTCTCTTTTCATTACTACAATAATTGTAGGCACATGCATTTATATATACTTCTACCCTGCTGCTATTAATTCTTGCAGTAAGGCTAGGTGTCGTACTAAGACTAGCTGAATAAGAAGGTCACCTTCATTTATTTATATATGTACGTCTTCTTTCCTCACCTTCTTAATTAAACATATATATATATGAATGAAATAATGCAATTAGTATGGTACTAGATTAGCTAAATAATTAATCAAGTTAATTAGTGATCTCACTTCAACTTACCCCACGGCCGGAGGAAAAGAGAAGGAGACACACATCAAATAGAACCACTCGGATTCGGTTAAGTCCTCCGGTGACAACGCAGCACAAGGCCGCCTTATTGGCTGGTCTATCTCTCCGGTAGACAATGAATCATAAAGCTCTCTAAGTTGCTGGCTTCTTTGTAAAGACGCCTCCTCTTCACTAACCTCCATTAGTTGCACTGTTTTTCGAGTCTTAATTGCTCCATTGTAGTACCCATCTGCCCATACTAGAATACTATATGTACATATATAATTGTATAAATTAATAACCGAATGAATTATTTTCATAAGTTAATTTATGGAAAAAAAAAATTATTTTGAATATTGTGTTGGTTGGTTCAAATCATAAAAATCTCTTTATTACAAAGATTTAGACCAAATCAATTCCCGCTTTCACCCGGATTCAGAGTTTATGAAAAAAATAAGAAAAGTACTTCCCGTTCTAGTTATTGGCCTCCTATGGAACCCAAAAAAAAAACTGAATTTTGATGATTAATTAGATGAAATAATTACCCTTGATTGTGGACAGATTTGCCAGAAAAGACTGTAAGTCCATTGAACAGATTGCACCGCCGCCTGTAACATGGTTTGGAGCCTGCTACCCAGCTGCGCAGCCATTCTGGCAAATGAGATTTTCACCAACAAAGAACAGCCCTTTTGATTGATTACTTTTCTACACTGCTATGAGTTTCTTTACCCAAAAGATAAAGGAGGAGCCAGACAATTGAGCTGAAACTCAAACCTAGCTCTTTAACCCTTCCCAACTGAAAGGAGAGAAAAGAGATGATGTGGAAATCTAAAATTGCAAGTGTTTGTAATTTTTTTGTGTAAAGCCAGAAAAGAAAAGTTGGGTGACTTTGAGGTGGATTTGTGAGCTATCCAAGAAAAGCCATCTTTGTAAGATGAAGATGAAAGAGAAAATATTTTGAAGGGTTGTTAGCTAAGTGAAAGAGAGAGAAGAGTAGACGTGTTAGCTAAGGTTTTGTGGGGATATAAATGTTTTTTTGACTGCTTGGTATACCTTACAGTTTGTGCCCGATTAATAGGGTACTCGTGCAGATTTGTTGACTGTGGCTGGCTGTGTTGTTTGGTTGAGTAAGCATATTTGGAGTGACTTCACTATATGGAGTGATGTAACAAATACAAATTATTTCAGTAAATAATGACTTTGGTGTATTCAATTGTCTCAACTTCATCAAATTATTTACAGGGAACTAAAATATGTTTTGAGAAGCCTGAAAATAGAAACTAATTTGGGAAAAAAACATATAATAACATATATATCAGAGTAATTGTAAGAATCTAACATATTTAATTTAGTACATAAAATACTATAAATACATATCAAAGTAAAATACTTAACATAGACATACAAATTGAAGAAAAATATCAAATTACAATCCATCCAAGCAATAGTGGAGTGCCTAGATGGTGCATATCCAGAATATTAAAATTGTTTAAGAGAAAACTAATAGTATTGCTTAACTCATATTTAATGAAATTTTAATTTGAACCAATATATATATGGCCTGAACTTTTAAAATTATCCATCATTAAATTAAAATAAATTAATTTAAAATATTTGTATAAAAAAATAAAGGACCAAGAGACCTAACTTGCGTGAATCTTAAAAAGAATTATATTCACTAAATTATATCATATGAATAGTACATCATATAAATTTTTTTAAAAAAATAACAATTGAAATTATAAAATATGAAGAGAGTTGACTAGAATTTTAAATTTTCAGATCCTGAAAATGTTTTGTTTGTGTCAACCTGTTTCATTTGGAAACAATGGATACGACCCAGATTCTTGTAGAAACGATCATGTTTTGATGAAAATTTCATGGTTGTGTTTCTGTAAGTGAGTTTTATTTTGAGTAATGTGAAAACGGAAACGTTTTGCATGTTTCGACCATTTTGACACGACTTTTTGAACATTGTTTATACCATTAATTCAAAAAAAATTATTATTTCTGAAGTAGCTTCCTTATATTTATTGACTCACTCTAATATACACATTATAAAATCATTTTAAGTAAGTTTTTCTCGAATTGAGAGGATGAAGAGACTTAGGTGGGTGTGAGCAATTAGACGGGTATTGGCATTTTGTAACGAGAAAAATTCTTGTATGATCAATGTCTATTATCAATATAATTTGTAGTCACACCAATTAAAATTAATCACGGTAGTCAAATTATCTTATTAATTACAACATGTCAGTGTATCTCATTAATTACAACATGTGAGTGCTGTTTCACTATGATTAAATGTGGTGATATAGTAAAATCAACATATTTAAATGTAATCATAAGGCATATTGATTTATAATTAAAGAAAATATGAGTCAATAATGTGCTAAGAAGTAGGTGATAAGAATACTAAATGAATTGGTTTGGTGGTCATTTTTTGAATTTTTTTGAGAGATATTATATGAATAATTAATGAAGTGGAATTAGATCAAAATGTGTGGTTCAAATGGTGGTTCAAATGGTAAGGCACATTTGAGCTTAACGGTTGGGGGATCTCTACAATATTAGGGGTTCTAGCCCGTAAAAAAACACTTATGGGGAAATACAACCACGAATCCCAAACGATAGGGGATACTCATGAAAAACCAAAAAAAAAAAAAAAAGGAATGAATTGCAGTTAATTACACAACAAAATATTTTGTAGAAATTAATATTTTAATTATAAGGATGTGCTTTGCATAAAGTTGCCATTTATGGGCCTGTTTGGCCAGCGTCTATGAATATGCGTTTGAAGGCTTGAAGTGAGTGGGGCCACTATCTCGACCAGTGTGGTCAGCTCATCTTGTGTTTTGGTAGGCTCGAGCCGCTCGTACTGAAAGTTCCACAGGCCAACTTCTTGGCCGCAGTTACCAAGAGCGTGAGGCTTCTTCCTTTTTCTTGTTTTTTTTTGTTTTCCTTCAATTTTACCTTTTGCCTTCCCAAAAATTTTCACCTTGTCCCTCCAACTTATTATTCTTATTACTATTATTATTTTCCAACTTATTATTCTTATTCTTATTATTATTATTATTTTCTTATAGATAATCAATGAAGTACAATTAGTAGCACAACACATCACATTGTTGAAATATCTTTATTATTCGAACCAATAATTAAGTATATGTGGTGATATTGCAGTAAATATCTTTATTATTTACTGAAGCAGCTCCTTTATATTTATTGACTCACTCTAAAATACACATTATTAAATCATTTTAAGTAAGTTTTTCTCGAATCAAGAGGACGAAGAGACTTAGATGGATGTGAGCGATTAGTCCAGGTGTTCGCATTTTCTAACAAGAGAAAAATTCTTGTATGGTCACTGTCTATTATCAATATAATTTATAGTCATGCCAATTAAAATTAATCTCGTTAGTCAAATTATCTCATTAATTACAACATGTCAGTGTGTCTCATTAATTACAACATGTGCCACACTATGATTAAATGTGGTGATATAGTAAAATCAACATATTTAAATGTAATCATAAGGCACATTGATTTATAATTAAAGAAAATATGAGTCAATAATGTGCTAAGAAATAGGTGATGAGAACACTAAATGAATTGATTTGGTGGTTACTTTTTGAATTTTTTTTGTAGAGATGTTATAAGAATAATTAATGAAATAAGTAAGGCACGCTTGAACTTAATAGTTGTAGGATTTTTACAATATCAGGGATTCTATCTCTTAAAAAGACACTTATGAGAAGATATAACCACCAACCCCAAACGAGATTAGACTCACCTAAAAAGTGTGGGTGGGGATACTCGTGAAAAATCGAAAAAAAAATTGAAATGAATTGTAGTTAGTTGCACAACAAAATATTTTGTAGAAATTATTATTTTAATTATAAGGATATGTTTTGCATAAAGTTGCCATTTACGATCCTGTTTGGCCAGCGTCATGGATATGTGTTTGAAGGCCTGAAGTGAATTCGGCCACTATCTCGACCCGTTTAGTCAGTCACATCTTGTGTTTTGGTAGGCTCACACATAAAAAATGTGGGTGAAGAGACTCATACAAAATAAAATAAAATAAATTGAGGATACTCATACAAAATAAAATGAAATAAATTATAGTTAATCAGTCACATTTTGTGTTTTGGCAGGCTCGAGCTGCGAGTCCTGCAAATTCCAAGGCCAGCTTCTTGGTAGCAACAGCCAAGGCGTGAGGCTTTTTTTTGTTTTTTTAACCTTCCAATTTTGCTTTTTGACTTCCAAAAATTTTCACCTTCTCCCTCCCACTTATTATCCTGTTTTTTTTTTTTTTTTTTCTTATAGATAATCAATGAAGTACAATTAGTAGCACAACACGTCATATTGTTGAAATATCTTTATTATTTGGACCAATAATTAAGTACACGTGTGTTTTGCTGAAATTAATGAAGTGCAATTAGTTGTTGCACAACACATCATATTGTGGAAATTCTTAATTATTGGACAAAGAATGAAGTACGTGTTTTGCAGAAAGTTGCCGTTTGGCGGCAAACTACTCCTCATAGTATCAATAATTTAAAAATAATCACAGGCTATATATTAGATCTGAGAGGCCTTTCACAAATATGTCTTAGTTTTGGTTTATTTAACTATCACCCATAACTATATCAACACTAAAAATTGAAGCATTCAAACAAGACTTTTGTCTAGTTATTGATAATTTTTAAGCTAGAAGACAATTAAAGTCTGCAAGAGTGAAAAAAAAAATTTGTGTTGCATAGACCTTACATGACATCATCAAGAATCTTTAATATTATTCGATTTAAAGATCAAAACTTAAAACATTTTAAACTTATATAATCAAATAAGTTACATCTCAAATTTCGTAAAAAATACAGCTCATTTTTTTTTCTTAGCTAAAAAAAAAATAAAGAAAAGAAGTTCGTCTTCTTTTTGCCTAGGCACTGTACTTCCATTCCCTGCACGCACATACAGTGTAATTAGTCACTAATATAAACCTCAAATACCTCCAAATTGGTTGGTTTATATTAGAGGTAGAGAGAGACATTCAATATCTTTCTCCTAACTTTCTCAACTATCATTCTCTCTTTTTTTTTTTTTTTGGTTACGAGTTGAATTTTAGGTATGTTATTTCTGAATAGTGAACCTCCAATAAGGTAGAAATTCAACAAAATTAATAACTGAACTTTTGATATTTTATTAACATACAATATTGGACCACTTATTACATTGGATACACATACACGGTACGTCCCGAGTTTTTGCTCATATCATTTGGCATCCAAATAATAGTCAAAATTAATTAAGCACTTTCTTAGTTTTGTGATTTGACACTACAAAATTAATCATTTGCAACAAACAGCCCAAAGTTAAGATCAAATGACTGAGATTTAGGAGCAAAAAGCTTGTATTAGTTTTGGGTGTATTTTCTAAAACCGGGTGTTGAACAACGAGTTTCTACTGTCACGTCAGCTCCAAGCTAACCACTCGTCTGCCATGCATGAGGCTCAGTCAAAGCTTTTAGGTTATGACTGGGCTCGGCATGGCGTCCACATGGCGACAATGAGCTGATATGGTGAGGAAAAGCTTGTGTCTTGAGCACCTGATTTTAGAAAACACTCATTGCACGCGATTTTTATTTAGAATTCACTTTTTGGGCTTTTTCTTTTGGGATTGACACCTTTAAGAGATTTTCCCCCTCATGGACATGCTATTGTTTTACAATAGTAGGCTAAAGCCCATTCTTAGTCTCAGTGATGGCCATTTGTTATTACAGTAGGCTAAAGCACCATTTCAACCCAAGAGTGACCCAAAGTTAAGACCAAATAGGTAAAACAATCTTAACTCAAGAATTTATACAATGTTTCAGGCAAATTTTGCAAAATGGGAACCATGGCATGGGAGATTCGGATTCTCCTACCCTTGGGACAAGTACCTAAAGATTGGAGAGGTTCTTAGAGAGCTAGCTGCAATCTTTTTTTCTCTCGAAGGTTGTCTCCAATCCCCAAGACAGGTACATGATAGTTCTCCAATTTAGCTTAATTATATCCCATCAACCAGAAGATTTAATCCTCTTCATATTTCATTTCATTTGCTTATAAAGTGAGACAAAGTCACAGGCTCATTTTGTTTTACTTCTGTCATTAGTCCTTGACATCTGGGAGACAATCAATCAAAGAAACCTATGAAGCAGTTGGGTCATCGCTTGTATAGACACTACGGGAGCTGGGAGAGAGTGGAGTTAATGAGAGTGGAGTTAAGTTTGCTCATTTCTGAATCCAAGATAGGACCACTTGAGAATGGTGAAGAATTAGCAATTGCAGGCTTTATGTTCTTATTCATAAAGGCGGTGGAGAAGGTTCAGGAAATGGCAAAGGAGGTAGAAGAACTTGGAGAGGTTGCTGAATTTCATACGCATTAACTGTGGTCTCCACTCTTTGTAGAAGACAAAGAAATATACGTGACAGTATACATGGTCATTTTGCCAATTTTATGGCTCAGGGAAGCTATGCATGTATGTTGTAGAGAACAAAAGGATGTTAACAAACCGAGAGACTTGAGAAGGGGAATTATTTAGAGAAATAGAGGTGGACAGTGGGTTTTCAATATTATAGGTACTGTATGATCAACATATCCTATAACCTTTGAAGTCTAATTCTAAAGTCATGGTGCTTGAAACATTTGCCAATGGTCAACACAAGTAATATCTTGTAATATATCAAATGCTGCAAATCTCTAAGCTAATTTGGGTTTCATCTCTAACTTTTTAACTACAAGGGGAGAAAGAGATAAACATTTTGGAAGATCTACTGATGATGGCATTCATAATCAACATTGTGAAACACAGTTGAACTAGATGAGAGTGAATATAATTAACCGAGTTACAAAATCTTCAGCTTTTTCTGTAATGTCACAAGGTACTGAAAATATTAATCCTGTTATAAGACCAGCTTAGACCATCTCTTACACATTGCTGTATAGCAGAGAGATAGAATAGGTTTCAGCTCTAAAATGTAGATGCAAGTTTCTCTGGCATAAGTGGAAGTTGTCTAACAAACCATATTGGTAATGAATGGCCGGCTATTCACCAAAATTAAACAAACATGGAAAAAGAGAGAGGCCGGCTTAGGCCCCATCTCTTTGTTGGTTTAGAACAGAAGAATTCAATAAAGAGAAAATACTTTCTTTAATTTTCTAGTATTTAGTATTTACAATTCATTAGCTAAAGTAAGTCTTAGTCAGAAGTCACCAAAGGACAACGCTTCCATTGCAAGTTAATTATCGATCACACTTAGCAACCAGAAGGGAACATATATTAGTATTAGTAGGATATTATTGGCCAATGACAGATACAGGAGGTGATTGGCACCATCTAGGAGGTTGCTAGGACGGGATAGTAGTTGGTTTCGAAAGATAACTTTCAGCACTAAGGCAGATTAAGTCTTGGTACCAAAAAAGGTGATTTTTTTTTTTTTTCTAAAGGCCACGAGTGGAAACCTGATATAGAAATGACAAAAAGACACCTAGAGAAATCAATCTTAACCAATCAATTGAACTCAAATCAATTTTTACCCAAAACCCTAACATAATCACACATGGTGATCACAGAATCAGAATATTAGTGGAAACAAAAACACAAGATTGATCTAAAGAAGGTATGAAGAATAAGTCATGCTCAACCAATTAAAAAATATGATAATAAATTCATTAAAAGAATAGCACAAGGACAGCAAATTCATAGAATAGAAAGGAAGAAAGCAATGAAATACACAAAAAAACAAAACAAATTGGGTATTGACAAAGTCTTACCTTGAAAATGGATATTGCTGAAGAAACCGATGAGAGTTTCATATAAGTCAACAATCTTCTTCTTTTCTGATCTTAGAGACCAAAGGAAAGGAAAAGCGAAGATGGGTCTTCCTACAAAAACTGCAGGAGTCATAATTGCTATATTTTGCCTATGCTGCGTGGCAGAGAGTGTACCCAACACTAATATCACAACGGTTCTCTGCAACGCAGGTGTGTATACTTCTGGGGACCCTTTTGCAATTAGTGTAGACTATGTTCTCCAGGAGTTAGAGACAGTGACCCCAACTCGCAAAAACTATGATTACTTGAATATTTCTCCTTATCCAAATGCCTTTGCATATGGCCATGCTGCTTGTAACCAAAACCTAACAAGCTCTGACTGCAACACCTGCCTTGGCGCTGCTAAAACGGCATTGTTTGGTTCATGTCAAAGACGGATAGGGGCTCGTTCGGTCCTCCATGACTGTGCAATTCGGTACGAGCAATACCCATTTACTGATTAGAAATTTTGGTTTTCAACAGCAAGCACTCTATGGAATAAGTTTTATCTACCACAAATATGTACGTGCATTATTATCTAGCAATTCAGTACATTTATCCTCTACCTGATAGTGTGCCATCCCTTCTCACTTCTCAGTTATCTTTTCCTTTTTCATGTGATTTGGGCTATTGGAAATAGAATTTGCCCAATTGGATTGTGGATTTAGCAAGCAAAGCTCAAACTATTATGCTTCTGTTCTTTTGAGATTTTCTTGCTTCTTCGTTTGGTTCACAGTAAAACCCACTAGGCTCACACAATAAGGGTACTACTTTCCATATCATAAACTGGTGTTGGCAAAATAAAAAATAAAAATAGGAATTTGATATCTCTGAATTAAAAGTTTCAAGTTTCAAACTAATAGGGAAAAACCCTTAAGGTGGGTGTGTTCTGTAATATATACAAAAGTTCAATTCAAGAACTCTTCTCCATGTAAGCTCCAAAGTGACAGGCAAAAAAATCAAAAAGAATTCGTATATTGAACTCAAGACTTTTTCTGAGTTCGTGGGTAGAACTAAAACTTTCTGCTGATCTGGGAAAGGTGGAGGACTCTTGAAGCATGGCACTTCAAGTCTCCTACTTAAGTCATTGAAGGATACTTCCACAAGTGAAGCTGGTCCTGATGTTCACTTGTACTGAAACCATGGCCACTCAACTCAATATCTCTTTGTGATGTCGATTCCACTCCCATCCACATACCCATTACAAGATACCAGTTTAATGCAACCAATGAGATGCAAGTGCAGAACAGATGATAGAATCTGTCTCTGTATCTAACTGCAAAAACTACAATTTCCAAATTTATATAAACAAAGTAAATCTTAAAGTAACTTGCCTGGGCTTCAGTATCTATGCTGCAAATGCAGCTTACTCAGGTTTGCATTTCAATGTACATAAACATTCTTACAAATTACAATGTTTTTCCTTATACTTCATGACATCTCTTAAAAATATGAACCACTAATTGTTAGAAAAATAAAATCTAAATAAATTGCTCTGAAATAAACAAACAAATTGAAGGTTAATGAGAAAAAATAAAGACATTTGTATGGACTTAAATTCATCAAGCAGAAAATCTTTCTACAAAGCACCCTACTTAATAACTTTTGGGGTTGTGACTACTGATGCTCTAGTGACTAAATTTAGTTTGTAACAGAATTGCAGCGAACCCCCCGACCTCTCCTTTTGGGAGTTGAAGCTTGAACCCACAAACTCTCTTTCATTTTTTGTTGCCTGTCACGGAGGAGAAGTGGAGAAGATAGTAACTCCAAACTCCAAATTTACCCTATTATGATCTTTTGTTACAAAAACATCCTACTTGAGGGGGTTTTCCACTCCTAGGGTCTATCGGGGCTTAAGTACTACCAAGATTTTATCACTTCAACTAAACTTTAGGCTGAAGAAAATATTATACACCAGCTACTACTGTTAAATTTTCAGAGGAAAACATAGAGTTGCATCAAGTAAATTTTTATTTTTTTTTCAAATTTAAAGCTCCCTTTGTTAGGATGGAAAATTTCCATTATTTGATATCTATAGCATACTGGTAAGCTTCCACTTGTTAGAGTGGACATGACAATGACAATGCCTGGAAGAAGTTGAAAAAACTCACTGGTAATTGCAAACAAACTTTCTCTGAAAACTCAGCACACAGACATGAAACTAAAATCACTACTTCTGGCCTCTGGTAACGAGACAACTGATTCACTTAAGACAAATGAAACGCATAATGAGTACTAGAGATATTGAAGAACTGAGAATACATTGGCATTAAAAATCTGTCATCTTTTACTATACAATGTACAAAGTGCCATTAATCATCAAGGATTTCAAGTTCCAACTCCTTCCTTCTATACGTTTTAAGGTTTGCATCATATAAAAAAAAAAAAAAAAGTTTCAAAAGAAAAAAAAGTAGTATATCAATTCTAAACCACCAAAAATTTTCTGTGTCCTCCACAGTTTATTCATCTTGGGCTCATATGTTCACCTACAACAGCAGACTACCGAAGAGAAGATCCAGCAATCATTTCATCAAAATTAGAGTATCGAATTGGCTAACAAAATTTGTCAATTGTAAAAACCAAGGGTGCTGACCACGATTCGAGCCATCTCCAACCCACAGCTTTACATGGTTCACCAGTCTCGTAGGAAGCAGCGTGTGAGGGATTAGACACCATTTTGCATAGCCACAAGTCTGAAGAAGCCTTCTAAACTTACAGAATGAAACTTATCATGACTGCCGCTTAAGGATAAGAGCATAAAGAAGTTGGTTCCATATGTCAGGGACACCAGGCAGGCACCAGTGACTACAGTCTTGACGATTAATAGAGGCTGGACCAGTGTCAGGCCCAAGATAGTATAGAGAAGGATGGCCATCTTTTCTGTGCAATGACATAACTGTCACATTTAACAAGTCAAATTTCATCTTTTGTGATCTATTCATGTGTTCTAATAACACATCAACAACAATTTTGAAATGGCTTCCTGATAATACTTGTGATGGGCCTAAATCAGGCAGCTTTTCGAAGTGACAACCACCACCAGTATCCCAGTCGCCGCCTCTGTTACTAACAGCCAATTAGTTAGTGTCCAACCACGTATTTAAAATAATCATAAATATATAATTAGCCTGCGAGCAGTATAAGCATCTTTATATTGTACTGTAGATCGATTCAGATAAAATTGGGTTACCACCAATTAACTTATTTTTCTTTATATAAACTAAACACCCCTTCAGCTTTACACTTCAAAGTCCTTTACTTGATTATTGTGGAAAGTGAGAAGAAATGAAGAAAAGTAGCATCTGATGTCTACTTTCATGATCAAAGAACTGAAAAAAGAAACAACACCCCCCACCTACCACCCCCCAAAAAACAAAAGGTCAAATTTAGTACTGAGCTCCAATTATAAGAGATTATGAAAAATCATGTACATCTCATAAGGGTACAAGAGGTAGGCCCTCAAAGGGAAAGATTTTATGCATCTCTTCTGATAATTCTATTGCTAATTCCAGCTTAAACTTTAAAAGCAAAACAATCTATTTATATAGAAATTTGCTATCACAATCCAGATTCCAGACACAGAATTTGGAGGACAGACAACTATTAAGAAAATTAAAATACAAGCACCAGCAAGAGCAAGATACAAAGCAAACCTGAAAGTCTCAGGAGCATAAAATTAAGATACAAGCACCAGCAAAAGCACTAGAAAAAGATACGAGGCAAACCTGAAATGCACAGGAGCATAAGTTCGGAAAAGGACGTAGGTCTTGGTCAGGTTTACTTCACTAGAAATCCTATTGGTTACTGTCTCGATTGATTTCCTGAATGCATTTTCAATACTCATATTCATCTTCACTTCCTCTCCTATTTGGAAGTAACAACCCCTAACAAAGTAGGCAAACCCAAAGACCAAAGTCATATAGATAATTATACCTCCAACTAATGACACCTTCCTTAACTACAAGCCAACAAAAAAAAAAAAAACAGACGGCTCCTTAACAAAGAGCATAAAAAGTAAAGAAATTCTTGCAAACAAACAGCAAGATGTTTTACGTCTGCACTTTTTCTTTATCATTGAGAGATACATAGCATAACGAAACACAAACTCCATTAAGCTATTCATATCATTACAGAAGAAATTTTAGAAAATGCATGAAAAATATTTTCTTTTCCCTGTCTTCCATTGAAGAATAAAGATGATGACACGAAACAAGGGTGATTAGTAGCTAAATATTAGTAGCAAAGGACTCTCAGTCTTATAGGTGAAACCTTTGCCTGAATTTTCAAAGAAATGAATGATATTCTTAAAATTTTTAAAAGTACTGCTGACACTGTCAGGTGCAGAATGCAGAATGATCAACAGTCGGAAAGATGTTTCTTCAGAAACACCCACCCAACTGCCTCCTGGCTTGATTTTTAATTTCTATTAAAAGAAGCAGGGCCATTAAGCAACAAGAATCCATGGTCCTTTTTATCCCTTTTTGAAGTGAATCTGTTGCAAGTAACCTCAACATATTATCATGATTGAGTCACAATAACGAAACAATTTCATTGTAGTTCTCTAGAATCCCTCTACCCTTCTGGCACTTCTAACTCAACTTTCAATTGTTTGCAAGTGGAATGACAAGCTTTTCGCTTCTCTCCCTCTTCTTGTAAGATTATACAACTGCTAATACCCCCCTCCCAAATTGTCTCACTAAAGTTTTCCCAATTTTTTTAAATTTTATCATAATAAACACCTCCAAATATGTTGCTTACACACAATATATTTTCAAAAAAGACTAATGTAGGTCTTATTTTATGCATTCATATAGGAAATGGAGCCTCAGTTGTTTTTGAGTGTGCAAATGTTTCTGTCTCCCTAAATCCACAATCCTAATCACTGAGTATCTATGGATGAAGACAAAGCAAAGCTAACCCCAGAAGCAAGATCATCAATCTCAATCTCTCTTCATAGAAAGACGTACTAATGTTCACGTGAAAATGGGGTTTCAGAGGTTGAAAACTTGAAATAGGGAAAAATATGAATGAACTGGCTTACTACAATAAGTTGTCAAATGGTAAATTCTTGCTCTTTGGCTCATCGGAATAAGATGTCAGACGGAAAATACTTACTCTCTTACAGTTTTTCCATAATCCCACCAGTGTCCAGCATTGAGAACCAGCACATCTGCATCACGCCACTGGGTGGAGGTCCAGTCCATTTGATCAACTCTAAGGGTCATCTTAACCTCTTCAGGAGCTCCAGGTGGAGGCCGGCCCTGTATCACCAGAAATGGTGATCTGTAGTATTCAACCGTGCAGTTAAACTCCTCAAACTTGAATACCAAGAATCCTGTGTGCTTTGTGATTGGACGCCCATTCACCTCATATACGTTGGTCTTGTTAGGAATAGTAGAGGAGAGCATACAGAGTAGAGACTCCCATTGGTTCCTTCCAATTGAGTCACCAACAAACACAAGTCTCCGTCCCTGCAGCTTTTCCAACATCTTCCTTGCATCAAATCTGTTAACAAGAGTAAAGAGAGAAATACAGGTAATGTTTTCTATTCCATTTAAATGAACATTTTAAGAGCAAAACTTAGAAGTGCTGAAATATTTGAATGTAGAAAAGTTGTATCTATACAAACAAAGTTAAACATAATGAACCACAAAATATTCAGTGTAGCCAAACTGTAACTTAAAAGTAATTTTATCAGTTGGCAAGATTTGAACCAAATATAAGGAACACCAATTCATGAAGTAAGAAGACTTTAACTTACATGAGATACACAAATATCCCCGGTCATTGATACATTATTTGTTCCTGATCCAAATTAAGGCAGACCTGATTCCTATCAACTTAGTATTCATTTCTGACTCATGTCAAATGGATTAACATTCTTTAATACACCCCTACACCTACCCCCACCCTTTATTGTCAACCAATTGGTAGCTTCTGATTCTAACACTACAAATACTGCTACACCTGACATCATAAGATGGGGATATACCTAGGAACAAAATGTTGCTAAAAGAGAAGGCAATACTTAAATGCAGCGCACTTAAACAAGAGTTGGCCACTAAATCAGAAGGGGAAAAAGATTTTAACTAGAGAACAGTGAAGCAAAATACAAAAGCCTAAATTTTGCGGAAAGGCTTAGATATAGTTGGGCACCATCTCAATAATCAACAAAAATGTAAGCTTTAGAAACCAGCTGACTGTTTCAAAAATCAACAACCAAAAGAGAGAGAGAGAGAGAGACAAATAGCAGTAATGATAATAATTAATAATAGATTATTAAAATATTAAGCTGATTGCAAGCACCACAAAAAGAAGCCAAAAAATAATGGTCCCAAAAAAACGGAAGCAAGGTGATTTTATTGTTATGGGGAGGAATTACCAAACTAGTGAAACCACCACCAAAGCCCTCCAAGCCACCACAAAAGAAAAATCCAATTCCAAACAAATCGAGCTATCAATGACAAGGTTCACGGGTGCAGCTAATCAACAAAAGAAGCTGACAAACGACCCACGCAATGACAAAGACATTAATCAATCAATAAACGAGAACAAGTAGTAGAGACATTATTTTTTCTATTTTCATTCTGAAGTAAAGAAATAAGAGATGCTCAAAATAAATATAAATAAATAAATAAGAGAATATTTGCACCCAAAAAAATAATAATAATAAGAGAATATCTGACGGACGTATTTTAATGGGCTAAATGCCTTAGCATATCAAGAGTTTCAGTTCATGCCAATCTGACGTTCAAAATCAGGAAAAACAAAGTTAACTACTACTTTTTAGAATTAATAAGGAAACGAAAGCATTTATGTACCGAAACAAATATGTTTTGCGGCTCAGAAAATCTAGGGGAGCTGGACCTCATCGTTGAGCTACTAAGTAAACCCCTGCTGAGGTAACAATCTCACTTTAATATCACAAATCAGCTTAAAAATGAGACTCATTTCACTCTTCAGGAGAAAGAAAAGGAAAAAAACTGAACTTCGCTTTATTTTCCCAATTTTCTCGGAAACCAAACAGAGAAAGAAAAGGTGCAACGCAAGAGAAGTGTACAAACCTGGGCAAGTTGCAATCTTTCGGCTGCCAGCGCCATTTGGTGTAGAAGCTATCAGGCCTACCATTCTCAGAACACCGAAACCCAGTATCTAAAAAAGAGCAATTTTGAGATTGATAAAGCGGATAACTTTCATCCCAAACCCAATTCCCATCAAATATGTCACACCCATCACCATTTTCATAAAGAAATTCCGGCAGTACATCCCCACCAAATGATGAAGATGAAGATAGCGATGAACCACGAAATCCAAGCCAGGTGACTCCATGAGAGTGGAACCTCCGGACAACTGTGTGGTAATCTAAGTAGAAGAAGCAGCCAATGAACAGAAGTGTAACCAGGAAGAAACCGAGTATGCGCAGAGAAGGCTCAAGAGAGTTGAAGCGCTTGAATTTGCTGAACAAGTCCAAGTGGGTCATGGCGTGATGTCGCCCAGGTCTTGTGAAACCGAACTCTCGGTCATTTCTTCATACAAAAATTCACGGGGTGATGCAAAAAGGTCCAAAATGCAGATAAGGAATCATTTAGAATAGAAAGGGTGGGGTCTTGGGCATTCGTGAAAATTAAGAAAATGAAATTGGTTTGGGGCATTCAAAAGTCAAAACATTGCTGAATTATTTATCAGTGGCTGAATTGATTTTTGGTTTTAGAAAGAGAGGGGGAGGTGTTAGTTGAGAGTATTGATTAGTGGCCGGAAAGGGGGGCTACTTACGATAATAATGTTAGAATTTGATATTTTTAATTTTTTTTTATCATATGAAATAAATTTATAAAACAAAATAAAATAAAGTGCACGACTGTAGTCGTTTCTTTTTTTCTTTTTTTATATAACTCAAGATTCATAAAATCTTTAAATGAACAATCAAATATATTTTCCTAAATGACCACACTTTATGATCATCATATATAATTTAATTTGAGTTTGGGATTTATTAATTTATGAATATTATAAAAGTTAAGATTTTTCTAACTAAGTGTATTTGTTAAAAATAAATTATTAGTATCTAAAACATTTTAAAAGTAACAAATCATTTATTATATTTTACATCAAATGATCAAATAAAAAAAATCTTTTAAATGCATTACCTTAACAATTTTTATAAAGACACCCAGTAAAAAAAAAAAAAAAATTAATATTTAAGGAGTTTTCTAAGATCATATTAAATTCAAAACATTGAATTTTGTACTTGTGAGGATAAGAATGAGATTTTCACTCTAATACATATGAATGAGAATTCCTATTCGCTTTAACATAAGGAACTTCTTTAACAGTACCATATTAACTGTTTTTGTTTTTAAAATGAGGACTGTAGTTTTCTATATTAGACTTTTTGATATACTGTCAGTCAAGTGCATTTGAATCCACAAGAAATGGCCCCTAAACAGAGTTTCTGTATTACATTAGTCTGAAAGTTTATAACTTTCAGATGAGCTCTGACATGCAAGGAAAAAATAAATGAAAGCAGACTTAGATATCACATAGCAATCAGCAACGTTCTCAAAGCAAGAAGGCCAAGCAATTGAAGCAGAAGTAAGATAATTGTAACAGATAACAGACAATAAAGATAAACAGAAAACTGCAACCAGTCAACAAATAATCTCAAAACTCTTTAACTTGTTAGCCAGAGGAAACACACTAATCAAGTAATCATAGACTCAGAAGAATTAATATGTCGAATGGGAGCTGGAGGACCTTATTATCTCAACTCAATTAAAGGTCCTATCAGTAACTTCTTTATTAACTAGAGCAAATCATACAATTACATCAGAAGAGGATTAAAATTGAAGTTCTGCTAGAGAAAAATTAGCCAACATAATGTATGCACTTCCATTTCACAAAATGTAGTACCAGAATGTTATGAAAGCCGCAATACCACTAAATATACAAAGTCTGTCCAACCTGCTTTCATTTCTCATCCTCTCCTCTTTTAACTCACTCTGGACTTTGGAGTACATGTGACAAGACTCAAGAACTTCACTATGATTTTTGCTTCTTCGACAGCTCAATGCCTCCTTAAGAATAAGCAAACTGTTTCTGCCATTAACACAAGCACCATCCATGTCTTCCAACTGCATACTCACCTCTGTGAATTTAAGAGTTGTGTGAAGACCCTCTTCCTCAGTGTGAATCACTCTGAACTTCATAATAAGGATACACTGCACTACTTGAAATGGAAGAATGTCCTTGGCAGGAAGAACAGATCCAAAGCGAATAACAAAATCCTTATCTGTTGGCCAATGCCTCTGCCCACCAAGAGGGCACCAGCTAGCAAGATTAGCAGCTAGCTTTATCTTTCTGTTCACAACAATCCAACTAAGTTGGAGTCCATCGCGTAGCTCCCGCCATAACATCCCATCTTTCCTTTCTCTGTCCATGGATATAATTGGTGGAAGACCATCAGATGCAGAAAGAGTAACCTCACCATCATGGTCATCATCTCGAGCTGCAGACGTAAGAAGATCAATCTGAAAAGGGCAGTTGTAAAACCAACCATTGAAGCCATTTGCATTTGGAATTCCCCATAAAATTTTTGAGCAAATTGTTTTGTCTTTATACCTAATATCTACAATAGAAACAAAATCTGATGGAGAAATAATTTCAAAATCATTAATGACCCCATAATATTCAGCTTCAGTCCAATCTTCAGGGTACTCAAGATAGTTGTTCCATTGATAATGGGTTACCTCTTTACTTAAAATAAGGGGAAAACAATCTGCGTAAAATTTTCTGAATCCACCAATTGAAGATATTAAATTTTTGACATCTTCCCTATTGGTTGAAGGCCACATTGATGAACAGACATTTTCCCATATGCTCTCTTCTTTTGAGATGGAACAAAATGCAGCACAAGCACATGCAGCAGTAGCCAAACTTGGACCATCAAGACGTCGTAATATGTCATAGAAGAGATCAGTATTCAATGAAGTCATACTCTCAACTGGAGCAACGGACATAGCCATAGTCCTATGATCATCAAAGGAACAAAAAGAAAAATCAACCATCTTGATTATGAAAGAATTTAACAGAATCATCTATCGGAGATATTTAAAAACCAGGGACACATTATGTTTTCCAGCACATTAAAAGCACTTCCAATGTCTCTTACCTGCAAAGTTCCTGAGGGACTGCTGGCAGGTAAATTTACCGAATGTCACCGAGAGATACAACTATTCCATCTAAAACCTGATAACAATAAAAAAATAAAAAAAAGCTGGTTGAACTATGCCCATTTCATGGACTTCTTTCACAGTCACACAAAACATTACGGTTGGAAAACCTCTAAAATGACAACTTCATTTTGCAGCATTGCAAGCTTTCCTATACACCAAGTCATCAATACCTAAGTTAAAATCCCAAGTTAATCTAAATTTCTATAAGAATATCTTCAAAGTAATCCCTAATTTATAAGGATGCCAACATCAGTAACTTATTATTAATATTGATTTTCTCTTGACACTCTCTCATACTCCATAGATCATGGACATTGACTGATAACCGAACACAAAAACACTAAACTACTGCATATTCATTCTTCCATACAAGAGTACCTTAAAGTGCTAATAGGTTGGCTTTGGTCTACATTTTTTTTTTTTTTTTTTTTTTTTTTTGAGGTAAGGAGGGCCATGGTGTTACCCCCAAATTTTATTAATAACAAAAAAAAGGTTTACACTTTACAACCTAGACAGAGTTAAAGCCTGACTCTGGAAAAGCAATAAAGGAAAACTCCTAATACAAAGTCTGTCCTAAATGAAACTACTCGATTATGTTCTAATGGCTGTGGTCTACATCAAAGTGTTTTTAGATTGCAAAATGTCATTGCTGAAAATTACTTGGTTATGTTCTAATGGCTGATGAGAATGCACAATCTCGGATTCATTCAAGAAGTCACAGCATTCTCTGTAGTTCAAAATTCAAATATAGAAAAAGGGATTATGACTTAAGATCATGTGAACTGGACTGTCTTATATGCTTCTAATTTGGGGTGTTCCCTTGGAGCAGTTTCAGTATTTGTACAAGCTTTGAAGATTGGATGGCTGGAAAATAATTCATCTCTAACCAAAAATGATGAAAAACTTAGGTTTCATTTTGAGTCAGTTGCAAAGAGGCATGTAGGAGAATACAATGAGATAAACTGGGTTTGAGAAGATGATGGTTCATTTTTAAAGTGGCCATGGAGTTTTGCAACAGAGCAACAAAGTTAAAAAAGAATGGCATTAAGATAAATATCTGGTGAGATTAGGGGTAGCTCGACTTTTCTCCCTCGGTTAGTGAAAGACAATCCTGAAAAATTAGGATCACTTTAACAAGTTTGTAGCTTTTAAACTGCAGACTTTAAGTAATGTTCAGCATCAGAAGAATAGATGGTGCACAGGTCATGTACTTATCTCCTAACCTGTTTCTTACAGCTTAGATGGTTGGAAATGGAGAGGAGCTATCACCTATGTAGGATGTTATATTTATAGGCAGCAATAACATTGGGAGGCTGAGCCGAATATGTTTTTTTCTGCATGTGATATAGTTCTGGCGATAATTGGGACATAGAAGATACTGTCTCCTGGACTTTGAGACATGCTGTTTGAGTTTACATTACTAACTGTGGTTACTGTGGAAACTAAGGAAATCTGAAATTCCTTTAAAAGGAATATGGTGGTGTAAAACCTTCACTATTCTTTTTTCTCCCTTGTCTGTACATATTTGTTGGCTCAATTCTGACAAATGTTAATTCATAAAAACAATTGTGGTTGGTGCTGTATGAGCAAGCCGGATGAATGACAGTCCAGGGTGATGCTTAAGCCTGTACAGGACTTGACCTCTAAAAAGAGTGCTGGAAAGAGAAGAGTAATGCTTATTTGAAAGGCGTCTACTGCTTGTTTTATGTCATCTGTTTGTTTAAGAGTTCAATATCTCGAGTCTGGAAGGAACACTACAGGGACTAAAAAGGAGTTTTTTGACGAGCCTGTTTTATTGGGAATCTTATCAGCCTATCTTGCAGAATATGGTCTTCTGAAACTATTGGATGATCTGAAATTTGAATCTTAGTATGGTTTTTTGTACCTATCTATTTTTCCCATATAAGTTCGCCTCGTCCAGATCCAACAAGTCACAGTTAAGTATCTAGTTGTTGGGCCCGGGTATTCCAAATTTTATCAAATATTCCCACCAATTTGAAGTATCCATGTGTCATAAATGATCTTGGTGCTTCTAAATTTCTCTCTTATCAACTAAAAACACAAATCTATAGGAAAAATCGAACAAGTAAGCAGAGAATTACTCCAGAGCTAATTAGAAAGAACAGTCAAACTGTCAAAGGAATAAACATAAGCACCAAGACTAATAGTAAGTATTCTATAGCCATTATCCTGGTTTCAACTAATTCTGAACTTGATTTGGTTTAACATTGATCAAACCCTATTTATTTGCATTTAGTAAACCATGAACATATAAAAGTTCAAAGTAGTTTGAACTCTGGAATCCAGACATCCAATTACTAGAAAAGCCAGCACAAGTTTGATGAGCCCCAATCAAAACATGATCATATTCACAAGAGACATTACTTTACAGTTTACACATCAGATCTAAATGAATTCAGTAGGTCATATCTTTATTGGGATTCAAACTCAAATATAACTGTGATATACCACAATCTTTTGGTTTTCCAAGCAATACAAACAATCAGATCAAACTCAGATCTTGGAACATCCAGACTAGCTTCAAAATATGGTAATACATGGATTAAAACAAATTGCAGGTGCATGAAAGAAATTGTGTTGTTGTTGCCAACCCCAAACAATTGAAGGAACATTCAAGTAAACATTCTTATACAACAAAACAGGTGCATGTAGAGAAAGTTCTCAACATTGCAACTCTAAACTAAGACACAACAAAATCATTGTTATAGGTACTTTTCTTTATAAACTGAAAACATCTATCTCATTTTAAAATGTTTGGCAGGAAGGGTGTTCAGATATTGGGGGCTGAACTTTTGAAAATGAATCATCCGTTCTTCCAACAAAATATAATAGCACCCAATTTCGTCAGACACCAAAGTTTAAGAAAGTTCATTGATTGCTAATGTATGATTGACTGTAAGGCACTAATTAACGACTTTCAAGTAATATATATATATCAATTCAAAGAAGAAATGCTCCCAACATATAATGCAAGTGTAAGACGGTGTTGCAGAAAAATGTTTTCCAATCCATGTTTTGAAATAGCAAGAACAGCAAGAGAGTCTGGAAACTCCATAATATGTATGCATATTGAAACATTACAATTCAAGCTACCTGCTCTATTCCAAGTAGGTGGATTTCCTAATAGACCAATTTCAGATTCAACCCATCATAGATCAATCCAGAGTTGGTATTATAAATAGAGATCTAAACAATGCGGCCAAGGGAGGGATTATAAATAGAAATCCAAACAATGCAGCCAAAGGGAGGGATTACTCAGAAAGTCCTACTTGAAGAAACAGGGATAAAAACATATACTTCAGTGAATATTCATTAAAAAATCGCAATGTTATTCTAACTTGCAGAAAATAAATCTATATACTTCACTAGCACTGAATCAAGATTATAACAGAATCTAAATCTTCCAATGCAACAATCTACCTATACAAGGTGATTGATTTCTTTGTTTTACCCATAACAAGCTTAACCCATTTCTATTCAATATACAAACTAACCAGAAACACCAAGCATGTAAGGAAAATCAACAGAGAATTTTCCAAATTCAACGACCCGAATTAAAAAAAAGGGGAAAATAACATCAAACAAACGAAACTATGAAATTCAGAGAGGGGGATGTCACCTCATTGATTAGACGTCATCCTTGACCATCACCATGGACAAGTTGAAAAAGAGTGAATCAAACACGAAAACCCAGTAAGATAAAATAAGTAGAAGAAGAGGATCAAATTTTGTTTTTGTTTTTTTTTTAAGCTAACCCAGAAAGAATAACTAAGATCAAGCTGACTAAAATATAATAAATATCAGCTTGTGGGTCACTTTCCTCGGTTTTTTTTTTTCTTTTTTCTTTCTTTCTGTTTTTTAAATGGTAGTTGCTGGTATTAATTTCCTTGTATCTTTTAAAAATTTAGGAAAAATAAAATAAAATCAACTTTTAATCAAGTAAACATGTACTATATATGAAACAATTTATGGTTTTTTCTTTTTTTGTGTTATCCAGACATAACCAAATGCCACATAGAAAAGGAGATGGTAATTTGTTAATTAAGGTTGGCCTAACAAGAGAATTACCTATTAAGTTTGACACATTATTATTATATTATTTTTTTTGGTAAGGTTTTTTAACACATTATTTATTACAATTGAATTTATGCAACTTTTGGTACGTTATCCTTTAACGCAATCAATTAAAAGAAAATGACAAGAGCATGATGTCAACGATTTGGAAGAATTGAATAAAACCATCAACAAAGAAAGAGAACCAAAAATAAGTTATTGGCGTTTGCCAAACAAGGATGACAAAGAACTTGTGAGTTGTCAATATTCCATGATCTGCTTGTACTTGTATTTAGGAACCAACTATAAAACGTTAAAAACTTTCCCACAACGTTTGGTTTGCTTCTTTCTAATGTAGTATGACGGTAATTGTTGCGAACACAATGGGATCATTGTAAATTGTAATCGTCCACTCAATTTGTAATTTGGTGAGAAGTTATAATCACTACCTCTTAAAAACAGAGACAATGACTTAGGTAACCTAATTCGAGTATTAACCTATGAAAGAAAAAGATTAAAATAATATATATAGGTGTCTAATTGTCAATCCCATTATAGCTATAATAAATTTTGTTAATCCAACGAAACATGATTTAAGTGGTAAGACACATTTAAGTTCTACTATTAAGTAGTCTTTGCAATGTCATAAGTTTGAGCTTGCGAGAAAACACTTGTGAAAAGGGATACTCACAAATTTCAAACAAGATTCAACTCACACCTAAAAAGTGTGGGACCCAAACGATGTAGGGATACTTGTGAAAAATCAAAAAAAAAAAAATTATTCATGTAAAAATGTAAAACAATAAATTTTTTTTTTAAAATTTAAGAAATAGGCTGAGGGATAATATTCTGACAAAAATAGTATGATTGTAGACTTCATGGATTGGTAGCATAGCTTAGGACAGGTTTGGATGATCTCCAAATGGAGTAAGTGGGTATTGTATTTAGGCCAATTTGGAATTAGATGAAACAATTTCATCTTTAGAGATCCAAGTTTTATGAACTTTAGAAGCAAAACAAAGTAAAACTTCAGAAGTAAAACAACGTAACTCAAGCCTCTTTTCTCGCTGCTTTGCTTACCTCTAGTAAGGGGCTCTTACAAGATGAACATGGATGCTGCAATTTTCACCACAACATGCCAGTGGGGATGAGAAATGGGCTCCAAATTGAGACAGATATCTGTCTGCCCATCAAAGTCAATCTCCATTATTACAGAAACAATACTTCATAGGTTATCACCCAAATTTGAAAAACACTTATTTATTGGGATATTATCAGTAAATTGCGACAAGATCACAGCAACCCTCCGAGCTTCCCAAAATGACTTTCAATTCTAATGTCCATGGAATGAATTTATTTAATATAAAAAAAAAAATTAAACCGTAATAAGAAAATTCCAAAAGACCGGCCATTTATTTGATTAGGAGTTCACCAATATAATTAGAATCAGCTATAGTAAGATTAATAGTTATTTGATTTTTCTAATTTAGTTTACTTGTAGCCATCACACAAAGAATAATTAAAACTAATCACGCACATTTTGGATATAGGATGGCATCGTGGGGCATTCTGTATCGTCAGTAGTATGCCTAACTAGGCGTTTGTATAATATTTGGTTTCTGATTCACTCACCAGATTTGTGCTGGTAATTCTGTTTGCATCCGCTTCCAAGTATTCAAATAACATGGTCATAAGATCAACAATTACCAACATCTTAATGGCAGTAAGAAGCATTAAGAATAGACAAACTCAAAACATGTAAGAGAAATTAGCAGTCTCTTTTTTTCGCTTCTGCAGTATCCTTTTGATGTCTCTATAATTATCCAGAAAATATCCCCTACAAAATGGGTGTTTACATGACCAAGGGCCACAAAAATTTGTAGACAAAGCAGCTTAACGGCCACGACCACGTCCACGCCCACGTCCTCGCCCTCGGCCACGTCCCAAAGGCTTCCCTGGAAAAGAAATGTAATCAAAATGTTAAAACTATAGCTCACATGACAATAGCAATGCACAAACACAGAATCTATAGAATAGTATTAAAAAGGCAAGAGTTATATCCAGTACCTGCTGTTGGCTTCTTGGGTTTCACCCTAGGTGTCTCTTCGACCAGTAAAGTCTCAAGATTCAAGCTGTCAGGAAGGATATAGTAACGAATATTGTTACCCCTCACACTGAGGTGATCCAAAGTCACTGGATTTTTCCCCTTCACTGTAAGTTTTACACTTTTCAAATGTGTATTCATACTGATATCAACACCTGTAGCATACAAACAAGTTCAACAATCAGTACAGATAAGCTTTTAGACTCCAAGTGACAGTTTAGCTGGATAGACAAAAAAATTATGTGATGCTTTATGTTACAGAAAGTATGAAACTGCAAGAATAAGGTTACTTATGATATCTCACTCCGCTCCTAACTAGCTTTCAGTGTTAATTCTGTAACATGATAATAGTCAAAGATAAACACCATCCTCATATACTCTCCCTAGTTTTAATATTCATAGCTGGAGTTTCCTTCAACATGGCTGAATCGAATTTCATTTTGGTAGATGTTCAAAAGTGAATTCCATGAGATTGTCTTCAAGGGATTTCAACAAGGGCCTTGATAGAGTATGATTAGGGGATTTTCTTCAAAGGACTTTATTATTATTATTATTTTGCTGTGATCTTCAAAGGACTTTATACTAATGCTTATGATGAGCTATCAGGTGCACATAATGCACATCATAAATAAGAGTAATATGAGCAACTTCCAAAGGATGAGATCAATGAGGATTACAAAACTGACACTAGTCTACTTTTAGAACATAAATTAGATCTCCGTGTATTAAGTTTAAAGGTTCAGCAATGTCTCTGCTAAATGGCTAGCCAAACTAGGCTCTCTCACGATCCTGAAGTAGCATTATACACCAGCTCCTGACAGGATGCCGGAACTTCTCAAAAGGAATGTGGTTAGGTCATCCTTCCCCGCCCCCCACACCCCAAAAAAGGAAAAGGAGAGAATCTAGGATTCCACAAAGTAACTTGGATGGATCCGGAAAATCTTTCTTAAGCTGCTTTGCTGAGAGTTGGAAGATGCATAGCTCAGGACAGGAAAGAACAGTTGTATAGCAAAGAAAGTAAGTGAGGTAGGCTATAATCATACTAATAATACAAAATGACAGAGCTGGCATACTATCATATAGTAGAAGTTGCTAAAGAAATATAGGCATGCTGTATTGCTGCTATAAGAAACTGGGAACCTACAGAATTCATCCAACACTATACTATCAAATCAAATTCTATATATCTGACATGGAGGAATTTGGATCATCCCAAGAAAGCTTGGGAAAAGCTGCCAATTTTATTTCTGAACATAAGAATATGAAGAGAAAAATAACATAACTAAAAGTCTTCCGATCATTATGGAAGTTTTGTACCAAAAGCCCGGTACATATCACCCATGCTACTTTTACTTTTATTCTTCCTTTCACTATAAGTGAAAAGGTTATTAATTAAAAAAAGCAGCCCAAAATTCAAAAAACAAGAAGTTTCTTTTAAACTTCTGCAAGCTTTAGTGATCACAGCTATGGTATCTTACCAATCAGTCTAGACAGAGTAACAAGAAACATGAAATTCAGTCGGGCAAAAACGAAAAGGGGGTCCAATGTGGAAGGCTTTGACTAAACTGCATATGTGGGGAAAAATATGATTACCATGTATCAATGCTTATACTATTCAGAATAACTTTTTAGCAAATAGTTTTTCCATCTGAAATCTTAGGAAAAAGCTTTGATAATAATTACAGTTACAAGGGAAAGTTGAAATATTTTCTTCTAAGCCATCTTAACTAAGTTTCATATTTACAGTTGATGATGCATCTAGATGATCAGGCAACAAGGTTTAAGACTTTTAAGCGCAAGAAGATTTAAGACTTTAAGTGCAAGAAGGAATATCAGAAATCATACAGAAAATAAAGACAAGGAAAGGAACCTAGAAAAAATGTAAAACATATCCAATTTCAGCCCGGACCATCTTCTTTTTATCTGCAGAACAGAACATTCTGTTTTGTTAAATTAGTCAGTCGTAGCCTACAAAAGCTGTGGAGAACTTCAATATATATTTCTCACTTATCCAAATGCATGCCCCAAATTTTGAGAAACTGCATGATATGAATACTTAAATTCACAATTTCATATCTCAGTGATTTACCAATTGAGGGATACTAAAATCTACTGCCATATATAGTTTCAGATCCTAAAATCCACATGCTTTAAGAGGGTTTTATTTATTTATTTATTTAAAAAAAAAAAAAAGACGAAAAACAAAACTGTACTGAAATCAAGCTAGTCAATACCCAGTTAACTTCCAACCATTCAATTCTCGTTAGTAACATTACTATCCGAAATTACCAAGAAGAGTATACTTTTTTTTTTTTTTTGCTAATACCAAGAAGAGTATACTTAAACAATTGAATATACTTAGTTCCTCTGGGCCTAGTAGATAACAATTTCAAAGCTAGATATACAGATCAAGTGCAAGAAAGGCATAAAGTATGTATATGTCATACCACTGCAGTTAAGAATAATAGCTAGGATTTAACAAAACCCTCAGTCAAATTGCCACTCGAAAATTTAAAAATTATACCAAAAAAAAAATAAAAAAAATTGGAGAACAAACCTGTGATGGTGCCATGAACAACAGTACCATTCTTGAGCTCGATGGATACAGTTTCGTTGTTCAGCTTCATCAAAAACCTGTTCATTTTACGTCAAATTCAGAACAGAAAAATGTCAGTACAAAGAATAAGACAGTGTTAACTGGAAGAAATAATTTACAGAGAGAAATAGAGAGACCTGACGAGCTTCATTGTGGCTAATGAAGGTGGACGAAAGCTAGGGCTTGAAGCAGAGCAGAGCAACGCGGGAGAACAGGACCTGCCTTTGCTGCCACTCAAATTTTTTTTAAGTTTCAAGTCTAAACCTTAGGGCTCGATGCAGACGACACTTTTCGATATGCCGAACGACGTCGTAACATACATATTTGACATTTAAGATATATTGCAGGACAACCCTGCAGTTTGAAGAATCACAAAATTGCCTAAGGAAACTATTATCATTGTTGACTAATTAGTATGAATAATATAGTTTAAAAAGAAATTGAGGAATTAAAATCAAAATGGCAGTTCAAGTTTATTAATTACTATATTTCAATAAATAAAAAATATTGCTTAATGTGCCAATGTAGAGTTAAGAAAATAAATAAATGAGAACAATAGTTTTAATAGAAAAAACCACACACAAATTAAGACAAACTAAAGAGAATGTCTATGACATTTTAAGATTATAGCTAGGGGTGACAATGAGCTGAGCTAGCTCATGAACTACTCGTTAAGAGCTCGGATCAAGCTCGGCTCGTTTTTTAAACGAGTCGATCTTGAGCTTTATTTTAAGCTCTTTTAATAAAACGAGTCAAGTTCAATCTTTCCAAAGCTCGGCTCGTGAGCTAGCTCGTTTAATATTATTTAATAATTTTTTTTATTATTTATATATACATTTATAATAAATATGTTTATATACAACAAAATTAACATAAATTGTTATTTGGTTTAGTGGTAATTTACACAAATATTCACTAAGAGATATTGGGTTCAACTCTCCTTATCTACAAAATATTTTTAGAATTTTCGAAAAAATTTCATAGTAATGTGAACAATAGATTGATGTCTACTTTTAATTAATTACAGCGAACACATAAAATTGTCCTTGTCATAGTAATTTACTACCATATGCCTACTTTCATGTAAATTATCAATCAACTTACCTATTTATTATTAAATATTTTTTACTAACACCTAAATCCCAAATCATAAACTGATATTCAAAATCACTATACTTCTTAAATTATTATTAATTTCTTACAGTATCAGTCAGTCTTAAAAACAAAAATATATTAGAAACATAATGTAAACAGTTTGCAGTCCCGAAAACATATAGAAATAACAGTTTCAAGTCCTAGAAAAAAATACTGACATTTAATTTGTTGATCACATGCATTTACTGAAAATTTGAAAGTAAATTTAACTGTGCTGTAAAGTTTGAAGCAGTGTTGTGTTGTCTACAAAAGTCAAAAACTATATCTACGACTAATTAAACAATTAATAAAACAAATAAAATGTAATTACCAATCACAGAGGCTGATAAAATAAATTTCTCTTTCCGTAGGAGGAATATCTCGATAAATACTCCAATTTTATTGTATACACAGGCACAGCACACACTGTGTATTATTGCAAATTTTTAAAAATAAAACGTATATATAATATTACAAACACTTAATCTTATTTGAGACCCACAATTTCGTTCTAGGCGTTGGAGGTGAAGTTGAAGTTGGCACAAGTGGTTTGTCTTCCAAAGAGTAAGGAACTAAACCCTAACCTCGACGTCGCCAAATCAAACTGCAAAAGAATATTTTCCAACTGATACCCACCAATAACAATCGACGTCCTCGGATTCTCACCACCATTAACAAACCCAAGACACAAAACGTGGTTCCCAACATCAACCACTGAGTTTGCTCCAAAAATCGTCCATTTTACATTTTCATTCTGCAACACAAGCTCAATGGTCGGCACATTCGCTCCTAAGCGTGTGCTCAACACGTTCTCCCGGCTAAAACACACGTCAAATGGCGCTACGCCACCTACCCTAGTAATATTCCTGGCTGCGCTTTCCGTTATAAAAGCCTCCGTCACCGCCTTGAAAATCGAACCCTCTAGAACGGTGTACGGATTCACCGTACTAATCTTGGTCCCACCGAAACCTTCTCTGGTGATGGACAACAACGTGGTATTAATCGGCACTTTTTTCTCGTTGACTTTGATGGATTTCACTCCGATGAAATACTCCGCTGACGGCTCACCTTGCGCGAAAGCGGAGGCGGTGCTGACTGGGTTTATAAAAAGCGGCTGTGAATTTCAGCAAATCGGTGGCGTCCACATTGAGAAGGAAAACATAAGGACCGTCGCCAAAGAAAACGACGCCGTTTGAATTAGTGGACCCCGAAAGACAGATGGCGAATTTTCTGTGAAAGCTAAAAGCTGAAGCAAATTGTGAAGGAAGTGAAATTCGGGTCCTACCAAGACCAGCCATGCCGGAGACCCCACTAGCAAGACCTTGTAATAAGAAAGTCGGTGCACAAGCGAAGAGGAATTTAGAAACGGTGACGTTTCTACCCGGGTTGAACCCATTGGTGGATTGGATCGACAGAACATCCTCGGCTAGCTCACCGCTTGTGGCGGTGCGAGTTACGGTGTTGTCGGGTGTGACACCACACGTGTTGTTATTACAACCTGGTCTAGGAGATGACGAGAAGCAGTCACCGCAGCCATTGCTTCTGGCAAGAGAGCATTGAGCTGAGCCGCAACGGGCGGGGCGGTAGGTGGAGGAGATGTAGTTTTGGTCACAGTCCACCCAAAGGAACTGGCCGCCGAGGTCGAGGACTAGGTCGAGTGGTACGAGAGGGGTGCGTTGGTTGATTTTGGTTTTGTATTGAAGTGTGGAGGTGTCTTTTGTAACTGGAGCTACAAGAGCTTTGGGTCTGAAAGATTGTTGAGCGGAAGAGATGGATGAGAGAAAAAATAAAGCAAGGACAAAAAGTAAGAGGGATTGAATATTTTTGTGAGAAGCCATTGTTATGTTTGAAGGGTTTAGATCGAAGCTTAGAGGGCTGTTGTATTTATAGGGTGGTCTTGCATTGCTGATGATCATGATGGGGCATTTGGTACGTGGTAGTACATGGTGGCTAACAACAACTAAATGGTCAAACAGGATATGCTACGTTTTTTTGGATATCCAGAAGCTGCTTGGGTTAGCTTTATTAATTCTTTGACAAAAATAGTACTTAACGTGTAGTATGGCAAATGCTTTTATTATTTTCACATAGATTTGGTGTGGTGGACAGCAGTGCATTAATTATGATTGATGCTTTTATTATCTTTAATTAATATCTTGTATCTGTATAAAAGATTTCATTAATTAGAGTGTAACATTTTCTTTTCATAAGTGATGAAAATTGTTGTATTAATTGTATCCATAAAGAAAGCCGTTTGAATACAAAGTGAGAACGATCTAATTCATCTTATCCACTATGTTGTTTCATTACGGAGCTACCCATATAGAATATACGCAGCAATAAATAATAAAATATCAATAGGTTACTAATATAATTGATAAAAATATTTTAATTTATTAAGATTCAATTGTCAAGTTTATCATCCCATTATAATAAAATTATAATATTATATTAATGTTAAGGGTATATAAATAAGATCTTAGTTTAATTAATTAAGACAAAAATGTTAAAAATTTTGATCTCAAATTCAAATCTCATTTTTGTTTTCAACATTTCTTATTTAAAGAATTATTTTGTTTTCAACATTTCTTAGAGTGTAACATTTTCTTTTCATAAGTGATGCAAATTGTTGTATTAATTGTGTCCATAAAGAAAGCTGTTTGAATTCAAAGTGAGAGCTATCTAATTCATCTTATCCACTACGTTGTTTCTTTACGAAGCTATATAGAATATACACATCAATAAATAATAAAATATCAGTAAGTTATTAGTTCAACTAATTAATATATCTTATAATTGATCAATATTTAATTATCAAAATTATCATCTCATTATAATAAAATAAATTATAATATTAATGTCAAGTGTATATAAATAAGATCTTAATCTAATTAATTAAGACAAAAATATTATAAAATTAAATTATAATATTAATGTCAAGTGTATATAAATAAGATCTTAATCTAATTAATTAAGACAAAAATATTATGAAATTAAATTATAATATTAATGTAACATTTTCTTTTCATAAGTGATGCAAATTGTTGTATTAGTTTTGTCCATAAAGAAAAGCTGTTCGAATTCAAAGTGAGAACTATCTTATTCATCTTATCCACTAAGTTGTTTCTTTAGAAACTATATAGAATAAACACATCAATAAGTTACTAGTTCAATTAATAAATATATCTCATAATTTATTAAGATTTAATTGTCAAATTTATCTTCTCATTATAATAAAATTAAAATATAATATTAACGTCAAGTGTATATAAATAAGATCTTAATTTAATTAGTTAAGACAAAAATATTAATATCTCATATCCAAATCTCATTTTATTTGTTTCAACTTTTCTTATTTAAAGAATTAAATTTATTTGAGTTAGAAAATTTAATTATATTTAAAAAGATATCCATAGATGATTGTAAATCCTCCCGCCCATAGAAATTATCTTACATTTTTTTTAATATATATGTTCAAATCAATTGACTAGAACGATTAATAAAGTTTATTTATATGATATTATGGGACCCTTCTAGATATTGGCTTTGAAAAGCCAACATGACAAAAGGGTAGACCAAAATCAGAAATTAATTTCTGAAGAGAATCTTGATACGAAACGTAAAGTGAGAATGACACGAATTAACAAATCGTTTGCAAGTACCTAATGAATAATGATTATCTGGTCTTTTATTTGTTTTTCTTTTTTGGTCCCCTCAAGCCTTCTCTCTCTGAATGTGCATGCAACCACTTGAGAACGAGAACGAGATGGGGAAAGTCAACTTCCATATTGTATTCCAGTTCCACCTTGGCAACTACCTAAATCCCATTTTGCATCAGATAAAAAACAATTTTGACATATATATAATCACCTGAAAAGGTTAATGTCATGGGGCACTGCTGCTGGTGGCGCCACTGCAGGATGGTGGTGTTGGTCGCCGGCAGCAAATTCCCTTTGGACCATAAGACATCACAAAGTCCATAGGGTGGGGCAAGTTCCTCATTTCACTACTTTCACCAGAGTTATGTTGTTCCATTGCTTTTTAACATTGAAATTATGGTGCTGGGTAGCCAAGGTGGAGGCAAGGGCAGCAGTGGGAGATCTTCACATGAATCCATAGATCTTCTTATGATCACCCATTTCTCCAAATATTTGAATAAGTGTATGAGGATGTAATGTACTCTTTGTCGTCACTCTCCCTGATTCTGCTTTGATATTAACTCCAATCTAATGTTTATCAACATTAGAATTAATTATACAAGATTAACTGAAATTGAGTTATGTATTAGGTTAACCTGAAGATTAACAATTTCTGCATCTTCTTGACACAAGAAACAATGTACATAGTTTGAAGACATGAGTATGTAGTAAAAGTGCTCAAGAAAACGGGCCAATTTAAAGATTTCTAAATCATGTTTCTGACAGAATTCCAATACTTCACAAAGCCACTTGCAATTGCACAGAAGTAAGTTTCAATGTTTCGTACCTGGGTAGCATTAGCAGCCGGGTGGTCCATTGAAAAGTCATGGACGAAGGTTGTCTTTGACGATAGATATTAGATAGAGAGGAAATTACTCAGATTTGAACCAAGAATTAGGGGGAAGATGATGGACTTAATCCCCTGTACAGTATACCAATCCTAGAGGTAAACAGTGGTAAATAATAAATTACAAAACTGCAGATACAATTTGATGGATTAAGACAATTAAGAAATCACGTGCATATTTTTATATTAGAATAAATGTCAGGCAGATTACTGGTCCTGATTAAAGAATACATTACAAAACTGCATATAAATTTCATTGAAACTTGAGGAAGATGATTGAGGAATTGGGAATAAACCATTTAAAAACTTCTTGCAAAGCGATGAATACTGAATATCTGCAATATAAAATAGTTCAGAGAGAAATTTCTATTTTATAGATTGTCCAAGTAGTTTCTTGTTTGCAAGGACACCACTTAATTTTCAAAGGTTTCTTGCTGCTCAATACATTAAACCCTATACATTTGTGTGACTTTAATTTTCAACTGTCTCTGATCAAGCAGAATAATGCAATAAGGATTTTATGCAATGAAGCATCAATTTAAATAGGTATTCAGAGCTACAATTGTAGTAACTCACGACCAAACAATTTATTTAAATTATTCTCTGTGATGATAGGCTAACAAGTTTAAGCCAGAAGAGACCCTTCCATCACAGTGACAGCTTTCCCACGCAATAGTACCCTCTGAGACTGCTCATCGACACGAATATTCAGAACTCCCCCTCTACGTGATGCCTGATCAAAGTAAATTGTATAGTTTGTATCATGACGACAAATAAAATCCTAAGGAGAACTTGAGAGAGAGAGAGAATACCGCATATGCAACTAAATCACACTTCCCCAGTTTCTTGCTATAGTAGGATGCTAAGGCACAATGGGCAGTCCCACATACAGGATCCTGATCAGGAACATAACGAGTGATATATCATCTCACTAGTTCTTATCAATTTTAAAATAATTTATGTAATGATTTTCTTTCCTTTTTATAGTACACTTTCCATTCAAGTTAATGATTTAAAAACTTTGCTACTTGCAGAATTAGGTTGAAAGCAGTCATGTAATAACATTTGAACAGGCAAAAATGCTCATCCAATTATCAAAATAGAATCAAAAGGTTAGCTGCTGCTCATCTACACTGCAATCTATAAGAAATAAGATGTAAACTATATCATGCAGAGCAACATTATTCAATGAGAAGGCTATGAATTGTGCATCGGATATTATTAGGGCCAAGAAATTCTATGCGTGATTTTTCTCTAAACTAGACCTTTGAAGAAAACATCCATCTTCTTTTGCAAAACAAGAAAGACCTTTTATGCAAATGGGACAATATTAGAGACATTTTTTAAAAATATTTTTGTCACTTAGAATGACAACATTAAGGAAAAGATAGCCCCTGCCAACACATTACCTCATTGATTCCAAGTTTCGGGAAGAAGACTCGGCTGTAAAAGTCAAAGCCAGACTCTGGAGAAGATGGACCTGAAACAATCATTCCTGTTCCAGGACATTTTGCTATTGCATCAAATTCTGGCTGTAGTTCTGTAACAGCTTTTGCTGATGGGAGTACGACCTACACAACATAGCTTCATAGTGAGAGGTGAGAACATTTAATTATCACGAGTGAGTCAAACATATCTTTTTCTCTCTTCTTCTTTTGCTGGAAAAAGTACTTTGAGACATACACCATCTTTTTAACAATCAATAAAAGTGATTGTCCCGATCCAACAAACCATTGCATTCAAAATATAAATTTGCAGCAATGGTTCTTACTTCATACTATCACTGCAAGCAGTTTTCTTTTTCCTCATAAATAATTGCAATGTAACTAATGTAAGAGATGATAATAAAAATGAAAGAGAAGAGATGCAGGAATTACAAAGATGTGATCTCCATTAGTTGTTTTCTTCAAATCTACTATGGAAGCACCCTTCAATACTCCCGAAACATGTGAAATGTCAGCAGATGTAAATTCAATCACTGGATCAGCGGGAAAATCCAATTCAATATAAAATCTATCTTGTGCTGCCTCACTAGTTTTATCAATCCCTATAACTCTTTTAACAGTTAAAATCCCAGATAGTGTGGCAAACTCAATTATATCGGAATTCACCAAACCAGAGGTAAAGAGAATATGTGAAGCAGCTAGTGTAGCATGACCACAAAGTTTAACCTGCAAAAGGGTATGAATAGGGTCTTGTCATTTTAGAAAGAAAAAAATGTCAAATAAAGCATTTGCTAGACTATTGAATGTTTTGAACAATTCTTAACTAGTTAAAATTTCAACATGCACAATATTTCTAATATCATTTCAAAGGACCACTTCATCCAAAAACTTAAGATGTTATGTGAGGCCGTGAATGAGTTTTGATCTCTTACATAAGAAAGTCCAAATGTCACATCAAATAAAATTATGCATGCCATCAAATCTACCAGAAAACATACAGAGATGCTTATACTGATAAAAAGAAGCTACCATAACTACATTCAATCTTAATATTATCAACTATTCCTAAATTTAACATTTCATAGAAGGACCAACACAATGAGACAAAACTATATCACAATTCTGATTCCAGCTTCCAAATATAGGAAGAATAATGTTGTGGATCATACCTTCCTTTTCTAGTTTGGTCTATTACTTTCCCCAATTAGATATGCATTAATGAGCAAATGGGTTTATTCAGAAGAGAAACTATCAGGCTTTTACAGGAAAAATGAGTTGACTTTGTTTTTGTACCAAAAAGAGAAAAAAACATTTTTTTCCAATGTGACCTCAGCGATAGGAGTGAACCATCTGAGACCAAAACGAGGAATTGAAGTTCCAATGACCGAGTTAAGAGCACTTTCTGACCCGGATCCCCGAGTCAAATAACAAGTCTGAGAGATATTGAACTCGGAAGCCACCGCTTGCAACCAATCCTCATCTCTCTTCTCCTCTAAGAGACAGACAGCCGCCGGGTTTCCCTTCAAAGGTGAACCAGTGAAAGCGTCCACCTATTCACCAACCCAGAACAAACCCAATTAATATTCATATCACACAACAAACAAACACAGAAACACAGAGAACGGAGTTACACACCACGAAGTATTTGACAGGTTTCTTTGCCATATTTTACAAAGAGTAGGAACCACAATGAGTTTTACAGAGAGATTGCTTTGGCGAAGTGAAAGGAGCTAAATCTATAACTGGGAAAGAGAGAATAAAAAACATAACGATTGAGTTGAGACTTGAGAGTGGTCGAAGCTCAAACGAGGGCAAAGCCGACAATAGACGAAAGCTAAGACATTTTTTTTTTCCTTTCTTAACTTTAAATGACCAATTGATGTTTTTTTTATTCAACGGACAATTGGTGTCTCGGTGATAGGATCAAGAGAAACATATTCCATTTTATAGTGTCATATCCTTTAAAGTTCAAAACAATTTGCAGGTTTTCCTTCAGAATTAGGACTCCTTTTTGCATTGTTGACCATATATCTTTTTGCATTGTTGACCATATATCGTAACACTATCTGAACCATTTTATATTATATGTTGACAATAACTTGCGTAACATTTTTTTATAATATATCTTATAGTCATTATTAAAAGCTAAAATATTCACAATATTAATTTAGTGTAAATAGTTTTTACACTGTCATAACTCTATGCTTTATTATGGATCATTTATATTCAATTTTGATAATATAAAATGACCTTTTAGATTTTTATTTAGGGTGCTATATGAAAATTTGGAAAGAGAGAGAGAGAAAGGAGAAATTGAGAGAGGAATAGTGAATAAATAACACTTAATTCTCCTTCTTCTTATTTAAAAATTCAAAAAATTAATAAATGGAGACTTGAATGATGAAATTGGTTAAGAAATTTTTTGAAAAATTGAACTGAAAATTAATATAATCATGAAAGATTAAACAATAAATAAGTTTAAATATTTCCTTTCAAACCATCTTAATTTAGAGAAATAAAAAAATTAAAAATTAAGACAAATAAGTGTATTATTTTTTTAATTTGATAGAAATATTTATTAATTCTATGAATTATGTATATATAGTTTTCTTTTCTCCTTTTTTTCATGAAGCAGTCGTTAGAAAACTATATTTAATACTCACTTTTTGAAACAATGTCAACAAATTTATGAGAACAAACAGTGTTTTTTTTAAAAACGCTAGTCCTGCTCAACCAAACCAACATTGTCCAACTCCAACCATCCTCTGCTTTCTTGACCAACACATCCCCTGCTTACATTTTTGGATTAAGATAAAGTTGTCAAATAGTTATAACTCACAAATTTTTTAATGTCATTTGCCACATCGTATTGCATATATCCCAGAGACTCAATAAAATTCATAACAAAGCAAACAGCAACATATATAAGTTATTAACTACTTGGTTTTCACATATAAATCATAACTCAGACAATTCTCTATGCCATATTGCAATTCATACTACATATTACTTCACTTGAGTCATACACGTAGCCTCCTGCTGCTTGTCCAAAGCTCCAATTTCACTAATCAACAATTCGAATCCAAAACCCACCATTCGGAAACCCGGGCAACGATGAATCCCTATGAATCTCTTGGGGGAAATGGAATTTACTTTCATGTAAGAAATTAATCCATCCATCTTTCATTAAACGACCTTACACTTACATATGCATCATTGAAGACCAGATACTAGTAAGAAAATAAAGAACTACAAGGAGTATGATAAAACAATTCATTTCTTAAATAGTTCTAAACCCACTGTCAACTTCTAGCTGACTATAGGTTATTGTTACTGAGTCACTAGCATTTCAAGTTACAGGTCGGTAAACTAATGTTATAGGGGATCATTCAGGATATGGGAACTGAATATATGACATCCAAATCATACATAACTTTATTATTTTAACAATACATGAGCGCTGCTCCCATGGAATTATTAAATGCCTTCCTTGGACATTTTCAGAAAATGGGCCAGAGTAATGTTTGGGAGCTCAGCATAACCCCTTTTTCTCTTCTTTATCCTTGTCATCTTCGAAGGTCCCCCATCATTCGAATCTGTAACTGTGACTGAAACCAGGTTGTAGAACTGTTCTCATACAATTCACACATAAACATTATATGTAAATCCTGAAAATTCTCTGAAAGGCTGACATTGTCGTCTGAATCTAGTACTCTATCTCAATCATAAGCATTAAGTACTCCTTAGCCATTTTCATTTTTTAAATCACGAGATCTAGGCTCTATATTTCTTTTGACCAACCCATTATCCAAAAAAGTAATAGAGTATCACCCAAACAATTGGCCATGTGATATAAGGGCATTTAGTATGACTACCAGGGAGTGATCCGTGCCGACGCATACAACAACTATTTATTATTATTACCTAAAAATTAGTATATTACCATTTAACTTCATATTGGGCATAATTTATTAAGCAATTTAAAATTTTATTTTTCATTAATCAAATAATTTTTTTTTTTTTGATGGTATTGGCTAGCAAGGGTAATTGTACAGACAAATAGTATTGAAGTCTTTAATTTGCAGTACAATATCAGACACAATTCAATCTTCAACAAAATTTCAATTGTTAATGCAAGTCAAAAAAACCATCATTACTAAGTGTAAGAGGAATATATACCCGAAAGTGATATGTTAATTATCACTAATATTAAAAAATATATAAATGGGCACAATAATTAAAAGCTAAAACCAAACATAGTGGGAAAAAAAAAAGGAGTTAAGAGGTGAAAAATTACAATCATTGTCGTAATTGTCTCTGCTATGGCCTTCTACACAAACAACAACATTGATATCATAGTAGAACTGGAGAACAAAGTCTGATTGTTCAAAGCACCTCATTCTACTGTCCTACCAAGTATGTTTGGAACTAAACCATTATCCAACACCACCACCACAACCAAATAGGCATCAAAGAGCAGGAAAACAATCAAGCAAGCTACATATAGACAGAGAGAAAAACTGAGAATACTAAGCAGACAAACAACGACAAAAAAGGGAATAATTATAGAGTAATTGAGTAAGAGATAGAGCAAAGAATTATAGTGTATTGGTGAGCTCAACAACAGCTTCAAAAGCTTTAAAGAACTTATTGTCGACAAATCTCCACCTAAACACCTGAAACTCTCTAAGATCAAACCTATTTCTTACACATACCATCAATTTCCTTTGAAATTACACTTTTATGCTTCTATATGCCTATTGCCATAGTACGTCGCAGAAAAAGGGAAAAAAATTAAAAATAGAAACTACACACATTAAATTCATCTCACAGGCTTAGCAATTTTTTTTTCCTTCCTCTGGTTTCTGTGAAAGGCTGCGATAAAAAATAAGTTTATTATAGGTGTTAAAAAGATGATAAGAAAAAAAATACCTAAAGAAACAAACATGTTAAACTACTACCTATTACCCATATCTAGTTACTGCTAAAACCGACTTATTGCAATACAAAAAATCAAAATTTTCAAAACTGAAATGCCACTTGCAAAACAATGAGTTGCTAATTAAGATCTCATAATATTCTAGAAAGACATAGACCATCATAGGTAATAATTAAATGCATCATTTAAAAAATGCTCATAATCAGCAATTTGAAATGAAAAAGGTAAATGTATGCTCCTATAACCAAACAACATACTCTGACCACTAATATAGGAAGGGAAGAAACAAAAGACCTTACTTACTTGGAGTCAAAACATTCCATCTTATGCAAAATCTCGAGCCTTATCGTCTGTAAACCATATGAAGTTCTTGAATTCTAGCACCTCACATGTGTACAAAACGAAAATAAAAAAGACATTAGATTGTAAAAAAGAAAAACAACTAAATAGCGATGAAAGATTTAAAATTCTGTCCACTTGATGAGAGTTTATTCTATTAGAGGATTACCTAAAACTTCAAGTCTAGTATGTTCCACATTACTGCAAAAAAAAAAAAGTGATGATCAGGAACACTTGAATAAAAAGAAAAATTGTGATAATAGCATTCATACATTGTAGATACCGTTCATGAAGAGAGAAATAAATTCATGGCGAGAAAAAGAAAAAAACATACCTCTAATATAGTGGGTTGTGGCAATTTAGACTCTCTTAGTTTGATCGGTTTGTCAGTTGGCAATTGCAATTAAGTTTCAGTGTTCGGATTTAAGGTCAAAAGGTTGTTGTTTGATGGTAGTTTCAGAATTGGTTTTCAACGGCCATGGATTACATTTCCTCTGTCCTCTGCTTCTGTCTCCTACACAATGACTCAAGCAATAACTCTTATGCTACCCAACAGAAAATCAGCTCTCATGATCAGGAACGCTTGAATAAAAAGAAAAAAAATTGTGATAAACAGCATGCATATATAGTAGATACCGTTCATGAAGAGAGAAAAAGAAAAGACATACCTCCATTGCAGTGGGTTATGGCAATTTGGACTCTCTTAGTCAATCGGTTTGTCAGTTGGCAGCTGCAATGGAGTTTAGCATTTGGATTTGAGGTCTGAAGGTTGTGGTTTAATGGTAGTTTCAAAATCAGCTTCCATGGATTACATTTTCTCTGTCCACTACTTCTCTCTCCTTTACTCCCAATAGCAAACAATGGCTCAAGCAATATCTCTTCAGTTGCCCAACGGAAAATCAGCGCTCATGAACTATCCTGGGCAATCAATCGACATACATAAATTTAGGATTCAACAATTTGAACGAGAAATCATGGCAAGGCTAAATTTAAGTCACGGTTCAAAAGGCTAAATTTGAGGGATTGAGATATGGGAAGCTAAATTTAAGGGATTGAGATCTTCTTTTGATGGAAGTAATAAATGAGCTAAATTTGAGGGACTGAGATCTATTTTTGATGGAAGCAATAAATGGAAAGTGCAGCACCCATACTTGATTATGTCTCGCCAAAAATCCAATTGTTGTGAATAACGTATCAAAGACATTTCATTTGCTTGATCAACATTATTAGTATCTTTAATATGAGTATCGCCATTCTGCGGATTATCAGTAAAAATCACTACACGTTTGGCTTTTCTCGAACAAATCTCATAATCTTCTGCCACACTTTCTTCGCCTTCTCCCTCTTGTTGTTACAAATCATCGATTAATTTGTATGACCATATAGGAACTTTTTTAATGATTTCTTTTCTTCCAATAGATTTTTTTCTATTTACAATTGTTTTATCGTTTAGATCAGTTATAACTGCATCAACTTTTTGTCCAAATTCTGGATATACCCTTTGGCTCTTCTCCGCAATTTATCATAGTAGCACAAATAAATAACCAAAAGGCACGCTTAGTATATTAGGTAGATATTGCATAAAATATTCTAAACAACCAAAATTTGAATTTGTATGTAGATATACTAACATCCACATAATGTTCTAAACAACCAAATTTTGAAGAAACTCATGGTAACATAATTTGCTGCAGACCACCAATTCTAAGCAATATCTCATTTACTCTATCTTTTTGAATGAAGTGAAATAGAAGTTTCAAACATGAAATAAAATCAAACCTTATATAAGACGTACCCGATCAAATTAGTTCCTCTATCTGCCTAAGATAAGACATGGTATTCATTATCGATCTTCTCTGGATTACTCTAATGGCTGAAAGGATGGAAAGATAGCTAACATCATTACATTATGGAAGTTAACATTCATATATACTGGATTGAGTATTGTGTTATGTGGGTGTCATGGTTATAGGAAAAGTCAAAGAAAAAGTCAAATTAAATATGCAAATATGAAGATGCACTGATGCAATTCAAGTAATAGAAAGATAAGTTCTTATCTAGTTGTTATGGGACTTTTAAGAACAACAACACTCTGGTTATCTGATTTACTTGGTATTGAAAATTCTACTTGAGTTTCAATTGAGACATAAACTGAGGCACAACAACAAATATTCTAAAGAGGTTGTATATGTTTAAAAGATAGGTGAAATTGGTGTTCTTCATCTATTACCTATCACATGTGACATAGTATAATATATTGTTTTATGTATTTAACCCAGTTCTACTCATAGTAAGATAATTAGTCAACTGATAATATTATGAGTCAAATGCCAACTAATAATAATAATATATCAATGCTTTAATTCCTGAAAATTAAAGACAAAACACTGCACTAATAAGTTAAATGGTCTAAATAATTGACAGTTCTACATATACTACAATAGTATTATGTTTTCAATCTATGAAGTAGGAAATGTAAGGTTCAACTCAATACAAAGGGATAAAAATAGGGACTCTTCTTTGAGATTCTAAAAATGGAGGAAAAAAAAAAGTTGGATAAAATATTTTTAAAATATAAAGCCACTCAACTTAAGATGGAAAGCTTTTGTAAAAATGTATCATATATCCCTAACCTTTGTGAGGACAGAAATTTTTTATTTTTTAAGACCCGCGTTATATGTGAAAAATCCATGCTATGTCAAATGTATCTCAAAAATAGTTATAATATCTGAAAGCATTACCAAATATATATACAAAATATCTAAAATATAATTAAATATGCTGTTTACATGTTTGTATATCTGGAAAGAATCAAATTCATGCCATGCAATATTTGTCTTATAAAAAAAACAGGCTTGCAATATCGATGCTTCCAAATGCAATAAAGGGTAGAGTCAATTGCAATGGAAAAGTAAATATATCTGTTATTAGAGTATATAAAGCTATAAGCTCAATACCAAATAAAAATTTCATTTTGGCAAAGAAAAGAGATCGATAGAAAAGCACACTTACTACACATTAGACTAATAGTATAATATGATTCACAAGACTAAAAAAAAGAAAAAAAAGATTTTCATAACTAAAAGCCACAAACGTGCACCTCAGTCTCTTATTCACACCACAAAAAAATTTAACTCTGCAACTACAAACTTAAGAATCTTTGAAATCAAGGGGAATAATGATAACACTTAAACAAAAGTTGCACCTCTATTGTTTTGGTGCTACAAAAAGAAGAGAGGGTATTGTCAATCCTTTATGAGGACACTGATCAAGCATAAATTCATAAATGTGACTTTTATAATCACGTACCTTGATTTGAAAAAATCTTGTATGTTCCCATCATGTTCCAACTTCATAAAGATTTTCTTGAGTATCCATATGGTTAAAAGAACAAAGAAATTATATATAACGTGAACCTAAGATAATCTTTAATACTAAGTACTGAATCAGAGAATACTAAAATATTTATTTGTAGACACATGAATCTGTCAAATTAATGGGTTTCCCTAGTTTGTTTCCTTGCAAAGTGATGGAATATATGATTCTTTTATATACTTTGGACTTTACCCATTGTCCCAAAATGTAGGCTCCGAACCTCAAGACGAATGTAAGGCTTATTGGCAGTATCACCTTCTCCTTGTACTCTTTTAACACCTCCAAGAGTTGACAGTGCACCATAGAATGGGACTTGGTGTGCTTATAATACAACTGGTAGCTTCTACTAAATCTTCCTTAAATGATAAAACTTCAACATCGATTTTAGTTATTTGAAAAACAATAGATAATTAATAAAAACAAAATGTCATCGGGCTAGTTAATAGTTAAGTCACTCTATATGTAGCTAACACAGGGCAATATCCTATCCAAAATTTTCTTAATATGCCCATACGTACCTCCCCCACTTCCTCTTTCAGTAGCTACTTCTTAAGCTTGCCCTCTGTCAATAATCAAGAGAATAATCAAGCGGAAAATGATTAAAATAGTTACTGCAGCAGGAGAAAAAGATGCTAACAACAAAACAAAGCAAACAAAATTATAAGCAATGATGTCAAAATATATGTTGAATTTTTGAAGACCAAATGTTTGAGCTAATTATGCCAAATTTAACTTTTATTGCAATAAAGGAAAATGGATGCCAGATTTCAAAAACAAAAATAGTCAAATACTGATGTCAGAGTGCTTAACAAATGAATATCATAATGCAAAGGATGAGCTCACTCTATTTAAAAGATGCAAGGAAGGTCAAGAACTCAGAATATGCATCCCAAGCAAATCAAACCAATACTTCTAGATTCATAAAGACATATTTAATAGTTTCAGATCTCATTATGTATAATAAATTATTAATTTAATTGAGAATAAAAAATAATAAGAAAGGGTGGCAATTGAAATCTTACACATGTACTTGAAATTTACCTAGGAAGTTTTAAGTGATAATTAAAAATCAAAAAGGAAATTTGTTGTGATAGATACTTCAAAATTCCAACATACTTTTATGTTTTAGCATAAAAAGTTGTATTGAAAAATAAATTAACTAAATCGTGCACAAATAATTATCATGCTTGTGGCCCTAGATGCCCTGCACGGTGAGTATAAAAAAGATACCAACACAATATATCTCAATGCACATCTAAACATACTCCCAACCATTAGAACCTATATGTAAATATATATATATATATATATATATATATATATATATATATATATATATATAATATTATGTTACTAATGCAGCAAATAGAGATTAAAGTACTGAAAAGCTGTGAAAACCTGAAAATTTTAGAATGATGGAAATGAAATACTTTCTTTGCTAATTTTCGGAACAACATACCTCATAATGTAAAGGCCATCATTCATCATGCCAACCTTGCTCCCTACCTTCCGTAAGCGCTCATTGATCTTCAATTTCTGTAAAGACAAAAAAGATTCAAAGAAATTCAATACTCCAGGAAAATATAGTGACAGGAAAATACCTATGCAAAAATTAAGAATTTCATAGATTAAGAAGGAAAAACTCGAACTGTACATGTTGAATAAATATAAAATGTATTTAGACGATTTGATCATACTCATTGTAGCCCATAAAAAATAAAAAAAAATGAGAAACCAAAATTAGAGTTAAAGAGGGCAAAATCATTCCTAGAGAGAGTTTGCTCTATAAATTCGTTTGCAACCCAGCTTCATGTCTGGATCTTGGGATCGAATTGGCAGAGAGTATGTTTAAGAGAAAGAGATGGTAGTTATGTTTTAGTAGATTTGCTGGAGTACAAAAGTTTGTATGAAAATTTGTTTAGATTTGAGGAAAGCAATAAATGGAAGAATGGGTGGCAATGAATTATGAGGAGACGTTGTCCACTTTATCAGGAGTCGTACATAGTTCCCATACCATCTGAACGGTGCCAATGAAGAGGTAAGAGACAACAAACTAAATTCGCGGGATTGGAATCTGATTTGCTAAAGAAAAAAAAAAAATATCACATGTGAGACATTTTAGGCTAAATTTTAGGCTTTCTCTCAGCAAACTAGCACATGACTACAGTTGCACAAATGAACAGGAGCATTTGTGAGTTAAAATTTGCTTGCAGGGAGAAGCTAAATTTTAGGGATTGAAATATGATTTGCAGGAAAATGAAGAAGATATGTGCTAGATTTAGGAAAGCAATAAATGTAGGAACTGATGGGAGAAAAGTGAACAGCGGTTGTCAGCCACCAACCTTGTCCTTTACATCCCTAAACTCCTCTTTGACATCCTTCTTCAACAAAGCAAAGGAAGAAGCTCCATGAATAGTGAACAGTTATTTCAAATTCTATCTCTACCTGCTCTAGAGGACACCTTATGCATGTATATATGGTCTATGATGTATGGGTATACTATGAGATGAGAAGGAAGAATCAAGAATGAATAGTGCGATTTGTGAGAGAATCCCTACTGTAGAATGTACAATGAGGGAAGCTCTCACAGGCCAGAAACGCACGCTTAGTATATTGGGTAGAATGAATAGTGAACGGTTATTTCAAATTCTATCTCTACCTGCTCTAGAGGACACCTTACGCATGTATATATGGTCTATGTATGGTCTATGATGTATGGGTATACTATGAGATGAGAAGGAAGAATCAAGAATGAATAGTGCGGTTTGTGAGAGAATCCCTACTGTAGAATGTACAGTGAGGGAAGCTCTCACAGGCCAAAAACGCATGCTTAGTATATTGGGTAGATATTCCAGAGCAGAAGATACCTCACAGACGCCATGCAGCAGTAGTCTATGAAAAGGGTCTTGAATACGTAGTAAGAATATCTTCATCTGTGTTTTCTGTAATGGAGTTGCGCACACATTCCTAAAAAGAAAATCATATTGGTCACAAGAAACACAGATGTCAAGTTAATCTAAAGTGGATTAAGGTAAGAATATATGCAAATGCAGCCTATCTTGATTTAGCATTGGAGGAGCAAAACTTATTTCTTGTCTAATCTATTAAGCAAGTTTATTAAAAAAATATATCAAGAACTTTAAAAATGTTTTGTATACTGACTTAAGCTGCTCATGATCTAATATTATAGAACTGAGTATGACATCTTTGGTAAGCACAGTGTTCACCCTTAGAACTTGAGGGCTTCTTGTTGATTCAGTTTGGTGGTTTTAGAAGGAAAAGAGGTGGCAATTTACTTTTGATTTCATGCCTTTGGCCAGAGCATAATGCAAGAATCTTCAAGAATCCATTTTAACTTCAAAGCTTCTTTAGGACTAAAAAGTTTTTTTTTTTTTTTTTTGTTTAATAGAAGGATCCTCCATGTACTTTTATGCACCTCCCTTTCTAAGTCAAGTATACATGAAGATTCAAAACAAAAATAAATTCCAATATGCATTTTGGCATCAGATATGCAGTATACCTCATAACCCCCTCTAAGATCAGAAAGAAAGCAACGGCGAAGTGCCTCTCTTGTTCGACAATCAACTCTACGCCAACTTATTAGCATCGACACGTCCTTTCCTCTTTGTCATTGATCTTTAGAGGGCATCAATGATATTAGCCTACAGAGAAGAAACAAGATTGTATAGTTAGATGATTATGATATAAGTATAACAGGCAGAGAGACTCAGGTGTACACAGGTCACACAACAAACAGACACATGCATTTGCAGGCTCCTAAACCATCATTTTAATATAAAACACATGCATTACAATAAAAAGTTCAACATCAAACTCCTTCCTGATACTCTAATAAAGCAATCTACCAGTGTGAAGTAATATAGGTTTGCATATTATTACCGAAATTTATACATAACTTAAGTAATATCAGAGTGTTGTCTTTTAGAAGAAGAAAGCTATTGAATAATAGCTTCTACAGATAAGCAAAGAAAATGTCACCTCTTTATCCATGTCTATATTCCTAAACTTGTCACACTCTCCTACATTAGTCATACAAAATGGTGAAGGTGGAACATCATCACCTGCAAAATGAACCCCGCCTCATAACTATGAAACCATACACCAATCACTGTACATAGATTGTGGAAAAATCGATATCACTATATTAGTAAAGCACCATGCTATTGGTCAACTTATCAAAGAGGTAGAGATAGACAGAAGGGTCGAATTAATCATTTCAATTTACAAGGCATATAAATTTAACACTGCAAAAATGCATCCAAAACTCAAGAGCAAAGCACGGACTAAAGCAGTGTTTTTTTTTATTACCAAATTGATCCAGAAACTTCTATGATGTCAGAAATTAATTTTCTTTACCTAAAAGGACAATCTTGAAGAATCTATGAATGCAAAATGATACAGAAAGAATCCATCGTATCGATCATAGTCCATAGATACTCATGAATGCAAACAATAGTTTATACTGCATGTAACAGATGATATAATTACCCCAAAGTGGTGGCGCGAACAGGCCTCTAATTTCTTCTGCATTTAAACGAGGAACAAGTTCCATCAAGAGACGATCATTTAACCACCTACGAGACCGTCGGTTGCTAACCTGTGTCAAGTAATGTTGGTCTTAAATTAGTCTGAAAAGCTCTAATAAAAATCAAATACTGATTTGTTTTGATTGTTATAACTCAAAAATACTAAAAACTAAGCTGTTATAAAAACCATAAAATTTATATTAGCAATCATAGGAAGTTAGACATGAACAAAGACCACATTTAGTATAATTTATAAAGTATAAACCAATTAACGAATAGATAGCTATCTGCACATTAATATAGTATAAACCAATTAACCTGTGTCAGGTAATGTTGTTCTCAAATAAGTCTGTAAAGTTTTAATAAAAATTAGATACTGATTTGTTATGATTGTTATAATTCAGAAATACTAAAAGCTAAGCTGTTATAAAAACCATAAAATTTATATTAACAATCATTGGAAGCTAGACATGAACAAAGACCACATTGAGTATAAAGTATAAACTAATTAATGAATAGATGGCTAGCAGCACATTAATAAATTACGTAGAAAACGATCTCATGATGATCCATGAATGCCATTTGGTTCTTAACAGCATTATGTATATGACCAGTGAATTAGTACAAAAATACCATGATATTCAACACTGAAGCACTTCTCTTATTCTCCAGCCTCCTTTCCATGAGACATGACTCGTGACACAATAATGGCACAAACATACTTCCAACAATACCTTACGAAGTGATAAATCCAGAACTTATGAAAATTCGAATTATTATTCTACCAAAAATAAACTTTCTGTCCAGTGCAGGGTTCTAGAGATGATGAATGTAATTTGGACAATAGAGCAAATAATATCTCTCGCCTTATTCATAGTAGGGTTATTAAATCCAACTCAACCGACACACAACTTTCCATCAAAGCCTTGAAATAGTTTAAAGCATATCCAACTTTCAAATTATGAACTATAAGATGATGTTAAAATGCAGGGCATGTAAATTAGACCATCAATAAGCAACTACTCCCTCAAGGGCCATTAGACTTCATAAAACACTGTATTAGTTCAATAATCAATATCCACATAAAAAGGGAGTTCCTTTTCAATAATCATTGAATGGCTATAGTACAAAGTTGTGTTTTTTATGAACTTCAATATCAGTTTCCAGAGTTAACCAAGCTCTCTGAAGACAAAAAGGTATGCTCCAAAATCGAAGATACAAATAAGGTTTTGATAATTTATTGATGACATTACACAATTAAGAAGATAGCCATACATGCTATCGGGAAAGCTGAGGCTTCCAACTAACATGAAAAAAAGAACTCTCAACTTGTGCATCAAACATAGTTTCAATTACTAAATGGTTAGGACAAAAGCACATTGCACAAGTATTGCCTAAATGAATTTACACAATTCATAACACATCATTCGTTCTATAGATGTAGATAGAAAATTACCGGTCTATTCAAGCTTCAAGATATTCGATCTTCTTTTCAATTGACATCCCACTTGATTTCACTTCATCACCTATACATCAAACAAAATCACTAAAATCTTAAAAACACCATCAAAAGAAGTACTGGCATTAAAATCACAAATTTGGAAAAGAATATTAATCTGGGTATGCAACATTAGTCCTAAATATTCACATATTTTACAATAATACAAATTTCCCATCATATTGGTTGATACCCCTTACTCCAATGAAAAGCCAAGTTCACAACATTGCACACTTTATGTCTGTATTAATCAGCTACAACTCTATAGAGTATCCAACCTCCTCCATAAATAACAAAGGAAAGAGAGAGAGAGAGAGCTACCTTTACGAGGATCGAGGAATGGGGAAGAAATGAAAAGGTCATCGTTTCTATGAAGAACCTCAGTGGTCGCCATGATTAATTAACAGTGTTGAATATAAGAAGAATGTATGTTCAGATGATGATAAATATACAAGATAGAGCCTCTATTTATAGGCTAAAGTGTGTACCTAACATAGTGAACCTATACTAAATATCAACCAAATACATGTCTACCTAACATAATGTACGTAGACTAAATATCAGCCAGATACATAATAGAAATTACACATAAATACAATCCTAATTTAGAGACAAAATAGAGACATAATTTGAAGGACATAATAGGCACAAATCATGGGTCAATTGAGAGCCCTTGATTTATGCTAACACCCTCCTCAAACTCAAGGTGGGATAGTAGATGCCAACTGGAGTTTGCTCAGTAAATCGTAGAATCGATTAGAACAATGAGACTTTGTAAAGATGTCAGCTATTTGATTGACAGAGGTAATGGAGAGCAATAGAAGGGTACCATGATTAACATGATGACAAACAAAATGGCAATCAATCTCAATATGTTTGGTGCGCTCATGGAAGACATCATTATGAGCAATCTGTATAGCACTTCTGTTATCATAATGAAGTATTGTGGCTCCTGAATATGAGATTCTCATATCTGTTAGCAACCAACGAAGCCAAAGTAATTCAGATATAGCATCAGTAAGAGCACGATACTCAGATTCTGTACTAGATCTGGAAATTACAGTTTGTTTCTTACTATGCCAAGAAATGAGAGAGTCCCCAAAAAGAAACAATAACCAGTTGTAGACCTACGGTTGGTTGGATCGCCTGCCCAATCAGCATCTGGGTAACCAGTTAGTGTCAAAGAAGATTGAACTGAAAAATGAAGACCATGGAAAAGTGTCCCTTTAACATAACAAAGAATACGAAAAACAATAGTAAAATGTGTGGTGCAAGGAGCTATCATGAACTGACTAACTAAATGCACTGCGTAAGCTATATCTGGCCGTGTAACAGTAAGATAAACAAGACTTCCAACTAGTTGGCGATATAAGGTGGGATCCTCAAGAGGAGTTCCATCTAAAGGAGTAAGTTTAACATTAAGTTCCAGAGGAGTAAATACAGTCTTGCTGTCCGTAATTCCTGCTCGAGAAAGCAAATCAGAAGCATACTTAGCTTGAGAAAGATAATAACCAGTTGAGTCATGGGAAACTTCAAGACCGAGAAAGTAACTAAGTGAACCCAGATCTTTCATTTCAAAAAGTTCGCTCAGATACTATTGTAACTCTGAAATGCATGAGGTATTATCGCCTGTGATGATCATATCATCAACATAGAGAAGAAGTAGAACAAGACCATGATCAGTGCAACGAATGAATAAAGCATAATGCAGAATCATGAGGACTTGGGACAAAACCAAACTGAGTAATAGTAGAGCTAAATTTGGCAAACCAAGCTCTGGGTGCTTATTTCAAGCCATATAATGCTCGACGAAGTCGACAAACTTTGTGAGCAGGATGGGAAAGGCCAGGAGGAGGGAGCATATAAACCTCTTCTTGCAAATCTCCATTCAGAAATGTATTTTTAACATCCATTTGAAGAAGTTTCCATTTTCGTACAGCAGCAATAGCCAATAGACTACAAACAGAGGTCAATCGTGCCACAGGCACAAAGGTTTCTTCATAGTTTATGCCATACTCTTGATTGTATCCTTTAGCGACCAAACGAGCTTTGTAGCACCCAATATAACCATCAGAGCGAGTTTTAATTTTATAGACCCATTTGCATCCAATAGGAGTCTTACCAGATGGAAGATCAACCAAATCCCATGTGTGAGTTTTCTCTAGAGCCTGAAGTTCTTCATTTATAGCTTGCTGCCAAAGAGGGTCAGTACTTGCTTCACGATAAGAGTGAGGCTCATGATAGGTCAAAATAACAGAATAACAATGGTAATCAACAAGATGATTGGGAGTTTCTCTTACCCAAGTGAACCGTCGAATGGTTGTGTTGTCGGAGGTAGATGTAGGACCAGTAGCTAGAGTAGGTTCAGTTTGAGTGGACTCAGAAGTGGAAGGATTATCATTGAGATCACCAGAATCAGCACTAGGAAATAACTCAACATTTAGATCAGCAAAGAATAAGGATGAGGAGGTGTCTAATTACTGGAATTTGGAGATAGAAGAAAACATGGTGGTTTCCCAAAATGTAACATGCCGAGAAACACCTAATCTTTGAGAGATAGGATCCCAACACCTATATCCTTTATGTTCTAGCCCATATCCTAGAAAACAACATAACCGAGTACGAGACTCTAGTTTGGTATGTTCGTGAGGATGTAAAAAAACAAAACAAGCACATCCAAAGGGTTTGAAGACAATCAGGAATCTTACCAAACAAGCGTTCAAATGGGGAGAGATTCTGAAGTACTAAAGTAGGAAGACGGTTAATAGCGTAGACAACATTGAGAGATGCTTCACCCCAGTATTTTTCAGGACAAGAGGCAAAAAGAAGAAGAGCATGAACAAAATCAAGGATGTGACGATGCTTACGCTTAGCCCGCCCATTTTGCTGAGATGTGTGAGGACAAGTGTATGGATTTTGATTATACTGGGCACAGCGAAATTTAAAAAATTTGGATTAATCAAATCTCTAGAATAATCTCTATTGTTTATGAACCGATATTTTCTATTAATCTTATAAATAGAATATTACCTCTTGAAGCGATTAGGACGATCTTAACTTTTGATTCACAAGTTGTACAGGGTGTACAACCTCTAAGTGTATCCACACCGAATGACTTGATCAAGAGCTATGTATTGGCTGTCAAAAATCTCCTTGTGTGCTAGCACAAGTGATGAGATTTTCTCACGTCTCACAAACACTCAGTTTTCAATAATTCTCTGTCGAGAATTTTGACTCTCTGTGATATCTCTTGAAGTTACGTACGTTACTTATAAGATCTAACCTTATTTAAGTATGATATAATTAAACTCTAAATGATAAGATCAGATCTTATCATATTATCATTTAGAGATTTTTAGATAAAATAGGAAAATCTCATCAAAGTTAATCCTATTTAAAAATTTCAAATATCATTTGTTTGTAATTACATGAAAAATCAAACATTCTCTTAATCAAATTGCATCCATTTGTGTGTGACCCCTTAGGTTCATATTAAACTGGCAGTAGGCCACATTAACTTAATGTATTTTTTAATTAGATCCACATCTAATTAATTTAAATCAAAACTAATTTTGATTTACCCATTAATGAGAATTAATTCTCGAGTTACCTATGAGTCAAGATTGATGCCTAACAGCATGTGATGACTACCCAGAGAATATAAATATATTTGTGAACCTTTCTGTTGTTAGCTACCATGCAATTCAATCTTTCCATCATTCAATGTTCCTGATTAAACTTAGAGTATGGATTAATGTCAAACCCTAAATTGTTTAATCTGATATATCTATTTATAAGTCATAACTCAAATGGTGAAACCTGAATTCTCTAATCTAGTTTCACACCACCCTGGCCAGGGACTTTCTGAGTTATGTCTTAATTAGACAACATAGAACATTCTCTCTCTTTACTGAGAGTGATAAATCCTTTATTGTACATTCATATACCTTCATACATAGATAGTCATACCCAACATCTATCTCTGTGTAACCTATGGTGAATTATACTTAGATAGTATCAAAGCATGATAACCTATGTACAAGGTATCTGTGATGCCTCAAGTATGAAGATCATTTGCACCACTACAACGAAGAACACTCATTGACAACTATGTAAAAGTTCATATGAGTATTCTATGATCGAGTCAATTTAGTGAACTTGTTCTCTAACAAGCACCTACATGTTTAATATAGTGTCAACTACATAAGTGATAATGAGATCAATCACCCTCAACATTTGAGCTAATATAACATGTACTAATCTAACCGGATCGTTAATTCTCATTATTAATGATCCTATGATTAGGAATATTTAAGAACAAAGCTTAAGAAAATATATCTCATAAGCATGATCACATCATTGTTCTTATTTTCATTGCTTATATTCTATAGGATTTATCATGTTCATACTAAAGAAGTAACTAGTGATTAAAGTACATGATAAATAATAATACTATATAATAATGAAACATATTTATTTTATTAAAAACTGAATAAGACTGTATTTATAACTAATATACCATATACATCTAATATCATTGGCTTGTAGGGTATATTACTAACAATAAGAACGTTGAATGATAGTACCCTGCTGACTAAGAAACTGAAGCAAAGAAGATTCTTGATATTCCATGGCATTATTAGTTCGAAGGATTTTCGTCGTGTGAGAGAACTGAATATCCAAGTGAAATGAGAATAATCATCAATAAATAAAATAAAATATCTATAACCATTCACAGAAGGAACAGGAGACGAACCCCAAATATTAGAATGAATAAGTCCAAAAGGAATGTTTGATACAAAAGTACTTTGAGTAAAAGACAATGCTGGTTATTTTCAAAGTTAACAGTGTAAACAACGAAAAGAATCAAACTTAGTATTTCCTAGTAGAACACGAGAAATTAAAGGTTGAAGTTTACTAGCGGAAGCATGACTAAGACGAAGATGCCACTGATAGGAAGTGGAATGAGTGGTTGTTGTTGCAGACACAAAGTGATGTGGAATATGAAGAGATGATAGCTCAAATAATTTGCCCACTCTGCGACACTTCCCAAGAATCTGCCCTATCTGTGGATCTAAACCTGGCAACCAAGGGAAGAAAAAATAACTTTAAGTCCACTTTCACATAGTTGGCCAACATATATAAGATTTAAAGTCAAATTAGGGATACAATATGTATTGGGAAGACTAAGGTATGATGTGGAAGCTTGGTCAATATGAGTGATATTCATTATGGTGCCATTAGCAGTATTAATAGGTGGTAAAATGGGAATAGAGGTGGAATTTGATAAAAATGTATTGTCAAAGGTCATGTGATTACAACATGCGGAGTCAAATAGCCAAGAAGAGTTACCTGGGGTGACAGACATAGCACTGGAGGAAGAGAAATTAGAAGAGAGAACTTGTTTGAAAAGAGCTTCAAGGTCACTTATCGTAATGGCAGTAGAATCCTCAGTGGTGGCATCTAAAATAGAAGAAGATCATGTCTTCGAGACATTCTTAGACTTGAAAGAACCACTCTTTGGTATAGGAGGGCGAGTAGGACAATTTTCAAGAATATGGCCAATACCATGACAGTATCTGCATTCCACAATAGGACAATTGGCAAAAGAATGTCTAGTATGATTAAAATTCTTACAAGATTGACTTCCTGTTTTTCGAGTGGCAGATCGAGGATGAGTAGTAGCAAGAGCAACCTCAGAATGCACAGCTTTGTCCAGGCTAAGGCGAGTTTCTTCAAAGATTATTTCTTGAATAGCATTATCTAGTGTGAGAAAAGGATCTTGATGGAGCAAGGATGCTCGAACAGCTTCATATTCAGGGCGAAGAGCTATTAGAACCTGAATGAGATGAAGATGATCATCACTGATTCGAGCCTGAGATAATTGATTCTAAATTGGTTGAACTTGCGCAAGAAAATCATTCACGGATTGTCCGGATTCTTGCTTTAGATGATGAAGAGAAGTCCAATTGATAATAATGAGCAAGACCAGCAGTGCGATATCAATTTGCCAAGAAATCCCATATTTCCTTTGCAGTTTCATAATAGGTATTACGAATCCAAGTGATAATCTGATGATTTTTGCTATCCCAATCTTCAAGACGGTCTACAAATTTGGAATCAGTTTCAGTATTCTCTTTACTGGGTTTAGTAATATCACCAGTAACAATTCGCCAAAGTTTACGACCAATAAGGAAGCTTTTCATGCCTTGAACCCAGAGATTATAATTGGAGCCAGTCAAAATAATTGTTATTGGCTTGACAACATCTGATTTGTCCATAATGAAGGAACGATTGGCAACAGAATGAAAGGTATGGTGCGGGGCAAAAAAATAAAAATCACAGAGACAGATTTCAGAGAGCACAGATGGTGACACAAGGCTCTAATACTATGTTGAATATAAGAAGAAAGTATATTCAGATGATGATACATGTACAAGATGACATAATAGGCACAAATCATGAATCAATTAAGAACCCTTGATTTATGCTAACAAATAACAGATCTGAAGCTGTAGCTCATACTATTCACCTGGGTCTGCCCGGACTTCAATTTATGAACTGGTCGGCCGTCGGTGGTATCTGTTTGGATATGGTGTATGAGCTGCAACTGAGCGGAGGAAACAGAGTCTCCTATGAATGGCAGGAAAGAGAAAAATAGAAATTTGAATTTTCTAGCATAAACAGAAGAATTTGCATGTTCGATTCTAATAATATTTTTGCTTTGGCAAAGTTATTTGTAATGTACATATTTTTTATTTTTTTAACCAAAAAAGTTATATTTATTTTTAGAAGAAAATCAACTATTTTTATAAGAAATTAGAGGGTGAAAGCAATAGTAAGTTTATATTAAAATATTACAATACAATAATTTAATAAAATGTAATATTTAATAATTTATTCCAAGTCTTCAATTATTATTTTTTTCTTTTTATTCATTTAACTTACACTTTTTTTTGGGGGGGGGGGGGGGGAGTGGGTGGGTAATATAAGAATGTTGGAAGCTTTCAAATATTTAGTGACATCAAATTTATAAGTTTTCCTCATTAATAAGAAAAGGATTTTTGAAAAATAAAATATGAATTGTAGAATTTATAATTCATGGAATTCACATAAATGGTTCAAACTTTAAGTTGTGATTTTGTAACAAATCTGTGAGAGAATTTAATTCAATTCAGTTTATTTTAATTTAAATTAGTTTTTTATGTTTGGAACAAATCATAAAACTAATAGATTCTAAATAAATTAAATTAAAATTTATTGTTTGGAATACAATTATAATTAATAGAATTTAACTTAATTTAATATTTTTACAACATTACTCTTGCACCCACAAAATATACTTTCTCTTTTCTAAGACTTAAATAGCTAGTTTTGAAAGTTTTCAAACAAAAATATTAATTTTGACAGTAATTTAAAATAAAAAAATGAGAATTAGAATGATTTAAATTATTATAGATAATGATATCTAAATTCAAGATTTTAATTAAAAATTATTTAAAATAAATTAAATTCTATAAATTTTATGATTCTAAAGTAATAATTTAAAATAAATTAAATTCTACAAGTTTAATGATTCTAAAACAAATGACATTCTAAGACGCTTTCTGATCATAATAAGACTGCATAGCCCATGCTCTTGCCCGAAGGCCCATACAACTCAGGGGTAATTTTGGTTTTTCGTTTCACCTTCTACTATTTGTTATTTTGTACAGTAGACTGGACACCTCCAACCACTTTCATTCGCCAATTCATGTACGACTCCGGACAAAAAGCAGAGTGATGGCAGTGCAGGAATGGCTCTTTCAGTCTCACCTCCATTTCTCTCCGCATTCTTCCTTCAGATTTTTGTTTTCTCGTTCTTGAACTAAACCCTAGCCTTCTTCAAGGCCAACCATTTCACTGCTCACTTGTAAGTATCTCTCTGTGTGTCTGTGTCTGTCTTGTAGCTGATTATTATGCATGTACATGTTTCTTATTCTGCACTTTCAGTCCAAATTTTGGTTCAGAGAGCTGTTTTCAGCATCTTCAAATTGTGCAGAGGTATTGCTGTAAAGAAAAAATTGTTATTTTATTTTTTCCATTTTTATTTATTTATTACTATGAATAAAAAGTTCCAACTTTTAGCTACCCAGTTATTTTCGTTCGCTATTTGTACTCAGTTGCCAGCTTTTATGTTCTTTTGGGGGAGGGGGAAGAAAAACATAAGGCATAACAAATATGTTCATTGATCTTAAAGATCACTCTTTTGTCTCCAAAGACGAAATGGTTGCAAAAAGAGGATTTCCCATACATCATAGTTGTTGGTAATCCGAATTATTATTATTATTTTGAATCTTTATAATAATAGTTTATCATATTTTTTTGTCCGGGTATGGTTGTTTTACATGTTAGCTAGGTAACCTGAAGACTGGTTTGAGAGCTTAGTTGTTTTGATACTTGAAGACTGTGTATGCCTTTATGGTATCTGTCATTTAAGACTGTGCCAACAAAATGTTCGATTTTTTTTCCCCTCTTGTTCGTAGAATGAGAGTAAACAAATTATATAAAACCCCACCACAGTTAATTGAATTTTCTTCCTTTTAGCCTGTGTTAATCATTGCAGCCTTGGTGATTTACTTTATATTGTGAATGAATGATAAGTTGTCTCTGACTCCATTATTTGATGGTTTTAGAACTTGAGCATCTGAGTATCAATAGGATGAATACTCATACCTATCACATTGCTTACAGGTCAGAGAATTTTTTGCCCCGGGAAAATGAAAGGAGAAAATAACCAAGACAATTTTCTGCAGTTTAAGTCTTTTGGAGCTGTCAATGATGTCTCTCGTTTAGGTGAAGAGGATCCAAATCCACATTTTCTAGGTTGCAGCTGGAAGGAACGGGAACCAGTGGACTTGCATCCCAAAATCTTCTGAGAATTATGTTGAATATCTTGCTGAAGCATCACCATATCTGCCAAAGTTGACCACTGAAGATATGCTTCAGAGCATTTGTTCACCTGTTGGTAGCACTCCAGCTCTTAGTGGGGTCACTGAAACGCAGAAAAACATGTTCTACTGTGATGCCAGAAAGGCTTGTGGTCCGAAACCTGCTGATTCTTCCATTGACATAGATGTGCCTAAGGTAAATCCATTGAACAGCACATGACCAGTAATTTTATGATATCTGGGGAGGGAACTGATGGAGAAGAGTTCTATCTTCCTAGAATAAGAATGCCATACTTGTCCCTCTTCTTGCTGATGACCCCAGATTTTGAAAATTTGACAGTGTTTTCAGCAGATATTGTCTTGGACACCAGATAATCAATGCGATCAAGCAGATAAGTTATCTAGAACTCAGCATCATATCCTTACCGAGGTCAATTGCTTTATCTTCATTTATATTTATTTACTTCAACCCGATATTTGATCAACATAAGTTTGTTGTCTATGCATTGAATAAAAACTTCAAAAATCATCTCATGAGTTGTACCTCAATCTTGCCCACAGAATCATGCTTCATGGCCACAAGAATCAATTGGACATAATTATAATGTTTCACTGCATCATACAAGAGAAACAGTTGCTGCACCTGGTTCCTCATCCAAACAGCAACCGAGTTTGTCAAAGCAAAAAAGCATTGCCACAGACCGCGTAAGTAAAACTAGCCATTTGTCATCATTATGGTTATTTACTAGAAGTGGAGGCCAGAGTCAAGATCATGAATTCATCTCTAATTGCTGATACCATCATTACTCTTTGTTCAACACAGTTAACAGTCCACCTAACTGCTTAATCACAGTTTAGTTTCTTTAACCATGTGTTCTTTGATTCAGCAACGAAGGGAACGAATTTCTGAAAAGCTCAACGCCTTGCACGAATTGCTTCCACATCCTGCAGAGGTAATTGGTTTGTCTATGGAAGAGCATGCTTGTGGTTATAAATTTCTTTGCTCTTTTAAGGCAGGCCTTTCTAGTGATTTCTCATTGCTGTGTACTCTCAGAGTAACAACTTCTTTTATGAAATATGTCACTTTAAGTTACTCTTTCTTATATCTTTTGGTTACTCTGTTTCCTTGAGCGATGATAATATTTCATTTATCACAAATTGAAATGCCAGAGAATAATTTAAACTTTTTTCAGGTACTTAAGATTATAAACTACAAAGTAGGAATATTGTAGTGCTTGAAACTTAAATTGCTGAGCATAGTGGTGCTATTGATAAAACGACATGGTGAAATATAAATGGTAAATTAGGCATGCCATTATTATCCCCAAATTCTCTTTTGTTGCACAAAAAAAAAAAGTTATTGCAGTATGCTGGGTCAACTGGAAGATGCTGCTTTGGTGATGATAAATGATTGGGAATGAACAATTCTAAAAAAGACTGCAGTACTTGTAGATTCACAAGTCCCAAACACCTTGAATCTGATCGTTCTCTAGTCTTACTGGTGTCAATGTCTTCTTGACCGGTATGTTTTCCCCAACTGAAGCCACATAAATGGTGAACCTGTTCAAATGTATCTACACTGCCTTTGATTATAATCTAATTTTTTTTGTTATTCAAGGGTTCATAGAAATAGAAAGGCCTGTTATTTTCTCTGCAGAACGTTATAAAAAAGTCCAATATCATGGCAGATCATTTCGGTTTTGTAGGGTGGTCAAGCATCTGTAGTGGATGATATCATTGACCATGTCAAACATTTGCAGCTTCAAATTAAGGTAAGAATAATGTTCATATCAGCCAATATATAATATACTCCAGCAGTCTCCAGTTCACATAAATGTTTCTGTTTATGTGTATGAATATATTGTTGTATTACATGATATCAAAAGGACTTGTTATGCCTGTTTCCTACAACATATTAATGGCACTCATTAGTTTGAGGTTTTTATATTTATCTGTCTTGATTTGAAATACATAAATGACATATTTTACTCAGTGCTTCATGTCTTTAGGCTTCAGCCTTGAAGCCTGAAGCCTTTGGTGTTGTTACAAGAAGAGAAGTAGAAGTTCCTATAACAGGAATCAGACTGTCGATCACCATGGTGTATAATCATGTAATTTCTGTTGTATAGTTTTTCAATAATCATACATAAAGGAGTACAAACATCCTAAAGAAACTGACTGTTTTTAAGTATTTCTCGAGAAAAAAAAATCAACAAGTAACTAGATTTGAAGTTTCAAACCAATAATTGGAGAGACCAAATCTTAGACTGAAAGAAATTCAGAACTCTCTGGTTCAGTTATTTGAGTACTCAATCATATTTTAACCTTCTTTTTCTCCTTATGAAGCACAGACACATAAGAGCATCATTTATGTAAAATATGTTTTAGTCGTCAAATTCTACCCTGTTAATGCCCTTAAAGTTTATAATTTAATTTTTCTTTCTTTCCTGGAGGGCGAGGGACGTGTTGATTTGTTTGACATTCTTAAATCATAAATACTAATTGACATCTTGCAGTTAACATAGTTTTACCTCACGACTGGATGATTTACTAAAAATACTCTTGTTCATGCAGGAGTTAAGTCAAAGAAAATTGGGAGGTGAATCAACTGCTATACCTCTTGTTTTCCGCGAGGTAATATGTACTGCCTTATTTCAAGGGTTACACAACATAACTGAGAATATATGCTCAGCCAGATCGTGCTAAGCTATAAGCTAAATGGATGGAAAACCTTCTGTTTTGATGATTTGCAGGGATATGGCCATTACATTAACCAACAGATGTCGAGTGAACCCCTTGAAGAGATGATGGCAAAACTGCTAGAGGAACATCCAATGACAGCGGCTCAGCTATTGGAAACAAAGGGCCTTTTTCTGCTGCCCATAGCTTTGGTTGAAGACTTATCCAAGGCTTTCTAGATGCTTTGCATGCATGACTGATGCTTTCTTTCTGTATCCCTCTTTCTTTCCAAGATCTGAATCCAGATAATAACTGAAAACAAAGATATTTTGTGTTTGACCTCTTCTGGACAAAACGTACTCGCAAAAACATAGCATGATTTTCAGAAGCCTACCATTTCAAAAGGATTACCGATACTGCAGTCCTCTTGTTGAATGTTGATTTCCACATTCTTTACTGAATTTACTCTAGGCATTCCTTGACATACAAGGGAGCAGGAGACGTTCTTGTGTAATCCACCAACTAGCCTCGTCAACTTATCGGTTGGTGAGAGGAGAACCAATAATAGTTTAATGCTTCCAAATCTTTGTTTCAAAATAAATTTCTTGATCATTCTTACAATTTTGTTTAGAAGAGTGAGATATCAATATAGCCAACTTAGCCAACAAACAGGTTTCCAATAAGGAATTGGTTGTAAAATTAAGTCTGCATTTGCTTTATGTCTACTGAAACAGCAGCCATGGAATTTCCAACTGACTACCGCAGACTCAACCCAAACAGAAAGACTAACAGGCCTACCGCTACCTTATTATCATCTTCATGTTCTTTTTATTGAAACCTCTAATTCTTCCTTTTCACTGTTTTCTTGTTTTTGAGAAACAGTAAACACGCTAAGGAAAAGTAGTGGAGTTGTAAATTTCTATTATAATTTCCACTGAGATTCATTGAATCTTGTCCACATGTTATGTAAACTTGGAAGTAGTACTCAAAAATGCATGAATGTATTTGATAATATAAACTTATATTAGACATTATTAAGTATATCTCTTTTTATAGTCCAGTCTATTATTGTCAATATTAATAAAAATCGGAACAAAAGTGTACCATCAAACACTTTACAAATGCAACTCGATCGTTTTGGGTCTATTAAATGAGATTATATCATGATCGTTGAAGCTTTTAGTAATGCACTTCAAATCAAACATCATGTCACGTCTACTTCAATGATAATAATGGTATAATTTTCATCACTTACCATTACACATTCAATTTTTTCTGATTCTTTCCGAAGTATAACACAAGTCACACATACATAACCAATTATAGGCAATTACGTAGGCCGTTTCTAGACTCTGCTTATCCATTGAATAATTTGGCACAAAAGTCAGGCAACCAAAGTGAGCTGATGGGATGTTTCTCAGTTGATTTGTGCTAAAATGAAAAAATATGATTGAAGCAATCATTTTAAACGTACCTTTTTATCTTGATCAAAAAATTAAAAAAACTTTTTATGGATGTTTATCTCTACAATCCTCTCGCGTGATATTTCAATCATAATGATCAACTAGTTAGTAGCACAAATATCAAAACGATAAAAGGATAATAAAAAAACAAAATTTAATTTCAAATCTCATCTTTCAATATAAAAAATAAACTATTATTTTCATACATATCTTAATTATTACACAATTAAAGTACCCTATAATTGAAAAGTCTTCATAGATGAGTTATCTAGGGAAATGATTGGTGAACTCTTCATTTTACATGCTTGATGTGATGTATGTGGCCAAAATAGTGGCTTTGATTTGATACCACTCGTGCATGAAAACCTTGTTTGTATTTTCTTTGTAAAGATAGGAACTCTTATATTAATTTAAGAAAAGAAATGCTGAAGATCTATCTCCATTTAAACATTTTTTTTCTTTTCATTCGTTCTTTCTTGAAAAATGTTGAAATGATATGATGCTCATTGACGATTGCAAATGCTTCATCAAAGAGTCCCTCTAATGAATATGATTCATAGCTATCGTTAGAAAAATCAAGTAACTGATATATTGTTTAAGAATACACATATACATGAACATAAAATTTTATTGTATTAGATTTTATATATTTTGAGCCCTATAATTCTTTTTGCTACATTAAGACATATACTCCAAGACTTGTTATTGGCTCTTATTTTCTTTTGCTCTTTGTTTTACCCTAAAAAGATATAATGCTCATTCTGTTTGAGAAAAGGTCAAAGAAAAAGATAATTATTATTCCCATCATTTTCATATCATGTTTATTTTTTTATATCGTAGAAGCTAAAAAGATAGAATATTGTATATATATATACTTTTTAGCACCCTTTCACAACTAGGGATAGGTCAAAGAAAAGTACACGCACCCACTCATTACCATAAATTTCGGTGTTAAAAATTCTAAAAACGTTACCACAAAAAGTAACTCAGATATAGTAAAACGAAAAAAGATTCATTAACATATATTCTCACTTAATATTTAAATAAATACATACTATTTTAGAATTCAAATCCCATCTTGCATGTTGTTTTTCATATAATCGATACTATGGTTTAATATAGTACCAAACTCCAACTAATAAAAATTATTCAAATAATATTATTATATATATAATTAGCCAAGAAATATTTATTTATATGATAAATTAAGCATAGAAAGAAAAATATAACTTTTGAGGAGATTCTTCATTCTTTAATATATATCTAGGATGCACATAAACAAAAGCTATTAAAGTGAAAAGGAGTTATGCTTTCTTTAACTTTTGAAGCCATAAAAAGCCGTATGGTAAATATATACCTCATGCTTGGTTGCCTCCAATGATTTGAATTGAAGTTGCGGAACTTTTTTGTTTTTTTCATCTTTTTCAAATGACTAAAAGTCGAAAACTTTATAGTTGGGAACTAAATTTGGTGACAGATCAGTCAATTATATAAGTTTTGTCACGATTCTAGACTCCATTATATTGGTACGTACTAAGATACTAAGCTATCAAGAATTGATTCGAAAAATGCACAAGATTGGTATCAAATCAATCTCATCAGATCGATGAAGGCCATGAAATTAATTATTATTTAAAAATAATAATTTTATTTTATAATGGTTAGAAAAAATAAATATTCGTTTTATGACAAATACATTATTGTTGTTTATGACCATTCTTATGTATGCTTATATAATATCATGGGTGAGAATATTTCCACTAAAACTATATTCTTATCTACATCTTTTTATATATAATTTTAATAAGATATTTATTTATTTATTTTATCTCAAAGTAAATTAGTTTCAACAATTTCAAATGCATAGTTGACAAATAAATTACTTATTCGGTAAGTGATTGGTGGTATATGTTATCCTGAGCGGACTAACCAATGATGATGAAGTGAAATAGGGTATCTCTCAGTCTTATGGTCCTTGAATTGGATGATCATCAACTAACATATTCATTCCTTTTCCTCTGCCAGGTCGAACCATGATATCTATATCCTCAATTCCACAATAGACGATGGAATCTGTGCTTTTCTAACTTATATATACATCTTGTCAATATAAATTCATCATATAAATTTTGTTGATCAATTTTATATTGCAAGTAAAATTAGTTTTACATGTTTATCTTTTAGGTGAGTTTTATCTCTTAATTTTTATTTCATAGTAAAATATATTTAGATCAGTTTACGTACACATATAATGATTAGTCACATCCTCTATCTTATCCTCATGTTTGTACGAGAGCCAAGAATTATCACTAATTATAGAAAGATAATCATATGCTATGTACTACGTTATTATGTTAACTAATGTAATTATTTAGTTAGGACTTTGTTGAGAATGGCTAAATAAAATATAAGGTCCTAGGTTCGAGTTTCTATTACTTTCTGGAATTTTTTTTTATTTTTCTAGTATGAATTATCTTCCCCTCATGTGGGTTGGTGCGTGGAATTTAGGCCGTATAAATTGTTGGTTGTTAGACTAGGTTCAACTGTTGTATATAATAATATATATAAATACTTTATCTATGTTAAAGAAATAAAAATTTGAATTAGTTAGCAAAAAAAAAAAAAACTTATTGACATAACTTTCTCGTCTAAATATTGAGATTTTGAGATTTCTCACGTAAAGAATAATAAAAGTTAATTAGTTTCATATCCAATTATAAAATAAGTGATATATATCTATATTTATACTATATATAAAAATAGCTTAATGACCAAAAATTTTAATTTTTTTAAATATGTTCTTATTACATAGTTACCTTTAATTACAATTTTACTTCAAATAGAGGATTAGTATATATTATTATTGCTAACTTTTCTTGATTTTAGTATCAATAAGATTGTAGAACTATTAATTTATTTTTGACTCTCAATAACCATAAATCCTTATTTTATTAATAATTATATGTCAATAATAATTAAAATTGAATTTCTCAATTTTTTGTTTAATATAAGTTCTTCAAAATCATAATTTTTTTTAGTTCTTATCAAATTTATGAATGAAAAGTATAATTTTCATGATTATAATGTTGTTGTTTTAACTTTTAATTCATAAAAAAATATAATTTTTTAATAATTAAATATCAATAATGATTAAGATTGAATTTTTCAATTTTTTTATTTAATAAGTTTCTAATAATTATAATTTTTTTTTTACTTTTTCTCAAATTTAGAAATCAATTTTTTTAGTAAAAAAAAAATATATATATTTTTTAGATTTATCTATTTGTTTATGAATATAAAATTATTTTACTAAAAAAAATTTATTTTCTTAAATACCATTATGAGTTTTAAAATTACATGGATACTTTTAGTTCTTTTTTTCTTCAAATAGACTCTTTTTAAAAATAAAAAAATTATTTGCTTACTTCTTCCTTAATTCTTTCTCATTTTTATATTATTAGGATTGTAATTGTTTTATGATTTTGATTTTTTTAATCCTAATTCTTTTCAAAATTAATAAATCTATAATTTCTATCTCATTTTTTTATTTAATACTTTACAAATAACTATTATATTTTTTAATTCATCCCAATTTTATAAATAAAAATTTTAAGAAAATTCTATGAATTAGAAAAAATATTAAGAATATAATTTTTTGATTATAATATTGTTGTGTTGATTCTCCTTCCATCTTAAAATTTTTTAAAAAACATATTTTTTTTATTCGATTTATCAATTTGTTTAAAGTCATTAATATAGAGTATTTTTTATTAACTATAATTTCTTGTTATATATATTAATTATTGATGAACCTATATGTAATATCATAAATACAATTTAAGCGCAACTCATTTATCATGAAAGTTAGTGTATCTATATATATATATGGTAGTCAACGATTCTAAACCTATTTACTTAAATTTTCGAATTTAAATTTATTCACTATCATATATCTGTATCTTTATACTTTTTGTCTCCCCTTGTTTCTCCGCAACACTAGCAAACCCATCCCACATCCCACGCCCTCCCAAACAAGGACCACAACCCCAGCAAACGAACTGGATCCCATTGAGAGGATCACGCTGAAGAGGTCCCTGGTGAGGACCAAAATGACATCGTCCTCTCCCTTAAAAAAAGAAAAAGAAATTAACAATATGCAACAATGCCATTTTCCTCCCTCTATGTTGATGCCCAAAACCCGCTTTTAATTTTCCTATCATATTTTTCTTTTTCTCTTTGAACCTGAAATTGATGTCTTTGATGATTTTCTAACTTGGTGTGACTTTGAGTTGATTGAAATTTCACTAACAAATGAAGTTTCTGTATTGCTAGTAGTATTTCACTTTCATTTTCTTGCACTTGCATCTTTTGGTATATAGGCTCTTGTAAAGTTGGAAAGGAGAGCCTTCCTCCTCGATTGCGAATTGCAAGACTTTGAGTTGAAGTGGAAAGGGGAATCTAAGCTCGTAGGGAAGAAGAACGAAGGGAAGAATGGGTTTTGGGCAAATAGGACCATGCTAATGAGGTCCCTTGAGAGGACCATGCTAACTTGGTGTTTATAATTTTTTTCTTTTAAGGAGAGGACTATGCAGTTTTGGTCCTCTCAAGGGACCTCATTAGCATGGTCCTCTCCATGGGATCCATTCTCCTAGCAAACCTACCACACGACACACCCTACCCCCTCCCAAAATAGAAAAGAAAAAATAAAAGAAATTAAAGGGTTTTGAAAATTGGAATGGAAGATACTAATGAAGCAAAACTATGGACCAAAAATTGACTTTGTCTAACCCACTAGGGTTGAGGGAATCAGATGTTTGTTAAGAAAAGGCTCCCCTTATTTATGATGACTATTGATCCCTTATAAGATCAAGAATCGCCTGTCGTTATAAGAATCTCAAAGCTACAATCCTACATTAATTCCTTGTCGACCTTAAAGTTAAACTATAGCTAGTACTCAGTACATTTGCCTTACAGTTCATCCCATTAACAAAGTATTTCTAGCCCCATGGGAACGAAATACCCGACCCGGGTCAACCCGCCAAATGCCGTTACTCATAAATTAATTATAAACAATTAAATCTAAATGAAGTCATCTTTTTATTTACGATTACTTAATTTGCTTTCATATTTTAAAATCATATCTTGTGGAAGTTGAGTATGAAAAAGGTTTATAATGGCTTTATAGTACCAAATTGTAGCTATGTATAAAAAGACAAAATTTGAAGTGGAAAAAGAAAACCTTATCAATGTCATATTCTTATGCAATTTGCAACTTTCGCCACAAAAAACATCAAACCCACTCAAAGCTGAAGAACCTATTGTGACCACAGACCTTGCATGTTGGTGTCCAGCTTCAAACATTTTGTATCTTTTTTTCCTTTTAGAAATGCATAATTGACCATCACCCAATTTTTTATATTATATAATAGAGCATAAATTATAAAATAAAATAAAAAATTTTAAGGAATATTTGCACAATACCACTTGTTTTTTTTTTTTTATCCCACTAGTTGACTATGATTAAGATATTCCAATTTTTCAACAGAACCTCATTAATGAGAGAGAGATGGGGAGGGAGAGAGAAATAAAGGTACAGTTTTGACCCATCTTGGTTACCTATTTGCCTATAAATTCTCAACCAACCCATTCTGAGCTTTATAGAAGTAGTATATCATATTCACATTCTCATTGCTTCAAGCTCATGACATATCCCAGTTGATTTATATTTTTCTTCAAGTCTCTATCGGCAAATAGAAATTAATAAAGGTATGCTCCTAATTTCATATTGCAAAAAGGTTTATTTTTTACTTTCTTGGGTTTCTTTTTGATTTGTTGTTTTTCTATTAACTAAAATATGTTCATGATGATGATGATGTTAATAGGTTCATAATGAGAATTTCCATGACCATTTGCAAACAAGCACAACAACTACTAACGGTTCCATCTAGTGGTTGTGGCGGCGGTGGCGGCGGTGGCGGCGGTGGCGGCGGTGGCGGCAGTCTAAAAATGAATGTGACTAATCTTCCAAGGCAGAAAGAGAAGGTAGTGGTTGTCATGGGAGCAACCGGAACTGGCAAGTCAAGGCTGTCGATCGACCTTGCTAGGCGTTTTCCGGCAGAAATCATAAACTCAGACAAAATGCAAGTCTATGAAGGGCTTGACATAGTCACAAACAAAGTCACTAATGCAGAGCAACATGGGGTACCACACCATTTGCTAGGAACACAAAATCCCAATTCAGATTTTTCAGTAACAAGTTTTTGTGACATGACATCATTAGCCATTGAATCAATTTTAGGCCGTGGACAAATTCCAATCATTGTTGGAGGCTCCAATTCTTATCTTGAAGCTTTAATTGATGACGATGATTATAAATTTAGATCAAGGTATGATTGTTGTTTTATTTGGATAGATGTGTCAATGTCTATACTTCATTCCTTTGTTTCAGACCGGGTCGATCAAATGGTGGAGAATGGAATGTTAGATGAATTAAAATCATTTTTCGATCCCACTGCGGATTATTCACAAGGAATTAGAAAGGCAATTGGGGTTCCGGAATTTGATCAATATTTTCAGAATGAAGGTTTTGCAAATAAACAAATGTGTGAGAGATTATTCCGAGAGGCAATAAGTGAAATGAAGGATAATACGTGCAAATTAGCATGCAAACAATTGGGAAAAATTCGTAGGCTTCGAAATATGAAAAGATGGAAGATGCATAGACTAGATGCTACACAAGTATTCAGATTGAAAAAGCAGGGGAAAGAAGCAAATGAGGCATGGCAGAAGCTGGTGGCAGAGACAAGTGCTATGATTGTTGCTCAATTTCTTTACAATGTAGCCACTGAGGTTCCTTCCAATGTTGCAGGCATTAGATTGCCAGCTCTGGGGGCAGCCATTGCAGCAGCAACACACTAGTTTACTCACTCTGTTATTGTGAATTCTACCAACTATTTGATATTGAGATATTTCAGATAAATGATGTTAGTCTCTTTCATCAGGCACTAAATTAATTATGGGCTAATTTTGTTTTGTATTGGTGGGAATTATATATATAATGCACTTCTAAATAATGAATATATATATAGAGAGATAATAAATAAAGTTAGTGAGTATTATATACATGTCGAATCATAATTTTGATTGCAATCTTTGAATTGCTACATGTGATTATCCATTACATGTAGGAGCACTAGCTAGTTTCTTTTTCTTGGCAGAATTATGATAATACCACCACCAGTTTAGTTTTTTTTGTTTTAAAGAAAAACCGTTGATTAGAGGTGGCTCAACTAAAATAATTTTGAATGGTCAAGCAATTTTTATAAAAGATATATTTAAGTATTTAAGTTCATTTATACAAAAAGATGATGCAATTGAGTATGATGTGAACTATAGGATCAAAACAGGGTAGGTGAAGTGGTGAAGTGCTAAAGAAATTTTTTATAGGACGACAGTGAGACCGGTTATACTGTATGGTTCCGAATGTTTGGCAATTAAGAAACTACACTCACATAAGAGGGGAGTAGCCGAAATGTGAATATTGAAATGAATACAAAATGAGGAGATCCGTAGGAAGATGGAGATAACATGAATCAAAGAAAATGTGAAAGAATCGCTTACGTTGGTTTGGACATATCCAGTGATGGCCAATGAACACCGTAGTTAAGAAATGTGACTTGGTGCATGTGGTAAGTGTTAAACGTGATAGAGGGAGACCAAAACTTCTATGAGAGCAGTCATTGAGAAGAATATGAATGCTCTAGACATTACTGAAAATAAATTGGATCGATGTGAATAGAAGAAAATGATTTACATAGCTAACCCTAACTAGTTTCAGATTTAAAGTTTACTTGAATTGAGTTCTTTCTTATATGTATAAAAAAATTGAATATTTTTTTTAAGCATTAAATAATTAAGAATAATACTGCTAAATACACTCTGAAGCATAATAGTCATAAACTTAATGATTTTGGGCTCATGAATTTGGTCTAATACATAGTGGTCTTTTGATAAGATTAGTTTAATTATTTTTCAATTTGTATTCAATAAATCTTGCGAAACAAACCAAAAAGAATGCTAGCTTTTCATTTTTTTTTTTTGTCTTTATCTTTCTTTACCAAATATTTCTCTTTGTGGTGAAGGATTATCTTTTCATGTTAGTGTGAAATTAAGTCCAACGTTTGTGGTGCAATTAGAGTTAGGAGGACATTATCTCCAAGCTAGAAGATTAGATTCACTCATAAGTGGAGATGGATCCACACGAATGAATAGATGGCTCCAATGACGAATTCAAAAAATTTCATAGGTGAATACAATAATATATATATATATATATATAGATTAACGATAAGTTGGCTAGATTGATGAAAATAAATAAGTTATTTTATATTTTTTCATTTTGTTTACCTTGATTTCGATGAGTCTAGTTTGACGAATTTGACTTATCTTCTTCTCTTGTATAAATCTAGAGACCAGTTACGCAGGATGGAATAGAAAATAACAGAAAAGCGCGGGTGGGGGAGGGTGGGATCAGTGCCGAAACGCCACCGTCCGATTTTTCAATCATATAATATTAATGCCCGTACAATTTGAGAGGCAACATAAAAGTCCGTGTCAACGGCTACGATCCACCGCGCGCACTTCTGGATTCTCCTTACACAAGATGAAAACCAAAAGTTTCTTTATGATTTTTTTAAAGAATTTTTCTGCAATATAAAAATTTAAAAATTAATTACTGATATTACAATTAATTATCATAATTAATACTACAAATTTTTTGTTTATAAAATAATAATAAGAAGATTCTCTTGAGTTTCAAAATTCGAATTTACATCTTATATATTACTATATCCTAACCCTTGAATCTCATTTTCACTTGATGTAAAATTAGGAATGATACTCATCAAACACCTCCATATTCGAATCTTGATGGACTCTATATTTTTCAAAATATCCTTACCAATTTAGCTAATCTTTCACAAAAAATTAAAAGATAATATCTCGTCAAATACTCTATAATTCAAATATTGATGAACAATAAATCTCAAGATAATTTTACTAATTAAGCTGATAATTAGATAGAAGATATATTCATCATGATCTAAGGTTTATATATATAAATATAAATACTTGAATCCCTACTTAAAATACAGAATATAGTCGATTAAAGGAACAAAAACTAACAGTTATTCTTAGTTTTAAGTTTTCATATTATTTCGAATACATGGATGCATTTAGTGTTATAAATAGAAGTACAGAGTAACAATAACAACACAACGTCATTCATAACCGGACCCGGAAATAGAAACAGATACCCCATAAAACCTTAAAAAACCAGACATATATAATTAGAACAAACAGAAACAATTAGATACTTCTAGCAAACTGAACCTGGCCTCTTACTTTCTATCAAAATGCAAATGTATAAGATTAACCCCTTAGAATTGCCCCAGCACATGTATAAGTAACGTTGCAGAATCCTCCAACAGAGAGAATGTAACTATGAATAGGCCTGCTGAGGAAACTGGGCAAGTGCACTAGAATTTCACACACACACTGGTTGTCTACTTCTCTTGCCCACCTGCAACAATTGTCTTCCACAGGTGAAGGTGGTGCCCGATGCCTGTGCCTGTGACTATGACTGTGTGCATGTCCATGTCCATGTCCATGTCCATGTTCATGGTGATGCCTGTTACCTTCACTGTCTTCAGGGGGAGGAGGGGTGGGTGAATTTGAGGGTGGAGAAGGTGGTGGTACTGGGGTGTATGGAATCATCGCACATGCATAGTTTGCAAGTGCAATTTGGGATGCACAGAGTGGGCGGGGGGCTATTGGTGGCATGGGTGGCCCAAACAAGGACTCTATGTTTGGGACAAAAGCCACGAATGCCACAGACAGTGTTATTAGATTAAGAATCTTGAATCTCTCCATGTGAGATTTCTCTTTCTCCTTCTAATGCATAGAGAAAAGTGGTACTAAGGTGTTCATATATACAGGCTCTTCTGGTGTGTTCTTATATACAGCCTGTTCATAAGCTTCTTGTTTCTATTGGGTAGTTTTCTGGTGGGTGACTGCGATAAATATACAATTACCAAGAGAGTGAGTTCGGGTCCTAAATGTTTAGTATTTCTCAGTCACTTTGTGTGATGGTTTTGTTAGGTGACATATATAACTGATCTAAATGAGGTTAGGGCCACCAACCTTGTTCCTAGAATAGAAGACAATGACTCGGGGAGGGGCTGTTAGAAATTATCAAAATTTTAATAATGCAGTGACATTGGCCAAATCACTGAATTTCTTGTATGCTTGTAAACGCACAAAACGTTTATGGCAGAGACTAGTTTAGGCCAGAATATTCAGAAAGTTATGCTTGTTCAAGAAGGTTAGGAAGAGAGTTGATCAACTTAGCTGTTTTACTAATGAAATGCTTACAAGTATTCATGTGAACATTGAGGCACAGTTATTCCCTATAATTTGCATAGAAAACCTTCATTTGATTCCACAGAACCTCTTCCACTTATACCAGAGCATATGATCTGCCAGAAATTGGTGAGGAAGACTATATAAAAGGATCACTTGAAGCAAACTTTGCCCCATTATCAGTAAGTTATATTGTATACACTATTTTTTAGGACATGTTTTTAGACACAGCTTGCAGCCAGTCATGGCATAATTGTTCAAGAAAATAATTCGTTCAGCCAGTCAAGGTAGAAGAACATACTCGTCATCTGCAGAATGAATCTCATTTCCCTCCATCCTTGTTATATTCCAGAAAAGTGCTTTTTCAGTTTGTCTTCGCTTCCAATTCATGTTTCCTGCAGAAACTGACTGGTTGTTTGTTGTTTCAATTTTTTTAGCAAACAACCATTCTTATACTGAAGGCTTCCTACGGTCACAGAATCAAAAATATGAATTAAAGCAACATGACAGGTAATACCTTTCAGTGTTTAATTAAACTGGCAGAACAAAAAAAAAAACTATTTCTTCCTAATTAGAAAGAAAAAAAAGAAGTCTCTTACCTCCCAAAAGGTCCTCAGGATCCAAATCTAAAAGAGTGGTTCGAAATCGTGTTTCCAGGATAACAAAAATATATGTGATCATAATTTAGGAGAAAATCAACATTTTGACATAAATGAATAAGTGATATAATCATTCTTATATCAAATCCACTTGCATCCAGATTCCAATTTAAAGAAGTGAACATTTGAAGGGAAATGGACCAAGCATATTAATAAGATCAAGTGATCACGCCTCAGATAGTCCGATTCATACATTTCCTACTAATTTTTCCCATTACAAGAGGCAGCTATCTCTAACAATCAAGCTATAAACTTGGGACTCAGATTATAGACTAAGAGTGTAAGAGATGATAAAGAACCACATCAACCACAATTAAAAAGACATATAGGAAGGCCATTCCTGATTATTGTGTCAATTATTAGGATATGACCAGAAAGACAGGGCCATGTTATCAATTATTAAAGTAAGTTCAATTTCCCACAGAAAATGCAGAAACTCGTGACTCACTCACAGATTTAGAACTTTTCCTTGCTAAAGCCCAAAAGCCAAATGACAAGATTCATCCATTCACACAGCCTCAAATCAGGCAAATTCAGATATTGAAAATTATTAGTTAGATCTACTTGTGAAGTTTCATAACTTTCAACCACCATTGGCCTTCATGACCAATGCTTTAACCATTGATAGAGCGCATGATTGTTTGCACATAAAGATCATACATTTGTTGAAAGGGATATTGCCCTCCCCTGCATAGAGGAAGTCATTGCCCAACAATGTCAACAGGGATGATAAGTCCGAAGCACAGCATAAAATATTTGTCAATATTTTGTTGACATTATCCCTCAAGAGACTAAAGTTCCCAGGAAATATGGAACCTTCTTAACGGGAAAAAAGAAGGTCAACATGGATAATCGCTCTGCATAGGGACTGATTCTATTTTTACCTGCTAACTGTGATCTTCTTAACGAGCTCTGCAATTTACCAAATTCAAAGCCACTCACTGCATCCATGCCTGTTCTACTAGCATTCGCTATTTCTCATTGCCATGATTTCCATGTCCTTCTTAACTTCTTCCCTTTGCATCCTCAACTGTTCTATTCTCTCCGCTCAACCCTCTTCCAACAACTCAACAAATTTATCTTTGACCGCAAGTAGCGGACCCCTATCAATTAGATTATCATCCTTGTATGCTTCTCTCAGCACTGCTGTATTTATCCCATCTTTTAGTGACATATAAAATATCCCTGAATGCCTTGTAAACACAGTTGAAAATGAATTTGAAAATCTATAATCATTGTTAAACTTCCCCAATATCGGCACGGGAATCCTCTTATGCATCGAAAGAGAAAGCAACTCATGAAATACCCCAACCGTCCTCTTCTCCATTTCTCTTGATGCTTGATCCAAACAGAAAACATCCTCATATGGTGATATATAGTCCAGCTCCATTCAATCCCTAATCCATTCTTTCATTTCCTTCCTCAAGAAAAACCCTAGCTGAAGCTTCACATTGAAATTAGGCCGAACCCGTGTCCCTGTCAATTTGCACTCCTCTTCAGCTCTTTGCTCGATAACAGATTTTGAAAACTCGCTGTTCCATGAAACCAACTCCAGAAACGATTTTCCTTCCCCAGGAGACCCAGTTAGCCTAAAATATTGGGGATACTTGGGCACCAAATTGACCAAAAAATCATTAGGAAAACCAAAATCCCTCTTCACATGTACCAATTTATCAGCACTAAGCACCCTATCTTTTGCCGTCATCAACAATTTACATAATTTGGAAACAATTAAAGGCTCATTTTCACTAATAATCTTTTCTCTTCTTCAAGAAACTGCTGCAGCCTATCACTGACTCGTAGAAACTGAGCAGGTTCCGTTTTGGGTTTGATTCGATCATAGTAAACATCAAATAAACCTGGGTTTCGACTGAGAAAGGTTTTAATTTGAACATTAAGGCGCAATCTTTCACGTCGTCTCTCAAGGTAACGCAAGGGGATTACTTGACCCGGTTCGTTAAGAACCTCTTTGACGACACGAACACAGAGGTTCTACTGCTTGTCGTTCTCTATAGCTTGGTCTAGTTTTTGGTCTTTAAGCCACACTACTTTCAAGCTTGAGATGGGTCTTAGTTGAAGGTTGATTTTGAGGTTTGTGAGAGACGCACTAATGGTATTAAGCTTGTGAAAGTAGGAGGAGATGGTCCCGGTTTTGCAGAACATACCTGCTGCGAAAGAGCAAGCTAGCCTCACAGACGCAGGATCATGAGCGTATGACCGTCTCCGACAGGACTCCCAGGAAGCAGCAAACAAAACAGGTCAGATACTGGGTAAGCCGGAAGACTTATTTGGTTTCGGCGTTTTAGGCTTAAAGAATTAGTAGAGAAACTGAGATATGTTGGGCTTAATTTCATTTGGGTCCCACAATCTATAAAAATGAAAAGAAAAAAAAGAAAATTTCTATTTTTTGTTATCACATTTCAAGTAATTTTATAATAAAGTTATACATTAATAATTTTTACTTGTAATTTTTTTTCAAATTAATTTTAAATTTTAAATTGACACTTTTTATGATATTTTTGTATTAAGAATTAGTTAAACAATTATATTTTATATTTATTATGTTTTTATTATAAATTAAAATTTGAATATTCTGAACCCTAACCATTCACTCACTGTTTCTTGTAATGGTGAGACTGAAAGGTTTATCACATCCCTTGTCAAAAGTTAGTGCATCTTTCTGTTACTGAGAATTCCTAGTCTTACTGCTTGTTTGTTTCAATTAACTTAGTCAAGGTTGTTAAGAGTTTATTTAAGAATCTGTTGCTTTGAGTTATCTACTGTATCTTCAATTTGATCTTTCATATTTTCAGCCTATATATAAGATTGTACCTTCAATTTAATAATGTACACAAGTAGTAACAATTTCATTCATTTTTATCTTGCAACTCATTTGTTGTTTCATTCCTATTGCTATAACTAAGACTGGTAAGTAATTTGACTCTCAAGGTATGTCTTTCCGAGAATTGGCTTTGTATAAACCTTAGCACCTTGCACTGGATCAACTACCAAGCAGGAGCAAAAATACGATAAGTAGATACATGTTGTTGTATCAATGGAACTATATTTGAATATTTAACTATTTGTTATATAATATTATTAAGAATTAGTGAAATATTTATATTTTTTAATAAAGAATTATAAAACAATTATATTTTATATTAAGAATTAATGAAATATTTATAGTTTATATTACGAATTAGTGAAATAATTATATTTTATATTGATGTGTTTTATTATTTTAATGTAAAAGTTAAAACTTAAATGTTATAAGACAATTGTTGTATTAATATAACTATATTTGAATATTCAATTATTTGAGATGTGATTTTCTTATTATTTAATGAATATTAAATTATATTTTATTTTTTATATATTTAACATTTATAATAATAGAAAATTTTATATAATATGTATAATATATAATTAAATATATTATTATGCCATTCAATTCAATTATTAATCTGATTCTAATTGAACTAATGATTTTTTTTCAAGTGAATCACCAATTTAATTTAAAATTTTTTAAGTCTTCTTAAGATAAAGTAGTATTTTAAAGATATTGAGATATGGACTACAAATTTGGTTAAGTCCATCAATAGTAAACCAAAAAGACAAAAAAAAAAAAAAAAAAAAAGAGAAAAGTAAAATAAGTCTTACTTTTTCTTTGAGATTCCAAATAAGTCATATAATATATTTTCATTCTCCTAAACTCCTAATTTTAATTTTAATTTTTTTTTCTTCAAATAAGTCCTATATTTTATATTGATATTTTTTATATTATTTTTATCCTTTTTTATTTTTAGTATTATATTAGTAATATTAATTAAGTAGACTAATTTAAAAAAAAAGCACATTATTTAATTTAAAAATTAAATTTCATAATTTAATAATTATTTGAAGAATAAATATTTTAAAAATTAATAAAAATTCATATGTTTTTCAAAAAATAAAAAATAAAAAAATTAACTTCATAGTTAGATTTATTTATATGTATGTCACTTGTTCTTTATTAATTTTTTAAGAGATGAATCTAGATTTATTTATTTTTAGTTCTCATCATGAAAAAATTAATAACAATTAAATTTGAATTTTAAAAATAATATAGTTTTAAATGTTTCTAGGAAAAATAGGAAAGGAGGTAATGAGAACTATTTATTAATTTTTAGATTTTTTATTTTTTTAATTTATGATTATATGAGAAGTTGATTTTTCTACTAATTATTAAATAATAAATTTCAGTTTCTAAATCAAATAATGTATTTTTTAAAAGTTATTCTACTAAATTAAAATTAAAAAAAAAAAGTGCTTAAAAGTGGCATAAAAGTGTTAATATAAAATTTTAAACTTATTTAAAAAAATAAAAATTGTGAGAATAAAATTTATTATAAGTTTTATTTGAAATCTCATTAGAAAAATAAAATTTATCTTTACTTTTTCAAAAAAATTAGAGATTATCTTCTTACTTTTTCGTGCAACTATAAATCTTGGTAGTGCAAGTAGCACTACCGTAATTTAAAACACAATGCTATTATACTCAGTAATTGACTCTCGTGTCCTTGTATTCATAATTCTCTATTACTCTTTTGTCCGCACTCTCTCCGTCTGACAATTACACAGAGAATGTGACCCGAAGTCAAACAAATCTCCAATTATCTATCCACCGTTGGTGTTCATGACGGTGGAAACACCAACGGTGGGACCCACTTTACTACCAAACAAAAATTGCAGGTACCGTAGTGAAGCCCGCCGTGTCCGCGAACATCAAAGTCTATTTCTTCATCAACAGAAGCAGTCCCTTCCATGGTCTATTCGTGTTTGAAATCTTGTCGAAGATGTTGTTGATGAATACCTTAACCGAAGTCAAATATTCTGGAACAGTACAAATCTCCAATTATCTATCCACCGTTGGTGTTCATGACCGTGGGACCCACTTTACTACCAAACAAAAATTGCAGGTATCGTAGTGAAGCACGCCGTGTCCGCGAACATCAAAGTCTATTTCTTCATTCAACAGAAGCAGTCCCTTCCATGGTCTATTCCTGTTGTTTGAAATTTTGTCGAAGATGTTGTTGGTGAATGCCTTAACCCTAGCTCGGATGGGGTTTTATCAGAACGCTGTCGTAACAGATTCCGATGACATTCAGTTCGGAACATTTTGGTGGTTCACCTATGCTGGAATTTCTTGCTTTCTTGTCCTGTTTGCAGGGATTATGTCTGGTCTAACCCTTGGCTTAATGTCTCTGGGCCTCGTTGAGCTTGAAATTCTTCAGCGTAGTGGCACCTCCACTGAGAAAAAGCAAGCTGGTTTGTTTGCAGCTAATATTTTATTTGGAGTTTGAAAATTTTTTGATCTCTTTTTGCCTGTGATCCTGTATTTGTGTATGAGTAAGAAAGAGGGCTAGATAATGAATTGAGCTCAATTACTAGTTGATTATTGGTTTTTGTTTGTGCATGCAGCTGCTATTTTACCAGTTGTTCAAAAGCAGCACCAGCTTCTTGTTACTTTGCTATTATGTAATGCTTGTGCCATGGAGGTAATTCGTTAGGGAGCATAATTTTTCTTTTCGTAATTCTTTTGTCAAAGTGACTTTGCCTCATGTAAGTGCCATACCTCGAGGCAAGCAGCAAGGTTGCTAATCCTATCAGTAACTATTTGAAAGAAGAGATATCAATTTGAATTTGGACGTAACCAAGATTATATTTGGGCTATCAATATCTGTTCTTTTTTACTTTTCTTTATTTGCTACTGTGGTGGTAAATCTGTAAGGTGTTCTTAATTTTAACAGTTGACATTTTCAGACAAATTTTGCAGGAAAAGCTAGCGATCCTTTAATATTTTAATTGGTCATTGCTATCTGTAAAATTATCTAGAACATATTTCATAACATTATCTATGTTGATTATTTTTTCTCTGTCGCTGAATCATCAAAATTGAGATTGCTTTATGCTGAACCAAAAAAGAGAAGTTGCAATTCTGTTATGAGTCCATGACTGTAGATCCATGAAAGAGCATAAATTTCAAATTGTTTGTTGTTGGATGTAGATTAATTATCAGCATTTAACTATATTACGGTTGGTTTTATATATTCTCTTCATGAGTGTTGCAGACGGTAAACTATTCTTTAGGCTTAAGCAAATTTCATCAAAGAATAGAGATTTAATGTGCTAAATGTTTCTTAATCTAAAAATAGCACAGGGTAATGAAAATAGATAATTTTCAATTAAGTATTAGAATGTAAAAATTAAAAAAAAAATTGGAAAAGAAAAGAAAGGAGGTCTCTTGCGGTGATGCAAAGGCAACATGTAATAGGAAGCTTTCTATTATATTCTATATATGTAATAATATATATCCAGCAAAACCCTATATATATAAAAATATATGTTGTCTATACGAACATAATCCAAAATGTGAACGTTAACTGAATAATAAATGAGTTAACATCAAAGACCTTTGGATCTAATGGGTTTCTACATTAAAGAACAATGAAGCGACTGAGGTCATTGCTCATCAACCTGCTGGGTGCTTGTATGATACTTATCGAGTTAATAAATTGTGTATAACATAGCCAAGGCCAAAAAAAAAAAAGAAGAGAAGAAGAAGAAGAAAAGATTATAACAGTAATAAGAGGGATGTGTATGAATTCAACAACCCACCTATTTTTTGTGAACCCTGCTAATCGAGGAGAAAAGAAAAAACGGAGGAGGTTGTCCGCATGGTGGCATGGTACAAACACAGCATGTTAAAACCTTGACACTTATATTTTTTACATTTTACATCTGGCTATATGATTCATACTGACAATACCGGATTAACAGATTCAATGTCAGTTACATTGCAATTATGTTACACGTCCACAAGAAGAAAGATTCTCATTTTTTTTCTATTCACTTTGTGTTTCTGATCCTCCTTTTTGCTCATGCAGGCTCTTCCTATATCCCTTGATAAAATTTTTCATCCCTTTGTAGCTGTTTTGCTGTCTGTGACCTTTGTTCTAGCTTTTGGAGAGGTATGATTTTTTTCAAATTCTTGGTGCTTTATATCAGCTTTTTAAGCCTTGAAAATTATTAACTTATAGATTACATTTGCATTAGGTTATTCCACAAGCCATATGCTCAAGATATGGACTTTCTGTTGGTGCAAATTTTGTGTGGCTTGTGCGTATTCTGATGATCATCTGTTATCCAATTGCTTTCCCTATTGGAAAGGTAACGCCTACCAATGTTGGCTAATTTTTTTACTATATTTGACTATTTGAGTTTATATCACATGCTTATATTGTATACTCATCTTATAAGTTAATGTTTTGAGTTTCCTCAATTGCATGGCATTTTGGACCACTCCTTTGGTGATAAATAGTGGTGAGGTCATTGTGTTGGATTGGTCTTAAAGGAGTGATTGTTAACTTGTGAGCATAATGAAGGAGGCTTGTCCTACATATTTCATGATGTAGAATATTTTTCAATCTCATGACTCAATATTCATGGGGAACTTAAACATTTTTTCAGATTCTAGATGCTGTACTTGGACATAATGATGCATTATTTAGGCGAGCACAGTTAAAAGCCCTTGTCTCCATCCACGGCCAGGAGGTAATCTACAGTATCTACTAGAACCATAAATCTGTGTTTCAGGTCACCTCTTGCATTTCTGTGCATATATATATATATATATATATATTAACCATGACATTCAAATAGTTAAATTGTGCAAAAACAGCAAGAGATAACATTAGACATATGATCTTTCGTCTTTCTGATGAGTTTTCTAGTATTAACATTATTTTTCCATATTCTCTCAACCTGTTCCTTTTGTCCATCTTAGGCTGGTAAAGGGGGTGAGCTCACACATGCTGAGACAACAATTATCAGTGGAGCTTTAGATCTTACTGAGAAGGTAGATATTGCTGTGAAAAAAAAAAAAAAGCATTCCATATGTTTACCTCTTCTGAAATTGCATCTTTATTTGTAATGTGACAGTTATATTAAACTCATGGTATCCATTAGTCACGACGATGCCTTTATTTGCTTTCATGTTCTCCTGGTTTCATTCGGTTGCTGGGTTTATTTTCATAATTGTTCCAGTTTTCCTTGTCGTTGGATATAATAATTTAAGTTCTACTTTTCAGGCCCATCTCTGTTAAAGTTTTCAATATTGACAATATACTTTAGTATCCACGTGTATTTATTTCATTGTCTCCATTCTATAAAGGACCATAATTCTGCATCATGACTTGCAGACCGCAGCGGAGGCCATGACACCAATTGAATCCACATTTTCCTTGGATGTGAATTCAAAATTGGACTGGTGAGTTTCACTATCATCTTCTTTTCATTTTTGACTGCTTCTGCTTTGCAAATCTAAATAGCAACGACAGAAGGTAATTATTCGTGTTCCTGTCACATGTTAGTTAAAATCATTGAAGCTACCTGTGTTTGACCATAAAAGATTAACCAAACTATGCCTTAATGCCTAAAAATTGATTTACTGTGTTTTTTTTTTTTTTTGGGGGGGGGGGGGGGGGGGTGTGGTTGTGATATTGTGGAAAATCATCTTCTCCTTGTTTTACGCATTAGTTGCTGTATGTGTCTTATCCATGTAACTGCCAAATTGATCTTTTCCATTTGGAAACTGTGCATTAGTCCTGGTAACCTTGTTGAACCATCCTGGTCTCATTACTTGTTACTTTCCTTGTGTTTGAATGCTATGCCGTCAAATTCTTCTTTTCTGATAATAAGAAGGACTGTATATGGAGTATCCTATGTTAACCTGAAAATGTTATCCTTATAATTTCTGGAATTTGGATTCTTTGAGTTTTTTCTTACCTCTGCTGCTTCTTTCAGCATAATTTACACAAATTCACTTGTGAAAGTCATCTTGTCACCTCTCTTCTTCTTTTTTTAACCTATTGCATAGGTAGCTGTAATTCTGAATTGTAAGCATTTGGATGTAGAGCTACAGAAACCCATTCTCAGAGATTCTTCTAACTTTTCATGACAGGGAAGCAATTGGGAAAATTCTTGCACGAGGGCATAGCCGTGTTCCTGTCTATTCTGGGAGTCCAAAAGATATAATCGGCCTTTTATTAGTGAGTGAGAATACTTATGCGCCATTTCATGTTCTGTAGAACAAGAAAAGATAAAAATAAATACGAAGAAGTATGATTTTCTTTTTACTGGCTGGCAGAATTAGTTACTCATTTATATGATCCCCTTAGGTAAAAAGTCTTCTTACTGTGAGGGCAGAAACAGAGACTCCAGTTAGTGCTGTTTCTATCCGGAGAATTCCTAGGTTTGACCTTGTTGCCCCAGTATCTCTTAATTTTCAAACTTCTAATTAAAAGAAGTTTATGTATTCTCATGCATGAATTTTAACCCAGGGTTCCGGCAGATATGCCGTTATATGATATCCTCAATGAGTTTCAGAAAGGAAGCAGTCACATGGCAGCTGTAGTGAAGGTTAAAGGAAAGAACAAGAATTCTCAATGCACTGATGACAGAGAGAAACTTGAGGAAGATGAAGTCATCAAAGGTGATACCCAACTAACTATGCCTTTGCTTTCTAGGTGTAATGATAGATCAGAGACTATTGTTGTTGATATTGAGAAACCTCCAAGGCCTATTGGAAACAAAAAAGCTTCTCTACAAAATTGCGCTGCAACAAATGGCTTGCAGCATTTGTCAGAGAACATCGAAGATGGTGATGTTATTGGAATCATTACCCTGGAAGACGTTTTTGAGGAACTCCTGCAGGTAACCTCTATTTCCGCCAGTTAGTCAATAGGCTCAGATGAAAAACATGTCTTAGTAACCCACTTATCTTCTTTTAATAAAGATCCTGTAGTGCTTCTGTGAGTCACTGGAACATAATGTTTTACCTAAAGTACCCATAAAATTTATGTTAGTTCATATAGGCTGGTTCTATTCTCCCACACCAAATTGCTTCCTTCACGTACTTAGTAAAGTGAAACCACATGGGGCCACATATTGGTCCCACCTCATGTGAGTTGGAGTGCGTGAAAGAAAGCAAAAAGCTTCTTGAGTATAGCGGCTTTCTTCATATGTTGGCCATAGTAAAGAAATCAATCTTGCTGACATATGCCTCAATGCAGGAAGAAATTGTTGATGAGACAGATGTATATATTGATGTTCATAAAAGGTATCACTGGAAGAATTTTCTAAACTCTCCTTCCCCCCTCCCTTCCTCTGTCTCCTTTGTTTCCAGCTTCCTTACTTGATTACTAACTGAATGTGATATGTGTCACGGGTACACAGAATACGTGTAGCTGCTGCTGCAGCTGCTTCGTCTGTGGCACGAGCTCCATCAACTAGAAGGTTGACAGGTCAAAAGCCTGTGGTAAGTTAGCACCAATTCTTCCTTTGGTAACTTGGTAAGTTAGCACTATACCCCGTAGCATCAGGGCTAAATTTGAAATATTATACTTAAAACACATATCTTTGTCAGTTCACGTGGGCTTTGAAGAAGTAAACCTGTTGGCTGTTCCTCCTGTGGGACTCTGCCTGAAATTTTCTTCAAAATGTCCAAAAAAAACAATCTCTTTTAGTTATAAATCCCTTTCTTTCTAAAGCTTTTTGCAGACCAGACTTTTTACCAACTTTTTCTGTTTATCCAAAAGAAGGAATGTCAATGAAAATGCAGTGATTCGTTGCCTTTCATAATCCTAGCTTGAAATAATGTTGTTTGTCTGTCAGAGTAATCGATCTGCTTAGAAGTCATATCAAAAGGAATTATATAAATTTGACAGTATCTTTCTATTAATGTATCAATTTTCCTTCAGGGCCCCCATTCGACTATAACTACACCAAGTTTGGGGCAACCTCTTCTGGACAAAAAGAGATGACTTCATTTCAATCAGGCGAAAACAAGGGTTGTCCATGGGCTATGCTTAGTTACCCAATGTTGTCTCATGTTAATTATAACCGTTGTACTTTTTCTAACAATGGGGGTAGATTGTAGTATGAAATTGCGAGTCAAGTTTTTAATTTTTAATTTTTATTTATTATTTTTTCTTTTGGTCAATTTTGTCCATCTTGATGTTCTAACATCCAGAAAATGTAGGTCTGGCTTATAGTTGCTAAATCAAATAAAGTTGTTCTCTTTCTATTAATAGTATTCATTGAGAAGTTTACTTCTGTAATGTAATGCTATGGTTCTAGCTTGTAGGGTAAAAGAATCTACATCGCCACCTAGCCCTAGGCTTAGCTTACATGGTAAAAATAGGGCTAGGGTAGAGATCCAAATTCATCCCTTTTATTGTTAAATACTTGCTCTATAAGAATATGGACTTCATTTTATTTCCTATTTCTTCTTCAACACCCCCAAGCATGTTTTGGCAAATTTATACTCTTAGATATTTGTATGACTTTGGTTTGCATTGCTATTTATCTCCTAAATCATTGTGAGTTGTGACTACATTAATTGCATTACCTTACCTCCTAAACTGAAAGTTGTAACAATTAAGTCCCCTAGTTTTCACAAATTATCCAAATTGATGTTTAGTTTTTTTGTCTCTGAAAAAGGCACTTTGGATGATAACTCAATAGTCAATACAATCCTTTGCTAATTATTTTGAGCTTCAGTTGAAAGAAAATACAAATGATTTAGGGAAAAAGTGAACTTCCTCTGTTTTACTTTGCAGAGGGATACTTGCTAATATGATTATTTGAAAATGAAAGAACGATTCAATGAAGAACTGGGTAAGTGTGAAAACAAAGAAATTAGTATGTCCATTATTCACTCATTTTTTGGTACAAAAAATTTGGAATAGATAGGTTGCTTCTTATCAAAGACTACAATAAATATGTTGCTACTCTTTCTTCAAAACGAATTGACACTTAACAATGATTTACCACTTCGCAACATTTTAAACTTAGAAGACTTTAGGATTTATTTGAGAGATTGAAGCGAGAAGAGATGAGAGTAAATAAAGACAAGGAAAGTACATGAAAATAATACTTATCATTTGTTTCATTTGGGGGTTTAATTAATTAAGGGATGAGGAGAGAAAAAAATAAAGTATATTTTTTTCTTTGGGAGTTGGAGACTTGAAAGAAAAAGAAAAAAGATGATATATTATTATATAATGTTACGATTATGTCCTTACATATTTTATATAGATATTAGTAAGTATTTAATAGAAAAAATAGAGATATATTATTCACAACATACAAATATTGTAATGTATCTTCTCTTTTCTTATCTCTCAAAACCTCCAAATTTAGAAAAATTAAAAAAAAAAAAATAGAATTTAGAAAGATTTGAGGAATAAATATATCTTTTTATTTGCTTTCCCTTACATTTAAAAAAAAAAAAAAAAAACGATAAATACCCTCTCATTTTCATTTATCTGAGTAGACCCTTATTGTCAACGTCAAAATTATAATTTATACCTCATTTAAGTTTGACAAGATAACAAATTATTGAATCAAGATTAGAATTAGGGTTAGAGGAGGGTAGAGATTGATAAATGATAAGTACTGAAATATTCCACCATCCAAAGAACATGGCTCATAAGTCACAAAGTGACTTCAACGGCCCTGGCCCAATGCCCAACGGCACCTCCGAATCTGAACCCTCCACCACGCAACCTTACGTATTTCATCTTGTTTTTACATAAATACCCTCGCTTAACATACAAATTGACACTTCTATCCAATTTCTTAGCTGCATAAGTCTCCTGGTTTTCCCGAGAATCATCGAATACTACAAAAGTGCAATTACGTTCCAATTTCTTTTTTACTTCTTCCAGCACTTCACACTCACTGCCTCCGCCCTTTTCTTCTACTCAGGTTAGCGCTTCGCTTCGTGAATTTTCCTCTGTTTGGTTGCTGAGAGAACGGAGAAGAAAATTTCTTGTCTTTCTCTGTTTCACTTGTGATTTTCTTTCGTTGAATTTTCCCGGTCCTTACTTTCCTGGGAAAAGAAAATTGAATCCTATACTTTTATTCCCTTTCTTTACCCTTGGCACAAAAATTGAAATTTGAGATATCTGTATTTGCATGTTCTGTAAGATTCATAGTTTTCGAAAATTTTGTTTCAGCGTTCTTACTATATTTTTCCTACATCAATTTCATTGTTCTTGTAGTTTATGACATAGTTTTGTTTTTCTGGATAACCCTAATAAAAAAATGTTTTTCTTTTGGCCTGAATAAAAAAAGTGATTTAATCTATAATCTGTATAACCAAATATGGTATTAGGGTTTCTGTATTTATTTGTTTGGTTTTGATTTAGAGCATACACTCATATTGCCTATTGATTTTTATTGTTTCGTACAGTTAATAGTGCTTGACGATGGGATTCAATTCGGTGTATAGATTCTTGCAGGAGATGTTTCCTCAGGTATTAGCTAATGTTTTAAATGATCTTGTTTTATTTTTATGCTTTTTTGGTAGTATAATATTTTTGTTGAGTTCTTGAGTAAAATCTATTGAATGATTACGCATTTGAATTTCAACCTCATGGATCAGACAAGTTCATGAAGGTGTTTTTTTGGATGAATGAAAACTTCGTAAATATTCCCGAGACTGTTTTCTTTATGTTGAGATGACAGTCAGTTTAATATTTTATTCTCAGAGATGCTCTGTAGGAGACATTCAGTTGGAGAAATCTTATATAATGCACAAATTTGTTTGTGTTTACCCTAATAAAATCTTCTTTAGTATTAAACTCCATTTTTTTTTTGGAGAATTTACTGATATTCTGCTTGAGTACATTTAAGAGTGATCTTATTAGTTTTCAATTCAGATTGATTTACTTATATTACAATTGTTTTTTTCCGTGTATTTCTTTTCAAATGCACTTTGTGTATTATTATTGAGTATTGACTGAAGCCTTTATATCCATTCCCTAACTGAACAGGTGGATGCTAGGTTACTGAAGGCTGTGGCTTTTGAACATCATAAAGATGCTGATGTAGCTGTGGATGTTATTCTTACTGAAGTCATCCCATTAATGTCCAGAAGATCCACATCTGCTTTAACTCATCAGGATCAGAGAACTGGAGGTTCATTTAATAAACAAGGTGCTTTTTTATTTAAATTTCATGCATATATTTTGATGTCTGTCTATCTTTTGTGGAATGAATTGGAGAGCTTATTGTTGCATGATAAACATGCAGTTGGAGGTGAGGAGAAAGGGACTTTGTTGAGGCACCAACAGGTAGTTGAAGAAACAGGTGTGGGTCCTTCTTCAGTACCAGAATGCGCAGTTGATGAAGATACCAGCAATGAACTCTATTCAAGTGGCGCTTGTAGTGCTGGTTCTGGACATCTGAATGAGCCACTGTATACTGTATCAAATACATGTGATGCAAATGATGGTAATGCTGAAAGCGAGGAGCTGAAGTCTTTTGAGAATGCTCAAGAAAATCATGCGGGAACAGGCTTAGATAAGGTTGCTCCTCAAACATCAAATGACCTGATGCATGGAGCTGGCGACGGTTTCAATTATGAACTAGCTTGGGACCTTTGTATCAATGTAAGTGAGGAACTGAAGTCTTTGGAGAATGCTCAAGAAAATCAAGCTGAAACAGGCTTAGATGGGGTTGCCAACAAAACATCAATTAGTTTGATTCATGGAGCTGTTGAGGATCTCAATTGTGAACAAGCTTGTGCAAATGCTGAAGCTAAAATAATAAATTCTCCTGGAATGTCTCAAGAGACAGAACCTGAGAAGAACGCTGACATGGAAACCACCTCTGCTAATAATGATGGTAATAACAGTTCGACTTATTTCGGTATTCCCTCATCTTTTGATTATGATGTCAGCATTTATACAAAAACCCAGAATGTAGTTATATCTGATACTACTGCCTTGCCTTATTTCGGTCTTCCTGCAGCTTTTGATTATGATGTCAGTATTTATACAAAATGCCAGAATGCAGTTACATCTGATACTGCTGCCTTGCCCGTAGAAAATTCTTTGGCCCATCCATTTCTTCATGTTCCAGGAAGAATACGAAATACTCATCTTGAATTAGAAGTTGCTTCTGGTACTGCCATTTCTGTTAGGGAGAACCAAGAGAGTGGCTGTTCTTTTTCCAAGCAAGATTACTCTGTCAGTGAAACCTCTTGTGTTGAGGATGAGATTAGTGAAAACAATGTGCTTTCCCAGTCTGACCAAGTGTGTAAGATTAGTCTTCTTGAAGAAATAATTGAAGAAGCCAAAACTAACAAGGTTCTATTAGCTTTTTACGCTTTTAGCTTTATAATTTATTAATGTTGGCATATTTGAATGATATTGTAGGTGTGCATGCCATATTTTCCTTGCCTTTTAGTGAAATTCCAATTGCACAATTTTTTAAGTTAAAAGAATCATAGACACGGGCATGGCGAAAAAGTTATGATATTCACAAACACAAACAGTGATATCTGAAATTCTTTATGCCATTTATTTTTAGATGTATAGCTTCTTAGGCTAAGTTCTATGGCATGTGTGTATGGTCAACCCTGATTCATTACTCTGGTTTGAGGATGCCCTTCTCTTTACTCCACATGTGTAATGCATGTGACCTTTTGTTTAATTGTATCTTAGTTTGTGCTATTGACACAATTGTGATGAATATTGTATTCTATAAACTTCTCAATGTATTATAGTTTGAAATTTTTTGTTACCAGCAAATAAAGTTTAAACCATAGTTGAAGATCTTTAATTGTTTGGTTACTAAGACAAAATATAAATGAGGATGAAAATATAAGATGTTTATGTATAATTGTGGAGAAACCAATGAATGATGTTAACTTTTATCTCATTGTAATTATACTTAATTTCTAGCAATAGATTGACTTCAGGATGGTTGTGTTAAGATACTATTGCTGGTGTCTTTTTTTGGTTGTCTACTACTCTGCTCGCTTTCTCTAGAATTTTCCTACAAGGAGAAACTATTCTTGTGCCCTAACTTGGACAGGCTTTAGCTGCTCATAAGAATTAAAGCTAGGTACGACTTTTTTTTTTTTTTGGCGGTCTAGCTGAAAAGGAAAGGGTGTAGAAATGTCCAAATTTAGTGATTAATAGAGCATGGTTAATATTATAGTTGAGATAAGGTTTGATACATTGTTTGTACTTCTGGTTTGGATGAGAATTACATATCTAATTTGAGTACGCATGTTTGATGCTGGTGTCTCGGCCTGTTACCATGATACACAACAATATGTAAGAATTTAGCTGTTGTGGTGACAAGAGTTGATAAATGATAGCTATCATGACATATTGCATGAAGTGCACTATATTTTTGTAATAAATTGCTTGAAGCAAATGTTCATTTGTAAAAAGACTTGAAAATAATGCAGAAAATCTTATTCTCATCAATGGAATCACTTATCAACTTGATGAGAGATGTGGACCTTCAAGAGAATGCTGCAAATCAAGCAAAAATGGAGGCTGCTCAGGGTGGATCGGACATTCTGGTCAGGGTGGAAGAATTAAAGCAGACGTTGATGACTGAAAAAGAAGCAAACAACAGGGTTGTACATTGTTAACATGAATAAATAATAAATATAGGATCTAACAATTATGTTATTTTGAGGTTAGCAATCCTTGGATGATAAGCACATAATTTATTGTCTGTATTTACTTTTGCAGCATGCAGGAGAAGTTTACGGAGAAAAGGCAATTTTAGCAACTGAAATGAGGGAACTTCAGTCTCGCTTGCTCAGCTTGTCAGATGAAAGGGATAAGTCTCTTGCCATTCTTGATGAGGTACTCCATATTTTGCTACATCCAGTTGTAAATATGCGATAAACTTTCTGGATATCTAGCTTAGATCAATAATTTTGGATCCAGATATTTGGCATCTATACTTTAGATCAATACTTTGAACTATCTACTTAGTGGTTTGTTGGCCTGAGTAGATTTTCAGGAATTGTTAGCTCAATGTTCATCTCATTTAAGTTTTTTCTCCTTTTTTCCATTCCCAACTCTTTCTTTTCTTTCTTTGATGATACTATGCACATGGAAGAAACATATCTTATTGGCTATTGCCAAAGAACTTCTGTGCTAGTAACACCACCTTGCTTTTTTACAACAAAGGTAGAATTTGAGTACAGGTTTAGAGCCCATGAGATGTGTGTCTGTGATCTACAAATTAGTAAAGAATATGAAGCCTATTTTATTGTGATCTTATTATAGTGATTTATGTACATGCTATTTTTTATTGTTAATTGTTAAGTCACACACACCCAGTTTGTTTTGAAGCATACCCCCTACACTTGTATTTGAAAGATAAATAATGATGGTGCCATAAGGCCCAAAGGTTATTTGCCGTATATCCATAACATTTGGAGTGGTTTACCTTTCAGTTGTCTGTTATTACAGTGTCAGATGAGTTTAATTCTTCAAGTGCTAGAAATATGTGATGATTTTCTTCTGGTTCTAATTTATGAATATCATCTCGGGATATAATTATTTCAAATTCTTCCCAAATGCATTTTTTGTGAGATTTAGTCATAAAACTGCCGAGTTTGATTTAAGTATAGCATCAAGATTATATTAATTCTAGTTATAGCACAGTTGTTAATTAATTTCTTCAAAATAATTGATGAAAATCTTTCCTTTACATGCAACAAGTAGTTTAATCTCAAATTACATGAAGGATACTCTAATAACGTTATACATATTAGCTTGGCAATATGCTGTTTTGTCAGTTAATCTTTTTCTCTCCCCCCCTCTCCAAATCCTCATAGATGCGCCATACACTTGAAGCACGACTAGCTGCAGCAGAAGAGCTGAGGAAAGCAGCTGAGCAGGAAAAGCTAGAAAAGGAGGAATCTGCACGAAATGCTCTTGCTGAACAAGAAACAGTAATGGAGAAGGTGGTTCAGGAGTCAATGAGACTAAAACAGGAGGCTGAAGAGAATTCAAAGGTAGATACTTGATTCACTACACATGGATTGTTCAGTTGAATTATGTTATTAGTAATGATTCATTCATGCACTTTTTTCTTTGCTGCAGTTAAGGGAGTTCCTTATGGACCGTGGCAGCATTGTTGATATGTTGCAGTAAGTTTTGTTTTGTTTTTATTTTATTTGGAAACATACTACTTTCGCCTGTATCTCTTGCTTTCTCATAAATATATCTCTTACTGTGATGCCCCCAAGTCCCAAATGGAAGTGTAGAGTATGAAGTATGGTTTATAAGCACTCAGTGCCAGCCACTAATTAGCATTTTGGGCCATGTTGACTAGCTGATTTGTTTCTTCAAGTTACAGGTGGGATTTTAGATTAAATATTTACCTACTTTGTGTGTCCTTTAGTTGTACACTTACAAAGGTGCATATGATTTTATAGAATTCGTTTCACTGGAGTGGGGATCTATTATTTCTGTTCATATTTGAATTTTACTGCATAAAGATTTTACTGTCACGCATGAGTTATAACTATACAACTTCTGATCCTGGAAAGATGGAGAACATAACTTGCTATCCCTTTTTTTTCACTATCTTTGCAGAGGAGAGATTTCTGTCATCTGTCAGGATGTTAGGCTTCTGAAAGAAAAATTTGATGCTCATCTTCCATTGAGCAAATCCTTTACCTCATGTCAGACTAGTTGTATTTTAGCTTCTTCAGGGTCATCCGTGAAAAGCGTGGCATCTGGTATGGTTATTGAGAAAGGTGAGTTATCCGAGTTGCTGAAGAATATAAGCCCACCACCCTCAATTGATAGCCTCTCTCCCAAAAGCAGACTTGAAGATGAAAGTGGCAGAGTTGAGCATAAGGCCCTTATTGATGATGGTTGGGATGTCTTTGACAAAGATTCAGAGCTGGACTGCTGAGCTCCATTTGTTGTAATTACAATGAAAGAAACATGTTAAAAATGCACTGTCATTTTTGGTAGTATGTTACAGTTTGTGGATGACTGCTCAGTCTTTGGATTTTATTTGTACAGTGCCAGTTCTCAGGTTATTATTGTTTATATAGAAATGTATTCATTTATATGGCTTTTAATTGAAATGGTATGACAGGTATATGGTATGTCTAGAAAACTTTATGTGGAATGACTAAAGCTTGTATTATGCCTAATAAAAAAATAATCTCGTTATCAATGGAATTCATGTTGGAAGCTTTATATGAACATAACTGAATTTGTAATGTGAAGCTTCATACAATTTTAATTGTATTTCATTTTTATTCTGTTTATGATATGTTATAACTTGGACATAGTCTGAAAATTTGTACTGAACGTTGCAGTGAAACTTAGTCTTCCACTGAACTCTTCCATTCCTAAGGGTACAAGCTCCAATTTATTAATTATTAACCTATGGTCATTGTATGAGAGTGGGACCCCAAGTTTGCTTCCAAGAAATGGTGCTTACTCTACAGCAGGCTTAATCATGCCATTACAATAGTATCACAGTGCATCTCCAAATGAGGTAAAGCCGAGAGCGCTGCTCCCTAATTTGCTTTGAACACCGCTGCCATGGACTAAGCTTTGAGCTCCACACCGAGAAAGTGAGAATGCTGCAGCACCAGCAGCCATGACGGCTTCTGCTGTACTTTAAATTTTGTTTTTTGAAGTCTGCAGTTTTTGGTTTGAATGGTCCTTGAGCATTCAGGGCATATATGTAAGGGAAGGAGTTGAAGATATGAAACAAGCAATATGTAGTGAATGCCAAGTTTTGGGCAAATGGGGGATTCCCACTGTCTATTCATAATTGCAATTTACAAAGAACACACCAATCAGCTTGTCCGCTCTGCCAAACCCAATTGATAAAGATTGCTCATCAGCTTTTATACTTAATTTAGGGTCATCCCTGTCTCATAAGAGCTAGAAATCCTTTATAAATGCATGTACGCAGGAGCAGCATAGCTACTTAGTTTCTCTTTCTTAAATAATTAAAACAAGAGAAGAGAGTGCTTATATGTTAGCTTCAATTTTTCAATTGATCAAACATCCTTCATCATCAATTAAACCAACAGAAGAGAGTAGTTGTATGTTAGCTTCAGTTTTCAATTGACCAACCATCCTTCATCATCTTCTCTAGGAAAACAGTGTATTTTTTTTAGCAGTCAAGTGTTGTCCGGACTAGTTTAAGCTTGCCTTGAATAATTCACTTCTTTGATGCGATGAAAGACAATATTAGTAAAAACACACTTTTTACTGCTGGGCCAATTCGTTAGAGTTAAAAATAATGTACTTAATTGCATATTATATTATCCTTCAAACATTAAAGGAAATTATTCATTGACCACAAGGGAATCGAAAAAATTTCAAACCCATGTTTTAGTTATTATAATGAAAAGAAGGGTTCTATTTCTGTAGCTTCTCTAACTAACCAGCAAAGCAAACCCTAATTATTAGGAGTTGAAGCTTGTTACTGTATGTGACAAGAAAATAGGAAAACATACATATACTACTGCAGTTCTTACTAGCCAAAAGGTAATCAACACTTGACAGAAACTACTCAAATCTTCGTGAACAAACAGCATTTCAATCTACTTAAACGAAAAAGAAATTAACGAAACACTGACAAATAAGAATCAACGCCAGCGATGAGACTTCCAATAATACATATAATCACTTGAAGGAACAGCACTTTTCAAATATCACGCCTTTTTCTTCTTTCTCATATCTTCAGCAGATCAAAACATTTGTTTGTATGTTCACTGACTCTGGAACCTCTCACTTCTCTCCCAATGCTTTCTTAATGTCAGCCTATGTCAAAGATTACAAAGAAATAAATCAGTATTTCCAATAACAAGCACACACAGCACACAGAGAAAGATTACCTGAATGGACAATGGTGTAGTTGTTGTCCCATAACGCTTAATGACATGCCCGTCTTTGTCAACTAAAAACTTGGTGAAATTCCACTTTATACTACTAGAACCCAGAAATCCAGTTTTACTTGCTTTAAGGAATTTGTATATAGGTGCTGTATCCGATCCATTAACACAAATCTAAATGCCGAAGACAGTTAAAACGTCAAATGTTAACAATTTAATTCTCAGTAGATTGCACATTGCATGTGTGTGTGTGTGCCATTCCTAATCATCACCAGCAAAGAGAAGGTCAGATGCAACACTTCTCTTTTTCTGTAGAGGGGTCTTGGGTTTCTTTGTTACTTTTTTGTTTCTATAGTGTAAAGAAAACTTTGGAAAATTGAAACACAGAATTAATTTCTATCCCATTTCATGATGTGCTATTAGTTTTTCTGTCATTTCCAACATGAGATGGAACCTGCTTATCTAGTTTTCACTCATTATCTCTCATGGTTCCCTTATTTAACATGACACAACATCATCAAAGATTCTTCTAACAGAACACCGCATATAGTTATAAACCAAACCCTGATTATTTCATGTAGTTCTCAAAAATTCCTGAGTGATAAACACAAATAGCTTTTAATGCTGCAAATCGCTCATGAAGACTATTTTCAGGTCATATTCCCACGAAATCATGACTAATGACCCATGAAAACAGAACACCAAAGCATACAGCAAGGAGGCTGGGATTCTGCACTCAATTTCAAGTACATTAGCCAATGGCTCAACAACTAACCACACACAAAAGCAATGAGAATGCTTTAAGAAAATTCCACAGAATCTGATATATATGAGTCTTGCAGCTGAGGCCTAAAATGAAATAAGCAAGGTGCACCAATGTTTTATTAATTCATTGTATCTGAACTCAAGAGACAAAGCCATTATTTCATCAGTGGAGGTTGTCCATTTTGCACTACTTTCACCAAAGTCAAAGAGCATTCATTTAACCAATTGTAACCCAAAAGCAAGCTATGGGCTGACAAACAGAATTGGTCCTGGAAATCACTATCTAGATTATGACCTACAGTGATTGACTTAAAAGTTGCTTAATAATGGTTGGTGAAGCGAGGAGGCATGCAGATAATAATCAGGGTGGTGGGCATTAACTTCCTCGACTAACATATTGGTACTGTTTTCAATCCAATTACATGAGGAGAACCTAGAGCATCTGAAGTACAACCGGTCTAGGAGATATGGAGATACAATGACAACTTGACAAGATTTCCATATGTTAAAATTCGGGCCTTGAGAGATATGCTAAATACAGGATGCAGAAGACAGGGTCAAAACTTTATCCTCCATAAGCTGTGCATTATCATCAAATGTACTGATCTCAAATGTTACACATTTTCACACATTCATGCATGAAGTCGAGAAGATTGAGACTAGAAATATATTTGCAGTTCTTTTTTCTTTCTTCTCAGTATTAGGTACAGAGAAGATTATTTTAACAAATAGGGCTTGAAATGTATCATGTAAGGATTTTCAGCTTTCTAATTTTATTTCTCACAGCATCCAGATAAGCCTCGTATCGAGCAAAATTACTGGAGCTTGGATTATGGTTGTGCAATACTCATTCATGGTGAGCATAATACAGGCAAAGCTATCAACATAAAAATTGAGCTTAAATGGCCAGCCTAGGTCAAGTTATGCAATCCGTGGAAAACATTAACTGGATATCCAGCCAGTTTATAGTGGTCCAGAAAATTCTGACTTTGAAAGATCAGTTTTTCCCTTTTATAAGTAGTACAAAAATCACTTTTTGAAAATGTCTCCAAATATTGTAAAAAATGATTGTGGGTCTTCAACACTATTTCTTTACCTTCAAAAGCTATGAAAGAAGGCACTTGAAATTTTTGTTTCAATTTTGTCTATGGTGATGATTTTCAAAAAAAGTTCAAGATATCAAGAAGCAGTAGGGAAACATCAACCACCAATAACAAAGAAAAAAATTTTCTACTCATTGTTAAGAATTTGGATCAACCTACTTAACAGTAAAGGCGATTACCTTTTGGAAAATGGGATACTCAGCCTTGTATTTGGTGCATGCAAATTCTTGAGCTTTCTCGCTTGTCCCAGGCTCTTGTTGCAAAAATTGGTTGCAAGGAAATGCCAATATTTCAAAACCTAAGAGCACCCAAAACATATTCTCAAGTCTGAATCATACTAAAATAGAATTCTTCCCTTTATACATGAACTAAATTGTCTAAATTGAGAACTAGGAAAACAAAGAAGGAAAATTCAACAAGAACAAGCAACGAGTTCTCTCCAAAGATGCTTAAAAACATTTCAACATCCAGCAAGATCATATAACTCAAATTCCTGCAGATTTATGAAGGGGGGGTTATCATAAGTCATCATAAGAGGGAGAAAAATCATACCGTTATCCTTGTATCTGTTGTAAACCTCAGTCAACTGAGTGTAATTTGAATCTGTAAATCCACTGTTCCAAACAAGCAAGGTTTTATTAAAAGGCATGAGCTAATTAACCAAAAATAAATAAATTCGACACCCAAAAAAGTAAACAAATTATAAAAACTGACAAGAATACAAGAAAAGCAGATAAGAAAAAGATGAATGACCATTGGGAAGCCACGTTAACAAGAAGAAGAACCTTCCCTTTGTAGATGCTGAGGTCCACGTCGTTGCCTCTGGCATCCTGTATCACCAAAAATAGCTTCCATCAGATTTCTGCTGAGAGCTCCCAGATGGTGATTTTTACGAAATTTTTAGTTGAAATTTTGATATGAATCATATACCTTGACTGTGAATTCATGGACGGATTTTTGTGAGACTGGTTGAGATTGAAAAGCACCCATTTCTTCTAAATGCTCGCAGTAGTCGTAAACCACCACTACTTATCTTTTCTGTCAATTTGTAGTTGTAACTGTGTGAAGCCTAATTTGAGGCCTGAATAGCTCACCGTGCAATTGCATCTTTGTACCTACACGACCATACCATTTATGATGAGTTTCAGTTTTAGGTACAAATAATTTAAGAATGGTTGGCCCTGCAACTGCTTATTCAAAGATTTACAATTATTTCATGGTCCAAACATGAATTTCATAATAATGTGAATTTAATGTTTTGAGTATAAAGAAAGAAATAGAATACAATTTTCTATTTGTGCTTGGGACGACTCATTATTTTTACTTTTCTACAGAATTAAGACTTCAAAAAGTAGCCAATCGGAAGGAGAGTGCCAGGTGCCTAATTTTCTTGTTTTGGTTTTCACAACCCCACCCGACCCCAAGAATTTTACAACTGTAGACTAACAATAAGAAACGCCATAAGTATTTTATTATGATAACAAGAAAGGGAGAAGTCACACAAGCACTCAAGCAGTTCATATAGTTCTCGAAAGAAGCAGGATTGCCGTCCATAGAATCCGAACAGAAAAAATCATGCAAGCTGCAAGAACTTTACATGTACAGTTGGGAGATGCCACTCGCCACCAACTTGATTCAATTATAGACACAGATATTAATGCAAATAACCCTGACATCATTTTATACCAATTGATAAGGAAAAGTACAAAGGCTCATATCTATTGATCTAATAATTGCTATGGAAAAACCTCCAAGAAATAAATTATATTTATAAATTTGGAATAAAAAAAAATTAACTGATACATGACAGCCTAGATCAAGTTACAGCTCTCAAGCGTCAACCAACTCTACATTGACCATTCCATATTGCAGAAGAGGGTAAACTACATTATATACAATTCTAGCAGATCAATCGTGCTGCATTGCTGCTTGCTGTGGATTCTGCTGAACTTTCTTCTAAAGACCATTGCCACCAAGTGTACAGAAAAAAAAAGGGATCAAAAACCAACTCCCCTGTACAAGCCATGGATCCAGACCACAAAGTATAATACCTAGCAATCATAAGGAATGTAAATGAAAAAAATAATATCAATATAATGTGTATATACATATATGTGTCATGTGTGTGTGTGTAGATATAATGTATATATAACGTTACTGGTGCACAATCTAGATAACATACCAATCCTCACATTTTTCTTCTGTTCATCTTGGCCCCCAAAAGCTTGGACCTGAAACGTTAAACCAGACCAGGAACACAACTTTAGGCAACAATTCCTAAATGCAAAGCAGGGTACTAGGGAAAATATAAAACACCTCCAGTACATAAAACCCATAAATCATATTTAAACTACTTCATGAAAGGGAGAAGAGAAAGGGACAACTGCAACGCATACACACCTCTGCTTGATACTGGAATTGCACCTTCAAAATGTGGTCTAAAAGGAATAGAGTTCCTGCTATTCAATGACCGGGGAGGAAATGTCCAACCATGGCCTGGTAATCTAGGTGGTTCACAGGGGTGACAACCATATGGGGAAGACGCGTCCTTATCCTGATATCGTGGACCTAAGGACACAACCAAAAAATAGATCTTACTTACATGAGATAACAATAGAAAAAGTCCAAACAAAGAAATGCATCTCCAAGTATCTCAACTATCACAACCATCCTCTAATTCTTACCAGGGTAAGGTGCGGGAGCTCTCCAGCTATCTCGGAACTCAAAAGGGGGTGGTTTTATTCTCTCGTGATTATTGTAGAAGCTATCCCTCTCCATGTTATGAGAAACGTATCTATTAGGGTATAAAGGGGGAGGAGCCTCTCTCTGGGGCTTCACATATTGGTCCCTACAAACAAAAGAAAACTGACTCGAAGGTGCATGTTGAGGTGGCCGCATAGGGTAACCTTTGTTAGGCATGGTCATACCATCAGAATGATAAGCGCTGTCTGGTGGTGGAACAGGGAAGCTGCTGAAAGAGCAAGTAGATTCAGGTATCTGCAACTGAAGGTCTCTAGATTCAGGGCCTCGATAATGCACTACATCTGAGATGGGTTGGTTATTCCTTGGTGCAACCAACTGTTGACCTACAGAGTGAACTGGATAATCTTGAATTTTCTGCGTGTACCAGAATGGAAAGGAAAAGATAATATAATGAGTTTCATTTCTCTCACAGTAACAAGTGATTATCAAAATGCAAAAAACCTAGCAACAATTGTGGACATACCTGCATGTCAGTGTAAATTTTTGAATCAACCCCAGTAGCAAATGGATCAGAAATAGCAGATGGAAGGTGCATGGAAGGAGGTGGAGGTGGAGGTGGAGGCAGAGGCGGAGGAGATGGTGGCAGTGGTGGCGATGACACTGGTACATCCTGAGGTAGTGGAGGGGCAAAGGGAAGTGGAAGCGGTTTCTCAAAATGTCCATGTGACGGATGTGTGGAATTGCCACCATCAACATCACAGAAGGAATTCATTTCAACTTCACAAGGAGGCGCCACATCCTCCATTTCAAGTTCACCATCAACATCTTCCAATATATGTCTGTGTTTTTCAGTTACAGTAGTCATTTCTTGTACTTCGCATGTCTCAGAATTATGCTCAGGGGTGACAGCCTCAAAACTTCCTCCGTCAGAATCGCTCCCTTCATCTTCATCTTTAAGCATACGTGGCATGCAAAATCCAGGGAGCTGGAAACTTGAATTGCTGCAGAAAATATAATTTAATCCAAGCAGGACGCATACAATATTATTTTTAAAAATTCAAAATTTAGCATCCAGTAAGTTCAAACCTTCCATATTCGTCAACAAGCATACCCTCCATATCTCTTACAGGATCATCTAATGCCCTTTCATTTCTCAATGAACGTCTTGAAAAGCGCCCACCAGAAGCTGAACCACTGAAGTAGTCTAATTCTCGCATATGGTGACGAATAAAAGATTCTGGTAGGATCCTTCTTTCCAACCAAAGCCTCAAAACCTATGCCAAAGAATATCAAAGATAAAAACGACAAAAGATTAGGAGAGGGAGGGGGAGAGAGAGCACAAAATTCAAAATTCAATAAACAAGGAGAAAAAATAGAAAAATATTAACTTGCCTTGAGACACTGCCTACGATTTTCTTGTGCAGAATTGCCAGGAGGGGCAGCAGCAGACAATAGGCGTGAGAGGACAGCTTGGATAGCAGAAGGATATACACCACCATCACCTGGAAAATCAAATTAGATATTAAAGTTAACAGATCCCATGCATATGATCCCATTTAGTTAACTTATTTTAAAATTTTAATCACTTGGGGGCAAAAGAAGAACATTTTTATTAGTCAAACTTATCATTGACAGTGAGCCTCAAGAAGCATCAAGTAATATATACAATAGACACTACCTTTAAAACCACGAGAACACTGCGTTATAGAATCAACAAGGAAAAACAAATCCACCCTACGATGTAGACTTGGTTCAGTTTCCAGATTACGAGCAAGAATTTCCACCACCTACAAGCAAACCCCAATTTTACATCAAGAATAGATTGCAAAAACATAATTATACTTCCACTGACACATGCTAGCTAATATACTAGAAACATTTCAAATGAGGTCATTTTTAAACATAGCAGGATGTTTTTAGCTCCCATCAAGATCCAGAATATTTTTCAAATGGAAACTGAAAAATTAACAACCCACACGTGACAACTTCTTGTTATACAGCTAAGTAAATCCAAGCTCCTTAATTACGAGATATTTGATTTCCTATATTCTTCTTACCTAACTATCAAGGAACATAAAAATTGAAGATAACTGCATGGTTGGTTTGCTACAGAAAACAAATAAATCTAATCATGCTTTTCCTTCACTTCTAGAAGGCCATTTTAAGCTATATGAACTTTATACAGGATTTCCATTTATGAATGAAAAGACGTCAAGCAAAAGAAATCAACCAGACAACCAAAATATAGTATTTTTCATACAGGATCCAAATTATTCTTGACATAAGCTTTTGTTACAACTTCAGATTACGAAAACAAAAAAGCAAATTTTCAGTACATACATCACAGACACATATATACTGCATCTGCAATTTCAGTGGAGATTCTGAAGGCATAATAGTGGTTTTTATGTTTGATAGTTTTTCCATTACATCTTCTCTAAACACCAAAGGATGCACAAGAGGAAAGAACAACCCTGTTTACAATTCAAAAAGTAAAATAAGATAACCACTTAGATAGGACTCAAAACATTGCCAAGTAACCTCTGCTCTTTCTGTTACTCAACCAAATAGAGTTGGTTTCCTAATCAATTTATGAGCTCACTATGTCAAGCTTTTTTAGATATAACCAATAACAACAATATTGTAAAATAGAACAAGGTTCACATGACAGTAGTAAATTACTACACTGAAGCCATACAAAAGTTGCCGTCTTGCAAAATCTCAACAATTTGACTTTATCTATATCACCTTTGCAATCTATTCATTTACTCAGACTTCTCTAATTAAAAAAAAAATAATCTGTTTTACAAGCAAGGGTAAAAATGAAACATCAAATTTATTGAGATTTTCCAAATTTATAACAATTTCCTACACAATAACAAAACAAATATTTGTAACAAATAAAATATACATGAAGCTAAAAAAGGAAAAACAGAACAAGGAGGAGGATAAAGAATCTTCCTAGACAAGAGAGTGAGAGACAGACAGAGACACAAAAGGAGAGACTATATAAAACTAATAGTATAATAAAAAAACAAAAGGAACCCAAAGTAGAACACCAAAGCAACCAAAACACTATTCCATCCCAAAGAAAATGCAGCATGAGCAAATGTTTCTTGAAAATCCAAGACGAGGATCCAACTAAAGACACTAGATCACCACAAAAATGGCAGCCCTCCGAAGGATCAATACTCTTTTTCAACTAAATCAAACATCCCAATAAAAGGGGGGGAGGAGATGGGAGGGAATCATCCAGATATGATTATGGACAACTCTATACAAAAGAAAAACAATACTATTTTTGGCTTGTTGAGACCTCCGTATAATATAATTTCTACTTCCTTGTTATTAATATAATTTCTTCTATAAAAAAATTAAAAATTCCATACAACTTCTGATTGATTTTCATACACCTGAACTGCAGGATCACAATCTCCAGCCAGAAACTTCAACTGAAGGGAAGGAGTCAAATCGGCATCTAAATTTTAAGCTTGATTAAGTCAACAAAGGAAGTTGGAAACTTGATATTTGACATTTTCAAGTCCCAATTAGCAGAAAGATGAATGAAGCATATAAACAACAGGAATGAATCCCAAAAAATAGAAATATAATGTCTCATCCCAATTTTACCTTTGCAAATGATCATGGTTATTCATAGAATCTCAAGAAAATAAATCTAAACAGAAATACATTTTCCAGGTAACAATTTATTTATAATGACCAGAGTAAAAAGGTTTTATTATAAATATAGAAGGTCAGGTAGCAATAGAAATGTCCTACCTTAGCAGCAACACCAAACTTTGCACAATCAATTGCTATCCGTGTTGCCCTACCAATACTCTCCTTTGTCCTTGTCAATGTCCCAAGTGCTGCTTCAAAGGATACCAGAGCAGCATGCCCTGCTTCAGCGGACTTGCCCATGAATTTTGGCCTTTGAGCTGACAATGACTCAACTTTTCCTCCCTCAACAGGAGCACATGAAGTTCTCTTAAGGGGTAAATGCACGTCAGGACTACAACTTCCATTACTTTGAAGGATATTACTACTATCTGATGTGGACATGTTGCACACTGAGGTATTTGGTGGAGATCCTTGTGCAAGACATTCTCCTCCATCAATCAAAGATGGACTTGACCGAATACCAAAGATACCCTTTTCGCCTAATCGATCATCAGAAAATGAATTAGAATTTGTATCCTCCTCTCCTTGTTTATGTATGACCTCTTCCACAACTTCACACCTGAAACCAAGCAGCACCAAAGCAATTGGCATTTGACATGTGGCATAAGTATTCCCAAACTGAGAAAAAGAGAAATTAGAAAAGGGACAGTGTTCAGTTTATAAATGACATTTGTTACAATTTCCACTCAACAAAGGCAGTTCTCTTTTAAGAATAGCAAGACTGTTGTTAAAAATATATCAGACTAGTTTTCAAAGAAACAAACATTGTGAGACCAAAGAAAGAACAAGCAGGCCAGCTTCATAAGACATGTACAAGTATTGGTTCTTTTTCTTTATTATTCTTTTCTACCTCCGTGATGAAGGAGTGATGGGAGGCTAAGAAGCAATAGAAGGCAGATGTATAAAGTCTTACGTGTGAATTACTTTGTTGTTGTCATCAACAGTTGGCTTCAAAGACTTGGTATTCTCACAAACTGTAACCCCTTGACTATTCTGAGGCACATCACTACTATTTTGAGGTGAAAATTTACCAGGTACATTGGCATCTGAAAAAGGATCAAGAAATATCCCAGCATGCTGGGATGTATCAGATGCTTTATCACGAGTTTCATTAATTTTGATATTCCCTTCACCAAGTGAATCTTCATCACATCCAACTTTGCCACATTGTCCATCACAATTAGATGATTCCTGTCCTAATAATTGAATATGCACATTTGCTCCACTAGTGTTACCCAAAACACCATTAAGATCATCGCCACCTACTTGATTCCCGGCACCTGCAGAAACATCCTTGCGAGCTTTATAATTTTGGAACTTGGAATTTTCAACTGGTTGACTGTGAAAGGCTACTTCTGCAGATGGTATTAGAATTTCTTCCCCAATTATTGGGTTTGAATTAGTGGTTCTTCCAGACACATCAATCTGGGAAGCATTATTGCAGGAAGAATCAACCCCTTGCATTCCTAAACCACTTTCTACTGTTCTATGCACAGCCATACAAGCACATCTGCTAGAAGATTTACAACAGTCACTAATTGACGTCTTTAGTGTTGACGATGCTTCTCTGCAAGCTTCACCTTCTTCAGCGGCATTAGCTGACATGGCTTCCAGAGCACGATGAAGGCGTTTAGATGGCGGTAAAGCAGCTTCACCATCCAAAGAACAGCTAAAAGTTTGATCTTTCTTAATTTTACAAAGTTGAGACCCTTTCTCTGAAAACGGGGTTAAACCCTTTGATGGGGAAATGTTATCTAAACCTCCATTCAACAAAGATGAATCCTCATCTGCAGGACTAACACTGTCACAATTTGAGGATGTGATTACCTGCTTAGGCAAGTTGAATATATCTTCCTTCAGATTTTTTACTTCTGAGTGTAATAAGCTATTGAGCACTTCAGTGGATGATGATTTACCCATTCTAACTCTGGCTCGTTTTACCAGTGGCAAGTGCTCATCTCCATCTTCCCTGGAACAACTTTCTTTCAATTTCTCAGAACTATTTTGTGAACTCTGAGTTGTATTTTGCATACCAACCTCCAAATTAGCCTCCTTTTCAGGTGTAATAGTTGGCTTAGAAGCATCATTAGTTAACCGCTTTCTGTTTGGTTTTCTTTTCTTCTTGACAAAAACCGCCTTTATTTGTAGATCAAGCCCCCTGTTTAACTCAACATCTCCCTCCACACATTCAACAGTCCCAGAGTGCTCAAGTTTACTATTAGAATCTATTGTACTCCCGTCATTCAGACTAAAGGCATCAGATTCAACTGTGACAATTTCAGAACCATTGTCTTCAATGCTACCATTTGAAACAAAAGCAGCCGAATCAACATCATCACAACCAGAAGCACTGGGAGATTTCCTGGTACGTTTTCTTCTCATAGGCACATCCTGAACTGCATTAGCTGATATGTCACCAGCAAACTTACAACGATCAGTAAGTGTCATGGCGCTATGTACCCTTGATGAGCTTCTAGATCTTCGAACTGGAGCACTCATCTGTGTGACACAGCCACGTTTTCGTAACTCAGCATATCTTTTTCGAGAAAAGTAAGTAGCTGGCAAGGGTGTTTCAGCAGCGGCAGCAGTATCAGTATGCTCCTCCAATGGTTGCTCCTTATTAGCAAAAGCATCACTTTCTGCTCCAGCCGAAGCATCCTCAGCCACACAAGTTGGCCCATTTCTATCAAGAGTCACTCCAGGAGCATCTGTCTGATCCTTTGACCCAAAGCTAGCAGATGAGTCAACAGAGTTCCCTCCGTTTGCACCAGTTACTTCACCACCAGATTTGATATCATCATCTCGGGCCTGTTCTTTTAATTTTTCATAACTTTCAATTATCTCCTGTACTGCACGAACAAAATCAGCACCTTTTCCTTGACGCTTGGTAAGGAGCGATTGTTTCTTCTCTTCAGTAAATGCTTCAACATCAGCTGGGTTGCAGAAAGCTCTGCATGACCGAAAACAAGAACAAGTCTTATTATTAGGTTTTCTAGATGAAGTAAAATCAGACCTCTATATAGAAAAAAAAAAAAAAAAACAAAAAAAACAGAATGAGGTGAGATTGGTTCAAACAAAACACATAAATGATCATCACAACATAGGACTGACTGGACTACAAAATGAATTCTTAAACCAAAATAGATTACTGATCATAACTAAATTGCAACAGATACAATATAACTTAAGCTTCATTCCGGATGGGTTTACTTGCTGTAAGGTAATAACATCATTGTACTTGGAAATGATTCACATTTCATCACACCAGAAAATTCAAATATTTTACACTACAAATATGTAAAATCACATATTGAAAGGTCCCATTATTAAAAGGGAATTGAGATTACAAAAGCTGTGAAACATAATATGATCCAACTTCATTCCAGTACAATTCATTCCATCAAGAGATCAAAGCTTACACATCTGAAGCACTGGCAACAGGTCCTCAGAAACACCACAGAATATAAAGACCTCCCCCCCGTCCCCCCAAGAAAAATAAAAATAAAAGTAGGAATTGGGGTCAAGCAAAAAATGTAGCCACTTTGAACTAACTTTTTTCTCAAGGGACCTTACCATGAAGTAGTGTATAATGCTTCTATACTTTATTCTTCTTTAAGTAAATAATGCTACTATACTTTATAATGAAAAATCTTAATACAGAAATAGCAGTATTAGAGTGTTGTAATTAATATACAAAATATTAAATTCATATGGATATGTATATCTATTGTAGATTTGTTTTATAGCAACTTTGTTAGATTAATTAATTTTATTTACAATAATAGGTTGAATTACAACTTCAGTTGTCTATCATGTAAATTAAACACGAACTAACAAAAAGATGTGTCCCAACTTAATCTAAATTCACAAGTCCGACAATGTAATACGATTACAGACCTACATTAACCTTAAGTCTAGTACATCAGTACAGAACCCCTCACACATGCTTCTGTGCATGCAAATATACTTCATCGACACGAAATCAACAACAACAGAGGCATAAAAGTAAACTTGCATGCACTGTTGCTCTTATTCGGATATGACCCTAAAATGCCCTGTTGACACAAGTCACACAGGTAAGTTTATGGAGTATGTCACGCTTTAAGGGAACATCTGGAGACATCACCAATGTGAACAGACTAGCAGCCTCAGCCCACAACCACAATAACTTGATGAGAAATGAGCTGGAACTGCAAAAAGCGGAGAACCCCATATTTCTAGACTGGCCATCGGGAAGGAGGGATTCCAATTCTTCTTTTTTGGCTTGTACATGAACAGTTAAAGGACTACAGCCAACCCCCATATCTAATTTAGAATGGTCTTATCAGGGGTAACAGGCTTGTTTGCTAGATCTCATTACCTTGCTTCCTTATTCAGTGACCAAAGAGGAGGTAAAAAAAGAAAACAGAAGAAAATTAAAAAAACAAATAAATCAACATGATTGTGAAAGAAAAAGAAAGAGAGGATTGTATTCCATTTTTAATGCCCTGAGAAAGAATGCCAAAATGCAATCAAACAATGGAAGCCAGATAAGAGACTACAAACCTACAAGTTGAGCAAGTATGGTAAAAGGTCTCTTAGAATAGAACAGTAGAAGGTTTTGCTACGAATATTATTCTATCCTTAATATACTCAACAATGTCAGAACACATAAATTGAGTTCCATTTTTAATGCCCTGAGAAAGAATGCCAAAACGTAATCAAGCAATGGAAGCCAGAATAGAGACTACAAGCCTACAAGTTGAGCAAGTATGGAAAAAGGTTTTCTTAGAATAGAACAGTACAAGGATTTCCTACGAATATTATTCTATCCTTAATATACTACCTGGTAAGAGATGACATATCTTAACCAAAAATCAAATCTCCCAAGTTAATTAACTAACCTAAATAGAACAGTGAAACATAAAAATAAGAAACCACTCCAATAGTCTAACAAGTAACTAAAATAAAGTTCTCTGAAAAGAAATTTAGAAAAAAAAAAAAAAGAACTAGCTATTCAAATTTGGAAATCATATACTAGTTAAAATTCCTACAATCCCCTTACATATAAAATCACAGAAACCCAGTTTAATTAAAATATTAAACCAGAATACCAGATTTAACGTAGAATATAAATTCTTTTTATTGATACTCAAAGATGCATTTTTCTCTCTCCCCAATACCCTCCCTTTGCTTCTCTCACTTTCCCAACGCTGTCTCCAAGTCTGACGGTGACATCTTTTTCATCTGCAAGTCAGAAGACATGTTTCTATTCCTCTGCAAGTGTTGTTGCTGTTCTACAATTCCTATGATGGCAACAGAATGTGATTCATCATTCAACAGTTTGCAGTGCGACAAGGTCACAAGAGATGTGGTCAACTTCAGTTCTAACTTCCACCCATATATGTGAGACAATATGATTTAGCTAATTAGTAGGGGTATCAACTTTTTTATTTAAATTTTACATTTAGGGTACCTGAAACGAATACAGAAAAATAATAATGAGGAAAATGACATTTTGTTCTGTATCATTTGGGTTTTACATTCTAGGAACCATAATAGGGTCAAAGCTGATCAAACTTCGTTTGGGATAATGTAATTTGGGGGGGGGGGGGGGGGGGGGGGGGGGGGGGGGAAGACCTTGGTAACTTTGATATCCCAATAGAAATAAACATCCGTGCCCATTTAATTACTATCCATTAATACCTATTTTATTTTCTTTTTTCATCTAATCTTAATTGAACCAGTAATTCATGACAATCAGGCCCCAGATTCAAATGTTAGCATCACTCGGTTTATGCCACTCTAACTTATCCCAAAACATTGCACCTCTTAGATGAAACTTGCAGCAATGAGTTATGCTCAGCAAAAAGAATCAAAATGCAAAAACTACAGCCACTGTCTCCATCAAATATCAAACACGCATTGAGCAAACTGAAAGAAATTGAAAATTAACCAGAGATAACTCATCAAAGCATGAGAAATTTTTGACTCATTCCTATTCTAACAATTGTTCAAACAATAATTCACATCAACATTCCCACATGGGCAATGTCACTATCAATACAATCCCTATTTTTTTCCTATGAGAATAATGGAAATAAACAAAGGAAACAATTAATAAGCACAATCTAGAAAGTAGCGACACAGTTTATATCACCAATCAACCATTTAATTAACTCCATATTTTACAAGTGAACCAATTCGCCCTTTTAAACATGTTTTGATGGTATCATAAATCCATAACGTAACCTAAACTTCAACCAACTTCACTGTGTAACTTGAAACACAAAACTTATGATATTGCTACAAGAATATTAATAGCATCAGTTCTCAAAACATACTAAGAGCACCATTTCTAAAAGGATATTAATAGCTATTAAAAGTTCCTTCAGATATCACCCTAAATACTCACATTTGTTGGGTTCCAAAGAAGTAGACAAGTACTTTCTTCCAATCAGCAGAATAGCCCCACTTCTCTGGCTCACTTACCTGCCACCAGCAATGAACATGATAAGGAAGATAAAATTACATAAGACTGAGCAGAAATATCACCTCTTTTTTGGTCATTGTGGGTTGGGGGGGAAGGGGGAGAGAGACAGGAGTTGTCAAAAGGGCTGTTGTTCAGATGAGGAATCAAAAAAAGCGGGCGCTTGTTGCAAAGAAAGCATACAACCACAAATAAAAGGCAAATTATTGTGGAAAATGCTTGCAACTCAGTCCCCTTCCCTTGCAACTTTCTTACTTAGTTTTTCTCTATAGTTTTGTATGGATAAGGCACAAGTTCTTTTCAGGTGAGTATAGAAGAAATGATCTCTCCTTCCCACCCATGTAGCTGAAGGAAAAGGTGCAAGCGTCAATTTGTTACAGAAAGACTCTGACTTCAAATTTGCCACCAGCGGGCCTTATAGAGAAAGAACCAGTTCGGGATATATATTTGAGAAATTATCATTCTTCTCCAATCCACAGAAGAACTAAGAACAGAATTGAGCATGTAAAGTTAAAGCAAGGAACCAGAAACTTATGTTTCTCCCTTCTCATAATTGAAGCTCATATGGAAAAAGAAATAATCAACCAAAAAGTCCCGAACTTCAAACTTAGATCCAAACAACCATGACACCTTCGAACAGTACAAACTACTAACCAAGTACAAAAACTTACAGTAAAGCAACATGCAAACAGAAAACCCTAACAAAATTATATTTTGAATAGCAAAACTCAATTGTTTTACTAGTAATTAACAAAGTGGCACCTACCGTCGCAGGCCAAGCAGGAAAGCCTTTGACTTTTGCAAGCACGAGATCGCCAACCTTCCATTTCCGACGAGCAGCAGCTGCCGCAGCTGCTCTGCTAACCCCCTTTCTGCGACTAGGCGCCATAGGAGGAACTAGCAGCCCCAACAACTAGATTAAGGCAAGCGATTCAAACAGAATTGAATAGCCAAAGAAATGAAAGGTCCGGCACTCAGTTTGGAATTCTCGAAGGAAATTCGCAGGCATTGAAACACAAAGATCACAGAAGTCAGAGAAAGAGAGTGTGTGTATCTGTGTGTGATAGGGACTGAGTCAGACGGAAACCCTAATTCCAGAGAGAGAGAGAGAGAGAGAGAAGGAGTTTGTGTGAATCCGCTGCTCCCACAAAAACGAGAATAGAGAGATATGAGTTTGGTTGGGTGAGGTGGAAGCTAGGGTGCGCAGGGAGTACAGGTTATTGCTCTGTGAAGTGAGCTAACGTGCACCGTGTGCGTATGGAATGCATCCTGGGTCTTGGATTTTCCGTGCAAGTTGCACGTGACCCACCAACTAAATCTTTCATCCGAGAGAGACTGTCCAATTAGACAATAACAAAGCTTGAGTTTTCAATGAAACTTAAAATAAAAGTATTTTGGGCCTAAAATGGGCCTTTGAACACTAATATGCTCTCTTAATTGTCTGGTTCCATTGGGCTCAACCCATTGGTCCCAAGAATTATCAAACCCTTCTCTAGTTAGCAACTCTAGGACAATTAGCCGAATCGAATAAATATCTCACTTGTTAACCCATTTCAAATTTGTTAAAATTTGATCATATTCGAAATAGTAAAAAATTAAAATCCAATTTGATTTGAACTAAGTTTATTTTACAATTTTTGTTAGCTGATTTTTTGTACTCATCGACATATGAACTTGAATTTGTCACCAATTGATAATGATATAATCTGGATTCGATAAAATTGTGAATCATTTAGACACAAAGAAGTATTTATTCGATAAATCAAATCGACTAGGTTACTTAATCTAATTTTTGTCCAGTTCAACTAGAAACTCTAAATTTGAAACTAAAATTGATTACATCATCCTATATAATTAAACATATGTAATACAAAAAATAATGTGACTAATTTAAATTGATTTGATAGGTAAAATCAGTAGTAAATTGATTACAATGAATTTGTCTAGTAGTTAAAAATATATGATTTTGTCAATGATTTTTTGGATTGAAATCTTTTAAAGGAGATAATGAGTAAATTTCTCATAAGTTTTATAGTTTTGATGTAGATAATTTATTTTTAATTAAACTAAAAAAATAATTAGTTAAGTATGCGCACACATTTTAAAAATAAGAAATTGAAAAAAAAAGTTGTTACTTTTTACCTCTTAGTGTTGGCACGGTGGACCAACTCCAAAGTCAAAACGCGGAGCATGCCATTGACAGTTCAAAACATATGTTTGTTTGACCACGTCAAATTCTTTCATCTTCCCACTTCCCACTTCCGAGAAAAGGCTCTTGCCTGCCTAAACCCCTTACGGCTTATATACATATATATACCCTTTCCTCTTACCGTTCTCTGCGACCTCCATCAAACACTCTTCGTCCCTTCCATGCATGAAAAACAAAATTGCAGAGAATTTTCTTCATTGCAGAAGAATATTTAGAAGACACCCAAATGGCCATTTTGCCCATCTCTTATTCCATCAAAGTACACCAATATAACCCAATTTCAAAAGCAAGGAGAGACCTACTACCTCATATTGTAGCTACATCAACACATACAGTTGCAGCCAAACCCAGCTCACAAGCAGCAGCCAACAAATCAAGAAAGCTAATCGAAAACTCTGTCTTATTCGACATGTTTGGAGCACAACATGCGCTAACCAAAGATTTAATTTCAAAGGAGGTAGAGCTTCAAGGGTTGGAGAAAGAAGCTCAAAGTATATTTCGAAGGCTGGAGATGGTTGTAGATAGGGTCATAGTGTTGGAAATAAACAAGTTTAAGAGAAAAATAAAATGTGAGATGTCCCAAGAAGAAATCATATTGTTAGATGAAATGAGCAGAGAGATTGTAGACAAGTTCTTGGAGCAACCCATAAGATTTTTAAGAGCTTGTGATGGGAATTTGGAGATGAAGGAAAGGATAAAGGAGTTGAATCTTCTAGTTTGTATGCTTGAAGAATCAACACTTACAGAGGAGAAGATGAACATAAAGAGATTCTAATAGTTACTCCTAATTACTAATTATTGGGATCTTTTTTAGATTTTTTAAAATCAAGTTTCATTCATTCATATATATTCTCTTTGGTAAATTTTTTGTATTGTTTAATTTGTATAGATTTCATGATGACAAATAATCTAAATGATTTTTATTATTTTACTATTCTTATTCATCTCGTTTAGTAATTCATTTAATTGATCATAATGGTAAAAGCTAAGCTTTAGTGTTTGAGTTATTATTACTTTAAGGATTTTTCTAACATGTGCCCAAATGGCATTTGTTAAGTTTCAATAAATATAGTCATTGAAAATTAAAACTTTCTCCAAGTAATAATTTTTGCAATAAATAGCACACAGAAATCATGATCAACTATAGTAATAAATATTACAAATTTTATATTTATAGAAACTTAACAAGTGTCATTTGGATACCCATTAGATAAATCATTACTTTAAATGTTAGTATAACAATGCTAGTAGTCTTCTGCGATTTCAAACAAAGGCGGTCTTGGTAGTCGTCATCGGCATCTTTGGATGGTTTCAACTGTAGTTGTCACCGTTTCTAATTGTTTCAAATAATGATGGTTGTCTTTTTATTGTTGAATTGATGCAAAGTACTCATCATTAGTGATATGATCATCGTAACAAATAAATAATGATTTTTAAGTTTTATTATTTGGGTTACTGATGATGATTGTAACAATCCTAATCATCAATCAAGTTATACCAGAGGTGGCAATATAGTTATCGGTGACTACTCATCGGCTATGGAGGGGGTGACTGGTGGACTAACACAATGTGCCATCATAGGTGCGTGACTGCTAATGCTACACAATACACAAACTTAATGAAATTGTAACTTTTAGTATTTAGTCATAACAATTTGGACATGAGACTGTGTAATTATTGCTTATATTTTTTGAATTTAGTTTCGATTTCAAATATACACCAAACCGAAAAAAAAGAAGGGAATTACAAATTACAATTTTTGGTTTTTATTCCAATTTTCTATATCCAAATAAATTCTAAAACAATTATTTTAGAACTATTCAATTGATTCTTATAAAACATTTGACATTCATATAATAATATAGACTTATACTACTAACGTCTCCCTCTATACATGGCAATATAAAACTATAGATTGGGAGAGACAAAAAGAATAAAACTATAATATAATATTATCATATATGATATGTTAAAAAATTATACAATATATTAGGTTTTATAATTATACCTTTGTTATACTATTGTTATTTTTCTCTCATAGTATAATTTTATTCTGTCACGGTATAAAAAGTGATCAAGTTATTGCCAAACCACGTCCAAACGTTGCAAAAAGCGCGAGTTGGATGACATAATGAAGACAGAGCTCCGAAGTTTTTGCCGCCAACTCAACGGCTCCCTCTTCACGCGCTCCATGTTCCTGATCCCCAGAATCCCTATACGATTAAAATTTCCATCATCCAAGCCCTCTGAAAATTCACGTTTCATCAAATTTGGGACCTTCATTGCCGGGTAGTTTCTGCATTTCCTCTGTTTTTCAATTTACTATCTATTTGGTTCCCTAGAAACAAAATAGAAGCTGGGTTTAATTCTTGTTTAGGATATACCAGAAACAAATATTAAAGTTTTCGTAATTCCTTTTCCTTTTTTCCCGTGTTTTCTTATGAACCAAACATAGGCACATAGGGGAGCTGTTTGTTTGTTTTGTCTCAAATATGTTTTCTATTTTATTGTAATTTGTTTGAGTTGAATGAAAATGAAACAATTTGACAAATTGTGTTTTTCATTTATTGTCCCGTTTCTCCTACCCTTTTAATGATTTGATTTGAAGAATACAATAAAAAAAATTACTTAGAAATATGAAAAACGGGTCCTAAATTGAATTTGGTTGTTTGAATTGTGCACTTGGTCATCGAAATTTTATCATATTTATATGTAAGAACTAATGGTATATGGTATAACTCCTTGTTCCACTGTTGTATCAATTTTATCTGCATAAGTTGTCATTTATGTTACTTAAAATGAGATGCATGTCGTTTATTGTTTTATGGAATCTGGTGTGGTTCCTTGAATCACATATAATATTAGTCTTCATGCATGAGGTGAGGTTTTTCTTTTTGAAAATCTCTTATTTGCTATGTCGTGCAAAAGTACTTGTAAGGTGACTGCTCTGATCAATTTAAAAGATGGGTGAAATAAAGCGGACTCTCAGAATGTGGCTGCAGTTCTAGTAGTATGTTCGCAAACCATTCCTATTTTTGGAATTGGTAATGTGATATTATATAATTGCAATTTAGAGTATGCATATAGAATTAAATTTGCTTTCATGAGAAAGGGTTTTCATTTTTGGTAATCAATCTTCAGTTCAGAATTAAAAAATATATTAATGTAATGTACGTCATATTATTGAGTCACTGATCTTAGGCATAAGATTTAACCATGTGAGTATCAAAAACAGTAGGTTAGCAGCTTTCACATAAGAAATTTTAAACTATAGCTCAAAAGCTCAAGGTACCAACCAGGCAGCCACTAGTTTTCCAGAATTCAAGTCTTCATGGTGTGGGTGAGTACCTGATACTGATAGGCATAATCAACTACAATAATGACACAGTAAAAATGTACCTCACTACTATGGTATATGAACGCCTTTGAAACATTATTTACTTGTCTCTATCTTAATCTAGCAGATCAATAACTTTCAAGGAAACAAATGGCATCTCTTCAAGATATCAGTTTGTCAGCAACTATCAATATCTTGTCTGCATTTGCATTCCTGGTGGCCTTTGCAATGTTTCGGCTTCAACCAATGAATGATCGAGTCTATTTCCCAAAATGGTATCTGAAGGGAATAAGAGGCAGTCCCACACGTTCTGGATTACTCGTAAGCAAGTTTGTCAATTTGGATTTCAGGACATACATAAGGTTTCTGAATTGGATGCCAGCAGCACTGCGGATGCCAGAACCTGAACTTATTGATCATGCAGGGTTTGATTCTGCTGTTTACATTCGGATTTACCTTCTTGGGTGCGTTACATCATACTATTTCTGAGTGAAACTTTACAAACACATACACACACAGACAATCTACTCGGAGAGTGTATGTGATATTGACATCAACATACGATGACATCATTCATGTCTGGATTTGTTGCTTACTCTTTAATGGCTAATCTGATTGGAATTCTCATACGCAGCTTGAAAATAATCGTCCCAGTAACTATACTCTCTCTTGTGGTTTTGGTTCCGGTCAACTGGACAGGAAAAACATTAGAGAAAGTCAAGGATTTGGCGTTTAGCGATATTGACAAGCTTTCAATATCCAATATTCCAGTTGGATCAGAAAGGTGAGGATAATTTTTTGGGTTAAGTTCTTTCTATTATATTCTTATTTGGCTGTAGATTTGGAAGTGCTACCTTGTAAAATGAGATAATTGTCATTGTATTTTGTAGGGTTTTTAAGTCTTTAACTTCTGGAATATCAAGCGTGCTTATTTGCTTATGCTCTTGAAATTAAGTGGATGCTATCATCACTTATGCTACTTTCTCAACATCCAGTAAAAAGTGAAATTTTTACCTCAAACAATACTGATCTATGAACATATTTTACTTGAAGGCTTTAGCGCTATGGAACTTTTAACCCAAAACTGAATGTTAAGGAACTATAAGAGTGAAACTTTACATTTTTACATTTAGTACGTATTGTTTCTTTTTTCTTTCTTTTACCATTCACGGAGTTCTCTATTATTATAACTTTTGTTAGTATCTTTGTCTTGGCGAGTCAAATATGTCTTTTACCTATGCATTCTGTGCGTTGGTTCATACTTCGTTATAAAAAGTTATTTTACTAAGAAATCTCAATGATTTTCTTCCAGGTTCTTGGCACATATTGTAATGTCATATGTCTTCTCATTTTGGACATGCTATGTTCTTTACAAGGAATACAAGACAGTAGCTACTATGAGATTACGTTTTTTGGCATCTGAACGCCGTCGTCCAGACCAGTTCTCTGTGAGTCAAATACTCTTATACTAGTGTCGGTATCAGCATTATTAAGTGATTTCTTTTCAGATATTGATACAAATAAGCACTTCAGCTGAAAAAAGTGGTATTTGATAAATGCAATTTGCACGATAACAGTTTATGGTCATAACTCATAATCATCCTATTAAACATTGAAGCTTTTGATCACTTGTAGCTTTGCTTTTACAGTGATTGAATAAAGATGAAATCTGATTAAATTATAGCATGCAATCTGAAGATTCTGAACAAGGGAAGGGATGAAAACATTTTTCTTCGAAAAGCATTTAAAACAATCATAACTTGATGGCTTATTTGAATTTCAACATAAAAAATAGAGCATACTGTTCTTCTAAATTTAAGAGCTAACTGACCTGTTGGTTGCCCTTAGAGGGTCTTTGCAGTTAGACTCTTTTGTTTCTTCATGAATTTAGGATGTCATTGTAGATAGTTCTGGAGTGAGCTGAGGGAAAGTCCTTCCTAATTGACCCATCAATAAAAGAATATTAAAAAACTGGAACTTTCCTTATACTGCTTGACAAGGGACAAATTATACTCGTTATTTGTTTCCTGCAGTTTGTAGTTTTTGTTCGCTTTGTAGGTGCTTCAGTGCACCTTGTAATTTCCTTTTGGGGCTTTGTGCTATGCTGGAAGGCAGCTTATCCGGTTTCATTTAAGAAAATACTAGTCAGAGTTTACAAAGTTTACCTTTTTTCAACACATTATACTAATGCTGTGACGTAATGCCAAAGTTTATCACTTCTCTTTATACGTCATTCTTTCTAGTTCCAATTCCCCAAATATGTTAAAATGGTATATTCTAGGGTTAAATTTTTGTGTCATCGAATTCTTGAAAAGATTATGGGAATCTTAAACCATAGCATGCAGTTCCTCAGATCACCCTATGAGTGTGTTCATTTTTGCATGCAGTGTGTTCTTTCAGAGGGACGCTCCTGAACCATATAGTATTGTTTCACTCATGTTTAACAATACATTGTAACAGCATTTATGATGCTAGTATATAATGCTTCTAGTCTGATGTTTCCATTTAATTAGTAGTATGGCCTACTATCTTCAGTACACCTAATTGTGGCACTTTTCTCCTCATTTTGGTTTCACATTATATTTTACTAGAATTCTTGGCACTCACATATGCACATCTCAATCTGCTTTTTGATGAAAATAAAAAAGCCATCTTTTATTTGCATGAGGTGCTGATTTGTTTCTTGAGTGCAATTTCTTCCCTACAATAAATAGAGAAAATGTAACCATATACTGTATATGGTTTTGTTTGTTTTAAATGAAAGTTTTTCCATTTTCCCTGCAACTTTTCTTTGTTTTTTATTACTGTTATGACATATTTGAATTTGATGGTACTACCACTTCCCAAATTTCTCTTTTACATTAGACGGTTACTGCCACTTCCCACCACTATTCACTCTTGTTCCAAAATTTGCTCTAATTAAAAATGGGATGTATTACAAACTTGGCTTTTGTTTAAGTTATATATATGTGCCATTCAGATGTAGGTCGTGCTTTCGAAATAATCATTGTTAAATTGTGTTGGGATGAATGAGTTTTTACTCTATTTGGAGGGGGTGGACACTAAGAGGGCTTCTAAATGATCTTTCATTTTCTTATTTATGTTTTATCATCTAATTATACTCTTAGGAAAGGATATGCTATGAATTTTCCACCAGTCAATAGTCACATGCTTTGTGTCTATTTGAAACAACATGTAACAACATGTACATGTCGTTTGTAATATTCACTTAATTCCATTTCAGGTTCTTGTGAGAAATGTTCCCCCAGACCCTGATGAATCAGTCAGCGAGCACATCGAACACTTTTTTTGCGTTAATCACCCTGATCATTATCTGACGCATCAAGTATGTAAATTGATCAACTTTATTATCCAAATATAACTGGTGAAAGAAATAGCATACAGTGGTAGAGAAGTAATGTGTGCATGTGCAGATATGTCTTGGTATATTGGTCTTGACTTATGAATACAGGAATTTTAATACACTGAAACTTTTCTTTGACATTAGGAGCTGGATAAAAGTATAGGTCTTTGCAAAACTAATTTTTAAATCTTGTAAACTTACAGGTTGTGTACAATGCAAATAATCTAGCAAATATAGTTGCCAAGAAAAAGAAATTGCAAAATTGGCATGTCTACTACCAAAATAAATACGAGAGAAATCCTACAAGGAAACCAACTACAAAGGTAACTTTTCTATACATGAAAAACTGTCACTTTTCTTTTTCCCCTTTCTTGGCTTCTGGAGACTGTTACTATAGCTTTTTTTCAATGGGAATAGTTACAATGTAACAATATCTGATCAATTTGCTTTTCCCAATCTCAAATCCCATATATATAGACAGGTTTTATGGGCCTATGGGGAAATAGAGTGGATGCTATTGATTATTACGATGCAGAGATTGCTAAGTTGACTGAAGAAGTAAGTGCTGATTTTCATTTAGTACATTTTATTATCTGGTGTAGAGCAAGTTATAAGCTGTTATGACTTGCCTATTCACATGATCAACATGAATATCACTTGAAATTAAAATGAACTATTATTATTTCTTCTTGTGAATATGGCCTATGTATGCAAGAGTTTAGTCTCAACTGGCACTTCAAAAAAGGTCTCTCTCTTTCTCCATACTTTCCTTGCTTGATGTTCTGCCTTATTTTCAAATCCCGCCACAAGATGATTCACCTTTTACCGAGTAGTTCTTGTTTTACAGTATTTTTATAACGACTAAATTCTTAATGCTGGAAATGGTCAGCATTATGCAAGTTTTTTTTTTTTTTTTTTCTCCTTTCATTTTCTTTGCTTTTCTTCCCTCCACTGCCCTTGTGGTCCTTAAATAGCCTCAGATTTAAAATAATATTTATTGTTTATTTCATACAGGAGGAGGCAGAAAGAGCAAGGGTTACCAGTGATGTTAAAGCTGTTGTTCCGGCAGCATTTGTTTCTTTCAAAACCAGATGGGCGGCGGCTGTCTGCGCTCAAACTCAGCAATCAAGTAACCCTACTATCTGGTTGACAGAATGGGCCCCTGAGCCCCGTGATGTCTATTGGGAAAATCTTGCAATTCCATATGTTGAACTCTCAATTCGAAGATTGCTAATGTCTGTTGGACTATTTTTCCTAATTTTCTTCTTTATGATACCGATAGCATTTGTTCAATCTCTAGCTAACATTGAGGGGATTGAGAAGGTTCTTCCGTTCTTGAAGCCAATAATAGAAAAGTAAGTTCTTTCTATGTTAGAGCAGATATTGTTTTGGGATTTCACTATAAATACAATATAAGTGAATATGACACCAATCTCTTTTAAGGAGTGATATAAAAGATGTTCCTAAATGATTCTGCAATGTAAATGTATAAGATTTTTAGAAGTAATAATCTCTGTATTTTGTCCAGAAAGAAATAATGATATCCCATCATTGGAATAACAAGTCTGTCCAAAGTCAAATGGGCACCACATCTGCTACCTTATAATCTAGATTTTTTTAATGGAGTCAGAACTCTATGCCAAATAACAGTAAATGGAATGTGATTGTTTTAATTGTCATTCACTCTATCTCATAGGTTGAAATGTAGCCAGAATTACAGTACTCATTTTCTTTTTAAATCACAGTGGAACATGTCAGAATGCTTGCTGCCTTTGTTATTATTATTTTCCTTGGAGTAATGACTGCAGTTTTATTCACGCAAACATCTTGTTCCAGGAAAGCTGTCAAGTCTTTAATTCAAGGATTTCTTCCAGGGCTTGCATTAAAGATATTCCTTGTTCTGCTGCCCAACATTCTCATGTTGATGTCCAAAATAGAAGGCTATACATCACTTTCATTCTTGGATAGGAGATCAGCTGCGAAATATTACTTGTTTATTCTAGTGAATGTGTTCCTTGGAAGCATTGTTACAGGAACAGCATTTCAGCAGCTTCAGAAGTTTATTGATCAGCCCTCAACAGAGTATGTTACTCTATGATTTACTTCTTTTGGAAATGTCTTATTTTCAATCACCTGCTATTTCAGTTAACTCACTTGGAAAGTGAATAAGTATTACTTAGTTTCTGAAACAATTGTGGGCGAGATGAATATTGTGAAATAAGAAATCCCCTGAAATCATAATTTCTATTTGGAGGCTTTTAATATAAATGTCTGATGAGTTTATTAAGCCCTATGCTTAAATTAGGCAGCATATGAATTTTTGACAGGTTTTGTTGGGGATCAAACCTCATTAAATCCTGGATATATGATTATGAGATCAGAAATCTCCTCAAATCATAATATCTCTATTTGCAACTTTTTAATAGAAATGTCTGATGAGTTTATGAAGTTTCATGCTCAGATTACATATGAATTTTTGGACAAGCTTTGTTGGGGATCAGACCTCATTTGCCTTTGATCCTGGATATATGTGAAGATGTTGTATCTACTCTTTTTCTTTAATTTGTTGATTTCACTTTTCCTAGATGAAGTCTTTCCTTAAATTTTATATTGTATTCTCAACCAAAACCATAGAGCCTATTCATATTTTAATATCCAATTCGGGTATGCTTGTGATGATTTCTGGGAATTATTATTCTGCAATCAAAATAAATCGTTACATATTTTTGGCATTATTGAGTCATAGGTTTCTTTCTGGTGCTTCTTGTCTTTTACAAGGTATATAAATTTCATTGCAAATTAGACAGAAACCAGCATGTCTGTTTAGCATTCTTATCTGGAATTTTCTAATGGCTATGAGATTTATTCAACAAATGGCATGTTGCTACAACTGCAGGTTTACAAAAACAGTTGGCAGCACCATACCAATGAAAGCCACATTCTTCATAACATATATAATGGTTGATGGTTGGTCTGGAATAGCTGCAGAAATCCTCAGGTTGGTTCCATTAGTTATGTTTCATTTAAAGAACACATTTTTGGTGAAGACGGAGCAAGACAGAGAGCAGGCTATGGATCCTGGCAGCTTGAACTTTGCTACATCTGAGCCTCGGATACAGTTCTATTTCATGCTGGGACATGTGTATTCTGTTGTCACACCCATACTTCTCCCTTTCATCGTGGTCTTCTTTGCTTTTTCCTTTGTGGTCTTTCGACATCAGGTGAGCTGTTTGATAGAGTTAGTTGTTGTCTTATAATCTTGTTAAGAGCTTTTCTTGAAAAGCTTAGCAATCAACCAGTTGGGTCACAGAAAGAGAAAGAGAAAAAGATGATTGAGAGAGAAAGAGAAAGAGAGAGAAAGAGAAAGAGAGAGAGAGAAAAGAAACTCAGAATTTTCATTATGGCTAAGAGTTCCCTTACAGATGCTTGGACTGAATTTTTATACCATTCTGGCTAACAATTCAATCGTTAGGAGCTAAAACAGATTAACAAACCCCTAACAGATTAACTAACTCCTCCACTTGAAATTAACAAACTCTATTAGCAGCCTAACTACCTTCACTTAATCAAACGCAGCGTTTTCTCCTTATACCCAGTGACAAATAAGGCAGTTAGCCCCATTTCCTTTCTCTGCTTCGTAACAATGCCTCTTTCTGCAGATGATCCTTGACCACAAGGATCAAAATCTGGAAATCTCTTCTTCAGCTCATGAATATCTTCCCATGTGCAGTCTTCCTTGTTGGTATAGGACCGTTGAACCAAAACTTGCACTGAAGCTCTGCCGTGTCTCTTGCTTAATCTCCTTCCCAGAACTTTAATAGGCTCTAGCAGCATCCTCCCTTCCTCATCCATATTAGGTAGCTGTATGGATACAATATGTTGTCCATGTTTCCTTTTGAGTAAGGATACATGAAACACATTGTGAATCTTGGCTTTATCTGGTAACTGCAATTCATAAGCAACCTTACCAACCTTAGCAGTAATTTGGAAGGGTCCATAATATTTTGTAGCCAGCTTATGGAAGTAGGAATTAGTTATTGTCTGCTGCCTGTAAGGCTGAATTTTCATATACACCCATTCACCTACCACAAATTCCCTCTCACTTCTATTCTTATCAGCTTGAGTCTTCATTCTGTTCTGACCCTTCAACAAATTATCCCTGATGATGTGAATTATAGCTTCTCTATTAGACATAGTCTTATCCACCTCTTCATTGTTGGAATCTCCGTTAATATATGGAATGTGGCATGGGGGTTGCTGTCCACACATAGCTTGATATGGTGTCATTAAGATAGCAGTATGGAAACTGGTATTATACCACCATTGAGCTAATGGAAGCTAGTACACCCATTTCTTTGGACAATCTCCTGAGAAACACCTCAAATATGTCTCAACAGATCTATTGACTACTTCAGTCTGCCCATCAGTTTGAGGATGATAAGCAGATGAGTACTGCAACTTCACCTGTTGGAGTTTAAACATTTCCTTCCAAAAGTTGGATAGGAATATTGTATCTCTATCAGACACAATTTCATCAGGCATCCCATGTATCTTATATATATTGTCCATGTATGCTTGAGCTACAACTGAAGCTGTATAAGGATGTTGGAGGGCCAGAAAATGAGCAAATTTGCTTAGTCTGTCCACAATGACCAGTATGGTTGTTTTACCCCCAGATCTAGGTAACCCATCAATGAAGTCCATTGAAATGGATGACCAATTTCTGTGGGGAATGGGTAAAGGTTGTAGACGCCCAGGATATGCCACATTTTCAGTTTTGAATCTTTGGCAAACTTCACAGGTCCTTACAAAATTCCTGACTTCTTTTTGTAGTCCTTTCCAATAAAAAATTCCACTTATCCTTTTGCTTGTTGCATACACTCCAGAATGTCCACCTCCTGGACTGTTATGGAACAATTCTAACAGTTCCTTCCTCAGAACTTCATCTGCACCCACCACCAACCTTCCTTTCCTTCTTAACTGACCTTGCTGTAACTCATAATGTGGATGAGAGTTACTGTCCAGTTTTAATTCCCTGATAATTCTTTGAAGCTTCTCATCAGATTCATAGCTTCTCATTATTCTCTGAATGCAGTCAGTAGTCACCACTGATACTGCTAAGCAAAAGCTTCTGTTTTCCTTTTCCTCTTGCATTACCCTGGAAAGTGCATCTGCTGCTACATTTTCTTTGCCTTTCCTATAGACTATTTCATAGTCTAAGCCCATTAATTTTGATAGCCATTTCTGTAAAACTGGATTGCACTCTTTCTGCTCTAGTGCATATTTAAGAGACTGATGATCTGTCTTTATGGTGAAATGTTTTCCTAACAAATATTGCTTCCACTTGTTGACAGCATATACAATTGCTATCAGTTCCTTCTCATAGGTAGATAGGCTCAAGTGTTTTGGCCCCAATGTTTTGCTAATGAAAGCCAATGGGTGACCATGCTGTAATAGGACTGCTCCTATTCCCACTCCACTAGCATCAGTTTCAATAACAAAGCTGCTGGAGTAATCAGGCAAAGCTAAAACTGGGGCTTGTGTCATCTTTTTTTTAAGTATCATGAAGGCTTCTTCAGCAACTGCATCCCACTGGAAAGCATTTTTTCTTAACAAAGTGTTTAAAGGTCTGCTGATCTTCCCAAAGTCTCTAATAACCCTCCTGTAATAGCCAGTCAGTCCAAGAAACCCTCTAAGTGCCTTGGTTGTACTAGGCCTGGGCCAATTCTCCATGGCTTGGATCTTTTTAGGATCAGCTGTGACTCCTTTAAGGCTTATTATATGTCCCAGATATTCAACTTGTTGGCTTCCAAAAGTGCACTTGCTTTTCTTGGCAAAAAGCACATTCTTCCTCAACAAATACAAGACTTCTCTGAGATGCTTCAAGTGATCCTGCCAAGTCCTGCTATAAACTAGAATATCATCAAAAAAGACTAAGACAAATTTTCTTAATAAAGGCTTAAAGACATGATTCATTAAAGCTTGAAATGTTGCTGGAGCATTTGTCAAACCAAAGGGCATGACTATGAATTCATATAGGCCTTCATGAGTCCTAAATGCTGTCTTGTGTATATCTTCTGGCTTCATTCTGATCTGATGGTATCCACTCCTCAGATTTAGCTTTGAGAAATACTTGGCACCATATAACTCATCCAGCAATTCTTCAATCACTGGAATGGGAAATTTATTTTTAACAGTCAACTGATTTAGTTTTCTATAGTCCACACAAAATCTCCAAGTGTTATCCTTCTTCTTAACCAACACAATTGGAGATGCAAATGGACTAAAGCTGGGCCTAGTCACTTGGTTGTTAAGCATTTCTTTAATCATGGCTTCAATGACATCTTTCTGCTGAGGTCCATATCTATATGGCCTCAGGTTTACTGGTTGAGCACCTTCTTGGAGATCAATCTTGTGATCAAAAGATCTCTTTGGAGGTATGCTCTTTGGTTCTTCAAAAACATCATAAAATTCTTGCAGTAGCTTGCTCATGTCTGCAGGTACAGCTTCACTATTTCTGAGTTCTATTGGCCATAACATCTTTAGCTCCATTTCTGTTTCTTGTGAACAAACAGGCAGCATAGTATTTACTTGTACTAGCATTGAGTTTTGATTCACTTTCAGTGACCTCTGCTTCTCTTGTCCACTCATGATTACTTTCTGGTGCAAACCATGCAAGGTAACAGACCTTCCATCCCATGCAAACTGCATAGTAAGTTGCATAAAATTCCAGCAGATATCTCCCAATGTACTCAACCATTGGATACCCAACACTACTCCATAGTTGCCTAAAGGCATGACTAAGAAGTCTGCTTTAAAGTCATAGTCTTGCAGTTTCCACCTTAATTGTCTGCAACTGCTGTCAACAGCAACTTTACTGCCATCAGCCACTACCACTTGTATTGGCTTGGCATGTTCAATTTTCAAGCCTAACCTCTTTATTAACTCCATATTAATGAAGTTATGTGTGCTGCCACTATCAATCAACACCACAAGAGGTTGTTTCTTTACAGTTCCCATCACCTTCATAGTTTGATACTCTCTATTTTTATCTCCCAACCAGTCAACTCTTGTCAAGGCTATCAGAGAGATTGCAATCTCTTCCTCCTTGTCTTCTGAGAATTCTGCCAAGTCCAAAACCTCCTCCCCTTCCTCATTTTCTTCTTCATCATAGGTAATGGTCATGCATACTTGAGAACTTCTACAGTAATGACCTGGGGTGTACTTATCATTACAGTAAAAACAAAGCCCTTTCTTCCTTCTATCTTCCATTTCTGTTTGACTCGTGGAAATTGAATTTCTTCTTGTCTGGTTTGGGTTAGGTTTATAGCTGGGAGCTTTTCTGTTACTGTTAAACATTTGAGGTTTGGAATTATGATTGAGGTTATTGGTTCTAATTGGTTGGCCATTGATATGGGTAGAAGGTAACAGTTTGGATGGAGGTGGTACAAAGTTAGGATTTGGAGACTGTCTCTGGCTTTGGTTGTATGTATTTTGGTAAGGTTTATAACTGCTGTATTGAGAAGACTTCTTGTAAATGGTTGAATTCAGAAAATTTTCTTGGTTTCTTGCTAAGTTCATTGCATGAGCTAGGGATTGTATTTCCACTAAACTGATTCCATGAACTATTTCCTCCTTTAAACCCCCAAATAGTGATCAAGCAATACCTCCTTATTCATAGTACACCTATTCTTCAAAACTTCAAACTTTTCATTGTATTCCTCCACACTATTCTCCTGTTTTAAATGTTTCAAAGCAATAACAGGTCTGGCAAGAACATTACCTTGAAACCTTATCTGCAATGCTTGTTGAAATTCATTCCATGGTGGTCTCTGCATATTTCTTTCCTCCAAGAACCCCTGGTACCACTCTACCACCTTCTCCCCAAAATGCATAGTTGCAATTCTGACCTTCAAGTTTTCGGTGTTTGATCAACTTCAAAAAATTCTTGGCACTTAAACAGCCATCCTCTCAAGTTATCACCTTCAAAACGTGGAAACTCCACTTAAGCCACCCTTTTCAGCAAATGATAGTCATGTATTTCCATTTCTGGTACTTCTACTCCCATCTGTGGGTGTACTGGTGGAACTTGAATGTTCACAGGTGGTGGTCTCCTAACTTCCAGCGGAGCTCTAGGAATTCCTGGTGGATTAGGCAGTATAGGCTCTCTTATCACCTCTGGATGAAATTGAGCAGCTCGTAGCTCAGCCACAGAAGTCTGAATCAAAGCCACTGCATCCATGACTTCTTGTAACTTCAAATCAGTCCTGACTTGAGCTTCTTGTGCAGATGCCTTCAATTCTTGAATCGAATTTGTGAATCGGTTATCCATGGCCTCCATCTGAGCTTCCATGGCAGTGAATCTCTGATCAATCACAGTTCCGTTAACATTCACCATTGTTGAGCCAGGAAAGAGCTCTGATACCACTGTTAAGAGCTTTTCTTGAAAAGCTTAGCAATCAACCAGTTGGGTCACAGAAAGAGAAAGAGAAAAAGATGACTGAGAGAGAAAGAGAAAGAGAGAGAGAGAAAAGAAACTTAGAATTTTCATTATGGCTAAGAGTTCCCTTACAGATGCTTGGACTGAATTTTTATACCATTCTGGCTAACAGTTCAATCGTTAGGAGCTAAAACAGATTAACAAACCCCTAACAGATTAACTAACTCCTCCACTTGAAATTAACAAACTCTATTAGCAGCCTAACTACCTTCACTTAATCAAACGCAGCGTTTTCTCCTTATACCCAGTGACAAATAAGGCAGTTGGCGCCATTTCCTTTCTCTGCTTCGTAACAAATCTGTAACTTTTGTGGTTTGTAGAGTCGATAGGATGCAGGTGATATGCTATATTCAAATCAAAAAAGATTATGTAAAAATGGCCAGCAGGGTTTAGTTGATTTGAATTATTTTTGTGACCTAACAGTAGGCACCTCCTTTGACCAAAAGAATATAACAAAGAAAACAGGAACCTTTTGCTCCAAATATCCCAGAAGTTTTTTTTTTCTTCCCTCTTTATTTTATTGTTAACTACAATTGAATTGAAACAAGTAAAGCACTCTATGTCACAAGATTTATTCTCTCTGTTGATTTACAAATTGATATCTCTGATTTTAGGCCACTACATATAGTTTTGATCATAGGAGTAACATGACATAATGAAGTGTTAGTAATGTAAGTGACTCCCTGTCCATATATTATGACCATTGAAGTAAATTTTAGTTTGAAATCTAGTTATTATTATAATTGTATGCAGCTTATGGTTTACTTTTCTTGTCACAAGATTATCAATGTGTATAACCAGCAGTATGAGAGTGGAGCAGCATTTTGGCCAGATGTGCACCGTCGCATTGAGACCGGCTTGATTATATCTCAGCTTCTTTGGATGGGATTATTAAGCACAAGAGGAGCTGATAAATCAACACTAGTACTCATAGCACAGCCTGTCCTGACAATCTGGTTCCATTTCTTTTGCAAAGGACGCTTTGAATCAGCATTCGTTAAATTTCCATTACAGGTTGGTGCAAAGTGTTGTCATAATTGTTAATTACTAATAGAATAGAGAGTGACATGGTGTAGTGTGATCTTTATTTTGTTATTAATGCTGTTTACCCTGCCACATCTGCTGGGAATTCAAGTGTCTTCAGAATGCTTTTGATATGATCCATTTGATCCCTAACAGTAGATAAAACTTGAAGTTGGTACTTACTTCAGTTTTGATAATATTCTTAATATTTACATTTTGATGGCAGGATGCAATGGTGAAGGATACACTTGAACGCGCCACTGAACCGAACCTGAACTTGAAAGTCTATCTTCAGGACGCTTATATACACCCAGTTTTCAAGGGTGGTGAGATTGAAAGGCCAACAGTCGTCAATGAGGAAGAGAACAATCCTCTTGTTCCTACGAAAAGAACTTCTCGTAGGAACAGTGGCAGATATAGTCCTGATGCCAGTTTTTAAAACTGCCCTTCGAGACACTGATAAAATTCCATTTTTTATTATTTTGTTTTGCAGGCTGTACACAAATTTATTTAGAGATTCATAGATAGAAGTTAAAACTGGTAATCATTGTATTTATAGGTATATAGAAGTTGAATATGCTTTGTATATTAATGTGTTGACAATATACCAAATTATTTCTCCAGTAAAGGGGAATAAATTCTTCACATATCAGCACCACCTTATTATTATTATTATTATTATTTAAATAATGACTGAATCACTAATAACTGAACATTCAAAATTAAATTCCAACCACTTTTCTATTTCCGAGCTAGCTACTTCAGTATAATGGAAAACTTGTAGACTGTTATGAGGCTAATAGAATTGCAAATGCAAAACGCAATTCAATCACTTGGAACCACATCTGAGAACTAAATGGAGATTAACCAAGTTAGAAGCTAGGATTACATATTAACCCAGAAGCTTCCATGTGCCTTCTACCTCAGAAAGAAAGGACCAGAAGATAAAGGGACCAAGTAGCTACCATTTCAAATTAATAGCCAGGTCAAGCAGAGCCTCTACTTGGCGTATAGCTCGTTGCTTCTCCTGTTGCTTCAATCTGTTTGCGACTGATTCAGGATCAAGCCCTTGAGCATTCTGCATCTCATCCTGTTCTGAACGAACCTCTTGCAGTAATGCATCAACCTCTCTTACAAAGTCGACTCTTAAAAGAGGATCATCAGCTTCAAGTGGAGGTCGTAATGGTCCTTGATGCTGTAAAAAATTTGAAAAAGAAATCAACAAATACTAAAGTACAAAAATTTCTTTAAGATATCTACACAAATAAGCCGAACAACTAAACCTTATCCCAAAAAAGTCCAAGAATTATTATGTGAGTAAGTGCATTTGTGTGTGAGATAGAGGCAGAGGAAGACACAGAAATCATTAAGAACACTTATTTTTCTTGTGCCTAGTAAGACATTCTTCAAACAATGGCAGCTCAACATCCAAAAAATTAAGACATACAAGAAAACTGCAGTTATTTATAAATTATTATAAACATTGGAAGGCCATAAAAAGTCCTCGTACTTAAACCGAAAATATAACTACTAGTCATACCCATCACTTAATTTAAACCTATAATCCACAGCTGCACACCTTTTCCATGTCAAATCCTACTGGAACAAGAATGCTAAATGGATCCTCTTGTGGAAAGGTATCAACCATGCGTTTTTTGCATTTCTTCAGCCACTCTTTATCATCAAAACCATCATGCATATTCAAAAGATCATTGAGCAGTCTCATTGCAGGAGTAGCTTCTCTCTTCAAAATCTCAGTCTAGCATGAAATGTGAAACTTGAGAATTCAGGGAAAGGACCAAGAGGAAATGCTAGATAAATTTCTGTGCAAGATGTAATATGCTAGAATTATTTTAAAAATAATTCAGCAGGAGAGCTTCAGCTCGTATAATTTTTTTTAAATATCCTACAAATTGACATCCAGCTAACCAACAGGCAATACCTAGAAAAAAAAAAAAAAATCACATAGTTCTTGTGTTGATAACAATGAAATGTTTGTTGAGTAAGACATAATAATATGCAGAACTGCTAAATTTAAGAAATATGAAAAGATTAGTAAATTCTGCCAGACAGGTGAAAAATGGCCACTCAGAAGTCAGAATACATACTAGAAAGATTGATGCATGATATGCCATTGGCCACAAACTTAACACTTCTCTTCTCTTCTTTCTTTTTCATCATCTGTTGCTGTTTTTCTGATTCTTTTTTTCTTTCATTTTTTCACTTATTTACAATCAGGAAGCAAAACTCATTAAGTAATGACCTGAAGTTCAAGACTTGAACTTCATGTTTAGAAGCAGTGCATACCTCAACCCTTCTGTATAACAAATCCAAGCTTCTTATGGCATCCTTTTCATCCTGGAAAGTGTCATAATATTGAATCAAGATCAGAAATAGAAGGAGTGAGATATCACTATTGAAAATAGCATTGCCTCGCATTAGCAGTAGATCCTGAGATTCATTTCAGACATCTCTCACATTGAAGCAAACGATGTCTAAGTGAACTGTAAAAAAGAGTGGTATAAATAATCATGTTGCGCTGGAGATGAAAAGATGTTGATTTTCTTTTCATCCTTTTTTTTAATAACTCTAAGCAAATCATATGTGGGATGTCAGCAGTTTCTATTCATAACAGCTAATCAGCTAATACCTAGTTACATATAATTGACGCTGCACTCGACATCATTATGTAAAAATTGATAAAAAGATAAAGCACTGCCATTTTGACAGTAATAAACAACTTACATCACGTCGTGCAAGATCAAGGCGATTCCATATGACCAGTAAAACAAGTTCAGTAAGTTCCCCTTTCTCTGCAGCTTCCTCAATTTTCTACATAGAAGTAAGCCAATCAATAGTTATGAAGTCCTATTCAATGTGAACAACAACAAAAAACAAGCAAGATAAAGTAGATGTTCGATTATCAGAACTTTCATCTAAGGGAATAAATGATACCAGACCAGTGCATTAACATGCTTCAGAACTATGCATTTTCAACTTCATTTATCAAGATTACCAAGTATTAAATTTCATATTTTAATTAAAAGTGACTGAAAATGTTGACAGTTTTTGATAGATGGTTGATAATTGATATACAGTATCCACCAGATGGAAAAGATGTTCCCTGCAAGAACTAAGTAAGATAACTTCAGAGAAACAACCTTCCGATTTACTTGCTGAACATTTTGTCAAATAAAATAAAATGAGGAAAAGGGCTATGGGTTGAATTAATCAAAGCCTACACCTATAAGCTTTATTTATAGTAAACAATAAAACATAAACTTCCACATCTAAGCACTGTGGGACTACACAATATATTAATGATAAATATTATATTCTTAACACTCCCCTTAAGATGGAACATATAATCCTTAATCTTGTACAAATAAAACTCAATTATCACTCTCAACACTCCCCTTACTTACAACAACCTAAGAACAATAGGTCAATAAGTAAATAAAATGAGAAAGGGTTGTAGCCTCAATCCGTTTAATGAACATCAATCAGGAGTGAGCACCTCTGGTGAACAGTACCATGAAATATGAGGATTTTGGAAAAAATAAAAAGAACACCGCTAGAAAGAGACACAACTGGAAAGTGAGGAGGACACTGTTGGTGAAGGAGGCATAAGGGAGAAAAAAAAAAAAAGAGGAGTAGGGTTTTTGGAAATCAGGCCAAGATTGGGCTTGAATTTCAAACTCGCTCTAATACCATGTTAAATAAAATAGGACAAGAAAAATATACATTAATATTATGTTCCTAACACATCTTATCAAAAGAAGTCAATTAGTAGGAACTTTGACCACCAGGATTTAAACTTGAAACAAATATTTGCTCATATAAGATGATGTAAAGAAAAATGCTAGTCATATGTCGGTGGTGCTGTTGTTTTTGTTGCAATAACAAATAATTACCTGCTCCACTTCCTCAGCAGCTCTGAAAAAGCTTGAAATCAATTTTCGTGCTTTCCTGACATCTTCTTCTGGATAACCTTTCAACTGCGAACCAATTTCACGATACTCTTCAATCTTTCTCTCCTCTTCTTCGTCTTCCTCTTGAAGTCTTCTATGCAACTCCTTTGTCTTTTCACGTTGTTTGGCTTGCCATTCCTAAGCTAGAGTTGGTTAGTGCAATCTTTCCAAGTGACTCTTAAGATGTTTTGGAGTCTACACAGGATAGCCTATAATTATGTCAAGAATATGAACAGAAAAGAGTACATGGAACAGTTTCACAGTGACAAATCAAGATGCATATCGTCAATTAGGCTACACACACAACCATAGATAAATAGACACATACATATATCAACATTTTATGCCTGCCTGACAACCTTTAACTGTACAATTTGAATAACGTATTATCAGACCATATAATGAAATGCTAGAAACAGAATCAACACTTTTTCTGAAGGGTTAAACTAAATAAAAAACCATTGATTTTAAAGGGTTATAAAAAAATAGATATAAGCAATATATCTTTCAGCCTACAAATAAGTGAGTTGCTGAAATAGCAGCATGTAAACCAAAATTCTTTCTTTTGTTAGCTCCATATGCATTCTATTGAGGCTTCCATCGAACGTCAGCCTGGTTGAATGACAGAACTAGAACACACTTGAGCAAAGTAAATTTGATCTATGCCTACTTTGGTTTGAACTTAACATGATTACTCAACTAAAAATCCAATTATGGCAAATTTGAGAACATAAAACGAAACTGTAGCAAAAACAATTACAACAGTCAGTTGTTCATTTTTTTTTTTCCTATAGATATTCAAACAACAATGTGAATCCAGTGGAACTTGTGAAGGTTTGCAACATGCCAATAATTTAGCTCACATCTTTTATAAGAAAAGTTTCCTAGCAATAAATTAATCACTCTTAGTCGGGACACTTTACTAGAGTCACTTAGTAGAAAACAAACCCAAAAGGCCAAAACCCCACTGTAATTGATTTTGGATAGAGAACTTACCAACGAATTACAGTTAGAATCTATAGTGGATATCACTCAGAAAATATCTTGACAATTCAACATGATTTTGACTAGCAAGGAGAAAGAGCAGCAACTGAAGGAATATGTTTCATATTCACATTATCACATAGTAGTATGGAATAGACACCAGCAATTTCATTGACATATAAAATTGCAGTTTAGTCATTATAAAATCCAAACTCATTCTTTGAATTCCTCAATCTGAATAAATTACTTATAATTTCCTTGTACTCAAAAGTCTACTGAGAAACAAAGATGCCAATATTGTCATACACCACCATTCTCTTTCATACCACAAAGATTGAAAATTAGTTACTAAGTGGCCAATAATATGTAACTTAAGAGACCCGTATCAGGGAGTATAAACAAAATGATATTTAATTGGCAGAAATATATCTGCTTTTTAGTTTTCAAAGCTCCATAGTCATAGAACATCAAGAAAGCTATTTTCAGTTTAGAAGAAAATAAAATTATCAAAACCATTGTTTGCAGAAGTTTCACCCTGTCCTTGGGAACTGTTTTAAATATTTAGTCTCTGAAAACACCGCCATACATGTCTGACATCCCAAATAGAAATACTTAGACAGCAAACAATAACAAAATATCAACAACAAATATTATATAGAACACAGAGATGAAGAAAAATAAAAGAAACCCAACTGCCCAAAAGGTGCAAAACATGCGACAGATAGCTCTACAAACGACTAACATACATACATCATCATAATACTCCGCTGGCATCCCCTCTAATAACGGCTCTTCCCTGTTCATGCTTCTCCTAAGAACTGTCATCACAATTCAAAGCCCCACGAGAGGGAAAAGTAAGCAAATATTACTAAATACTGAGAGAAAGTATCCTCTGCGTTGGCGGAAACTAACCTGCGCCGTTAGTGAATTTGGAAGAAGAAGATGGAAGCGTAGGCAGTCTTGCAAGGGATGAAGAAGGAATTGGCAATGGCGAGAGAGCTACGCACGTTAGAGACAACATCTTCTGCTCCATTTTGTTGTGGGTTATTGGTAAATTAGTCCATGTAAGAAGTCCATGGCACCCTTTCCAAATTCCAGTAAGAGGTAATAGTATAATTTTACTTTATTAATTCTTATACTATTATATTATTAATACATAATTTTTGCTTTATATACTATATTTTTACTAAAAAAATTTGTACAATATACAATAGTTTCCTTTTGAAAAAAAGAAGAAGAGAAATTATTATATTATTGTTGCAAAAGAATTTCTCTGGATATAATTTTGACAAGTGTTAACAAATAATAATAAAAAAATACTTAGCCAATCTTAACGTCTTAGATAAGATATAAAGAATCTTAAATACAAGAAAAGAAAAGAGAAAGTCATTAATAATTCTGTAAAATATAATTATTTCACTATATTTTTTATTTTTATTTAAAATTATTATTTTGAGTATATTATAGTTTATTTAAGAGTTTGCAGTATTTTGATTAAGATGTGAGTAGTTTAGTTATTTAATTTGTTTTATATTATTTGAGCAGTGTTGTAGTTTAAAACAAAAAGGATTTATTGAAGGCTTGCACCGCAGTGAGGAGGATCCGAGAACCGCAACGCCTAAGAAGTAACATCAAAGCTCCAAGACATAGAGCGTTGCACCTCGACAGTCCCACACCTGAGGACACGACGCCATACTCTCGAGAATTCAAAAAATAAATTCGAGACCTCAGTGTCGCAACATCACATCAATAGAAGCCTACTGCGCCCAATCCATTAAATATTGAGCATCAAGTCAATAAAGGCAAAGTCATAAAGGTAAAGGACGCGGTGCCATTATCCAAGGATGACTTCGTTGGCAAACATAAGTGTTGGCTCCACATCATTATGTATGAGGATGTCGCAGCATGATGAAGCATAGTCTAATAAGGACTAAACAGAGGTTGTGGTGCCACAACGCCAAGGAAGGATGAGCCACGGTGCCTGCAAGTATTATCAAAGACTCCTAGTTTTATTAAATTAGGAGGAAAAGACCTGTAAATGGAGGAGAAGGCTGAGGATTTGGAGACATATCAGCACTAAGTGAGTGAGAGATAGCAAGGAGTTTGTGAAGACTTGGAGTTGTGACAACTCTAGTCTTCTACCTTTAATTTTCTTATTTTCTTAATTACTTGTAATGTCTTTTTCAATTATGTTTTTGTTTTCTATAGCTAATATGAAATAGTTCTGTTTTAGAGTTGTAATTAAACTCACATATAGCATATGTGGTCCTTGATTTAATTTAATGCATGCTTAGTTTCCAATTGTTTATGTTTGTCTTGAACTTCTAATTGTTTGATCACTAGTTATATTTATGATGAACCTCTAAATTTAGCTTGGATGAGTAAATTATAGGATTAGCCTTATGCAACATAAACTGTGATGGGATTATTCATCTAAAATCTAATTTGTTAAATAGAATGGCTCTTAATGAATTTGTCTTAGTGCGATTCACATAAGAATATAGTGAATTAGGTTAAGAAAAATATAAAATTATAAGATATAGGAATATCCTCATAATTGATTAAGAATTATACGTTAATAATTAGAACTATTGTTATGAGTTAAGTAAAAGTAAGAAAAACATAGGTGAAGTGTGAGGAATATTGTGAATATAGGTTTTAGTTTAGCAAGTTTAATAAATTGCTTGTTTAGTTTAAAATTCCATCATACGAAATCCATTAGTTTGATTAAAATTTAGTACTTAGCTCTAAATTGTTTTAATTCCTCATGGGAAAAATTTATACTTGATCATTATTCCACTTACAAATAAAATGTGTGCTTGCATTACAAATTTCGTTCATGTTATTTATGGTGTATTATCAAATTATTTAAGATATTTTATGATTATGTTCAATATATATAATCCTTTCACTCTCAATTTTATTTTATTTTTCTCAAACAAATTAATGGTATAAATTTATTAAAATGAATGAACGACAGAAATATTAATTTAATAATAAACTCTTAATTTCTAGATTTTGAGTATTTACCAATACTAATTTTTAATGACTTACTCATGTAAATGGAGACACATGCATGAACCGAGAATGGGTCAGTCTATAAGATAGTTGCACGCAGTCAATTTGATATATGTTAACTACTATACATAGAAATAGGTATAACTTTGGCTTCATGCAGGACCTTAAATAATGGCTATGGAAAGCATGAGAGTTGCGCAATCCTACATAATGAAACCTGTACTTTTCATTTCTGTCAAAATTATATGTCTATATACAGAGTGCTACGCCAAATGAAGAGAGAAATATTCCTATTGAACACATCAACAACTCTAATTGCAGTAGAGAGTATGAAAATTGCAGCATGCTTATTAGAAATTAAAACCCACTTTGAACTATCAATTCAGCTGTTGCGCCCATGGCACCTATCCCACTGATTCCCAGCAGAGCAAGAGCCAACTCTTCTTCTTTCCACTGTCTTAATCCCTTACTCAATCTCTTCAACACATCCACATCAATGTCCAGCACCCAAAGTGGCGTGCAGTCCACTATCAAGCTCACAAACCCTGACACATATGCACGCCAAGTTGAACAATCACAACGAACCGATATTTTCCCATCAAGGGCACTTGCAAGAAAGTCTAGGTGATACCCAAGAACCTTTGATCTACGCTGTGATGATGTTGATGTTGATGTAGAGTCCACACCCCAAGTAAATGTCCCACAAAACACAGTAAAGTATGCTAGTGCATATCCTCTCAGCATAGCAACCACACCTCCAGCTTCTCCCCCATCCTGCTCCAACTCATGGACCGATAAAAACCAAGAAGGTAAAGTTTCTTTTATCAAGGATTGAACCAAATTAGGCCCACCAGATATCCAAAGCAATGAAGCCCCGAGGGAAGCTGCTTGTTTGACACGTGTCGCCGATACAGCAAGAGAAACCTGTCCATATCTCATTCCATACTTGGTCTTCTTTAGTTTCTCCACTTCTGCCTTAGGTAACCCACTACTCACTATATCTCTAACAGTTAGCACTAGAAGAGAGAGGATTTCTTCTGTCAAGAACATGACATCTCTGACAGATCGGTGCACTCTTAAGTAGAGAATCCCAGGAGCAACAGGAGAGATCCCACCGGAGAAGTGAGAACCAAAGCCATGGCCAAGGAGGGCACCTATACCACCATTGCTATGAATGTTGACCAAACCAAGGCCAAGAGTAGATGTGAAGCAAACTTTTAGAAGCTGAACTACAGCATCTCTGTTGTGGTGGAAGACAGTTCCAGAAGCAGAAAACACAAGGAAGTCACTCCAACGTTTCACCTTCTGGGCCCATAGTGAAGCTATAATAGGCATGCATGGCCAGGGGCAACCAGAACCAAGGGAATTCAAGGCGGGGCCAACCAGAACGAGGAAGCGTTCAGAAGCTTTGTCAAGTTTATAGGTTATTGTGAGGCTTACTAAGGCAGCCAAAGGTAAAGGCAGTGTAGCTGGGGAGTTCCCGCCTGCATTCAAACAGTTTTAACCATAGTGTCAATATATTGATTTACTGAACCAGATGATCTTCATAACAGTTTAATTAAATCTGATCTACAATAAATTCAAACAATGTTTAGCAATCTTGCTATCTCAACTTAACAGCTGGTTGCTTTCTTTTCTTGATAAGTAGTTAAAAATCCAGGAAAAAAAGAAAAACAAGTATCCATCTTCCATGACCTATTCGCAACAAGATTCATAAATTGGCAAAGCTAGACAAATTATTTCAATTTGCTTGTTGAAATGACTTAACTGCCCAAAACAAAGAAAAGTGTAATTGATTTTTGAAGTGGAGACAGAATGAAAAGAATCCTGTTCTTAAGTGATGAATATTTGAAAGACACAAAACTAATAATCCACAAACTAGAGACTATAAGGAAATACCTACAGCAAGGCTTGGGACGTCCACGCCGGTGGCAGCAAGGATTTTCTTTATCTGTTGCTCAACGACTGACAAATTTGCAGCAGGGCTTGGCCAGTCAGTTCCATTCATAAAAGCTGGCTTCCATATGGCCCGTGTTACTTCAGCTGAAAAGTAGCTGACCATGGTTGCCAAAGATGCTGGAAGAAAATCTGCGAGATCTTTGAGCCCTGCGATAAGCACGCATGTCACTTAACAAATCAACAGGATAATTCTGCATACATGATCAAAGAGACAAGCATCGGCAAAGCAGTTCGTCAATTACAAAAACATCACTATTAATAAATAAAATTAGTATTTTATCAACAAAATCACAAATATAGGCTGCTTTCAGGAGGAATTTACTGATTCCACAACCATTGGCTGATTTGAGATGCATCCTTTTAAGAAGCCTAAGGCTGTATTCAGGGATCTTCCAACTTCAAAAGACATTATGATGTAGGATTAAGTATCATGGAAGGCCATCAGACCATGGGTTTATTAAACATTACTATCTTTTTGTTTTCAGAATTTAGTATTTATTCAAGATTATCAGCTGATGGATACTTCATTCTTCTCAATGGTTACTTGGTAAAGGCCATAATTGCAGCCTACGGATGTTATTTTAATAGTAACTGCATTTAAACGAAAACTTGGTCAATACATCAGAAACCATCTGAATATTCCTGAGCGAGCTGAGCAAACCTGTAGTAAGTTCACGAGGCGACAGTCTTCCATGAGCACAAGCCGTAAGAGCAGCATCAAGCACAAAGGGTGTTGCTTCAAGGATGTCCCATGCAGGCACTTTAAGCCTCATAGAAGCATCTTCAGTTGCAGACCCCGAAGAACTGCTACTTCCAGAAGTTGTGGTAGTCAAAGGCTGACTGCCTCTATTTATCTTTCTGAACATCATATTGAGCAGTGCATCAACAATTTGATGAACAGGGGTCCCAGTTACAAGACCAGAGAGGGTCGAAGCAATACATTCTTGATGCTGCCGATACCAGAGTTTTAATTTTGGAAAGGAATCCATTAATATGGGTTCTACAGGAAAATTTACAAATTTTGATGATCTCCTGATTTTCATTCGATCCCTTGCTGATTTTCCAAAAGATGCCAGTTTACAGTTTCGAACCAATAAGAGGTACTCAGGACTTACTTGAGATCCTAATGCTGGCGCATCTCCCATCACATGTTCAACAGGGGAATGATCAAACCTCCATAACCTCAGTAGAAGTGTAAATGCATTAGAGAACACTGCATGACAAGAGAGTTCTTCCCCGGTTGTAAGAGTCCATGACGTACTAGGAACACATGATCCAAAAACCTCACAGATTGGCATTAATGCACCCGCAAGTAGAGGAACCTGGAAGTAGTGGCAAAATCAATGCATAAACAAGATCAATGCTACTTTTTCTAGTTCTCATCCCCTCCCTCCCCTGCAACTCACCCCTTTACTACCCGAGGAAAGGCGCAGCAATGATCCTCTCAGTTTTCAACCTTCCCCCTTGCATTTGATTAATTAGAAGCTCATTGAAGACCCCCCCCCCCCCCCCCCCCCCTCTTCTCTCCCCCAGTTGAATCCCCTCTGAAAATCTGTTTCCAGATTCTTTTATGACGAAAAAAAGGGGGAAAACAAGTAGGAATAAGGAATGTTAAAACACAATTTACCATGCCATGCAAGGAGAAAATCTGCACACAGTCCACCGATGATATTCCAACAAGAAGAACATTCAAAACTGGAGCATGGCTGATCAAATGGCTTTCTGTCCCTGAGTAATTTGGAGGTACTGGAGGAGAGAGCAAGCTTGTGCTAAAAAAAATGGAGTGTTCCTGATTGACAATAAAAATCACCTTAAGTCTTAAATAAATGGGAGAGGGAGGAGTTAAATACAAACAGACTAAAGAATTAATGACATATGTGGTAGTATTCCCTTTCATAATTATCAAAATAAGACAAATGAAATCAGCCTCCATATTACCTGTATATTCCATCCACGAACTAGAGATGCCCCGCAAAGAATGGTAGCAGCATATATTTTCTCTTCATCAGAACCATTTATTGCAATTTCATATATTTTCTCGATCTCTGCCAAGCTTTCATCAAATCCATGAGTTTAATTCAGTTGCCTTACCATGGGCAAATTTACTATTAAAAAAAGAGCATCGGATATACATCGCTTCAGGAAAGAAAGAGGTGTGACTGAAGACGAGGTCAAAGGCAGTTATATTAGCGAATACTGTGGTTAACAGATAGCTACCACTTTCCACACACAGAAAGAATGGTTGTCCATGGGAATAGATTTTTATACTACTTAAAACTTCTATTTGATTTTTTTTATTTTTTATTCTTCAAGCTTTAATTTCACCATAAAACTAATAGAATATAGAAACTCAGTGGATCCCAGAAGTATATCTAGGCAGCAAGAAAAAGCTAGTGGTGGCTGAGTCATTTTAAATCAACCATCCAAAATAATAAGTACGTACTTTTATAGAATCATGGGTGACAGAAGCTCAGTCATGACTGAAAAGGCAACCTTCTAGTGAAGCAGGGTGTCTGCTTAAGATAAGGTAACAAGTCCTTTATGAGAAGAACCCCAACACCTGAATTTCGTTGCTTAGCCTAGGGCTAGAATTAAAAATGAACAGTACACTATTCGAATTCTAGTACTCGAATTCAAATAGTTATTTGAATTCAAATACAATTTTGAATATTCGAATTAGAATAAAATTTTAAATATTCGAATTTTAAGGGTATTTTGGTAAAACAAAAGAGTTAGCTTTTTATTTAAATTTTTTAATTAAAAAATATATTATTTTGAATATTTAATCGAATATTAATTTGAATTCAAATAAGAATTATATGTCGAATACTACATTATCAGAATTCAAATTTCAAATAGAATTTAAATTCGAATCCTAATTCGAATTATTCGACTCGTAGGCCATCCCTAGCTTAGCCCTTCCCCGTAATTTCGTTTTTTGTTTTTTTTGTTTTTTTGTTTTTAAAATGAAGAAGAGAAGAAGAAGAAGAAGAAGAAGAAATGCCATTCACCCACCTTCTTTTGGAAGAAGAAATGAGTAAAAATAAGATATGGAGAAGCAGCATACCAAGAAGCCGGAGTTGCAACTAAGACATTAACTAGTGGTGGAGTTAATGGGGACCCCTTCATCAATGATGACCAACCTGGTACCTGGCTGGTCACAGTACGAGGTACTTGGTTGCTGCGTGCATTGACATAGCCAGGCCAATAATACACTGATGTATCTAGTAGGTTTCTTGAAATACAAGCCTCGACAATCAAATGGCGCAAGTTACCAGCTGCAAGAAATCATATGCCACTAACCAAGTTAGCTTTCTGGACATACATCATAAGTAAAAGGGTAAATACATGCACTAATGGCATAACCAGGCACAAGCATTCTACTTGTAACTTCAAACATTGAAAATTCAATTATAAATGATAAAAAGGAATTACTTACAACAGTTCATAGGCAAGTCATTCATGCTCTCATAGTATCCATTACCAACTGTAAGCCCTGATATGAACATTATAGCCTTCGCTGCAGCCTGATTGGCTGCCAAAATAACAGACTGAGTTGGAGCCAACAAGACCTCATAATCCCCCAATACCTGTAAGCTGGTAATCAAGTCCTTGCGGCGCTTTCCCTGTTTGTCTTTCCTTTGATTTGTAGGGCTGCGCTCAGCTTCTTCTATCAGTTCACCCTCCTCTTCCTCAATAATATTAGTGACCGTGAGTGTTGTAATGCACAATAACATACATAAGCAGGTATCCACGCGAGGTACAGGACCCTCAATCGCATCCCTCTCCTGAAGGATCAAAACAAGAAAAAGTAAAGTAAGCAGTTTAAGTTCATAATAGATTCCACCTGCATGTGATTCTACAATTCTACCACACTATCCATCAATAACAATATACAAATCTAGATTCAAAAGTGCTGACAAATGCTGTTTTAGAGACTATATACTACATGACAATTGCTGCATGATCCTTCACTATCAATAATTAACTGTATCATTTAGCCAAATACTTAAAAGAGATCCCCAGAATGTAAGAGTAAGTTCATTACACATCTTGCAACAGTGCACGATTAAACTAATTAATACATAAGTGAATGAGATAAACATGTAAACCACATGGAAAGTAAGCAACACGCTTCCTCATAAAAAATATTCAAAATTACTAAATAACACTTCTTTGGAGTATTTTTAAAACAGAGGAAATATGTGCGTGTATGTGTGTGTGTGAAAAGAGAGGGAGAAATGACTCAAAGAAAGTTGTAGTTGATAAACCTAGAATCAGTTCCTACCCTTTGAACTAGCCGCAAAGCTGCAACCCATAAACCTAAAAAAGTATTGTGCCATGTAGTTTCGTTAACTGCTTGCAAAGCTTTCACTAAACCTGCAAAATGACTTCAGCTAAATGATACTTCTCTGAAGATCAGAAATTTCATTCAGGTATATAGAAGACTAAAGCTTTGTGAGATATTGATTTTCACCAGTAAGATATTCAACAGCACTAGCTGCTGCCACTTGTGATCCATCCAAGGTATCTTCCAGAAAAATATCAATAGGAAGCCAAAGTGCAGACCAGCTAGCACCATGAGATTGACTAGCAGAAGATAGCTTTGAACCAGAGGTCATGACTGCATAGAACTCCCGCCTTGATACTGTTGTGCATTCACGAGACAAAATCTTGCAAGTATCTGATGTCAACTGCAGAAGGGTCTCCGGAGTAAAGTGTTTCAAGTTCCTTAGCACTACCGAGTTTTCAGCAAGCAGCTGTAGTTCATTGACAAAATCACCCCAATGTGATACCCTGAAAAGAGTAAAATTTTTATAATTCTGAAATCTTGTCCGAAATTTAATCATAATTTTGGTTATACTTTTAATCTCATGAGCATAATAGAGTATTTAGAAGCATTGGCCAAATCAAAGTCAAGCTCGTACATGTTTTGATTTGCCAAATATAGAATCCTTGAAGTTACTTTGTTTTGGAGAAATTCTCCAATGATCTCAATAGCCATTGCAGTATTTGTCTTCAGAAAAATTTCATCGTGCCCGGTTTTCTTGCCACTAAAGCAATCGTCACCATCAATTTCCATATCTTGTGGCCTGGTTGGCCATCTAGGCTTTTTCTCAGGGGTATGTTCCAGTAATCCTTCATCATCTAATGATGCTTCCAGTAACTGCCATACAATTGAAAAGATAAATTCAACAAGAATAAGCCCAGTTTCACACACCTCGAGGCCATACACTTGGGAAAGATGAAGAGCATCATCAATTGATGTCATGACCCTGTAATTCATTAATTGAATGTCAATACTAATGGTAAAATATATAAAAGAAAGGTCACTTATGAAAACAAGTATGAAAGAAAGCAGTTAATAGCAAGGCATCTTATTAGGTAGGTTTATGCAATCTTTTAGCCAACAAGAATTCCTATAAAATCAGTGTCTTCTGACACGGACAGACACAGCCAAAACGGGGACAAGGGACTAGTAGATGAATAATGTAATAATCTACAAGACTATCAACAATAATAAATATAAAAAAATATAGCTTTTCTGTCCCATTAGATGCCTCAAAAGAATACTCTGGCTCTCAAGAACTTCCAATTCAATTTAAAGTGATTCTCCATAAACAAGGTTTTCTTTAACCCACAAGGTATTGTACCAACATCTGCAACAACATTTAAGTCAAAGAATCATAACTAACTGTTTCCAAATGTAAGTTATATAGCATTACCAATAACCATTTGAAATTTTATCAATGTATCAGTCTTCATGAGGGACGGAGCCACTGTGTGACCATGGTCAATGAGCTTGCAGTGGACCAAAAAAGGAAGTAGCTTATGTCTTCAAGTTGATGAAATCAGGTTTACTTAACAAGGTTTTCCAGCATCATAAACAGTAGGCTGCATAATCTACATTCCAAGCAATTTATATTGGCACCATTCATTGGACTAATAACTCAACTCAACTTAACTACGCATTAAATCTCAAAATAGTTGGGGTCAGCTACAAGAATCCTTTTCCTCTATTCGCTGTGAGCAAACTTCTACCCCATCTAACCCATTACACCTACATCAAGTCACATTTTCTAACTACGGCATCTACTGGCCTACGTTGGATATATCCACACAACAGTAAACAGTTCTCTCCCATTTCATTTGTGCAACCTCAAACTTCGTACGTATCTCCTCATTTTATATTCTATCTTTTTCTTATATGTCCAGTCATCCATCTCTACTCATTGGTACTAATAGGATGCAGAAATTTGTTTAATCCAACATATTGGGAATTGCTTTGGCTTCTAAACATTCGCAAATAATAAGGAATCCAAAATAGACTAGTCAAGTCAAGAAAAGAAGATTAGCAACTAAGAGGTAATAGAAAGTTCTTTTGCAGTTATGATCAATAAAGTGCAAAGGCTAATTTCCATGATAATGCTTTAGATCAAAGCCTTCGTCTAAACAGTATTTAAATGAACTTTATGTTCTTTCCAAAAGCCAAACCTCTTCCATAATAAATATTGTTGTGTTTTGTCTTGTGTATTCAATGAGGTCAAAGTTTAGTTGTGCGATCCGTTGGATAATTACGATCCAAGAGGGACCTGAAAAATAAATTTTAATTCACGAAATGGAGGAATGGGCTAAGGATTCAGTATGTTTTTTTTTTTTTTTAGCAAAGACACTTATATTTTCTCCGAGAACAGAATAGTGAATTGCAATCTCTTCATTGAGAATGTAAGCTAGATTGAGTCGAACCTCGATACAACTTGTGTGCTTTTGCTTGTTTTCATTTTTTAGTTATAGATTTCATCCTATTCTCGCTTTGGTTTTCACAAATCTAGTAGCCAGTAATGTTAGTTAGCAACTTTAGAAATTTCATGAAGTAAAATAAGAAGAGCCAATTAGTAAGGCCTAATCGTCTGGTTGAAGACAGAAGAGAGTATGAAAAAGTACACATAAGTCCTAATCATTCCTCCAGAATTACCAATAAGTCCTATTATAGTTTCACAAAACCAGTACTTTACAAGGTTTCTTTCCACATACATATTTACTTTACATCAATGCAAATTGTACCATTTTTACCCACGTACCTAAACTTTTTAAGATTTATAATTATATACCGATGTAAATTATATACTAACTTTTTAGGAAATTATTCAATGCAATTATAAAAAATCTAAATTCATGATATAGTAATTGAAGAACAAATAAAAGATGCTAACAATAATATTGACGTGTTCCCATTCTTACTTTCATATTTTTAGCTACAATATTAAAACCTTTGAAAGAGACAATTAGGCTGATTTGTATTGTTCCTTTACCTGTTATAGGATAGAAAATGATTTTACGAAAAAAAAATGTTGAACGTAGTTAATAATATGAGAGAACTAAGAAAAGGTGTTTTTATTTGAATTTATTAGTTCTTTACCTATTTCATTTTGCTTTTATTTTTGTGTTTAAAGTATCAATTCGTACAGTTTTGGTTTTCAAGCATCATATAATAGAAAAACTAAGGGAAAAAAAAAAAAAAAAGAGAGAGAAAGGAATCAAGCTTCACTTTTATATCTACCAAATCAAATTTATATATATATATAAAATATACTTTTTTTCAAATTAATTAGAAAAACCATAGTAAAATCAAGAAATAAGTAACATAAATGGAGCTATTATGAAACATGAATGAAATCTATAGGTAATGTAGGGAAAGTATATACGTCAGATTCATTTCGAAACAAATATTTAAACTTAGTAGTTATTGATCTTGTGAAAATAAAATCGGCTAGTACTTAGGACATGAGAGAATGACTTATTAGAACTTTTCTCAAAAGAATATAGCCAAAAGAAGTATGAACAATTTTCGAATCACAAAATTAAGAAAGTTATATGATTAAACAGATTTCTCTTGCATGGCTCTTGTTTTTCAACTCTTCAACATAACTATAGTGTAGAAGCCTAAATTCTCAATCCATTAAGTGCTTCCTCTTCTCAATGTATACAGCTCTAAAGTTATCAGCATTCAACATAAACCGAACAAAAAACCTAGATTGTTCCATTCTGGACAAACCATACGGGGATAGATCTATTTGTTTTGCTCCATAAGAGTGGTAACAACTGCAACATCGAAGATTATATTAGCCAGATGAAAATCGAGTTCAAATTTGCAGGATGTCTTTGCTTCTTATGTCCCTCAGTAGCCAACCAAAAACTCTAACCCTCGGCTGAATATTAATGTTGAACTAAAACGTTCAGTCCACTCAAGAGCCACTAAAAGAAAACTTTGATATATATATATATTTTCTAAAGATTATACTCAACTCAACTGATTTAAGCCTCAAATTCCAAACTAGTTGGGTTCGGCTACATGAATCATTTTCCTCCATTCTTCTCCCCGTGTAATTCTGAGTCTCCCTCTACCTTGTCGAACTCCTTCCATCTGCACCAAGTAACATCTCCTAACTACGGCATCCCCATGTAATTCAAGGCATCATTTTTTTTAAAGGTTACTTACTAAAAAAGAAATAACGACAAATTAGGAGTACTGACAGAAAATAGCTAGATGATTCACTTAGAAGATCTTTATCTAAGGCCTCTACTTAAGAATTCTAAATAAGTCCATTTTAAGTCACTTCATAAAGTTCTACGCTATAATATTACAAAGATTAACAAAGTTATACACACAATTTAGGTATTGTTTACATCTAGTACAAACAACAAGTAAGCCCATGACAAACAAGAAAATATGCCTTCATTATGCTAGAAATAGGAAGAATAATGATGATAATAATATATAAAGACTTCCCCTAAGAACTACTTCTATTTTGATATTAGCCGTTAAAACAAACAAAATAGTTTTGCAGAAAATTAGATAATGATGAACCTCACTTTTGATAATTTGGACCACGAACATGAGATGCAAGTGTAAATGTGTGCCGCTTGAGGAGTTCCATGTAAAGCCTGTAAGCAGCAGGGTGACGCAGTCTATTTGGAATCACTCTGTAGTAAATAACAAGCGGGCAAGTGGCTAATATCATTAAAAGTAAAAACTCAAATAGCCTGAGATGCCATTAAGACTATATCTCTAGCTGAACTTATCAATTTGGCAAAGTATATAATATAGCTGAATATGCATACTTAATTAAAAACTCAAATGTGTTTTATTGCTTCTTTTTTCTGTGGATACAAAAACATTTATGCCATTGCAAACAATTTAGCAATGTAAATAACATAGATATGTACGCTTAATTGAAAACCCAAATGTGTTTTATTGCTTCTTTTTCTGTGGGTACAAAAAACACTTATGCCTTCGCAGACAAATAATTGGAAAAGTAAAAAGCAAAAAATAATTAATTCCTAAACACACACACACACACAAACAAAGAAAATAAAAACATCCTAACGAATGATAATACAAGTGAGATATTTGAGCAAGGACCTGGTAGAGAGAATGGCGAGAACAAGCAAAGGAGGGACTATATTGGCCGTCAACGCCTTCTCAAGAAACTTCCACGTGATGGGTACGTGATTGTCCCAACAGATGTGAGAAACCAATAGATGGGCGAGCTCGATGGAAGGCAAAGAGACGCCGGCAGAGGTGAGAATGGAATTGAGCTGAGTCACCCAAAGAAGAGGGTCACTGTACTTGTTCTGAGCTGACTTGGTTAGCTCCAGGATTGTGTCCCAGAGACTCGGCTGACTCGCATGTACGGCCACCGCCATGGGTCTGAGAGAGTAGAAGAGCTTTAGGTTATTGGGGGCAAAACGTACAGACAGGAAAGAAATAGTTTGACTCGTCAAGATACTGAAGTCTGAAGAAGAAGAATATGAGAAATGTGAATTTGTCCGAGTATGCAAGTTCCAGAACTGTTTGCGTTTGGACTTTCAAACTGGAAGAAGCCAATCAGTTTCCCAGGCGCGTCATTGACCTTTCTGTAATTTTCCCTCCTCTCTCTTTCTTAGGACCCAGCAATCACAAAGTCTAATAAAATTATCTATATTCAATGTTTTAAAAACCGACAACAAAAAAATTTATCTTATCTTGGATCATTTGTTTAATTGTTATTGAATTAATAATCAGATAGAAAGATGTTATAAATATATTTGATTTTTTATTTTCAATATTATATATATGACATAATTTATATTAATTATAAATACTAAATATATAATATAAAAAATAAAATAATAATTTAATATTTATTAAATAATAAGAAAATAAAATTACAAATACTTAAATATAATTATTAATAGTTAACACTATTATGCATTATAACATTCAAGTTTTAACATATAAGTCAAAATGATAAAAGTAATATCAATATAAAAAATAATTATTTCACTAATTTTTAATATATAAATTACTAAATACACAAGAAAATAAAAAATAATAATTCAATATTTATTAAATAAAAAAAAATTACATTACAAATAGTCAAATATAGTTATTAATAGTTAATACGATAAATAATTAATTTATTGTGAATCACAATATTCAAGTTTCAACTTATGAAAAATAATAAAAACAATATCAATATAATAAATAATTATTTCACTAATCTTTAATACAAATAATGATTTTTATGAGTTAAAAAAAAAATTCGGGTCAATCAACTTAGTACCCATTTTTATCGATTTTTACTGTTTTTACCCTTTTTGACCAATCCAACTACTAAAATAGTTATATGATTTAACCCTGATCCAATTCACTAGAAACGACGGTCCAACCGACTGGATCGATCCAATTTTCAAAACATTGTTTATATCTATATTATACTTACTATACAACTATATTTTACTAAAACTCTAAACAACGCTTCTAACTTTTAATTAATTCTTTATATCTACACTATACAACAATAAATTATTATGCATGAAATTAATTATTTTTAATTTAATTATCTTTAAATTAATTATAAATAAATTATATACGAATAATATATATAGCATATTTTAAATAAACTATAATACAAATTATATATAAAAATAATAACTATCATACCTTGAAAATTATAAATAAATTATATATGAATAACATATAAATAGCATATTTTAAATCAACTATAAGTATAAAAAAAAGAACAAAAGTGAGCTATCAAACCTTGAAAATATTGAGAATTTTCTTTAAATTGGTGAGAGATAAGAGAATTTGAGAAAATTAACGAATTTGATGAGAATGATGAAAAATTGATAGCTTTTATAGAGTTTGAAATAATGAAAGGTTGTTTGACAACCTTTCAATAATTATCTATCTTCTCTCTTTCTTAGGACCCAACAATCACAAAGTCTAAAAAAATTATTTATATTCAATATTTTAAAAATCAGTGATCGACTCAAAAAATTTATCTAGTCTCAAATCATTTGTTCAATCTTGATCATACCAAAATGATGTCATAAATATATTTAATTTTATATTTTAAATATAATATATTTTTTATTAATTACAAATACTAAATACACAAGAAAATAAAAAAATAATAATTCAATATTCATTGAATAATAAGAAAATCACATTACAAATGATCAAATATAATTATTAATAGTTAATACGACAAATAATTGATTTATTGTGTATCACAATATTAAAGTTTCAATTTATGAATCAAAATAATAAAAACAATATCAATATAAAAAAATAATTGTTTCACTAATATTTAATATATAAATACTAAATACACAAGAAAACAAAAAATAATAATTCAATATTTATTAAATAATAAGAAAATCACATGACAAATAGTCAAATATAGTTATTAATAGTTAATTCGACAAATAATTAATCTATTGTGCATCACAACAATCAAGTTTAAACTTATAAAAAATAATAAAAATAATATAAATATAAAAAATAATTCTTTCACTAATCTTTAATATAAAATATAAATATTCCACTAATATTTAATACAAACAATAATTTTTATAAGTAAAAAAAAAAGGTTCAAGTCAATTAACATGGCACCAGTTCTACCAATTTTAAAGATTTTTTATATTTTTGATCGATTCAACTACTAAAACGGTTCTTTGATTTAACCTGGTCTAATTTGTCACTCAAACGACGATCCAATCGACTGGATCAATCCTGTTTTCAAAACATTGTGTGTAAATATATGCTATACTTACTGTACAATTATATTTTACTAAAACTCTAGATAACGCTTCTAAGTTTTAATTAATTATTTATATCTATACTATACAACAATAAATTATTATGCATGAAATTAATTATCCTTAATTTAATTATCTTTAAATTAATTAGAAATAAATTATATAGGAATAATGTAAATAGGATATTTTAAATAAATATAATAAAAATTATAAAAAGAAAATAACTATCATACCTTGAAAATTATAAATAAATTATATATGAATAACATATAAATAGCATATTTTAAATAAACTATAATTACAAAAAAAGAAAAGAAAAAAAAGTGAGCTATTATACCTTTAAAATATTGAGAATTTTCTTCAAAAATGGTGAGATAAAAGAAATTGAGGAAATGAATGAATTTGATGAGAATAATGCAAAATTGATAGCCTTTATAGAGTTTGAAGTAATGCCAAAAAAAAAAAAAAGAACTCAGTCTAATTGTTGGAGTGTGGGACACGAAGGGGATAAAAGGGGAGTTGAAGGGCAAAAAGGAAGAAAAAAAAGGGTGAGTGTGCATGTTGGGCCACAAGGACGAGAAGCGTCCATTGAGCCTCTTCTTGGACGCGTGTCCTAAGGCGCGAGATGCAGGTCGTGGCATGGCCAGGCTTGACTGTTAAGTAATGTTGATACCCAAGAAGTGTCATCTATTTCTAACTCTGAGCAAAATAAAAATACAAAATTCATTTAATTTATATGAATTTTACAATTCATTTTATTTTTGATGAATTTTACAATTCAGTTCATTTTATGAATTCTCCTATTTGAAATAGAAATTACACTAAAAGAATTTAGTACAATTCTCTTATTTAAAATAAATAAATAATTGATTTTAGGTTAAGTATTTTTCCCATACTATCACTAATTTTTTTTTAAAATAAAATTAGGATTAGACTAAAAATATAAAAACAAATAGACAAGAAAAAATTTAATTAATTAGATGAATATGTGAGATGAAATAGTGATGCTTTTCATCAATTTATTTAAGTAAAAAACATGTATAATATTAAAAACAAAGACCAAATAGTAGTCATTCCATTTTAATTGTTCCAAAGGGAATTTCGTGCACAAAAATTTTGGTGCTTACCGATTCATCGCCTTAGTCTATTCACCTGGATGTTACTTACTGATTATCAAATTCATTTCACCAGGGCATCTTTCAAAGCAGTTACATGGTGACATCAGATTTGATAGTTACTCAAATGATAGGAGCCACAAGTTATTTAAAAAAAAAAAAAACTGAGTAAGAGCAAACAAAGAAAGGTCTAACTACTATATCTGAAAAATATTAATCATTCTTTGCCTAGCATATGAAATATTTACGAAATTCTGACTGGATACATAACTCTGCTATGAGTATGCAAAACTTCAACGTACATCCTATCTGATGTCTCCTTAACCCTCAGTTTCACCTTCAATTGTACTTCATATTCTTGTCAAGTAGAGAGGTAAGTCATTCTGTGCAAATTCCCTATCCACGACCAATAAAGGGTGAAGGAAGATGTGCTTTAAAGGTAATCTCATGGATAGATCAATTACTTAGATTGTGCATCTATAGTCTCAAATCCAGACACCAACACCTATAGTCTGGTCTTGACACCTTATAGAGTTCATCTGGTGTCATATTTTCGAGTTCCTTGGATCTCCAAGGATCCGAAGAGCTGATTACCTTTGGGGATGAGTTAGTTGCAGCCCATGTTACAATGCCTTCTAGATTATGAGCTTGGCCTCGGATTCTCTTGTAGAGTCTCATGACAGAAACACAATCTTCAAATGGATCATGCGTCCCTGACTGAATATCATAACTGTAGAGCCAAACCACAATGATAGAAAAACAAGATTAATAAAATTAGAATAGGAGCTGCATTTACTAACAAATGCCAATACTCCTGTTTGAGGTGCACAAAGGATTGCCCAAGAGAAAAAAAAAAGGATCATGGATGTGCCAACAGTTAAGAGGAAACTTTAATTATTGAAAGATGCATATTTGAAGATCTCAAACACTGATGCCAATACTTCTATCAAAGAACTAATTCACCCAAAAGCTTAAGGTGTCAGGGAAAGAACCATATACAAATTGCTGACTTAAAAGGATAGATAGATAACTATATATTTAATATTTAAGAAAGTAGTGCTAGATTGTTTATCCATAGATGGACAATTCAATCAGAATAGAAGAGTGCAAACAAAAAAATTTAAATGAATATAAATTACCCCAGATATGTTCTTGTGAGATACTTGAGCGAGTGGCTGACCAAGTTTGTTTTCATCAACGGATGATATTTTGCAGTATCCCTGCAAGGAGAAACAAAAGAATCAGCACAGAAGTGTAATTTCTGTTTGGTTAAAATGTTTTCCACCCAGAGGAAAAACTTGCTCAACTTGCAGCCACCTCAAGTGTCAAGATACAAGGAAGCCAAGCAGAACTCGTACTTATAAAGGAAAGCCTTTCAACTAGTATCTAATAACTCAGTATATAGGAAAATCTTTTCACTCGTAATGAATCACAGTAAATTTACAGACAATTAAATTTTTTAACTCATTGAATAACTCAGCAAATCTATTTAGGAACACCTTTTAAACTCAAAACATTAATTGATCAACAGCCAAAACTAGCACATTTTTGGACAGCAGAGAGAATACAGCTTCGTATACAAAATACTAAACACATTAACACGAGGCTATAAAGAACAATTAAACATTTTCAAAGAAATTTGATTACCGTGACTTGTGATGAGCCCAAGAGAGTATGTAAACTAAGATATGATGTACAACTCCATATATAACATTGAAACTCATAAGGAGCTTAGCAGTGTTATAACATCGAGCACAAACCTAAAAGAAAAGTTTAGTTACCTCAGCATGTGATCAGGATAATTCATTCTCAAGCAATCCAAATCATGTTCCAAGTCATGCCCCACAAGAAGCCTGGCCTGTCCACCATTCAACCTTACTCTCCCTACAGACTCTCCATTGTACAGGATTTGCAATACCTTTTCCTGAACATCCTTAAGTGGCATGGCATCTTTTAGATGCTCCTCTGTCAACCCAGTTATTTCATATCTGAAAAGACTCAAGAAGAAGTATTAAGAAACATAAACTATCAGCATACCTCATTCTAAAAAATTGGCTACTTTTTTCCACTCAAGAATTGAGAATGAAGCACACAAGTTGAGCTACCTGTAATTAGTGATGGAAATTTGAGGCTGTACATAAGTGTGGAAAATCAAATTCTCATCTTCATCAATAAGACATATTCTAGCACAAAGATCCAGGGATCCATCACTTCCACCACCAACCATTTCACAATCCATAGCAATTGCTTTAGGACCTCTATCAGTGTTGACTTCATCAACAGAATTTGCGATATAAATTTGGGGTCCTGCATATGACGTTGTTGCTGTTCCCTGCAACAGATCAGCACAAAGTTCACATATTAGACACGTGTACATATCTAAGTACATTTACCAGCCAGTAAATTTCTTTGGTTGGTTAATAACTTAAGTTGCAGAAGATGACAATTCTGTTTTCTTTTTTGTATAATCTCTTGAAGTTCACTTGTCTACTTACTAGTGGAGCAGGTGCAGATAGGCGACACATTTCTTTATGCTCACCACAGTAAGCAGGGTTGTCAAACACCTTCAAGCATAATTCACAACCTTGTCTAGAGAAAATCTTAGAGCAATTTCCTTTTGGCAATGGACCTGAATACAGAAAACCAATAGATAAAAGGGAAAAGAAGAAACAATAGAAAACTACATATAGATGAGTCATAGATCATATTCAGTAATGACATAATCAAATTGAAAATGCAACAACATTTACCAACTAGATGTTCCCTCAAGTGATTCAAAGGATTTGCAGTGCTTTTCACAGACCCCACATCTAGGCTGATGGATCGAGTGGTGTGAGACTTTCATGTGTTCAATTAGATGCTCTTTTTTCTTATATTGCTTGTAGCATGCAGAGCATTTGTGTCTGTAAGCACGAGTCAACTATAATCAAATATTTTAAGCCAACTAGCAAAGAGAATATACTAATATATATGAAAAAAACAAACAGGAAAAGAATAATTCAGATGAACCTGCACCATGAGTAATTTAATTACACTGTCTATACTATCTGTAATACTCATACAGTTGTTATATCATGTTTGAAGGTTCAAATTCATTACAGTAACAGGTCAAGCCCTATATCCAGTGAAAAGAGAATAGCAAATAGAATTTTAGTCCTATATTTGTGCTGTGTAAAATAGGACAACACGAGAAAAATAAATGAAAAGATCTGACCCACAAAAAGGCAGTTTTCCAGAAAATGAAAGAAACTAGCGAATTTTAAGCTGGTAATTAAAGAAATGTTGTGAATCCTAGAAGAAGAGGTGCTATGTGAGCCCAGAAGAGCCCAAAAACATATAATAATAGATAAAGCACCAAATTTATTATGAATAGTTGTTTCTCCTATGGTAAGTGATTTAAGTTCTGTTCTGTTCCATAAAGGAAGCATCTTACGGCATTGAGGATTAGCTTAAGCTTAAACCATCAAAAATACTATGATATTAGGGTATGATCCATTGCAGTTTGCTGTTACTTTGCTTCCCTATAGAATATCAGGAACTATGAAGATAAACCCTACAAAATAGTAAATCGAAAAATGAAAAGTAACCCTGAACAACAAATGGAAAATTTTGACACCGCAAATATAATTACAAAAGTGCATGGGTCTTCAGTAGCAGCAGCGACCAACAAAACCAAAGTAGATGAGTATAGTATAAAGAGGCTGGAAGAAAATAACCATTTAAGAAATCCCAGCATCTATATACCATATTACGGATGGATGGAATGTGAAAATAGACATACAAATTGGCTATTACAACAAAACTAGGCTGCCATAAAACCTAACTATGCACAATGCAGCAAAACAAGGCAACCTTTGCTTCCAAAAGTAGTAATTTACTCTAAAAAAATCTGACCCATGACATAGAGTGGGAAAGTTCCCGGAAATATTTAAAACTAAAATTTAACAATTCTTTCCAGAAAGATCTCTACCAATCAAGCACAACTTCCCTGCTACGCTTGCATGTCGTAATTATCAAACGGAAAATCACAGAAACTTGAAAAGCCAATAGGGATTCTATGTAGCAACCAAACAATGCCCCTTCAGAGAAATAAAAACCAAAAATCTACTCTATGTACTCTATGCGAAATGGGTAACAGATTGTCACATACTAACATACAGATTTCGCAAAGAAGAGAGAGAGAAATGCTACCTTCTGGTTATGGTTTTAGGAGGGTTTGCATCGGCTTCCATTGGTGTTAGAGGAGCTTGACAACGAAGAAGTGAAAAGAATAGTTATTCGGCCAATGACAGCCCGTGTGGCGCTTGGAGCATTTCCCAGTGACCCAGTGGCGGCGGAGCTGACATTTATTTTTGGGGAGACTAAAATTTTTACATAAAAGTATTTTATTTTACTGTGTAAAATATAAAGTTTTACCTATGGAATTAAATGTCACGCATTTTTCTACGAACGAAATTTAAGATATTCATGAATTATTGATATTTGATTGTATTTTAAATTACAATTAGGTATTTTTAATATTTTTTAATATTATATTTTTAAAATTTTAATTTTTAAAATTATCTTACTGTCAATAAAAAAATAAGCAATAATAGAGGTTATTGTCAAAAATTAATAATAAAGTTTTACCTATGGAATTAAATTTCATATATTTTTCTACAATACAAAAGAAATTTATCTATTTTTAAATTACGGATACGAAATTGTTATGACTGATATTTAAATATATTTATAAATATTTATTAATATCTAATTATAATTAAGAATATGATCAGATATTTTTGAAATTTTTAAATATTGTATTTACAAATTTTAATTTTTAAATTTTTTTTAAGATCTTCTTAATGTCAATAAAAGAAAACAAAAACAAGTAATAATAAAAATTAACGTCAAGAATTAATAACTAAATATTTAGTGATATGTAATTTTTTTTTAATTCATAAAACAAATAAATTTTATTTTAACTATTTTCTTTAAATATTTTTTTTAATATTTACTATGAGTTTATATTTTTAATTAAAAAATTATAACTAATAAATTTTAATATTTTTATGTTTTATATATTAATACTTAATTATGAACAATTAAGTTTTATTAACTAAATTATAATCTTTCATCCAATTCTCGGCGAAAGAACCTGATTTTCTTTTTTTTTTATTCCCCCATGCATTGACTAGTAGCTCATAGAGACCCAAAGAAGCCATAGTAGACCAAGCTAGAGAGCTTTCGCTCTCGGGGTTTGTAATTTTTGGAAGGTACAGTAAGTTAAGTAGAAACTTCAATGGATCACGGCTCAAAAGACGATATTGATATAAGTGAATCTGAAATGGATGAGTATGAAGAAAAATCTTATGAAGAATTAAAAAGTGGAAGACAACAAGTGAAAATTGCAGATAAAGCTTTTACTTGTCCCTACTACCCGAAAAAAGAGAAAACGTGATTATTTGTATAAGGAACTCCTTCAACATGTTTCTGGCGTTGGTAAGAGTAGTACATAAAAGAAAAGTGCAAAAGAGAAGGTCAATCATTTAGCCTTAGTGAAGTATTTGGAAAGAGATCTTGCAACCATGGATGGTCTTTCAGAACCTGTAACTGAGGATGATCCTCCATCTGGCCCTGGGTTGGGATAGTGGTTAACATTCCCACTAGATGTGCAGATGATGGAAGCTTTGTGGGAGAAAATGGATCCAAGTTGAAGGATGAATATAGAAACAAGGGGTTTAATGTAAGATGCAACTAGAGTTTCATAAAAGAGAGCTGGAATTGCGGATGGTAGAATTGGAAAAGCGCAAATCATAGAATTGAAAGTAACAGAAAAATGTTAGAAGAAGAGATTGAGAAGAACGGCATGAAAGATAATTCTCCTCAGTTGGTTGCTCTGGAGCAATAGAAGGCTGATGAAAATGTTATGAAACTGGCAGAAGATCAACAGAGGCAAAAAGAACAACTCCACAATAAAATTAGTCAGTTGGAAAAACAACTAGATAAGAAACCAAGCTCTGGAATTGGAAATCGAGCAACTAAAAGGAACACTAAATGTTATGAAGCACATTGGAGATGATGGAGATGTAGAAGTTCTGAAGAAGATGGAAGCTTTACTTAAAGATTTAAGAGAAAAGGAAAGCTCTCTTGAAGATGTAGAAGCATTGAACCAATGCTAATTATGAATGAGCGTAAAAGCAATGATGAGCTTCAAGAAGCTCGAAAAGAATTGATTAATGGCATTAAAGAGATTTCAAGTTGTGCCCATATTAGTGTGAAGCGAATGAAAGAACTTGACACTAGACCATTCCATGAAGCAATGAAGAGAAAGTATAATGAGGAAGATGCAGAAGAGAGAGCTTCAGAACTATGCTCATTGTGGGAAGAATATCTAAATGACCCAGACTGGCATCCATTTAAAGTTAGTACGGTTGAAGAGAAGCATCAGGAAAGTATTGACGAAGAGGGTCAAAAGCTAAAAGATTTTAAAAAGGAGATGGGTATTGGAGCATACAAAGCTGTGGTAGCAGCTCTAATGGAAATAATAAACGAATACAATCCGAGTGGGCGGTATATAACCAATGAATTGTGGAACTATGGAGAATGAAGGAGGGCAACATTGTGAGAGGGAATTGCATTTCTACTGAACAAATGGAAAATAAGCAATCGCAAAAGGGAAATGTGGTGAAGGAATTGACATGTATGTAAGAAAGCCATTCTTAAAGTTGGATCGCATGTCACCAATCATCAGGTCCGGGGAGCTGCCATATTTGATGGTTGTATTGTTTGAATAAACTAAGCTGAGTAGCTTGTTTTATCTCACTAGGTTAATGCTCCATGCATGTGAATATACTGCATTCATGCTGGGCAATGTGTGGAATAAGACATAAATGTAAAACCTGTTTGACTAAGTAGCTGTTAATCCAGAACCTGTTCTGATTCTTTTTTTCAAAAAAAAAAATATAAACTAAATTGTACAATTAGATTTTATTAGTATAAAAACTTAAAGTTATAGAGAAAAAACTATTATATAGAAGCTAGTTAAATGATAAGAAAATAAATATAATAAAATATAAGTATTATCTCTAAATTTTATTTTATTTAGTTAATATGTATTAGTTGTATTATGTATAATTTAATAAATGGTTGAGATTAAACATATAAAAAGAAAATATAAATGATATGTGAAGAGACAAATAAAGTCTTCAAACATGCAAAATTAATTATTATATACATTACCAATCAGTTATATATAAATATCATATAATACTTTTACATATATTTATATGTGTATGGGATTTTAAGCCATTTTCATAATGTCTCTGATACGTATTTGATACATTTTCTTTTATAGACTGACTGATACTATATCAAGAAATGACATTTTAATCCTCGTTTACCTATATTTTAAGTAGATTTTTTTATTTTATTTTTTGCACAAATTATAAGGTGGAACAGTATAAACAAGTTCCCAACTTAACAAGTTTTTTATTTTATTATTATTTTGTATAATATCATATTTAATATTTTTATTAGATTTTAAATTTTAACCGATGAGTCTTTAGTTTGAAAAGTAAATATATTACCTAACTTTTAATTTTGGAGGGTCCATGATATTAAATATGAGAAAAATAAAATGCTAAGTATTAATTTTATATTATAATATTAATATTTTAAAAAAAATTTGGGGGCATGGCTTCTTCAGTTCCTTAATGGCTATGCCCTTGCCCATGTTTAGTTTCAAAAATATAAATATTTATCTACTTGTAATAATTTAATGTGTCAAACAAGAAATGAAAACTAGAAAGAAAGAAAAAAAAAATAGTCCATTACAATTTTTTTTTATAAAAAAATAGGCGAGATCTTTAAAGTAAGGCTGATTAAGCGGGTCGACTACGTCAACTACTTTTTTGAGTTTGAGAGTTAATTCGGCCCGAAATAATACCAAAATGACGATATAATTGATTCAACCAATTTGACCAGTATGAGTGTTAAAATACTGAAAATATGTACAATTGAACTGAAATTGACATAATATATATGCATAATGAATATAATGATTTGTGTTACTTAACTTGTGTAAAAGTACAGTAAGAAAAAATACTTTTTAATTCAAATTGTTTAAAAAATAATTATAAAAAGTGATTTGACTGTTGTAGTTTAAATTTTATAAAAATGCATAATTGAAAGGAAATTAGAAGAGTGTATAGCATTTATAATTCAAATTAAATTCAAACGCATAATTGAAAGAAAATTCGCTGAGTGTATATTGATTTCAGTTCAAATCATAGAAGCGTGCATAATTAAAAGAAAATTAATAGATTGTATGACGATTTTAGTTTAAATTATATAAACATGTATAATTAGAAAGAAAATAAGAACTAGACCCAAAGAGTGTTTAATTTTTATTTTATTTTAACGCTCATGCGTGTCACCTGACCAACTTACATTATATTTATAGAGATTTTATTCTCTTAAACCTTGAAACCTTTCCAAAAAGATTTGAATTCAGGTAGTCAATGAAAGAGCACATATTCTTGACCACCATGTCAACCTATTTAGCGTTTAGAATTCTTTACATTAAAGCCCACTACTAAAGTGAGATAGATACATAAGAAACTTACATGGTTTTATTTTTGTACTTTATAAATGACTAAATGTCCGTAATATACTACAAGTACAGTTTTAGAATTTTACTTCAAGTAAAATTGTCAAATGTCCTAATAAAAAAATAATAATGAACATGAAGTATAGTATTTACTGTACAATTTTCATCGATGATACAAACAATTCAACCAATCGGATAGTCTAAGTCTTAAAAACACTAAAAATATGTACAATTGAACTGAAATTGACATAATATATATACATAATGAATATAATGATCTATGTTAGTTAACCTGTGTGTAAAAGCATGGTAAAAAAACATACTTTCTAAATAAAATTATTTTAATTTTTTTAACAAGTGTCCGTAGGACACTCGTTAGAAAAATTAAGCACACCCGTTAGAAAAAACTTTTACAAAATAAATATAAAAATTTATTTGACCGTTCTAGTTTAAATTTTATAAACATGCATAACTGAAAGGAAATGAGAAGAGTATATTGTTTTTATTTTCTTCTTTTGGAAATTTAAATTCTTTTTAAAAAAAAAAAGCAGGTTGTTGTTGTTGTTTTTTGTTTTCTTTTCGGTAAGAGATTAATTTTCTAATTCAATCACATTTGTTTATCAACAAATAAGCGTAATTTGTATAAGTAATTATATATATATATATTTGCCCGATAAGTAGAGACGAACTTACAGATTAAAAATAAAAGAAGATTTATACTCAAAGAGTGTTTAGTATAATTTTTTAATGGTCAAGTGTGTCCACCTGATCAACTTTCATTATATTTATACAAATTTTACTCTCTAAAACCTTTTCAAGAAGATTTGAATTCAAGTAACCTATAAAAAAAAAGTACAAATTCTTGATCATTATGTCACTCCTTAGTGTTTAGAATTTTTTTAATTAAAGACCAATACTACTTAAAGTGAGATAGATATATAAAAAACTTACATGGTTTTATTTTTGTACTTTATAAATGACTAAATACCAATAATATACTACAAGTACATTTTTAGTATTTTACTTTAAATAAAATTGTCAAATGTCCTAAGAAAAAAAAAATAATGGCTATGAATTGTAGAATTTACTGTGTAAATTTCATCGACAAATTCAAATATGAAAACGAGAATGAAAATCTTTGAACAACACATGGAAAGGAGAATGAAAAATGATTGGAAGTGAACTATGAAAATGCATATGAATCTTGAAACTGGAATGAAGAAGAAAAAATATTTTAAGTTTTTCGAAAAATATTCCATTAAAAAGATAATAGATATAAAGGCATAGAGTATGGACCCATATCGTGGTCTAACAAACTGCTTCAATTCTGAAGAATGAATATGAGTAGCAAGGACCTCATTTACCTTTCCTATCCTATATTTTCACAATAACTGGAGAATAGAAACTGTTTCCATCTTTTCCTTTTTGATTGAAAACTGTTTCCATCTTTAAAAACATAAGAGAGTGAGCTGTCTTCTTTATAAATACATATGGAGATATGGACTTTAGATCAGGTTCCCAATATGAAGCAAAACTATGACATGTCATCACTCATGAAATACAGTCAAACATTCAAGGATTGATTTTTCCAAAAGCAAATCTTATAATCCAACAATGGCAAAAAGAACTAGAATAGTGCAAGGGAATGGTGTAATACTAAATTTTACACCTAGCATAATCTGAACTTGACAAAATAGGAGAGCATTCTTGCCTTAATTTGTCACAAATAAGCAATTACACAGAAGCACGCTATTGTTAGAAGAGTTTTTAGCCTTAAGAAGAAATCTATAATATCCATAACATCCCAGTCAAGTGCCATTTAACGATATGGTGGGAAAAGTTAGAACAAATTCAACCACCCCGAGCTTCTCTCCTTGTGGCATCATGCAGTAGTTCAATGTCCACCCCTTCTGGAGGTAATTGAACATATCTGACCACCGATCCTCTGATGAAGCAGTTCCTTACAGAAAGCTGCCATTGAACAGAATTTATATAACCCGGCTTGAATATAAAGACATAGGGACAAATGCAGGAAAACATGAGAATTTTATATATGAAGAAAAATAAAGCAATAAAAGATAAAACAAGGTAACTTGAAATGTATAAAGGGAGCTCTTCTCTTTCTAAAAGCCTTAATGTCTTCCATGCCTAAGAAAACCAAAAATTACTTAATGCACCAGACAGAAGAAATCATTGACACTGCTATTGCTTTCATAATTCTACTTATTTTTTTGACAAAATGTTGCTTCCTATTTTGGCCTTCTGCGGCAAGTTAACATCTTTCCTTCAGCATATTAGCAATGCAATAATGATAATTGATGAGCAACACCAAACAGCCTCAGGGTACACCAGTTTTTGCATAAGCTAGTGTCATTGAGGGTCTGCTGAGTGGGAACAACCAGTCAATCCACATCTACTTCTTTTCATTTTTCATTTTTCATTCATCTTTTGTATTTTCTTCCTTTTTAGGGGTTGCTGGTCTATACATATGCCCCTCTCAAGACCACAATTTCAAGAGTTATGGAGTTTTATCTTCATAAAGATAAATTTCCCCTGAAAAATACTTTCAAACATTTGATGAAAATTCGAATTTAAATTTTCAGTAGATTGAGCAACTACAACTCTGATAGTCAACTTTCCCACCAATAAGACAAAGTTTCCTTTCGTCATGAATTGAGAAATTGCACCAGCCCTAGCTAATGCAAGGAAAGTGAGATCTTAACCCCCAGATTTGAGGTCTGCTATGTTTATGTAGAAGAAAAATACCTCCATGCACACATGTGACAACTGACAAGTAATCTAGAGCTTTATCTGACTATGACCAAGCTGCATATATAATTAGACAATGCTTTCAATTTGCAAAATTATGACGTAGAAGGTAAGAACTGAGAAGACATCAACCACTTAGGTTGAGTCCATTGACCTGTGTGTGTGTGCAAGTAAGTGCTCAAAATAGCCAATATCTCCATCTCATCTCATGAAAATCAAGTTATATAAACCAGCATACTGTTGACATATTATAACACCCCAAGCCCAATTGGCTCGAGTACCCCAGAGAGGTCAAGACCATGACCACACAACATGGCCAAAATGACTAGCCCGAAGTACTTGATAGTTGATAACTTAAGGTCATATACATAGCAATCACACTTCAAGGTACTTGTAGCTTATGTACAACACAATCACAGACGTGGGGTATTACACGAACACGTATAATATGTGAAAGTATGAAAACAAATTCAATACCTTACAAAAACTAAACACAGAATTATAGTCCACGCATTGAATCACCTTTCTCACCCCATTAAATCGTATGCAGCCAACAGTTCAGAAAGAAAATTGTAAAGGTAAGATACAAATGATGATGGGTATGCTGGACCAAAAAAGTTAGTAAAAATACCATGTGGGGGTACTTGTCTTGATCGACAACCCGGGTGTTCTCAAGCTTGATGTTGAGGTACTGGTCAACTGAGTGTAAAGTCCCTCTAATTGCCAAATCGTTCTTCAGCTCCACCGTAACTTCCCTGCCTACCAAATCCTTGAAATACGAGAAGAACAACTGAACAACAAGAGAAGACAAACCATTAAGACAAATTAAAATAATCGAAATAAGACCCAGACCCAGGTAACAGAAACTAAAGAGAATTGAATTAAATACATATTGGAAGACAGTTACCATTTCCGATGCAGAAGAAGGACGACGGAGGCAACCTCTGCGTCTATGAATTTGGATGCCCGCACTCCCAATATGAGTGGAAAAATACTAAATAGAGCGAATGGGCACTACTGGCTACTGTACCCTCTGTGACATGGAGTGACGAAATTGTCCCCCAGTAAAGTCAAGGTCTCAAGGAGACAAACCGTACCCCTCTTTCTTTTATTTCTTGCAGTGAATAGCAGTTTTAATCTTAATAAAACAGGAGAAGATCTGATCCATATTACGAACATAAAAATCAAATTTTAGGTGATAAAAATCACTTAAACTCAAACTGGTTCAAACCCCAATTTTTAAGTGTAATAATGAGACCACACTTGAGCAGGAACGGCAAGGCCTAACATGGAGTTTTTATTTTTATTTTTATAAATGTTGTGCTCCTCTAAGGCTCCTATATTGTTAATCATTTGAATTACATCACATCCAGAACAGATGAACCCGAAATGGCAAGGCACGTCGAGTAAAACAAAATTAAGCAGCAAAAATAGTGATATACAAGATGAACAAATACAATGAATATTGAAGTTGAAATATGAAGCAACGGACCAAAGCATTGATTCTGATTTTAGTACAGAAACTGAAATTGAAAAAACAGAAAATGAAAGGACTACAGATGTTACAGAAGCCTACAGATTACAAACCAACAAAAAATCCACCAAATCAAACTACATTTACATCTTGCATATAAATTGCTAAAAATTTAAAATTTCTTCGAATCTACAGACGAGAATGTGCCTCTCAACTGTCCTTTTTTTTTTTCTCTATGTTTTTTGTTCTTTTGATCTGGAGGGGGGGAGGGGGGGGGGCGGGGGCGGGGGAAGAGGAGATTGTAGAGAAGGTTGACTATATCCTTTGCTTCACCCTCCTACCATTTATGTCACTTCCATCAAGAATAGCTTCATTCCCATGCTTGCATAAGAAGATTGAATGCTCACTGAATCTACCCACGTACTCCAACAACTCGGTAAGGACAGCTGGGCAACTTTCCTTCAAGTACTCGAAACCATCAGTTTGCATTACAGCTGAAAGAAAGAAAAATGTTTCAGTTGATTATTTCACAACAACCGATTTGCTTTAGAGATAAATGCAAATTCATTTAATCATATCGCATGTGTTAAGGTCTTAAAATTCATATATTAGTTATCCACCAACAACTGTAACAATTTAAGCATATTTACACAGAAGGGACCTCTTGGCTAAACTAAGTTTTCCTGTTACAAGGACAGGCTTTGGAACCTTCAACACATTGCATTCTCAGAAACCATCTTTTAAGTTCAAGTTACACATACAACAACCAACTGTCCACATTACTCACATACTGACTTGTTTAATCCTTTTGGAGTGGTACATATTCAGCTAATATTATAGGTTTTCATTTTTTTCTTCCCCTTAGAGAACAAGAAAACAAAAATTAAGAGAAAAAAAGAATCTACCTCGAAGATTTTCTGGCAGCGCGACAAACTTGAGACATACTGCTTTCAGCTGGAAACAATGATGTTGTTCAGCCAAGGCTAAAGTTGTTGCCACGGTGTTTATGGCCACGTCCTCACAAAGACTGGCTTCACACATCAACCGGAGCCTTTCCAAGCCATATCGATCTGCCGCTGCTAGCAGATGCTGAGCCATCAAGGTAGATGCCCATTTTGAGTTCAAACCAGTAAGCTCATCCATGTCAGGCAGTAAGTCCCAGTATACAAAATGAAGTAGAGCCTGGACACAAATGTACAATAGTGAAACAATTAACAAGTCATTCACCGTGCATATTTCTTGGTTTAGATTACCAAGTCAGGAATTGACTAAGGCATTTTAGAAACAAAGTTCTTTTGAGGCGGGTATCCATGAGGCGAAGACCCAGCTTCTCCCCAGGCACAAGCTGTCTTCCCATCCTACAAGTAACAGGCAGTTGCCGAACATGCAAGACCCTGGGGACTGCCCAAGAGGATCTCCACTGAGAAGTGTCTCGAATTTCATGCAATTAGCAGACAATTTCATTACACATTGAAATACATGTAACTTCCAATGCTCAAACAGCGCAATAAACCATAAGATTGATTGCATACTCAGACATTGATCTATTGCACAGTTAAAACTCTCTAAATAGATGTAAAATATCTGTGGTTTATGCTCAATCTAACCCCCACTATCAGAGCAATAAGCTGTTCCTGGTTCTGCTTGACTTCCCATCTTTCTTTCTACAATGCCGATAAACACTTTTTCCAACTAAATAATCATAGTTCATAAAATGATTCCCTTATACAATTGTTTTGAACAAGGGAAGTTAGAGACATGCAAGGTTTCTGTAGTACCAATAAACAAATGAGGCTGGAATAATTTTCTATACTGTCTTTCTCTATTTGATTTGTGAGTCAAGACTCTGTCAGCCTAAGATCACAACCATCCAAGAGAAATGCATGATCAAAAACTTGGAGGAAAGAGGATCTTTGCTGATGAATGGAGAAAAAACAAAAGGGTACTGTTGGTTCCAAGTGAGACTTGAATTACTATTTGAAATCAAATTGACAACATTGTTTAGCACTTTGAAATCAGATAAAAATTGGTTAGCACTGTATGTATACTCAATGGTAATTTGCATTACACCTACTTGTAGAAATCAACTGACCCAATCCCAGAACAAAAAAGTTCTGAGCATGCCAATTCTAAACTACGATCTGACTCATTCCCTGACAATATGTTCTGTGTCAAGAGGACTTGCAAAAACAACGTAAGCTTCTTTCAGAGAAAAATTAGTCAGTTAGTTTATTACTTCTCAAAAAAATTAGCCTACCATATAACATGCATATCCTGATAAGAGAGTGTTTGGAATTGATGCATGAACTATATGAATAAAACCAGACTGTCCATGCAAGAATGCATCCATGACAACTCACATGAGAGCCTGTCAGCACCTTCTTTTTCAAAAGAAATGCTTGTTACTCCCATCAGCTAGTCTGACAGTTAAACTTTGAAAGCAAACAAATTCAAGCTAATTCACATAACACAAACACTGGCAGATACTTACACTCATACATATTGTGCGATACATGCACGTTGTTTCTCTTTGATGGTGAAAGGGAAGCACTAAATGAAGAAGTATAATGCCTATATCAGACAAGGAAAATATACACCACATTTCATAAATAAAATGAAAACATGGTAAAACAACAAATGCTGAAGTAGTTTGTGCAAGGAGGCATTTAAACGAACCTTAAAAACTGTAGCCTCCATGTCTTCGACTTTTATACACTGGGTGTTCTGGTCCTTCATAGGACCAAAAAGTTGGGCTCTGAAAACAGGTGAGCGAGCTGCCAAAACCAACTTGTGAGCAGCGAAAATTTCTCCATCCACTTCGAATTTTACATCACTTCCCTTTCCACTTTCCAGTAGCTTCCCAAATTGCTGACCAATGTTAGAAGGTGGTATAGCTATAGAGTATATCTTAGGACCCTCTGTTTGAGACCTCACAACACCGACGCTACAATTAACAGAGAGGCAGTCATCTTTGAGGTAGTCTGATGTCTCTAGAGCAGTTCTTTTGAAAAAACGCTTATAGCCCCTGCATTACCCAATGAAAATACCAATTAACATTTACCAACCTTACAAGTTCAATTACATATAAATATTTACATTTACAAGTGAATAATGTAGTAAAAGTTAAGACTTAAGATAACAAACTTATGTCCCAACTAGTGTTATTAAGGCTCTAGGCGCAAGGGGTTTTTGGAGCATTGGTTCTAGGTGCCAGGTGCATGCGCCCACATGAGGTAAGCCAGGCCCCCTACTAAAGAAAACAACAAAACTTGCTACAAGCAAAAATTTCAGGCTAAAATCTACCATTAAAAAAAAAAAAAAAAAAAAAAAAACTATTAGCAAGAACGCCAAGTGAAAGAAGAAAAAAATTAGCTAAAGACAAGAGGTTCATCATAGTCCACTAAGTTGAATTAGTAAAAGCTATCTTTAAGCCAAAAATAATAAAATTAGTGCTTTTGCTTTCTAAATTCCAAGTAGTCACCTAAGCCTAGGCACGTGCCTAGTGCCTGAGTGGGCTAGGCAGGAGCCTAAAAGGGTTAGCCGCTCGTCTGAAGGACCTGGGCTAAGCCTAAGTGAATGAACCTCGCTTGAGGGGTGTAGAGTCGAGAGGGCTGGAGCCTCTCACCTTTTGAGCCCAAAGCGTGCCTTTAATAACACAGGTCCCCACAAAGTAATATATCCACACCATCAGGGCGTAGGATAACAGGCTAGGCCTAAGTGAATGAGACTCACCTGACGGGTGTAAAGGCAAGAGGGCTGGCGCCTCTCGCCTTTTGAGCCCGAGGCGAGTCTTTAATAACACTGGTCCCTGTAAGGTAACATATCCACCCCATCATGATCTAGGATGCCACATCAACATACCCGTACCATTAAAAATTCTAAAGGCTCCATAATAAATATTTGGTTCAGTGACATCTATACTATCATAAAGCGAGTAGGGGTCTTTATTGTCCACCCTTCTATGAATAATTTATGTTAATGATGAAAATCCAATACTTACTCAAAACCACACCCTTTAGGCACATATGTCTCCAGGTCTCCAACAATAAGGATATATTACAAACATGAATACCTTGCATATGGTTAGTGCATGTCGTTGGTATCAAATTCAAACTTTCTTACTTCATTGCACACATTTCCTCAATAATTGGTAAAGACTCAATCCTGAAACTGTTCCTCCGACACAACAAAACATGTTTAAAAATTAGCCTATATAGCACAGACCATTTGAAAATGGAGATGGGCAACAATTGGAGAGAAACACCACGGATCAATTGGGTTCAAGTCTCCTAGAGGTGCTCTACAGCTCTTTCTGAACATAGGTTGACTTTACGATGAGAAAATCAAAACAATAAACAAAGCAAGAAAGAGGGAGGCGGGTGAAAGTATAATAATGTTTAAACTACAACAGTCCCAATTAATTGGTACCTCTTCCTTTCACATTTCCGATCTATGGTGCAGATTCCTTTCGAATTACCCTTCTGTTGAAATATAATGCTGATCTAATCATTAGTAATACTAATTCTATTTGTTCTAAAAGCACTAGTTTGAGAACAAATTAACCAAGGTGTAGAAAACAAACACGCCCACATGCACAAAAGACAAAACATATTGAGAGGTTGCCCCTTGGATAATATTAGAAAGAGGTAATGTTTATTGATTTAGTAAATAATAAACCAAGATTTCTCTTTAGAATATTCATTATGATTGTTATAGTAAATATTAAATCGATATTTATTAAAATTACGCCTTTCGTTGTATAAATAAAATTGCCCACCTTCATGTATTTATATCCCTATTGAGGAAAAAAATCACATTTATTATCCTATTCCCCAATCCAAGCACACAACTAGAGAAACAAGCAGAAGTACAAACAACAACATTCCAAATTTCCAATATACTAAATGCCCATATTCAGCATGCGGCCTATCACAACAAAGCACTTGAGCGATCCAAACATTAAAGCTCATAACCAGTGTTGTTAAATGCTCTAGGCACACCTAGGCGCAAGGGCTCTTTGGAGCCTTGGTTCTAGGCGTCAGGCAAGCGTGCCTGAGGAAAGCCAAGCACCTTACTCCAAGTCATTTCAAACTTAATATATATCTCACAAAAAAAACATTGTATTAAAGATTTAAAGCATCTAAAGCTTTTGGAATAACACACAAGCCATTTCAAACAAGAAAGTAAACATAAAATTCAGATGCAAGCATCTTTCAAAAAACAGTTTTTCCTCCTACTCATGAGTTGCTTATTGTCTCATCCTCATCAATACTTGTAGGACCAACATCATCTCAATCATCATCATTATTATGATCCAAACAAACATGGCCCCAAAAAAAAAAACAAAGAGCTGGAACTGCCTAGGCAATGCCTCAGCCGCCTAGCGCCTCACCTGAAGCGAGCGCATAGGCAAGCCAGACGTGTGCCTCACCTTTCAGTGCCTGAGGAAAGCCCGGCAGCTTACTAAAGAAAACAACAAAAATTGCTAAAAACAAGAATTTCAAACTTCCATCAAATAAAATCAAAAATAACTATAGGCAAGAATTTCAAGTAACAAAAGAAAAAAAATTGGCTAAAGACAAGAGGTTTATCATGTAGCACTAAGTTCAACAAGTAAAAACTAGCTCTAAGCCAAAAACAATAAAATTAGTGCTTTTGTTTTCTAAATTCCTAGTAGGTCCAACAAGTAGTCAACTAAGCCTAGGCGCATGCTGCCTAGGTGCGCCTTTAATAACACTGCTCATAACAGACACCTAAAGAATCCCAGCTAAAAGAACAACCTATCAAAATTTTCCATTCAAACTACATGTAAAAAAATATAAAAGATCTTTTAACAAACTTTCAAATGTAAAAGAGCACAGCTGCTTCCCATTTCCAAATCTACTCAGCAGCTAAGCACAATATTCAAAACTAGCCATTGAATTCAACATCAATCAGAAAAGTCGAGAAGTCTACAAAAAAATCACATAACCTACCCATAAAAACAACACTAAATCTAGAGGACATGAAAGAGCGGTATAGAAGTTTAGATCAAGAATTCATAAAAAGCCAACTGACCACATGCTACCACGGTATTTTAACGTGTAGGGCCCGCTATCCAGCGTCCTCTCAAAATGACTGTGCACCTTGTGCCTCTCCTTCCCGCTCTGATCCAAAAGGGTCAATTCGAAAAGCGCCCTAACGTCCGTCCCCTCACTGGCAAGGGCGATAAACAGCGATACATATGCTGCATTGTCCTCGACGCTCTTCCCATCTGGGTAAAAGTAGATCGCCCACTCATACCCACCAACTGAAAACGTGTCCGACGCTATGTACTTTCCAATTCCAAGCCCTTTCGATAGCGAATATCCCGTTATCTTGAACTGGTGAAACCCTCTTACGGTATCGGTGATCGATGTCGATGAGGTTGTTGAGGGGGCAGAGGAAGGAGAGGCAAATGAAGAATTGGAAAAAGGCCTAGAGGTTTCTCTCAGAACCTTACCCATGCGCAAGCCACGATGATTGATTACAAAATGTCTTCAATTTTCTTCGACAGTTTCCAGAACCGAAACCCAATCGTCGGATACTCAGATATTGGCGTTCTTGATTGGGATCCGGGATCTATCGCGTACGAAATTGACTTTATCAGACTTTGTAATAGGGTCAATCCCGATGGTTATATCGGGAAAGTGAAGGGTCGACGAGAAAATCTAGGGTTCCGTTGAGGAAATTTATCTGATCTTGGAAGAAGACGAATTTCTAGGGATTTGATTGAGAGAGAGAGAAAGGAAGACAAATGATGAACGATGTCTTTCTTAGGTTTAAATAATTTTCTGACAGATGATTAGTACATACAGACGCGCCATTCTGTCAGGACACGTGTCCGTGGGCATGCCCGAATTCTAATAGCTGACTTCTAACTGGTAATTACCAATTTAGTCTTTTCAATTCCCACACTCAGACCACGAGAGGAAAGTAAGATGAATCTCTTTTTCTTTCTCTTTGTTCATTTTTAGTTGACATTTGACTTATATTCGATTTTTTTTTTTTTTAAAGATGATTGAAAATAAAATTCTTATAAAATTTTAATTTCAGCATAAATAGTTTACATTTGATTAAACTGTAGAGGTAATTTGAGATGTGCATAATTAGTGGCGGGCGGTAGTAGGGACGTGTAGGGACCATGGCCTCTAAAGGATTTTGAGAAAAAAAATTACATTTTTAATTTTTCCCACCCATATTTGAGAAAATTTAATTTTGCCTTTTCAAAATATACATTTATAGTTTTGGCCCCTATAAAATTATATAATTTTATAATGGGAGTCTTATAAATTTTGATATATATTTTTTCAATTAAAAACATACATTTATAATTTTGACCCTCAAAAAAACTGAAAAAATAAATCTAATTTTTCCTTTTTGAAAGGTTTGTTTATATATTGATTCTTAGTGAGCCTTACAAATTTAATGAACAATTTATCGGGTTAACTAATGTGAATATTTATTTTATTTTCTAAAATATAATATATGTTTAATACATTATTTTGATAAGTTTGAATTGAATATTTTTTTCCATGTTCCATACATTCTTCTTCTTTTTCTCATTCTATTTTTACTCAACTTCAATCAATTCTTACAATACGAGTTAAGTAAAAGTGACTCTTTATTTATTAATGCTTATTATTCTGACTCGAATATTTTTAAAATATTGTTAATTTTTATTTTCATCAGCAAATTAAATACCTGATTCATAATATTTTATGAAATTTTAAATTGTTGAATGATTAGTACTTAATATTAGAAAATATATAGTTGAATATTATTATGAAAGTAAATGTTTTGTATTATAGATAGTTAACTTATGAGTGTTAATGAGGTGTTGACTAAATCATTAGGTCGATGATGGTTTTGAGTTTGAGTTACCTTCCAATGACTTTGTTCTTGGTAGATAAAAATACATAATACACTGATTCCAAAAACAAACAAACTATACCACTTAGCCCTGAATTTTTTACCAAAATTAATTTATGAACAGTCGCCTCAAAGCTAAATATCAAGATTCGTCACTGATCCAGTCATACCTCAATAATAAATAATAAAAATAAAAAGAAAAAATAAAAACTTCTGATATCACAGCCTAATAAATACTCTCTCTTCTTTACTGTCGCCCATCTGTCTCTCTAACAAAACTCCATTGATTAATGCTCCTCCTCTTCAACTCCATTGATTAATGCTCCTCTTCATATGGTCTAACAAGCTTTCTCAATGAATGCCATAGGAGGAAGCCAATATTGTCTTGCTTTTCCTAGTAATTTGTATGACCAAAAGCCCAGAAACATCAGAGCAATTGCTGAGGAATTTTCTGCTTCGTTATTAGATTGCATTCTTCTGTAACTTCTAATCACATTTTATGGCATATGATGTATTTGATTACTTAATCCGGTAATGCATGTAAGTAGCCAACAAAAGAAACAGAAATACTACTGAGTAGTGAGTACTAATTATATAAAACTTCATTCAAGTATAGTTCTGATGAAGCAAATTTATTTAACTCACCAATAGATTAACTACCTTTTGAACCAGCACATTATGCATATCTCGTGCATACAACATTTATGGTACACGTAGAAAGATCTCAAGCCTACAACTTTAGATGCACATAACAATAGAGTTTCAAGCGAAAATTCACGATCTACAATTTGCAACTCAAAACACCGACGCTACAATTAACAGAGAGGCAATCATATTTGAGGTAGTCTGATGTCTCCAAAGCAGTTCTTTTGAAAAAACGCTTATAGCCCCTACATCACCCAAAGAAAATACCAATTAATTTACCAACTTCACAAGTTGAATTACATATCAAGAAGAATTAAGCAAAGCATAAATATTTGCATTCACAAGTGAATAATGAAGTAAAAGTTAAGAGTGGAGATAACAAATTAGATCCCAACCAATGTTATTAAAGACTCTAGGCGCACCTAGGCACAGGGGGGTTTTTGGAGTATCGGTTCTAGGCGCCAGGTGCAGGCGCCCACTTGAGAAAAGCTAGGCACCATTCTAAAGAAAATAACAAAAATTGCTACAAGCAAAAACATCAGGTTTCCATCAAGTAAAATCTAGCATCAATATGTTATGAAAGAGTAAAAATACGAAGAAAAAAATAACTATAGACAAGAATTCCAAGTAAAAAAAGAAAAAAATTAACTAAAGACAAGAGGTTCATCATAGTCCACCAAGTTCAACTAGTAAAAGTTATCTTTAAGCCAAAAATAATAAAATTAGTGCTTTTGCTTTCAAAATTTCCAGTAGATCCAACAAGTAGTCAACTAAGCTTAGATGCGTCCCTAGTGCCTGAGTGGGCTAGGCACGAGCCTAAAGGGTTAGGTGCTTGCTTGAAGGACCTAGGCTAAGCTTGAGTGAATGAGTCTTGCCTGAGGGGTGTAGAGACAAGGGGTGGGAGCCTCTCATCTTTTGAGCCTGAGACACGCCTTTAATAACACTAGTCCCCATAAGGTAACATATCCACCCATCATGGTGTAGGATGCCACATCAACACACTCGTACCATGGAAAAATTCTACAGGCTCTATGGTAAATCTTTGGTTCAGTGACATATATACTACTGTAAAGCAAGGAAGGGTCTTTGGTGTCCACCTTCTATGAATAATTTATGTTAACGATGAAAAGCCAACACTAACTCAAAACCACACCCTCTGGGCATATTCTCCAGGTCTCCAACAATAAGGATATATTACAAACATGAATACCTTGCATATGGTTAGTGCATGTCGTTGGTATCAAATTCAAACTTTCTTACTTCATTGCACACATTTCTTCAATAATTGGAAAGGACTCAATCCTGCAACTGTTCCTCCCACACAACCAGTGTTATTATGGCTCTAGGCGCACCTAGGCGCAAGGGGTCTTTGGAGCCTTGGTTCTAGGTGCCAGGCGCAGATGTGCGCCTAAGGAAAGCCAGGCGCCTACTAAAGAAAACAACAAAAATTGCTACAAGCAAGAATTTTATACTTCCATCAAGTAAAATCTAGCATCAATATGTTATGAAAGAGTAAAAATAGGAAGAAAAAAAAAAGCTACAGGCAAGAATTCTAAGTAAAAAAAGAAAAAAATTAGCTAAAGAAATGAGGTTCAACATGTAGTCTACTAAGTTCAACAAGTAAAAACTATCTCTAACACTAAAACAATAAAATTAGTGCTTTTGCTTTCTAAAATTCCTAGTAGGTCCAACAAGTAGTCAACTAAGAGCCTAGGCGCGTGCCTGAGTGGGCTAGGTGCGAACAGCGAGCCTAAGGGGTTAGGTGCGTGCCTGAATGGCCTAGATTGAGCCTAAGTGAATGAGCCTTGCCTGAGGGGTGTTGAGGTGAGAAGGCTGGAGCTTCTCGCCTTTTGAGCCTGAGGCGTGCCTCTAATAACATTGCACACAACAAAACATGTTTAAAAATTAGCCTATATAGTACAGACCATTTGAAAATGGAGATGGGCAACAAGTGGAGAGAGAATCACCATGGATCAATTGGGTTCAAGTCTCCTAGAGGTGCTCTATACCTCTTTCTAAACATAGGTCGACTTTCCGATGAGAAATCAAAACAACAAACAAAGCAAGAAACAGAGAGGCGGGTGAAAGTATAACAATGTTTAAACTACAACAGTCCCAATTAATCGGTACCTCTTCCTTTCACATTTCCTAGCTATGGTGCAGACTCCTTTTGAGTTACCCTTCTGTTGAAATATAATGCTGATTTAATCATTAGTAGTAATAATTCTATTGGTTCTAAAAGCACTAGTTCGAGAACAAATCGAGGTGTAGAAAACAAAAATGCCCACATGCACAAAACATATTGAGAAGTTGCCACTTGGATATTAATAAAAAGAGGTAATGTTTACTGATTTAGTAAATATTAAACTAATATTCCTCTTAGAATATTCATTATGATTGTTATAGTAAATATTAAATCGAGATTTCTTAAAATTATGCCTTTGCTAGTATAAATAAAATTGCCCATCTTCATGTATTTATATCCCCACCGAGGAAAAAAATCATATTTATTATCCTATTCCCCAATGCATGCACACAACTAGAGAAACAAGCAGAAGTAAAAACAACAACATTCCAAATTTCCAATATACTAAATACCCATATTCATCATGCACACTATCACAACAAAGCACTATAGCGATCAAACCATTAAAGCTCATAACCAGTGTTCTTAAATGCTCTAGGAGCACCTAGGCACAGGGGCTCCTTGGAGCCCTGGTTCTAGGTGGGTAGGCGCGCCTGAGAAAAGCCAAGCACCTTATTAAAGAAAACAACAAAAATTACTATAAGCAATAATTTCAGACTTCCATTAAGTAAAATCTAGCATCAATAAGTTATGAAAGAGGAAAAATATGAAAAACAAATAATATAGGCAAGAATATTAAGTAAAAAAGGCTAAAGACAAGAGGTTAGTCCACTTAGTTCAACAAGTAAAACTAGCTCTAAGCTAAAAACAATAAAATTAGTGCTTTTTGTTTTCTAAATTCCTGGTAGGTCCAACAAGTACTCAACTAAGCCTAGGCGTGTGCCTAAGTGGGCTAGGTGCTACATGTAGTCAACTACGCCTACGCGCGTGCTTGAATGGCTAGGTGCTAGCCTGAAGGGGTTAGGTGTGCGCCTGAAGGGCCTAGGCTGAGCTGAGTGAATGAGCAGCAAGAGGGCAGGAGCCTATCACCTTTTGAGCCGGCACGCCTTTAATAACTCTGCTCATAACATATACCTAAAGAGTCCCGGCTAAAAGAACAACCTATCAAATTTATCCATTCAAACTACATGTAAAAAATGTAAAAGCTCTTTTAAAAGAGCACAGCTGCTTCCCATTTCCAAATCTACTCAGCAGCTAAGCACAATTTCAAAACTAGCCATTGAACTCAAAAAAAATGAATGTCAACTATCAGAATAGTCGAAAAGTCTACAAAAAAATTCAACATAACCTACCCATAAAAACAACATTAAATCAAGAGGACATGAAAAAGCGGTATAGAAGTTTAGATCAAGAATTCATAAAAAGCCAACTGACCACATGCTACCACGGCATTTCAACATGTAGGGTCCGCTATCCAGCCTCCTCTCAAATTGACTGTGCACCTTATGCCTCTCCTTCCCGCTCTGATCCAAAAGGGTCAATTCGAAGAGCGCCCTAACGTCCGTCCCCTCACTGGCAAGCACGATAAACAACGATACATATTCTGCGTCGTCCTTGACGCTCTTCCCATCTGGGTAAAAGTAGACCTCCCACTCAAACCCACCGACTGAAAACGACGCTATGTACTTTCCAATTCCAAGCCCTTTCGATGGCGAATATCCCGGTATCTTGAACTGGTGAAACCCTCTTGCGGTATCGGTGATCGATGTTGCTGAGGTTGTTGAGGGTGCAGAGGAAGGAGAGGAAAATGAACCCATGCTCAAGATATGATTGATTTCAAAATGTCTTCAATTTTCTTCGACAGTTTACAGAACCGGAACCCAATCCAAAGATACTCAGAAATTGGCGCTCTTGATTGGGATCCGGGATCTATCGAGTACGAAATTGACTTTATCAGACTTTGTAAAAGGGTAAAAGGGTCAATCCCGATTGTTATATCGGGAAAGTGGAGGCCCGACGGGATTAATTAATAATAATTATATTATTTATTATGACATATTTTTACTATTTAACTAAAACAAATTGATTTATTATTATTTTTATATTTTAAATAATTTGATATTTTGAATATGATATGAAAGATATTTTTAAAATTTTATTAAAATAAATATATTTACCATTTAACATATTTATTTATAATATTATTATTTTATAAATTTATAATTTTTTATTTAGTTACTTATTTTATTTTATGTGAGAGAATGATATTTTTGTTATTTAAATGAACTAAATTGATTTTATAAAACTGGAAAGGAGAAATCTCACTACTAGACAAGTTTGAGAATTTTTACTTCAATAAAATAATATAATCAAAATAGAATGGACATTCTGTGACTAAATATGTATTGCAAGAATATTCATTTTATAAAATCATACATGAAATAAAATGGTCAATTATATATATCAAACTAGTCCTAAATATTTTGTATTAGATATAATTAACTTATGAGTGTTAATGAAATATGACTAAATGATTAGGTCGATGATGATTTTGGGTTCACTAAATATCTAGATCTAGGGTATATGATCCGAACATACCTCACCACTAAATAAATAAATAAAATAAAAAAATAAAAAACTTTTGAGATCACAGCCTAATAAATACTCTCCCTTACTTACTATCAACCATCTGTCTCTCTAACAAAACTCCGTTGATTAATGTTCTTCCTCTTCTTCATATAGTCTAACAAGCTTTCTCAATGAATGCCATAGGAGGAAGCCAATATTGTCTTGCTTTTCCTAGTAATTTCCATGACCAAAATCTCAGAAACATCAGAGCAATTGCTGAGGAATTTCCCGCTTCGTTATTGGATTGCATTCTTCTGTAACTTTTAATCACATTTTATGGCATATTGTGTATTTGATTACTTACTCCGGTAATGCACGTAAGTAGCCAACAAAAGAAACGGGAATACTACTGAGTCGCGAGTACTAATTATACATAATTTCATTCATGTATAGTTCTGATGAAGCAAATTTATTTAACTCACCAATTGATTAACTACCTTTAGAACCAGCACATTATGCATATCTCGTGCCTACAACATTTATGGTACAGGTGAAAAGATCTCAAGCCTACAACTTTAGATGCACATAACAAAAGTTTCAAGCAAAAATTCATGATCTGCAATTTGCATCTCACATGTCTAACAGTAATCCAACACTTGAGCCGATTGATAGATTATTTTTTATCACAAATTGATGTTATCTGTATGTGATCAAGATTGACAAATTCTGCACCAGAAAATAAATAGTGAAGAACAGCTTCTATAAAATTTACTCAATTTCCTCCAACATTTATCCTCTGCTTCCAACTCATCCTCCAAACGTACAGTATAAAAAAATTGAATCACCCTGCATTCGAATATTAGCTCATTACTTTTGAGACTACACCTGCACCGACCGTTCTACCTCCTTCTCTCAAAGCAAATCGTTGTCCTGTTACAGTAATAACAAGTAGTGAGTTAAGATTTTCTTCTTTCAATACACTAGACTCAACATCTGGAAAAAAGAAAAAAATAATAATTCGAACACAAAAATTTTAAAACTCTGAAACTTTTCAGAAATAAAATGCTCCAATCTGCTATATTAAGTGACTCTTACATCCATGTTTCTACACAGGAAGCCATGTCCAATTGAAGTTCAGTTCGCCATGGGTTGACATGATTCTAAACCATGTGATGCAAATGGTGTGAATGGGTGCTTTTTGCACAAAGGCAAACCAAATGTCTATGTCTAATATTAATATCTAATTGGCAAACTAAAAAACCTTTAAGAATAATTGAAATAACGAAAAGAAATTTTGACACAATGTATCCAGAACAAAATATTTTGCTTTTAAAGAGTGAGACTTATTGCTTCGGATTATTAATTATAAAACCTTCTTATGTCAGAAGTTTTAATTATGTATGTAGATATAACATTATAGAGTGCTTGCAAATAACTAAATTGGTTGTATTTATGCACTTGTGTAGAACATAAGCTGAAAGATATCATTTAGTTTTTTAGACATTTTTATAAGTGATCCACTGTTATATATTCATACAGTGTACAAATACCTAGCAAGAAATTTCTCTAGTAGTGGTCATCAAAAATGAATTCTTACAACCGATTACCAAACTTGCTGTCAAGTCAAACATTCATAAGTCCAAAGAAGAATAACAAACAAGTACAGGCTGGTACAACTCAAAATTTCATCACTTATGCAAGGCAAGCACGCAAGTGCGACATTGATAAATAATGGGAGTGGAAGCATGCATATATAGAGCATAGACATGCCTTTTTCCTACTACAATAACAGGAAAAATGCAATGACATGCAAAGGCATCAAAGACTTCCTCTCTGTGTTCAACAGACATTAAATCACATTTTTCTTTCCTTGCATAGGACCTTCTTAAACCTTAGTCGAGGGACAGACTTGTACAAATATAAAAAATTTAAAATTTCAGACTAGCTTTGGCTTAGTAACTATAATGTTAGTCCTGACAGATTCAATGCAAAATAACAAGGGTATAACAAACATAAATGGTAGGAATTCTCCATGCCTCTCAATGGATTATCAGCTCTCATATTTAAAAGGAGGACATTTACTTCCCCCACAAGAAAAGGAAAAACAAGTGCACGAGCTAATTCTTACCAATGCACAGACAAACTACACTTATAAAGATTATAGTAAAAGCTTAAGCATATTACACAATCTGAAGATAAATGCACAAGGAGGAAATAGTTAGAAAGATTGTAGTAAAAAGCATAAGCATATTGTACAATCTGAAGATAAATGCACAAAGTGTAGAAAGATAAAGATTATAGTGCATGGATCACTGAAGAGGGAAAAAAAAAAAAAAAAATTCCCTACAAGGTTATATTATTGATTTTATACGAACCTGCTTCAAGTGGAACTGGTAAAATCAGCTCAAAAACTGCAGTAACGTTGTCTCCGGGCATAACCATTTTTACATTTTCAGGCAATTCTACTTTTCCTGTGATATCTGCAGTTCTCAAATAAAACTGAGGTCTGTAGTTCGAGAAGAAGGCTGTGTGGCGTCCACCTTCATCCTTAGTAAGCACATATATCTCTGCCTCAAATTTCTTGTATGTTTTTACAACACCGGGCTTGGCAATTACCTATTAATAACACAATGTTAAAGAGTGCTAATCACTCAAGGTGCTAGTTCCTAGATGACTGTACTGATTTAGTGTCAAAGCTTAGTATGACTTTTACCTTCACATCTGTCACTGAACAAGCACTAGAGGTGAAAGTAATGAATGTCAAGTGGAACAACTAATTTTTCTAACATAACTTAATAAATATTAGGATTATCTTTATATAATAATTTGGAAACTAGTAGAACAAATTATGATCACAATAGGTTTGATCATACAAAGATCCATACACACAAGTCCTGCGTGCTGCTAGAAGGTCCAGAATACTTTCAAAAGCTTGATTGGTGCCACTTACCTGACCACGTTGAATATCTTCTCTTTTTAGACCACGTAGAAGAAGACCCACATTGTCACCAGCCTAGAGAAAGGTTAAAGCCACCATCAGGCCCGCTGCCAAAAGCCTTTACAGCATAAATGTTCTAAATTTTACTTACTTGTCCTTGATCCAGTATTTTCTTGAACATCTCAACACCAGTTACAGTTGTTTTAAGAGGACCACCCTGCGAAGAAAATTGGAAGATTAGCAACTCCAATGTCAAGAAAGACTTCGACCACAAAAGCCTCCTGAGAACTACTAACCAAGGCCATCTTAAAAAAAACCATCAACACTGATTATTAAAATCGCACAAAAATATCAATATTGTCACTTGAAAAAGTTATGCATGAGGGCACCGCAACAACAAATACTTGAATCAAATACAGACCTGCATTAAACCCAGAATCTCAACTTCCTCACCAACTTTAATCGTTCCCTGTTCAACGCGACCAGTTGCAACAGTTCCACGTCCCTTCAACACAAAAAACAAAAATTGTGTATCTGAATTGACATTTGGAAAGTTGAGATTAGTGATTGCAATGCATCTTGCCAGTGCCCCAGAAAAAGAACATAGAATCCACTTGTGGTTCACATAATTTATAACTTCTAATCAAATGTCATGAAAAACAATTGCACCTGTCATTTGAAGAAAAATATGCAGCATAACTTCATAACTTCATCTTTTACTTCCCTACTTTTAAATCAAGAAATCACAGCAGTAAATCGATGAATAAAATTTGGATGCAGTTTGCCCTACCAACATTATGGCATTTGCTGTAAGGATCAAAATATGCCATAAGACTAAAAAGGCATAATGAGTATTATAATTGAATTCCTCATGCATCAGTCAAGTCCCTTCTTCTGAGGATGACACAACAAAAATAAAGCTTAATATACCATCTGTCTTTTTACCTGAATTGAGAATACATCTTCAATAGGCATTAGGAAAGACTTATCAAGTTGACGCACAGGGTCAGGAATGTATTGATCTACAGCCTCCATTAATTTTAAAATAGCATTTTTCCCTATCTCTTCATTTGTGCCCTGTAATGCGGACAAAGCTGAACCCCGAATGATAGGGATGATGTCCCCAGGGAACTTGTAGAAGCTAAGCAGCTCTGCCATATACATGTAATGAATTTCAATAAGCATAAGATAATAGGTATACATTTATTTTGAATAAAAAATAAATAAATAAAAAACTCCGACAACACCTACCACGTAGCTCCATTTCCACAAGCTCCAATAACTCTGGATCATCAACAGCATCAACTTTATTTAGAAAGCACACAAGAGATGGCACACCAACCTACGAAATCCACTTAAAAGACAATGTGTAGTTCATTTTAAAAGAAAAAGGTAAAGCAAGATCCAAACACTTAAGTTGGATTTGATTTACATGCCTCAGTGTAAATTACTTACTTGACGTGCAAGAAGAATGTGTTCCTTTGTTTGAGGCATTGGTCCATCCGGGGCTGACACAACAAGAATACCGCCATCCATTTGGGCAGCTCCAGTTATCATGTTCTGCAAAGCAATCATATTTTGAAAGTAGGTGCAGAGTGCATGTTTGGTAGAAAATAACTTTGGTAATGGACAAAAGAGGTACAGTAAATTCAACTCTTTCAATGACCAGTTATTGAGAATACTAAGGCATGTTTACTACATGTTCATAACGCTTACTATCATGGAGAGAAAAGTCAACCATGATGAGCAGTCTTACTAGAATTGTAAATTGCTTTCTTTTTCTTATATATACATTTTGGCCAATTGAAGATCTAACTACACATAGAACGAGAAGAAAAACGAAACCACAGACTACAACAATAATGTAAACTTCAATTAAAAAAAGTACATTCCTGTTACTAAATCTATTTCTGCAGGACAAATCAGATTTCCCATTTACCCCACTTCATTCCTTTCCAATATAATTCTCACTTTAGAAACTCTACAGCATGAGAAAGCAAACTCAGAAATATTTTCCTCATAGGTAAAGGAACTAATCTTACAACTTACTTTAACATAGTCTGCATGGCCAGGGCAATCTACATGTGCATAGTGTCGCTTGACAGTTTCATACTCAACATGGGCCTACAAAATGAAATGTAAGCAGAAGTATATCTCACATGTAGAACTTTAATGGAGCAACATGACTATTCCAGTAATCTATGCCATGGCCAAAATTGCATTCTTAAATAATTCCCCAACCGTGGCAATTGTGATTCCTCTCTTTCTCTCCTCTGGAGCCTTATCAATTTCATTGAAGGCAACAGCCTTAGCTTTTCCTTCTTCTGCTAGCACCTAATAAAAGTTAAGATAAACAGAATCAGAAACTACAAACAAAGAGCTTTCTACTTCATACAACACCAGTCCAACCTATCTATCGGCTTAGCAATCACTGAAATGTTGTGATCTAAAGCAAAAAGAAAAAATGCAATTGCAAACCTTTGTAATGGCAGCAGTCAGTGTAGTCTTTCCATGATCAACATGCCCAATGGTTCCCACATTCACATGGGGCTTCCTGTGAGAAAAACAACCTTAAACAATGAGATAATTGATAGAAAGGCAACAACAAGATCCAATCTCAAGTATTAATTGAACTATTGCACTTTAGGGGAGATCTTCGGCTTTACATTTAGTGTATTATGTACAATTACACTGGCATGATCCAAACAGAGTCCAATGTGCAGTACTATTTAAAAGCTACTATATAATTTTCTAACCAAATTTACATGAAGGAATTATTTGACTTTGGCAAATAAAGGGAAAATGCAACTATTGGCTTCAGGAAACGGAAAGAGAATATATGATGTAAATCTGTAATAGGCAGATTGAAGGTATAACTTACGTTCGAGTGAATGTCGCCATGGATCTCCAAAACGGTTTCGATGCAGAGGTTCTGTCATTTCCAGAAGTTAATTCGGAAACGGAGGAATGAGTGGAACTGAGCCTCGGCAACACCAGGAGATTTGGGAAGAGAACGGTAAGAGACGTTTAGAGCTAGAATTTCTGAGAGCAACCGAAGCCATTTGAATTGGTAGAAATCGTACGGACGGAGAAGAAGAAAAAGAAGCCCTAGCAGTGGAACGGGAAGAAGTTACAGAGCTCCACGGCCTGAGTGAGAGGCGGAGATTTCTCTTCGGGGGTTTTAGGGAACCGAGGGTTTTACGAACGGGGAGGATAGTCCGCATCCGTTTATGATATACCCGACCCGTTCATGGTGGATCATGAGCCTTTTTATCTTTGGGCCAAAGCCCGGAGCCGCAAAAGAATTGGATAAAGTGGAGGATTATATTTTTAATTTCATTTTTGTAGAGGTAATAAGAAAAAAGAGACAAGTCGAATTTGAAGAAATTTTATAACTCTTTTAGTTTCGTGGGCATGTGATTTGCATTTAACTAAATGAGATAAATGATTAATCGAGATATATATAAATTATAAAGTTAATATAAAATATTTTATTATTAAATAAATAAAAATGATGGAGATTTATTTTATTTTTATGTGAAAATAACTTTTTTTTGTAAGGATTAAACTTGATTAATAGTTTTTTATCTTTTCGGTGGACAAACCTAAATTGAGTCATGAGAAAAAGAGTGTTACATTTTGGGTAAATAATATTTATCCTCTTTTATTCTTTATCATAATTATAAATTTGATCTTTCTAAAGAAAAGATATAAGATTAAAATTTATTTTTAAAATGCACATAAGTATATGAAGAATATTTCTAAGTCATACATATACCCTATAATTAATTAACTATAAGATATAATAAACGTTCATGTTTAAGAATTACAAAATTTTCAGATTCTAAAATTTAAGTCAAGGTATTATCAACAAAATTTAAAAAATAAATATTTTTTTGACATAAATAATGCTTACACCAACCATATATAAATTATAAGTAATTCCAACTTAATAATAATCATATCACGGATGTGTTTATTTGAACAATACCTTCATATTCATGTTTTATAGATGTTTTCACTGCTACAGTCCTACATAATCTTCATGTGTTGTACACATTTTATGATAATTGTGTTATTGAATGATTTATATATTAATAGCTATTTTTAGTAAATCATCATAGAATCATTGATTTATGTATTAATATAAATTCTATAATAATTTGTTATAATCGATAACAATTTATGTGTTAATATACATTTTATAATTAATTTACTAATTACTCGATGATTTAGTAGACATACTAAAATAAGTTAATTATTTAAATGATAATTTATTGGCTTATCTATTGTTTTGGTCTTTTAGGATTATATCGGATTTCATTTATGTCTTCCAATAATTTTTTCAGTCAATTTTATTTGCCAAGATTCATAATTTCTCAATCAATTTCAATTTTTCAGTTAAATGTTATGAATTAACAAAATAACTACACTTGACATAAAACTAATAACTTATATAAGTTATTTTTATATTTTGCAAAACTTTTTTGATTATTTTATCATTAAACTATGTAGAATTATTTTATTTATACATAACATGAAAATAAGATAATATAACTTGATTAAAAAATTATGAATCCTAAAGGATAAAATTGACCTAAAATATTTTTAGAGGACTAAATTAAAAACTGAGACAATTATACTAAAATAGTAGTTAAGCCTAATTTATTTATATCTAAATAGATATTTTAAGTGTCATGATTTACCTATTAAATGATTATTCACAACAAACTGGTTGTTGTTGTCAAGAAAAAAACTGTTTTGAGAGAAAAATATTTCAAACTAAGTCGTCATTTTACAAATACTTTTTTAATTGATTATTATAAATTTTATAATATTTATCTAAGAGAGTTAATAGTCAATGATTTATATCTTAATAAAAAAATTAAAGTGATAATTTATCAATGGAAGCTGTTAAAATCACAATGTTATCAAATAAGTATTAAAATATTTATTACCGAATGTGTAAAATACCTTACCTATATTTCTATTTATTTTATAAAAAAATTTACAATATATTCATTACATTTATAGTTAGCGAAACTTGAAACTAGAGTCCTTGAGATATCTATGTCTTACTTCCATTATTATTATTTATTTATTAACATATCAATAAATATTATGTAACATATTTTTATTTATAAGCACCTAAAATCTATAAGATATAATATAATGGATATTAGAAAATTAGGAGAATATAATATTGACACATCAATTTAATTTCTATTATCTTTTCTCCCCCATTTTATTACATAGAGTTTTTTTTTATTTTTCTTCCAAATCTTTCTCATATTTGTACTTTTATTTTGTAATTTTTAAAATAATTTTTTTCCTAAACAAAATTCATAATTTACTCTCACTTTCTATAATTTTACAAACAATAATATATTTTACACTGAAAAAACCTAATTTAAATTGTCTCTATTTATAATTAAAAATGACTTATCTTTAAAAAAAAAATGTGACTTATCTTTAAGAAAAAAAATGAAAAATTATTATAATAGTTAATTTTTTTGAATGATTTCTTCATTGCTTATCATAACTAATCAATTATATATAAAAATAAAATAAAATTAGAACAAATCTATTTTTAGACCAAGTAATAGATTTGTATTGGTGCTAAATTTTTAATTTTATTTTTACTTAAATTAAAAAGATACATGCATATTTAAAATTAAAATTTTATGTAATAATATATTTTTCACATTATAATACTTTCAAAATAAAATAATAAATATAAATTTGTAATGTTGTTAATAATAAATTTTAAAAAATAAAATAAAATAATTTATTCACAAAAACCGAATAAAGCTTATTATTAGATTTAGAACTTTCTATTATTTTCTTCCAAAAAAACTTATTTTGTTAAATGTCAAGAAAAGAAAAGAAAAAAAAATAATAAAAAACAATGGCCAGAAGGATGCCAACCTCCATCATCACCCATAGGTGACGAAAAGCCATGGGGAACATTCTTTTCCTGTGATTGGAGTGATTCGTTATCAGGAACCAGGAAACTCCCCGGCCACGCTCACGTAACATCCCCATTAGAAGCCGAACCCCCATCGCACTACTCCATTTCTTCGCTCTCTCCTTCACTCCTTGCTTCAAATTTTCTTTCTGGGTCTCTTTCTTTTGGGAAAAAAGTGGAAGGAAGAAGAAATAAGCACAAAGTCACAAACTTTGTGACTTCATTGTTTGCTCGCACTTCCCTTTTCGCCAAGAAAATAGCTTTATCGCATTATTTTTCTCATGTAAAGTCCATAATCTACAAGCACTATCCTTTTTTGATTGGCGGTGCATATTTAATTTCTGATATACAATCTTTCTGTTTTGCTATTTTTCTCAATCACTTCCACCAATTTGTTTGCTGACAAATTTTGTTCTACCACAATGAATAATTTTAGCAACCGGTGATTAAGATTAGGGTTTTTCTTTTTTTGTTACTTGGGCTCTTTGAAGATGATTCCATGGGGTGGTCTCAGTTGCTGCTTGAGTGGAGCGGCTCTTTACCTTCTTGGCAGAAGTAGTGGCAGGTCAGGGTTTGATACCCTTTTTTTTACTTGTAATTAAAGTTTGGGTCTTAAATATGTATTATTCAGTATAAGTTAATTCTGCCAGTGGCTTTCTAAAATTTGGGAAGTACTACAATTCTGTTGTTATTAATAGGTTGAGTTTTATGGTACAGGGATGCTGATACTCTTAAGACGGTAACTCGGGTCAATCAGTTAAAGGAATTAGGTACATTCCTCTTTCGAACACTGAAATTTTCCTTTTTGTAGACATTTGTTGTTAATTCCCACTGAAAGGGGATTTTATTGTTCTCTTGCTTTTCGAAAAGACAACACAAATTTTGTGGAATTTAATTTGCATTATTGTGGAAGGAGATGTATATATGAAGGTCCTAGAACCTCAAGACATTGCTGACAATCAGAACACTGTCTGTGCATTTTCATAGCATAAATGAGTGTTTGAACTGATTTATTTTGTTGTTATTGATGAAATCTGAACTGTTGCAATTCTGATTGATGGTTTGGTTTATTTCCATTTTCAGCACAATTATTAGATGCTCAAGTATTGCCTTTGGTGGTCAGTATTTCTGGAAGAGTTGGCTCTGAAACCCCTATTAGCTGTGACTTCAGTGGTTTAAGGGGTGTAATTGTTGAAGAAACGGTACACAGACCTAACATTCTTAAAATCAGAGATCATATTCCTTCTAAAGAGAAAGTTGATAATTTTCAATATTTTTGTAGTTGGTCACTGACATTCTTGTTTTGGTTATTCTATAGGCAGAACAACATTTTCTGAAGCACAATGATGCTGGGTCATGGATACAGGATTCTGCTTTAATGCTATCCATGAGTAAAGAGGTTCCTTGGCATCTGGTGAGGAAGAGTTTATCTTTCCCCATTCTTTATTTTGATTTTTTGTATCACCGGCTAAGACTAAGAAATTAAATTCATTTCGAGGTACCGTTTCGATAAACCCATAAATGAACATGATTCGAGAAACAATAAAGAAACAGCATGTAAATACTAATTTTTGTGAAAAACACATGGAAATATATAATAAAACACATATTATAATAATTATAGGTATCCAACATTATTAATTTAGTACATAAAATACTATTGAATACATAATAACGTAAATTTCTAAACATAAACATACAAATTGGAGAAAAATATCATATTACAATTACATCCAACTAACAGTGGAGTTGTTAACAGGTACTCAACTCATATTTAATGAATTTTTTTAATTTGAACCAACATATATGTTCTAAAATTTTAATAATATCCATCACTAAGTTAAACTAAATTAATACAAAATATTTATTTAAAATTTATAATAATAAATAAATAAAAGATCAAGAAACCTAACATGGATGAAATCTTAAAAATAATTATCCTTTCTAAATTATACTATCAGAATATATATCAAATAAGATTAAAAAAAAATAAAATTGAAATCCTAAAATACGAAGAAAACTAGAGCCAAAACTTTAAAATTTTAAATTATGAAAATGCCTTCTTTGTATTGGCCCGTTTCTTGTGAAAACGATAGAATCATTCCCGTTTCATGTAAAAATGGTGGTTGCGTTTCCATAAATGAGTTTCGTTTCGGGTAGTGTGGAAACAGAAACGTTTCGCATGTTTTGACTGTTTCGACACGAATTTTCAAACCTTGGCCGAGACATATGCTTCTTAGTGATAAATTTGATGAAATGGGTATTATTTTATGGGTGGTACTTTTATTTGCCAAATGATTAACGATTAAAACATCACTGGATTCTTCCTATGTATTAGGATGATGGGTCTGGATGTGTACATGTGGTAGGAGCTCGTGGTGCTACAGGATTTGTACTACCTGTTGGAAGTGAGGTGTTTGAAGAGTCAGGACGATCCCTAGTACGTGGAACACTTGATTATCTCCAGGGTCTTAAGGTGGGTATATTTTTCCCTTCTTCCTTCTGCCCTTGGTACCCTCCCCCTCCTTCGGAAAGAAAAGTCCCAACTTAGGCACTTCTTACATTGTCTAATTTAGTGAAGTTATTCTTTTAGATGCTTGGAGTCAAGAGAATTGAGCGGGTTCTTCCAATTGGCACTTCTCTGACTGTTGTTGGCGAGGTATGTGGTAATAGTGAGATTTTTTTAATGCTTTTACATATAGAATTGCAGTATAAAGGAGCAAAATTAACTGCCTAGCGTGCGGTCTCTTATTAATAAAAACAAGAAGCCAATGAATAAAAAACTATAGAACTATAGATAGTCGATTTACATTGTAGCATATAATGGAAACTACACACACAACATTCAGTAATCAATAGGTATTTGAAATTAGAGATTCATCCAATCTGGATAAATTTTATCTAGAATTATGCCATATTGCTTTCTTAAGAATTGTGTAAATATAATTTTTTTTATCATAATAATCTCTAGTTGCATTTGAGTCAAGTATGATCTGATTCAAGCCTGTACATGTGATACCGCTTATTCAGTATCTCTTCAAACATGTAAATAAGGAGCAGTATATGTAAAATCCATCAATACAAAATCTATAGGTAGAGTTGCAATGGTATAGGTACAAGATTTGTTATAAACATTATCTCTGCCAGAAATTTTCTAATTCCAGTGCTGCTTGGATTCTGCAATTATTTGCTAACCTTGTATTATGAGCTCAAATTGGAAATGAACTCATACTCGAGAAATAGCTATGTTTAAAGTTAAACAAGAAAGGCGAGACAAAATCATGTATTTTCCATCTTTATCTCTGTATATCTTTCTTTATATGATTACATAGTCTGGTAGACATGATGGTAGATGCATGCAGCTAAGTGTGCATGTGCATGACCTCCCCCCCTCCCAAAGAAAAAAAAAAAAACAACAAAAAAGGCACACCCGCTGTTGTGCATGTTAACCTGATAACCTCTAATTGGACAAAGTACTCCACCTTACTAAGCAATAATGCCTTTTCTGAAATTGATTATTGGATGCACACAATTGCTATTCAGTATTCACTCATAATCTCTAAGAAATACGACTTGCAGCAATAGTATATATCTCTCTATGGAGAAAACCAGAAAGCATGATTCAGTTTTTCTTCTTCCACACAGTACCATTTCAAACTGTGAATTAATGACTTTCATTAGTCAAAGTGGCTCACTCTCTGCATCTTTGGCTATTTCAAATTTTTGAACTTTATGATCAGGCTGCAAAAGATGACATTGGAACCATACGCATCCAGAGACCCCATAAAGGGCCATTTTATGTTTCTCCCAAAACAATTGATCAGCTCATTCTGAATCTTGGCAAATGGGCAAGGTTGCTTTCTAAGATTATTGACTTACTTTCTGTGTACAATACTTTTGCTTCTGGGTTGACAGAAATGCTTTTACTAGGTGGTATAAGTATGCATCTGTGGGATTGACGTTCTTTGGTGCTTACCTAATAGCTAAGCATGCTATTCAGTACATCTTGGAGAGAAGACGCCGTTGTGAACTACAAAGAAGGTGTGCAATACGTGTGATTTTTCTCATTATTGTTGGAAACCTGAATATAACTTAAAGCTAATGAGTCAAGGAGAACATCTCATAGAATGCTGTCTCCTGTGACAAGAACTCATGAACTAATGTTGTTTGTTCATAATATAAGTCCATCATATTCAGTAGTTTTCCTTTGGGATCTTGCATTTCCTATTTGATTATATCAACAAAGCTTAAGTTTCTGTTCATGCAGGGTTCTTGCTGCAGCTGCTAAAAGATCGGGACAAGATAATGAAAGTAAATTGCTAAGACTACTTTATACCATCTCCTCAAACAAATGTTTTGATAGGTTACTAAAAATATATCACCCTTTTCAGGTGAAGATGCTGAAAGCATATCAGATGGCAGCAAGAGAGATCGCCTAATGCCAGATCTATGTGTAATATGTCTTGAGCAGGAATATAATGCTGTTTTTGTCCCGTGAGTACCATAGTCCTTTACTTCTTATTTTTTCACAAAGTGTTTGGTCTACAATCCTTAACTTTTTAAATTTTGGATCCTGTAAATTCCTACCAAAAGTTGGCATAGGAATGATAGGCATAATTTCATGATGATTTGCAATGGAAATTTTTTTTACATAAATTGTTATACTAAGTAGCTAGTTTTGGTTTTATTACTCTTACAATTCATTATCTAAAAAGTTGAAAGTAATAGTTCAGTCAGAATCTGCAAGAACTGCATATAAAAATCATGTGGATGGTGGTTATTAAAAAAACTTGGTTTGGACTTCAGAACACAATGACAATAATATGTCTCTAGAAAGAGTCAGTTGCAGGAAAGAGCTGATGTACTCACCTAGTCATTGGAAGCTATAGCTGAAAAAATCTCTCTTAAGTACATCTTAAGTCTCTATTGAATCAACCATCTTCTTTTATCGACTTTAAACTACAAATTTTTCTCGGCAGGAAAAAAATCAAATGTACATCTCTGCCTATGCCTAGCATCCAATTTTGGCTGTTCAAAATTCTTAGATTATTCTACATAGTTTGGCGTGGTTTTACTTGTTCAGCATTTAGATTGAACCAATGATTTACGTGTTATATTTTCAGGTGTGGTCATATGTGTTGTTGTACAACTTGTTCTTCGCACTTAACCATGTGTCCTCTGTGCCGGCGACGGATAGAGCAGGTGGTGAAGACATTCCGCCATTGAAGTTATGCTTCAACTATACAGATACAAACTTGATACACAACATGAATGACTCAATGATGCATTAACAATCTAACGGCTCGATATTGCCGATATGATTTTGTTATGTTTAATTTCCACAACCCTTTCCCAGAGGACTTTCATGCAAACATTCTGGAATCAACATTTTCTTCAAGAGCATGATTCTCTTGCAGCTTGATGATTGATGTATATAGGTAGGTTCTTAAATTGTATATTGTTGTCACCAAGCAAAACCTTATGAATATTAACATCCGGTAAATATTTGTTATTTTATTTCTTGTTTTAAGTCTGATTCCCAGCTGAACATAGAAAACAGCATATGTCATCTCTGTTCGTTTTATGCAATTTATAAAATCATACGTTATAATAACAGTATGAAGGGCATTTACAATAATTATTAATGAAGGAATTTAAATCTAAGGTCAAGATGTTTTCAGCACCTTAAAAGAAAACTTAATGTATTATTGAAGAATTACCAAAATATATAAATTCTTATTTATAGAATAAGAAAATAAAGATACACAATCTTAAAATTATAATTAAGTGGTAAAATAAGTCAGTGCGGGCTAACAATCTTTGGGACGTGAAGATTGGTAAATAAATACTTCAATCTCCTCTCTACTCTGTCCCGATTCTCAGTCACGGTCGCCCCACTACCAATTTTATTTATTTATTTCTTTCTTATTAAGTTGTTCATGGTTTATTTTATAGGTAGAGGAACAATTTGTGAGGTATGATTCTGCTGCTTGTTCATGGATAAAAGATTCTGCTTTGGTGCTATCCACGAGAAAAGAGGTTCCTTGATATCTGGTGAGTGGTGAGGGAAGAGTCCTCTCTCTCTCTTTCTAGCTTTCTTTACTTTGTTTTTGTTTTTGTTTGTTTGTTTGTTTTTTTTTTTTTTTTTTTCATATTGCTGATACAAAAGATATTATTCTAATGCATAATTAGGAAGATGAGAGCGACCGTGTTTATGTGAAGGGAGCTCAGGATGCAAATAATTTTGTATTGCCTTTTGCAAAAGAGGTGATTGAAGAGACACCTGTTAAATCCCTTCTAGGCAAGCACTGAATATTTTCCAAGGTCTTAAGGTTGGTGTTTTTGCACTGAAGGAGGTGTTTCTTGCATTATATCAGCCAATATAATGGATCAAAGATATGTTTTTAAGATGCTTGGAGTCAAGATAAATATAAAAGTACTTCCAGTTGGGACAATTTGGACTATTGCTGGTGAGGTGTGTTGTTGTATATAAAGTTAACAAGTTTTTCTATCTGAGCGGGTCAGATATCTTGTCTAATCAAGCTTAATTTTTTATGTGCCTTGAATTCAAACAGGATTGTAACTCATTAGGTTGAAGTAGAATTGGTTAGAATCAATCTGTAAATTGCATAGAAAGTTAAGAAAAGAATATACAAGCTTAAGTTTAATAATTATGACAGAATTTTAATAAATTTGTATGAGGTTACCTAATTCGGATCTTGACCGAGATCCTATCCAAAGTAGTCATGCGCCTAGAAAATGGACGAGTAATTGTGTCAATGATTAAACTATGAATTTATCACTCCCATTAGTTTTTTTTGCTTGTTAACTTGATTTATATGTTTAGGCTTCTAAGGATGAAAACGGAGATCATTAAGACTGGGGAAGATGGAAGGTTGCTTTAATTTCTATGATACATGTACTTAAGCATGTCTTACAATTCAGTTTTTGGTTTAAAATTGACAGAAATCAATGCTCATATTAGGGTCTTGAAGTTTATGTCTTTGGGCTTTTTGGGCATTGCACTATATTTTGCTGGCATGATATTTGTAAAGGAATTCAGGGCGAGAAGGCCACAACTTGGAAAGCAAAGAAAGAAAAGAAGGTATGAAATGCTTGTGATTGTTCAGGGAATTGTTGAAACCAAATTAATGTGAAATTCAATGCATCGAAGAAAACATTTTAGGACATGTTGTTTGCGTATTATCATGTGAGTGTAGAAAATATACACTTGATCTTCTTACTTTGTGTTGAAATTTTAATTATTAAGATAAATAAATTTCACCATTAAAGTTATCTTAGGTTCTCCAATAAATAGATTTTGATCTCTTACAATGTTAAACATTAACATTTACTTTATCGAAAAACTTGACTTTTGGGTTTAGTGTTCCTAAGATTTATTAGAGCTAGTAATGTAAACCACAAACCACTTAGAGATTGTTGTCACCTTTAACATGAATTCATCTCTTGAACTATTGTTGTATGTTCAACATATTAGTCCATCTTATTCAATACCAGCATTCCTATAATGCAACTATATTGTGTTGGGGGCATTGTTTGTTTAGCTAGGATTTGGGCTTTTCATAAAATTTCTTTGGCAAAATATCCAAGAAAATGTTAATCCAAAAACTAGACATTGTTATACCAGTACAGAAACCAATTAATCAAATTCATATTCTTGCAGGGTAACGGTGGAAATGGATTTATGTGTAATATACCTTGAGAGGGAATGTGATGCTGTTTTCTTTCCGTGATACTTTCTTCAAAACACCAATTTGAATCTGGTTTTGGGATTGTTGTTGATTTTCAAAAGTTGATGTGCACTATCTAGGATATTGATGATAGTGACGGTAGAGGCGATATTGATGTGCACTATCCACAAAAGATTTTGAAAAGTATTTGTACACCACAAAAATGTTTCGGTACCTCACCTAAGAGATTAAACTTTTTGATGAACAAACACAAGTCTTATATATCTTTTCCAATTGCTTATGATTTTCAGGTGTGGTCATATATGTTGTTGACTTGTTGTACAACTTGCTCTTCGCAGTTAACCAATTGTTGTCTTTGTCGACAACCGATACAGCATGCAATGAAGATTTTCCCTCATTGAAGTTCTGTTTCAAATCCAAAGAATGCAGTTTCCTTAATGATGCCAATATGATTGAAGTTTCAATTACAGACATTTTTACACCACATTCTATATGCCCACTCTTCTTATATTTCAATATGATTGAAGTAGGAAACATGTGAGTTCTCTTCTTAGGGTATCTAGATTCTAGAACTAGTTCATAGCTTCCACTGATTGAGTACTGAAAAGTGGAAACTTAACAAGTAAGTTGTTGTTATATCCATTATCTTCCTTGACTTCATTGGGCAATTTCACCATTCCACTTTCTTGTATCTAAAACTTTCAAATATATGGAAAGACAAATGTCCTTTACAGTCTTATCCATATTATCTTTTTCTCAACCAAGCAACAACCAAGAGTACAATAGGGGACAAGGTGAATAACTTTAAATTTGGAAGATAAGACTTGTGGCAGTCACCCCAAAAGATTCGATCAGTGCAAGGTTAATCCTTTCTTGGGTTTAAAGCTCGGTATCTTTGTCTGTTTATCTAACGGTTGTTAGTAATTCTAGGAAATTTTATGTTATTGTTTGTTTTGAATTATTTATGTATTGATGAATTCAGTTTTAAATATATGTTATGGAAATCCAAATTGGCTTTCTTTTTCTTCACGGATTTAATAGACAACCAATGTATTTCAATAAATTGATTGTGGATTTGTGGTTTGTCACCAGAAAACTATGATTCTTAGACAAAGTCTTGCGTTAACTATGATTTAATGGAATCACGTCTCTTACTTGGAGTCTTAGACAATGTAAACGTTTATTTGATTCTTGCAACTGAGCTTTGTTTATATTTTCTTAAACTGTTTAATATATTTGTACTGAATCTGATACCAGCTATACAGGTGTTTGTGTGAATGCCTTCTTGCTAATTGGCTGCACCTTTCATTTTCTTTTCTATGATTAAGCTGTCATTTTTGTGTAACACAGCTATAGGTGCTTGTTTGATTATTAGCATAACTAGGTAGATTCTCGTCTGTGAAGAAAATGGTGTCACAAAAGAAAAAGAATATGATCCCAAATATCACATCACTCGGAAAAATGGGAAAAAGTTGTCTCATAAGTCACTATTAGGAATCTAAGCCAGAATTCCCTTTTTGATTAGTAGTTTCGTCAAGGATCAAAAGGGCATGCTCTGTATTTTGGTCATCCTAATCTTTCAATTTCATCCACTTTAAGGTGAAACACTATAAAACCAGTTCCTGCAACCCTTTCTGAATTGTACTTCTCTCTTCTATCAAAATATTTGATATTGTTGCTTAGTATATCTTCCATACCCATGGAAAAGAACACCAATAGTTCAAATTCTAATCCTTGTGCGTGCAAGAAAATCCGTGATGCAATTGCAAGCAGTCCTGCTTTTCGAGCTATCCGCCGCAGCTCAAGCAGTCACCTCCCTTCCTCACCTGCTCCAAGTACTCCTCAACATGTCAAATTCACTGATAATACCCAAACAGCAACTATGGTTCCCATCAAGTTTGATTACTCAATTCCTACACCAAATGACAAAGGCAATGCCAATGTTGAAAAGGCAGTTGTATTGAAAGGCAATGGTGCTATTGCTGCTTCCAAGGTTGAACCTGAATTATCAAAAGTTTTAATGCAGGGGAAAGCAGGGGTGCAGGGTACCCAAGCAGCAAAGGCAACAGGCAATGGACAAACAGTAGCTTACCATGATGGTACAAAAACAGGAGGAGACATCAATGATACTTTTGCTGATTACATTAAACGTGCAAAGTTTAAGATCAGAACTATGTCAAATATTGGTGGTGGCAGCACTACTCTTGCACCTGATGATGTTGATGATTCGACGAAGAAAGAACACACGAAAGATCATTTCTCGGGTTTTATACAGCGTACTAAGATGAAGATCAGAACTACATCGAGTATTCGCGGTGGAAAGAGCATTTCCTTCATCAAAAGAGAGTGAGGGGTGAAATAAGAACAGGAAGCCTTAACTTTTGCTCAATGATATGGTGTTGATGAATAATGCTGGTGGGTAATATTTGTGGTGCATTAGCACAAGGCAAACCCGATAGCTTGGTTATGATTAATAAATTGGTTTGGATGTGTATGTAGTGAATAGGAATGATTTCATATTTGTACTAGGCCTTTGGATATTTGTCAAACCTTGCTTCATTTGGCTCCTGCAAATTGGTTAAGAAATATTCATCTGTTTCTTGAATGTATTTTATCAATTATATATTCTTACACTTGGTTAGCTTGATACTTTCATTCAGTCCAACACTATAAATTTTTATTATATATATAATTCGGAATATAGAATGCGACTCAAAATTAAATTTACTTTGACGATAAATTATCACCTTATCTACAAGCTCAAACATATAAGTAAGATGATAATTTATTTGAATTTTTAAAACCGGCCCAATAATTTGAGATTAAATCTTATTTTTGTTTCTTGAATCCTTATCATCTATATCCACACCTCTCCCCTTTCATTTTCCAATTTTTAACTGAACATTCCATCAGCTTTAATTGTGTTGCACATTCATGATAACTTATTGTATTTTATAGGCTAAGAAGTAAGAATCATTCAAGAGAACCTAGTTTTTAATTTGCAGTCTCCAGGAGAATCAGTAATATCCAGTACGCGTCACCCTCAACTTGCAAAGGTCGGTTCCTAGTTTTCCTTTTCTTGTTTGCTAAGAAATAACAAATGGTTTATTCCAAACAGGGAGTAAATAGTTGGATACGCATATAAATTTGTTCGAATATATTTAGTTATTTAAAAAAAAAAACTTAGTTAAGTTAATATAAACATACCACATCTTTAATTTTTAATTATTATTTTGATACATCAAGGAATAACAAACATTACATCTCCAATACTATAGGAGTAAATCTAATGACATTTTCAGATGGTCCTGTGTTTGAAAACAGGTACAGAAAGGCTTGTGAGGATGATTTATGATGGTCCAAAAATTAATGGCAATTTTTCCCAAAACAAGTTGAAAATTTGTAATGACATGATAATCCTATCAGTTTATGTATTAATTAGATTAGGTCCAACTGAGTTGGGCTTTATACTCATAGATCTTCCCTAATTAGTTGCACATATCAAGTTTTACAATATTCTTCCTGAGCCAGACAGGCCAACTATGTAGATATAAGCAGCCAATGGCCCATGGAGAGAGGGGAGGGTGAGATGGAGAGGTGATGTTCTTGTCATATACTTTTTTTTTCTTTTTTATTTATTTATTATTATTACAAAAATAAAAAGGTAGGTAATATACTCACACAATCTCATAGAAAATATTACTCCCACATTACTACCATTCTTTTCTTTTCTTTTATTTATTTTTTATTTTTCATATATCTTCACACAAGTGGTATATATAAGGCACACATGTCATTTCGTAAATAAGAACTATTTTTAAAATCTATATATATATATTGAAAATTTTAGAAGATAATATCTCGATAAATACTTAAGAGTTTGAATATGATTACAAATTGACAAGGTATTTTTTTTAGTCAAAACATGTAAATCTACTTTATTGCGAGAACAATACGAGATAGATAAGGTATATGTACGGATTTTTCTTTCTTTATTAATCCTTGCTTAGAACTAATATTAGATCTATATAGGGTTTAATTGCTCCTTCTTTGTAGTCATTGGATGTATTGGAAAGTTGAACTCTAATAATAATAAATTAAAAAAAAAACACTAGATTCTAAAAAACTTCCCAACAAATATATTTACAGGTTAAATATTTAATATATTGTTAATGTATTTAATTTTTACACTGTCAATAAATAAAATAGTAATATGTGTTATTAATAATAACCACCTTTCTTGATTTTAATAAAAAATACTGATGTGTTTATAATTTTGTTTATTGACCGTGTGTAAATTTATACAAATAAATCAAATATTAACCCAATTAGAATTATTGCATGATTAAAAATATAAAGAACAAACAAAATTTATTTATTTTAATTAGTTTTGAAAGGATATACACATAGTAAAATGTTTCATGTATGATTATGTTATTGACCGGTGTTGTGCACCCGATGATTCCTTTCATTTTTCTTTTTTAGTTAAAAAACAATAAAATTTTCTATATAGTTCATAAGTTACCATGATTTTAACGCATCATACGATTATGCTATTAATGATTATACAAAATAATATTTGATTATGTAACATGCATGAGGCATAGATGTATAAAAAGTATGTGTATGTTTGTATAAAGTATCAATTAGTTTAACTAGTAAAATTATGTTGACGTTGATATTAAGAATATGAGATTAAATCACATTTTTATTTAGAATGAGGAATTTATAAAAATTGAAATAATTATGTTTAATTGTCTAACTTATAAGCTCACAATGTGTGGACATGCAATGTGCACTATATATTTTGAGATATTAAGCGTTGAAATTTGCACATATTATTCTCCTCATCACTCAGGCGTGCAGCATATGTCACCCATGTTAATAACAATAAAATGAAATATTAATTTACAGCATGCTGTCTCAATCTTTTTTTAATTTATTTTGTAAAAAAATCAATTAATTAGTATGCAATTATGGCCCTAAGACCACACAACCAACCTGGTCTGTTGAGTTTTGTAACCCATATTTAATTTTTGGCCTTGAGAAAAGTATTAATAAATGTCATCCATATTCTGTTATAACATAGTTATGGAGGCAAAGAGGGCATTGAGCATGGCATTCAGTGAAGTCAATCATACATGATCAATTATACACATTTTTTAATTTAGTGTCCGTAGACGACATTTTTCAAAATATTCCATTTGTACTAGTAAATTATCTGTTTGATGTATTGTATCTAATTGTATAATATATTAGATTATATAATTATATTATTGTTTTATCTTAATTTTATTATATAATTTTTTACTGTCAGACATACAAAAAAATAATATAAATTTATATTATCATGTTGCTTCTAAATGTTGTCTAAGAGCTAATTAAATAATTTTATATTATCAATTTGTCATGTTACTATCATACAATGTGTCAAATAAATCTTTAATGATATATATATATATATATAATTTTTTTAACGGATAAGCTTGCTAAAGTGTAATAAATATAATTTTTAAAAATTTTAAATGTCAAAAATAATAATTTATTAAATATTACTAAAATCATGATCAACTACCGTAATTTTCTGTTTATAAAACATTGAACCCTCAGTAAACCAGTTAGAAAAAGCATTTTTTTTCTTCATATTCAATGTTTTTGTCTTCCCAAATACTTCTTAAAAAAATTCAAAGAGTTATTTCTCTTTTACGTTTGACAAAAAAGAAATGAAGAAGATAATTAGGAGGCTGAAAAAAATGATGAAAATCATTATTCATTCAAGAGCACACAAAAATGTTCTTTGAATAATGTTCTAGTATTTAATGTTGTTGAAATTTTAGCTTAAGATAAAAAGACTGTGGAAATAATTAAAAACAAATTTGACAAACTCTTTTATGGTTGAGAAAATGTCCATTAATTGAAGAAAAAGGTTGTTTTCAAGTTAATTAGAATACGCAATTATTGAACTTGCAATGACCATAAGAAAAGCAGCCATTGTCCATTATTGAACTTGGAAAAGTATAAACATTTTCAAACGTTGAAAGTACTCAAGAAAAAAAAAAATACCTTTTTTCATATTATTTAATTCTTTTAGGAAACTGCAGACAACTCATGATTTTGATTTTTTGTCCACAAAAATATCATATGCCAGGTGCTAATCAAATTAAATTATTAGTATATAAATAAAAAATAATTGTAATACCTACCAACCTCATGTCCAAAAGGGTTGTATATTAGTACTCAAAGGAAAAAGTTTTTATATAATTTAATATTGAAAGGGAAGAGTCCCTCCCAAATCCCAATGAATGAAGCCAGCAAATTTTTTGTCATACTTTTTCTAAGAAGATAGAAATTAGTTAATATATAATTTTGTAACAAATTGGCATTGTGGCTTTTTTGCTAAAATATTCCGTATAAGATGATACTCTAATAAAAATAATTTATATTTATTTCGTTCTTGTAAGAATACAATTATGAGGAAAGATAGTTAAAAATCTTGAACAAGATTAGATTCACATTTAAAAGAGTAAGGATACTAGTAAGAAATTCTAAATTATTCTCGTAAACAATAATTTTTTTTGAATGAAGAAATAAAATAGCTCATATTTTTTTAGCACCTCAATTAGTTATAAACATTTGGACCTATCATGCAAGTAAGGGGAAGAATTCCTTCTCCACCATTTTATATCTTGAATGGTTGTGATGAAACCAATTACCCTTACAAGGCATCTTTTTGGCATTTACAATGCTTCACCATAAAAGGAAGATGCATACCTACTCATACTCCCCACTAATTTTGGATGGTTAATAAGAATTATATAGTTTATAAAAATCAGTTGCCACAATGGTGCTTGCTTTTCTAGTAAGATTCTTATTTAGGTACAAGCAGTTTAGATAATGTTAACAAAATTTTAGTTCAGATAGTGTTTGATAATTTTTTTTAATAAAATTGATATTCAATATTTAATTGTTGACTTTTTTTTTCTTCTTAAAATAGAATAACAGAAAATAACTTGTAGTGTTGTAGTTACCACATGAATTTGTTCACTGACGAATTAAAATCTTGATGAATTTAGCTCAGTATCATTTTATATAATTCTATTAAATTAACAATTGATTGACATTATATATTCAATAAAACTCATATATATGTACATTACAATTTGAATATCATTGGGAATGGCATCATATGGAACCTTCCAAGTATATGCTGAATTTTGATGTATACATGTGTACATACATGTCAACTAATGATTGGGAAATGTATGTGAGGAAAAATGCAATTGCTTATGAAATACAAATTTGACTTTGCTCTATGGCTGGGTGTGCCCTGGGATATGGGTTATGTGGGTGAGAGTCATGGGGTGAAAGTCACCATCCAATTAGAACACTTTTTATTAGGGCTACTTTTAACATGGACCTCTCATGGCTGAAAAAGGGAATGGGAATCAGAACCTTTTTGTGTGGTGCTTCCCACTTTTTTTAATGGACAATAGCTCAGTTGAGTGAGCTAGCCATGAAGCTATGTTGCTTCATTCTTTTTATTGGTTTTGAAGAATGGCAATTTGATCCATCAGCTGATTAGATATTGAATTAAATATCTAAAAAAAATAAAATTATTTCATTAATTAAGTCCTAGTTGAATAATTAAGTTTCAGATAATTTTATGGATAAAACTTAAAATCATGTAAAAAATTACTAAAACGAAAAAAAGAAAAGAATACAAGATGAGTTTAGTATAAACCAAATCAGGTCTATTATCATATTTATTACCCTTGATCTAAAGCAATATTTATCCATGTACTCAATAATGCATTCTCTTGTCATACACGAAATTTCACAATGCAAGACAACATGTAATTTTTACGTAAAAAATAAATGGTATAATTTATCAAAATCATATCTAGTGATTGTGCCAAATTATTCTGCAAGTATTTTTGTTATTTAAAATTTTCAAAATCATCCTTAGTGATTAGGGAATATAATGGAGAGAGATTTGTGAGGACATTGTCACCCGTACAACTGACAATTTTTTTTTTTATATTATAAAACTCGTTTGACACATTGTATAAGGAGAATAGGATAATATAAGACTATATTCAATTGACTCTTGTACAATTTTTAGCAGTAATAATATTGTAATTTAGACTTATATGGTTGATTTTCTTTTATATTATGCTTTACAGTATAAATCTAAATAGTGAAAATCGAGGAAATGATAAAATAATACTATAACACCAGTATAACTCTACATCTTAATATATTGTATAATCTTACATTATACAATTACATATGATGTACCAAATGATTACCCTTAAGTTTACAAAAAAAAATGATATATCCTTCTTCTTCCTCCTTCTTTTTTTTTTTTTTTTTTTTTTTTTTTTTTTTTCTATTTCTTTCTACACCAAATCTTCCCAATATAGTAAGAAAGAAAATTAAAGAGTAAGGTATTTAGAGAGAAGAAAATACTCACAATTTCTGATAATATCAATTATAAAGTATGAACTAAACCTCTTTGTCCTTACAAATCCATTACTTTGCCCCCACTTTCTCCCAAACCAAACAAAAGCTTTATATTCTATGGTGTTACCTTGGAATCAAATAAAGGTCGTGAAGGAAATATATATCGCCACTAAAAAAAAAAAAAGAATGTCGACATTTTCTTTTGCAATAATCATTTATGTTGTTTAATGTTTAATATATTTTACGTATAATAATTTTAATGTATTTAATTATTAAAATAAAATATATTTTAAAAGTAATAATCATATTATACTTAGTGTCACTCACTCACAATAAGAAATTTAAATATATATATATATATATATATATATATATTTATATATCACATGTACCTTAAAGATACTCGTTAAAAAAATTTAATAAATAAAATATGATATATCTATATTATTATAAAAGTCAGAAAACTCTTGTGATCTCTTACTATATAGTATATAAATATTTAAAAAATAAATTTAATTAATAAAATTTATCAAATCACTTAATAACTACTAAATAATATTATGTCTACTTTTCTACTCTCTTCCACCCTCTCACTCTCTCTCACTCTCCTACTCTCTTCCACCTTTTATATATATATTTTATCAAATTAAATTAATTAAAATTATATATCTGAAGTACATATTCTTAGATATTTTTATAATCTACACTTTTAGTAAGAAAATCAAAGATATTATAAACTTTATAGGAATTAAATCCTATGGTTGGCATAACGGTGACAAAGTTGGAATGTTTGTAATTTAAAGAAAAACTCTAGCAAGTTGTAAGTAGGTACAGGGTGAATCTTCTTCTAGATTGATTTTTATACTTACGTACTTCATTGTTGTTTCTCTTTCATATATTATTCTAACATTTCTTTATATATAATACTAATGAAATCCACTTAAGCATATATAATATTTAAAAGTTCAGATAAATAAATATTTTGTCTTTATAAATAATGTTCATGGTGATAAAAAGGTAAACTATATATTACAATATATTATATATGTGTTTTTCGTCTTTTGATTTTTTAACGGAATGATTATATAAATATATGATTGTTTAGTAATATTATTTTATTGAGTTTTTATTTTTTTTATAAAAGGTTTTTTTTTTTGAATCACATCTATTTGAGAAGCACAAATAATCACTATAAATATTCATAAGTAAATTATTATACATATTTATAGAGTTTCACAATTTCTTTGAATGAATTAAATCATCATCACAAACAAAACATTGGATTTTAAAAATGTATAGCAATTAATGCCATTCCCTATTAAAATAAGACTAAATTAATTAATAAAAAGTAATAAAAGAGGAAGTAATGGCATTTTAAGTCATAAAAAGAAATTTCAATACATTGTGCCATGCAATTGATGTGAAAAATGATTTTAAATTTATTTCTAAATTGATTTTAATTATACTAAAAAAAAATCTTATAGTTCTATTCACCATGAAATAATTATAGAAAGAATACTAGAATAACACATTGGGAAAAAAATAATTAAGGAAACCTCTTGTACTTAACTGCAAAATAAGGGAATAAATATGACAGCATATATCTTTCTTAAGGACTCCTTTTTAATTGGAAAGTTCTTTTGGGGAAAGTTTTTAACTTTGGAATCTTAGCCAAGCCGAGCCGGAGAGTGGCTCGAAGTCGAAAAAGCTGATTCTCCAGCCGTCGTTTGACGCTGTCTTTTACGGTGGTGCAACCACTGGTGCTCGAGCCCACTATACCGGTCCAGGCTCGAGGTACTGTGGAGTCTGGGCTCCACATGCACCTTCCCTTCCGCTTTGTCCATGCGCCAATGGTGGAGCCTTTTAAGGGATCCCACCACCAAAACGAACGTTATGTATTGGTCCTCTTCCGTAAGGACCCACCTTCTTGTTAGTCCTCCATGTCATTAATTTTTGGCACACCTATTTTAGTTAATGTTAAATTCCAAATTTACCCTTACAATTTCTTTTGCCGTAAGAGGGGGAACTGTCATTCAAATGTGTAAATTAAATTACATTTTTTATTTATTTCCATCTATATATTTAGTTATTTACTCAATATATTAGAGTATTGATATGTATACTACAAATATTGTTAGGTGTACTACAAATACTACTAAAAGACAAAAACAAAAATTACTATAATTTTTTACTTTAGTTCACCTATCAATATTAGGTAGTACACATATCACTACCTATATATTATCATAAACTTTCATATATAACGAATGCCTAATATCCAACAATATAAGTTGGACAAAAATTAAAGAGATTTAATTTATCAAAAATTGTCAAGTATATATCCACATATATATATATTTTTTCAGATTAACTTAAGACTCACAATTTAGAAAGAGAAATGATCTAAAATATGATATTATACCAAGTGAGACTCTAGCTAGTATATTCATATTTTGACCTCATTAGTAAGTAATAATGAAAATAATTATGAGTGGGATGAAAAATAAATTATTGATTGCATAACTAAATCAAATTATCTTATATCAATATTTAAATTATAATATATATATTACTTATTAAACGATGAATATATAATTGAATTAATCATTAAAATGTCTACAAAAACATTGTAATTAATTATATAAAATGTAATATCACATTAAAGATTGTATATAAACTAATTAACATAAGAAAGAAAACATGTTGTTTTGTATAGGAGTGAAGATTTGTAATTCATTCCACTAGCTAATACCAAGTTTAGAAGACAAATTTTAGTTTTATCTCATCTATTATCTATGTGCTTGGAAGTTCTTGTCCCACGTGCATAATCACGTAATAATATGCAGAACCTAACAAAGTTGGTATTGGGCATTAGGTACATCAAAACCCATTTCCGTAATTTTAGTTACCTTCCCCTCAAACTCGTTGCCCTCCCTAGTCTCTACCTGTGTGCCCCTAACCATCTTTATTTCCATGCCACCCAAACCTTCAATTCCAATTTTGCCACGTCATCACCAGAAGCCATCCGTACGGGCTTGCCACCCCAAGCCTCCATATATAATTTTTCTCTCACTCCTCTAAAAACCTCTCCATGTGAAAAACCAAACCTCTGTTTCCTCTCCAACAACCACTCTCTCTCTCTGAGCTATTATACAGTTTGACCGATATTTCAGACGACGATAACAACCCGACCCGGCTGAAAATCCGAGTGTTCGGAGCATTGTTCATATCTGAGATATAAAAAACAGAGGAATTGGTATTTAACTCACTGTGATGCCAATGGCGGCCGGGCCAGCATCGCCGACTGATCGAGCTCATCCTATGGTTGGACCTGCAATGGTGCCGATTCAATCAACTCCAATGATGGTATCAGACGGTTTTGCCAAGGACGCGATAATTGCCTGGTTTCGTGGCGAATTCGCGGCAGCGAACGCCATAATCGACGCTCTCTGTGGTCACCTAGCTCAGCTCAGTGCCTCGACTGGAGGATCTGAATATGAGTCTTTATTTGCTGCAATTCATCGCCGGAGGTTGAATTGGATCCCGGTGCTTCAGATGCAGAAGTACCATTCTATAGCTGATGTGGCTGTGGAGCTTCGACGAGTCGCTCCAAAAAACGCGGAGTGCAAGGGAGATAACGAAGTTGAGAAGAAAAATGAAGATGTAAAGAGCTGTTTGGATGGAAAATTGACTGAAAATGTTGGAAATGGTGGTGATGGAACCATTGAAGAATATGATTCACCTGACAGTGAAATTACCGATTCAGGTAAGTACTTAGAGCTATATCTTTCTTTTTTTAGTCTTCAAGCTCAAATTCATTGAATTTATATCATTAAAGGTTTGGAATTTGTTGTGGGTTTGTCACTGATTTTATGTTGTAGGAGCTCTGAAATTTCAAATTTTTTATTTGCTTTACTGTCGATTCTTCTTTGCAGATTTGGGTTTTTCTGGGTCTTCAAAACAGGAAAGTTTGTTGATGAAAGATTCAGTTTTTATATTTTGGTTAGTTTGGCCGGCTAAAAATCCATTGGAAAAAGGAAGGATTTTTTTGTTTTCCCATGGGAAAATTGAATATTACGAATTTTTATTTTTCACTTTTTTGGATAAATAATATTTTTTTTAAATTAATCTTTTTTTCTTGCCCTTTCCTCCTAAACAAACGGAATTAATATTTCCCATCAGATCCAAGATTTTTGTTTTGGGTAAAAAAGAGAAATTTTCTTTGTTTTCTATTTTGTTGATTTTTTCTCATTCTTTGAATTCAACGTTCTGTTAGAAAATGATAGATGTCGTTTAAAAGTTTTCATCTCTCTAATTTAGAAGATTAAACATAATCTCTTTTTATTTTTTAATTTATAAGAAAAATCTCATAAAATTTACTTAGAATATTAATTAAATTAAAATTAGCGGATGATATTGTTCTGAGGATTTAACGGGGTTTGACAAACGAGGCTCGGAGGAAATTGGCTGCATCCGGTGTTACAGTTTGTTTCGGGAGTAGCAAATCCCATAAACGTTGATGTAATGCCTAGGGATGTGTGCATGGTTTTAAGATAGGCGGCGCTTGATCAAAGCCGTTGAGGTGACGTCACGGGGCCACCGTTTTGTTGCTTTATATTTGAGGTTGGGTTGGTCATTGGTGCCTGCCTGCCACGGGTTGTTGGGTTTGACAATTTGGTGCTACTCCCAATGCTAAGTTGTGAATTGTTGTGGACTGGAACGGCACCGTTTGACCTGGACCGAGTTGGCGGGTCAATTAAGTCCGTTGTTTTTGGGTGGGCGACCCAAAGTAGGATATGAAGAAAAAGAACAAGATATTAAATATTTAGAAAGTTATTCCAGATTCGTATAAGTGGAATATTGTAATTGTACTGCTTTTGTTTCTTGCTGTGTCCTGCTTTTTTTGGCACTTGGTGGGGATAATAGTAATGGTACTATGCATAGAACTTAGGACTTGGCCAACTTGCAAAAGGCAAAGGAAAGAAAAATGTAGAGAAATTCAACTTTATTTTATTATATGTTTTTCTTTTTCTATAGCATGCAAACATAGAATAAGTGTAATTGCTTAATTAAATGATTAGCCATTATTAGTTTGTCGAAATTTGATCCTCTTGTTCTGTCATGAACTGTCAAAACATGTTGGAGAACATATGCAACTCTTGCCAAGACCAAATTACCCAACAAACCCAATTATTAGTTACCAATTTAGTGCTGTTGATTGGTGAAGGAACTTTGTTCTGTTCTAGTTGAACTGAATAGCTTCTGCTGTTCCAAAGATGGCTAGCTATCTTAGGCAATTCTTCGTACGTGTTGGAAAAAGTTAAAGTTACTAATTTGTTTCATGTTAGTCAAATATATATGGATGAATCAGTGGAAATATCGAAGGATTAATGAATTTTATATCATATCCATCTATAGTAGATCAGTATTTAAACTCATTCTTACGTTTGTACTGTGTGTCAATCTTTAAAACTGGGTCTATCTATTGATTCAAATGCAGGATCTCAAGAAACGCAGGCCACATTGGTGAATGTTAACATATGTTCAAACCATGAAGAATGTGAAGCACGCTCTTCCCAGATTAAGTTGACAAAAGGTTTTGCAGCAAAGGAATCGGTGAAAGGGCATATGGCAAGTTCTTTATTTCACAACTTGAAAGTTTTACTTTTTCCCTTTTTATTTATTTATTTATTTTGTAAAAAGAAGTCTGGACTACGAGAGCAGATATGCTCAATTATGTGCAACAAAAAGCAGGTGGATTTTGCTGATTGACAGACTAATGCAATGGCAGGTGAATGTTGTCAAGGGTTTGAAGTTATATGAGGACATATTTACTGATTCAGAACTCTGTAAACTGACAGACTTTGTGAATGAACTCCATGCTGCTGGCCGGAATGGGGATCTGTCAGGTAAACTATGCCGTTATATAGCCTATATTCTCATCATAGGTTGGTTGAGTTAATGCTATTTTCCAAATGACATTACTGTTTTATTCCTCTTTGATCACAAATGGAATGTTGAGACTGTCCACTGCAGCTTCATTTGGTTTATGTTTGAATGATTTGACGTTTCTAGGTCTTTTGTGTTGTCTTTGCTTGTCTGTAATTTTCTTCATGATACTGGAATAACTTCCGTATGAGTATAGGTGAAACCTATATTTTATTCATCAAGTTGATGAAGGGCAACAAGAGTATAAATTTTCTTCATGATACTGATTACTGAATAACTTCTGTGTGATTATAGGTGAAACCTACATTTTATTCAACAAGCAGATGAAGGGCAACAAGAGGGAACTGATTCAGATGGGAGTTCCAATTTTTGGACACATAAAGGAGGAAGCTAAAAGTACTTACTAGACAATAAGACAAATTTCTTTTCTCTGTCAAATTTTCCCTTTGGTCCTCTACTTTAGTATCATATTAACTGTTTTAATTTATAAAGCCAATTTGTAAGTTTTTGTCTCCTTGTATATATTTACAGGCAACATAGAGCCAATTCCAGCTCTTCTCCAAGGTGTCATTAACCACCTTGTTCAGTGGCAACTACTTCCGGATTACAAAAGGCCAAATGGTTGCATTATCAACTTCTTTGATGAGGTATGCAGTGTCATTGCCCTGTTTATCCCACTTATAATTTACTCTTTATTGTTCAAATAAGGCACTTCTTATCATTTTGTAAGTGTAGTAAAATGTGCGCTTATGTTGCTTGGTACATAATTTGTTAAAACGAAATAATACGCCTTCATTATTTCATTGTTGCTCTTTTTTATGTGTAGGGGGAGTATTCTCAGCCTTTCATGAAACCACCTCATTTAGACCAACCTGTGTCAACTCTTCTTCTCTCTGAATCATCTATGGCTTTTGGGCGTACTCTTGTGAGTGATACTGATGGGAACTACCAGGGACCCCTCATGCTTTTGTTGAAAAAGGGGTATGTTCTGACAAAACCTAGGAATTGTACTTGCAATGCTCATATTTCTTGTTCTTATTGCAATTCTACTCAGTGGTGCTGAATATGTAGAAGATACATTGAACATGATAAGAATAGAGTATAAGCAGTGAGCTTGAACTGATCATATAGTGCTATTAACCTGAATAATATTCGCAGGTCTCTTTTGGTGATGAGGGGAAACAGTGCTGACATGGCAAGGCATGTCATGTGTCCATCCTCAAACAGAAGGGTTAGCATCACCTTCTTCCGAGTGAGGCCAGATTCTAATCAAGTCCAGCCACCGACTTCTCCTGTGACCAATGCAATGACTCCTTGGCAACCAAGCATTCCAAACCCATATCCTATGCTGAGCGGAACTCCAAATGGCTTTGAGGCAATGGACATGATGCCCAAATGGGGAGTCCTTCGTGCCCCAATGGTTATGCTAACCCCTATGCGCCCTATGGTTTTGAGCCCCCATAAACTTCATCAGGGTGGTACTGGTGTTTTCTTGCCCTGGAATGTGCCATCAAGAAAACCTGCAAAGCATCTTCCCCCTCGTGCCCAGAAAGGACGGCTTCTTGCTCTACCTTCCCCAGTTGAAACACACATGGTGGAGTCTACTTCTGAACAGGGCATTCATATTGAAGAAAACGTGGCATGAATTAAGTTTGAGGCAGCCTTGGGTCAAAAAAAGAACCAGAAGTAGTATTCATGTTCACTTTTTTGCCCTGGACTCTGGAGCAGTTTGTTTGTTGTACAAACAGGGTCCCAGGTGCTGTTAGAGTTTCGTTTATTTCTTTTCTTTTTAAAAAATTTTCAACCTCAAGAGTAGATTTTAGTGATGGTCAAAATAGTTTGTCATGGATGCCAATCATGGTAGAATTTGCGGAGTGTGAATTATCTCAAGCACAGGGCAGATTTTGTATTAATGCTTATTAATATTATATCTTTCTCTAGACAGAAATCAAAGTATTATCGGGATGCTTAGATATCAACAAAATTTCTGCTTAACTTGTTTTGAGAAGTTCTCATCCGAGTTCCAATCAGTCCTCTCTGTTAATGCTTTCTGTTCCAATCAAAATTTTCTTCTTCTCCAGCTTTTATTGAGGGGATGGAATCTATTAAGCCATTATTATGCTAACTAGCAATGGTTTTTCCTTCAAAAGCCATATAAAGGTTTGAACTCTACAGATGAAATAGTCAGAAAGAGAGAGATGGATTCTTTTTGAATTCAAACAGCTACTCTTTGAACTTTGGAGACTTGGGAAAAAGTCAGTGCATCAGGTTCAGGTTCTGCAATGGTAGGATACACCTTTGGTAAAGCTTTTCCAATCTCCATTAAGAAGATAATCATCCGAAAGTAACCCTTCAATATAATTTCACCAAGTTTTGAGCAGTTAGTACTTTGTAGAGGGTACACACAGGCCAAAATACACTTGACTTTCACTGAATGAGTATGCTTACTTCTCATGTTTTGACATAAGCCTTAGATGAAACGTGAATTTTTGGATTACGACTCTAAAACATATTTTCTTGAATAAGGATGCTGTACATGGAGATGGTTGATTCTCCGATTATTGAAGCTCCACATAGCATACTTAATGATCAGAATTGAATTAAAATAAAAAAATAGCTCCTCAGGAACAAAAAGAGGGCTAATATATTGAAGCAAATTTTCCCCAGAATCAAGTCTTTAGTTGTTTGCAGGCAGAAGTTGAAAAGGTCAATATGTAGACGAGATTCTCAAATTAACAATGTGGATAGTGCCTTCCCAGAATTAGCAGGCAGCTTTTGTTAGTTGAAAAAGGAAGTGTGTCGTCGTTCATAGAATTGAACTATAATTGCAACTTGTTATGCCTCGTCAATGAACTAATGGGGGTAGTAATTAGTAAATCAGAGTAGACTGCAATCACCAGTTCAACAAATCATCAAGTATCTCCAGAATAATGGAATTAAACCTGACATTTTAATAAAACAATTGGTTGATTTCATACATTGACATACAGACAGATGTCTATCTGTAATTCTATATCAACTAAAAAAAGAATATAAAATAAGATATACTGAAAACATCTCTCCTACCTCTATTATATATCACACTTACAGAAACATGAAGGAAGGAAATTAGAGCAGAACGCACTGTATTATGTTTTAACAGGCTCGTCATCATCTTCAATATCCCAACTCAAGTCTTCATCTTCTTCTGCAGCAGACAGCCGCTTCCGCAAGTCAGCTTTGTTTGGGGTTCCACTTTGAGTTGGTTTCTTGTCTTCAATGCTGCTAAGATCCTCAATCTCATCCCATCCAAGGTCTTCATCCTCAGACACTGAGGGCTGGCGTGAAATCAGAGAAGTGTTATTATCTTTATTAGAAGATTCGCCAAGGTCTGCCGTCCTACCCAAAGCCACTTTCTCATCAGATTTGGACACGGAATCAGTCTTATTCACCTCAGTATCCCCTCCCAATTGAGAAGTTTTGTCAGTACTGGACTCTCTGACACTTGCGTTGCTACCATGGTCCACATTAGAACTCTTATACTCCTTCTCATCAACAACTCCCAAACTCTCAACTTTTGATTCCTGGACCAAATTCTCCCTTACAATAGGCTGAGGCTCAGAATCGTTGTCTGGCTCTCTGTTTTGCAATAAGTTGTTTCTCATTTCCCCTTTAGACTCTCCAACTGAATCCCCCGACTTTTCAATATTGGTACTCTTTTTATCTTCTGCATCAGCAACAGAACTTCCAACTTGCAATCCTGCATCCTTTGCATTTCCTCCCAAATCCTCCTTATTATTCACAATATCTGCTTCAACTTTACTCTCATTCTCTTCATCATCATCAACGTCCCAACTCAATTCTTCTTCTTCCCTCGAAATTGCACTCACAAGCTTAGCTCTAAAAACCTCGGTTTGCTTAATCTTATGAACTCTATAATAATACCTAGTCCAGAAAGTTTCATGATCAACACTATTTGGAACAACCATTTTGTAAATACTATCAACATCATTATTTTCTTCAAGAAGGTCCTCAGTTTCCTCATATTTTTCATTCAATGAAAACTCTAATTTCCACTTATTATAATCGTTCATATCCTCAGGTTCTTCACAATACGTACTAGCATCACCCTGAATAGTACGAACCTGAGAATCAAACCTACTATATGGTTTCGAATTTAAGCTTTGTTGGCTGTTGTTCAAAAAACTAGTACTATTATCTGAATCATATTCGACATCAACAGCGAGGATCGTATCCTTACCTTGTGAGACGATCTGGGCAGTTCCTTTCAACACAGTGTTCCCAAACTCATCAATCACATGCCCTACCGTCCCCAGAGAGCCCTGAGCAACCTCAATCTCCTTCTTCAGACCCGAGCTAAATTCCTTTAGATCGCGACGGTATGTCTCAATGACCGATTCAGACTTGGATGACAGGGTTTTCATCAGACCCCCGAAGCTCCACCCACCACCATCAGAGCCATTAGGGTTTGATTGGTGGTCATTTGGCGAGGAATTGCTATCTGGGTCTTCCTGTTCTTCGTTTTTGTGTGCATTTCCCGGGGATTCGGATACAGATCCAGGTTTTGTTGAATCTGGGTCGTCTGAGAAAACAGATTTAAAGAAATCCATGAACAATCGGGGATTGAAATACAGAAAGATTGAATTGGAGTAATCAGAAATAGGAATGGGGAAGAAAGGCAAAAGCTTTTGGAATGTTTCAAAGCACAAAGGCAGGTTTAGCTACAAGCCTACAACTACAAGGCGCTTCATGCGTAGTGAGTAATCAAGCGGTTGCGTGGTCAATGTCTGGCACTCATGGACAAATTGGACCGGAGCTGGACTGGTCTACGAGAAATGACCGTGTTGGACATGGGTTCCTCCAAAGCATGAAGTGGGCTGAGCCCATTTCATTACCAAGGCCCAACCAAAATGCCCAAAACAAAAATAAGAAAATACAAATTTTAACCTGGAGAAGAAGATGCATTCAATTATCGATATGGGGATTTTTTTTTCTTATTTCTTTTATTTTACTTAATCCCAATAATCTGACAAAAAATTATGCATTTTATTCAGAATGAATTATAAATGTTTTCGGGCCCGGACTTTTTATTAATATTTCTGAAATTTGTAATCTATAATAAAATTTCGTTGTGAAACATATAAGATTACACACCCCTTTACTTATTTATGTTTATTTTTTGACGTGTGTGTATTTTTTTTTTACTTGTGTGTATATATAACATAATTCACAATTTCTTTTTTCATGAGTTTCAACTGGGAATTACACACAATCTTAGAGACCCTACATTTTTATAATGGATCATTTCTACCGTATATATGTTAAAAATGATTAAAAGGAGTGAAAAGAAGACACCAATTAAAGTGAACATTGTCCTAAAAATACTATCTACTAATTTATTTATTTTTGTGTGAATTAAACTTAGTTAAATTCAGCACAATGAAAAAAAAAGATATAAAAGAATTATGTAGAAAATGACATGGAATAACATTGACAAGTCATGATTATAGTCTGAATAATATATTCGAAATGTATCGGTAAATATTTAATTTCAATATATATGTTCTGCTAAATTACTTGACTATAATTCATTAGTTAATTGTGCCATCGTTTAGCACATGTAGGGTTAGCTTTTTACAATTTATGTAATTCGAGATATAGGTTAGAATTAGAACCACAAATTTTGTACTATGAAGACTTAAAAAAAAATTAAAAAAAATTCACAAATAAAATAATATACCGTTTACTTTTGATATTTTAATAACTTTTTCTAGGTTTAAGTGGGACTGAATTATATCAAAGAAACCGTAGAAAATTTAAAAACAAAAATAAAATGAGTGAACTATATAATTAGAAACACACTCTAAGTGATAATACACAATATTAATCAGAATTTTAAAAAGATTAAATTAAATCATTTCAATTGGACATTAAAAAAAATCTCAGAGACAAGAATTATTTGGCGAGTGCAACTTTCTAATCTACACAAATAACATCATCGTCCTCAAGCAATGCTATGCTTATGCAAGTAGTAAAATTTCCAACAAAAATTAAGAAAGAAGAAGGAGAAAACTCAAGCAATTTAATCTTCTCCATGCATGTCTATATGTTCCTTTCCATTATGAGCCTCCAGATGAAGGCCCTAACCAACACATAACTACAATTAACAACCTTCCCTTTACTAAAGTCTTTCAATTTTTGTTAAATATCTCCTTTACATTTGATTTTTTTTTTTTTTTAATCTGGCTTATAATTTCATTCTTCCAAATGTTGAGTTGCAGAACGGTGGAGATCATAGGGTGCCCATAAATGATCAACGGTGCAAGGCTTCCTTGAATCCAATCTCAACCAAGGTTTCCCTTTTCCACTCCAATGTAATAAACTAATTGGCCCTGGATGTAAACTCCTACATTTCCCTTCAACATTGTCTCCACCAAGCCCATGTTGGTTCCACCTATGGTCCACTCCTTTTATATCTCCAGCCAACACCAACAAAAATGGTGGCAATGAACCCAATTGATAAATCCTCTTTTGCTTTTGCACACTCATCCACTCCTCCACTTTTTCTCTGTACCCACCATTTCTCCATTTTTCCACGTCCACTACCATTACCCCCGTGTTAAAATAACACGGTTTTCGACCCGAAAAAGTTTGGGTCAGATTTGAATCCGACCAAAACACATCCGTGAAGTATTTCGTGAAATTTGCGTGGCAATATTCCGGCGCCGCCACTACCTTGTTGTCTAGCTCCACCTCCCAGAGTTTTGCAATGTCATCGACAACTACGAGGTCGGAGTCGAGGTATATCACGCGCTTTACATCGCTTGGGATTATGTCGGCGAGGTATATACGCGCGTAGTTTAGTGGTTGATCCAAAGCTTGTCGGACGGATTTGGATATCTTGCCCCGTACCCGTTGGGTTTCGAATCGGTACACTTTGAAATTAAGGTACGGAAAAGTGGATTTGATGCTTGAAAACACTAGAGGCTCGAAACGTGACCAGAGAAAGTGGAATTCAATGCTTTCTGGACATGTGGAGTGTTGTAAGATGGAGAGGACAGCAGCGATTGTACCTCGGAGGTAATTTGAGTCTAATGTCATTGCGACATGGATTTTGTCGGGCCCACATGTTTCACTATTGGGAAAAGATGGTGCTTCCTGGAAAATGGGAACATCCAATGTGGGCTTTAGGATGATGCCAAGGCGGATGCTACCGGCAGTGGCGGTGGTGGCGGTAGTGACGGGATGGAGATTAAATAGGAGGAAAGACAGGAGGCAAATGAGGAGTGGTGGGGATGGTGGCGGTGGCAGTGGCAGTGGTGGTCGTCTTATAATTGGTGGTGTTGAAAAGGCCATCCTGTCCATAATGGGAAGAATGGCGGTAGGAGTTTTAGGGTTGAAGAGGAGGAGAAAGAGTGGCAGCCATTGTTAGGCTGGTTGAGAGAAGGTCTCAAGGAGATAGAAGAAAGAAAAAGAAAAGAAGAAAGGGAGGGAGGAGGACAAAAAGGGAAGGAAGGAAAGGTGGTTGGGGTGGGATTGTGAGGAAGAGAACAATCCTCGGAGGGAAAGGGCCAAAGGGAAGGTTTTGTTCATACCTTTATATTTTGTGCGTTGAAATTAATTTCAGTGCAAATTGGCAATCACCCAAAAAGATTTTAATTTTTTTTTTTCTATATATTTTCCATATTTTCTGCCATCTTAATTGGTGGATAATGCTGATTTTGGGAGATGTTGGAGTAAGTTTTCCCAGTCAAATTTTAGTCTTCTAAATGGTAATTAATTTGTTTTTTTGTTTTTTTTTTCATGTTAAATTTCAAGTGGACTAATTAAAGTATTTTTGTAGTACCATTGATATTTCTTTTTAGAATGCAGAATTATGATCAATTTCTACTAACAATTAAAGTTGTTGCAAAAAAAAACATGATTGTGAGATTTGTTTCCTTATCATTCTATACATGTTGGTAAATAAATGAGACATTGTTCAAAGTTTCTTTCCTTATTTTCTTCTTTTAATATAAGTTTTAATTTCTTTTTAAGGTCTTGTAGGAGGACAATTTGATCTAGTTAGATCAGATTAGATATTCAGTTCATGAATTTATCATCTTTCTAAGTGATATGATCATATTAAAATTATTAAACATGCAAATCGATTTATGAGTAAATATAAAAATTAAATATCAAGATAAATCTAATTCGGATTAAATCAGGTAATTATTCAATTAGATTTTGATAAATTTAAAATTGGATTTCGATTCAATCCATTTGATCCATTGTTACTTTTACAGAAACATCGAGAATATGAACATGTTGATTACTGAGAACTATATGAACAACCGAACAACATTTTTCCACCATCCTTGAACAGTATGGTGTATACTTGTAATGGATTCATTTGTGTTGGGAAACATGTAGAAGCCTCTGATGAAATGTTTAAATAAATACAGAACAAATTTCATGAGCCCTGAAAAGCAAGAAAGACTTAGCACTTCAATAATGCTTGCTAAGGTCACTGCCAAACAGAGCCTTAATTTTCTAGTGTAATTGAGCAAATAATTTAAGTATGTATTATCTTATTTGTAAAGACTTAGCACTTCCTTGAAGTTTGTCACTGATAGATATCAATGACATTATCATATCATTGAAAGACTGACGCTCATGCCTTCGTTGCTTATGACCCTTATCAACGACGGACTATCCTTGATAGTTATTAACGATAGCAAATAGAGACAGCAGGCGTTGTTGTTAAGTTAATCTCCATTCTCCAATAACAACATATAAATTTGTTAGAGATAGTACAGTTATCACTGATAGCTATCGTTGATAACTATCAGTGACCGGAGATATTGCCGCAGATGACTGTTGCTAGCATTTTAAATTTTTTGAAGTTATCAATGAAAATGTCTTGTTTTTGATGACTTGATCCAAATATACCTGCAACATGGATCAACTCCTGTCGCTGATGAGTAAAAGTAATGTTGTTGATACTTTCGTTGCTTTTTTTTTTTTTTTTTTTTTTGTGAACCTGTTAGATACAATATTTAATGAAGAGAACATCAAATATTAAAAGAAAAACTTACATAACATTAATTATTCAAATATATATCTACAAAGTAATCAAACTACATTAGTACTTGTTATAATTTAACGAACATAAAGTTAACTAATTCATATTAAGACAACAAAAACAAACTACTCATCCCTCCCAAATCATCGTAAAGACTTAGAAAGTTTAATAGTTTAAACACATAAACATAGATAAAATGTGAATTGCACTTACGAAGTGGGTGCAAGCTCTAGTTATGTTTAATGGAAAAAAGCCTCATTGCAGTTGAGTATCTTGTTTTACCAATTGAATCAATTTTGGTATTTTCAATTAGTTATCTTTTTGTCTTCTAGTGCTGTATAAAGAAAAAACTTTTGCACCTCTGACTTTCAGGTCCAGAATCATATTTTTCTTTTCTCTGTCTCTCTCTGCTGACTTGCACCCACTTCGTTATATTCAGCTGTTGACTTAGAGAGGTGTAATTGATAATTTATACATCAATGGCCCCTTCTTACTTGTATAGAATGTAAAGAAAACTTCTGCAGCCTCTGACTTACAGGTTCTAGATCATCTTCTTCTTCTTCTCTCTCTCTCTCTCTCTATGCTGACATGGGTATCTGGGGCTTTGCCCCAGGCCCCCAACTGTATCGCCAGGTGGGTGCAGTCCCTTCCATCCTACCAGAATTACCAGATCAAGCATGATCTTGGGAATGGACCGAGTGATCATTGCTGATGAGGTATTGATCTGATCAGAACCTCAAGCTTGTTTTAAGTATTGGCAATTGGCCACTACTTTCTGATAAAGGTATACAATGATTACAACCGCTGCAAGTAGCAGAATTAGTTGTTGGAACTATATTCCCCAATATGCCAGTTGACTCCACCACCACTTCCATACGCCTTCTCCTAGGATTGCAGAACCAAAGCTTCACTGCTACTGAACCAATACCAACACTTTCTCCCAGCTTCTGTTATTTGCAGCTATAACCAAACTTCTTGGCCCCCATTTTGGTTGAACATAGACCTATCACAATATTCTCAATGTCTTTGCATGGTAATTACAGAACATGCTTAATAACATACTATTATTATTGTCTATTGACTGCACTGTAGTAATAGAAGAAAGGGAATTGCTTCATGGTGGATCATTAAAAGGAAGAAAAAGGAATTTATATCAATACAATGGCTTTTATAATAACTTACTGTTGTCATTGTGGCTCAAAAGAATCTGCGTCATTCCTCATATCATAACAAGTAAAAAGGAATGATAGTATTTATCTATCTCCCCTAAGTGACGCTGTTGATGCACCTAACTCGTCTGGGAAGGAAATTTGGGAGATTGCAAGCTCTCAAAAATTTAAAACATCTCATCTGCTTTTATATAATTGAGGACCATAAACTCGGGACGACATAAATAATTAATTCTAAGAAGTTATCACTGGCATAAATAGCTTTCTGTAAACATAGCTCAAGAAAACAACAGTGACTTTTACACAGCTCGTAGTGTCTATAATTAGTACTGAACGTCATTCTCAGATGAAATAAGTTGCAGCAGAACAACATGTGAATTACTTGAAAATTGATAAGTAGAGATTTCAATTTTAGTTTCTGCTAGCCAGTTCATCAAAATTTTCCACTTTAGTACAACTGATTAAAAAATTCATAAAAAAAGATCCTGACCCAAATCCATAATCTTGAAAGCAATAATATATATGCAAGAAATTAGATGAATCCCAGGTAGTTTTATGAAGTGGGCATTCTCAAAATCATTTCAAAATTCAAAATTGCAGTTCAAGTATCATTCAGGGCACGAAGCCAACCTTTTAAAGGTTTTTGGCGACTGCAGCTGAAGAAGTGGCTGGGCTACAGGCCTTGCTTCCTTCACTCGGTTCTGCTTCTTTGAATTCCTGCTGCTACTGTATGTGTATCTACTTCATCGGAACTTGCTGCAAGTACTCTAGAGGTTTTGCTGCGGAGAGAATGATTATAGTTATTTCTGCAATGTTGCAGATTTGAAATGGATCCTTGAAAACTGACAGTTGTGAAGTGATGACCTTGATATTAAGGCGTTCATTATCTTTTACGAATGTGTCTTTGTTCTGTTTCTCATAAGAAATTCGAAGCCGAATACAAGAGACTAGGGCTAAAGATGTGAGGCAGAAAAGGAGCTGAGCATTAAGCGCAGAAAGAAGTAAAAAAAAATGACACTGTCTGCGCTAACGAGCACAAACTAGTAATTCTCCCTGTTGGACATTTTAAATCCAATTAAGGTGCTAAGTAGAAATCTTGCCCCCAGATTGGCCTTAAGGAACCTGTAATTTGTATATGCAGTCACTCTAACACGACTCGTGTAAGCTATTGGTGTTTTTTGCAGGTAAAAGTTTGCTTGCCGTGGATTGACCAAGTAGAAACTGCGAGCTATTAATAAACTCATAATATGGCAGACAAGCAACATGTTGGCAATACTCGTTGTCACTTGTCATTATATGAAAAAAGATTCACGATGCAATTACATGGAGAACACTAAAAGTAAGACAGTACATGAATATATTTGCACAGACTTAACAAGAATCTACTAGGGTAGTAAGACACAATTGGTAAGAAAGTCATCAGTTTTCCACGATCTGGTAGCAAACTTGAGCAACAAAATCATTGATGTGGGAAATGCCAATTGGGTTCACCACCTAATAGAGAAACTGTGCTTATGATAATTACACTCAAATAGCATCCTTGGAGATCTTAATTCTTTTGTTAGCATTAGCAGAACTCTTCTTCTCAACAACCTCCGGAATTGTGTCTTCCATTATTTTGGGACTTGAAAAGTTAAACTTTGTAAGGGGTATGCCTTCATATTCCGGATGTCCTTTTATAAAAGCTGCTATCTCATTGCGGGTTCTCAGTGTTTTCCCGGTGGGTGTAATGTAGTAAGGATCCAGCTTAGAGTAATCTTTTCTGAGTACCAAGCTTCTCCTGAAACCTTCTGGGGCCTTTGGGAGGTTAGGTTTGTCAATGACCCAGATCCGAGTGGCATCGTACTCAATATCAGCAGGATCCTCACAGCACACCTTAGGCTTTCTGCTACAGTAAAATGGTTCCTCAATTACTTTTTCTCTGATGCCTTCAAACTCCTCCACTGTATCAATCACCCTCCATTTCAAGCAGGTCTTACACTGGGCAGCATATATATCAACTGAACCCTGCTTCACCTTTGGTATCTGTCAAACAGGAATAGACAAGCAATTCAGTATACATCAGAAATTCTTGAGAACCAAACAGTTGTTAACCAATTGATTGAAGTCCAGTTATGAACTGTATCTACAAATACAAGCAACTATGAAGAGTAAAATATAAAGGTCATCAGATTGAAGAATTTACATTGTGGAATCATAAAGTACACAAACTAGCATATACAGAATTAGTCAAATGCCTATGTTTATTGCCTTCTTCTTTCTTTTTGCAGCGCTAACTGATAGCCTATTCATACCAGCCAAAACATTCTAAACACAAGAAGCATAGGCAGCTCTTCATCCAAACTCTAGTCTGACAATTTGGTGGATTTGCTTTATGGTGTCAAACACAAAAACCAACGCCATCAGAAAACACAAGCAATTATTTCTAAGTTGGGTCGTAGATCAAATGGCCGTTCCCTATCACTCAAACTAATCCTGAAACCTAAGAGCCACCAACATTAAAATCAACCCAAGTCCTCAATCATGTAAGCATGAAACATCCACTGTAAGCTCCTAAGTCTTTCTTAACCAAATCTAATCAGTGCCCATATACACTAATCAAATGACCGTCCCCTATCACTCAAACTAATCCTTGAAACCTAAACCCCACCAACATCAAAATCAACCAAATCCTCAATCGTGTAAGCAGGAAACATCCAATGTAAGCTCCTAAGTCTTTCTTAACCAAATCTAACCAGTGCCCATCAAACACTACCTTTCTCTTTTATTTCTAAGACCAATTCTACAACAAACTCCGTCTAGTGAATTAAATAAAATAAAATCCCCCTAAATACCATCACAATCAACTAAAAAGAAAAACCCATATAGTATATCAATATGCCTTCTTTTGTAAGGTTAAATTTTCGCAGCAGAAAGGGTATTGTGAAGTGCAAATTACAATCAGCTAAGACAAGCAATGGAACAAGTACATTATTCAGTATCTATTTTTGGTGTTTACCCTCTATTGGTTGCCAAAAACAAAGGAAAAAAGAATAACGATCTCATAAGAACAAACCGTTTGGGTTTCAGAAAGATCATAAATTCTATCCTACTGGGTATCATTGTATATGATTAGATTTATTCTTCTCAGGTCCCAAAAAGGAAAACCACAACATCAATCAGAGCTTTGATAATCTCTCAGATTATTTTCTCAGCAGCTAAATAAAGCAAAATAAAAATAAAAATAAAAATAAAATTGCGATAGTGATGTAAAGAATTGAGAATCTATAACGGTGAAATTTCGTTTCTTTTCGTACCTTCGATGAAGTTTTAGGAGTTTCTTGAGCATCTTTCATTGCACTTCTCACTCCGAAGTTTCTCCTTTTTCTCTCTCTTTCTTTCTTACCAGACAAACGGCCACTAACCAGAGTCTTCGGAGGACTTTATGGAGATTGGATCAAGGCTCGGTCCTCCGACACGTTCAAGTAGTGGCATAAAAGAAAGTGGGCTAATTATATTTTTAGTCCCTTAAAATTATCTTAATTTTCAATTCAATCTATAAATAATTAGTCAGCGATTTTTTTTTCCATAACTATTTTTCTTTATATGGAAACGAATCATTTGAATATCCAAATTGTTATGGAATTCTTATGCAATGAGATTAGAGTTGGGTTAATTACATTTCTCTCTTCAAGTTATTATTCAATTTATTGATTCTAGTCAGATAAAATTATTTGGAACTAAATTTCTTTTTTATAAGCACATATAGATCATATAAGATCGACCTAATATAAAATAAAATGAATTTGTTACCATTTTCCTATTCCTTAAAATTTCTAACCATCATTCTTTTTTCCTTAGTATATTTGGATCATCAATTTTAATTTTGTCTTGTACACCAAATTGGAATTTTGTCTTTTACACCTGGAATTGAGATTGGACCCTCCAGAAGTTCAACAAAACTGTTGCTTGATATAAGAATATTGGCCACAATTTTCAGGATTTTAAAGGCGGTGACATTTTAACCAAACTATTTTAATTTGAATTTCACTTAATATTCTAATTTAAATTTAAATTCACCAATAATTCGAATTCAATGAATATTTGAATTTCTTTTTTTTTTAAAACTAAAATACTGACTTTTTTAAATTAAAATACTCTTAAATAGTTGAGTTTGGATCAATTGAAGTTTGAAATAAGTATTTGAATTCAAATATTATCCAATTTGAATTATTGGATTCAAATTTCAACTCTACATATTTAGAAAAAATTTATAGTGCCTTTTGATATATTTAAAGAAAGTTTACGCGAGTGAAGGACAATAATGTATGGCTTCGTGCTTTCGTTAAGCAGCCAACCATAAAAAATAAAAAAATAAAAAAAAATTGATGGATCCATAGAAGAAGAAAGGTGAGAGTAAAATGATATATGCAATTAGGTTGCGTTTGTATTTATGGAGTTGAAATTAAAAATATAAAATCAATTTTAATTTTACAAAAATTAGATTTGGTTATAATTACAATATATGAGTTAGGTCAGTCTAATTATAATTGAAATTATACAATTAATTTTATATGTTTTTACTAAGAAGAAAAATTAGAATTGAATAGCCTAATTCTCAATTGTAATTTTAATTTATTTCATCTAAATGGACCTTTAAGGTTTTGAAAGAGAAAAATAGAGAAATTTAGATAACAAATCAATTTTATTTTGGGTTAATTAGGTCATTTCATAAGTCCATCTTATGTGATATGCACATTATTATCAAAATTTGGTAAGTTTAACGATTAATTTTAATGAATAAAATAATGTGTAAATCATGTTCAACTGATAAGTTATAATATGTTTAAATCCATAAAAAAAAGGAAAAAAAAAAAGGTAAGACGTTGCAAATTGAATAATAATTTGATGTGAAGAGTGCAATTGGCCCATTGGTTTTTAAGGGTTTCAGTTACTTTATTTGGTCTGAAACATGGACTGTTTCGGAAGATTTTAGAAATGAGATTTGGGCCTTTATATGGACATCTCTAATGTTTTAGAAGTTTTTAGAAATGGGATTGGGTTATAATGCTGATATCTAGATTGTTACTAATGGAAGTTCATTTGAAATGGGATCTGGGTTTCAATGTTTTACTTTTATTTTTTATTTTTTTTTCTTCCACCAAATGGTTTGATCTAAGGGTAAATAAGGTTACTTGGGCTTGCATACATCTTATCTGCTATTGTTGATCTGGCAATTTTCCATATGAAGTCTAACAAGAGCTAATTTTGAAAGCAATATTAGTGAAATATATTTATTATATTATATTGTATATATATAAACAAGCATATGTGATGAAATATTTTGATTTTTTTATATGACTTTTAAATATACATAATTATCATTTATTCGAATTTGCTTTGAAATATGCATATTTGCATAGTTTAAACTAGAATTGTCATAACATTTTTCTAGCTAACAAAATTGTCAAAACCTTCTTTTTTTTTTGCTAACAAAATCGTCTTAACATTTAGAAATATGTTTATATATTTTGTACTAAGATTGCCAAACAATAAACCAATTTACGTTATATTTTGCATGTATAGTGAATTTAAACTAAAATACACCTGCCAATTAAACTCGCATATGCTCAACTGATTTATGTCCAATTGTGCATGTTAATCTAATTTATACATAAGTCGTCATACATACGGATGACTTAAGTTCTATTGTGCTGAGTTGTGTAATTCGTTCAATCTTGTCAAAAGGTTCTCTGATTCACTTCATATTTCTCATGTTTATACATTTTGAACTAAAATCGTCAAATTTATACCAATTTACTTTGAAATATGCATAATTCAAAAATTTGTCAAAATATCAAACAAACAAGAAACCAATTTACTTTATATTTTGCATGGTTATCGAATTTAAGCTAAATTAGTTACATCTATCAAATAACTTTGAAATATTTATATGTGTATAATTTGTATGGAAATCATCACCCATTCAGATGATGTACATTCTATTATTGTAATTCTTTCAATTCTTTTTGTTGACCGGTTCACTTTATGATTTGCATATTCATACATTTTGAACTAAAATCATCAAAATTATACTTATTTTTAAATATGCAGATTTAGATACGTTGAACTAAAGTCAGAGCTTCTAACAATTTATTTTGAAATTTGCATACATGTTTGTATAATTTGTACTAAAATTGACATAATCTCTACTAATTTATTTTTTTATTGTGCATGGTTATGTAATTTGAACTAAAAATAGACATATTCTCAACTAATTTATCTTCAATTATTGTGTCTATATTTCTAATTTCTACTAAAATCATAAATACACAACTAATATACTCTTAATTGTGCATGTTTATATAATTTGTACTAAGATCACCAAACAACGAACCAATTTACGTTACTTGGCCTGTCTAGTGAATTTGAATTAAAATGCATCTATCAATTATTAACTTTGAAATATGCGTGAATAATTTGCACTAAACTCATCATAAGCTCAGCAATCTACATCCAATTGTGCACGGCAATATAATATGTACGTAAATCGTCATACACTCGGGTGATTCACTTTCTATTATGCTGACCTATGTAATTCGTTCAATAATTGTCAAATAGTTCACCGATTCACTCCATCTTTGGCATGTTTATATATTTTGAACTAAATCGTCAAATGTATTTCACTTTACTTCGAAATATGCATATTTACATAATTTATACTAAAATCGTTGAAATTCTAGCAAACAATGAACCAATTTACTTTATATTTTGCATGTTTATCGAATTTGAACTAAAATAGTCACAACATCTATAAATTAACTTTAAAATATGCATGCTAACTTTGAAATATACATGTGTGACTATTTTGAACTAAACTAGTCATAATCGCATCCAATTTTCTTCAATTTTGCGTGTTTATCTCATTTGTACTGAAATTGTCACCCCTTCAAATGATTTACATTCTAATGTTGTACTTCCTTCAATACTAAACAAAAGGTTATCCAATTCACTTTGTATCTTGCATGTTTATATATTTTGAACTAAAATCGTCAAATTATACCAATATACTTTGAAATGCATATTTACATAGTCACAATATCTAGCAGAGATTATAAAGTGTTCCATAATTAATTTTGACACACAAGAGATTATAAATTAAGTCTTTCATAAGTACATGATTTATATTTATTTATTCTTAGGATCAAATTCTTTTAAAATGTTTGGTCAGAGATGTGATTAGTCCAGGTGTATATATAATGACCCGGTAGGGCACACTTGATTGTTAGATTCAACAAAAGAAAGAAAGCATAACTCTTAATTCAATTTCATGAATCACATTGTTTATTATCCAACAAATTCTTTGACGTAAAGTTTTACCAAGGTTTTTATTTTTTCTCACTACATAATATATTAATCCACATATTATTCCCTATTTGGTTTAGATTTTACAACATTTTGTGAGTTTAACCATTTACCCATAGCTGATTGGTAATAAAAGTTAATTTTTGATTTTTACTGAAAAATGTTTTTGTATTATTAAAATCTTAAAAGTTGAAGTTAGAAATTGATGATTTTTCAAAATAAAAATAAAAATGAAAATCACAAATAAATTTTAATGATTTAGATAAATATACTTATAATATTTGTTATATTTTAATATATACCCTTATCCATATTTATGTACGAATCAAAATCTCTCAAATTAACAAAAATAAATACATATTATTATTATTTAAAAATTAAAAATTAGATAAAATATATTTTTATTATTCAAAATATCAAAAATAATTATGTAAAATATTTTCAAAACAACTTGTTGTAAAAATGTTCAAAACAAACTCATTTCTAGTAATTTCAATATTTAATATCTCTTTTTTTAGAAAAATACAATCAAACAACTTTTTATATTTCACATCACTTTTATGTTAATTCATTCAAATAAGTTTCTAACTTTTTTTATGGTATTTTTTAAATAGTAGCTTAACCAAATAGGCCCTTAAAAAAATAAAAAAATAATAAAAAGTTTGCCATACTATTTGTAAGGGTAAAACCGTAAATCCGGCCTGATTAAGCGGAAATTGCTGAGGGCACTTGTTTTTCTTCTATCTCCTAAACGACACCACTTGGCCCGCGTCCCTTTCATCCCTCGCTCCCGCGCACAAACACTCGGGCCCTCTCATCACTCTCACTCTCACTCTCACTCTCACTCTCGTGCTCACACAGCTGACAGCAGCAGAACCAACATCTGTCTAAGCGGCTGTTCCGGCGGGGCCTCTGAGGTAAACGCTTATTTCATCGGAAGATTGAGCCTCCTTCTTTTTCTCTTTATAAAGCCCCAATATTCTAGTTTGAACATTCTGTGCAGATTTGCGTCTGTGGGGTTTTCAATTTGAGGCCGTGAAAACTAGAGGAAGGCCCTCTGAAGCAGAGTCAGTCTCTCTTTCTCTTACACACAGACTTGCACTCGCACAAACACTCTTTTCCTCCGGATGCGCCGTACTTTCTTGTAGTTAATTTTACTATTTTGCAGCACTTTCTTCTTCGGTAAGGACTGTGGGCTTCTTCTTTTTTTTTTTTTGTTTGAGAGGTGGTGGGGGAAGTGGAGGGAATTCAAGAAGCAACCCAATGAGTTTATTTCCGGTGGAATCATGGTTCATGGTTTATTTAATACTGTTATGAGCAATCTTGTGCAGCTTCTTGGTAGATTGTCTACTTTAAATGCTTAAATAACCTAATTGTTAGCATTATTAAATAGAATACATATGCGCACACACACATATATATATATATATTTATTTATTTATTTATTTATATTTTTTTTTCTGGTAAATGATTATTTCTCAAATTTCTAGCAGTACAGCTGTGCATTCTTTCTCCTAGGACTAACCATGAGTGACATCATAGTAATATTAGTTATTGATGTACCATCCATTAAGTGATCCTTAGTTTCTATTACTTGGAGGTTTTTTCTATTGATTGTATTTTTTCTTAAATAATCCATATTAGGCAACGTGATGGTGCTCCACATGTATACTTGTATATGTAATTTATTTCTGTTATTTAAAGTTTCTTCCTTAGATACATAAGAAACATGATCAAACCTTGTGTCACATGTTTTATAATTCATGCAATATGCTGAAGGGTTTTAATACAATTCAGATGTTGTTTCTCAGCAAAATCTCTTAGGGATTATAGAAAATTGTAATAGTTAGAACATAGAAGTTGGATTGATGAGAGAGACTCTTAGCTAGTTGGATGGGTAGATTTTATCACTGTCTGGTTGTGCCACTGGGTTAACTTGAGGTGCAGTGTAGTTACCACAGATCTATATATAGCTTATATGGATTACTTAAGCATGTGTCAGAATGTCACAGAGCGCCTTAAAGTAGAATTTCATGGACCTTGTTTTCATCCTAAAATTTCATGTTCCGTAGGATTTAAAAGAAGAAAGAGTAGAAATACAAGGCTTGTTGTTTGTATTGTATATCACAGAAAGTGTAGAGTGTTCTTAGATTACTGGCAATAAACATAGAAGGGGAAGGCTTTCCATTGAAAAAAAAAAAAGAAAAAAAACTTAAGAGGGGGAATGTTGGTTTTACAACATGGAAAGAGAGATCTGGAATTTTTCATTTCCATGGATCTGAAAAGGATCAATTTCTAATGGCTTTTTGGTTGTGGAAGTAGTAGCTACACATTCTATTGACCCGTTTATATGATTTTGTTTATAATTTACATGAGTACAGAACCTATTTGAAATTTTACAAAAGGAGGGGATCATGATTGGTTATTGTGGTCTTTTTTTCTGCCACTTTGTCTATTTGAAAAAAAAAAATTTGTTCATCTGCTTTTCAAATGTCATGAATTTACTGAAACCTTTTGTAGCTGAGAAGTTGGGGATCCGTAAAGAACTTTAATGTTAATTTTCTCCCTAGTTGCATATATTTTCTTCCTACTTTTACTACCTTTAGTCAAAGTAAGAATCAAAGCTGACATGTCTCTAAAGCAGCAAATTGTGTTGGTTTGTTTTATATCATGGCTGAAACAATTCCATTTGAAGCTTATAAACTCCTCCCTTTCCTACTTTCATATCTGAATTGAAGAGAAAGGAAGAAGGCATTATGTTTCAAATGCCATTCTTTTAGCCATGTCAATACAATAGATGACATAAATGTTCATATTGGAATGCCCGTCGCTTTGTTGACCGTTGATTAACTGTAAGTGTTGGGAAGACACTGTGAACGAGAAAATCATTGAGAAAAGTAACCCTAAATATTCTTTAGGAACAAAAGAACGGTAATATGTCTATATTTTTTTTCAATTAAACAACCAAAGAAAGCAATCTCATGCTCTGAGAAAACTAGTGATCACCTAACATGGTTTGGTTTTAGCTTTATCTTTTTTGTTAGTCTACTATTAATACGATTATGTAGTTTTAATTTTATTTTATTAGAAGGTTATTTATTTGAGTTAAATGGCAATAAATCAAGTATCCAAGTATGAAATGATAATTTGAAATTACAAACCTTTATTGTTCTGCTATTAGTATTAGTAATTTAGTATTGCATATTGAATTATACATTTGTGAATATGGGTAATAGGTAATTTTGCACCTGGTTAGATGGATTTTTCTTTTTCTGTTCTTTATTCTTTCTTTTTGCTGAGGCTTGGATAGATGGATTGATAACAAAAAAAAAAAGGGCTCACCCGATGCACAAAGTGCTCCCCGGCTATTACGGGGTAGGGGGAGGGTGGGCGCACATATACGCAGCCTTTCCCTGACATCTCTGCAAAGAGGCTGTTTTCACGCATCGAACCCGCGACCTACAGATTAATTGAATTTTGCTAACCATAGGACAATTAAATGATTAAATCTAGATTCTTTAATAACTAATGATATCATAAATATTTATCTTATGACAATAGCCAGGGGGGATGAGGGTTTGTTTGGAGTAGTTTTCAGAATTAGTATTATTTAAAAAAAAATTAAAATTGTGTTCCTCTCTTGAACAATTCCAAAATTAAAAACTAACCCCAACAAGCACAAACTTTTGTTGCTTTTTTTGTTATCATGTTTGTTTTGAAAAAATTAAAATATTAAAAACAATCTTCATGCTGTTTGTGTTGGATTTCTTCAATGAGTTTATAGAAAATATTAATTTGTTTTAAAGAAGACCAAGGCTATGAAAAACAGAAACCAATAAGGACAATTAAAGTTCACTAGTTAATTATTTTTCCTTTCTTGATTGTAACTTCACGCTACATGTTTAGTTTATATTTTCATCAGGTACTTTATGTTGCTTGTTGTGATGCATATTTTCTCCTATCAAACCATCACGTGTCTTACAGTACTGATTGTAATAAACTTATTAGCTATTTCACCCATCACATGTCTTACATTATTTGGCTGTGACACATTTTTGTCACCATTTGCATGTCTTAAACTACTCACTGTAAAGCATGTCCATCTGCCTATAAAGTTGTTCCTGTGCTTTATACTCAAACAGATCTGCCAGGTTATGGTTTAGTAGGTACAGGAATAGTTTTGCAGCATTAATAGATCTTGATATTGGCGTTTTGTGCAAATCTCTTCAATGATACATTGATGGTTGGTTATGCAGTGATTGTAGGTTTTCTTTTTCTTTTTTCTTCCATTGTCAATTTGATTTATATTTTGTTTTACATTGATTATTGTTTTCAGTTTTAATTGTGACTCATTTTTTCAATACAACAAATATAAAAAATTATTTGACATATAATTTTTCCTTTAAAAGCAGATATCTGAAATTGAGTGCAGGGTTACAAACACAAAAGAACAGGGAGAGACAGAAATTGATGGTTTGATCTTAAAAGCAAAAGGACATAAAATATGGTGAGGATGACTTATAGCCAACTCGGACTCCGGTTGTCCTCAACGAGGAGGGGTGTGATTATCACTGTGGTAACACTTCAACCAGTAATATGTTTTCATTCTTTGTGATTTTATTGATAAAACTGAAGAGTTTTATTAATACTTTATATTGTTATCGTTATAAATTTAAATGTTTTCAGAGGAATTAGAGTTAAATCTTCATGAATGGACCAAACTTTGATTAACAAACAATAATAAGTGAAAACATATTTAATGATTGAGAAACACATGTCAATTGATGGTGATGACCATATCAAAATTTAATGATTTAGAGTCTAGAGACTATCATTTATCTAGAAGATCAATACAGTCTATGGTACTCAACAACTCAACTAAGTCTTAATCCCAAATTAGTTGGGGTTGGCTATATGGATCATTTTCCTCCGTTCACATTGATATAGTCTATGGTAATTGAATTAAATTTGTACTCCTCCCTACTAGCTTAAGATTTTTCTCTTTTTTCTTTAATTGATAGAAAAATGAAGTTGTTTTACCTTTCGGTAGAGTTTGAATCTTGGACATTGTGGTTAAATATTTTGCTCACTTCAGAACAATAAAATCTCTATGTTTTATGGACACAAACAGATAGTTTTATCCCATGTTTTTATTCTGTAAAATAATAGTACGCACTTACTTGGTGATTGTGTTTTCCCTCCTTAAAAGCTCATAAGTTATTGGTCTTATTTTCTATCTATTATTTGCATGGGTTTATACACCAATATAGCCATTACCCGTATTTTCCTACTTTTAGTCAATAAATGGTCCTTTTGGACTGACATATCACGTCATGATTGGAAAACTTTGAATTCTATATGCTCCTGTGAAATTAACCCTGACTTGAGGGAAATAAAGATGAAATTATTTTGTCTCAGAAAGACTTATCCTCTGTAGTTATCATAATAAGCTGCACAAATTCTGAACCATTTATAGGATATGCATACTCCTGTTAAACTTTTAACTTCATTTTACATGAAAAGTCTGGATTTGATTATTAAAAGAGTTTCCGTGTGCTACATGTAGTGAATACTATCTGGTTTTAAGGTGTAATCCAGGAGTGGTTGTTTAGTAAATACCAAATCTAATTACTCTGTGGTGCCTGGCTTGCTATATTAGCCAGATGGGGCAAACATGGTTTACCTTGTTTGTTAGTGCCTGATAAACTCACATGTAAATTGTTCCATCAACCCCGAGATGCAGGGAGCCCGACCTTGCCTTTCTTTTTTCTTTGTGCACAATGTTTGTACATTTGATTCCATTATAGCTTTAAAAACTTATTTTCTTTCCTTTCCAGATTCTTGTTTTTCACCTCATATGGAAATAAATCCTGTGGAAATCTGGATTGTTTGGAAGTTTTTTGAAATGGGATTGGGTTTTAATGGTTTCAGTTACTTTTTTCCTGAAATGGATTATGCGATCTTATTGGTCTATGAGTGCACTGCACCAAGGGATAGTTTGGGAATATTGTGGCTCTTTCCTAAAATATTAAAAAATTTTTTTACATCAAATTTATAAATAGTTTGACAAACAAAACTTTGAAAGCTGTTGTACATGTCTAAATGACTAGAAAAAGGAATTCTATGTGAAGAACATTCTTTAGAGAAATGGTTAGTAATGTATAATATCTGAATATTTTATAATAAAAAAGATGGTGTTGGTATTCTCTCAAAGCACCTCTTTTATAAAGAAGCTGAAGAAGTTCCCTTCAAAAAACATTTCTAAACATAAATTTGCGGCTTTTGATGGGAGAAAGCCACAACAATAAACAACATTTTCAACCCATCCTTAATAAGCTCCACATGTAAACCATTCCCATCCTAAACAATAAATAACATTCTCAAACCCATCCTTAATAAACTCTACATGTAAACCATTCCCATCCTAACCAGAGATGCATAGACCACAGTATAAATTTTTTTTACGATTTTGGAATGGCAAAATAGGAAGCCACTCCTACCTTGCTTTTTGTATTCTGTAACTTTCACTGCTATTCTATATTTGTTGAAGCAAACTTTCTATCTGGTACATTAAATTCCTAAATGGATTTGAATAATTTACTTCCTTTTCTGGATTCTTGCATTTACTTTTTATATGGAAATAAATCTTGTGGGTATCTGGATTGTTTTGGTAGTTTCTGAAATGAGATTGGGTATTAATGGCTTCGGTTACTTTTTTCCAAAATGGGTTCTCAGTGTTTTCTTTTTATACACTTTGTTTTGGTATTTGGCTTGGTTGTGTGGTTTCTGGTATTGCTGATTTGTCTGTGCTCAGAAGCTATTTGTTACAGGAGTTCTAGAAGAGAATACCTCTTTTTTTTATCATATTGTGTGTTTTGATACAGGATAAAGCTTATTGTGATCTCTATCATTCAATCGCAGAGACAGGTAAGTTTACTACCTTGCCTATTCTTCCAGCCAATTATAATTTTTGTTGGTTATGATTACTTGAAACGGTTTGTAGCATTAGCTAACTTTCTGTAGAGTTTGTCCTGTTATATCTGATACAGCTTGGTATGGTTTAATAGCTGTTTTTTTTTGTTTTTTTGTTTTTTTGCTTTTCCTTGAAGGTTCTCCCCCTCCCCCTTATTGGTCCTTCATATGATTTTTTGATATAGGCCATTATCTGTTTGCAGATATTACTGGTTTCAATATTCTTGTTCAAAAAATGGCTGATTCTGGAAGTCAGAACAGTCTGGATATTGTAAGTAGCAATAAGAGAAAATCGGCTTCTCCTTCTCCTGATCCTACTAACATCCCATCATCTCTGATTGAATTTCCATCGGTATGAATTACCTGTTGATAGAGAGGTGTGGTCGGATCGGCTTAGAGAACAACCACAAGTGCAAGTTCTTGAGCCTGCTGATTGGAATGATCCCATTGCATTCCATCTTGAAGAACTATTGCTGTCTAATTTGGCAGCAGTTTTCCGCAGTGCAATCAAGCAAATTGTTCAATTTGGCTACAGTGAGGATGTGGCTGAAAAGGCCATATCAAGGGATAGCCTATACATGGGGGACAAGGATCCCGTGTCAATTATGGTACATGACACATTGAGTAGTTTGAAGGCAAAAGATATCAGTACTGAACAGGACGATGCATTTGACAATTTGCAGCACCTGGTGCAGTACACTATGTTGGAAATGATCAGCGTAGTTCAGGAGGTTAGACCCTCCTTGACAGTTGGGGAAGCAATGTGGTGGTTGATATTATGCGACTTGAATGTTTCACAAGCCTGTGAAATGGAAGAAGATCCTTTGAGTGGTTTTACCACAATTTCAGATCCCAAAGAACCTAGTCTTCCAAACATCTCCCTATCCAAGCAACAAGGTGTTGAAGCAGTCAAATTTCAAAGTACTGCTTCTAGAGAGACATCTCAAGCAACTGCTTCTGAAGGAAAATTGGGGCCTAGACGTAAAGGACACAACCTAAAAGAATTATCAGCACTTCGACAGAGGTCCATTCAATTGGAGAAAACTTACAGGACTCATAGTAATAGAAAAGGGGCTTTTAAAGCTGGGAAACTAACCAATACTGGTGGTGCTATTATTGGAAAAACACCTATACCACCATCTGAAATTACTAGTGTGCATGTGAAAGGTGCCTCCTCAAATATATGTGCAGACTTTCCTTCAACTGATGCTGCAGGTACTGCTCCTGCAAAAGAGAGCTCTGGGACTTTAATGAGCCCATCTGCTTTACCAACAATGGATACCCATCCTTCAGCTTCAGGGAAGAAATCTAACCCAACGTCTGAACTAGACACCTCTCACACTCCAGAGCTTGCTGATTATTATGCTGGGATTCCTTATGATGAATCTTTGGGTGTTTGTGTCCCTCGGAACAAGCAGGATGAACTGATTTTGAAGCTGGTTCCTCGGCTTCAAGGACTGCAGAATGAGCTGCAATACTGGACTGATTGGGCAAATAAGAAGGTTATGCAGGCTGCTCAGAGGCTTAGAAAGTATCAAGCTGAGCTTAAAGCACTGAGACGGGTGAAGGAAGAAGCAGAGCAGTTTGAAAAGGAGAAGCAAATCTTTGAGGATAACACTATGAAGAGGCTGTCTGATATGGAGAGTGCCTTGTCTAATACTGCTTCCCAATATGAGAAAGCCAGTTCAGCTATTCCCATTCTCGAGGCAGAAAACTTCAAGTTGAAGGAAGAGTTAAATGCTGCCAAATTATGGGCTTCAGAGTCAATGACAAGCCATGAGAAAGCATTGGAAAGAGAACAGATGGCTCTTCGGAAGATACAGTCACTGGAGGGTCAGAAGAGCTCTTTCCGGGAGGAGCTTGAGAGAGAGAAGCACAAAGCAACTGAACTGAAACCAGAGATTAGCAAGATGCAAAATCTCCGTTCTCAGACTGAGGTATGCATCTTTGAAGGAGAAACTATTCAACTGCTAAATAATTGTGAAAATATAATCCGTCAGTGAAATTCTTGAATATGACTTGTATGCATGGAAAATTTAAATTCTCAAGGGTCTGTATCTTAGCACAAGTTTCTGCCCTCCTTCAACCCATTACTGTTATGTGTGATTCCCCATTCCAAGAGGTATGATATGAATGTTAGAATCTCCACACTTCCTTAAATGAGGTTGTCCATAAATTTCCATCCTTGTCTATATTTACCTTCAGAATCACTCTCTCAGATCTTTTCTCTTTTTGCAAAATTTTGGTGTTTCCTGTGCTTTGCTGTTTTTGGCCCCGTGTTTGGTTTTGTATGGTCTGTTACTTACTCACTAGAAAAGTGGAAACATTTGCAGATAAGATGGGAACAAGAGAGGGTGGCAAAGGAAAGAGTACTTGCACAGGCAGCATCCACAAAAAGAGAAAGAGAACAACTTGAAGCTCAGGCACAAGCAAGGGAGGATCTGCTTAGACAGAAAGCGGATGATGGCATCCAGAAATATGTAGAATATATCAGAAAGCTTGAAATCAAGTTGTCTGAGTGGAAATGGAAGTCTGACTGTGCAAGAATAGCAGCACTTCATAGGGGTACTGATGGGAGCTGCAGTAGTTACTCAGCAGAAAAGAGAAATCCAAACTCTGAAGACGATAATGCAAGTGGAAGTTTGAGAAGGGATCGAGAGTGTGTCATGTGCTTATCAGAGGAGTCATCAGTAGTTTTCCTCCCGTGTGCACATCAAATTGTCTGTGAGAAATGCAACGAGCTCCATGATAAAGAAGGAATGAAGGACTGCCCTTCTTGCAGGGCCCCAATCGAGTCAAGGGTACATGCTCGATATGATCGTCCTTAGCTGCTATGAACATTTGAACAGGCTATGCTTCCTGAATAAGCATTCCGCTGATACTTGTGGCTTCCCATTCACAATGCATTGAAATCAAATGAGAAAAAAGAGAGAAAGAAATGTAAAAAAATACTTGTTGCCAGAGTCAAAGTCATATTGTAAAGTCTGATTATACAGTAAACACAAATGAAACATACCTTTCTGTTTCAAATCGACTATGATAAATATTGACATGAAATACCTTCATTCTTCTGGAAGTATCATCTGATCTGAATTCTAACCCATTTATAACGTCTCGTAAATGTTTACCTGTGACTTTTTCTTTTCCTTGGTACGAAAGTACTCTGACCTCTTCACCAGAAAAAAACATACAATTAGCAATTGTTTTTTTTTATTGATTCAATTGAATAAAATGAACCAAGGACGTGTCTTAAGACACTGTAGTTCATCCTATCAATCAAATTGTGGTCGGCTTCAACAGTCGTAATTTCACGTTTTAAACAGTATTTATATAGTGATATTATAATTATTATTTGATCTGAATAAATCTATACGTTATTGTATTATTAAATATAATTATCAGTCTATTTGAATAAAATTATAAGGTGATGGTAGGTATTTGCAACAAATTTTACTTTGGACTTAAAAAAGATGTTAAAAGAACTACAACATCATTGAGATATACTTGCATATTATCATGATTGTAATATCCCTCTCCTTCTCTTTTTTAGATCAAGGACTGGTATTACCATGTACTATGTTTGTGGGCTTTAAGAAATCGAACATATAAAGTAATGCAGTTTGTTTTTATCAGCTATGGGGTCAAAAACCAAGAAAGTATTTATCTCAACATAAATAACATTATCATAATTTTTCCACCCATTTAACAATGAGTCGATATGTCCGAGTGGTTAAGGAGACAGACTTGAAATCTGTTGGGCTTCGCCCGCGCAGGTTCGAACCCTGCTGTCGACGATTTTAATATTTCTTCAATCTCATCTTTTTTATTTATCTTTTTGCACCCCATATGATTGATTCTCTATGACCTACCCAATTCAAATCTTTAATGAGATCAGGCAAGAAGATATGATAAAAAAAAAAATAGAGAATACCCACATGCAGAAGCAGCATTTTGAAGCTGAAAATGGTCGAGTCTAGCAACTGGAATACCTCAAGTCTTGTGGACATGGATTAGCTTTTTGCATTAATGGTTAGAATGAAACTTCAAAGCAATTGAAAGCCACCTTACTGCAACATAAAATATATGGCTAAGATTAGCATATAACTGGTTCATGATTAATGCTGTTAAGCTCAACCTCTCATTCTTTATCAAAGATAAAGTGATTATGTGAGCTAACCATATAAATTCTCTTTCAGAATAATCACTTAATTACTGCAAATTCTATGACAATGAAACACAGTGACCAGAATAATTTCATTTATACTTAGAAGATTTTTTAATTTTACTTATGGCTGACATTTTTGTTGTGTTTGTTATTTAATTTATAAATGCCAATAGTGATAGCTTAACTGCTTTGTGCTGCTGCAACAAATGCAGGTCTATACACACCTACTGAGCTAGTCCTTTCTCTTGTGAATGTAATGCAAGTTTGTACAGTCTACAGCTCATTCACAATCATAGTACTCTCATCATGTTATATAATTGAGATTCCCTCAATTTGATTAAAAACTAGTAGCTTAAAATCTTCTAGTCACATACCCTAGTCATTTCTTTCTATTTTCAATTTTTTTTTTCAAGGTTTAAGTGTATCAGCAACTTATAGACCTTTCCCAATTTGAGTAATAGTGATTTTTATTTAAAAACAAATAAATCATAAATTTAAATTTAGATATGTATATTATATTATTTTATTACTCTCTCAACTGTTTGAACTAGATTTGAATCTTTTCATGTATTGAAAAAGATTATGTTCAAGAGTAAAGATTCATACTTTTTTGTACAAAAATATATTTTATTATAAAAAAAATTATCTCTTAAATATAAAATAGATTCTTCTCGTAATTTATAAAAATAAGAAAAGATTTGAATCCGTGTGGACCAAATTATAAACTCTAAATCCACAGATATTCCAGCAATAAGTATAAGATTATGTTATGGGAGCTTCCAACAGCCCGAGGAATCTAAGTGGGACAAGACAAGAGGATCGAGGAAAGAGAATATGCCAATTTTAGCAGGGAACTTGAACGTAGACCAAGATCAAACCCATGCATTTGGCATCTTATTTGATAATAGTACATCAAAATCCAGCTAGACCCACGTATTAAATTCAATTAGCTATAAAAATAGTATGCCTTCACCTAATTTTGTTTTGTTTATTATTAGAACATCATTAACTTTTGGCTTCTAGCTCCCAACAATTTTTAAATCATATTAGGTATTCATGCAGGCTAAGAGAAGCTTGGAGATACATAGGGCCTGAAGTCACTGAAATTTCAGAAGTTATATATTAGACATTCAGAGAGGATTAAAAGAGATTGATTGATGTCTGATGATGATTTCATTAGAAAGTGAACCACATTTAATAATTAGAGTTGTTATAATTATTTTCATTACCCATGCACTGACTTTAGCCATTTAGTTAACTAACTATATGGTCAAATTATTGTGTATAGAAATATCTAGTAATAACTAATACATTATAGCATTAAGACACTATTATTTCATTTCACATTTAGAATTGTTTAATTCGACTTCATGAATTAAGTAATGAAAAGTAAAACTAGCCAGTTTATGTTTATGTATTTATATTTATTTGTGATTAGATAATATACGATATATCTTATGCATATCTTGAATAATTTTTATTTAATTAAAAAGCACCCACGAGTTGTTATTAATTCAAACCCTAAAGTGTTTTTCTTGTTTTGTTAAGTTTTTGATGTACCAAAAAATATACATAATACAAATTCACAAAATTAAATTAAAAAAAAAATGTTAAAAGAGGAGTGGTAAGAAGATAATGAGTTAAAAGGAAATAATGCAAAAAGGGAAAGAAATGGTGATGATGATGGGATGAGGATCCCACTTCCAACTCACTCTGGATTTTCATTTCGTCAGAGAAATCTGGTCGCCGTCCAAAATATGTTTGTAATTTAATGAAAAAATGGAGTGGTGGATTCACATGGGATGGGAGTTGGAAACGCCGGGTTTCAGGTGACGTGGCGTTCCAAATAAGAATCCTACTTCCATATTTGCATGACTCGGAGTTGTTGGCTCATTATTATGACTAAAAGGTTGAAAATTCCTTTCTTATTCATTTTATTTCCACAATTAAAATGTATTTAATTTACCTATTATAAAAGGATATAGCTTTAGTATAAGAATTCAACTTGATAAAAAAAAAAAAAAATCATCTATATGAAAATTAAAAAAGAAACTTAGGTTAGTATTTAAAAAATTAGTCTGATAATTAAAAAATTACATTTTTTTTGTTGACTATCTCTAGGAGGAATTGAGAGAGAGAATATCTTTTGGAGGAATTGGAAGAGATTGTGAAATTCTCATAAATTTTTTAGACCTAGTGTGAATTACTATCTTTTGTTAGATTGAAGAAAAAATTAATTTGAGATAAATGTAAATTAGACACTACACACCTCACCCTTAAATTAAAAAAAAAACTTGTGCAAGTCAAATAATAAAGTATTTTAATATTGGTTTGAGACTATCTAATCTCCCATTCACTAAAAATGAGCCTCATTCTCTTTTCATGGCCCATGAAATTATGCCAGCATTCTCTCTCATTCTTTTTTCATGACCTGTACAATTGTTTCATTTTTATTTTTTCTCTTTTATCATTAAAAAAAAATTTCCAATTCAAATTTAAATTTTGAGATTAAAAAGTTTAACTAAATTTGAGATTATATTCATGTACCAAACAAGAAAAAAAAAAACAGAAATCATATTATTTTTAATTAAACCTACAACACATAAACAAGTACAAAAATGTTATAAAATCAATTTCTCTATCTATGTAGCAGTTACAAAACTTGATAATAATTTGATATTGTCATCTCTCTCTTCCTCCTCCTCCTTTCAAAGTAAACTCTCATGGACTACATTTATTAACAAAAAGAAAAGAAAAGAAAAAAAAAAAACATAGAAACCCTAATTGACAGCCAAAATGTCACAAACACAATTATTTCCCGTTAGACTCCTTCCTCAGTGTGGCTGTGACAACTAAAACCTACCCTTTTAACTTTCATGAAATTCATCATCCCCAACATTTTGAGCAGCAGAGGCATGAGTTGAAAACAACTCTTCAACCTCTCTACCTCTTCTTTTATAATGCTCTTGCAGCCTACAACCTATTTTGTACAATACCCATTTTTCCACTATGCTCAAGCTCCTCAATAAGAACTTTCGCCGCCTCTGTTCCCACTTCCGGTGGCCAAACCGCCACCGTTCTAGGCCCAAAATAGTCATCCGAAGGTTCGGAAAAATGAACCCAAAAGCTCAAAATCATGCTAAACTTGAAGTAAGCAATAATGGGTCGGCTACAGTTTATCCAAACAATCAATTGGATAACCCAATACGGATAGCTACCTTCAATGCTGCCCTGTTCTCCATGGCACCAGCAATTCCTAAAGAAGAAAACTTTCCCAGCTTTGGTGATGAAAATGGGGATACTTTGAGTTATCGGAGAGCTTTCAAGGTGAATTCAAGAACAAAATCTGTGAATGATCGTCCAAAGAGTATATTAAAGCAATCTCCCTTGCATTCAAATTCCATGAATGGTACAGAAAATCTTTCAAAGCAACAAAAATTTGCGAAATCAAAACTAAGGGTTTCGATTAATTTGCCTGATAATGAGATTTCATTGCTGCGGAATCAAAAATTGAACTTCTCCGAAGGTGAAAAAGAGGGTTCTTCAAGTAGAAATATAAGTAAATTTTTGAAAGGAAAGGGTCCTCTGAAATCGTCTATGAGCTTTCCTGCTAATATTGGATATGGTGGTGTCGTGGGTCGTGAGAGCTATAGAAGTAGTAGAACAGTGCTTGAAATTCTGAGAGAGTTAGATGCTGACATTTTAGCTCTTCAAGATGTGAAGGCAGAGGAAGAGAACGCCATGAAACCTTTGTCTGATTTGGCTTCTGCTTTGGGAATGGATTATGTGTTTGCAGAGAGCTGGGCACCGGAGTACGGCAACGCCGTTTTGTCAAAGTGGCCGATTAAACGGTGGAAAGTTCAGAAAATCTTCGACGACACTGATTTCAGGTAATTATTATTCTATTTTAATACTTACTTTTTTTAATTCCATGAAAATATTTTTAGGAAGTTTCATTACTCTCTTGCTTTTTTAACTTGTAAAATAAAAATATTAATTTTATTCATGAGAATCATAATTCATAACATGCTTTTCCATTCTTGAATGGTTAAAGTGGTTGTCATGTGTGTGTATTTCTTAGAAACTTCATGCCTGCAAAGAAAGTTGAAAACAGAACAACTTTTCCTATTAAAGTCACCAAGTTTACCAAACTTTTTTTTTGAGATTAATATAATTAATATCAAGTTTATTAAAGATTGACTCAAGTCAATCACTTTTTAGCTGATTTTTAAATCATGAAAGTTTCAATTCACTACTAACTATATCTTGAATAATTACAGAGAGATCAAATTATATATTTTCTGAAAAAAGTGTGACTACAATGCTGCAATAACTTCTGCATCTGTTTTCCCTAATTTTCTTTTATCTGCAACTGGCAATAGCATATTGGGCATGCAAAGTTCAAAGTAATAGCTGTTTGCAGCTAAGCAAGATAGATTCCATTCCACCTACTCCCTTACATTTTTATGTTATCATCATTTCATTATTCACCTAAAACTACAAAGCAGGTGGTATGTCTCAGATCACCTATTACAATCCATTGAGATCATTTTAACTGATCACAGCACCAATATTTCAAAAAGTATTACTATCAGTTTTTTTCTCTTAAATCACGTTTTTTTTTTTTTTTTCACACTCTTTTATCTGACTCTTAGTTCCTTTTCTTTTCTTTTTTCTTTTCTAAATGGGTTCTATAAAGACCTGTTTTTTATTGTCATTTCTTCTGTTAATTGGTTTGCCATGTAAGCTTGATGTCTGTGTAAGTTAGGAAACTTGTCTCTTCTAAAATATTAGGATTTGTTCGTTTCTACAGAAAATGAAACATCGAGATTCCTGTAAAGAAAATTCATGTTTGGTGTGGAGTACATTGGCATTACTGGATTGTAGTATATTAAGCTATTAATTTATTAGCATGATTAGGACTGGCAACGGTTGCACTTCTAGCTATTCCTTAGAATAGCAGTATTCTTGGTTCATGCACATGAACATTCTGTAAAAAGACCAAAACACCCAAAAGAAAAAAAAAAAAAAACAAAAGACTCTTCTAATTCAACGGAGTTCATGATCAGCTTAAGAAATTGTTAGAAATGACATTGTTGGATTGGTTAATATGAAAACCCAACTTATTCGAAATTAAAAAGAAAACAGAACACTGCATGAGAACCTTTGTTTTTTTACCACAGGAACGTTCTGAAGGCCACCATTGATGTACCTCAAGCAGGAGAAATTAACCTATACTGTACTCACCTTGATCATCTTGACGAAAACTGGCGCATGAAGCAGATAAATGCGATTATCCAATCAAACAATGAGCCTCATATCTTAGTTGGAGGTCTCAATGCACTCGACGAAACAGATTACTCTGGAGAAAGATGGACAGACATTGTTAAGGTACTTGTCACAGAACTTTGATTATATACGTCTGTAAAGAGTTAAGGAAAGCAGAAATATAATTTAAGTTTCTTTGAATTGGTTCATTTGTCCAGTATTACGAAGAGATGGGAAAACCAACACCAAAGGTTGAAGTGATGAGAAATCTAAAGAGTAAACAATATACAGATGCTAAGGACTTTGCTGGGGAATGTGAATCAGTTGTCATGATTGCCAAAGGCCAAAGTAATCCCTTAAGCTTTTTTCTTTAGAAAATGAAATTCAATTTTGTTCCTGAACTATAAATTGTGAATGATTGATCCAGGTGTGCAAGGGACGTGTAAGTATGGTACTCGTGTAGATTACATATTGTCATCTCCTAATTCCCCATACAAGTTAGTTCCTGGATCATACTCAGTACTTTCTTCCAAAGGGACTTCAGATCATCATATAGTGAAAGTTGATATAACAAAAGCAAATTGCAGTGCTGCTCAAGAAAATATTACCGGGAAGCGGAGACAGCCAAGACCGAAAGTTGTAAAGATAACAGAGTCTTCTTCATCAAGAGGTATATGGACAACACATACACAAGATACATAGAAAAACTTATTTTCTTTTGTAGTGATTCTTATCGATTCAGCTTAGATTAGTTTGATGTTTTTATGTGGGAGATAGGGCCCAGATGGCTTCTTGGACCTGCTTCCTAGTCCAGTGCTTATGATATGGACTTGGTATGTTCTGCCAGAATTGTATCCCAATTGTGTTAGGCTTGTCTTACACTTTGAGGCATGATAAAGCCTACAAAAAGAAAACGAGAAAAGTATAAAGCACTGACCCTTTGATGTATTTGAGACCATGAATGATGTTATTTTGAATGAAAAGAAGAGTTCAAGAACACCATTGCACTCAAAGGAAAACAAAAACAAAACAAATATTACATCATGCAAACTTTTGTACAAGAAGAGGTACCAAATAGATGGTTAAGCACCTTAAAGATTGGAAGGATTGTCTCAGTGAGTTTAAAATAAATTCATGTGAGAGTTCAATTTATTTTTTAATGTTTGAAACAAATTATTTAAGTGATAGAATTCAAATAAATTAAATTGAATTATAGTGTTTGGATAATTAAAAAAATTTATTTTATTTTAATATTTTTACAAAATTACCCTTGCATTAGTAAAAAATAAAAATAAAAATTCCTACAAAAGTAACTTAAATCATTAGTACATCTTGAATACATTATAATGAGGGAAGATAAATGAGGAGAAGGGAAAGGGGGGGAAAGAAAGAAGAGAAGATATGAGATGAGAAATGGGGGTAGGAAGAAGAAGGAAGGGTTGTGGTTTTTGAGATGTGGATATGAGAATAAGTAAAAATAAAGGGTATATATATATATATATTTTTAATCTAATTGAATTTAATTCTTAATAAATCATATCAATTTTGATGAGAATTCAAAATGAAAAATTATTATAAAAGCATGATTTAAAATTAATTGAATTCTCATGAAAGATAAATACCAAACACAAGATTTTAATCAAAGTTCATTTAAAATGAATTGAATTTCACAATTTTTATAGTTTCAAACATACTTGAAAGAGCTAGCTCCAAGAGTAAATACATAATCATCTGTATGTTATATTTAGTTTTTACCATTCTTTGACCTGAAAATACATTCTTAACATTTATAATGATATAATAAATGTACCTTTTAAAAATTTACACGCTTTCAAAATATTAATTTTTAATTTTTTAATTACATAATACTAAAATTTTTGTCAATTATTATAATAAATATTAAATTTTTGTTAACAAGTATTCAAAAGAAATCTCATGTGATAATAATATTAATTAAGTTCAATTGCATTTTATCTCATGAATTATCATCGATTTTAAAATAGCTTCCATAAAATATCTAATTAGGTACATAATCCATTTAACAAATAACCTACAATTATTCAAATAAGTGACTCAATATAACAAACTAATTCAAAAAGACTAAAACTACAATTGTTATTGAACTCTCCATGTTGATTCATTTTTAGCTTTTTTTTATAATTGTAATACAATAATAAGAAAATAAAATTTTGATGAAAATAGTTTTATTAAAACACAAATTAAAACAATATTTTAAGTGATTTCTATAAATGAGAAACATGTTATTAGTAAATATATTGATAATTTAAATAGGGTTGTGATATGTACACTACCTAAGAATAATGGGTAAACAAAATTGGACTACTCAACTAAAATATCAAAATGGGATCGATATGTACCCTTGATTTTTTTGAATAACGTATATATCACTAAATATTATGACAAGAAAATAAGGATTTGAAAAGATTATATATATATATATATATATCATCAACTCTCACTTGCTCCAAATGTACAGTAGTTAAAAAAATTTCTGAAAGTGGAAAAAAAATTGAATTCACAGGTTGGCTACCTCCGCTCTCATCTTCGTCCTCGTCCCTCTCATCTTCTTCGTCCTCTTTCTCATTGAATTCAGACTTTGAAATGTCAAATTATTCTTCCTCGAAAGCATTCTTTCCTTCATCCTACTACATAAAAAACTTTACTAATTTAATTCCAAACAGCTTGGTATTAAAAATAATAATTCATAGAATAAACACTCACCAATCTCTTATAAATCATAGACATGTACATCTCTATCATAATCTTTCTTCTTTTTGTCTACTTTTGCTTGGTAATGAGGTATGACCCTGATGAACAAATGGAATTAGAATCAATGAATTAAATAATACAATGACAATTCCATATAAAACAATGAATTAGAATAAACTCAGAAAACGATGATCAGGAAGCAGATTCATTAAATTTTTATTTTTTTTAAAAGTATCAAAATCAAAAAAAAAAAAAAAAAAGTGGAAAGAAATTTCCATACATAAAAACGAAGAAAGCACTTGGAGGCGGATCCTTAGCAAGCTTCTCCTTCTATAAAACAAATACAATCAAAACCAATTACCACCGATGTTTCCGCCATGTTGATGGAAGGACACGACGGCTTGCACTTTGAGTCCGTGCTTCTTCGCCATTTACAGGAGCTCTATATAACCGCCCCAATTGTAAGCTCCAGATTCAACCAATTTTTGAATGAGAAATACTCCTAAGAAAATTCAGAATTGAATAATTCAGAACCATGAAAAAAAAAATTAAAAAAAAAAATTGAACGTAGCTAAATGTTCTGCCATAAAAACTCAATTGTCAAACTAGAAAAAAAAAAAAATAATAATAAAGAAAAAGCCTAATGGGTGAGATTTCTACGAAGATCCCACTGACATCTTTGGACAGATTAAGGTCTCGGATTGGGCTTGAGTGGGTAACTGATTTTGGAAAACTGCCACGCATAAAGAGATCTGACAGTTTATATTTTCTCTTTCAAAAAATTTATTTTATTCTTTTATTTAATTGAATTATAATATGACAGGAGAGTTTTTTTTTATATTTTTTTAAATTAAGTTTATTTAAAGATTTTATTTTAATTTTATGTAAAAAATATTTATCGTAAAGTTATTTTAATTTTTTTTATTGAGTATAGCGTTAAATATAAAAATTATGTATTATTTATTATAGTAATTATTTAAGTGTCCTATAAAGAATAATTTATTATTTTAAAAGTTATATTTATTAGTCTTTATCAAATTTATTCATTATATTTAATAATTAATTTATTAAATGATTTACTAATTATAACTCACACCGTGACTTACCGGTTGGTACCTGCCACATTTCTAATAGTAAGAAATAAAATTCCAAGAATGCTGATTTAGATTCTCTCCTGAAAAACAGAAAAAGAAGAGAAGGATTTGCAGAGTGTGCGCAATCGATCAGATCCTGCGCACCCGTTCAGACACTCTAGTCAACTCCAACATGACAGACGAGGAACTCATAACGAAGCTAGAAGAGTCCACCAAGAACGCCACGCATCACCAGCTCCAGACTCTCCGCTCAATTCTCCAACACAATGGCGGCGTACGCTATCTCCAGCCTTACCTCGGAGGCTACAATGCGCCGATTGACGCTGCCACCTTCAGAAATGCTGTACCTTTGTCTTGCTACGATGATTACGTTGACTACATCAATCAAATGGCGGATTGTATTGCTGATCATGACGAGCCTTTACTCTCTGTTGATCCTTTGGTTTGTTTCTTCCACAGGTAAAAAGTTGATCTCATTGAATTCCATATAGTTTATCTTTAGATGGGTTTCAAGCTATATTATTTGTCGTTTTTCTTATGCTCGAATTTACTTCATATTGAACTATAATCTCTTTCTGGTTTCTGGGAAAACTAAGAATGTGAGGCAATGAGGTTAAAATGTAAAGAAATGCACAAAATAAATTCCAAGTAGGTTTTTCCCCAAAACCCTTTCTAGTTCCCAGTTATTTTGGATAACCGAGACGTTGAAAAATCTGATATTTGATTGATGGGGTTAGTGAATTTTGTTTGAATAGTGTGTTCTGATTTTAGATTGTGATTTTTGCTTTCACAGCTCCGGGGCAGGTTCCATGAAGTCCAAATTGATCCCATATTTTGATTCAGACCTCTCAAAAGCAGCCTCGTCTATTGCTCACCTTGGTAGTAAGGCCTCTGTTCGCAGGTAAATAAGCAAATTTGTACATTGCTGTTGCGAGTTTCTATTGGGATTTTACAGAATTTAGATATGTTTAGTAAGATAAATTGAAACTTTCATACAGGTTGTTTCCTCCAAGGCCTTCAGTCAACAAGATGCTATGTTTTCTGTATGCCAAGATTATCACAATTACAAAAGGTGGTTTAAAGGTTATGGCTGCCTCTTCATATAATTTGCAGAGTGGTAATGCTACCTCTCAACTCTCTTTTAATTCAAGTCCTCTGGAAGTTCTTTTGGGATCAAATTTTGAGCATCAAATGTATTGCCACCTGCTTTGTGGCCTGGTGCATTCCGATGTTATAGATGGGATTGTGACCCCATATGCAATAGGTTTGATTAAAGCATTTGGCCTCCTAGAGTCCAGGTGGGAGCAGATCTGCTATGATCTTGACCGTGGGTTTCTGACTTCTGAAATTTCAGAAGTTGCTATGAGGGACTCTGTAAATGAGATTCTTGGTGGGCCTCAACAAGAGTCGTCAAAGAGAATTAGATTGATTTGTGAAGGGAAAGACTGGAGTGGAATCGCTAGGAGACTATGGCCTAATATTCGTTACATCAGGTGTATTACCACGGGAAGCATGAAACAGTATTACCCGAAGCTTAAGAACTATGCAGGAGAGGTCCCTATTTTAGGTGGAGACTATTTTGCTTCAGAATGTTGTGTGGGTATAAATTTGGACATAATGCAACCCCCAGAGACAACTGAATTTGTAATGCTCCCAACTGCAGCCTTCTTTGAATTTCTTCCATTTGATATTAATCAGACAAGAACTTATGTTGGTGAAGAGACAGTGGACTCCTCTGGTGTCGAGGTAGGGAAGATGTATGAAGTTGTTGTCACTACTTATAGAGGATTATACCGCTACCGGTTGGGTGATGTGGTAAGAGTTGTTGGTTTCCATAATTCATCTCCTAAAATGGAGTTTGTGATGCGAGCTCCTAAAACTCATCGTGAGATTGTAACTGAGAGAGGCTTGATTTCTACTGTTGAAAATTTCCAACTTGTGCTGAGAGGTGCTATTCAAATAGAGATTTTGGAGTTTGCAAGTTTCTTGGACTTGGAATTGAGACCACAGCAGTTGAAGTTATTTGTTGAAGTTGCAGAGGGATGCATGTTTATGCAGGAGGATAAGTTGAAAGAGTTAGCTATAATTATTAATAGGTGTAGTTCCTTGCTTGAGAGTGGCTTGGGAGCTATGTACAAGGTGCAGAGAGATGAAGGTTCTATAGGTTCTTTGTTGATTTTTATCGTAAAGCCTGGTACTTTTGATCGGTTATCACAGGTAGCCATTGAAAATGGAACACCAGCTAGTCAATATAAACCACCTAAGATCATACAAAATCATGAAATGGTTGATCTCTTAGAACGGTCTGCTCTTGTGAAAGTATCTTTGGATAGTTAATATCCAATACGAGGATTGGACTCTTGTTAAACCGTACATGAGAATGTTGTATCATGGATCTTATGTTACCAAAATATTTGTAAACCTTTAGTCTTAATATTGATGAAAATATATTCTATGTTGATTATAATTTGATAATATTTTGCCTTAGTAATTTACTTGGATTTAATCAATTTGATTATGCATCTTTAAGATACTTTAATTGGGAATGAGTTATATTGCAAACTTCACACCAAGTTCAGGAGGAGCATTCATGAACTATTTTTTTTCTTCAGAAAAATGTTTGATGGAAAGCATTAGCATCTTGTAGTTCGATCTCTCTGCATTGTTTCATCATCTTTTCTCTTGACATTTTGTGTAATAAGTAATAATAACACCTGTAGTTTGAAGAAGAAACAACAATACAGTAGATATTCATGTGATTTCAAGCATTGCCTGTCAATAGTACAAATTGAGTTTTTATTTTTTCAATAAAGAACGCATGGTCTTTGTTTCCCTTCTATATTCAATTCCACTTTTCTATGCATTAATGGATGCTTGGATTTGTTCCAGGGTTCTCCCTTTAGTTTCTGGCACTACAACAACCACAAACAGTATAGCCAATGCATTGATTGCAGCATAAAGAATGAAGGTACCTGAAAAACATGCCCACAAGTAAAATTTACAGCTCTATATCTTTGTTGATGATGAACAAACTTCTTTTCTTTTATTGAAACATCGATTTGCATTAGTTTCATTCTCATACCTCTAGATGAAATAAACTGAAAACTGTAAGACAGTTATATTTACCATAGGAGCTCCAGCTCATAAGAAAGTTGAAAGTATAGGAACATAACCATGCACCAAACCAGTTCACTAGTGTTGCTAGGCTTCCAGCACGCCCTTTGATGTTGATGGGGAATATCTGCCACGTAAGGTAAATTTTTAGACTATGTATTACTGCATCATCCTTTCATAAGATTGTTAAACTTGCTGATTCTGATACCTCAGACATCACAACCCAAGGAACTGCTCCCATTCCTATTGAAAAGGACCCTATGTACACCTGATACCAGATTGTAGGAACATTAAGTATGCTGATGGTATAAACGAAAGAATGCTTGGTTTCATCTTAGACAATGAGAAGATGAGTTAAAATCTATAAATATGGTGGATAATTGAATATACAGGATATCACTTGATTGTAAGGTGTACAACATGATTAGCCATCATTAATTGTATATTTAAGCTCAGATCCATCCAAAAATTTGAACCCCCAAGAAAGAACAGATGATATATATTACCAGTATGCCTGTTAGAGCAAGTGCTGGGACTGCATCCAGTGACAATTCATGAGACTGTTTCACCAAAGGATGTTTTTGTGAAATTAAAATTAAGAAAAGGTAAACAAGAAGCTGTTTTGGGCACTTAGTTTGACAAGTATACCTTCAGGTAGAATGCAACTGCAGCAAGTAGGCAGCCTGTGACCAATCCTGATCCAGAAACCTGAAAATTAAAAAGGGAAGGAAAAATTATACATGAAGGGGTGACTGTCGTCAAGTGCTTGAAGTTGACCACACTAGAATTCTACCAGTAATAGGGGCTTTCTTCCAGTTCTATCTATTAAGGCTGCACCAAGGCCAGTGATTACCACCTGCAAAAGAAAAAATTTAACATATTATCTATTTAGAAAGAATTGCAAATAGATTTTCAGGTATTGATGTTGTAAGGTTATAAATTTAAGAACCTGTAGACAAGCATAGATTATAGAGCCGATGCTGGAAGAAAATCCTGAGACATCATAAGTAAGAAACTCAGATATTTGTTGATGAAACAGACAGATTCATATCTTGAACTTTTTGATGAAGTTCATGTTATCTAACATGCTTTCAAAAATACGGAAGATAATGGTAATGGCATGTTATATGTAGTTAAAAGTACAGTTTCTATCTATTTGAGAGATGCAATAGAGTATATTAGTGTCAAACTGATGAGGGTTTCTTTCTCCCACATTATCAAAAGCCTGTAACAAGCTTTTCGTATCCTTGATATGGTAATAGCTTTATTTACAGTACCTGCTGATTCAAATATATAGCTGAGGTAAAAGCAAATTCCATTGATTCCTCCAAATTGTTGACAAACCATCAGCCCAACACCTATCTGTACATACAAAAGTAGAAGAAATTTATGCTGAAATTATGAAGCAAATGTTTATTCTTTTTCCCTTTCTATATGAGAAATCCAAAAGTAGAAGAGGGTCTTTCAGTTATTCATTTGACTTATGAAGAACTATAATTACAGTGACTGAACGTAAGTATCTTCTTTGAAACAATTCCAGCAGTTTGGGTTTTGGGAGCTGTTCAAGAGTTGCTATATAATCCTGTCAAGAAATGACGTAAATTCACTTTAACATACATTATCCCCACTCCTACACATTGTCAATGGCGAAATAATTTATAGAATCAGATTTTAGAATAACTAGAACCTGAATTTCATCGGCCTCATGAGATATGTCAGCATCCTTGCCACGGAGTTTTTGCAATGCAGAAATAAAATCCTTTTCTCGTCCGGTTTTTGCCTGCAAACATGTTGCGGTACTGTATGTAAATGCCTTTATTTTATCTTGTTATCATATAAGTTAATGGACTTATTGAATCTAAATCTAGTTCTTACCAGCCATCTAGGAGACTCTGGAATGAAAAAGAGACCCAACAGCAGCACGGCACAGGGAATGAGTCCTGCAAGCACCCCACAAGTGAGTCTTTCAGTGTTATTTATCAAGTTTGGCATCCTATTATAAATTTGTCAGTTTATCTCCCTCTTCTTGTTAGATTGAAACTCAAATTGGCTAAGAAATTTCACCAGTTAATGCTAGAGCTCTCCATGAAATTACTGTCCCAATTATATAGGAGACAGATACTGCAGCACAGATCATGAACTGCAGGGAACAAAAAATAAATGAATGAAGGAGAAAAGTTTAGTCAAGATGTTTGTATACTACAGAAATCTAGCTTCAAAGATTCAAATGTTACTCTAGGATGTGTATTATACTTCTTCAAATATACCTGATTTAGAGTAGTCAGTGCTCCTCGCAGATTCTTTGGTGCAATTTCAGCTATGAAGATGGGTACCTTTATGGAGTCATCACCATCCAATATTCAGTCACACTCATTTATGAATTGAAGATTTAAGTGTTCAGATCAAAGACTGGTTAATAAATTATTAGGTAGGACTGGAAGAAGAAGATTATTTTGGAAAAGAATAAAAGCGCACCACATAGGAAAAGACTCCCATTCCATATCCTGTTGCCAGCCTCCCAATGTCCAAAGGCAAAACCCCCTATTGTATTAAAAGAGAAAATTCACAATTTCTTAGAGATTTTGTTATAGGAAACACCATTCCAATAGTTTTAGTGAAAACCTGGGCAAAGCATATAGCAAGCCACCCTGCAACACAGCAACCACTTGAAACTCTCATTGCCTGCATTTATTAACAATGTATTTTTCACATCTTGGATATACTCGAAATCAGAACACTTTTCTTAATTTTTCTAAAGCATTTGATAATTCCAAACACAGTCACCAGAGTTTCTCTACACTTGCTTACCCCTTTCCGTCCAATAAAATCAGCAATGGGACCACTACTAATCGCTCCTATCATGGCACCAAAAGTCAATAGAGATCCAAACACCGAATACTGCAACACAGTCAATACCAGGAAAATGAATGAACAATCTGAGACTTGAACTTTACAATTATAAGTCCAGTATCAATGATACCTAAATCCTAAAATTGTCACTCCATCTGGGAGTCTCTTAGCTGCCATGAAACTTACTGGAGAACCAGTGTTAGGTCTTGCAGACAAAAAAAGAAGGCAAGGTACTTTCAGTTTTCAGATAATCTTACCCAAATGTTTCAAGAACATCTTATGATTCATTTTGATTCTTGTTCTGATGGATTGACATAACCAAAAGTGATGTGATAGCATACCTCTGCTAAAGTTACGCTGACATCCTCTACGATAGCATCTTGAGCAGGTGATGAATAACCTGCCTGGAGACAGGCAAATAATCACAACCAAAAGAAAGAAAGAAATTTTTTTTTTTTGACATACAAAACTAAATATTTTCAGATTTTTTCTCTGTTAAACAAGGACCCTTTGTCCTTGCCGTGTTAGAGATGGATAGCGTCGACAGAGTTCAATTAAATGCTAAGCACTTACACAACTTCCAAATTCATATGAGCCACAAACTGCAACAAATGTACTGAAGTAAACCATCCATGGATGCCCCATGTTACTAGTGGAGACAGACCCATCTCCATCGACTGCCAGGTTCTTATCTTCTTCCTGCAGCAGTGGCTCTCTAATTCCTACCTGCTCACCATCCTCAATATCCTCTTGGAGTGCCATTCCCCTCCTCTATATAACTGCTAGTTTCTTGATCTCAATGACTGGATATATAGGAAAAAGCATACAGAGATTTGGATAAACTCAAAAGCAAGGAACCATGTATGTAGTAATGAAAACAAGAAGTGAATTTCTTTCCTCTTACATAGATTTGGACAATAACATGTACCATACAAATCTTTAGCTAACTTCCTAGTCTTATCTGTATTTCCCTTCACCCTAGTAGCTTATCTATCTCCATTTTATTACATAACCAGCTAAGTACTACTATGCAGTAATTTATTCAGGTAAAACTTGCTCAAGTTGGTCAATCTTTGTCGTTTACATGCAGCTAGATAGAAATCATAATTCTTTTGACTTCTATATTGACAGGACAATGTAGAAAGCTCATCGTCAAGAAAAGTTAAGTTGTACAATAATTTTTGTAATTTGGGATAAATATCTTGACATGAGTTGGTTTTTTCTTCTGTTTGCTAACTAATGCAATTGTTTGGAGGCTGTTGCTTTCTGTAATGAATTCCATTATTATGAGGGTCTGTTGAAAGGGAGTGTCAAGATAAACCATGAGCAGCCATCTTTTCTTGTGGGCCTTGAATTGGTGAATATTAAAATGACAGGATTGATTATATCAGTTTTGTGATCTATAGGAACTAGGAAGGGACACAAAAGTTTTGCCTTTCTTTTTTCCTTGATTATGAAAGTGACCTATTTGTTGTGGTCCAGCACCTACCTATGTGGGCCTGTAATAACAAAAGGTTTCTCAATCCTACTGAAAAACTTACCATTTAATATGTGGTTGCTAATTGGTAGCTGAATTGTAACATCTGATTTTAGCTGGATTGTTCCATTATCATGCTCATTTTAATGAAGAGAATAACAAACCTGGGATTAACACTACTACTAATAATAATATTATAAGCAAGTAATTTTTTTATGCAATAATAAACTTCAACTCATATAAAACTGATTATAAATTCAAGAGTCATTACAATTATCAATAATTTTATAAAAATATATTATTTAATTTTCATATTTATCTCATTATATGTAAAACAATTATATGCATGTGTAATATTACTCTTTAACTCTAACCTTTCCGTATTCCATATTTCTGCAATTTGTTAATATTTTCTTTGTTTTGTTCCCGTCTTGGCCATGAAAGAAAAAGTTCAAGGCACCTTTCACTTATCATAAGGTTGTCTTTGTCTATAGCAAGTACCATTAGTTAGACAAGGAATTTAAAGGCTTACAGCCACAGTACAGCCAACAGAGTGATTGCTGATAAATGTGCATGAAGGCCAAGCTAGGATGCAAAAAACCATGTATCATTTTTCTAAGTTTAAGATTGTCATGTCTATCTCATCCATTACCTAAGCGTACTGTGATTTTTCGCGAAAAGGGGTCGAACAACAAACTTAAAAGCTATAAAGGAGTTAAAAACTAAGTTACTAAAACAAGACAAGTTAGAGCATGAAACCGCAAGACGCAGTTTCATGAAATAGGTTAAAATTAGTAATTTTATATTTTAATGTTTAATTATATATTTTGTTAAAATTAGTAATTTTGTTAGGTTTAATTAATTCGTAACGTAGTTATGATTAGTTGTAATTATATTAATTTTATTAGGTTTAGATTAATTAGTAAATTAGTGAAATTATAATAATTTTTTATTATTATTAACAATTTATACTAATTAGTTCTTTGTTGAAATATAATTTTATAATAATTACGATAATTAATATTTATAATAATTAGTGATTTCATAATAATTACAAAATTAATATATTTTAATATATTTTATTATTGAAGAGAAATTTTTAAAACTATAATTAAAGCTTTCAAACAAAATAATTATCATAAATATATTAATTATCGTAATTCTTATAAAATTATTATTTCAACAAAGACATTAATTAGTATAAAATTATTAATAAAAATTATTATAATTTTACTAATTTACTAATTAATTAAAACTTACAAGATTAATATAATTGCAACAAAATAATTAATCACAACTAAGTTACTAACTAATTTAAACCTAATAAAATTACTAATTTTAACAAAATATATAATTAAACATTAAAACATAAATGAAACCGCGTCTTGAAGACATGGTTTCATGCTCCAACATGGCGTGGTGATGTGGGGGCCATGTGGCATGCAATAGGGAGAAATCGGATCTTGAAGACGCGTTCTACAAAATCTCTTATTTTAACAACTTAGTTTTAAAGTTATAGCTTTTAGCTTTTTGTTTGACCTCCTTTTGGCAAAAAATCCAAGCATACTGTTAGAAGATTGATAATAAGAAAGGTTACAAAATAATAATGATCAAATTAAAATTATACAATATAAACCTATTTCAATTAAAGATTAGTAAGGTAAATACATATTGTTGCACATTTGGACAACTATAATCCAATATATGTTTTTTTCTAAAACTTATCTCCACCTGTGGACAGGTTAATTTGTGTGGTCTCAATATTTAATTTTTTTTTTTAATCAAAACTTTTCTATCACATTCTCAAATAAATGTATGACCAGTAGGAAAAATGGATAACCACACTCTCGTAATCCTGGATACTTAAGTATTATGCATCTCTAACTCTTAAACAAATTACATTTAAGACTAATAAAATGTTACTAAATTTAAATGAAATCATAACTCTATTATTAAATATAAAACGCTTACTAAAAATTCGGCAGTAGTTCTCCGTAAAGTGAAACATATCCATAATATATATAAACAACCTGTTTACAAGTCAACAGTAAACTATATTATCATAATATATAGAGGAGCTCTGCTCCTAACAAAATATAAAATCCCCATGGTTAATTCAATGTATATATATATATATAACAACAATGCGTAACACCTAAAATGACTGTAAGTGTCGTCCTTTAAGCCTCAAATGTGTGATTCAGAGATATACTGCACAGCAGTGTCGGCAAACAAATTTTGACACGGCTAATAGTGGTTTCTTGAAATTGAAAAAAAAATAACAAATAAAAGAATGAGTCACAAGAACTCAGTGAGCAAATCACATACCCTGAGAATAAGCATCACACAACACATATACCACTAATTAATTTCAATTCTAAATTTAATTATACATATACATATTTATATTTATCAAACAATCATGATTCATATATTTCACGCTTTTCAACATAGCAACCAAATTATATAAAAAAATCCAAGCAAACAAAGGGCCAACGAGTAACTCAGCCCCACATAATAGTATCTCCCTCCACCGAGCATTTACACACCTGCACAATAGATTAATTCTCTGTACATAATCCATCCCACTTAAGCTGAGCACTTAATTATTTTAAAACAATTGTCAAAATCAAAATATCTCATATCAAAATATCTTAGGTGCACCTGCATTTTAATTTCGAAAATAAAAATACTTTCTCAGAAAATTTCACTTTGGTAGCTCTTATCAACTATAAGCAATATCAACCTAATATAATTCAATTAAATCATTGAAATAATGTACTTGCTTATTTTTCAATATAGCGTAACAATTCAAATATACATATAATTGCACCTGATAATCTGACAACCATAATGCACGTAATTCACTCACAAGCTTAAAGACATGGTTCGCCAGCATATTTAGTTTGTGAATGTGTCAGAATGTTCTTGACACGATCCAAAGCTAGAACTTAGTTTGATTAAGGTGGGAACTAGGATCCTCTTAAGCGCAAGAGCAATGGTTATGGCTGATTTAAAAGAAGGCAGAAAACATGGAAGGGATTATTCGGCTAAGACAAAGTAAAAAGTGAAAGGAGGTAAGGCGGTGAAGCAAATTGTGGAGCAAAAAAAAAATAGCCAAGAAAATAATTAAAATAAAAAAAATAAACTATAAAATATGCAAGTCAAAAGAGTAAATGTAAGCATTGTGGATATTAAGTCTTGTAAGATATATATATATATATAAATATTTTCTAATTTTCTTTTTGCTCCTACATTTATTATACATATAAATAAATAAAATTACACATGTAACTTTGAGTTTTTATTTTTATTTTTTAAAACCAATTATATAGTGAAATTTAATTTCTTCATTTGAGAAAAATTTATTCACCTAATTACAAAAATTATCTACAAATATTTTAAATCATATATTAACCTATCGAGTTATAACACTTTCTTTTCATTATCTATACAAAACACTTTATTTCATTTTTCTTTTGGCCCAAATGGGCCAAAAAAAATAAGGTATTGTTTAGTTATGGATAGTTACTTTTTTATTTTTTACAAGTAATTTTATGTGTAAAGATCATATATCTTACTCAAAAACTGAAATACAAGGTTTTTCAACTTGTGTTGATTCTAAAAAATTCTTAGAGAACACTTTCAATAAATTTTCGAATGTCTATTAATTATCTTCTATCTGAAAACAAGATTTTCCAAATCATTTATAAGCACTTTTTAGTTATTTTCTTTAGATGAAAAATAAATTTTTTCTTTCCTGAACTCTCTGCTTTATTTTATTTTATTTCCTCTTATTTCTATCCATGCAACTTTTTTTTTATGGATCTAACTTTTCTAAAATTCTTTTAATCTTAGCTATTTTCACCATTTTAAAAAAATTTAAACCATCCAAATAATTTAATTTTAAATCTTTTTTACTTTATTAAATTGATAAATCAAATGTTATATTATAAAATATAAAAAATTAGAGGAACATGAATTTACTTGTTTCAATTATAAAATTTGGCAAGACAGCCAGAAGGTGAGAAGAAAACCAAACCAAACCAAAACTACACAAAGAGTTCACAAACCTTCTTTATCATACTGCTTTTCGTTTTGAGAATGTAACTTGACATTTAGTTCCAGACTCTCATACGATCCATTTTTTTTGGATTTTTAAGTACTCATTTGTGTCTGTCTTTGAGCAAGACGTATGTCAGAAAACAATAAAATCTAATCTACTCTTATCTTAAAAATAAAAAATTGATTCCTATTCATAATCCTAACCCTATCTCTAAAATTAAGTCTTAGTCTAAACCTAAATTTAAACCTTAATTTGAGCCTAACCCTAACTCTAAGTTTAAACCTAATCCTAATCCTAATCCTAATCTTAATCTTAATCTTAATTCTAACATTAATCTTAATTGTATTAAAAATTATTTTAAAAGATTGATTTTTATAGTGCAACTTGAAATCATCTTTTCTTTATTGATTTCCAAACACATGAAAATAATATTTTCTTCTTATTTTCCTTCCTTTCATTTTCTTTCTTCCCAAAGAAAATATAAAAATCCAAAATCATTTTAATTTTGACAAACAAACAAAACATACTAATTTCATTGTCAACTTGAAATTAACATTGTGCAATTTTTTATTCGTAGCTGTTAATCGAAAACAAAGTTGGAGAGACAAAGGAAATGAAGAAAGTTGATGAGACAGAAGGTAAAGACTTGGTCAATAATGTTACTCACTAGGGTCCTCCTAAATGACATTTCCAAACAGCACGAGGGCTGCTCAGCCTGTTTATGTAATACAAGTTCATATAACAGTCGGAACACGCAACTTAAGAATATTCATGGTCCGACACCTAATTAATACCTAGAAGTGGTTTTGTTTTCAAGCTCATATTTTCGGTTCTAGAAGGCTTTGAGCTACCACAAATATTTGAGGCTTGAGTCAACTAGGTAAACTAAGAAATCATGGGTCCAAATAAGCAAAGCCCCAAAGAGACAGAGGTCTCAAATGAATGCTCAAGTAGTGTTCAGAAAACCAAGCCTTAGCAATGGAAATGGCAGCTTCGTTGGTACTTGGTTGAATATGCTTTGGAAGTATTATTCCTGAACATCTTCATTATTCTGTCAAACCCTTACAAACAGCAGTAGTATACTTCAAACACACATTACAAGCACCACGTAATCTACATATTTTATTTGGTACATGCTGGATTCTACTAAAGCATCATCAGCCAGCATTGCAAACAGTTGAGATGAACAAGTTTAAGAATCAAATGGAGTACGATTTTGAAAACGGTATACAGAAAATCATGCTCTATTGGTTTTGAATTCAAAAGAATCTGCTTGGATTATATTTGCTACAACTTTTCTTTACAAGAGAAAATGTTTCAGGAAACATACATTGTAAATGTACAAACAAATCGGGGTGAGCATGCTGCTACTTGGTAGAAGAACCACCTAAAATCTCAAATTACCCTCTTATATCAAAATTCTCACACATCAAGATGATCCTCTTTTGGAGTCTGAACTTTCTCCCTCTCCCTTAGAACTAGAGGAACTAGAAAAATGGTGCCGATAGTGATAACCTTTTGAACTAGAGAGATTACCTGACAAATGACTACTAACAGACCTCTCAATATTGTTAATCTCAGACACGAGAGGAATTGACCGATCTGGTATTGAGGGTACTGATAGCTCTGTCTCCAACATTTTAACAACCTGATCCATTGTTGGCCTTGCATATAATTGCGGATGAGAACAAAGAACAGCGACTAATACATACTTCTCCATCACCTCTGATGAGCCCATTTCAGGTATGCCGTTCTCAATAACATCTAAAGCTCTACCTTCTTTTACCAATGACCAAGCCCAGTCGGTCACAGAAGAGTGTTGGCTATCACTACTGACTTGAAGAGCCTTCTTCCCACTCAAAAGCTCAAGAAGCACAACACCAAAACTATATACATCACTTCTCTCTGTCAATTGTCCATACAATGCATACTCAGGAGCAACATATCCCATAGTCCCAGCCACCCTAGTGCTCAAATGCGACATTCCTTCAGGTGTGAACTTTGCAAGTCCAAAGTCCGCCACCTTTGCTACAAATCCCTCATCAAGAAGTATATTACCAGCTTTAATATCCCTATGGATGATCCTCGGTTGAGCGCCATAATGCAAATAAGCCAACCCCCTAGCAGTCCCTATCGCAATCTGTTGGCGAATAGGCCAACTGAGTTTCTTCTCTGCTGACCCAAACAAATGATCATGAAGACTCCCATTCTTCATCAAATCACACACAATAATTCTCTGATGACCCTCATAAGAAGTTGTAGCTGTACAATAACCTCTCAAAGCAACAAGGTTTACATGCCTAACACTCGCAATAACATCCACTTCGTGAGTGAAACTGGCATCACCAGCAGCCGAACAATTCTTAAACCTTTTCAATGCAACTTCAGTACCATCTGGTAGCACCCCTTTATACACATTCCCATACCCTCCTATCCCAATTATATAATCTCTTGAGAAATTCCTAGTTGCCTTCTGAATCTCATCAAATGTGAACCTTATCAAATTAGTACTCTCACTCATGGAATCCAACGCAAAACCCAAACTCGTCTCATTCCCACCAATATTCTCATTCCTCATCTTCTCCTTCAATTTCCCAAATACGCAATACCCACCAATTATAAGCAACAATCCAAAACAAGAACCAATCAAAGCAACCAAAATAACAATCTTTCTCTTCTTACCTGAGGAGCCCGCCTGCGAAATATCAAGTGAGAACAAGCAAGAGGCGGTGGCCTTATCAGTGGGTCCATACAGATTGGCAAATGCTGCGGTGTAAATCGTCGACAACACCGTGCAATCAGAGATGTTCCCAATTGATGGGCCTGGAAAATATGCTGGCAAGGCCGATAAGCTCGAGGTGCACGAGGCGCAAGGCGAATTGTCGTCAAGCGACTGATTACAGTTGTTAAGCACATCAACCAAATCTGTATTGGGAACCATGGCTTCGAATTGCGATCTGGTAGTGATATTCATGCAGCCCTGAGAAATCCAGCTGGTATTGAAGCCACAAGAGGAACGAATGTCGAATCTCGGGCGGAATTCGTTGACAAGGGACTGGAGGGAAAGCCAGCATGACTCTGATGAGTTGAGAGGTGGGAAGAAGAATCTACTGCGACGGAGGTAGTCGGACTGAACAAGCCGAATAGATTGGCTGATGAACTGACACTCAGTGGTGAGGTCGAGGCTTTGTTGGTTGGAATTCTCCATGAACGGTCTGAGGACGGTGAAATTGAGAGGGCAAGGAGTGGAGGAGACGGTGTCGTTTTGAGGAAAAGAAGGAAGTGGGAGGATGAGGAAGAAGAAGAAGAGATAGGGTACGTTAATGAGGAAAGATGACATTGGAGATGGATTGGAACTGGATTTTCATTGACTGGAGGAGGGATAGTTAAAGTTTGGATTGGGGTTCGGTTGGGAGGTTTGACTATGGAGATGGAGAATTGAGACGGGGTTGCTGCTGGTAGTCCATCACTGCAGCCACCCAGTTTGAGAATTTGTTCTGACACCATGACTGACATAAACACAATGGACTTTTGATTGAGTGGCGGGTGGAGCTGACGCCTGAAACAGTTGCTTCCAGGAAATCTCAATTAAAATCACTCAACTATTTTTCATAGCCGGCGCTCGACTCGAGCTCCCGAGTATAAATTGGTTAAAATTTTGATTATTTGGTGTGAATTATCACTAAATTAAGTAATAATTTATGTTCAATTATTTTTATATAAATAATAAAAAATTTATCAAATAATATAAAACGAGATATTTCACAAACCGAGTTTTGAAAAAATTAATCTTAGCTCGTTTTACTAAACGAGTTCAAAATAAAGTCTAAGATCGACTTATTTTTTAAACGAGTTGAGTTTGATCCGAGCTCTTAACAAATAACTCACGAGTTATTTACGAACTACTTCGGTTTATTGTGACTCTTAATTTTTCAGTACAAAACCCAAGTACATGTTTGGGCCAATATATGATATTTAATTATTTTTAATTTGTATTATAGTTTATTTAAAATATGCTATCTATATATACATGATTTATACATAATTAATATAATATAATTAATTTAAAACATAATGGTTATCATTTTTAAACATTTGTTGTATATTTACTTTGAATAATTTGGTTTATTTTGTAAAATATACATTACTTATAGAAACAATATTTTCATGCCGTGGCATCACGTGCAAATTTTCCTGCTGAAAATTCTGAACTTTTTCTTCAACCACATCATTAATTGTTGCATCACAAGCTTCCCAATACATGACAAAGTATCTTACTAAAACACCTTGTAAAAACTCGCAATAAACAAGACTCCAGTGGGTATAAAAACTTTTGTTTTGTAATCTTGTTTGTTGTCATGAAAATTTTAGGATGACAAATCATTGGTTGAGATTCTGTCAAGTTTTCAAACAAATATATCAATTTAAACCAACAAAATGTACTCAAATTAAGGTAACAATTATTTTGTTCATGTCTATTAGGAAAATGAGTTTTAAATATCACATTTCACAAAAGAATGTAATACTCGAGACAATAAATAGGTTGTTTAAGCTTATGTTACGAAAGTGTCGTGTTGCTAGCCATGTTTCATTATAAAGCCATTGATATAATACATACATTTCTTCCAATATCTTATTAGTGTCATAATTATAGTACTCATGTATCGTGTCATGTTCCATCTGATAGGCAACCAAAAGTCATTGAAAGAAAAAGATATGCGACACAAAATATGATGCAGCTCGTAAATTCAATTTGTGCTTCACTTATACTTTAGCAATATAAGTAGGTACGGCCCATGACAATCAGATACTTGGAGAAACCTTGAGTAGTTGCTCGTCCAATCTTCCACACTCACCACTAGGTAGATATTATTGGTTGATTTTAGATATGACATGACAGATAATTTTTTCCATAATACAAATATGAAATATACCATCTTCCACACTTTTAATACATTGCACGTGTTACAAAGAATGAAAAGAAAATTTTCAATTGTCACTCTTCAAGTTTAAGATGCACAATTGATATAATGTCTGGAATTTGGAAAAGACTGTCATTTTGCAAGATATGCCTACATATTATTTTAAACAATAAGTCAACATCGTAATTGTTATTATGGTTGTGAATAATTTTATTAGAATAGAAGCTTATGATGACTTAGAATTCCAATCTTATGACAATGATTATGATCTTTTGTCAAAACATTTACAAGATGAGTACCTTATTGAAAAAGAATTTCGTCAACGTGAATTATATGTAGATCCACCGATTTCCTCCACCTCGAGGTTCAAAGACGGAAGTCCAGTGATAATATAAAGGACAAACTTGTTAGAGTTGGCCGTCATCAATTTTTTTTTAGTTCTATCTATATGCAAAAAATTAAAATAAATATTAGTCTTATTTTGTAATTTTTAGCCATAAAAATTTTAATATAAGTTATACAATTTAATGATAAGTGTCATTTTAATTTAAGTATTATTTTTTAATTAAATGTATTTTTAACAATAAAAAAATTAATTAGAATTAAAACTGAATAAAGAAAGTTTGATTTTATAGCATAATAAAATAAATGTTGTTTTTGATAATTTATTCACAAATTTGCTTTTTAGAACATTATCACAAATCATAATTTTAGAATGACTTAAATACACACTTAAAAAACGGAAAGACAGAGACTATGGTACTTGTCTCACTGTCAAACCAAAAGTACTTGAAATTTAACTAAGACCGATAAAGTTTTAGTTCAATTAATTAAAACAAATATATTGTCGTTTTTTATTTTAGCTTTTATCTGTTGTTATTAATTACAATAGGTTTCTAATAATAATAATAATAAACAAATAACTAAGACCTCGTTGACATTAATTCAACTAGCAACATATTGATAAAAGAAAGTTAAAATTTCAAATTTTTAGGTAAAAGAAAAGAAATCCCCCATATGCAGTTTTCCGTTTCTCATTTTCTTCATAAACTTATAATAATATATTTTTTTTGCCAACTTTTGTACACCAATCAAATTATATAGTTCGGGCTGATGTTAAAGATTAGCAAAACTCAACTTCACTAGTCATGTTTTAGGCAGAGTCATGTTTAGAGAGTCACTTAATTAATTATACCTATATAATAAAAATATTTTAAAATTTTAACGAGTCACATTCACAAATTTACGATTCTAAATTTGAAAAGGTTGAGTTTGATTAATTTACTAAATGAGTTAAAAAATAAATTTAGTAAATAATTTGATATCAAATTTTGAAAACTTAGTTGATAACTCATTTGACATATTTTAATATATTTTATTTATATTTTATATGTAACATAAATAATTTACATGTTATATATAATATTTAGTATATATTTATCCTTCTACTATATTTTATATATTATATGCAATAAAAACTCACGAGTTAATTTGGTTTGGTGGTGTTTAACTATCTTGGTTGGCCTCTCCAAGATGTGGAATGGAGTGGCTTATGCCAATTTTTCATAAATAGACCAAAGCTTTTGCTGGCCTGGGCTCTATTTGGTTGGGCCGTACTTGACATAAAATATGAGCACTTGGGCCCAATACACTAACTTCTCAGAAAGAAAAAAATATAAATAAAAATAAAAAATTGAATCGTAGATTTTGATTGGATGTCCACTAGCTGCATCTGATATCTTAAAATAATTAATTAATTTTTATTTTCCACGTTTTAAACAGAGATATAATCTATCTACTGAATTTCCCTAAATAGAAAGAAACAATATAGTTGAGCCGCCGCCATAGGCGATCAGTTCCAACTTGTTAGGGGATGACATTCTAAGCTTTGTCGATTTCATAGTCAACTTAGATTTAGATTAGATTAGGTTATCTTAAATTAAATTAAATTAGTTAGTTACTAACAACCATCCCATATATATATATATATATTTGAAAACGTCAAATGTTAGTTAAAAATCAAAATATTTATATGGTAACAGTATAATATTTTGTACACTCTGGTGAAAAAAAAAAAAAAAAAAGGATCTATGCAGTTAAGTTTGTAGGAGTGTAAACCAGTTCTTTCTCTAAAATGATGAATGAAATAGTTTTCACTTTTCAGAAGCTTTTTTCTATTTTATTTTATAACTGAACTTAGTGTGGTGTTAGTTTATATAACAAAAAAGTTAGAACTAAAAAATTAAATTTAAAGTATTTAAACACTTATTATCATAATTTGATCTGAATCTAACAAATTATATGATTCTAACACTCATTGAGTTTGATTTGCGAATTGTTTAGATATATATGAAATATGATATGATTAGATTGTAAATTCAATACCCCATTAATCAAATTAATAGATTTTTTTTTGGGTAATTAAGGGGCCTAAAGGGCATCAAATTATCATATCTTTATCAATACCATTGATTTTTTTAGTTCAATACCTCTTTCTTTGACTCACTATACCCTAATCAAGATGGGGAATTTGTATTTATAATCTCAGGATATGCAATTTATTTTTATTCAAGTGGGATTTTTTTCTTTTTTTCGTGTAGCAGTGAGATTCCTTTTAATTAATTATAGTGAGGGTGGCCAGGTATTCTTTCTTTTAACATTATAAATATTGCTAACTATAAAACTTCCCTGTTTGGTCAATATATAAAATGCAAAAGTCTTTTGTGGTCCATAAAATTTACCACAAAATTCAATTTAGTTTTCATATTTTTAATTGTGTTTAATTAGTTCCAATTTTATTTTATTTTTTATTTAAAAAAAATTGAACTACATGCTTTGTTTTGTTCAATTTAAGTTATAAAATTTTAATAAGGCTTAGTTTGATAATACTTTTTTAGAGATGCTTATGCTTATAAAATATATAAATCAATTTTTTATGTTTGGTATAAAAAAAGTGAGGTGATTATGTTTTGAGTTTTTAAAAGTCAGCGGATGCTTTAAAACACCTCAAGGAGTGTTTTACAACACTTCTCAAAAAATCACAAGATTATCTAACTAAGTCTAAATTCTTCTTTGTTTAAAATATGACATCAAGAAAAAAACTTTTATTGTTATAACTATATAAAAAATTAGAAACGTTGAAAAGAGAAAAAAAATTAGATATAATAAAAAAATCAAAATAAAACATTAGTAACATTACCAAATAGGGATATTTAGATTGAAATAAAAATAGAACATTAGTAACATTAAATAGCATATCAATATATTTTTTTTGTTTATCATTTAAATAGCAAAAATATAGTTTTAAAATATTTAGTCATAATTAATCAAATTAAAAAATTGACTGGTCACAACCAAAAATTTAAAATTTAAAAATTTTTATAAAAAAATACTTAGTTTTTGTTGTTGACAATTTTTGATAAAAAAAAAGGTTGGTGGGATATATAACAATATATATATATATATTATCCTATGTATTTATGAGAATGATCAGCCACCAACCAAAGAATATTAAACAAATGAATGTTGACAATACTTAACTCTGAATCAATCTTCTTGTAAAAGTGACTTTAAAATTAATGATTACATACTCCAAATCGATGGCCTTATGAATGAAGCAGATATATACCCCTCTAGATATAATGCTCTATAGAATTACACAAAACCATACCCTCAAGAAAAAAATAATATATTTGGCATGATAACCAATAATTAACCAGGGACTAGCTGTGTTACTTAATTTGCAGGCAAAGATTGTCCCTAATTATAAACTTATTGAGGGTTGGTTAATTATAATTATGAATTGAATTAGATAGAAGAACTGTATCTATTAAAAACAAATTTAATAAATATATCATTTGATTCTGATTTTATCATAATAGTTAAATATATGTGATCTAATCTGATTAGGTATATAGTTTATCAAATTGTCATATTTTAATATATTATTCACAATTATTTTGTTTGATTAAGAGAATAAGTGTTTATAAGTAATTGAGTATATCTAAGTTATAAATAGTTTATACCACAAAAATTGATTACAGGTCCATTAACCATTAAATAATACATAGTGGCATGTATGTCAATGTGTCTATATAGCTTTGGTCATAATTTGTCTAATTAAATATGCATTGGTAGAAACTTTTGCTTTCGCCATTAATGACAACAATAACAAAAACTTCGTTGCTAATTACAAATGGATAATTATAATTTATAGTACAAAAAACTTGTGTGCTTCAACATTTTATGGTTTTCAAAGAACTACTACCAATGATCTTTTATAAATTAGATTTTTTTTAAAAAAAAAATTGAGCTTATTTTGTTATCGTTTGAATTAAAAATTTATCTTATATTTTATTAATAATAAACTAATTATTTTTGTAGTACATCAGAAAGTTAAGCTTCAAACGTATAATTTGAGAAAAAATAAAAAGGTTTAAATCTCCATATCATGTCAACCGATTAACTTTAAATGGTGATAAATCTTGCGTGGTCCTCCTCATTTAATCAGGACACATATTAAGCCAACTAGCAAGCCTCAAGAGCTATCTATATAAGCATCACGTGCCGTATCACAGAGTAGACTACAACCCTCAACACCCACAGAGAGAGAGAGAGAGCCGTCTCTGACCAATGAAGCTACCGTACACGGATAACGCACCTCTAAAATAGACAATTTTTAATCTGCTTCCTGTTTGACAAAAATTACAATAGTGTAAAGAAATCAATGAGTAGTACCCGGGAAACATTGGAAAGGCAGTGATTGTTGAAGCGCTTAGAGTAACCTTGAATCTTTGCCCACCTCTTCTTTCATTCCTCTGTCTCTTTCCACTCTACTTACTTGTATTGTGGCTTCTCCCTCTCCTCTTGCTCTGTCCATTGCGTTCATGGAGGACGTTTGAGAATTGAGAGCCTTCTGTTTATTGTTTATGCGCCATGGTATTTCTCTTTCCCAACTTCTTCTTCTTATTATTCTTTTTACTGAATTTGTTAGCAATTTAAGCTTGTGGGTTTGAAAAAATTTGTGTTAGTAAGATATGAAAAGGAACCTCTTTTGGGTTTTAATCAGTATTATCTGTTATGGGTTGCTTACAAAATTAATTTCTTCTTAATGGGTTAATCTTATTTTTATGGATTTCATTGATTCTTACAAGTTTTCTTATACAATCTGTTTTCAATGTCATTATTTCATTAATTTACATGCCCTGAAAGTATTTTCTAGTTTGTGATCCTTTGGTGCAATGTTATCAAATTGATTTCTATTTACTTATGTCAGTTTCTTGCTTCACTTTCTATCTGCCTTATCATCTATAACTTGTTCTTATTCAGAGTTTCTATTTGACGATCACTTATAAATCCTTTACCTTTTTTATCGTCGTCATTTGGGTTCTAAAAAATGTTAGGTTTCAGATTTTGCAGGAAGAACAAAATCAGTTTGATAGATAATTTGCTAATTACTAAAAATCCAAGCTCTTTTTTAGTTTTGGGGGAAAGGGTGAAAAATGAAGGAGAAGGTGGATTCTCCCGTTGGAGTTCTTCAGGACTTTTTAAATAGCTCAGATTCTGAAAGCAGTTCTTCTAAAGAACCCACTGTTGACCCTGATGGTCAAGAAAAGTTGAAACCTACTTCTCGATGGCATGGATTTGTTCAATTTTTGGGAATTAGATCAAAGAAACCTTTAGCCACATTGCATCCTCTAAGTGTTCTTAAACGCTCAAAAAGAATGAGCAGTAGTATGAGGGAGACAATAGTGCCAAATTTTGGCATGGATGTTGATATCTGCCTTCTCAGTTCACCATGGAAGAGCTTTACCTTGCATGAGTTACAAATTGCAACAAATTATTTTAGCCCTGGTAAGTGATTATTTATAGAGTTTGATTTCATTATAGAAAATTCTCAGTTGCTTGGTGAGAATTTCGCACATTTGTTTGTGCAGAAAATTTGATTGGAAAGGGTGGTTATGCTGAAGTTTATAAGGGTTGTTTGCGAAATGGCCAGCTCATAGCAATTAAACGAATAACACGAGGAACACAAGATGAGATCATAGGGGATTTCTTATCAGAGTTTGGCATAATGGCACATGTGAATCATCCCAATACCGCTAAATTAGTTGGCTATGGAGTAGAAGGAGGAATGCACCTAGTTCTTGAATTGTCTCACAAAGGGAGCTTAGCTTCTGTACTTTATGGTAATTCGTTGTTTCTGTGTTATTATTATTTTCCATATTTCTGATTATTTGAGGACATCAATACCCTTTTAATCATATTTCTATTCTTTTTTAATTCTTTTCCCCAGGCTCAAAGGAGAAACTGCCATGGGATATTAGGTATAAAATTGCAATAGGAACAGCTAAGGGTATACTATATCTCCATGAGGGTTGTCAAAGAAGAATTATCCACAGAGATATAAAAGCCGCAAATATCTTGCTTACAGAGGACTTTGAGCCTCAGGTAACAATTTGGTCTTTGATTAAGCTTTTGATCTTATAAATTGATTACCTTAAATTGCTTTTACTTTTTTTAATTATTCATTTTCAGTACTTTTTAGATAATATTGATTTTATGTCCCTCTTGATTTCTGTTGATTTTTCTTTTTAATGCACCTCTATATGAACTGGACAATTCAAAAATAGTCTATATCTTGAATTTACTTTTTGATAAGATTTTGAGAATCGAGTTCTGATGCTAATAAAGTGTTATACAGATTTGTGATTTTGGACTAGCAAAATGGCTACCACAGCAATGGACTCACCACACGGTATCAAAATTTGAAGGAACTTTTGGGTCTGTAATCTTAATAATGTATTTCTTTTATGTTATGAAAATTCAGAAGCTTTCTACTAAAAATACTCCATTTCTGACTGTCACAGCTATCTCGCTCCTGAGTACTTACTTCATGGCATAGTAGATGAAAAAACTGATGTATTCGCCTTTGGTGTACTGCTGTTGGAATTAGTCACTGGACGGCGAGCACTAGACTATTCACAGCAAAGCCTAGTTTTGTGGGTATGTTATTGAAATTTTCCTGGGAATAGCATGATCATGTGCAGGTTGTTGAGCATTTTGAATTATTCATGCTAACAACAAAATACTAATTGATTATTATGTTTTCAATTTTCTACTTTATCAGGCAAAACCTCTACTGAAGAAGAACAAGATTAGGGAGCTAATTGATCCTGCTCTAGCTAATGAATTCAACTCTCAACAAATGATTCTTGTTCTCTTTACTGCATCCTTATGCATACAACGGTCTTCGATTCGTCGACCCTCAATGAGTCAGGCATGTTCTCTTCCACTTCCAACAAAACACAGACATGAGGTTTAGGTTTGGGGATTTTCTAAGGCATGCCTTAATTTTTGTTATCTATTCCTATTGGATCTTATTTTGCAGAGACAAACCAGGGTACAAGAAGTTATATGATCTCAGTTTTTTTTTAATCTATGCAATCTGCTTCTTATGTTTTGTTAAATGACTCAATCCAGGATTAGAATGTAGTAGGATCCTCATTTTCTTCAGGCAAATCACTGTTTATATTTAGTTTACTTGAACTTAAAATTCTTATGCAGCCTGAGTGATAAGTTTATGACTTGCATTTGGCCTTTTGGTTCAGGTGGTAGAGCTTCTAAACGGCAACCTTAGTTGCTTCAAGTGCGCGAAGAAAAGTCGAATGCCATTCTTCTGAAAAGCTTTCCAAGCAGAGCTTCTTGATTGTGAATAGAAAAATTCAACCAAGAATGAATCACATTATCATCATCAGCACTATCATGCGTCTTTGGGGTTTTGATAGTGATGATGATTTGTGACTCTTTTTTTGCTTCCTACATGGATGATTGAGATTCGAGATGCCTGTTTCTGAAGCTTCAAATTTTGCTGAAATGTGAAAGGTAGTAGTAATAAGATAATAGCTAGGATTTGTCCCTTTAGAATACCAGGAGGCATGTTAATGTCTCCAACTGTGTATATAATGCATATTGTGGTTGATTAGTAGAATCTAAAGAACATGAGGAGGGTCTTTTTCTTTCCTCTAAAAATGTACATAGTGCGATATATAGTTTCTTCTTTTAAGATTTTACTCATTGCAATTAAAAAGAAAGGTTCTTTTTTAATTATGCCGCTATCGAGAACTTATTTCAAGCGGTTGGTACTTGTTTCTCTATCTCTTAGTATTGTGTCGAGTTCGAGTACTCTTAATGTAACCAAAATCCCCACCGCAACTATGTCAAGACCGAAATTGCCAAAATTAAAAGTTTGTCTAAGAGTAGTCACGTTCATGTGTAAGAAGATGATAAATACTCCTAATAAGGAGGTGAAGGGAATTTGAACTCTTATCCTCTTTGAATGAGCACATTCATGCATGGAAATGTAGTAAATACCCCCAACAATAGGGTCAAGGGAAATCAAATTCTTAATCTCTTGCCTTGACCTTTATATCAACTTCTTGTTGGTAAAATGTTAATTATGTTAAAATTACTATTTTTTAAAATCTCTACAAGTTTTCAAAAAAGCTTATCAAAATAGAATCTCAGTTAGGCCATTGATTTTGGGAAATAATTATTAATCAAATGGGACCCAATCACATGGTTGAGCTCATGATTGGCACATAATGATGCCATTGTTGATTTGCTTAATTGCCATTTTTTGAACTACGGACTTGCCGAAGACAAAATCAAAACAATCTTGAGTCTAGTCTTCTTGGTCCATGAAGCCCAGTCTTCCATTAGGAGCCACCAACTTGAGAAATGAAAAGAAAAGAGAAGAGAAAAAGTCAAGAAAACCCCAAAAATAAAAATAAACATCCCAATCCAATGTCTTATCACATTAAATGAAAACCAATTTTATCTGAGATGTCACGTTAAAGAATTAAAATTTTAATTTAATTAACATGTGAGAAGAAAAGATTATGTTTGTTCCTTCCGCAATGAAACTCCACTTTGTGAGGCTGGGTTATATCAAACTTAAAAATAATTGTCATACATGGATTGTAAACCATTTGAGTATTGAAATATCCAAAATCATAATATTTGATTTAGTAATAAATTTGTTTAATCTTGACATTAAGATTTAAGTTATTTAAATTATTATAATATTTTATTTTCTTATAGATAAAGACATGTGATATTATGATTGGAAAAAGAAAATATTTATCTATTTTTAGATTAATATTCATATAACATAGTTGACATAATTTTAAGATTAATAAATTTATTTGAATTTGAGTTCCGAACTAAGATATTTATGCAGAATCATAAAAATAGTATATATCCCAATTTAGGATCTTTTTGTTTTCCCAAAAAAAAAAATATAAATCTAATTTCCATTTTGTTAATTAATATAACATAAAAATCCTTTGCGTGTTGTTAGCTGTGAGTGGTAAGCCCAACTAAATTATATTACCCCCTATTTTCCTTAATCTCCGGCATTTAAAAGAAAAAAACAGAAAATGTATATATAAATTGTTACTAAATCCTCGAAGTTCAAACTAGAAGCAAAGGAAAGGAGTCTAACACGGTAACACCATAAGAAGTGATGGGAAAGAAAGAGAAAATAGATATACACAAGTGAAACTTTGATACAAACTGAGAGACACAGGGAGAGAAAGAGAAAGAGAAAGAGGCTTTACTCTTCCTTTTCAAGTCAAAACGAAGAATCGAGTGAGTAATCCGGTTGTTAATTTCAGTACTAGTTCATCGATCTTCTTTGTGATCGGATGATATTTCCGATCGTTTTCGATCGGAGATGTTCGTTATCGGTGGAGGTGGTGGTGGAAGTGACGGTACTGGAGGTGGAGGAGAAAGGCGGTGGTGGAAAGAGTAGTAACAGCTCTGCTGTATCGGTGTCGTTTGTGAAGGTTGAGAAGGAGAACGATGAAGAAAGGTAAGGGAAAGAATAACGGCTTGTTGCCAAATTCATTCAGGATTATTTCTTCTTGTTTGAAGACTGTGTCCACGAATGCTAGTACTGTCGCTTCCACTGTTCGTTCTGCTGGTGCCTCGGTTGCTGCTTCCATTTCTTCTGCTTCTGAGGATCACAAGGATCAGGTACTCCATGTAATTTTGACTAAATTAAGTATCTTATCCACAATTTATTCTGTACTACTTTCTTCTGTTTGTATTGTTGAAAGAGAAACAGAGTTTGAGACGTTGCTTGATGAATCATTAATGAATTTTTGGTGCTTACAGTACTACTGCTGAGCTTAGTAACGATACGGCGGTTAATTCAATGACAATAAAGAAGTGCAGATATGTTATCTTGAATTTTTTTTAGATTTCATCAAGCAGTCTACAATCGGAAAGAACTTGATTACTATGTAATATATGTCAATTTTTGGTTAATTGCGATTCAGGTTGGGGAATACTTGTTAATATATATGAGAATTCTCTTCTCCTTAAGTTTTACAGTGTTATTTTAGTACTAAAAATATTGACAAACAGTTTACTACACGGACTAGACATTGGCCAGTTGAACTTTATAGGAAATCCAGTTAGTTTGTGATTTTTTGACTCAGGTCGTGAAACCTTCCTGTATTGTTTTTCGACAATGTTTGTCTGTGACATTCATAATTTTTATATACATATTAATCCATATGTCACTAGTACAGTCAAAACATAGAGATATAGAAACTCTCTTGGTTTGAAAAGTAAGCAAAGTAGAAACTTGAGTATTTCTCGATTTGATCTGGGCCATCTGTCCCCCTTACATCTGGGGATAGTTTTCCAATTTAGTTAGTAGATAGTTAAACAGACATGATAAGGCTTCGGCATGGAAGTGATAAGCTTGTGCACCTTTTTTTAATTTTAATCAACTCGATGTACAAGGAATGAAGAGGAATCTATTTGAATGCTATGGTTACAATTTTTTATTTTTTATTTTTTATAAGAAAAGAAGATTTTTTATTTGAGAAAGAGAGAAGTACAAAGGAGAACAATAAGTCCTCGAAGGAAAAATAAAAATAAAAATACAAGAGATAACTACAAATTTAAAACGTTAAAACTCTCCAATGACGTTGTATATCTACTAATTAAAGGAATGCCCGAAAGGTCCCTGAAGAAATATGCCAATGTGAAGCTAGAAAAACAATCTTATCCCAGATAAGTTGTCTTGGTAGACAATGATCATGAAGATGCTTGCATTACGCTCCAACCACACTTCCCAAATGTCCGCAGAGAAAGCACCTCCAAAGACATTTGGTTACAAGTGTAATTATTATGTTGTCTTGCTTCTGATTTAAAGTTTATACAATTATTTTATGCACTAGCTGTAGTAGCTTCTATTTTGTACAGAAAGTTGTCCACGTCCTCTTCCATTTTCATTTCTGCTGTTTGAATGGATTTTCTGCACTATTCTTAATAACTTTTCTGGTTAAGTTAAGCTTTTCTAATTTGTGGTTTCTTATTATTTGCTTTATTGTTATTCCCGGTTTTTATAATCTAACTTCATTTCATGGGCAGGTAACCTGGGCTGGTTTTGATAGGCTAGAGCTCGGTCCATCTATCTCTAAATGTGTCCTTTTACTTGGTTATCTGAATGGATTTCAAGTTCTTGATGTGGAGGATGCTTCTAATTTCAGCGAATTTGTCTCAAAGCGTGATGGTCCAGTTTCTTTCTTACAGATGCAGCCTTTCCCTGCGGGCTCTAATGGTCAAGAAGGATTCAGAAAATCTCATCCTTTATTGCTGGTTGTTTCTGCTGATGACAACAGCAGTGGAATCCAAAACCACATCCGTTTGGGTGGTTTAGGTAGAGATGGCAGCATTGATCCTCAATCTGGAAAACCTGTCAACTCTCCAACAGCTGTTCGGTTTTACTCCCTTAAGACTCATTGTTATGTTCATGTTCTGAGGTTCTGGTCCGCAGTGTATATGATCAGATGCAGTCCTCGGATAGTAGCTGTTGGTCTTGCCACACAAGTATGCACTAGTTTTTTATGATGTCTCCTAGAATTGATAGAGTCCTGTTGGTATGATAGAAAATTATTAGAAGATGTATTTTACTTAATGGACACAAATATATATTTTGCCCCATAAAAGAGTTTGGGATAGAGATGACCAATTGCTATTAACCATCCTATAGATATCACCATGGAGGGTTTTAACTTGTAAGTTAGTAACTGTAATTATTTTGTTGAATTTCTTGTGGGGTGACTGATACACCTCACTTCCGTAGTATGGTTTACTATCATAATATCTTTCTATCAGAATTGCTGCCATTTCTGATGCAAAATGCATAGTAATTTGACATAGCTTATTCATGTCATCTTTTTCATTGACTTTCTTTTCTTCAATACGATGGCAGATATATTGTTTTGATGCATTGACTCTGGAGAACAAGTTCATTGTGCTGACCCACCCTGTTCCTCAGTTAGCAGGACAAGGAACAGCAGGAGTTAATGTTGGTTATGGTCCTATGGCTGTGGGTCCAAGGTGGTTGGCTTATGCTTCGAACAATCTAATGACCTCAAACAATTGTCGCTTAAGCCCACAAAATCTTACTCCTTCTCCAGGTGTTAGTCCATCAACATCGCCGGGCAGTGGCAATTTGGTGGCTCGTTATGCAATGGAGTCCGGTAAACATTTGGCTGCAGGAATAATCAACTTAGGGGACGTGGGATACAAAACCTTTTCTAAATACTGTCAAGAGCTGCTTCCTGATGGTTCTAGTTCTCCAGTACCATCAAATTCAGGCTGGAAAGTTGGTAGGGTTGCAGGAACCGATATGGATAATGCAGGGATGGTTAGTTTTAAACTCATAATGGATATTTAAAGATTGAATTGTTAATAGTACATGTGTTAATCAGCTTTCTGGAATGATTTTGTTGACCCAATTATTTTGTTGATTAGAGCATTATAAATACATGTCTGATTAATGTAATTTAAGTGTGGGAATTTAGAGTCCTTAATACTTAGAGAAACATTCCTAAGAGTCATGCAAAAGTTTTTCATGACATATCTGAGCAACGTGACTGTCATATCATTTAGAATTGTAATCCCTTGGTGCCAATACAATCAGCATAGATGGATACCATAAGAGATCTTCTTACTTTTTGAAAACTAAAACATAACATCCCATTGAAAGAGAAAGTTGAAAATATTGAAAAGGAACGATGAAGTGAGATGGATTTAGTAGCTCAGCCGATTGATAAGGTGAATGTGGCTTCATATGAGAAACTTAATGTTTTACTTATCCTGGGTTGATATGATTGATTGCAGGTTGTTGTGAAGGATTTTGTTTCCAGGGCTGTCATCTCACAATTTAAGGCTCATACAAGTCCAATATCTGCACTATGTTTTGATCCTAGTGGGACACTTCTAGTTACTGCCTCAGTTTATGGAAATAACATAAATATCTTCCGGATAATGCCATCTTGCACACATAAGAGGTCAGGTGTTCAAGGCTATGACTGGAGCTCCTCTCATGTGCATCTCTATAAACTTCATCGTGGAATAACATCAGCTGTTAGTATCTAAGTTATTGTATGCTTATTCTTTTATGCAGATTGAATTTTGGTTTGATGATGCCTTTTATTTTCTTTTTTATATATTGACAGATGATCCAGGACATTTGTTTTAGTCATTTTAGTCAGTGGATTGCAATTGTTTCATCCAAGGGGACATGCCATCTTTTTGTTTTGTCCCCCTTCGGTGGTGACACTGGTTTCCGAGTTATTAATTCTCTGGGGGAGGAACCCTCCCTTTTTCCAGTTTTATCGCTACCTTGGTGGTCAGCTTCATCTTCCATCTCTGATCAGCAATCTTTGCCACCCCCTGCGCCTGTTGTCCTTTCCGTTGTTAGCCGGATAAAGTATAGTAGTTTTGGATGGCTTAATACAGTTCATGGTTCTACTACTGCAACAGGAAAAGTTTTTGTGCCATCTGGTGCTCTTGCTGCTGTTTTTCATAATTCCTTGTGTCAATCTCAGCAGCATGGTAACACAAAGGCAAAATCCTTGGAGCATTTGTTAGTATATACTCCGTCTGGTCATGTGGTTCAACATGAACTTCTGCCATCTGTTGGGCTGGGACCAAGTGACGGTGGTTCAAGAACCGAATCAGCTTCATCCATGCATCTGCATGAGGATGAGTTTAGAGTGAAAGTTGAACCTATTCAGTGGTGGGATGTATGCAGAAGGTCAGAATGGCCAGAGAGAGAGGACTCTAATTGTAGCACCTTTGATAGACAGGACGGTAGTGACATACTTCAAGATAAAGCAGGTAGTGGAGATTACCGTGGAGTGGATTTTCTTGACAAAAAAGATTGTGTAGGGGAGAAGTTGATGGTAAAAACTTCTTCTGTGAAGTCCCATGAGAGATCACATTGGTACCTGTCTAATGCTGAGGTGCAGATAAACTATGGAAGGCTGCCAATATGGCAAAAATCTAAGGTATACTTGTTCTAAACTTTGATGCTCATATATGTCTTGTCTTGTATTAACTGTTTTCCTCATTTCTTCAGATTTTCTTCTATATGATGGATTCTACGGGAGTTAATAATTATGCTAGTGGAGAGAATGACATTGAGAAGTTCACAGTTAACGAAGTTGAAATAAGGCAGAAGGAGCTGTTGCCTGTTTTTGACCATTTCCACTGCATCAAATCAAGCTGGAACGAGAGGTAGTGATGATTCTTTCTTTAGTTCCTTGCAGAGTTTTTGCAATATGTATACCGTACTATTGGTTTTCAGTTTTAATCCTGGTAAGCGCATGTCAGATGTTAAATATTATGGAAAAACAAGTTAACTTTACTTGAGAACAAAAGCAACCATTTATTGAGTTCATTCTTTCAGAAACATTCTAGTTCTGTTTTTCAAAAACATTGGAAGTTAAAAGACAACAATGGATAACAGGGTTTGAGTTTTTGAAACATTTCTCCTTAACATTTATCAGTGGACAATGTTAAACTCAGAGTCATGGGAAAACTATCTCCTGTTTTTAGTTCTTTAGAGGAAATAAAAAATATTTGAAACCCCTTGTGTTCTCAAAATTTTTTGTCTTCTTGCTCTAGGATTTATGAGATGAAGGCAAATCTAGAAGTCCCTTGCCCTTGATGATAAGATTCCATTGCTAGCAATATGCATACAGCATTGTAATCAGCTATCATGGTCCCATAGAGACTTTTGTGTGTTTTTGTGCATTGTGTTTTGATCTGCTATGTTTGTTGCAGAGTTCTTGGAGGAGAAAGATATGTGAATCCTACATCTTCAGTGCGTCATCAGGTTGAGGGCAAGATTTCTTCTGAAGAGACTGTTATTTGCCACTCAAAACCAGCATCACTTAGCTCCACAGAAAGCTCCGAAGGGGGTAAGAAACTAGTCTACATAATAGATGATTTAGCCAACATAACTATTGCTTCCATGTATAGTTTATGATTGTAAGGGAAAATGAGAGGAATATATTGTAAAGAAGTGTTTATGTGAGTGCAAGAATATGGGTGCTTTAATTACAAATATTGCATGTATGTGTTGCCTTCTTCAAGAAGATGTCCAAAATATACAAAATGTATCAAGTGAACTCAGGCAATTGCTTTAGTGCTACTGCAAACATTTGTAGTGAAGAATTTATCGTGCAAAATTCCCATGATTTCCTATTTATTTATTTGATTTTTTTACTGTGCATTAGGGTCATCAAGAAGAATTGAGAATTTTCTTGACTTGGATCAAGTCGCATCCAGTTGCCAGATTCTGAATGAGATTTATCAGGATAGAAGAGGGGCAGTCAGTACTGAGCCTTCCCTACAGAACCACATCTTCTTGAACAATTTATCATCTACACCTGGACTCTTGAAGCAAGTTGATCCTCAAGTTGACGATTGTATCACCGGAAGTTTACAAGTCCAAGAGCGTAAAACAACTCCTGTAGAAAGAGGTGTTACAGAAGAACATCCATCTTCATATATTGGCGGGATCAGTGAGATCTCAGGTTTAGGTGTGGAGAAATACACTTCAAATATGAGTAATCTTTCAAAAGCGTCTTCAATAATGCCCACTATAGCAGATGATAGGCCCTTCCTCCAGGAAGGGCATGGTAATACATTAGAGCGCCACGGTGGCCATGCATTAACAGAAGTTGAAACTGATGATGTTGACAGCAGTAGTAGCCACCATGGAAGGGAACAACCAGTTGAGGATGGAGAAAATGATGAAATGCTTGGTGGCATGTTTCTCTTCTCAGAGGAAGGTAAAAAACTGAAGTTCCAGCTGTTGTAGTCTCTTAACTTTTTATTTCCGTCACTTTTTCATATGCTGTGATACAATATTCTATTCTGAACTCGTGATTCCTTCATTTTCTTTAGGTTGATCTGTACATTTACCAAAACTGTTTATTTCCAAATGTTTGAGGTCCTCACATATGCTGTAGAAGTTCCAACTATTGTTGTCTAGAGCAGCAGTGGTGGCTCAACTATGAGCATGTGAAAGCAACATTGACATTGTGAATAAGAGATGGTGTATAGGTAAGAATCCGTCTGAGATGTTGCTGGAGTATGTGTTCCTCTCTCTTTCTCTCTATCTTCTATATGTACATTCTCTGGATGAAAATTTATAAATTCATGGTATATGCTAACTTTTGGGCTATCATGTTAGTTTGCAAAAACTCTTGGTAGAGGCAGATCTGGCTCTGCATTCCCAGTCTTGAACTTTTCATCAAGCTTCTCTGTACATATGAAATGGGCCAAAGTTCCCTTCAAGCTGTATTACATTTTTTTTTCCCTTGAAATTTGATGTGTGGGAAAAGAAAATGTAGAAAAAGATCAGTTGGCATTGTGTAATTCGTTGATGCTGATATTGTTCTATGTTTGATAATTTGGGAAATTGTTTGTGTTGGCTGGTGATTGGTTTGAAGTTCTCTGTCAGTGAGAGAAGTGTAAAAATCTTCATCTCTGATAACTCTACTGTGGTTTACCTAACCCATAAGAGAAACCTAGGTTAGTGCATCTCCTTTTCAATAAAGGATCTTATGACAGTACAAAGTTTTTAAAAAACCTAGGTTGCGTCAGCCAAGTTGATTAAGATATTGTATGAAGTATGAACCATTCCTAGCCTCCTATTTTTGAAGGAAGAAGCATGATTGTCTACTGACTGCCAAGATTTAGACAAGGACTAATAAACTAATCAGTCATCCACCTTTGCAAATCAGTTCAGTGCCTATATAGCATCAACAAAATTATGTTCACATGATTTCTTCTGATGTTTTAGGGTTAGGTAAACAGGCATCAACTTTGCAAATCAGTCTTTTTTTTTTATTCTTTTTTTTAAAGTTGTTACTTGTCTACCAATTAAGTTTTATTTTCCAAAGTTGTTACCTGTCGACAAAATAAGTTTTGTGGAATGCAGTGATCTGTCCACGAGACTAGTAATAATAGGCTAATCAAGACAACGACTATTCGGATTCTTTCTCTATCTCTTCAAAGTTTTTCTAATCTAGAAAAAAATTAAACTCTCTTCTCTTACTAAAACAATACCACTCTTATCTTCCTAACGAATTGAAGAAATTTTGTTCTTTATTTGGGAGTTTAGGAGTTTTAAAAAAAAAATTAAAAATTATATCTATTGTTTGAGAGTTTGGAAGAAACGTGAGATATTATGTTTACATAAAATTTAATGATTATGTTTTTAAAATATTTGTTTTAGTACTGATAGGAATGGAATATAAATGAAAATGGTATTTTAATTATTGTAGACAAAAATTATAATTTATCCTATCATTTTCTTTCAATTGGGAAGAATTAAAAAATAGAAAGAATTTGGATAAACATTCTCTATCCTCGACGAGTTCTTAAATTGCAGTAAAATAGGAAAATGCGTTTTCTGTTCCATTCTTTTTCTATGGCGCATTTAATCGAAATTAACGTCGGTATTTCAAATCCGGTAACTCATTTACTAAATTTCCCTCGTTTCGCAAATGAAACCGTACCTGACGTTTTCTCTGAAAGTCTCAAGAGGGAGAGAGAGCCTTGTTTTCTTCCTTAATTGGTAGAATAAGCTACTAGCTAGTCCATATTAAGTCAAACACTTAGGCAGTACCTATTCGCTGAGAAGAGCCTTGGGGATCTGCGATCTCCCCCCACATCGTCTTCGGTCAATCACAGGTAGAAGGAACAGACACACACAGCAACCATGGATTTGATTCAGCTGCAGAGGACACTCATAGAACATCAAGCTAATCTTTTTCGTGAGGTGGGTTTGATTTTCTCTGTTTTGTTTTTCTCATTACAAGTTTTGCGGCTCTTTTTCTTGTTCCTCTACTTATTATTGTTCTTGTATATTTCTTTCCAGTTTTAAGAAGCTAATTGATTTCATACACAATTTGATTTTTCTTTATTCCACTGGATTTTGCTTCCGAAACATCCCAAACTAAATTTTTGCTGCTCATTTTTTACTTTCTTTGGAGAAGTTTTTATTTAATTAATGGGTTTCTGTTGAGAAGGGGTATTTGGACGATCAGTTTACTCAGCTTCAGAAACTTCAAGATGAGAGCAGTCCAGATTTTGTGTTAGAGGTTGTGACCATGTACTTTGATGATTCTGAAAATCTACTGGGTAATATGGCCCGAGCTCTGTATGTATTTTGTCTTCACTTTTGCCTTCATTTTATTGGACTTCTTAATTACGTTTGGTTAATGTCTATAAATTATTTGTTACAATATCTTAGGAGAAAGTTTTAATTGCGTTCTCTGTACTTCTGTTCCCTTGTATAGAGAACAGCCAATTGTGGATTTTAAACAGGTAGATTCGTACGTCCATCAGTACAGGGGAAGTAGTGCCAGGTATTTCCAGGAAAGCCTAAATAGCCTTCATTTGCACAAGAAACACTATATCATAAATGCAGCATATCTGGAAAAAATTTCAATGTAGTTATCAAGTTATTCGTTTGTTTTCAAGTGTTTGATTATTATTATATCTGGTCAAACAGTGTTGGTGCTGCTAGAGTTAAAAATGTCTGCGCCAACTTCAGAAACTTTTGCGAGTCCCAGAACCATGAAGGGTGAGTTATAATTTGAACTCATTACAGATACTGAGCCCTCCACCCTCTCCAAGTTACGATAAAACTTCTTTTGTGCAAATAAAGGGTATTTAGGCTTTCCTGACATTTGAGTTTGTTGCCAATCAGCCATCTGTTTGGACCTAAGAATGCGCTGTCGTTACATCAAATTAATGGACACAAACTTTTGGATACTTGCTTCTTTTGTTTTCTATTAGGTAGCAAACGTTTGGATATAATTGATGATTTGTTTAATTTGTTGATGAAGTCCTTTTAATATCCATGTCTTTTTGTTTTTAAATTGGCATCAAGGCATCCTTTTACAAAATCACCAAGTTGTACAAATGGATTATACTGACATTGGAAATGCTCAAAATAACAGACCATGTTGCCTGTGCCACTCTTTTCTACTGAAAATATCTAATTTACATTTTATTTATACCGTGCTCGACCCTTTAAATCTCTCTTGTTACTACATTATATCGTCTGAAATCAACATCAGCTAGACCAACTGTGGCTGAAAGCCAACTTTTCACACTGAAATGTCCATAATCTGAACCCAGTCAATATAATTAACCTGGATTTTACAACACTTAAATGCGACTGAGGTTTTGACAAAAGCCAGTGGTACTGTTTCTAATGGCTGCGGTACTCCTTGGTTGTGCATAAAGCAGTTTTAAGTTTATTTCATCAGATACGCGATTTAAAGGGAGACTAAGTTGTGGTATGACATTACTTGGTAGACATTGTTCAATTTTCAGGCATTTGGTTCTGTAAGTTAGATTAAAAAAGATAAAGTTGGTGATTTCAATAATTGTTGGGCCAAAAAGGCTACAGAAAATGAAGAAAAAGAAGAAGTATTGTCATGACATAATTTTGTCCTGTGGTAGATGGAAGTCTGAAAAGAGCTTGGGTTTAATTTTGGCTGGCAGATTAGGTTTTCCATTCTTCATTCAACTTGAGATATAATTGAATTGAGTTTTCCCTTGAACAATTGAGTATCTATTTAATCATTTCTTAAGATTTTAGAAAATTTATCGTCGACAAATTAGTCTATTAAGTAATACTTTGTTATATATGATTTTCTTTGAATTGATTGTAAAATGAGGGCTAGTTCCTTGAAATTCTTATATATGGTTTGGTCAGCTAATGGATCACTTATTGACCACTATTCCTAAACTCTCTGCTTGTTGTTAGACTTCTATTCTCACCTGTTATTTATCGGAAGATGTTAAATGTTTGCTTTAATTAAAGCATGGCATTGTGGCTATAACCATAATGGTTGCAATAAATTCTGAATACTTAAAGGATGTTTGGTGCAGGTGTTTGAAATCTCTGCAAAATTTGCGAAATGAATTCTCTCTGTTGAGGACTAATCTTCAATATTTGTTTGGGGTAGGTGTAAAATTTAGTTTACAGAAGCTTCATTTATTGTTCCTATGTAAGTAAATCTGCAATGCCATTTTAGTCATGCGTCCTACAGGAGAAAACCTCTATATGGTTCTAGGCCTATGGATCAGCTGTCCTGTTTTCATTGTCTATTGAATAGCTTTTGGTTTAATTTGTTAATTCTGCTCATATAACTGACCTATATATTCTCGTATTGACTACTGCAGCTGCAGCGAGAGGTCCAGGCAGCAGGTGGTTCAATCCCTACAATGGATTAGATGATAGGGAAGATTCATATGGTACGGATGATTTTGTAGCCTGTAGGCGTTTTGAAGTTTTGAAATCCAGCAATTTAGAGTAACTAAAGGGCTCCTCTAAATGAGATGATAGTACTGATGTGAATTAGCACACAGACTCTTCTGAATTTTTTCAACTTTTCTATTTTAGTGTTTATAAATTGCTGGATTTCAGATATCCATTAAAGACCAACTATAATTGCTAGAACCTCTTGTCCTTCTAATCTCTCTCTCAACAGTATTCCATATATGTGTCATCATTTTAGACAAGTGCCCCAACTCTTCTATTTTGTTTTTCATTTTGCATCTGATTAGGTTAGTTAGTTTGATTAGAAGTTAGAATAAACTTATACACGTTGATTACCTCATAACAAATATTAATCACTGTTATAGCCAATTTTTTAATAGTTACGAAGTTCTGTTGCAATCAAGTAATCTCTGGTCAGGATAGAAGTGCATTCATTCATGATCCCTTACTCTCCAAACTTTTTTCTTTCAAGGACCACATATACAGCTCGAACAGAAATGGGAAACTTTTGATGGTTGATGAAATTTTTTTGATATAACTATGGACAGTGTGTAGGGAGTGGTTGGTAGTGTCGGGGGCTGTGTCTGAGCTGAGCTTGCTTGCAGCTTTGATATGAAAATGGGTTTTTATTAGATTGAGCAATTGCTTGAAACTACGAAGTCATGGCTACTATTATAGTTTTTTACTCATTTCTAGTTCAGTTAATGACACTGGGGTTTATAGAAATTTTGATTATTGCAATATATGTAAGTGATCTTAGTACCTCACTTATATATCGACTAAATTCTTTCTAGACTTATCTTGAAAAGAATCACTTCCTCCTGCCCCAACCTTCCTTTTTGTATCTTCTTCCACCTTAAACAGTATCCTACTCAAACTATGGATCAAACATTCTACCTATTTGGTTTTGAGTTCCCTTGAGCAGCCACACCATAGAGGATGCCAATGAAAGCCCTTGTAACTTGTTAGTTATAATATCTCCAATCTTTTGTCTTTTTTTCAACTTTTTTACGGTTTGGGAAAATGGTTCAAGTGTAACCTCCAAACTTTGTCACTAGTTATAAGAATATGACAAATAATGTCACACTAACATACTTCCATTTAAAGTGTCTAGGATATAAATGTTCCTTAGACCTAGAGTTATTAGGAAGTAGGAACATTAAAATGTACCATCTCCGAACATTTAAGACTGTGTCCTAAGTAGCATCCCTGGGCAGCCAAAGACATTGAATTGGCATTTAATACCTTAGCCTCTTATTAACTCTTCCTATTAAATACCCAAATCATACCTTATCAATAGGTTTATTATCTCATGGTAACACAGTACATCTTCCAACTCTTAAGCGCGGATAAAATTGATTACAAGTGGAATGTGTAAACTAAATGAAAAGGCCAACCAATTGTTTGTCTAACTGACAAAATCATCGAGTTTCAAGTTCAAAAAAATTTCTATCCACTACCAGATTGATCCCTAGTGTGACCAGTCTTATTTCCCAACTCCACCCCACCAAAGTTTTTATTCCCTTCATTTAATCTGACGAAAGATAGGTCAAAAGAATAATAATTACCACTAAGAATTTATTCAAACGGTTAGTATCTATATTTCTATTCTTTAATGTTGAGTTTGCAAATTACTTTCATGGAGCCAAATAAAAAAAAAATGCATATATATATTCATCCCTGCGTATCATGGACTACTCTATTTATTTTGCCCTAATTTTGATATATATATATATTATTTTAATTTTTTAGGATAAAATTCTTGGTATTGGAAAAGCATACTCATTTGTAAATTGTAATGTAGTGTAGCTGGGTGAAAATGACAGCACAACTTGTGTTACATAAATATGTATGTTGGTTGTAGAAGAAAGTGATAGATGAGATATATGTCATAATCCCTGGGATATAACACTGATATTATTCTACGGACGTATATAAACATTCAGTTCATGCAATTAAGTCATTCTTAACAATGACAGAGTCCCTATTTATAAGCACAAGTACATAATTATTAAATATAAGATAACAATTATATTTAAATATTCATAATAAGATAATATAAATTATTTCAACTCTTTCATTTATCAATCTCTCTTAACAATAAGGATTCGTGGATGAGAGGCGGAGGCATAGAGTTAAAAAGATAAAATCACTCAACAAGATGTGGTTTTTATAAGCTTGTACTAGTTGAGAGTTTTTTGTAATGTTAGGAATTTTAACTTGTAAGAAAATACTTGTGAAAAAGAGCAATTACCCTCAATAAAATTATGTAAGAAACACGTGAAAAATCAAAAAGAAAATATATTTACAAATTAAAAGTATTTTTGAGAGAGAAGATATTGTATGTTCTCTCTATTCGGGAAAGAACTCAGAATCCCATCAAGCTCAATCTTCATAATGGAAGGCCATGTACCAGAAAAAAAGTGGGTATTTTGGTTGTTGAGTTAAGTGAAATTGGCACATATCTCGCAAAATGCAGTTATAAGATTGTAGGGCCATGATTGTTTAAACTGGTGATTTTTTTATTTTTTTTTGGTACATCGGAAATTAAATACTGATGATATTTAGTAAGGTGCTTGTTTGCTTGACCCAAAGTAGATAGTCTCATTGATTAAATAATTGTATACTATTTACCTTCTTTTTCTTTAAAATTGATGTGTAATGTAATTTTGCATCTCTCTCAAACTCACATAATCAAAAAAGACATATTTTTAAAAACTGAGAAGTTATGATAAATCTATTTATCAAGTAAATATATGAGTATTATATATATATATATATATATATATATATATTAAACTTATTGACGTATTACATATAGATAGTTTAAATAGTATAACACCACAATTTAGAACAATTGGTAATTTCTTCTTAATCAAAACTTAGGTGAATGTCATGCCCTTAACAAGTATTTTGTGAAAAGATCAAATCTTATAAAAGAAAGCATTGGCATTTTTTTTCCCCTTATAAATGGTTTGCTGCATAGTAATATGAAGGAAGAAAAATCATGAGGCTTCTCTAATACTTCTTGTTATTGCTCATGACCCTTGTTGGACATATCCAAAATGTTTTGAAGTAAAACAAACTTTTGCTAAGTACTACGTACAGCCAGCACATGATGAAAGTGTGGATTTAATTGTTATGTTGACCTCCTTTTCTTTGTGTCCAAGAAAGACACATCCCCCACATGAATTTGTTGTGAAAAGTTTGACTGGAGTTGGTGATCCATTATTAGCCACTAATTAATTGAACTCCAAAACTCAACACTAAGATTTGATGCTTCAAAATTTTTTTTAATGAGTTTTATCGTTTGACTCAATATCTTTATCAAACAAATAACTTATTAACAAACCAATTCTTAAAATTTTAGAATTAATAAATTAAAATTATTTATTCACTGTAACAATTAATAAAAATACTTAAAACGACAATAATATTTGTGAGCTAAATTGATATTGGATATCTTACATTTTATGTTAAAACTCAAAATTTGAAAATTCATGATTGGAAATTGTTAACAGTCATTAATAAACTTTCATATTGCAAAAATTAAATAGCAAAAAGTATATAAATAATTATGTATTAATATCATTATTAAACAAAATTACCATCAATTCCAAACTACATTGTGATATTCTTGGAGATTTTACCACACAAAGATTTGGCAAAAATATATATATTTTTAAGAGAAAAAAGAAAAAGGTGATAGACAGAAATTGCACAAGAATCCTCCACAGGACAAGGACTAGTGTTTTTGGTACCATACCCTAACAGCTGTCACCAGCAAAAAAGAAACTTCTTCACTAAAGTACTTACTACGTGTCTTTATATTAATGGTGAAGATGTTAATAGCAAGGAATGGAAGGTCACGTTAACAAAACCCTCTTGCTCTACAAGGGGGACCAAGGACCAAATGGCCCAGTCACGTGATCTCCGTCCGAACCACCGCCCCCGAACCACATGATCTGTCATCCTGACTTGAGGTTCGTGCTCCATGTAGGCTCGGACAACCGTTTGACCCCGAACTACTTCCCAATAAGAAACAACAAAAGATACCAGTAATAAAATCACAGGGCCATTAAAAAAATGTTATTGCTCTGAGCTTCGTAGTAGCAGAAGAGAGAGAAAGAAGTAGTTGTAGTAGCCTAGACTACTGGTACTGTGTTTTGGACTTGTGGTGGTAGTCATTGCGTCTTCTTTGAGAAGCCAAGAATAATGAAAAAGCAAACCCATTGAGAACACTACCTGCAGAAGTAATATTTGCCGAAGGAGAGGAAGGAGAAGATCCAAAAATTGCTTCTTTTCCAAGCCATCGAAATTTTTCTAACACGCTTTCTTCTCTTTCTATGATCTTTGCTGGAACTTTTTGATGCTGATAGTTCCGCCATTAAAGCTTTCACGCCATTTCCCACGAGAAATTGTTAGGTTCCTCTCACGGAAAAGCATTTCCCACCCTCCATAAAGTTCAATCACTTCCTCCTATAAAAACCCATCAGTACCCAATTCTTCTTTCACTAAACCCACTTGCTCTGTTCCTTCTATTGATTTATTTATCTGGGATTTTAAGCTTTTTCCTCCAATGGTGAAGCAAAGGAATTTGGGGTTTGGCATAGGATCGTACATTTTGATTTTTATGTGTGTGATACAGCTTCAGTGTCATCTCCATGTGCATGCGATTTTGGACCCTCTTGATTTCTTGGCTCTGCAATCGATTCGGAAGGCTCTGGCAGACATACCGGGATCGAATTTCTTTACTTCTTGGGATTTCACTTCCGACCCGTGTAATTTCGCAGGGGTTTACTGCGATTCCGATAAAGTCATTGCCCTCAATCTCGGCGATCCCAGAGCTGGTTCTCCAGGCTTGACCGGCAGAATCGATCCGGCGATTGGAAAGTTCTCTGCTCTCGCTGAGTTCACGGTGGTTCCCGGTAGAGTCTTCGGCTCTCTGCCTCAGTCATTTTCTCAACTCAAGAACCTCAAATTTCTAGCTATCAGCCGGAATTTCATCTCCGGCGAGATACCGGCAACTCTCGGTCAGTTACGCAATCTCAGAACCCTTGATCTCAGTTACAACCAGCTGACCGGAGAAATTCCTCGATCCATTGGAACCCTGCCGGAGTTAACAAATGTGATCCTATGCCACAACCGCCTCTCCGGTACGGTTCCTCCGTTTCTGTCACAGAGCCTAACCCGGCTAGAGTTGAAGCACAACGGTCTAACCGGTTCGCTCGCTCCCACTTCTCTTGGTCCGTCTTTGCAATACCTCTCTCTATCCTGGAACCGTCTCGATGGACCGGTGGACGAGCTATTGAACCGGCTGAACCAGTTGAACTATCTGGACCTAAGCATGAATCAATTCACGGGCTACATACCGGGTCGAATCTTCTCATTTCCAATATCCAATCTCCAATTACAGAGAAATCTCTTTACAGGTCAAGTTCAACCAGTTGATCAAGTTTCAATCCCAACCGTTGATCTTAGTTACAATCGGTTGTCGGGTGGAATCTCACCAATGTTATCGACCGTACAGAATCTTTACCTCAACAACAATCGGTTCACGGGTCAGGTACCGGGTAGCTTTGTGGATCGGTTATTAGCTGCTAGCATACAGATACTGTATTTGCAGCACAATTTTCTTACGGGGATAGAAATCAATCCAACGGCTGAGATTCCATTAAGTAGTTCGCTGTGTCTACAGTATAACTGTATGGTCCCGCCCGTACAGACGCCTTGCCCATTGAAATCTGGGAAGCAGATAACTAGACCAACGAATCAGTGCAACGAGTGGAGAGGGTAAAGTTGGAAATTGAAGTTATAATAGGGATATAATTGGATATCACATAAGTTTTAATTTATTTCTCAAAATTAATAGTATTTTATTTTGATTCATTTAATTAATTTTGTCATAGGAAGGATATAATTGGATATCACGTAAGTTTTAATATATTTCTCATAATTAATAGTATTTTATTTTGATTCATTTAATTAATTTTGTCATAGGAAAATAATGAATAAGAAGATTGTGAATAGCACGAATGAAAATGTAGTAATTTTGAGAGTTAGTTTCTACAATGATTAGGTAAACTAAAAACAATGATTGGTACTGGTCCATTATATTTCTTTTGTGTCTTCTAGCTTAGCCTTAACAAATCATTTTCTTACACATAATGATTACATTACTGTTTTATTTTGGTATCATCTATATCATTATTTTATCAGTTGAATAAATAAATTAACGAATTAATATTAATTGAATTAACAATTACTAACTTTGTATTTCAACATTATTATCAAAATAGTAGACCTAATTGGTGAAGTGAGAACTAAGATGCATACTCATAATTCCACATGCATCACCTAATTACAACTCCCAAACTGCTTTTGCATTCTTCGAAGTTTTCTCCACACAAAAAATGATTCAATCATTTCAATTCCATATTTCTTTTGTAGAAGAGGGAGGTTGTGGATTTGTGATTTGGGGGTTCAACTACTGCATTGAGTGCAAAGAGGGGGAACAAAACAGAAAGAAAGAAACTAGGATTAGGTGAGGTAGATAACACATACCATGGAGCACATGGAAGATGAACGCAAAGGTCAACAACCAAACTCCATTTTATTTATTTTACTCACTTGTCCCCTGGATTGGTTGGATGTTCTAGTTGGCTTCTTTTTATAAAGGAATTTTAAATAAATAAATCTTCCTTTAAGTTGGAACTTGTGCATGTCTTAGTTGGAATTGAAGGTCAAATCTCTTCTTTCTTTTTTTAGAAATTAATTCATTCTTATGTCTTCTCTCCCTTTTTTACCACAAATTTCAAAAGGAAATTGTCTATGGTGCATTGAACCTTTGCTTTTACGGTAATGTTGAGTGTACAGAGTATTTTTATTCAATGGCTTTATTTTTAAAAAAGTGATTGGAATTTACTTTTTTGATAGAGGAAGTCACTAGTAAGTAAAAATGAAATGTGTGCAACTGTTGTCACCTAGGCTGTAAAGGAGCAATCTTATCATTGTGCCAAACACATTAAAAAGCTTATATAGAAAAACCGAAAATCAAAGTGGTGGCCCTCCATATTTTTTGTCCCCTCATCATGTTGAGTGTACCCAATTAGTACTTATTACTATACATTTCCCAAATAAAATCATATATTTATTATCTTATAATTGTGTGTAGGGCTTGTCTAAGAATTTTTCAACCATCATCAAAACTTGGATCCTGACTATAACTAATGAAAAGAGAAAAACTTCTTTTAGAAGGGTGCCCTACCCCTAAATTGAAGCAAAGGCCACATCAATTTGATCTCAGAAACTCAGACAATATAATGAGAGGAAGCCTTATCAATCATTTCATATGAGTTCTAATTGCATTTTGCAAGGAAAGTGATTTTTTTAGTGATTGATTGAAAAATCTATTGAAACTTCAAACATGAATTGAAAGTTTCAAGTTCTAATAATCAAGGTTTTTTGAGAGAGACATTTCTAAATCTAATTAGCTCTCTCATACAAATGAATGACACCACAGGGGCCATACAATATTGTGAGACTATTCATATCTACTAAACTCAAATTATAGTTGGGACAACTACATAAATTTTCTATTTGTTTTTAATGACACAAAATAATTATTTCATTCTCAAAAACTTATCCTATGTAATTTTACTTCCCCTTTCACATCTTTTAATCCCTGTTACCTTGCATCAAGTCATATTTCTTAACTGCATCACCAGTTAGCCTATGTTGGGTTAAGGTCAGAAGAAAAAAAGAAAAAGAAAAAAAAGGAGTACAAACTGGGAAATAGGTTAACTCTTTTTTTTTCCTTGTGATGTGAGGGAATATAGTGATTCTGAGAAGCATCCACAACACAGATATAAACTACATAAAGCTGTATTCAGAATTGATGCCAACCTAAACTACACAGTATTTATGTTGCTGCTTCAGCGAAAGTAGGCAAAATACTGTTGAATTATTTCAGGAACCTTATTACAATGTATTAACATCATAGTTTTCACATACATGGTTATTTATTTATGTGGAAAAAAGAACATGTAGTTTATACTACAACCTAATTTGATTCTCCTTTAGATAACTTCTATACAAACATAAATTAACAGATCATATCATACAGATAATATAACTGACAACATCAAAAGCAGTTCTCTTCAATTAAAATGTCGCCTATAGGCTCTTCTCTTGTTTGAAGGAATTTGTGCTTAACCACTTCCAGGAAACTCCCATTTAACAATATCCCCATCCCAAGAAGAGCTAACAAGCATAGGATAATTAGGATGCCAACTACAGTCTCTTACCGGTGATTTATGGTGCTTGAGAGTCGCCACTTGAGCACCACTTAACTGTATAGTTACAGAAGTTAGCATCAAAAAGAGAGCAAGAAAAAAAAATATATCTCAACAGAAAAAGAAGCATCCCCAATTGGCACACAATATGCTTGGGAATGAACTTTATCAACCCAATATAGGCATAGCAGCTAACAGCAGTAACAATCTTCAGGTTGATTCTGTAAAATTTGGTGGCAAAAGAGCATATGTGCATGTTGCATTTTTTTTTTTTTATCGAAAAAGAAAGTTCCATTTTTTGTAACTCCAAAAAGAAATTTTCATTATTAAAATGTTAACTTTAGAACAAGAATATCAGACATGCAAATTTTAAAATGAAAAAAAACAGAACAGTAGAAAATATGACTACGTACCAAATCATATATATAAACACAGGAGTTGTGCGATCCAGTGTAGATGTACTTTTGACCAGTGCTGCAAATTTAAACAAAAGATCATGTTAACTAAAATAGTGAACAAATGTTAACGTCAAACATTCCAAAAGAAAATATGGAAAATTAAATTAAGAATGGCTTGAGCCGTCTGAACATTAGTTTAATTATAGTCCGGGTCAAGTTCTGTCAAAGTAGCTTAATCAAGTCATTCTTTTGAAAGCCTTTTTGATCCAGGTTAACTAAGCTTACTAGTCCAGATAGCTTCATTGGCATCATAAAAACAACTTCCGAGTAACATACAACAAATAAATGTGGTTCAGTGCTCACCTAAATGCTGGGGAGAAATAGCAGCGAATAAGCGTACCCAAGACCGAATGACCTCTATATGTAGCCACTGATTGATCAGATGGGTGTTTCAAATCTTTTGCCTGTGCCGGGTAGTCCATCCATCTGTAATCCCATTCATAACTTCTATACCCCGGATTACTGGAAGAAAGAGAAAAGTAACTTCTGGGAAATTAAATGAAACATACTCCAGAAATCATGAGCATCATACTTCCATAATTGGACACCTCATTGTACTTTGAATCCTTTCAATTATTACAATGAAACCTTTTACCTTTCCACACAAACACACTCACAGTTCTACAGAGCTCTGGCAAGAGAGAGAAATGCAGATAAGACTACATATCATATTCTTAATGATGCTAAAGTAAAATCAAATCAATGGAATGAGTATATACAGATCAAATGAACTCAGACAGAGCCACTTTGGCACTTCCTATAAGAGGCATGGATCTCGGTCAGATTAATCTCTATTAGCACTCAGCAGACTCCAATGATTTCATTACCAGAAGATTTAGTCGCGAGAATGCAGATTTTTTATTTTAAGATTTCAATAGAAGATCTGTGCATTACATTCTTAATAAACAAAACTTTATAACCACAATAAAATAGGATAAAGTTATGTTGCACCACATGCATATGTGGGAAGAAAAGAACATAAATATTTCTTGCGTGCATCTTTATCATAGCATCTATCAAGAGTCTTATTATATCAGACCCTGCCTTTTCTCAGACAGCATTTATAATTATTACGTTGATTCTAGACCAACAGCACACCGAGCATCAGGAATTAAGAGCTATTGTAACATCTCAGTGTAAATCTCAATTGATGGCTGTGTTTCCCACTGACTCCAATCTAGTGGTTGGCTTAGTGCATTTCCTCCCATGGGACTTTAAAACAAGTGCTAAAGAGAACCTAGATAATCATCTCAGTATCCCATTTATACATCCCTTTCTCCCAAGATATCTTCAAAATATTACGTGCTCATCCTGCCCTAGACTTTATAGAGGTTAGAAGGAATATAAGATATACCAATGACCTGCTGATATATATTTTAATTGTTCCAAGTTCCTGTGCCTAAAACATGGAAAAGGATTAATATCTAAGATAGTCCATGATTATAGGACAGAAGTTTACTTATTAATTGCATAAGTAACAACAACTTCATGCTAAAGTGAGAGATACTTTAATTGATTGAAAATTTGAAATTCAGTTCAATGATTCAATCACTAATATAAATACAATCTCTACTGTGAAGAAGATTTGCAAAAGACTGTAATTATTTTCTTAAAGCTGCCAGTATGCTTAAATGAAATAGTACTGAAACTAGAGTTAGATAACATGAGGTAAGTAGACATACTTGATAGATGGCATATATTTTCATGAATCCCAATACAATAGAACAGATATTTATCCAACATAAACTTCATTTAGAAAGAGGAACCTTAAAATGTAATCAATTTACAATGATAAGTCAGCGAAAATGACAATCAGTAAAAATGTGAAAGAAATAAGTATAAGACCCATGAAACTGAGGAACTAAAGTTTTCTTATTTATATTTCATTCCTTTTCACCCTCACATTTAGAAAAGTTTGATAAAGAAGAAACTATCTGCAGCATTTACAAGGTGGGGAAGACAGGAATAATTATTAGCAATTTGGATAGATTTTAGAAGTTTGCAACTAGAGCAAGAATTCGAATCGAATAGCTTCGAGTAATGCATTATTCGAATTCGGATTTGAATTCCTATACTCGAATTCAAATAGAAATTTAAACATAAACTAAAATTTGACTTTCAAATAAAATTTTAAATTTGAACTCAAATTCGAATTCAAACTCTTAGGGTATTTTGGGGGAAAAAAGAAGAAGCTTTTATTTAAATTTTTTTCCGAATAATTCGAATTCAAATACTATAACAAATTATTTTTCAAATATCGAATCTAACAATTCATTATTCGCATTCGAATTTTTCAATTCAAACTAGAATCCGGATTCGAATAATCCGGTTTGAATTCCACCCCTATTTGCAACACCGTCAATACTAAGGAGAGCCTAGCCTTACAATCTCCGCGAATCTCTTAGTCAGCTGTTTACTTAAATAATCTTCATCACTTGTCAACAAGACAACTAGTAGACTATACCACATTATAAAATTTAAAATTAAATAAATAGAAGATAAATTTCAGAACAATGTGGTTGGGTAGAAGAGCATACCGAGTAACATTAGAGGACATTTTGCGGATATCCCAGAGTTTGATGGTCTGATCTTTACCATTAGAGATAAAATAACGACAGTCTCCACGGCTGTCAATAAATGTAATGCCCTCGAGGTGTCCCATCAGAACCCCTGCTGGCTTTCCTTTAGCACTTAAACAACGTCGGTCCCACACCTACACATGAATGAAGACCATGATTTAATATAAGGAAGAAAAAAAGGCAAATCAACTCTGGTTGCCTCTTGTATGCACTAGGAAAAAAAAAACAAGCAAAATTCAGCTAGTGACTGTAATATAGAACGAGATCCCCAGAATATTAATACTAATATCCCCATGTGAATATTAGGCCATGCTCATGAATGCACATATGAACAAAGTTGAGTGGTGGTGATTGAAGACAATCATTTGCCACCTTTATTTATTTATTTTATGGTGGAGAGCCGGAGACCATCATTCCCACCTGCACCACCACCACCACCATTACCTGCATCACTATTGGTATTAAAGGTCGGTGCAGACCTCTCACTGAGCTCTCTTCTGCTCCATCTTCTACAAGACAAGAATGGCAGTACTACACAAATTCTCAAGGACATATACATGGTACCACGTGAAACCGCAGTAGATAACAATTTTCTCCTCCAGCAACTTCCCTGCTCCATATTATCTCACTGATATTTAAATGCCCTTATTCTTTCACAAGAAAGGCACAAGCAACTCAGAAAACTTTTTCGAAGCACCATTTGAACTAATTGAGCAACAGACACAAGCCAGCATTGTGTCTCTACCAGGCTAGGTTTAGTGGCCCTATGTTGCATTTAAATATGCAACAAAAAGGTAGAAGTTGTCCACTAAACAGAAGTATGGTTTAAAATGACCACCTGGACCTGGTCAGGCACATTTTATTTGATCACAAATTGTCAATGACCAAAACATAAAACTTATATAAATGAAACAAGCCTCAGCTTCACAAACTTTATTCCCCATCAATGATAGTGAATTTAGTTTTCTAGTAATGATAATACCTTCTTGTTAAGATGCTAATAAGTCCAATTTATAGTTACATGAGTATATGACTGAATGAAGCAAAACACTCCCTGATATTCAAATTAAAAACTAACATTAAGTGTAGAATTTACCTTGCAGAAAGTATCATCACTCCCAGAATAAATAAGGTGGCCACTTTCATCAGCAAAACATACAGTGTTCACATCAGACTGCAAGATGAAACAAACATTAAATTTACACTTCACAGCCTCCTAGATATATATTCAGAATTTAAGAGAACTAGAGAAGGCACCACATTGCATGGAAAATTCCTCCTTAAAAAGCAAAAAGTAAACAGATCTTTTTTGATAATCAGTGTGGCTCAATCGAAAGGGATAATCATCTTTATTTCCTCTCCTGAGTTTCAGGTCCTCTTGATGTTAATGAACATATTTAATAATTATATTGAGAAAACAATGAAATGGGATAGTATGACAATTACAAGGACATCAGGACTTAAATTAGAAAATTCATATAATTTTGTTTTCTCTACAAAGCCTGTAAAGTGGCTTATAAGCAGCAGCACTTTTCACATTTAACCTATCCAGATATTATAGGCAACGTGATACAAAATAAATATGTGAAATATAGCCAATAAAATAGCTATCTAAATCAAATGAAGCCTAGCACAGCAACATATCTACTTCTATAGAAACAATACCATGTGCGCTAAAAGTCGAAGTGAAAGCTTATTTGCTTCAAGATCATAGACGTATATAGAATCGCCATTACTTCCTGCAACTACTTCTCTTCCATCAGTTGAAAACTTCGCAGAGAATATTCCAAAAGAGTACCCTCCATCATCAGCGGAAGAAAAATCCAAACCATCATGAATCTCCTGCATATGGAAACAACTGCAAGCACATTATGGAGGAGGAAAAGAAATGCCATTAAGAGAGAAAGTATTAGAAATACCAAATATCCACCATTTACAGTTAAGACATCCCTCATGATAGATGTAAATTAAATATTTATTCACTCTGTAATATGCACTACCTTTTGCATGAATGCAAAATTTACCAAAATGGAATTTAAATAGAAAAAAAAAAGCATCATAACTGCTTAAGAAGTTCATACCGTAACATTTGCCAGAGACTCTATTTCCGAAGACCCAATATTTACAATGTGGACAATAGGTGACATGCTGGCATAAACCTGATATTGCAGAACACCCTTATTATAATAAAATAACAGGTAATACTATAATAGCAGCAAAAAAAGTACGAGGGGACTCCAGTACAGAAATACATGAAACAAACACAAATTTCATGATATATAGGTGTGGGCATCTAGTTGTGATGCACTTGTTATCATAAAATACAGGACTCACAAGATAGCGTTGATCCGGGGAAACAGACGTGTCAGTAATCGTCCATCGCAAACTTTTGGCAAGGATGTTCTTCTGAACTTTCCATCCCCTGTCCACATTGTATATTCTTATGCAACTTCCCTGCAATAAAGATGCTCTTTAGTCAAAACTGAAATCACAGGAGATGTAAAACTAGCACTTGTGTTTTGTGATATTAATGAGCACACTCTACTCCATAATGCACAATAGTACAAAATTCAAAGCTCAATATTGTTTTCTTCAATAAGGAGTCAGTGTAAGACAAAATCCCTGCTTACCACAGATTGTGCAACCACAAATGAAGAGCTCTTTTGTATTTTAAGAAACGAGAGATACTATTTACTAACTAACTTTTTTCTTTTCTTTTTTAAGTTTTAAAAGAGACAACATGAGTTCAAACACAACAGAGATAGCTCATAAGGAGTAAATCATAAGCTGAAGCATAAAAAATGACACCTGAAACCCGGCAACAAAAAGAGAGCCATCAGCTGAAAACTGAGAGACATAGGCTCGACTTGTCATTTGGTCGATAAGCCAGGGGCCATTTACAGGCAAATATCTGCTCAAAACATGACAACAATCAGCAGATGAAAACCTTCCTCTTCCTGAATAATTACACTCTCGACCTGCCAACATCTTAACCGTGGAGACAGGCAACTCTCGTCTGCCAGGTCCCACTTGACTTGGCCGTTGATGAGGTCCTGATCGCAACTGCGTAACCTGTGCAATTTCGTGGTCTAAATTCCCAAATGGTTTATTGATTTGTTGATTGTTATCAACTTCATCAATGGTACTTCCACCATCGCAGAGATCAGATTCTATCTCCAGCCTACTCATCGAATAACCCATTTCCTCTATTTCATCAATGGAAAATCCACTGAATATTCCATACATGACTATTCACAACCATAAACAACACTTTGGAATGCTGAAGAATATCATACGCCATTGATCTTTCATATTATCCCAAATACAATATCCAAGCACCTCAATCCTGCAAAAATAAATTTTGGACCCACAAGATATATTAGTGCCAATCTGAACTAGAAGAACATTGTGGGGCTGACTTTCATGAACTTAAAACTTTGAAAATAATGCACAAGTACAACAGTTGATTATTACTTAACAGAAGCATTTCAACTATATTACTTATTGAAAGCATCCTGCTTCACTTGGAAAAGAGAGAGAGAATGCAGATTTCTCTGCTTCTTAGTTCTTAAATGTGTACCAAAGCAAATAGAGACAAAACTCACCGTTCAAAAAAATTCAGATATATAGAAACATCACATCTTCCTGATATTTCCAGTGACTGATTTCGATATCTAATCATTTCTCATCCATGCTATAATCGAATATATAAATATCATGCATAAATTGCTCCACAATCAGAACCAAACAACCCAGTTACCGCTAGTAAAACTCCCATATATTCAATTTGGTTTGCTGCAAACACAATCATCTGGAAAATCAGAGCCCAACAATCCCAATAATTTTCACACAAGTTAGAATCTCAAACCCAATAATATATTTAACCAGATAAAATTCAAGGTCAACCATACGGTTCAAAAGATAAAATGATTACTAAAAAACTGAACTTTACAAAAATTAGAATACAGTTCTGTAAGCCTTACCTCTCTGAGCTGAACCGCCAAATTTCTGTGTTAATATGTGCAAGAAAAGGGAATAATATACAGAGTTCTCTCCCTTTCTTGGTTTGTTGGTAATAAATGAGGGAGAGGAGTGAAGGGCACAGTTGAATTATTGGATTTGAGTGAGTATGGCCGACGATTGTCTACGTTGCTTTGCTTGAGAAGAGAAGCTTGACCGGATTTTTCGAAATTATCTTAATATTTTAATTATAAAACAGACAAAACCAAATAAGTAAATAAAAACCTTGGGTAAATTATAGTTACACCCATAGTACTGTCACCAACGTTCCAAAAGTGCCCATCCTTTGTTTTAATTTCGTGTAAATTCTTTGAAATTATTATTCTTTTATTTATACGAGTATGGCGAGGAGTTGGGTACAGAGAATACGGTTGAGTTTGTCTCAAATGACTAAATAATCTTTTAATTGAGAAAATAATAAATCAGACATTATAGACATTTTAAGGTTGCCAGCTCTTGAGACACACGGGTTATACATTAATTATGTTTATGATAAAATATATTTATTAATAATAATATATATATTAAAAATTATAATTAATAAAAAATAACACTTTATATGTTAATGATATTAAGTAAATAAATAAATTCATTCAAAATTTAATTTATAATATAAATATATAATTTTTTTAAAATCTTAAAGATGGGATAAATTAACACATTAATATTTAAATAATAAAAATTATAATCTTAATATTTATTTTAATTCATAATTAGTAAAAAATAAATTAAAAATTTTAAAGCACTTATAATTCTATTGATATTAAAGTAAAAAATAATTAGAAAAAAAATAATTTATTTATAACAAACTAATAACTAAAGGTAACTATGTAATTAAAAAGGTCCATATTTATGAAAATTAAAAGATTATTTCTTTAGACTACTTGTATATATAAATAACTTTCATGGTACACGTAATGAATAAATCGTATTTATTATATGTATATATATTTTATTAACAATATATGTACATAAACAAATAATATTTTATGTTAATAAATTTATGCAAATAGATAAATTTATAAAAAATTTAGTTCATATTATAATCATATAATTCTTTTAATATGCATATATATGATTGTTAACAATTATAATATATGAATATCAGTACTGAATCTCGTGATTATAATAATGGCAATCTCGTGATTATAATAATGGCCCCACTCGATTAAACTCTTTTTCTCCAATTCCTCCACTGTAATATTTAATATAATTTTTTTTTTCAATTTCAGATTCGTGTAATAAGGGTATATAAAAAAAGAAAAACATAAATAGTTTATAAACATAGATAAGTTGCCAAAAATAAAAATTCTACAAAGTATATAAACACAGAGCTTTATGAGCAGGTATTAAAAAAAACATATAAGAAGTTATGATTGCAATTAGCTAACCATTTATGGTTTGATAAAGAGTTTAAAGCTTCTCAATATATTATGCGCTTATGTTATTATATACAATATAATTAGACAAGTCTAAAACTATTAGAAATCTTTAAAAAAAAAGAAAATAATTCATATTAGAACAAAACTCTAACTATTTAATTAGGAATATATTAAATTATAAAATTTTAATTTTATTCAAACTCTAAACATTAATAGGATATTTTGAGAAAAATAAAATAATTTATATTAGAACTCTAACAATTTAATTATAAATATATTAAAAAATTATTCATTTAAAGCTCTTTTATATATAATATATATATATATATATATATAGATTTTAATTGTAAAATATTTATTTTATTGTAACTTGTTTACTTTCATAAGGTTGCATGAGATTTCTCATTCATATTTTTATGGAATTTTAAATGGCAAAAGTATCTTTTATATTGTATTAAATAATAAAAATGTAATATAAGAAACAAATAATATATATTTAAATAATTAAATATAAATAACATAAATCATATATTAATAAATAAATTAGTTAATTAATGTTAAAATAAGTAAAAATAATTAAATAAATGATAAAACTAATAATTAATACTAACTAAAAAGATAATATTAAAAAAAAAAAAAAAAAAAAAAGGAAAGGGAAAGATCATTGAAAGTGCTAATGTTGTGCGTTTCATTCGGGGGTTAGGGCTTTTCAATCTTCCCCTTGGAATTTGGATGCCAGTCCTAGTTCTTTATAGTTTCTACAACAGTGGTGGCGGCCATGAGAGGAGTAAGCTAATAAGAAATTGATAAATGAATATGCAATTTCTCTCGAAAGTGAGGATCTTTTTCGTCTGGTTTTCTTTCAGTATTATCTTTTAGTCCTTTCTCTTCTGCAACTCGATTCAGACTCGGATTTTGAAACTAAGTGGAACCGTGTGACACAGTTTCATTAAACCCTCCTAAAACCTTAAAATGCCCACAACAGTTCCCACCCAATAATGAAGCGGGTCTGGAAAATCTCAGACGCAGCACAAGCAGAGTTCTTCTGTTTACACAAGACCTCTGTAATACCCAAACCTCTTGCGCCATCACCCTTCATCATCAGCCTGGAAAAGCCAAAAGAGGTTAGATGCACCCGCGAGGTAAACTCCCAGACCCAATCTTTCAAATGGGCAAACATCGTAGGCTTGTTCACAGACAAGCCCTCATACTCTGATTTTTTAGCCAGAGAGAATCTGAGGCAGAAGGTGACGTGTTTGAGGGATGAACTTGTTCGGTATGCTAAGGACTCTGATGGGTTTCTTAGGATTTTGAAGGAGAAGGGCGTCCATTTGCTTCAGAGTTACTCGAACGGATCCGCATCTGTTGAGCTCTTGAAACAGTTGGAGTCGTGGCCTCACTTGGCCGTAGAGGTACTTTGTATGATTCTAACTTCATTGTTGTAAATCTAGAAGTGCAATTAGCTTGGTTTGATGCTGAAATTTTGTGGGTTATTGGTTATTCCAGTCCATGATAAATGGTTTTTCTACTCCCTTTTATTTTAATACACAAATAAGTTCATTTCTAGCAAATATGTAAGGATGTTAATACTTAATAGGGATATGTTGACATTATTCGAGTGATTGGTATTGAATTCTGTATTAGCACGACAAAGGCATTTGGCATTGATTTAATCCAGTTAGCTCTTATTGACAAATCTTGTTTATTGGTTTTGAATTCTATATGAAATACGTGTAGTACCTGTTAGCTTTCATGAATTGCCTTATAGGTGACAATATTTGAAGTCTGACAATTAATGGATCAATGCAAAAGTTAATCTCACAAACAACTTTTTGACTATGTCATCTAATGTTCAGGTTTTTAACTGGAGAAGAAAACAGGATGATAGCGGCAATCCTATGACTTCATGGGAGTACTCCAAGGGTATCAAAGCTGCTGGTAGAAATAAAAATGTTGATCTTGCTATGGAGCTTTTTATGGAGGCTGCAAACAAGCAAATCAAAACAACCTCTACTTATAATGCATTGCTGGGTGCTTTAATGATCAATGGTCGTGCTGATAAATGCCAGACATTGTTCCGCGATCTGAAGAGGGAACCAAAGTGTAGTCCTAATATTGTTACATACAACATTCTCATTTCTGTTTTTGGTCGCTTGATGCTAGTTGATCACATGGAAACAACATTCCAGGAAATCAATAATTTGGAGCTCTCCCCTACCATAAGCACCTATAATAATTTAATTGCTGGCTATATTACAGCTTGGATGTGGGATAGAATGGAAAAAACTTTCCACATGTTGAAATTGAGCCCCCTTATACCTGATATTAACACATACTTGCTAATGCTTCGTGGGTATGCACATTCAGGTAATCTGGAGAAGATGGAAGAGACGTATAAATTGATAAAGTATCACGTTATTGAAAAGGATGTTCAATTGATCAGATGCATGATATGTGCATACTTGTAAGAGTTCTGCAACAGACAGAGTTAAGAAGATTAAGGAACTAATGAAGCTTATTCCAGAAGACGAATACAGGCCATGGTTAAATGTATTGATGATTAGGGTTTATGCTCAAGAGGACTCGTTAGAGGAAATGGAGAACTCCATAAATGAGGCATTTGAACACCGAACATCAGTAAAAACAGCTGGTGTAATGCGTTCCATCATTGCAACTTATTTTCGGTGCAATGCAGTGGACAGGCTTGCAGATTTTGTGAGGCGAGCTGAATGTGAGGGTTGGAGAATCTGCCGTTCACTATATCACTGTAAGATGGTCATGTATGGATCACTGAAGCGCCTAGACGAAATGGAGAATGTCCTGAATGAGATGGAGGAATACAATTTAGATCGCACTAAAAAAACATTGTGGATTATGCGTAATGCTTACTCACTCTGTGGTCACAGGTACAAGGTTGCTCAAGTTGTGGGACTTATGTATAAGAATGGTTATGAGATTCCCTTGGAGGCATTCCCTTCATAGTGCTTGACTCGTAAAGCTAGATATTGCATGCCTAGAAGTTGGAAACACATGCGGCAGCCACCTCTGAAATATTCTTTACATTCCAATTTGTGCAGAGGTATTAAATGATTTATAGGTATGTCATTCACCTCTTCATGTAGATTATGTATTTCATATTCATGCAATCATTTATCATGCCTTTCATTGCCTGTTATGTCCATGAATAAAACTCTACTCTTATTCTTTTTACCTTTTTTTTTTTTTTAATCTGAAAAGCTTTTTCATCAGTAGACTCGTTGGGTGCCTTTGAGCTCTAGTTTTATTGACCTTAATTAATCAAAACAGCATAAAGCATCCTGTTGTTGATATATGCATTCTTTTATTGACCTTTATTGCCTCCTTGATGTATTATCCTTATATGTGAGGGGCCTCTAGTGCCCGTGCTTTAAGACTTCTAACTTTCAATAATTTCATAAATAAATTCCTACCTATATAAAATGTCTCTGTGCTGCTAATTAATAGCTTCATTTGGAGGAGAACATCCCATATATGTACATGTGCATGGCCCCTTCATCTCTTGAAAGCTTTTAGCATAACCTCAGTTAGGACCAGACTCCGATGAGTCAAACCTTACACCTATTTGAGATGGCCCTTCTTAAGAAAGATGTGATTACTTGAGAAATGTGAAAGATCAGGAATTATAGGCTGACTTTGAAGTTTGAACAGAAACAATCATTCCAGTTGAAGCTCTGGAAAAAATTGAAGTTCTTTGCATTTAAACTGGGCTTAAAAAGGTTTCTCTTCAGGGACTGTGTAATTACAAGATAGGAAGACTTGGGTAGAGGGTTTTCTGCCCAAAAGCTACATCTCATATTTATAGGCATCTTTATCCATTTCAGTACTTTCTACTAGACCAATTCTTGTATCAATCATTACCTCATTGGCAATGAGCTTCCATTGCTTCTTCATCATCCAGGTATGAAAATTATTGACTTTTACGAGTCAATGATTTCAGATATGGCTTTGAAGGGTCTGAAGCAATGGTTGTGGGGTTTTGTGATTGTCCAATTTTGGTGTTGCCATGATGTGTTGAAGGGGAAAGAAATGGTGTGTTCAAGTTCATTTTCGTTTATTTGATGCAAGCATTTCGTTTTCTTATTACCATGTTCTCTCTTTTCTACTCCTCTCATTTTCTAAACAAAAAGTGCTGTGGGTGATCTTTGTTTATAGCGCATTCTGAAATCTGAGGGGTTTGGTGTTGTGAATTTGGAAGTATAGGTCAATTAATTTAAATTTTGCTCCAAGGTAATTTGTCCAAAAATTTAAATCCTATCCAATCTTAAGTTATTCCATCCTATGCAAATAGGGTAATTTCTTATCGGGTCTATCTAATACCGTCCTCCCATTTGATACTTCCTTCTCCTATCTGTCTTCACAAATCTGGCCTGCCAACTGAGGTCTAAAGGTTTCTAAGATTTATTTTCCCTTGACAACAAGGCTGCTGATTTTGGGATTTTATTGAGGAACACATGCCCCCACAGACTTTTGTTCCAAGTATTTCGTTTTGGGATTATTTTTTTTCCCCATGTTAGTCTTTTATTTTATTTTTTTTTAGAAAACTGGTTTACTCCTTACTCGGTGTTCTTATTCACTGTTCAAATGTTTGTATCTAGATGCTATTGTTTTTTTTTCTTTTCTTTTTTTTCTCCTTTCTATGTGAAACCTTCTCAGATGATTGTGTTACTTCCGTTTTTATCATTTTTTACAAGTTGATTTACAGACTATGTTCACTGCATGCAGTGCTGTAAATGTGTAACAGATTAAGTTCCAACCAGGCAGGGTGAAAGTTTCAAATTTCAACAGAAGTTTTTTTTGTGATGTTCATAGAAATTGGCTGAATATTGTAGAACGCTGCAATGATATGGAAGAGAGCAACAAATGCTTAGATGCAGGAACTGTTGAAATTGAAATTTATCCTCTTCTGCAACTCTGCAACACCTATACATACTGAAGGTGATATGTCAACTAGCATTAGAAACAAGAAAGGGATGACTGATAGTTCAAAATTATTGTGCTATTATTTGACATGCCCTAATTCAGGTGCTCCATAAATGTAATGGAAACTAGAAAGTACTATTGATTCTGCTTATATGTAAATTTAACATTAACTAGTAATTCTGGAAATAGTATTTGATTATTTTTCTATGGCTGTAACGTATAATTGAAGCGCTATGACTTTATCTGTTCCCCTAGTAGGTCCTTCATTCTCTTCTTTTAAAAGTTTACTAAATAAGTTTGCCATAAGTTTCCTTGTTTTATTAGTATACCAAATAGTGAATCCTGTTAGCTCCTCATCCACCAGATAGGGGGGAATTTGCTAAGCCGAAATGGGCCCCATCCTTCATGGATCAATGTAGTGGCCATGGGCCTAGGGGTTGTGTTAGATATCGTATTTAATTTTGAATTGAAATTAATAATTTGATATCATATTTAATTTTGCATTGGATTAATAATCATTTAGGTTTGGTTTGTGTCCATATCGAATTTACCTTAAGCATGAGTGTTTTTTGTTCGAATGGGGTGAAATTCTGATCGGATATGCTTAAGTATGTTTTTTAGTCGAATCGGGTCAAATTCTGATTGGGTCAAATTACAACTCAGTTCATTATCATGTCTACATTAACCACTCAGCCCCGTCCATGCATGACCCAAAAGAGATGGGTCAATCTTGAACGTGAATTTAGAACTAAATAATTTTCCTTGCCCATGCAGTTAATCTATTAGCTACTCGAAAGTCCAAGATATTTTAACTGGCAAATTGTGCTTCTCGTGAGTAATAGTTGTGCCTGACAATTTTGTATTTTCTTCTGTTTAATTCTTATTTTATGTACTACATTGAAAAATGCCATGCAGCCACTTTTTGTAGTTTCTCATATTACGAGTATCTTAAGTTAAACTTTGAGTAAATTTTTTTAAAAATATATAATTATCTAAAAAATATTATATAAAAATTTGAAAAACATTTAAATGAATTCGCGTAATGTATAAAATTTGTTTGATTATTTTAAAAAATAGAATTGAGTATTGAAAATTTTAAAAACGGGTTTGTTTTGAAACAAATTATTTGTGAAAATATTTTTATATATATCTAAATAATAAAAGTATATGTTTTACTTTTTTATTAGAGAAATTTTGATTCTATACATAGTAAGACTATATGTTGAAATATAACAAACATTAATTTTATTTTGTTTTGTTTTTTTTGGTTCTGTTTGGAAGACTACTAAAAACCATGGTTTGTAACCATGATTTCACAATTTTTTTTGTTTTTGTTTTTTTTTTTCAAATGAATTATCAAAAAGACATGCATGTCTTATGTTATAAACTTATTGAAATGGTGAAGAAAAATAAAAAAAACTGACTTCAATTTATAAAAAATTAGCATCACATAGCATTTTCGTTCATTCGGTCGATTTATATAAAAAAGAAAAAGAACAAAAAAAAGAGCTTCAATGGGCACATTTTGGAGATTATTGCGCCCAATCTTAATTTTTTTAGAAAAAGTCGCAATCATTTTTTTTTGTTAAAAAATAGTTTTAGAGGTATATTTTGTAAAACATAAAATAATTAAATTAAAAAGCACATGCGTTTTAAAAAGTAGAAAATCAAATGCACACGCATATGCTTTTAATTTTATACTATTAATTTTTTATATCAAAAATATTAATTTTAGGCCATGTATTTGGCGACTTAGCGGCTAATCCAAGCATACCATATATCTATTTTTTCTTAATCCACATATCTTAATTGTTTTTTATTTTTTTCAAATTATTAGATGAATGGGGACTAAAGGGGGTCTGTTTTGCAACTTTTTTGCAACAGATTGTTTCGAAATATTATTATATAAATAATTTTGATATCAAAATAATAAAAATATATGTTTTATTTATTTATTTATTTTATTTGAGAAATTTTGATTCTATATATAATAAGACTATATGTTGAAATATAACAAACATTATGGTAGAAATCTTTTTTCTTTTCTTTTTTCGGTTCTGTTTGGAAGACTTTTAAAAACCATGGTTTGTAACTAAGATTTCACAAATTTTATTTTTTTTTCTTATATCAAAAAAGACATGCATGTCTTATGTTATAAACTTATTAAAGTGGTGAAGAAAAATAGAAAAAATGACATCAATTTATAAAAAAATTAGTATCAACGGCATTTTTGTTCGTTATGTCAATTTATATAAAAAGGAAAAAGAGAAAAAAAAAATAACTTCAACAGTCATATTTTTTAGATCAATTTTTTTAAATAAAGTGGCAATCATTTCTTTCTTTCTTTCTTAATAGTTTGAGGTATATTTGTAAAACATAAAATCATATTAACTAAAAAGTATACACATTTTAAAAAGTAGAAACTCAATCACACACTATAATTTAATTTTATATTATTAATTTTTATAAAAAAAATAATATTAATTTAAGTCTTGTATTTGACGATTTAGTCGCTATACCAAGCAGACCATATATCTACTTTTTCTTAACCCATACACCTTAATTAATTTTTAATTTTTTGAAAACTATTAAATGAATGGAGACTAAAACATGTGACCTCACAAATTAAAAGACGAGCTTATCACCTGAGTCATTGTTCAAAACATCTTAATCACAAGCAAGGGCAAAAATAAAAACTAATCATAACAACCATTGTTTTTCTTGAATATTTCATCACAAGGTAATATATAAACAAAAAACTATGGAAATTGACATCTTTAACTTATTCATTTTCACTGAGAGAGAATCAACTTTGAGAAAACTAGTTGTTTGATGCTAATATATTTTAAATTGAAAGGATAACGAACTTAAAACTTTGAAGAATTTTACATGGCATTTTCTATTAGGTGCATTTGTTAAATGGTAATGGACACACAAGAGCAACCAAATGACCCATCAAATAGTTTAATGCATAAAAAAATAAAGAACCGAACCCACACAAATTAAGAGTTTTGTCCATAATCAAAGATTAAACAAAATACAAAACCCATTTATTGACAATGACACCAATCCTGTCTTATTAGGGAATATTTTTCAAGACATAAACAGCTAATTTACTAGGGACACTTCATCAAAGACACGTAAATCTTAATTCCACACTTATATTTTTCAGGGTTAGACAGATGCAGTGTCTTAAATAAAGGGCCTAGAAAGTCAATAAAAGACAAGGTTCCATGTCTTTGTCCATGCTTAGCTGTTCCTACCACTTTGTGACCCTTTAGACACTTTAAAGCAATTCTAACAATATTAAAAAAAAAAAATTGGGAGGTTTGTGGGTTTTCAAATGTGGTCCCTCATAATACATCCAAAATTCCCAACCACAAGATGGGTCTCCCTCTCCTCAAAATAAAGCTTTTTTTTTTTTTTTTTTTTTTCCCTACAATTTTCCCAAGCTCCAAACATACCCATATAGATTTGGCAATAAGGAGCTGACAAAATTTAATCAATTTGATGTTGAAAGATGGCGAAATCCATGATTCAAACACCTGCCCAATCATTCTAACTCTGAACAGTTTTTGATGCCTTTTGGTGAATAGGATTTGGACCTTCGGCCTAGGCCTTGGAGACACATTTGAGGATGGTCTGTCTCGCCAATAGCCACAGGCAGGTCTATGATCTTTCCATTCTAAAGAATATATTTAAGAAAACACAACTCTTCCCTCCTTTTCTTTTTATTCACCTTGTACATTAGGTATCAACCTTTAGAGGCAAATTAGAAGGTTTAAAGCCTTAATACATGGAAACAAAAGGGCAAATGAGAAAAAGGTTCAACTGTTTAAGCCTTTTTGGCATAATAGTAAGCACCGAGTTAATCAAAAATTCCAATGGGATTTGGTTCGAATAATCGAGAAGCAAATGGCAAGGATGAGCTTACTTTGGATGGCCTGCATTGCAATTTTGAAACACCAATGGCAACTATGACTTTCATTGCTGATTAAGTGGAAAATAGCATATACTTATGTTATTGATAAACTAAGTTACAGCTATTCTTGTCTTCAAAACTTGCCACACTATTTTGTTAGCAACAGAAGAATGAATGGAGCAGAAAATCGCACGAAACAGATACAAGATTGGCTTCTGCCAGAGAAAACAAACAAAAACTTTATATATAACTCTAAATCACAAGTATAACATACAAAAGTTCATAACAGGACTGGATATGTTCCAGTCCATGTTCTGAAATTAGTACTAATTTTGATATCCATTTACTGAAACAAACTGATCGACCAACCACCAGATTTTACCCCCATGCTTCTCTTTTACTGTTATTCGCAGCAACTTAGTTAACTGGGGTAAACTTTTTATGTGGTAGTTCAGCCAAACCCTGCGAATTACCGAGTTCTGCTACTTCATATTGCCGAAACCGGGACTACCTTTCAAAAGATATAGGCAGCAATCTCCAGACCAACAACAACCAAATCCCAGAGATGCAGAGTAGCAGAACACTCAAATCATCACCATAAATGTTAAGACAGTAAGAAGTACTACTACACAATCATATTACTACACACGATCACTGTGAAGGAGGGGTGCAGAAAAAGAAAAATGAACCCAAGTGAAATGTCAAGCTTTTGTTATGTATGGCAGCCTGTAGGTAAGTTTTAAGTAGTCTATTAACAGTTAGGATTCACAAAGGTTTTCATCTCTTCCATGAGGCAATAGAAATGATCATTATTTGGCAAGAAGTAGAAACCAATTGTGGCATCCTTTAGGTAAAGAAGTTTCACCTTTTGGTCAGAATTCTTCAGACCTTCTACATAAGCCAATTGCCAATCTTGGAGAAGATCCAAACCAGCCACAACTACAAGACTTTTAGGGAACTTGAGTCCTTCAATGCTTTTTCCCCTAGGGCCAAATGGATTACATGCTGGATGGTCTCTATGTTCCCCTTCTGGGAGAAATGCTCTCCAATACCAGTCACGGTCTTGAAGTCTCACAAAGTATTTTCCATCTAGTAATTTCTCGGATTCTGTTCGCTTCTCTCCACCAAACAGTGGATGAAGAAGAATGTTACCTAATACCTCAATGTCTGCCTCGGCTGCCCTCACCGCCACATGGTGAGCAATATTACCACCTGAACTATCCCCAGCCAAGTATACATGAACCTTGGAATCCTTTCCGCTCTGAAGCCATGTTCTGGATTTAACCCACTTAAGTACAGTCCATCCATCATCATATGCACATGGATACCGATGCTCAGGTGATCGCCGGTAATTGACAGAGACTACAACAGCCTTGCAAATGTTTACAAGGCGGCGACAAAAGGTGTCATAGATGGCACTATTAGCAGAGGAATGAGTGAAACTTCCACCATGGAAGAAAATTATAACTGGAACAATTCTAGTGGTGCTCAAAGGCTTTTCTAGCTCTATAGTGCCCCATTGAGCCTCATTTTCAGGAGCTGGTTCATAAACCCGATTAAACAGTCCAGTGGCTCGATCAATATGATCAAAGGAGAATACTCCATCCACAGGAATGATATTGGCAGGGACTTTTCGTTCAAGGAACTCTGCTAATTCTCGGTTAAAAGTTCCATCAGCACGTCGAAGAAGATTGTAAGCTAGCTTGAAATTGGAGATAAGTACCCATGTATTGAGGGGAACAACACTCTACAAAAAGAACAAAGAATGAAGATATAAGAACACCTGCTATATTTTCAGTATTTCTGACCACCAAAACAATCATATCAATCTCAAGAATCAAAGAAACTAGAAATATTCCTAACAGGAAAATCATTCCATTATGAGAGGGAACATTATCCCCCACCCCAACCACCACCGGCAAAGATTGAAAGAAGAATGTAAAAATTGGAGCAGGAAAAGGAAACAACAGGAACATGCCTAAATAAACCTCATAAATCTTCACAAAAAAGCGCAAATTTCCAACTTGCCAATTTTACCCGAACAAGAAATTCAAGGCGAAAGAGAAAGTACGAGGAAAAGTAAACTCAACCCATGAATTCTACCATCATTTCTTCCTCATTACGAATCAAACCCAACAGTCAAGTGTGGAAAAAAAAAAAGAAGAAGAAGAAGTTCAAAATAACTAGAAGAAAGATTCGCCTTCGAATTAGACTCAAGAATAATACTTTTCCCCAAACTCCAAATCTGTTGAATACCAGATTTTGCACATTATGTAATTCAAAGTGATTCAGGAGGAAGAAAGCTAGCAATAAACCAAACCATCATATCAGTTCCAAAAATTCCCAAATAAAAGTGGCAAAAGAGTAATCAAAATATGAGGATTGTACCTTGGATTCATTAAGGTTGACTTCATTACTACCAGCCATGACCCTCTGCTTCTCGCTCTATATTCCAAAGATTCAAACCAAACCCAAAAAAAGGCCTAAAAATCAGCAGTGATCCCCTAAAAAACGACCCTTATAATGATGCTGCATAATAGTAACGTAAAGAACAAGAAGAGGAGGATGAAGAAAGTTTCGAAGTGATTTGAGGAGAGGAAACAGAATATTGATTAGTATCCACCTCTCTCTCTCTCTTCCCTGATGCCTTTTGTACCCTTTTTGATTGATTCCTCGTTCTGGGTACCCGAACTAGAACAGAGACTTGTATATCTGAAACAAAGGGAGCAGAGAGTGCTCGGAGACCCAGAAAGATCACAGATTTTAGAGAGAGATGAAAGATAGGACAGAGAAAATAAGAGGGTAAGAGTTGGTGAAGGGTGAGAAGGATAAGAAGGAGAGGCGCAGGGACAGACAGAGGAAGAAATAGAGAGAGAGAAAAATTTGAGAGTCAAACTCAAAGGAACGCCGATGATGGACGGAGACGAGAGAGACGACAAACCGGGCGGCAGGAATTAAACTGTGTTATGTGGGTCCCGCCAAACAAAATAAAATTTATTTTTAATTTATTTTCCTACGTAGTTTTCCTTTACCTTTTTCGTCATCTGTGCTTTCCTTTTATATAGGAAGTGACTGATGACCTGTGACTTTTTATGGAGTTGTTCTTGTTAATTTGTTATCGTGAGTAGCGAGAGAAACACAAGATTTTCAGATGGCTATGGACAAGCCTCTTTTGGCTTATGTTTATATAAGATTTTTCAAACGAAATCATATACAATGAATATAATTTTTTTAAATAAATATTAAATGTGCATTTAATTAATGAAATTCATATATATTATGCTTAACTTCTAAGAGATATAATTTTATATTTTTATTTTTATTTTTCATAATGATTTTTACATTTTTGAGTAAAGTGTCCGGGGTTGATAGCCAAATGTTTTATATTTTTAGATCTCGTAGCATTAATCTTCAGACATATTATGTATTAACCGAATTTTCTGGAAATAGGAAAATAGCCGGTCTGGCAATAGCATTACCTATTGGAAAATATTAGGAGACAAAAGACTTTCCTGCGTGCGCTCCACGCCAAGGCACGTGGCGACAATGGGTTCCGTCTCAACGTTTTGGCCAAACTCCCTCCATGTGAATTTACATATATAACCTCCTCTCCTCTATATAACCTCCAAAGTAACTGAGTACGACACGTGTTTTGTCTACTAGCGGGTGGCGCGTGACGGCTTGTTTTTTGTCAGATCCTGATGATGGCTTTATTTTCTTTATTTTATTAAAAAAAAAATAAGTGCAGGTTTTGATTTTGTCGTATTCTACGGGAGCCCGTTCTAATCGTAGACTAGGAACAGACACGTGGAAGTTTTTGAGAGGTCAATTCATGTGGGTCCCGCTTCTAAAGTCATTCTTAAAACAAGTTGATACGATGATCAAATCTCTTGGGTGTGGGACCCATTAATCACCCTCTGATCTCCATAATGGCGGTGTGCGTCTGACACGTGTTATTTCAGCTTGCTTTTTCTATGTGATTGATTAGATTTTTCTCGTGACAATTGATGCGAGACTCTTGGGTGGATCTCCTCCGTTGATTTTATTTGATGGAATGGTCCTAAACCATGACGGTGTAAGATAAAAGTTTGACAAATCAAGCGGGGAAGGAAATGCTTAGGCTGCAAAATTTTTATATGGAAGAAATCACTCAAAATATATTTTTATCTTTTTTTTTCCGTTGGTGTTTAGAATTATGTTAACTATAAATCATAAAATACTATTTAGAAATAAAAAATAAAATATTGCAAAAAAGAAAAAGAAAGCATGAAAACAACACCTATAGAGTAGATTGTGTGTGTGAATGGGGAAAAAAAAAATATTATCTAATCTAATCTAAAAGAAAAAAAGTAGGAGTAAAATAACATGCATTTTGTGTTTGGATGCATATGTGTTGTCCTCATATGAAGCACTGGCTAGCATGTGCCACTCACACACACAGAAATTATACCAAACACATTGCCGTGTTGCTTACTACTCCCTTTGTTTATTTCTTTTCATCCCTTTTCTTTTCATACTTTCTATGTGCTTGTCCCTCTCTATATTCAATACATACTTTTCAAGTTTTATTTTGTATTTGTTGTGTCCGACTAAATTATAGATATTTTAATTAATTAATTTTTTGAATTTGATCAAAGTTATTGTAAATTACAAACATGTAGATGTTTTTATTTTTATTATTTATCTTTACGAATTTTGAATGTATAACACCAACTAAATTGCATGCGTTTTTAATCATTAAATGAACTCGAGGATAAATGAGTTAAATTTACAATTTATAAAACTCAACTTGTATACATAAGAGGTCGTTATCATTATTATTTTATTTTAAAAAACTTTTTGGCTTTAATAACGTGCGGCCCACAAATGGGTTTTGGCTTTATATGCGTTAGGTCAACAACTAGGAACAGCTTTTGGCTTCTTCTGCGGTTTGGCTCAAACCTTATTTCTCTCCATCTTTCTTTTTTTTTTTTTTGCTCGTGATATGTACACGACTTAAAAATGTTAATATACGAAAATAGGCCTCAACAAGTAAAAGTTGTTTTACTCTCTCTTCCCCCTTCCATCTTTTTAATTTCTCTCTCCATCTTTTTCTATCTCTCTTCCTCTAAGAAAACAGAGCCTTCATTTTCATCTCTTTCAATCATCTAGTGCTTTTTGAAATATAAGCACGTTCTGGTCAACAATTCTTGAAGTCTTCCTCTCCATATCTATAAGCCATAGCAGCAGTACTACAAGTTGACAAGTAGTAGGCTGGTTGATAATTTGTAACACATTCAAAACTACAATTGCCCCAGCATCTTTACCCTGTCTCTGAAAATGTTGAAATGAGCAGCGGTAGTAACCCAAAAGAGCCTCTGCTAACTTTCTCATTTTCATTAAAACCATAAACAAAATCTCTTCTGCAGCAAATTCCTTCTCTTCTCGTTTGTAATTAACCACAATCATGGGTTTATCATAAGGACTAGGAACCACCTGGAAACGCCTGAGATTCATGTTGATTGAACAATGGGTCAGGAAATTAACACCCAGCTAATCATTTGGCATGAAAAACAGTGTTAGAGGAAATCAATTAATTTCTGATGCTTTGTCACTGTGACCTAGTTCCAAGTACAATTAACTGTTCCTTCTCTTCGCCGTGACAAAGCTTTAGAAATTTTCAAAAACAGTGAAAGAATAAATTTTAGGAGAGTTGAAGAATTAAGAATGAAATTTTATTTTGTACTGCAATAACATAGGATTAAATTTAGTATTCATTCGTAATAAACTACTTGTGATGCCCATGACTGAGTTAATCATTTATCTTACATCAACCTATAACAATGATAAAGGTAACAAATTCAATTGAAGAATCGTGAATAAAAAGAGACTGTTTTTAAGAAGAATAATGATAGAAATAATGTGAGAGAAAGATCTTAGATAAATAAAACAAAGTAACTTTCAATAAAAAGTGGAACTGCACCTAACAATTAAATTCGTATACATGTCACAACTTTTTGTTTTCTCTTTATCTTTCTCTGTAGAGCTTACACATTTTGGATCATCTCCAAAATATAACATAATTTTTAATTAAAAAAAGTTACAATATTAATAAATTAATTATAAACTTTTATATTATTTTACTAAAAATTTGTACTGTGAATATTTTGAAAGAGACTCTAAGAAAGTCAAAATAATACCATGTTAGAGCAACCAAATTTTTATTTCATGTTTTATGGCAGTTTTTTTTTTTTTTACACCCAAGAGTAGCCAGACAAGGCTGCTTGGATCATTCATGATATATTAATTAAATAATAGAGGAATTGCTTGCATTTAAAACTTAACTGCATATTGTCTACTTTAATGGAAATTTGACATAATTTAATATATATATATATATATTTTAAACAAAATGTTCCCTTTAGGGCTCCCTAGTCCACTAGGGGAGGACCTTTTCCTTGGCCTTAACGACAAAATAAGGAAAAGCCATATATGCAATGAATGTAATGTCCTTGGCGGATTAATACCATCTTGATTATTATTATAACAAGCACTACCAAACTTGGTACATTGTATGTGAAGTATTGGTTGATTAATTTTGAAAGATTCTCTATTGGCTTAAAAATAATTATTACACTTTGTGATTACTATAATCCTCACAAACTTCTCCTACAGTGAAAAAAGAGAGAGACAGAGATTATGCTTTGTTTGGTAGGTATGAGGAATTGAAACAGGACTGATTCATATTTTAATATTGTTCGTAAGAAGTAGGCCTCGCCTTTAGTTTCTTTTATTTAATTTTTCTCAATTTAATGCATGATTGATGTCAATATTATAACTACAATTCATTTATATATACAAAAACTTCTATGATTTTATACCGATTTGGCATAAAAATATTAATTTATAGCTCTCGGATCAAACAATAGTATAACAAGATTAAGATTTAATATTTTTAATATTATTTATATATATATATATATATATTTTATTTTTGTTTATTTTTTTTGCAACACAAATCAATTATCAACTTAACCCACTTCTGAAATCTAATTTTGAAGAGAATAATAATGCCCATTTGCACAATTACAAGTTTACTTTTTGTGCTAATAAGAAAGAGCCATTTGCATAACAAAAGTTGTCCTAAGGGCTTTACAAAATTACATATCAAAATACAAATTTTTTTCCCCTCCAAAACTTTGATGGATAATGGATTATGTCAGAGTACATGTTATTGTTATTTTAATATTTAATATTCCATAATTTTTAATCCCTTTTGTATAATCATTGAGATAGATGATGGTTGCAATGACGAAATAATAGTGAGAAAATTAACAAACAAAATGAACCGTCATGATAATGATCATGTGGTTCCCTTGGTTTAGTGCAATGGGTATTGTGTTTGCTCATTTGCAATATGTTGAGAGGGAGCAGTTTTCCCATGAATGAAGCCATTGTCGTAGGAATACTATCCATTATCAAGATTTATTATTATTATTATTTTGATAATTTCGAAATTACTAGGGTTTGATGAGGGATTTCTCAAGTTAAAAAATTGAAATAAAATAAATTTGAAACATGGATTTTATGATCCATTCTCTTAATTGTTGCTTCTTTTTTAATTCCTCTACAAATCTAACCATTGTTTGTCATTCTATGAGTAATGTATATATGTAATTGTTTAATGCAATTAAGAATGATAAATTGATGTATTATATCTAATATTAAAAGATCAAAATTCTTGGGAGAAGCCATGTGATAAATTATTTAATTTCAGTTTAAATAACATGTTTTTGATCGGATCGAACAAAAATTAATCAATGTATGCATAAACTGACATGAACATCACTTAACCGCTACAAAAAAATAAAAATTAGAAGATTGAATTTTTATGTTTAAACAATTCATTAATCATTTATAGCTCATATCAATCTATTAGCTGATAAAAAAAACAAAAAAAAAACAACAACAACAAAACCATAAAAGACTAACAAAAAAAGAACAATGAGATGTGTTATTTGAATCGAATCATATTCGTGACTCTGAATTGACTTATAATTTAATATGTTTTGTCATTGTGTTGGTCCCTTCCATTTTCATTAAACTTTAACCAAATCAAATCCATTCTATGATCTCTAAATGTAATAGTCTTTAGATGTTTAATTCAAAACAATATTTTTAAAATTCAACCGATGGTTGAATCGAAAAAGATTAACTCTTGGGTTAGTGGTTCAATCGTAATTGAACTGATGATGTCATATATATATATATATTAAGTTTAATATTATAATATTAAATATAATATAATTATATTAATAATATATTGATATTATATATTAAGAACTTAAGAAGAATTTTTTTTTAATTCATTTAATATATTCACACGTACAAAATTTTAGTCCATCAAAATTGGGCCTGATCCTGAAAATGTGGGCTGATATTTACACAAAGTAGAAGTGGAGCGGGTTTGAAATTGCAGGCTAAAACAGGCATTTTGTTAACCTATACCACCACTGCAGACCGAAACTTGCTTTGATCTTATAAAGTTACGGCCCAAGTGAAGTCCACAAGCTGTCAAACTAATCCAACAAAAGGCTCAGGCAAAAATTGCAATGTTATAGTAATTAGTTTATATATATTTTATTGATGGAAAAAACAATCTTTTTTTTTTTTTTTTTTTCAAATAACCTAAAATCAATTACTCTTTTAGAAAACATTTTTCATATTTTGTTTTCAATTAATAGATTCTTCTTCTTCTTTTTTTTGTCAAATAACTTCACACTAAAAATCATCAATTTTGATTTGCTATGTTACCAACTTAGAACAAAAACTCAACTGCTTATTTTAATAAACTACATTAACAATGTATGGTTCATATTCTATTTTATAATTATTTAGTTAATTTCTTATGAGACCATAATTATTATTCTAAAAGTCATTCTTAAATCAATTTATGTGTAACTCCCTTAATTTAATATGTAATTATTATTTTTACATAATATATATGTTGATCAATTATATTAAGAGTAAAATATTTATCATATTAAAGAGATTTAAGTATAAGATATTGTGATTCTAACATTTTCGTCTTAACTAGTTGAGTTAAAATTTTATTGACTAACTCTCTGATTTGGTAATGAGAATATTAAGATATTTATTAAGGTAATAATAATATAATTTTTTAATATTTATTGTTATTAGTTATAGTATTGCAGAAAAATTAACTTTGCAGAAAAAAATTAAGAAAGTAAATTTCAACTTTTTTCATTTGCATTTTCCACGCTGGCGATCCTGGACCTTACGATATCAACCAATCAAAGCGAAGCATTTCTTACAACCTGTCGCACCTTCTCTCTATAAATTATGGCTTGCTGCCACCATTGAAACTTCAAAGATCAAACACTTCATCCCAAGAACTAAGCGCTCACCTGAAACAGACAGCCGCGTTATTTTCTCACTCTCATTCACAGCTCGAATTAGGGTTTTAACCACCGAATCCAAATCTCCTACCAACGATTCCAAAGCTACCTAGCCCACAATGAGTTCCGCAGGATCAACCAAAGGTGGCAGGGGCAAACCCAAATCCTCCAAATCCGTTTCTAGGTCTCAAAAGGCAGGTCTTCAGTTCCCAGTTGGTCGTATTGCTAGGTTCCTGAAGGCCGGTAAGTATGCCCAGCGCGTTGGTGCTGGTGCTCCCGTGTACCTATCTGCTGTCTTGGAATATCTCGCTGCTGAGGTTAGTATCTGATTTTAATTTTTTAGTGTTCTGTTTTCTGGGTTGGTCTTAATGGTCTGTTTGTTTATTGAGAAACTGTCGGGACGGAAATGATGTTAGGGTTTCATGCGAAACTGGGTATTTAGGTCTATTTTGTTCTTAACTTTTATCTGGGAAAATGAGGAATATATTTTTAAAATTACATACAATTTATTCTGGGATGCGATTCAGTACTTGTTGTGTTAGTGGGTTTGATTTCCCTGTGTTCTGTTTGGTTATTGAGAAAGAATGAAACTTTACTGTTTGTAGCAGCCTTGAATTTAATTGGGGGAGAACTCAGGATCAGAACCCACAAGTGGAGCTGATACAGTATATTGTCTGATTGTCATTATTCCTTTTTCATCTGATTGCTGTTTCCCTTAATAGGGTTTAAAATTGATCGATCAAGTGTCTTGAACTGTTTGGTATTTGGATGATTTAAATGTGGCAATGGACAAATTATTTAGCATTATTATGCTAAAGTTGGGTATTTTCAAACTTTGTTCTTTAGTCATTTCTTGATTCTTAACAATCAAAGAGGTGATATATTTAGTTTTACTCTAAATGATTTAGTCATGTTTTTTTTTGCTACATTTTAGGTTCTTGAGCTTGCTGGTAATGCTGCTAGAGATAACAAGAAGAATCGCATTGTTCCAAGGCACATACAACTTGCTGTACGTAATGATGAGGAATTGAGCAAGCTTTTGGGGACTGTCACCATTGCCAATGGTGGTGTTTTGCCAAATATCCATCAGAATCTATTGCCAAAGAAGACTGGAGGAAAAGGAAAAGGCGACATTCTATCAGCATCCCAAGAGTTTTAGGTTCTTTGCCATTGAAGAGTTGATGTTTGAATTTACAGTGTGGTTGATGATGTGATCAATTTGTTACATATTGTTTATGATTCATTCGATCCCTGTGAACAAAATTTTGGAAGGAATATAATTTTGTATTAGACATGCTTTGAGGTTTGGTTATGTCATAAATGCTTTGCCAATGAAATGAAATCATATACATTTCTCATGAGAGAATTTCCTTGGTTTGATTGGATAACATGGTGTTTTTTGATCTCAGTATTTTTGCTTTATAGCTTTTGGAGAAGCTGGAAACATTTTTATATTTCTTACTGATTCTTGAAAAGAATGAAAGAAGGTATAATGGAATTGTAGAATTGCTTAAGGGCTTTACGTAGCTGCATCATACCTGTATCTAAATCTGTGATCTTAGAGGTGTCATATTGTTTCTGAAATGTTGATGCTTTAAGCCTTCAAAGTTGGAGGTGTCAATCAATTCCACCTACATCACATAGCATGTGGAATATAATCAGTGAAAACAAATCATCAAATGGTAACTAGCAGTTGTAATATTCTCCCATTATTGGAATATGGATTGTTTGCTTGTATCAAAGCAAAAAGTATGAGAAATGAGACTTTTCTGTAGCTGGTAATGTTTATTAAAATTAATTCTCAGGTAATCTGTTGAAAACGTTGGTCTGTGAAAGAAATATAGAGTGATAGTATAATTGAAAAAGTGAGATACACGAATAAGGGGATGTAGCTCAAATGGTAGAGCGCTCGCTTTGCATGCGAGAGGTACAGGGTTCGATCCCCTGCATCTCCATTTCTTTTTGTATTCTATTCCATTTTATTGATTGCCCTATAAGTCTCCCATGGCCAAGCCTCTTGTGCACAGTTGCACACCCTTCTTATTCTTATCCAAGTTTGGTTGTGAGTTTCGCTGTACCAACAAGCTCAATTCTTTTGTCGTCATCACCTTTCTCAGACCAAGTTACAATCTTTCCCGCCAACTTCGTTGAAGATAAGGAAAACATGTCCGTTCCTCTCTTCAACCTTGCTCCTAATATGACAGTTTCAAGGCTTTGCTACGGTTCGACCTCTTCTTATACTTAATTTCTTCTCTCTGTAATTCCTATCAATCAAACTCTCTTTAATTTCTCATAGGAACAATGACTTTTGGTGAGCAAAACACATTGTCTCAGTCATTTCGCCTTCTCGACGAAGCCTTCAATGCAGGGATAAACTTCTTTGACTCCGCAGAAATGTAAATTAGTAATCTTTTCCTCAGAAACTGTTTAACTAATTTCCCAAATATGATTTTGTGGGTTATGTGTAAATGTGCAGGTATCCGGTGCCTCAGCGTGCTGATACCCAAGGGAGGAGCGAGGAGTATTTTGGCCGTTGGATTAGAGATAGGAAAATCCCTCGGGATCGTGTTGTCTTGGCCACAAAGGTCGTGAATTTAAAGCTTGTGTAATGCAATGCTGTTGATTTGTTAATGTACATCTTTCTCAAGTATCTGAAATTAGTGCATTACCAAATTATAACGGATTATATCTTAGACATAGGTGATAAGATTTAAGTTTCAATGCCTTTTTAGTTGTTTAATTGCATAAAGACTGCCAACTCTATTTTCATGGAAAATGAGATGCCCTTATAACCAAATTTGTGGGACTGTAAGTATATGACAGCTTCCTCTTGGCACAGACTAGGATAAGCGAATATCATAATAGTTATCAGTTTCATTTTGGGAATAAGATAAAAAGAGCTCCTCCTAGGTATGTGGAGGCATCCTTAGTTCGCAACAGTAATAAGTGAATGTCATAATTGTTAGCACTTAGCAATTTTATTTGGGACTAGATGCAAATAGTTTGTTCTTGAATCTCCTTGAAATGCAGGACCACCAAATTTATTTTTGTCTGTTGCAAATAATACTTTTCAATCTTGATTGCATGAGTATTGTAGCATCAGCTGGACCTTTAGTGTTTAAGCCAAGTTTTTCCTGTTACTTAGATTTTGTCCTCTGATTATCTTATGAACATTTGGTATATAGGTTACTGGACCATCTGGGCAAATGACTTGGATTCGAGGTGGCCCAAGGTGTTTGGATGCATGGAATATTACTGAAGCAATAGACAATAGGTTATTCTTCTCCTGCATAAACTTTACATGCTAACCAGTGACCACATTATCATGATCCCTCTCTCTCTCTCTCTCTCAAGTTATCATGACTGGATTATTGTGCTCTATTCTTTACATATCTACTCCTTTTACCAAATTCAACATCCTTACTATCAATCCATGAATACCCTGGGTCAGGAGATTCTTATTAGTGGAAAATAGACCTAGCATCTCAATTACTTTCTTAGTTTTCTCATTTTTGCTTTGATATTGTTAGACTTGGTCTTGGCGGAGGAGGTTCTCTGGCTATAATACTCAAGTGTATAATACTGCTCTATTGTTATTAGTGGTCATGTGCTTTAGCATCTGAGAATGAGCAAGTAGTTCCAACTGGGTTTTACTATGCAGAAAACATCACAGTATTCGTAACTAACTTGTACATTTATGATATCCCGTAATAAATAAATACATAAAATTAAACAGAAAGGTGAGTTCTGTTGGAAGGAGGTGTTAACCTGATGTACCAGGATTAAGCATGCATTTCAAGAATAATATCCTGATGGTGTGTTGATTTTGTGCAGTTTGCGGCGGATGCAGATGGATTATATTGATCTTTATCAAATTCATTGGCCTGATCGGTTTGTATGTAGATCCTGCCTCAAGTTTTTTTCAGCCACTTATTGATATTGATGTCCATATTCTGATAATTTTTATCTTTCTTAGCTTTGATATACGCGTTCTTTAAACCCCGTTAAATGTTGTTAATTTTTTGAAGTGTTATTGATGTTTGTATAGCTATGTTCCAATGTTTGGAAAAACTGAGTATGACCCAAACCAACAGTACAGTTCAGTTTGTATAGAGGAACAACTTGATGCACTTGGCAGAGCTGTAAGTGCTGGTAAGGTGAGTTGAAATATCTTGAGTTTTGCATGTATTGTCTATCTTTCAGATATAAAATCTGTGAGTAACCGAAAGAAAATTAATTCTTTGTAGATCAGATATGTTGGTCTTAGTAACGAGACACCATATGGTGTCATGAAGTTTCTTGAGGTGGCTCAAACCGTTGCCTGCTATCCTAAGATAGTAACTTTGCAGGTTTTGTGGCTCAATATCATAAGGCTTTGTATCCTTGTACCTTTTGCTTCTGATGCTAATTTGCTCCTCTTCATGATAGAATTCATACAGCTTGCTCTGCCGAACTTTTGATTCTGCCATGGCTGAATGTTGCCATCATGAAAGGTATAACATGCATATGTACCAATATATTGGACACAATAGGAGTGACATTTAACTTGAAATCATGCCACTTTTTAAATAAATTACAAGCCAATTTCTTGTAGAAATCAAATTATTTCATATAAGTTCATTGACCGATTGATAAACCTTAGACAATAAATTTATTTCTTGTTGAAGTACATTACTTGGCACATAATGGAAGCACGAAAATTATCTATTTAACTTTTTAAATATTAGTAGCAACCTGATAGGAGTCGAATCAAGTCTTTGTTCTAACTTATACGTGATGAAACATGGAAGAATATGGTTCTGGAATCCAAACTTTTCATGACATATTTCTTGATTAAATGCGAGTTTCTTCAATTGCATTCACTTAATTTATGCATTTGAACATGCTCAGTTATAATTATTCCTCCAGAGCATATCCTACACCTACAGTATGCCTCATTTTTAAATATTGTCTCACTGTTGGGTGATTGAACATTCTTTTCAGAATCAGCTTGTTGGCTTATAGTCCCCTGGCAATGGGTATACTTTCAGGGAAATATTTTTCTCCTGATGGTGGTCCAACAGATGCTCGGTTAAATCTTTTTGAAGGTAAATTATCTTGTTGTTTATTTCAATCTTTTGACATGTAGCCTACATTTCTATCAAAACAGAGTGTAGCAAGTATTTGCAGGCTGGATTTATGCTAGTCTCATGTATACATTTTACTTTCTACTTCCCAGGAAAGTATTCAGAAGGAGAATCCAGATACAACCTGTCAGACAACAGCATAAAGGCAGCTACCAGGGTAAGCTGATCCTCTCTGAACTCAATATTCACATTATTCGTGACCAAAAATAATGTTCACATTATTTATCCTTTGGCAAGCTTATTGGCATATAACAAGAACCAAGATGACTTAAGCTTAAGTTGAAATTTGAATGTTGACCAGCATGTAAGGAAGTACTTAGTTAGAAATATCTAATGTAATGTGGATGAAGAAAATGGCCACTGTTTTATATTCTTGTTTAATCAGTCTCTGTTGAGAAGTTCAAGCGAGAATATGTTTTCATACTAATGACTTGTGCATGTGCTTCTTGACACAAAATAAGTTGCTGTTTTGTTCTTGTTGCTGAGGACTTGGGTTGGAAGGCCAATTAGTAACGATTTCAGGAATATCATTGGTTCCAACTTTCATATCATTCTGATTTTATCTTAGATACGTGTGTTTGAAAGAGGAGTCATTTAGCCAACCAAAGTTACTTGAGGTTTTTGCTTGGTTTGAGCTTGTCCTTGTTATTGCCTGATTTGACTAACTTAATCTCCATATGGCTCTATCTTTGCAGGAATACGTTAATATTGCAGGAAAATATGGTCTTCATCCTGTGTCTCTTGCAATTGGTTTGACACTACTCTCCCTATCTTGTATCTATGTATTGCTTTTTGTTTGGGAGGGGGTGGGTTGTGCTTGGTGAATAATAGCATTGCTAAATATATCTTTACAAACAAATCAATGCAAATATATTTTTGTCATATGAGATCCCCAGGGCTGTATAAATGTGTTACAGCATAAAAATATTGTTGTTTTCTAGCTGCAGTACATGCAACCAATCTTGATTCATTTTATGGAGCATAGATCTCCAAAGTAACTTGAGTAATTTAGCATGCACAAATTTTGTTACATGAATACTCTGGTTGGACACATGTCTGCTTCAATTGAATTCCACTATTGAAAGATACTATCGGAGTATCAGAAGAATAAGAAGTTTGCATTTTTCATTTCAAAAAAATTCCCTTTTATTTTCGATTGATCATGGCCATTGATCCCAATTATTAGGATGTGTGATCATTTATTCTGCGCTTATACCTTATTAAGTTCGTTCTACATATTTTCCTATATTTATATCTTCTGTTTTTTATGCTTTGAGCAGCTTTTGTTTTGAGACACCCTCTTGTTGCAAGTGCTGTTTTTGGGGCTACCAAGTCATGGCAACTGCAGCAGGTTGTCAGTGCTTGCAAGGTCGAGCTCACATGGGAAGTAATTGAAGATGATTAACCACATACATTCGAGGTTTCCTAGTCCATGTCCCTGATGATCACAACTTTTGTTCATATTAGTATGTCTAAAAGGAATCACCTTTTCCTTTTTCACCTTTCAATTTCTTCAATTTACTTTTCTGATACAATTGATGAGGGCTTATCAATGAGAATGGTTGCACTACTTCAAAGATATATTTCAAATGTCGATATCAAGTAGGTATAGGATAATAGAATCCTGTGGATTGTCTCTGGGTTCAGTTTCTGTTAAAAGGAAACCAAGTTATTGCTTATTGGTACTTTGCAGTGATTAACTCTATGGAGAAGTCCTTAATGAGCAAAATCATTCATACATATAACTCTTTAGAATTGGTATCATATCATAGGCTTGTTCAAAAATGCAGGGACAGAACACTGAAATTAAAGGGTTCTTAGCAGTTAGCACCTCACTACATCTAGGTGGTCCATTTTCTCGTGCATGAAAGAATATACATGTGCTCCTAGATCAGGAGGTTGGAGTTGACCTTGGGTTCTAGTTTGATGGCAATGAGCATTGAACACTGGTCATAAACTTACATATAAGAATAACAAGATAGTAAGACTATTTAATTTAGATTTTATATAACGTTTTATAGTAATATAATAATATATAGATTTATATTATTGAATATTATTAACTGTTTTTTTATATTATGTGAAGTTATATAATCAATAAGAGAAAAAAAAAAAACAGTAAGACAGTAATATAATTATGTAACTTAAAATATTATATAATTTAAATTATTATAATTTTATATAATACATCAAATAAAATGGTTCATGATTGTAGCATGCCCATTGAAAAGGTTGCTTTATGATTCTCTTTACAGTAACAAGACAGCCAGAATAGACACTTCATCATATATGAATGCCCAAATTTGTAGGGTACAAGCAAACCAAGAAAAATAAAAGAGCAAATTGACCGCATATGCAGGTAGTGCCTTTTCTAAAGGTATGGACCTGTAAAATGCAGGTGGCGGCAAATCATGTACTCTCTAAAGCTTAAGCAAAGCCAACAATTTGACCTTTCCAGTGTGGCCTTTATTTATTTATTTTATTTTTTGAAGAGCCATGTGGCCTCCTTAATTGGGAACTCACATCCACCATTTTCTTTGGGTGGGAAATTATTTACATTCTTTCTTGGTTAGGAAAGAAAAATTGTTCTAGTTGCGATTAAGAAAAATGAACTTCTTATTTCTTATTTGGGAGATGACACAACTTATTTTTGTTAGTTTTTAAGATTAAACAGGATCCAGTTTAGTCAGAAATCAGGAAAAAAAAAAAAAAAAAAAAAAAAAAGAGAACAAAGGAGTTAAACGAAAGTAACTAACTAATTTTCATAATTTTTTTAATTCTGTAGTAATAGTAAATAATTTATTTTAATCGGATTAAAAGCCTGAATTAATCAAGATAAATTAGTTGAAATATAGTTAATTTAAATAAATAATAATAACAATGCGTAATTTAATTTAACTTTTTTAATTTGTTTTAATCCAGGAAAATTGTTATTATGTACGAGTATGTGTGTATGTGTTTTGAGGGTTGAAGTTGTTTTTCACAATCTGTAATGGGAGTTGACTCTGCGCCTTTGGCGCATTTCTACACAAAACTCAATGAGACGGAAACACCTCTCATCAATGTCTACGTCTAGAAGTCCCCTTCTTCACTCAACTTCTTCCTCCTTCAATCGTCAATGGGAGGTTCTCTGCAGATTACGTATAAGCTTTGTTAACCAAACAGAACAAGGAAAAACCCTCCAAACCTCTAAAACCTCCAATTCTGTCTGTCACCTGCCAATATTTATTACAGAAAAAAAGTTACTTACTATACTCTATTAAAGAGAAACCAGAATACACAATTAGCGGGTCCGGAGCCTTGTCCGGGCCCCACCTCCACGACCGCAACCGCCATTACTGGACTTTTTGATCTGGGGGTTATTTTTCTTTTTTGCTAAATTGAAAATATTGCACTGATTTACTTCATAGTTTTGGTGTCGCCGAGTACCCTGCTACTGTTGTGGCAGTAATACTGTGATCTGAGCTCAAAGTCTGGGTTATTCTTGGTGGGGTTTTGTTTAGATGGGTTCGAAGCCATGGTTGTATCCGGCTACGACCTATCGAAGCTTAGAAACATATTGGGATACTGACGAGGACGGCCCTGGCCCCCGTTGTGGTCATACACTTACTGCCGTTGCGGCCACCAAATCACACGGTCCCCGCCTTATCCTTTTTGGTGGTGCAACCGCCATTGAAGGAGGCGCTTCCGGCATTAGTATATCCTCTGTCTATCTCTTTATGGGTTTGCGTGTGTTTCAATATCTCATCCAATTCACTAAATGCTTATTTGTATGCATTTGTTCCTGTAGGGTTAGCCGGAGTTACAAATTCAGTTCATTCGTATGACATTCTTACCAGAAATTGGACCAGGTAGTTCCTTAAATCTCAGAAATTAAATTGCTTTTTTTTTTTTTTTTCTCTGACGTGATTATTTTGTAGCTTTAGTAACTATATATATGCTTCATTGGATGTTGCAGAGTAAGACCTTCTGGCGACCCTCCCTCCCCTCGGGCTGCCCATGTTTCAGCTGCTGTAGGAACTATGGTTGTTTTTCAGGTGATTAAGGGATAGATTTGGGGGTTCCCATTCTTTTCCACTGGTTTTGAATGGTGGGCTTTTCGATGGTATGTTTCAAAATCTAATTAATTGATGCTGTCTGTCTAGGGCGGGATAGGCCCTGCCGGGCATTCTACTGATGATCTCTACGTGCTTGACTTGACCAATGATAAGTTCAAGTGGCACAGGTGAGCTTTATTGAATCAAGCTTTCTCTTTCTTGGGTCTTGGAATTTGATCACTTTATGCATTACTCAAATAACTAATGTTGATGATCTAGAGTGGTCGTGCAAGGACAAGGACCTGGGCCACGATATGGCCATGTAATGGACTTGGTTGCTCAGAGATATCTTGTTACAGTCAGTGGCAATGACGGTAAGGGCAATTCACTTGTCATTTATGTCTTATCTGTTTGATGAATGTTGTCTTATAAAATAATTTAGACAAAAGATTTTACGAATTTGCTAACTTGCTATAAAAGGCAAGGTATGCAATGGAATAGCTCTATGAAATGAAATTATTATAGAAAAAGAGTGGTGTAATGGAAATGTGCTTCCTACCTAAGTAAATCAAATAATAAAGTAAAAGAAAGCATTGGTTCAAAAAACATATGATGTGTATACACATTATGAGTAAATGAAGATAACCAGCTTCTTTATCTACTCTACTTGAAAAAGAAGGGGAAAAAGTTTAGCCTTGATCATGATCATGATAATGTCAAAAGATTGATGAACTAATCAAGAAATTTCTACTTCCAATACATAAAAAATAAAAAATAAAAAAATTCAATAGATCCATCTAGGAAGCTCACAACTCATGATACAATGCCAAAGTATTAAGGTCTATGTTCCATCAAAGATGAGCTAAATCACTCAGTGAACCTTATGTATGTATGAGTCTTAGGATTGCCAACTCATTTAACAAATAAGTGTTGTCTCTTGAGCACTTCAAATTTGAGGATATAATATATTATTACATTTATTTCCTCATTTTAATCACTCAACTATCTGACACACAAATTATTTCCCACAATGTGACCAGCTTGCATGGGAAGGCTCAGTAATATGCATTAGTGCCACATATCAGCTATTTGTGTTTAAGTTGACCAGTTGCATGGTTTGTATGCTTTAGTTAATGGAAGAGTTTGGAGAGACTAAGGACGAATTGAAATAGACTAACGTTTAAGTTTGGAGAGACAAACATTTAACATATGTGTGTCTCTCTCCAACATAACTCTTTCATGGTTACAGGCTTAAATCTATTTTCCTGCTTTATTTTAGGTTAGTCATTACTCATTAATAAATTTTGGGGCTGAAATAATATTTAACTTGGTAGTGGTGTTTATCTGTGTTTTCTCACTTGACAGTATGTAAATAAGGCTATGACAAAGTAATGCTAATTTTTGGTTCTATGTTAGGGAAAAGAGTTCTGTCTGATGCTTGGGCTTTGGATACTGCCCAGAAACCTTATGCATGGCAGAGGCTGAACCCAGAAGGAGATCGACCTTCTGCTAGAATGTGAATGTGTTTAGTTTCTTTGAAAATTAAATTTATGGATATGTATTCTTTTTCAACAACATACATACTGAATATATTACATCATTGTCATGTTTTTTAGGTATGCAACTGCTAGTGCCCGCTCAGATGGTATGTTTTTGCTGTGTGGTGGAAGAGACTCTTCCGGTGTGGTATGATCTACTTTACTCTTTTATTGAGATCCTAAAATTCAGTTGCTAATTAAAAATCGTAGATGATTGCTTGAATTTGGCATCTGGCTGATTGAGATGTATTTTTGGTTGGTAAATAATAACGAGTTTAAAAGATGCCAGGAAGTAGGGACAATCAACATAAACTTTGTGATAACTTGAAACAGTTGTGGCTTGGATAGACTTGGGACAATCAACATGATTTTTTTGATGGGCTTGAATCATGCCAAGTTGAGCGATGTGCAGTTGCAAACTTGCAATATCATGATATGTAAAATATCTGGAGATAAACTAAATTCCCTTTGTATCACTGTTTTATGTAAACTATCTTTCCACAGAGCTGATCACATTTCCTTATTAGAAGCTATTCATTTCCTTTTTCCTTGTTTACTTCCCCTGTATTGACTAATCTTTATGTCCTTTTTATTGGGTTAGAAATTAATTAAGTGAAGTTACTCTGTTTCCTATAAGGAATAAAATTTACTAAGTAAACTTATGAACTCAGATGCTTCTTTCTTTTTTAGGGCAATTCTTTTACTTTGTTGCTTTGTGGTAAGTCATATTTAAGCTATGCTACTCATCTGGAATTGGGTGGCTGAGGTAGAAAGGAAGCAAATTGTCAATTAGTGACAAAGTGGGACACAACTATTTAGCAACCGTAATCACTTCTAATTCCTTGTGTTGAGATCATCTTTCACACTGTGCTAACGATTTAGAATTTAGTGTCTTGAGGTAAAAAGGGGAGAAAATTGTCAATTGGACCAAAAGTGAGACACGGCTACTTAGACACAATAACTGTTTCTACTTTCTACTTACTACAATTATAAGATGAATTGAGGTAATAGCCTGAGTTGGGTACCAAAAGTAATTAAGAAAATCTTGCAGGCTCATTTGCAGGCTCACTACATGTATTAGACCATCACTCCAGCTGTCCAGCAGTGCCAGACACCACAAGTAAAGTAGCTCCTAACTACTGTTGCATCCACCTTTCTTCTGGACTTGTGTAGAAGAAATCTGGTGTATATGGTGTAAGGTCTGAGGCAATGGTAACATGTCACCCTGATTTAACAAGAGGACTCTTTGCATTAGGAGCTCCCCCTAGCCGAGCGAGGCTAGTTTCCCGATGAAACTATATAGCATAGATGCTAGTACCTTGATATTATAGAAAATATACGGTGTGGAAAGATGGGCAGCATTTCTCTGGGGTAGTTTCTTTCGTCTTCTTTTCCCAACTGTGTGAGTGTTAAGGGTTGGGGGCGGGGGAGGGGGTTGACTGAAATCTTTGTTAAACTGAGGATCGAAGAAACTAAGCAAGAATGTTGTAGATGAGATGGTGGGAACCTCAACAAATGTGTGAAACTTAAGCAGTTTGGAATGCATGAAAGTTCGTGAAGATGTGCTTACCTTAACTTCGTCCCAGTTGCTACTGTACTACCTTTTGCTGAAATTCCCATCAATATGTACATAAGTTGTCTCTGAAAAACTAAACTGCAGCTGTAACCTTTTTTTTTAATTAAGGTTATTCTCGACTGACTTCTCGGCTGCAGCTGTCTTTTGGCATATCGTAGTTTGACATACTATTTATATATTCCATCCTATCTAATATGATTGTGTTTGCTTTTGTTGTTTGTGTGTTTACAGCCATTAGCAGATGCTTATGGGCTACTAATGCATAGGAATGGTCAGTGGGAATGGACCCTTGCACCGGGAGTTTCTCCTTCACCAAGGTATCAACATGCTGCGGTAAGTAGTAAGATATACCCCTTGCTTTAATGCTTTTATGTAAAATGGATATATCTGTTGAAGTAAACTGCACTACAGCTATAGGTGAGACTGCATTATCCATCAAACTTATTTATTTATTATTATTATTTTTTTAACATATGTGTGTTTCTATTTCAATTATTATCTTCTTTTAATCTCTGATTTTGTTGTTGCATGGGATTCTCGTGAACATATCAACAAGTTTGGTCATTCTTTTTGAAGCTCTGTTTTTACAGTCTTCCATTTTGCATTCTATCAGGTTTTTGTTGGTGCAAGATTGCATGTTACAGGAGGTGCTCTTAGGGGAGGCCGTGGAATCGAAGGAGAAGCAGCTATTGCATGGTAATATTTAGCTTTGATTTCATTACAATGAAGTGTAATTGATTAAATTTTATAGCATCTAAGCCATGTTTTTGTCATCTATGTATTCTTATTCTTTCTAAATGTTTTGACAGTATTGGACACTGCTGCTGGAGCTTGGTTAGACAGAAATGGGCTTGTGACCTCCTCACGCTCAGCCAAAGGACATAATGATTATGACCCTTCTTTGGAGCTTATGCGTCGTTGTCGTCATGCAGCTGCATCAGTTGGTGTACGTATTTACATTTATGGTGGTCTCAAAGGAGGTAAAGATTCAAAGCACATAACTTGATAGATAAAATTTGAAATTGCGAAAGTCAAAATGCTTTATTTTGATTTTGCATACCAAATTGTACTATCTTCAGTTGTTGCAGGCAGAAAACAAGTGGACTAGCATTTTCTCTTTATTTTATTAGAAATGGATTTCTTTTTATACGAGTGGCAAGATAAAGATTTTATTTTGACAAGCTATCATTCTTTAGCCTACTCATTAAGTTTCATCTTTAATTAATGGCATTACCATATATAACACTCATCCTGAAATAGAGAACTAGAAACTGTTACACGTGAGTACTGAGTCCTGCTCCTGCATATTGATAGTTTATCAATCATTTGAATACAATTCTTCAAAATTTGATGCAAGTTAGAGCAATATTTTCTCTATGTTCTATGTATATTAGTATGTACAATATTCTAGTGGATTGATTTAAGGCTTTAGCTGATTAGTCTACCCTGTGTTGATATTCGAAATAAAGTACGAAAATAAAGAAATTTTTATCTGCCATGCAGCATCAACTGTTGACCCACTGCCAACTGGTTGTTTAGATTTTATTTTGGCTAACTCCAGCATATTTTAATGGTCTTATACAAACTGAATAATATAAAGGGCTCACCCGGTGCACAAAGTGCTCCCGGCTATTGCGGGGGTAGGGGGAGGGTGGGTGCACATGTACGCAGCCTTTCCCTTACATTTTTGCAAAGAGGCTGTTTCCACGCCTCAAACCCGTGACCTTACAGGTCACCAAAGGAACAACTTACCATTGCGTCAAGGCTCGCCCTCACAAACTGAATAATATACTTGTTATAATTACTCTCAGAAAGTCTCTGAATATTTTCTCTTATTGTGATGATATTCTGGACTGGGAACTGACGTTCAACTAGATTCCTTTTGTCATCAATGAAGCACATTTTTATAACCTAATAGGGATATGCTTCTTAAAGAATAATATAATAGAGTTCATCAGTTGCCAATTAATCAAAGTAGTGACCAGAAAACCTGCAGTGATAAAGAAGGAATTAATGTTGGTAGCCCCAAAAATATGTTCCATGGGTGCAATTTTTATAATGAATTCCTAGTTCTTTTTCTTCAATGCCAATTAAAGTGAGATTTGATTTTTGCAACCTGTGTTGTTTTATGGTTCACCATGTTCAATCATAATATATCCAGTGACGTTATTCTGTGCAGATATTCTTCTAGATGATTTCTCAGTGGCGGAAAATTCACCATTTCAGCCTGACAACAATTCTCCCGTATTGACATCTGAGAGAGCTCCACCTATTACAAGCCTCAATGTTGATCAATTTTACTCGAGTTCTAAAGTGACGACTCCAACTGTGGAAGGTGGACAAGAGATACCCTCATCCGGTGGAGTGAGGTGATAATTTGTTCTTTCTTCTTTCTGTTCTTTGGCCTACTGATTCTTTGATTAAACTTGATGTTAATTCACGTTTAACAGCATGGACAAAAATTCTATTGAGAAACTGAGGGAGGCTTCCGCTGCTGAAGCTGAGGCAGCTAGTGCTGTCTGGCAAGCTGCACAGGCTGCATCTGCCACTTCTCCTGAAGAAACATCTGTATCAGATGACAACTCGCAAGCTGCAGAAACAACTTCAGATGGCAGTGACACAGAGTCAGATGTTCGCCTTCATCCCAGAGCAGTAATTTCTTTGATTCTGTGTCTATACCTGATGGATCTTAACCTTGAGTCTTCCAAATCTTACAAATTTGTTGGTGCAGGTTGTAGTTGCTAAAGAGGCTCTAGGTAACCTTGGTGGAATGGTAAGACAGTTATCATTGGATCAATTTGAAAATGAGAGCAGAAGGATGATTCCTTTGAATAATGATTTGCCATATCCTACCAAAAAGTTTACTCGGCAAAAATCTCCTCAGGGTTTACATAAAAAGGCAAGCATAATTGACTTTTACTTTGTTTTCTCTGTACTTAAAGTTCACATTAATGTTCCTTTCATTGTACTTTTGATGTTACTCCTAGATAGCTCATTGGTACTTATTTGCTTGCCAGATTATTTCTACTTTGCTGAGGCCTCGCAACTGGAAAGCTCCTGCCAACAGGAAATTTTTCTTGGATTCTTATGAAGTAGGCGAGCTTTGTTATGCTGCTGAACAGATCTTTATGCACGAACCAACTGTTCTTCAGCTGAAAGCTCCTGTTAAACTATTTGGTGATCTTCATGGACAATTTGGTGACTTGATGAGGTTATTTGATGAATATGGATTTCCTTCCACTGCTGGAGATATAACGTAAGTCTGAGATATGAGTTCATGATGTCCATTGACACTGCTTTTGTCTCGAAATAGCCAATAAAAAGATTTATTAAGTCAGCTACTTAGACCTCTGCTCCCACCCCTCTTTTCTCCCATATTATTAATCTAGTTTTTAGTCAAACCCATTGGGGCTGGTTCCAGGCATTCTGATTGATTGATTGTATATTTGGTACCTAGGGACTAACACTTTCTGATTGGGTAGCAAAAGGATTTGAGTGTTCAAATCTTTTGAAATGGATAGTCCAATGTTCTGTTCCCCAGGTGAAGTTATAACTATGACTTATATTCTTCTTAGTAAAAAAGAAGGCTTCTGCAAATCAAGAACACATCATTTCTTCACAGTAAGGACATTAGTGACAGAAGGGAGAAAATTACATATTTTATATGCATTAAAAAATTAATGTGATCAACATTAGCTGATCCAGCATTTGAAGGTAGTTCGACTGCCTATCAAAACTAAACTTGGTCCATTCACAGTTGATTTCATTTGTTTAGATGTTTTCTTGTATGTGTTGCTCCAAACTCAGTCCCAAAGTGTTTCCATATTGTTGTAGAGATTTGGGATTAAAACTTCCATACATGAAGCTATTGGTCTTGGTGGATGGTCTATCCTTAAGGTTGGAATTGGCTACTGTTTTCTGAAAGTTGAGGTTGATATGACTGAACTAAGCGTCCTATGGAATTAACTAATGATGCTTATATAATAAGCATGTGTTATAATTGCATGTTGGATAGTCCCTTTTATTCTTGTTGACCATAAAAACGCAATTCTTCTAGTTAATAATCAAGTGATGACTTGTGGAGAATATGTTTGGTCTTCTCTTTGGCTTTTTCTATGAACTAAAAATGTACAACAGGTTGAAACTGTTACCTAATGAGCCACTTCTGCTATGTTCCAGGTATATTGACTACTTATTTTTGGGAGATTATGTTGATCGAGGACAACACAGCTTAGAGACCATTACCTTGCTTCTTGCTCTTAAGGCAGGTTGCTGATTACTTCAGTTTTGAGATATTTTATTGTGCTACTTGTCTCTTGATAATTGACTATGTTCTGTTTTCTTGTTATTGGCAGATCGAATATCCTGAGAACGTTCACTTGATACGTGGAAACCATGAAGCTGCTGACATAAATGCACTATTTGGTTTCCGAATTGAGTGCATTGAGAGAATGGTATAGATGAACATGCTTGTGATACTTTATTTTTTGGAAGGTTTTTCTGCAGCTAAGACATTGTACTTGTAGGGAGAAAATGATGGAATCTGGGCATGGACACGATTCAACCAACTTTTTAACTGTCTTCCACTAGCTGCCCTTATTGAAAAGAAAATTATCTGTATGCATGGTGGCATAGGAAGGTCTATCAATTCGGTAGAACAGATAGAGAAGCTTGAAAGGCCCATAACTATGGATGCTGGATCTATAGTCTTAATGGACCTTTTGTGGTATGCTCTTGTTTATTATATATGTCTAATTGCCTTTTTATTCTATTTACATTCATCTGATCTATGGGCTTCTGTATAAACAGGTCTGATCCAACAGAGAATGACAGCGTAGAAGGTTTGAGACCAAATGCTAGAGGGCCTGGTCTTGTCACTTTCGGGGTATGCATATAATATTTTATTGCAAATATGTTGAGTTGAAGTTTGAGTAGTCTCATTTACTGTGGTATGTTATTTTGAGTTGCATATGATTTGCTGTTTCTTGGAGCTTCTCCTCTACTCCCCCCACGAATCTTTCTTTCTGATGATATCGTCTAGGAAGTTAATTGCTGCAGGCATATGCTGGAGCCACTTGTCAATGTAGTATAGAGTAAACTTCATTAAAAGCGTATAGTAATCAGACGCTGTACAGCTGATTCTAATTTTCTTGTTGCATGCAGCCTGACCGTGTCACAGAATTCTGCAAGAAAAACAAATTACAGCTCATTATAAGGGCCCACGAATGTGTTATGGATGGGTTTGAACGATTTGCCCAGGGACAATTGATTACTCTGTTTTCTGCAACTAACTACTGTGGTAAGTAAAATTTACAAGTATTTTGTCTTCGGTAGCTGGAATTAGCAGTCCTCATATTGAATACTACGCATATAGGGACGGCAAGCAATGCTGGAGCTATACTGGTAGTTGGCAGGGGTTTGGTTGTGGTTCCAAAACTAATTCACCCCTTACCACCACCCCTTCAATCACCTGAGACATCTCCTGAACGTGTAATAGATGAGGCATGGATGCAGGTGAGCATTTTGCATTTTATGATGTTATAACTAACTATAAAACCTTGTGCTAGACATATTTTTTACCTTGAAAAACAGTTCATTTCGTTTGCTGACTGATGGTTCTGCTTTTTTTAGGAACTTAACATTCAAAGACCGCCTACTCCTACTCGTGGTCGACCACAGCCTGATCTTGACCGCAACTCACTTGCATACATATGATGCATTACAACTTTCCAATGCAGAACTGCAATTTTTTTCTGGCTGGTTTGATCCTTCCCAACCCAGCATTAAACTTGATATCTGCCACCCATCACATCATACAATTCTTATGGTCTACTTGCAGAAGTTGAACCATGCCAATTCATTACAGATTGACAATAGTTATAGGTTTTGCCATTAGCCAATTGGCTGGTGGTTGATTGTTGTGTTCTAGATAGGGTTTGTAATATGTGTACAATTTAGTCCGTTGAAGAGATGTATAAGTATTTTCTGTTGTAGGGTTGGAAGTTGGTTGGTTAAGCATGTACATTGTTATAGAAAATAATGGCATATTTTTTGTTCTGATATGTGCTGTTCTTTTTCTTTGTTTTTTTTTTTTTTTTTTTTTGCTCGAATATTCTCAGATTGAGATATGTTTATAATCATGCCACTTTATTACGTTTTAAAGAAATCGCAATTGCACTGCAAGGTAGAGAGAACTAGCTACACTGAGGTGTTGAGAAGTTTTTAGAACATTTCTGAAGATGGCTTCTTCTGTGGCTCTGATGCCAGTACAAGCTTAAAAAGGCAATTGACGTTTCATTTCTGTTACTTGGGCTGAAAATGTATTTTCCAGTCAAAATTCTTACTTACTCACATGTATTAGCAGTACCAAAAATAAGTTCCAACCTCAAATGGGCATCAGAAGGCTAATGAAAATGAGGCAAGGTTAAAGAATTCTACCGACAAATGGCTAGAGTTTGGCTTATACATAGAAGACGCACAGAATTTTGATCATAAGAGAACTACTATGATAATCAACTGTTTTGTATATGCACAGCTATTATCACACTTGTTATTTGTGACATCTTCCTGAGTGCATTCTTAACTCACATCATTTCTAAATCCAAATTCTACTATGGCACTAGTCAATGTTGAATACAAATCCATTTCATACTAGAAGCAAAGATATGTCTATGCATACAAAAGCTAGGCACCTTAAAGTGTGCAATAGTTTATGTTGTAACAAGAAAACCCCATAGGCAGCAAAAGGGAAAATCAACTAAGGCATTGGTGGAAAAATGCGTGAATGTGGAGAAATCACAGCCTCCTGAATATACTTCTTCGAATTATTTGGATCGGGAATCCAACGAATCTCACTCATGTTTGGTGTCTCCACAAAGGCCATGGTGAATTCTCCCACCTTCTCTACCTTCCCTCTCTTGCCTGCCCTGAGTATAAGATTATTCCGGTGGTAAGAGAAAATGCCATTGGCTAGATGGATAATATCACTTGGCTCAAAAGCATCACATTCATCTCCCCAGAACTGAAAGTGAATTGCTGCTGTCTCATCAGCCACAAGTGCCAAGCATGTCTTATTTTGCCCTTCTAATGTTGCTCTTCCTTTCTCTAAAAGTATAAATTTTGTATCTATGTTATTTAGAGCAGCAGGCACTATGTCTTTGAGGGAAAGCATCAATCCTTTGCTACTGCCAGAACCTGTAGGCAGAAGATCTTTTTATTCACATTACCACAGTATCACCCAACTTCTGGTAAACTAAGAATCCAAGATACTAAAGAAGGAGTTCAGAAAGGAATGAAAAGCAAGACCTAATATACACTGCCAGCAGGCATTATACATGAGCAACATGACATTAGCTAAATCACTAATCTATTCAGTCATTTCGTCGTGCACCTGGTGCGCATACACTCCAACTGAATGACAAATGGGAGCAAAACTTAATATTTTGCTAAAGTTAAGAAAACTTTGAGATATAACAAATCAATAAACTAAAGTTTAACTTAGCAAAAATAAATAAACTAATTTTAAAGAACAAGAAAAAGAGAAAATTCATCAAAAATTGGAAAGAGAATGAGGAAGAAAAATGTTTACCTTTAAGAGGTGTCAAACTGGCGCTCTAGGGAAAAAGATTCATTGAGTGAATAAATAAGTTGGGATGCAATATAAGGGTTTATATTCCCATCTTTCCCGTCATAATTACAACCATTTGGGTATAATATGATTTAAATTTAATGCCTTCCAAGTACTTCTTTTATTTTCAAATTTCTTTTTCATAATCTAGTGGTACTTTTATCCTTTTCTTTTTGGGTATACTATTCTTTTATCTTTTGCAATGACAATGAAATATTATACTCAATGCAAACACAAAAACAAAATGGAAAAAGACGCGCCCTTTAAGGCTTTGACAGTTTAACCTACACATCTCTGAAATTTCTTCAACACAAAACGGCAAAAACCCTAAACCTCAAAAGTGTTGTAGGAATCTCCTTCAATGGCGGAACCCCACCAGTCCAAGACTTTCCCTGTGAAATCCAAGCTAAAACCTAAACCCAGAACCCCAAAACAAACACCAGAATCTAAATACTGGTCCTCCTTCAAGACCCAACAAATCCCTAACCTCATCTCCGTCCCTTCTTTTACATTCTCGCCCTCTCAGCCTTACTCCTTTGCTGCTGCTCACTCTGCATCTCTGTCAATCTACAGCTCCCAGACCCTCTCTATCAGCTCAACTATCTCTTCCTTCTCCGATGTCGTATCCTGTGCCTCTTTCCGCAACGATGGCCGACTCATTGCTGCCTCTGACCTCTCCGGTCTCGTCCAAGTATTCGACCTCAAATCCCGGACACCACTTCGTCGCCTTCGATCCCATACACGCCCAGTTCGATTTGTCCAATACCCGGTTCTTGATAAGCTTCATTTGGTCTCTGGTGGTGACGACGGTCTCGTTAAGTACTGGGATGTTGCGGGTGAGACCACGATATTGGAGTTACAAGGCCATAAGGATTATGTAAGGTGCGGTGACTGCTCCCCTGTCAATATGGAGATGTTTGTTACTGGTTCCTATGATCATACTGTGAAGCTTTGGGATGTGAGAGTGACCAATACTAAGTCGGTAATGGAGGTTAACCATGGAAATCCGGTGGAGGATGTGATTTTCTTGCCATCAGGGGGGTTAATTGCTACTGCGGGTGGGAATTCTGTTAAAGTATGGGATATGATTGGCGGTGGGAAACTTGTATTTTCAATGGAGAGTCATAACAAGACAGTCACTTCAATTTGCGTGGGTAGAATTGGGAAGGATAGTGGGGAGGAATCAAAGCAGTATAGGATTTTGAGTGTGGGACTGGATGGGTATATGAAGGTCTTTGATTATGCTAAGATGAAGGTTACACATTCAATGAGGTTCCCAGCACCGCTTTTGTCAGTTGGTTTCTCACCTGATTGTACAACTAGGGTTATCGGGACATCGAATGGAATCATATTTGCAGGAAAGAGGAAGGCCAAGGAAAACGTGGAGACTGAATCAAATGACTTTCTAGCTTTAGGATCCCGCCAAGAACCAGAGAGGCGAGTTCTGAAACCGTCATACTTTCGGTATTTCCAAAGAGGGCAAGGTGAGAAGCCATCAGAGGGAGATTACTTGATTATGAGGCCGAAAAAAGTTAAATTGGCAGAGCATGATAAGCTATTGAAGAAGTTCAGGCATAGGGAAGCCCTGGTGTCTGTTTTGGGCAGTAAGAATCCCGAAAACGTGGTAGCTGTAATGGAGGAATTGACAGCTAGGAAGAAATTGTTGAAATGTGTTTCTAACTTGGATGTGGAGGAGTTGGAATTGCTATTGATGTTTTTGCATAAGTATTCAACAATACCAAGATTCTCCAGTTTATTGATGGGTTTGACTAAGAGGGTTATTGAAATGCGGGCTGATGATATTAGAGTTTCCGATGCCTTGAAGGTTCATATTAGAAATCTCAAGCGGGCTGTTGAAGAGGAGATACGAATACAACTTTCATTGCAAGAGATACAGGGTATAATATCTCCTCTGTTGAAGATTGCTGGAAGAAGATGAATTTTTTTCCTTTTCTATTATTTGTAAGGTAATTTCTTATTGGCTACCTGTTTTTTTATTGTTTGTTTTCCAGGATTAGATTCCAATCCTATTGTGTTTCTTGAGAATTTAAAATTATCCAAGGAGTATTTTTTTTTTCTTACTATGAGAAAGCATTTTATTCCCCTCCAATATTTTGCTTCTTTCTTGTTCTGTGATGCTTTCAGAATACATATATACTTTTGGTTATTTCTGTAGTTATGTACCTTCTCACTGCAGAATTCTTTACTTGGTTTCCTGATCACAATACTTTAATGTGTGAATAAGCTAGCTGGGACCTTCTTAAAAGAGTCTGGTATTCCTAAGTTGATATTCAACATCTGTATAATCTGGTAGTATTGCTTAGTAATGTGAACCTTTATTTTTGGATCTCATAATTGAGCATGTAGATTGTTTCTTCCTTGAGTTGGCATTCTTCACATGATTGAGAAGAAAATTATTAGTGTATGCAATTTGTGATATTTCTAAGTAAATCTTCCACATCTAAGTGTGATAAGGCACCACTCTTGTGGTTAAAGTACTAATATTTCAATATGGCGTAAAATTTTTGGGGTCAATTCTCGAGTCTTTTGTCCAGAAATTTTTGTATCATGTGGCTGGAGGTTAACTTATTGGTTGTTCTTGTCTGGTTGAAGGTATCTCAGACTCTCGTTTGAAAGGACGGTATTTCATTCTTCTTTTTCCTTTTTCATCGAGAGCTTGTGAACAGAAAACTGTAGTAGAAGGCTTGCCATCAAGATTATAGGATGTACCATCAGCTGCAATAGATCTCAAATTGAAATGCATCCTTAAAACCTGTTGTTTGACTTTTTGAAATTCTATGCTGCAATTTTGCCTTTTCATTCATACTATTTGTTTGTTTACCAAGAAAAAGTTATCTCTATCTACTAGCGTCAGGGTTAACAGTACAGAGTACTGAACACACCATCAAAATAATGTCAAAAAGTTTTTCCCTTCAAATTGTTGATAGTCTAAGTGAAATTGCTTTACTTTGAATACTCCAGGCTGGTTAGAAATGCATGCAACAGTATAACAGAAATTATAATCTGTTTACACTTGTAAAAATGGTGAAAGATGATCAGTGCATTTTGTATGTCCTCTGCAGGAAACACAGGATGACAACAGTCTTTGTCATTCGTGAAGAACTTGTTGCCAACCATAATACCAGCACCAAATTTGCGGGTCATTTGATAACAAAATTCATCATAGACTTCAAACTCAGTTCACAAAAATTAGAAAGAATCTGATCCTGAAAGCTACGAATCTCTGCAATAAAATAAAATAAAACTAGCAAGAGTATATAATATTTGGTGTTCCTAGTTTAAGAAAAAGTCTGGACCTTAGTGTAAGGATGGTTATTTTCTTCCAATTTCATTGTTATTCTAGTTATGTCAATGTAACCTGTCTTTTCAGTTCTCTTGTTTTTTTTTAATAATATTTAATATTAGAGGGTTTGCTTTTTGTTTTTTCATTTCTGCTTTTTTGATTGAAAGGAAGAAGGGCGTGCTGATGCCAGTGCAGACGGTCGGATCGGATTTGGGGTTTTAACCAACCGACCCGACATAGTCGGTTTAATAAGAATGCAAACCGAGTCAAAGTCCTAAATCGGTATTTTAGAATGAAAACCGATTGAATTTTGGTTTCAATGAGGCGGGTCGTTGGTTTGGGCCTAGAGGTTGGCATTCAGAGTTTTCGGCTCATATTCATTTTTTTCAACATCTTATGTCCAATTTTTAAGCCCGTGATTATGCCAGAAACTCCAAGCTCAACAACAATGTCTTAATTTGGGCCCATAAATTAATTGTTTTGCCCAAAACCCGTATGCATCAATACATTTAAAATTTTTATACACCAATATACACCTAAAATACTTTACCTGGATACATTAATACATTTAAAAATATAACAAACATTTAAACAAGCATCATTCAACATATAAACTTACAAATAAACATACATGTAATAATAAAAAATATATATAATTTTCGGTTGGATTTGTTGACTGAATCTTCAACTTTTTGAGAATCAGAAAACTAACCCCACTGGATTGAAATTACAAAACCCCACCCACCTCGGTTAACATGGGTTTAGGCCGATATCACCAGTTTGCATGCTCACCCTTTAAGCTAAGCAAGATAATGTTGACTAGGGTGATGTTATATTATATAGTTGAATGAATTGTGCTTTTGAACTTTGAAAGTTTTTGAAATTGAGAATATGTGTTTTTATCGAGATTGTAATTTTAGTGACAACGAAAGTGAAATTAAATAAGCTATATTTTTATCATAATTGTAATTTTAGTGACAACAAAAGCAAAAGTCTTTAGTTGCTTTTGTGACTACGAAGGTTTTAAGTTTTAATTTTCTAAATTATCAACCAATGGTGTTTTAATTAATTTATATATATTTAGTCACGTTGGAGCTATAAAATTTATAAATAAATTTCTTTCAAGACCTACTAAAAAAGATTTAAACTCAAGAAAACAAATCTTATTAACCACTAGATAAACTAAAAGGAGTTCAGCTTCCAAATAACAAACTCAAATTAATATTGAAGCAAAACCATGTAATAGAGGTTATATCAAGTTATTTTAGACTAGTCATCAAACCGTCAGACATGGACAAGTTCACTGTCATGCATTAAATAAAAATAAATAGCTATCTTCAATTGGTTCGAATGTACAATGGAAGCAGGCATTTTATAACTTAATAACGAAGTTGTAAATGGCATATAGTGCCAATGGGTACACGGCCACTATAGATTTTGTTGCACAGGACGTAATCAATAAAGGCATTATTTGTCATCAGCCAAAAGGTGCTCAAAAGGGCATACAAGCAAAATCAAGAAGCACTGGCCATGGACTCGATCAGAAGCTGATATCCTTCAGGTATTGCAGTCTGCGTCTGCACACATTCTGCCAGTGCAGGAACATCAGCACTCACATCTAAGAACCTGGATACTAAGAGCAGCAAATGAAAGTCAGAAATCCGCTTCACAAATGGAAGACTTTTTAATCGGTCAAGATGATTCTTTAGTGCTTTCATTGTCACTGGAGCATTCCGGTTCTCAATGGGAAACGTTGATGATAGAGGGCCCTGCAATATTGTAAAACATCACTTAAGGTCCGAGTAAAGAGTAACATGGCAAGTAGAAAAAACATGAAGCAATGTCAAGCTAACATCTTGGAGAAGATTATTAAACCAAAGGATGATATCAAGAATCCAAGATATTAACATAAAAATTATTAAATCCTAAAGAATAACATCAAGATACTAAATCAATAAGTAGTCCATCTCATATCAATCTAATTCTGATTTATCAAATCAACAGGTTCTCAATTGAAATTGTCATTAACTTGAAATCCAATATCTGTCATGTATTTTTAGGAGAACAATGGTCAAGAACCTTTGCCCTATCCAATCCATTTTGTGGGATTCATTTATTTCATTTCATAATCTTGCTTTCTATGAGTAAAACTACGTAATTACAAAGTGACAAATAGAAGATAAGAGACAAGGTGAACTTTATTTAAAAAAACTGCATACAAGATCTGTTAACAATCCACCAATTGAAATTGGTCTCCACAACCAGAGACTAGGGTTAGGGTTAGGGTTATTATTTCATCATTACAACCACTTAGTATGAACTCCCAATTATTGTCATATTTAAAACTAAGGTTGGATAAAATAAAGAACCTATAATTACACAATGATGACCAATAGTGAACCAAATCCAATGACTTGATTAACATGATTGGTCAAATAATACATAGTAAAATTATCTAGATTTGCAAGCATGTGAAATCTTGATTTGCAGCAACCATGAATACCAAAAACAGAAGCCAGTTTTAACTAACAGATACAATAAATAAGAAACTATTCAAGGAATATTCACAGATTTCATAACTATTTGTTTGAGAAAGTCCTTCCATGTTTGATGGCTTTTTTTAGGGATCATGCTTTTTAACATCATACCCCTGAAGAGGTATATATACTTGTGTAAGAAGATAGAACTTCAAATGAAATGAAGGAACTAGGTGGATCTTGTATAAGCTATGTGTACTCTCATTTCTATCCACCATTACACTCTTAACACTCATTGCTATGTAGGTTATACAAATCTAAAAACGTGAGAAATAAAATATAGCTTGATCCAATATATGCAAATAGCTTAAGGTGTTGGCAAACAAATTGTATAGAAGTTTTTATGTGGTTCAATTTGATATCATGAGCTCAATCCAAAATATTATGTTTAGCTCATCATGTAACTGCATTTAGCAATGTCAAAAAATAAATATTTTGGGATATTTCTTCGCAACATTTATTTTTCCTTAATAATGCAAACCATGTGCTTTACTTCGCTGAAGCTCACACCTAGCGTTTCCCTTTGGTCCTGTATCTCTCCCCAGTAGATCCAGTGCTTCCCATAAATTCAGTCAAAGCTCAAGCCAAAGAATAAGTTCCAAAATGTGTCAATGAGTTATTTCGGCAGTAGTCTACAGATTTAGGGGCAGTATTGTTGACTGTTATATGTTAATGTAAATAAGAGCAAGATAATGTGAGGGTGTCCCAACACCTATGAGGTATTAAGCTGATGTTACAAGGACTTGATGCACATTTGATGTGCTCAGTTAGATAATAGCATGAAGCGAAATAAATACAACAACCATCTACCAAAAGAAGACAAACACACATGAATGCAAAGCAACAACAATACCACACATGGCATAGAGACAGAAAGATGAGCAAAATAGTGAATCACATACCTGATGATCGAAAATTTTTACCACCAGCCAAAAAGAAATCATTATCAACCTCTTTGATATCCTTCACTCCAACAACGACATCCTTCTTCATTTTGGACAACTTAGGATCATCATTTTCACCAATCTCTGTCTCAAACCAACCTTCCTTGAACAATCTGATACACATATCACTAATCTGAAATGCCTCAAAATGAACATCTGCTCCCCCATCCTCGTTCACCTCCAACTTCACTAGAGCCGTCACCCACTCATTCAATCCACTCTCCGAGTGAAATTCTGCAGCCTGAAGGACTTCCTTATTCGATAAAGTATAGTCCTTTTTATCCTGACTGATGGTCTGCGTGAATATAAACCCAACTTTCCGCATCCCCAACCCCAAAGCAATAGCTTCCACTAACTTTTCCTCATCAGGGTCTCTGAGAAGCAACAAACTCTCCTCCGTCCCCTGCTGAGGCGGCTCATATATAAAATCCACCTCAACCTTCCCCTCCTCCGACACAGTTCCGTACATAAACCCACCCCTTTTGACTGCAAAAGCTAGCTTTTCGTTCACATAATGCTGAAAGGTGCTTGCACAGTCGCGGTCGAAGGATACCAACTCGCAATGTGGATTTTCTTGTCGGGTAACTCGCATCTGCTTAGCGATTAAATCATCCACGGTCATCTTACGGCCGAAGGAGCCAGCTGGGTTGATCGGTGGTCCAGCAACAGTGCGCTCACCCTCGTATGACAAAAACAAAATCGAGCCATGAGAGAGATTGAGAGCAGATAGAGGAGTATTGAGATTAGACATGTCGGTGAATCGGAGAAGATCTTCATGGGTTTTAGCGAGCAAAAGGTTTTGGTTTGTGGAAAGGGTTTGATTATGTAGAGGAATTTGAAGCTGGGATTGGATCAGAGATTTGAGTTGAGAAACAGTGCTGTGAGGATTATCAACGGAGACTCGCTCCAAGCCGTCGCGGCTTCGAATTCTGAGCATCATGGTGAAAACGCTACAGTAAGCTTTTACAGAAAACAAAAATCCTTCAAAGGGATTGGAGGGAAGGTGTAGAGGTTTTTCAATAATGTAAGATAAGAAGGTGATTCACAGTTGGAGTTGGAGTAGAATTGAAACGTATTGAAGTTTCTGGTTGGGGAATTTCTTTCTTGTTCTAGTAGAAAACTACACAAAGGGGTTGAGGCCTAGGGCAGGAATACTTGAGGAAAGGTAAAATAGTACATCATACTCCAAGGTCACGTCACCTCCCAATATTTGGGGCAGCATGGAAAAAATTTGGTCTAAGATTAATGGATTAAAACGAATATATTAAATTTATATGAAATTAATTTCTATTATCAATAAGTAACTGTGATTGTTGAATTAAGAGACTTAGTGTGATTTAGTGTGATTTTTTTTTTTTTTTTGTGAGTGAATGACAATTATTAAGATGAAATAAATATAATTTTGTAAATAATTACTAGCTATAAATTAAATAGCTAATACAATTATACTACAATAAATACGATAAATTTTTTATCTTATTTATTTGACAACACTAGTTAAATAAACTCAATAAATATTGTTTATATATGTATAAAAAAACTCATCAACTTGTGAAGATATATAACTCTGTGATTTTTATAGCTTAGATTTAGATTCGTACACTTTAGATAAACACAAGTAAGACTAAAACTTGTGATTGCTTAAAAAATACCTAGCCGAGGGTTTTAAAGCTCATTTGTTGCCACCCCTAAATTCATAAAATGTCTGTCCTCTCTAATTTGCATTATTCCCTTCAATTTATTCTACAAGGCCCAAAGTCCTCCTACTTGTGGCCACTTCCTTAGTTAACAGTTAGCAGACAAGTTGAAACTGGAATTGGAAGCAGGAGGGAGATGGATGAACTGAAAAAGTGGCAAAAAAAAAAAAAAGCACTTAAGACACACAAAGGTGAGTGGGACCCTTATTTACTGTTCTTTCCCACTTGTTAGTTTCTAATTGAGTGTTTATCTGACAAGAATCACAGGGGGAGAGACGTATAGGTTGACAAAATCCAAAATGGCCCGCTCCTTGTCCCATTAAAATTTTGGCCTTCCATATATTTGAATTTCATTTTCCAAGTAAATAGGGTATGTCATGATGCCCTTATGGATTCTTGGAAATAAGTGAATTTTCAACATTCAACCACATCAATCAAATGAAAGTATATATGTTTGTGCATTTGGTGGTAATTATCTAAGAAGAAAGTTTTGCTTTTATATAAATCAAACTTGAAAATTTAGAGATAAAAAAAGAACTAACATAATTGTTATATAATCATAAGTTTGGAATAAAACTTTGATAAACGCTAGAAATCAAATAATTAATGTTCTATCTTGAAAAAATATTATTTGATAAACAGTTAAATTGTAGTAACTATTTAAGATATATATTATAAATATGAATAAAAAATTTATAAGTAATTTATATATAATTAAGAATTGATTAAACTGTTTTAGACATTGGAATTTATGACTTCATTTAGTAATATGGTGAGTAATTAAAAATTATAAGTAATTATTCATAAATGTATGCTTACTTGTCAAAAAACTCGGGGTGATTGAAGCTGAGTTGAGAGGAAAACCTTGACTACCTGCATGGCATCTTTGGTAATTTGTCTTTTATATGAAGGTTAAATTGGGTGGAGCACTGCAGATAAAGGAGGCACTCAAATGGAATTTGAAACGAGTGGCCGTTTGAACTCCAAAACAAGCTTCGAACTTCAATGCAACACAACAAAAGCCATTGTAAGACATCCTGAAATTTCAAATCTTTCTAGTAGCAGAGAGAAAGTGTGAGTGAGAGAGAAGAGGGGCTCTCAGTGCTAGTCTCAAAGATAAGAGATGACAGGGCTTGTGATGGTAACAAAGGGTAGTGGATGTGGTGGTGGTGGTGGTGGTGGGAGTGGGAAGGGAACCAAAGGAGAAAAACCAACAGAAGAGGAGCAGAACCAGCTCTCACTGGTGGCGCTTGTGGTAGCAGCTTTAAGAAAATCCATGGTTGCTTGTCGTGTTGATCAACGGGATGATGTGATCTCCGCTGTACATCATATGGAGATCGGGTGGCCAATGAATGTTAGGCACATTACACATGTCACATTCGATCGCTTCAACGGATTTCTGGGTCTGCCTGTTGAATTTCAGGTTGAGATACCTGGTCGAGTTCCCAGTGCTAGGTAATAAAAATCTTGTTTTTATGCCTTGGTGCTCTTGAATTTGTAAGGATTGATCTGGGTTTTGCTTAAAATGCTTAATTTGTATTCCTTCATTTCATTCTATTGTGAGATTTGGGAGAGAGAGAGATGAAGAGATTTAGATAGAAGCTGAAGCTTTAGCTGCATTTGAAATAAGTGACTTGAAAGTTGAAACATTACTACCAAAGATTTAGCAACAAGCATAACTTGGAGTAAGTAACCATAGAAATCCTGAGCTGTACATTATTAATCAAGGTTTGAACTTTCTTTGAAGAATGACAAATGTAATTGATAAGAAGAAGAAATAACTCAGTCTGCTAGTTCTATTAAGCTCAGCAGAACGGTGTCTTCTATCTATGAAAGCAAAAAAGGATGAAAAATTCAGATCTTGGCGCTCTCTTTTTTATGCTTTTATGCATTTAAGAGACTATACGAACAATTTAAATCTTAGTCAGTACTCAGTAGGAAGGAGTCCCTACCCAGGAAACTGAATTGAAGGGGAATCCTGTTGAATTCCCTAGTCCTTGATATATTCTTGCAATCATGGGTGGATTTGGGATTTGTTTTCACACATCTATACGTTCCATTCTATGCTTCTGTTAGCCATAATGATCTTCTATAAAATTGTCTCAAATACATGCACCAAAAATTTAACAGAAATGACTCTCTTGTTCTATTTTTGAGTTGATCTTTATCCATGTCTGCTGCATAATTCTGACCTAAAAATCATCTGTTTTTCAGTGTGAGCGTGTTTGGGGTCTCAGCAGAGTCAATGCAATGTTCTTACGATTCAGAAGGAAATAGTGTCCCAACTATTCTCTTGCTAATGCAGGAAAGATTATACTCACAGGGAGGCCTAAAGGTACAAATTATATGATATATTGATGGTGCTTCAAATTTCTATCAGTTCTCAATAAACTGTTTTTCATTTCCAAATGGTTTTGCAGGCAGAAGGCATCTTCCGTATAAATCCAGAAAACAGCCAAGAGGAACATGTTAGGGATCAGTTGAACAGGGGCATTGTGCCTAAGGACATTGATGTCCATTGTCTGGCAGGGCCTAATTAAAGCTTGGTTCAGAGAGCTTCCTTCAGGAGTTTTAGATGGACTTTCCCCTGAACAAGTTCTTCAATGCAACACAGAAGAAGAATCTGTTGAGCTTGTAAAGCAGCTAAAGCCAACTGAAGCTGCATTGCTCAACTGGGCTATTGATCTTCTGGCTGATGTTGTTGAAGAGGAGGAATACAATAAAATGGATACAAGAAACATTGCTATGGTTTTTGCTCCAAACATGACCCAGGTTTGTACAGAAACAAGTATCATTTTACACAAGAGATATGGTCCATATGGATGATTACCCTACAATGCATATAGTTTCCTAATTATTTAGCTTGTTATTTATTTTGATTTTCTTCCCCTTGTTCAGATGTCTGATCCTCTGACGGCTCTGATGCATGCTGTTCAAGTGATGAACTTACTTAAGACCCTGATCACAAAAGCACTAAGAGAACGTGAAGAGACTGAAACAGAAGGATACTCACCCTTGTCGTCTCATTTATCTGATCGCCAATCTGAGGGTGAATATGATAGTCAGCAAGAAATGGATACCGGAAGTGAATTGAGAGGTGACAGCTCAGATTATGAAGAGCATGCTCACTACAGCCAAAGCAGTGAGGATGAAGGGGAAGCTGAGTCACTAAGTGAGATAGAAAAATGCTTCTTGAGGCAGTTCGAGAATAACAGTAGTACCATAAATAGTTTCTTAGAAGAACCTGCAGGATATTTGGAGGGTGAGTATGCAAGTCCAGGAAGTTGCTTGAGATTGAACATTGAATCTTGTATGTCGGTTCCTGATAGAAAAATTGGGAATTTCCACTTGAGTACAAGTAAAGGAGAAAATTTGAGGACAAGTCTAACTGCTACGGTTTCAAATGTTGATGCTGGTAGCCCATCAATATACTGTTCAAGCACGAATGATGTGGAGATGATGGATAAAGTAACAGATTCAATTTCACCCATCCCATTGTTAGCATCTAGTTAACAGATTCAGTTTCATCCATCCCATTTTTTTACAGTAGAGTATTTTGTTTCAGATTTTAGATTTCACACTCTACAAGCATTGTTGCTTTTGTACATCTGTAGATGCAGTAGGAAGTGTTTGCTTGTTTTGTGGATTGTGGGTAGTGCTTGTCCTTGTTTTCTATGTTTCAGTGCTGAAAATTTCTGACTGACATTTTCAGATTGGGATGGGTTACCGTCAGAGGTGTATTCCCAGTTTCAATGTTTCACACACAGTTGAAAGTCTGAGTTGACTAAATTTTAGGGAGCTTTAATGATTTCATCTGCGATAGTGCTTGTCATGTTTTCTCATTTTCATGTATTGTAAAATTGTATTGAAAATGATTCAGATTTAGTCACTGTACTATGCTGAAGTGGGATTTGTTTTTCATAATTATTGGAATTAAAGCAAAATCCTATATTACATACATTAAAGGTGAATCCCTAGTGGCTGTAGGATTATTTATTGCATCAAAAAGATGATTATTTTCTTTGAATCTGGGTGGTGGAATTGGAAGATCTGACTGTAAGTGGCTGTGGGACTACCAATAACCACTTGTATGTCTTAAGAAATTATTAACCTTTTTCATACTAGCATGCTTTTCTGCAATCAGGCTTGCCTACTTTTTCTCCTCTGTTTCGGAGAAAGGAAACTTAAGTTTCTGCAGCCTGCCCACTTCCTTAATCTCCTCAATTCTTTTCTGGCCAAGTTCTACATGTAATAGGTGGTATCTTGAACACCAAATATAACTAGACTACCGGAATGAGGTAGTTCTAAACTTAACTAGACTACCGGAATGAGGTAGTTCTAAACTTCTACTAACTCCTCTCTGAAAAGCCAAACCAGATCCCAGATCTACTTTTGATAGGTTACAAAACAAAGAGAATAGGCCCAGAATATTAAGCTGGTTGCAAAGTGGCAATAGTTAATTGAGCAATATACAATTTCTTTTGCTAAAAGAGCAATATACAATTGTAAGCATTTAATCACAGAATATGTTAAATCTAACTATCTCCCTACCACCAGACGTGTAGTTCAAGTGGTACCGAGCTCTACCCGGATGTCTTCTTATCCAGATTCAAATATGCCCTTTAGATATTGGGCTATTATACTCAACATTCCTCTCTTATCTGTAGGCAATAAAACAAAAACATCTCCCCAACATTATCGTTTTTCTAAAACCGGATGGGGGAAAATAAAAAGAGGAAAAATAAAAATCCCAGAAAGGGAAACACTTTAAGATGCCAAGCAAGCTTCCCAAAATCGCCTGTTCTTTTCCATCTCATTCACCTCTTCTGGAATCGAATCAACCGAAACACTTGTTTCATGGTGTTCTGGATGAACATCATCTCGATCAGCATACCATGTTTGATCATGAGAAACATCATCTTTCTCCTCATTTTTCTCACCATCACATTCATCATCAACATCACCAGAATCACAACCATTATTGAAATCACATATATCATAGCTGCAGGATTCAGCATCGTCATCATGAACATAATCTGCCCATTTGACAAACTCACAGCCAAATTCATTCATGGTAGGATCACAATTAACCTCTGAATCTCCAGTGGTTTCAAAGAGCATGAATGAACCCATCTCACAGTATATCTGATTTAGATTTTGTGAGAACTCTTCAAGTACTGTTTGCATAGCATTAAGCCTCCAACTAGTTACATTATAAAACATCAAAAGCAAAAAAAAAATGCGCTGCCTTGTTTGACACTTTATAATTAAACAATATGTTGGCAATCAGTTGTGATCATTATTAAAGAAGTTTTGTCTTCTAGAAGGAGTACAACAAGTGCATGCCAGTCTTCTAGAAGGAATGGCAGAACATCGTTTAACATGGATGGATTATCTTGATCCTCTAGAAGACTCAACCCATTTGCTGCCATCTGTCCTGCCCCACATGATCATGGATGTGGTAAAATTTTGGATTTTACCATTATTTTTTTATTATTTAATAATTAAATATGTCAGACTAATTTATATGTATAGACTAATTACTTTTTTGATATAGTCAAAAAATAATCACATTATAAAATTTAAGAAAATTTTACTTTTCAAAAAAATAAAATTAAATCAAGTAACTTAACAATTAAACACATATTTTTGGTTATTATGCCAACTCCTTGAAATATGCACTAGTTTTGATTTTTAACAAATACCTTGGAAGTATATTATCTTACACCAATGATTTTGGGAATTCCGTGTTGATATTCAAATATTTACCCAAGTTGAATACTTTTTGTAAGCACTGCAAATAATTCAACGAAGCCGACCTCATTTTAATTAGTTCAATGAGTCACAACGATTCACCAACCAATTCAAATGTCACTAAAATCGGCTATTTAGTATATGCCAAATTGCCAATCCATCGAAAAGAAATAAAAAAATAACCACCCGTGTAAAACATGAAATATGATCCGTATATAACCAACTAAACTTATAAATGTCAAAGTTTGGTCTCAATGCTAAACAATAATAACTTAGTGACATCTCATCAAAATTATAGAATTTTTTAAAATTTAAATATTGATTAATGATTTATAAGATAATTTAATCTCTTTCAACTTCTTCTCTAAGACCAATTAAACCCTGTTTGTCTCAAAAAAAAAAAAAAAAAAATTTGGTCAGAATAGCTAATAGTTGGGATATGTTATTATCCAACTTATCCAAAGTCGTAAGAAATATTCCTCTCTATTCAAGACAAATTCTGATCCATAAAGTCTACCTGAATGAGTTAGACCACATTTATTTATTGCACAGAAAATATTTGAGTTGAAAAAGAAAAAAAGTAGAATATACATGTTAAAATTTCAGATGATTTTTGCAAGCTTGATATTTGAGGTAGGCAGCAGCGCACATTGCTATAATTAGCCACTGCTGTCTGTATCCAGCCAAATATAACGTAAGCAAAATGAATACGTAAACAACGTTTTGTTGGCTCTGCATCCTAATCACCAGCGACACTAGTGTAACCTCTTGATCCCAGTGCTCATAAATGAAACTATTCTCCATAATTAGTTATGAAACTACTGGAACAAAAGAATTGTAACTCTTTCATCCAAGATGTTACATCAAATTATAATACAACGAATACATTGGGAGGGAAAAATCAATAAATTAATGATTAATGTCTAAAAGAATTCTTCATGATACACAAATTACAAATTGTATTAACATCGGATGAGCCATGAATTACAAAGTGGATATTCTATACTGTTCCAATAATCATCCTGAAATCAGTAAGGTTTATTGTTCTGTTTGTCTCTCTTAAGCTGAACTTTTAGCTTCTTGCCTCCTAGTTGGTATCCATTCATCATACTAATGGCAGATTGAGCAGCTTCTGGTGAGTCATAACTGACAAATCCTGCAAATGTGGTGTGGGCTGATCAGAGGCAAAAACTCTATACTACTCATGCTAGATTCATTAATCCATCCAGTTTGGCTTACCAAAACATTTGCTAACACCAGTTGTTTTGTCGACGAAAACTTTAGCACTCAAGACCCTACCAAATTGTTGAAAAGTATTAGCAAGCTCTTCATCTCCAAATTCTTGAGGTATGTGACAAATAAATAGATTAGCGCCAGGTGGACCTAAGTCAGAGAAGATTTCATAATTACCAAAATACCATCAAGAAGAAGTAAAATAAATAAGAAGGATTTGATAATAACCTTCAACCTGGCCCCCTGGACTCCTACTGGTGCCTGGAGATGTTGTAGAGTGGTTGTTCACACCTGCAGGTGGCACTGAACCAGATGAACCACTCAATGGCCTAGGACTTACCATTCCTCCATGATATGCCATTGGATGGTGCAGACCTGGATAAGAGCCAATATAACTTGTGGGAGGCACATGATAATTTCTAGAGTTCATACTGGGGACAAGGTCAGGCCGAAGCGCATTTCCTTGGTTAATGGGAGGTATCATATTATGGAAACCAGGTTGATTTTGCATTGGTGGCAAGCGGTATGACATAAGTCCATAAGGTCCAGGAGCCTACAAAAGGAAGAGGACGATCATCACAAAAATAAATCTCCATGAAAGATCAAAACATGAGTAAAAATGTTTCAGATAAAAAGAGAGGATAAATGCAGTGATAAAAATATTGACGAGTCCATCAAGTAAGAAAATAACATATTAGCTCATAAAACGTAAATGATGAAGAACCAACCTGATAACCATATCCATTGTAAGGAGGAACATAACCCATTGGCAGAGCTGCAAATAATGATGGATGCTGTGAATCAGTATTCGGCACATTAGAAGCCTGAGACAGTGCTTTCTGAGCCCTTCGAGCTTGCCTTTCTTTTTCAGTATCTGCCCATTTGACAACCAAAGGAACAGTAGAACCCTAGCAGAGCAAAGCACAATCAGATTGCTGATCTTTTGATGGATGAACTCATCAACATCAATGCCATGTCCTTTTCATGTATAAATATGCACGTATTTAGAATGTCAACCACAATACATAAATAAGGTTGACCTGAAATCATGCAGTTTGACCTGCCACTTCAGTTAACAAATTGGTTACTAGGAAAGAGAGTTGGATCATAAAATTAGGGACCTAAACAATTGATGTGCATGATGGGGATGTATGTATGTCATTTGGATGTCAGAAAATTTATGTTTTCTATATTTTATATAGTTAAACCTTAAACTCAAGTTTTGAGGTTACGTTTGACAAGATCTGATCTTATAAGAATCAAGCTAAGTCAAGCTAGGCCCATACAAGCCTTAATTTCCATGCTCCATTCAATGCACATACTTCAATGAGCCAAGCCTTGGCCTTGCAATATCCTACATGATCCAATTTATGGTACAAGAGCCAGATAAACCTTACTAGTCAGAGGAAGCTTAATTAATTAACAAAACATAGTAAGTGTTGGTACTTCTATAAGAAGGCTACCTAAGCCACTATACCAAATGTTCACCTTTCCAACCAACAGATTTTGTGGTTAATTGCTGCTTGAAGATAAAGGATGCTACAATAACAGTCACGTTTACAACTAAAATCGTAATTATGCACAGTTTCAAAGAACGTAATCTTTAGTTCTACTTCTACCTAATACAAGTAATCATAAGCATGCAATGATATACATCAAAGCATATAAGGGGTAAAGTTTAGAGCCACCTATTTGCACATGAAGTATCCGCAACTATGATCTTTAATGCCACTAAATTCACAAATAATTTGAACATGTTATAACAGTTACAACTGCAATCGACATCAATATTACAACTTTCCTCACGTGACCAATCCACATAATATGGATTACTAAAACATAGTTGCCAACAAACAATTATGCAACCTGCTCCAAGAGACAAATATAAAACCTACAAAATCAGGGTAATCATTAGCCAATTGTAATACTTCGCACACCTCCATTCTATGCTTTCCATTGATTGCCTCTAGGGCAGCCAGAGCTTGTTCCTTAGTCTCGTATTTCAAAAACGCGCACCCTGCCATTGTAGAAAACTGAAAATTTATTACTTTTTTGCAAGACAGAAAACCAATTAGAATACAGGATTACTTAAAATACAAGAGCAGTAACTTTTTTTTATTTTTTTGATACAACACAAAAGCAGTACCTTTACTTGTTTGCTGAGAACCTCTTAAAATTTGTAAGTCCTTTATGTTTCCATAGTCAGAGAAGAGAGCAGAGACATCAGTTTCGGAAACATTCTTTGGAAGCATCCCAATGAAGAGCTTGTGTTCTGGAGCCAAAGACAATATTAAATTACCTACAATGGAACATGTCCTAAAGAAGTAGGAATAATATTCAATAACGAACAGAATGCAAAAAGAGGGAGAACTGGACAGAAGCAGTTCATAAACTCTTATCTCAAGTACAGAACATGAATTAGAATAATGAAAACATTGCATATTACACCTAGCCTTTCCAACTCGCCATCCGCATACTTCACTTGCAATGGACTAGATGCCTGAATTGAACAAAAAGAACAGGACCTCTTCCAATCAGAGTGAGAATAACATGACATCACACAATAATGAAAACAAAAACTATCTCAAGTAATTAAGAACTCAAAACACTAGACTTTCAAGTTTACAGTTCAGTTTATTTATGCATCTTTCAGTCAAACAGAGACCAACTCAGAAACTTGCTGGGCTAACCACTTGAAGTCTAGCAAGGGCTATATGTCTATATGGGGCCATCCCAATCTGTCTACAACCCAGGTAAGAAAATTTCCAAAATTGCATAAGAACATATCTTCTATAACAAGATTTAGTTATCCAAATAAAATATAAATTCCGGAATCCTAACAAGTCAAAAGCTCATGTAAAATTGGTGCTTAGCGGCTGCATCTGTCATCACTAACGACAATTCAGATTACATAATCATATCTGTAGAATCTAACGGGTCTATGTTATGAAAAACCACTGGTTATAAACATTCAGGAAGGTTGCTTTTCTGCATGGCAAATAGTCAATGCAGTAGCTAACTTAATCCGATCATGTCCCAAGAAGTAAAAAAATAAAATATGAATTCACGAATCCTAACAAGTCAAAAGCTCATGCAAATAGGAGCTTAGCGGCTGCGTCTGTCATCACTAACAACAATTTAGATGACATAATCATGGCATCTGCGCAATCTAATGGGCCTACTTTATGAACAATCATTGGTTATTAACATTCACAAAGCTTACTTTTCGTGCCAAATAGTCAATGCAGCGGCTAACTTAACCACGTCCAAAGAATGTCAGCCTTATAATTATCAAAATTTTATTAGCCTGAAACAGCAACAAATACAAACTTACAAACTACTATCAAGGGAAAATGCTGATGGAGTTTATAAGTTTTCAAATCCAAATGTAACAAGGATAAAATAGTAAAGTCATTATGCTTATAAATACTCCCCTTTTCTATGTTTCTAAATAGACCACAACCATCTTGAGACTTGACAGCTATTTTCCTCTCACTTAACTCTTTCCAATACTAGTACATTCTTTTTCTCTCACTTTTCTTTCTTCTGGAACAGTTATTGCATTAAAACTAGTGTTCCCTCCATTTTAAAAGATTGGAGGGGCAATCTCCTTGTGATTGTTCTATTATATCTAAATTCTCATAGTAGTAATTTATTTTCAGTCTTCGGTTTCCTGATAGCTATAAGTTTCATATCTACATCTGTATGGATGTATTTATTATAAGATCCAACAATTAAGTAAACTGATCACAATTTTGTTTTTTCTTCATCGCAACCATAAAATCCACAAAAAAAATCTTTAAAGAAATTAATTAAACTGGTTTTGGAAATTCATATCTACCCTTATTGGTTGCCAAAGTCGAATGAGATATAATGTCGGATATAAATATAGTGGACTGTATCACAAGAGTAGAGAAATAACCCGTGGGGCATATACATTTTTTCCTTTTGTCTTTATGGCTTTCTCTTTGATAAGTACTCAGGTCAGAATACTTAAGTTTTACTGGGAATTCAGTTTCGAGATGTGATGGGCAAGTGTCACCAAAGGCTTAGCTAAAATTAGACAGCTGTATTTCTTCCCAGATTTAGATACTTATAACCATCATTAAATCACTGGGCCGTGATTTATTATTTCATCACAACGGTTCAATTTTCAAATAAGCTACACTAACAAGAAAGGTACAAAATCAAAACCTCTACACATATAGCAAGATCTCACTAACCCCAGGTAGCGTTTTCTTATTATGACATGCATTGACCGCCTTATCTGCTTCCTGCCTCGACGGACATATTACAAAGCAACACCCTGCAACCAAGCACTCCCAAAACCCCCCAGAAAATTAGGGTTTGAATGAAGCCAAGCAAAATCAAACTTCTTAAATCTCTAATCCAATCTTCCAAAACACGTAAAACTCACACATTTGAAAATCAAAAGAGGAGAATGCAAGATTTGTAGTATGAAATCAAGCAAAAAAAAAAAACCTCGAGAAGCACGAGTAGTTTTATCCTTGATGATGTTGACCTCGTCTACCAAAGCAAACTCTTTGAACATTGTAAGAAGCTGAGCTTCTGTCATATGCTTCGGCACTTGACCTACAAACAGTTTCACGCTCTCTTCGTTGGAATCTCTCTCTTTCTTCTCTTCCGCCATCAATGTCAAAACTCTCCCTCTGTCTCTCACTCAGTCAGTCAGTTTCTCTCTTTCCCTTACAAGCTCTCTCTAAATTTTCTCTCTCTCTCTGCTTGGGTGGAGTCGCCGCAGGGAAATTGGGGTTTTGCTGGATGGCAAAGTTGGATCTTCGATAATTCTATTATAATTAAAAAATACAATTTGGGGTCGTAAGTGGAGTTATTTACGGAACTGCCATGGAAGCTGGTTAAGAAAATCATTATGAACGAAGACACTAGTACAGTTCAGAGTCCCCAAAAAGATATGAACTTCCAGTTGTGTATGACTGAAATTATAGTAAAACCCCTTACAAGGGTACAAATATTCGTATCGATAGTTAGGGTAATAAAGTAAATACAACAAAAGGGTACGATGGTAGTTTAGCTTGAAAAACGAGGTATATAGATACGTACGCCAGACTGTCCCGCCAAGACAGTGCACGAGCACGAGGATTAATGCTCTCTTTCTTGTCTCCTGCTTATATTCAGGAGCAGTTCTTTGCTTCTACTAGTACATATCCATAGACGGTTCACAAATATACTACCTCACTAAATTATCCAATTTGTACAATTTTATTTTTTCTTATTATCAAATGGGTCTGACTCAGATTGCACACAATGTAGCAAATCTACGTTTATTTTATTCTCACGAATTTTTTCAATGAGATTTGAATTACTAAATCAATGAAAATATCACATAATTTAGGTTAATAATCTAAAATATAAAATCTTCCAATATCTACTGAGTTGGATGATCTAATTGGTCAAAATTTTAGCAAAAACAAAAGAAATTCTTTATAATATTACTGTTATTGATTCCATGATTAACATTTTTTATAATATTTTTTTGGTTACTCAAGCTAATATTAGAGAATTAATTGTTTTTCTCAAGACAATCAAATGAGTATACTTTCTTCATCATTATGCCAACTTTTGAATATTTATTCTTTATTTTTGTTAATACATATCCTCTTATTATAATATTGTCATATAATAACAAGTTTGAGTTTTGAGTGTGATTGTTAAGTATTATTTGTAAATTAATTCTCTCAATTTAAAAAGTGATATGTTCTATCTCAAAACTAACATGTTGACTTTCTATGTTCTATCTCAAAATCAGACTGAGTTACAATTTTATGTTGTTCAAGCTTATGTGTGTGTGTGTTTTTTATTACAACAAAAATAAGAATGAAATTGTTAAGAGGACAAACTTGTGGATCTTTTTTCTATGTAAAAGATCATTTATTCAATAAAATTTATAGATTAGCAAGTAAATTGTATCCTTAAAATGCCAATTATAAGAGATGTTATTTTATATAAAAAAAGGCAAAAACAAACAAACAGGGAAGTGAGAACATGAGAGCACAAAAAGAGACAATCCCCAAGTTTCCCGTTTTGTTAGAATGAAGAACAATGATATTTTTACACAAACAACATAAATAACACCAAAACCCAAAAGGTATCATTTCCATTCCTATTCAAGCAAAATATTATTTATTTAATTTTTTGGTATCTAAAAAAAATTATAAACAAAATTAACAACGGCCTTACTTGTTAAATTTTTTATAATATTTATTAAAATAATTAAATATAATTTTAATATTATTAATGTTTAAATTATTATTTTTATTATAACTTAACAAATATTTTTAAGATATTCATTATGTATATTCATAAAATAATTAAAAAGAGATAAATTATTTTTCTAAACTCTCAAATCATGATAACGAAATCAAAAATAGTCACTAAAAATATCATAAAATAACTTGAACTAAATTCAACTTATGAGCATATTGAAAGTAACAACTGCCCTTGTTAAAAAATTTATAATATTTATTATAGTAATTGAATATAATTTTAATATTATTAATATTTAAATTATCATTTTTAAAATTTTAATTTTTAAATATTATATTTATTATAACTTAACAAATATTTTAAGATATTTATTATATATATTCATAAAATAATTAAAAAGATATATATATTTTTTTTTCTAATCTCACTGAGATAAAAAATAGTCACTAAAAATACTATAAACTAACCCGAACCAAATAAAAAATAAAAAAAGCACTTGTTACCCAATCTGAACTATATAAATATTGTAATATATATTATAAAATGCCTCAGATTTATCAACTATCATTATTTGGCAGCCACTATATAGAAAGCTAACTGTTTAGTGGGACCCTTATCTGCATGCCACGTACTTAGAAATATCTCAAGAGTCAAACTGCTTAAAGTGGGCTGACAGTGACATTATTTTGCTGTGATGAGACGGAATTGGGTTGGGCCACTTTATTGACTACAGAAGCATTGGCCAGAAATAGAATCTTTTTGGGGGGGGGGGGGCGCCTATCAAGCAGTTGTTTAAGATCAAGGTCAAATACCAAAGTTCCCACAATTTTGCCCACATCAAGTCGATGACTATAAACAGTCTCAGACCAAGGTCAATACCTAGGTTCACACAATTTTGCTCACATCAAGTAGATGACTATAACCAAATCATCAACTCTGTAAAATCTTTTAGTTTCCTTCTAAGATTTCAGATTAAATGTCACATTCATTAGAAATAGATAATTTAAGAGAAAGAAAAGAACCACCTCTTGTAGCTTGTAAACTCATTGGGACTCCTATAGAAAGAAAGAATAAAAAACTTTTCCCTGACAATGGATAAGATACCCGTGTCATGGCTATAGTTGGAGCTAACTCAATTCAGGTACCCGTGTCATGGCTATAGTTGGAACTAACTCAAGAAACCTATTAAAAGTTTAATAAATAGAGTCAAATGAGTTGTTGAGACATTGCATTACTAGTACCTACACTTATCCTCATTGCAGAGAAAATAGGCTGGAGAACGAGTCAGTCTCCGTCACATATGTGTAACCTATGGTCTGGCAGAAAAGGAGAGACAAAGAAAAGCAAAGCCAACAAGCCTGGATTTCAAGGTTGTTCCTTTACAGTGTTGCTGAGCTAGGTCAAACTCCTAAATTGTATGACATATAGCCTTCAAAAATAATTCAGCAACCATAGATGAAAGAAGAGGACCCATGTTCAAAACAATTCATAACCAATCCTTTTTATTAATAAAAACACTGCATTGATACAATGTTTCTTTTATCAATACAATGATGATTAATGACAACAACATTCGAATATCCAAGGACACCAGTTACTGGAAATTCCTCTCAATTATAATAGGCACACCCCATCCACAAAAGGGCAATGAAAGTGAAAAGAATCCGAATCCACTTAATTGAATAAATGGATTACAGATGAGGCCCAGAATTTGGCCCAAAGAATTATAACAAGGTCAAGAGTGACTATTCCCAGCACAACCCAAAAAATATTCATGTTCTAGAGGGAATGCAACTCAAATCACCTACAAAATTAAAGAGACGATGAACTAAACTCAAACGAATTCCCTCAACTTGAACTTGCTTGTAAGAAGTAGCTGTCAGGTATTTCAACAAGAGTCACAGAAGCTAGGCAGTGTGGGCAGTAGCTAAATGGCAAAACCATGACTAGATTGCCTTCAGTCCTGCAAGCTTCCGTAGCTCCTCACATAGTATAAAGGTAATCGTGGTTTGTGGCCCCAATCTAGCAAATATTGTAAAACCCCTGACAGAAGGTATAATGTCAACAAATCTGAAATGCATATGCAGTTATTCACGAGGTTAAGATAGACATGTGACTGTTATAGTATTTCCTTGGTTATTTTGGCTAAAAATATCCAAGCAGTTATCAACTTATCATAGCTGACTTGTAAGTTGTAAAATCCAAGAGAAAAAGTTAAAGCCCAACAGAAGTAGCTCGTACAGTGATCCCAGAACAGTTACTCATTATGGTGTTGGAGATGTGCAGGAGAAGGGAGAACTATTAGACTTACCCTTTGTAAAGCGCTTTTGGGCCTTCTTTAAGCATAACCTGCAACCAAATATTACCCATGCATTAGACAAGAAGGGGGCCACGTTATAGACTATCTGGATATGAATAATATATAATTATATTCTTTTATTGCAGCCATTGAACTGGGTTAATACCTCTGCTATTCCAGCAAACCTGCTGGGGAACAGGGAGAAAACCCTTGAGGGGTGGGCGAGGATGAAGGACCACTTTTTTTTACATTTTCATTTAACAGATTAGGAAGGGCATACAAAATGTGGACAAAACCCCGTTTAGTATTATTGTTCATAATGATGCTAACAACCCAAATCTAAGAGGAAGAAAATTCATGAAAGAAAGGAAAAAGACTTAATATAAGAAAATAGAATTTAACCATGTGTCTTCCATATCTACCTGTTAACTACTTACAAAAAAAACACCTACAGCCTCAGAGATAAAGCTAAAATGAAAAAAACTAGCTTGGTTGGGGAATGGGACAGAAAAAGGCGTAAATACCTGGTATGCACAATCAAATCCGTTTCTATAGGTTCCAGGTCTGTGAGATTCTCGTTGCAACATAAGACGGGTTTTAACCATGTCCACAGGTGCAGTTATGAGGGTACTCAGCACACCAGCAACTGTGCTTGAACTTTAAAAAGTAATAATCATAATTAGTCTCCATCTCAAATAATAGAACACAAGAGATGCTTAGTTGACAACAATAAACTGTGATCACATGAACTAGGACAAATTCCAGTACAGAATGCTAGGTGAATTCAGTAAAGCCTAACCAGCGTATTGGCAAAAATTGATACACGCTTAACATATGATGTATTAATTTCATAATTTTTTGGTAGTAATTATTAAAATTATTAAAATTCTTATAATGATTTATTTGAATTTTTTATACAATGCTAAAGTTCTTATAAATTTTTGTCCTTTTGAGTTTTTCTTCTTTTCTTAGAAGCTTGTCATCACCCATGATTGAAGTCAATTTACTTCTACTTGATTTACAATTTGTAGGAATAAGAGAAGAAATCTGTGAGGCTGTCATACATCAGATGCAGATGAAAGCCTTCTTCAAGAGATGTCCACCTCATCAGAATCTGCATAAACAGAAAGCAAAATAAATTTTGCTGAAAGAAAAACAAAGATTGAGTTTATGAAAGAAATTAAAAGATGAAGGATCAAAGTATACTTTATAACTACCAAGTACCAATTAATATTGATCAAACTTTTGGACTATGGAAATTACTTCGTGGATACTCAAAGTGAAAAATAGCATGCTTAGAACTTGACCCGCTTGGTTTCATCATATGTGGCCAACTGTGATGCAGTCAAGGCAGCTGCTCTGGCCATTGCAGGGCCCACCCCCTTCCAAAGAGCTTTTATTCCCTCTTCAGATATAGTTCTACGCATCTCTACAATTGGCCCTCCCTTTCTCTGGTCTGGATTCATTTGCAGACGCACCTAGTAGCAATATGCTGTGGCAATCAAGATTCTGGGAAAAAAAAAAAAAAGAACAGAGACATTAACACAGTATCTTACCTTTAAAACTTCAACTGGATTGGTGAGTGCAGTTGAAATAGCACCAGAAAATGCTCCAGATGCAATCTTAACTAAAACGTTATTGGACCCAAAAGCTAAATCACAGGCCTCCTTAGAAGGTTCATACAAGCCCAACCGCAGTCCTCCATATAGAACTGACCTTGTCAATGCAGGAGTCATACCTTGATACAATGATCTTGGTCCTTCATCTTTCAATATTCGAAAAAAAAGTTGTCCCTGAAAACATCCTTCAATGATAAAAATTCTGCAATAATTTCATACGTGAGGTCATCTGGAGAAATGCAGTCAATGATAAAAGCTCAGGAAACTACCATTCCAGTCAAAGGACCTTTCTGCCCGACCAGTTGCATTTGCAACCTGACTTTCAGGACATCTGCATATCATGCAGAAACATTAAATAAAGAGATTTAACAATGAAGACAGTCCAATAGTTTTTCCAGAATCTTAATGTTAGGAAAATTAAAAGGACTTGATCATAGACCACCTTCACTGACAGATATCACACATCTAGCAAGCTCCATGACATCATATAGTTATATCGTGTGATGATATTATGACTAGCCACTTCTAAGCGCTGAAGTAATTCCTTTTTCTTGCATGATTATCAACTATTCAAATCAGTACCTGAGTGCAGAATATGCCTCAAGATACTGTTGTGACTTGTGATTCACAGCCTAGAGATAGTCTAAAAAAAATCGATTTACTGCACATAAGTTATCACTTTTAACGTTCCAATTATTTAAAATGTTACAAAAGATCTAAAGCACTCCCCTTATTGTGAATTGAATCCAAACTTAGCCATTGATCCTTACAAGGTCAACAGTCAACACAATAGCTGGAAATACCTCTGGAAAGCAACATTGTTTTTTAGAAATCTAAACCTGACTAATATGCAAAATAATGGACGATGGTAATATGAATAACCGACATTGAATCTGGAGTCAATTCCAGTACTTGATCAAGCTTTTTCACAAGTTTCATCATACTTCTTGGTACAAATCCCACCATATGTTAACATCTTGATCTAAACATCCCACCCCAAACCACAATAAAAGTACCAAGGAAAAGCTGTTAAAAACAGAGATAGTGAGAGGAAGAGAGAGAATTTAAGTAAAAACACCCGCACAACCTCTTTCATGTAGATGCCAAGGTTAATTTCAAACTTTCTTTTTAAAAAAAAAAAAAAAAAAAAAGAAGCCGGCTGTATCCTTTATATAATTGATGTTGTCTTTTCCCAGAAACTCTGGTGAAAACTTTTGATTAAAAGAAATGTTAAATTGAAATCAGACAAATCAAATATAAGATCCTTTCATAGAGAAAACTATTTCTTTGAAAGGAATCAAATATCATAAGGTAACAACCAAAATAGTGTTTTTACAATAACAAATGGAGAATTACTCAGTATACAAAGGTCAAAACTGCATACAAAAATTCTAAATACTGAAAACAATTAATTGGAAAGGCACACAGTCACAGAAGAAAATAACCTAAAGGGTGAGTACATCCGGTTGCCACCGCAACTGAAAGTCCACTGGTAGCAAAGTGGTAGAAAACGTTGGATGGAGAGCCATCCCAATTTTGCTTCTCGTTGTTCACAGATCCTGAAAGATCCATTTTTTTACCCAACATCATAATTCACATTTTAAAATGCATAAACCATCATACAACATAATACCATAAAAACAAAAAAACTAGCCAGGAATTGAAATTTAAATTCCAAACAATTGAGGATTCAAGAAAAGAGATTTAATTTGCTCGATGGGTCAAACAATGCCAATATTACAGTTTCTGGGTAAACAAAAACAAAAGCAAAAAGAATAATTGCTCAATATTCTCGGAAACCAAACACAAGAAGGATAAAGTTCAACATAAAGAATAAACAGAACCTGAGGTTGCGGAATTCTGGGAATCAGAATTGCCATCCATTTGGGCTTTCTCCGATTAGTCTTCCAGACTTGCAGCCAAGAAAGAATTGAGAAAATCAGCACATTCAAATCGTAGCATTAGTAATAGTTGCTCTTCGCCAATTTCGTGCAAAAAAGAACGAGAAATTTGGCCTCAGGCATTGGCCCGGTAAGAAGTCAATTCATTATGAATTTGGCTTATTTACTATTTTGGTCACTGGATCAAACTATCCTCGTTCGAGTATAACAATTTTGACTAAGATATCTTTCAAGATAATAAAAAACAAAAGCAATTTTTTACTCAAAACTTTTTTCTTATATTGTTGGTTTTCTTTCATAATGGTATGTTCCTTGTGACATGACTTGCAAGCTGTGATTTAATGAGTTAGTGGCAACATGCTTTGTTGTTTGTTTGTTTGTTTTTGTTTTGTTTTTTTTTTCTTGTGTGTAGGCATTGATTTTGCACCACATCAGGAGCTATACACATTTCATAAAAGGAAATGAGTTTGAGTTTACCAAATTGGTTTTTTTTTTCTTGTTTGTAGCCATTGATTTTGCACCACATCAGGAGCAATATACATTTCATAAAAGGAATGAGTTTGAGTTTACCAAATTGGTTTTTTTTGCTAAGAAATAATTCATTGAAAAAGACCAAAAGGTACAAGGGGAAACTCCTTTAAAGAGCCCACATCATGGATACAAAGAGAAACGTCACCAGTGATAAGGTTACAAAAAGCCAAGCGAGCTAAATTAGAAGCACATATGTTGGCTATCCTATTAACTTTCTTGGCACCTTAAATAAAATTCAAATTAAATACTAAGAGAGCGTCTGCAATGGTAGGCTTAATAAGCCAATCAGGACAGCTGGATTTAAGAGCAGTTATAATAATAGAGTTTACACTTTCTAAAATATATTGGACATTACCACTGGATTTCTGAATAAGAGAAGCTGCAAGCTTCTGCTTTTGCTTCTGCGATAATACTATTAGAGGTGCCGGTTTGCCCAGTAAAAGCATGTATCTTTAGCCATTGTCGAAATCCAATAGCCATTATCACTAGAAAATGCTCTAAAGTAAATTTTGATCCATCCTTGTGGAGGAGGGACCAATTATCTGCATTGAGTGGTCTACATGGATCAGACAGGAGTGATAACAGTTCATCAAATCTCTTCTTAAGTTGAAAACTAAGCCTGTGAGGCTCTGGTATGGTGAAATTCTGATTGTGCACTGCTTGGTTCCAGTAAAACCAGTGTGAATCAAGGGCAAGAGAGGCATTACTCAGAAGGTACCTATTATCAAGGCCTAAAGTTATTGACACTGCCCTTTTGTTTATAAGAAAGCCAAACCATTCTTGAGCATTTAAGTGAGAGAAAGCATTAATCTGGATACCCCAAAGTGAGATGATCCAAAGCTTCCTTATGAAATCTCAGTGGAAAAGCATGTGGTTCATATTTTCCTCAGGATGGCCATGTAGAGGACAGGAAGTGTCCAATTGAATACCATGGGAAGCAAGAACCATTTTGGTTGGGAGGATATTCCACAGAACTTGCCACCATAGGAATTTGAATCTTTTAGTAAGCTTGGAGTTCCAAAGAGCTAACCATGTTTTTTTTTATCTAGAATTTTCAGACTATTAAAACCGTGGTCCAGGTCCACAAGATAGGCAGACTTGACAGTGAATATACCATTCTTTGTAGGAACCCAAATCCATTTATCTGGCCTGGGAACAACAGGCAAATGCATTTGAAGGATATTATCTGCATGGTGAGTGCTGAAGTTATCATAGAGCTTATTCACATTCCATCTTTGAGTTGAGCTGTCAATAAGGTCAGACACAGTCATAAGTCCAAGTCTAGGAATACTAATAGGAAGAATGTAGAAGTTATCTGAGATAGGAACCCATGGATCATTCCGTATTAATGTCCCTCCCGTTACCAACTTGAATGCAAGCTTCTTTACCACAATGTCTTTACTGCTAGAGATACCATACTAAAGCCATGAAGAGCTTCTGGAATGATTGGAGTTGAGAAAAGCTTGATTTCTAAAATATTTGTGTTTCAAAGTTTGAACCCAAAGGGCATTAGGCTCATTTAAAATTCTCCAACCAATTTTTGTAAGTTGTGCTCTATTAACATCTTAAACTCTGCGAAAGCCTAAGCCTCCATAAGATTTTGGCATACATATCTATCTCAAGCTTGAAGATACATGGTTCTTTTAGAATCTTGGTTAACCCCTTACCAAAACTTCCTGAAAAGTCCATTCATCTAATTAGTTACAAATTGAGGCATCATGAGAGTTTGAGAAGTGTAATGGGATATTGCTTGCTTGACTAATTTGATTAGAATTGATCTACCTGCCTTCGAAAGTGTGTGTGCCTTCTAACCAGCAACTTAAGATTGAACTTTGTTGAGAACATCTGAAAAGGAGGTTTTTTTGGATCGTTGAATTGATAAAGATAGACCAAGATATTTAGATGTAAAATCACCTTGTGAAAAATGCAGTAAGTTTGCAATTTCTGCCTTTGAGTCATCAATGACATTACTACTGAAGAAAATCTTGGACTTAGCAAAGTTTATTTGTTGTCCTGACCATGAGCAATATATATTGAGTATTTCTCGAAGCACACAAGCTTGCTGATGAAAAGCATGTGAAAAGATGATTAAATCATCAGCAAAAAGCAGGTGGGAGAATACTGGACCACTTCTTGAAATCTTGATACCCTGAAAGCAACCCTCAACCATACATTTATTAATGAGTCTGGAAAGGAGCTCAGTACAAAGGATAAATAAATATGGAGAAAGTGGATCTTCTTGCCTTAAGCCTCTTTGAGCTTTGAAGTGACCATAAGGGATACCATTAAGCATTATGGAGAAAGTAAGGGTGGAAATACATTGACGTATCCAATTAATCCATTTATCACAAAACCACAAACTTTTAAAAATAGAAAGGACTAAAGGCCACTCAATTCTATCAAAAGCTTTTTCCATATCAATTTTTAAGGCTGTAAAGCCACCCCTACCAGATTTCTTTTTCATTTAATGAAAAATTTCATGAGCAATAATACTATTATCATTAATTTGTCTCCTTTTAACAAAAGCAGTTTGCATGGGGGAGATAAGACTTGAGTCTAGTAGCAATGATCTTCAAAATGCACTTGTAAATGACATTGCAAAGACTTATGGGTCAAAAATGATTTACCATATGGGATGAGTCTGATTTGGGAATAAGAGTTATAAGTGATATTACATCCCTTTGGAATGTATCCATTCAGGAAGAAGTGTTGGACACCTTTGAATATTTCATACTGGATGATAGGCTAATAGTGCTTATAGAATTTGGCAGAGAAGCCATCCGGTCCAAGAGCTTTATTAGAATTCATATTGAAGATAATGGATTTAATTTCCTTTTTATTAGGAGTGGTACATAAAGAGACATTGTTATTCTTTGAGATGCATGGCAGGAATAAATTATTAAGATCAGCAGGGAAGCTAGAATTGCTTGAGGTAAAAGTTTGAGTAAAATGATTCACAAATGCTTGGCCAATGTCCTCTCTTCTAGAAGTCCAGTTATTCAGACTCAATTTTAGAAAGTCAATAACATTTCGACGCCTTCTAATGACAGTGGAAAGATGGAAGAAGAGTGTATTCTTGTCTCCTTGCTTCAGCCATTGAACTATTGATTTTTGTTTCCAGAAAATTTCCTCTCTAAGGGCCCGTTCATCCAGGTCAGTTTTAAGGCAATGCTCAGCTAGAAGATTTTCATGTGTGGGTTCTTTCCTTTGTAAAATGTCAATTTGGCATTTAAGAGTTTTGATTCTAGCTTGGACTTTGCCAAATTCATTCCTATTCCAGTCTTTTAAAGCTGCTCTAGCTCTCTTCAGTTTATGGTTGAGGGAGAAAGCATGGGATCCATTAGTATGGTTTTTCCAAGAGTTTTCCACTACCAGCTTACTACGATCATCTCTAGTCCAGATTTCTTCAAATTTGAACGGGCAAGGTTGGAAGCTGGGTTCACCTTCCATTTTAAGAAGAATAGGATTGTGGTCCGAGGCAATAGTAAAAAGATGGGTGAGAACTGCCCTAGGGAAAAGAAGACGCCAATCAGTACTAGCGAAAGCTCTATTCAAATGAATTTTAGTGTTGGCCTTTCTTTCTTTACTATTCAAATGAATTTTAGTGTTGCCAGTAAACCCCAAATCCACAACACCCAAAGCATTTATTGTTCTACAAATATCAATTATTGAAGGCCCACATTTGGCACTACTTTGTTTCTCCATAGGCAACAGATAGCTGTTAAAGTCTCTAATCAAGAGGGTTAGAGAGGTGAATGAGTGGTACAGTGAGCTAATGCAATTCCAGAAGTCAAGTTTTTCTTCATTGTATGGAGGGCCATAAACAGCCAAAAGATTCCATGTCTTGTCAGGAGGGGAGGAATGAAGCGTAAGATGGATTATGTTTTTAGAGGAAGAAACAAGAGTGAAATGTATTGCAGTGGCACAGGCTACATAAAACCCCCCTGCAGTGTTTGAAAGTTCAACATAAGTAATTTGAGGGAATCCAAGCATGTTAAGAGTGTCAGTGTACAGGCTACTTTGGATCTTGGTCTCAGAAAGGAAAATGATATCAGGGTGGAGCTCTCGGACCATGTTGCGGAGTTAACGAATTGTTGAGGCACAGCCCAGACCTCGACAATTCTAAGAGAGGACAATCATGGTGAATGTGAAGACTGTTCCAGGCCTATCTCCTTTGCCATGTCCGAGAGAGTGTGTGTCTCATTAAAAGAGGTTACATTTGGTGTGGGGGTGTTTTGGTGGTGGTGAGAAAAAATTTCTCTAGCTAAACTCTTGAGATTGACCTTTTTTGTGCATGAAAATGATTGGGGTGATAAAGAACCAGATGTGAATGTGAAGCTTAAAGGGGTTTGGGTGAAGTTCTCAGAATTTAAGTTATCAGGAGGGCCAGAGGGAATGTCATATGTTTTGATGAGTTTTAAGGGTCTGAGATTAAATGTGTTGGGTTTTTTTCTTTTAAGCCAAGTTGGGATATTATTATGTGAGGGTTGGGTTAGAGGAATTTGTGCTTTAAAATTTTGTGGTTCATTTTCAGAGTCTGAGAGCTCTTGGATTTATGGTGTTTTGGCTAGAGAGTTGGTTAGGAGAAAGTTTGGATTGGATAGAGTTGGTTGAGTTATGACTATATCAATAGACGAGGAGCTGTCTTTAGCTTTTAGCAATAATGTCAACTGGAGCTTTGCATTAATTAAGTGGGAAGTGGAATCAGAAGTGATTGGTGCTGATAGAGTATTGTTAAGAGGATGGAGAGACGTGAATGGTTAGGATTTTGATGGGTTCTGGTAAGAGTGGTCTTGCTTTTCTCCAGACGAGCTATCCTTGCGTGCAATACACCAATGTCTTCAACCTCTGTCTGGGTGGATGATGCAGGGCCTTGTTCATCAATTGCCAAAGGAGAGTTGACAATAACAAATGAGTTCTCGCCAAAGGAATTACTACTGTGATTGTCTGCTTTAATCTAAAGGCCATAAGGTTGAACTTTGTCTCCTTTTGGGTTAGGTACTGTAGAAAGATCCTTATTCTTGCACCATCTAAATTCATGGCCAAGCATATCACATTTGTAATTAAGGGGTGTCAACAAGCCGAGCTCGAGCCGAGTTTTGACAAAGCTCGGCTCGGCTTGTGAAGTTTTTTAAGGAGAGTTGAATCCAAGACTTCTTAGTGAATATTTGTGCAAATTATTACTAAATCAAGTAACAATTTGTGTTAGTTTTGTTATATATAAATATATTTATTATAAATATATATATAAATAATAAAAAAAATTATTAAATAATATTAAACGAATTAGTTCACGAGCTCACGAGCCGAGCTTTTGAAAGATTGAGTTCGGTTTGTTTTAGTAAACGAGCTTAAAATAAAGTTCAAGATCGACTCGTTTAAAAAACGAGCCGAGCTTGATCTGAGCTCTTAATGAGTAGCTCACGAACTGTTCACGAGTTAGCTCGGCTCATTACCACCCCTACTTATAACAAACATATGCTAATCTTTCAAATTTAAACTGGATCCAGAAGTTAGGAAAACCAGGTCTGTGTTGATAACTACTGCATCTTCGAGGAGCATGAATATCAACTTCTACTTTGACCCTGCAGTATTTAATACCTAGTTTCACTGAGTCAAAGGATAGGTCAACCTCCATTAATAGACCAGTTTCTCTTCCTATCTTCTTAATGTTGTCAGGAATCGTATAAATGGGAGGGATACCATGGAGTTGGACCCAAAAGAGAGATGTTGAGAAATCTATTTATTGTAGGGTGAGGAGTGGATTCCATTCTTTGAGTACAAGATGAGCATTGTTTATTGACCAAGTGGTTTTATTTAGGACTCTTTTCTTATCAACTTAGTGGGAAAAGGTGAAGAAGAAAGTATTTGGGCTAATTTCAGAAACTTGAACATTTTTTATTGCTTTCCAGGCTTTGTCTATAATTGATTTAACAATGTATCATTTGATGGTTTTATGGCTGACTAATTTTCCAACAAGACATAGGGATGCCAAGATATTTCCTTGTGAAGGGTCTGGTGTGAGATCAAGGCTGGTTGGGTTTTCGTTAGTGTTAAGATTGCTTGTTTTGGATATGAGAACTCTTAGATCTGTTGGGAAGTCCCCCATATTAGTGGTGAACTGGATGGGTCAAGATGGAGAGAAATAGAATGATGGGATAGAGAGGTAGGTACCAGGGGTTACTGGTGAGGTTGGAGAATTTACAGGAAAGATAGAGACGGTGAGAATAGAAAAGGATTACAGCTTCACGGAGGAAGAGCTTTCACTTGGGAAGGAATTCCAAATGGGAAATAGAGTTTTTGTCTTTTAGTTTACCAAATTGTTAAACTTCTATTTGTCATGGTTATAATCTATTTTACTAACTTCGATCATAGGACCTAATCTGCAGGTTCATGAATATTGAAATTGGTTACTTGCATCATTGTTGTAGTACTGTTACATTATTGTTTTAGTTTTAGCATGTATGAGTTGCACCTAAAAGCAGTAGGCAACATTCTATTTTATTGCTGTGCTAATAATTTCGTCTTATTTTTTTTCCCTTTTTTGTGCGTGTATGTTTTTGCAGCCATGTGTAAGAAAGCAACATAATTCACGTAATACCCAAAAAAATAGTCCCATTGTGGGAGGTATGATTGTGTTGGTTATAACCCACAATAATCAACAATCAAGTATCTTTATACTAGTATTTTAACTCATATGTGTGAGTTGTGGTATTTTTTGGTATTTGGGACATTTCATAAGATGCACTAGAACTTTTGTACTTCATTTTATGATTTTTATATTTTCTTCAGGTATGCAGTTCCCTTCATAATGGTTATCATTTCCATTTAATGATCTTACTGGCAAGCAGACCAAATAAGGCATGACTATATTGTAGCACAGTGACTATGTTCAGAGGAATTTATCAAGAAATTTGGTATGTAATAGGTAAGAGCTTTGGATGTGGATTATGTTATGTAAATTGCAATTTTTGTTAACATTAATTAATCAATGTGATTAGCACACATTTAAGGCCACTTGTATATTTGGTTCAGGAAGCTTAATGGATGTTATCTTTGTATATTCGAACTCATCCCTCTCTCCCTAGTTCCTTTACATTGATAACAGACCTTAATCCTAAATAATGGGCTTTGGCTGCATGAATCCTAAATCAAAGCTACTCAAACTCTTGGCTGCAGCCTGAATTGAGAATAATGGTTGAGGGCCGGTAATGGGTGCAGCACAATGCATGCTCATAATGTCATAAACTATGCAGGACTTGAATGGTACCGAAGTGCCCCAAAAGTTCTCTGCAGGTGCAACTATACTAAGTTTCAAACAGTGAATTTAAGTTATATATGTAGTAATATGACCTGCCAGCAGAAACTTTGTATTCAAACAGATTAATTTGTCAAAAGCTTTGCATTCACATCAACTGGGTGGGTATATAATGCACCTAGTTTCTTTCTGAGAGAACTGTGATTTTGCTCCTAGGCAACTTCTTTCTATCCAATTCAAAAAGATAGAGTAAATACATTTGGGAATAAACCATATGACTATAACCAGCACCACACATAACAAGTAAGAATCAAAACAATCAATGACGCTGGGCAGCCCATTGACTATGTAGATGCCACTAGTTAGGTGGTTTAGATTGCACCTGCTCCACAGTCAGTTGTTCTGAATTCTGGTTTGACGTCTTCTATAAACCTTCCCGACCCATTTACCTGTGTTACTTGACCATGTGCCAGAGCATTTCTGATTAACTTGATTTATGAAGAGTTGATGTCTGCCATTTTAAAAATCAAAGCACATTTTAGATAGGAAAAAATATAAAAATTGTTGATACATCCTTCCCTGTATTTTCTTCCCCTTGGCGGTGGGGGAGGGTGGAAGACAATTTTCAGAGAAGAAGCATGCAGTCACCAGACACAAAATATGCAAGAAAGGATCTTATTCGGCCCCAGCATGAATGTAAGTTGCTTTAGAAATTTGAACGTGCTTCACCCAATTTATTATGTGTACTTTTCACTTTTACTATGAAAATTTCTTTGGAGAAGATTACTAAATCTACATAATATAGTTCACTTCATGGCGCATAGTATCGAGCCATTAATATGAAATAAACCAAAAATGTGTTGAAGACTTCGAAGTATGCTTATATTTTTAAAAACTTGTGCATTTTGAATTCTGATCTAACCTTTTAAATTCCAGTTTCTGAATAACAATTCCGTTTAGCAGAAGCTCCGAACTGTAAACTGCGGCTCCTGCAAGTACAGGTAGTACTTTATTAGTGTTGAATAGTCTAAGTGATCACTAAATAATGCAAAAATGGAAGTTATACATACCTTCCTCAAGGAAAGGCTGGCAGATACCATGATCTTCTTCACACGAAAGAATCAATAAATCATCTGAGATCTTTCCATTCTTACAAGCAGATATATGAGATTCATCCACTACCTGAGGTGCAACTTATCAGAAATCAATTCGCAATATAGAGGGATAGGGTCAGTGTTGTACAGTAATTGACATCAAGTGTTCAAGAGATGTAATTTGGAGGAAATGTATACCTGGCCATGAACTGCTACTATCAAGCTTGCGATCATTTCTTTATCAGGCTTAACATTTGGGGTAATGAGGATTCTCTTACCCTGCAGGGACCAGTAGCTAGATTATAAGGCAGCAGCAGTGAGTGTATAAGAACACCCCATATCTAGTTTAAGCAAAACCAAATCAAGCTTACACAGTTACACATAACACATTCACCTTTAGAAGTGGCTGCTGTCTTGCACAAGACAAAGAGACAGGCATGCTAAAGCCTATTTCCTTCTCCTTTTTCGCATCTCTCAGAATGTAATTCTTTTCATCAATTAAACAATTTGCTTGTCCGCAACACTCAAGCCATAAATGTGTCACCACTAATTTACCTAGAGCCATGGTTTCCAACATATTCCTTGTACGTGCAAATTTGTCAGCTACAAAATGTGTGGCCTCCGAAGAACATGAAGCAATAGATATGTTCAGTCGTGCCAGGATCTGTTGGGAGAAAAAGTGACTGCATTAGTACTATCTCACATCTCATGTAAAAACGACATAAACACATAAATCTACCTTCTTTTGCTGCTTGATGATATTATCATCTAAATGCTGGCTAAACAAAATGCGAACATATGCCATATCTCTTCGTTGTCTCAAATCTTTCCATGTAAGATATGATCTTGACTCGGGGACACCTAAACTAATAAGCTCTTTCAAAAAGGAAGATTTTGGTAGGTTTTGATTGCGTGGTCTTTTGTGATAGCCATGACACCTATAATTGTAATTTGACACCTTTTTGCCTTCAGTGTAGCCGAATGTAGATGTAGTCTCTGAACCAGATTGTTCAACATTCTTGTCCAATGGTACTCCAATTGCACCACTTGCAACTGATGAAGTATTAATGTCCTGTAGCTCCCCAACTTGCATGGTAGACCTGGTTCTGCCTAAATCTTTACAAACTCTAGGTTCAACAGGATTCTTCCATAGTAAGCATCTGTCAGTATCAACATCTGAAGAAAGTGAAAGCAGGCTCAGAAAATGTGCTTTCTTCTTTGTGGAATTATACGCTTCTACACTTCTTTGAACTCGAGAAGGATGAGCACTGCTTTCTTTTCCATCAGCTATGACAAATTGAGTACACAAGTTTGCAACTCCATTTGGATAGCTTTGCACATTGCGACGTGCTCTTTTTGCTCTTGGTCCTCTTGGATAGTTCAAAAAATCGAGCTTAAAACTAATGTTGCTTGCAGCTAGCAGGGGATTCGCTTGAACTTGTTTATTCGACATTTTATTTCTAGATGACCTAAAAGACGATCTGGGACGTTTTACTTTGGCATCCAAAGTAATTGGATCAGCAACCAAATTCTTCCTCTTTCTTCTGTACGTCAGAATCTCCTTTTCTGTTACATTATTTGTGCTCTCTCTGTGATTGCTTGATCGATCCCTTGTCCTCTCTCTATGGTTGCCTGATCGATCCTTTGGCCTTGTTAACTTACCTCCTGATTTCTGGGGTGAAATTTTAACACATTCTCCTGGTGTCTGTCCCTCTTCAAGTGAGATCTGTTCAATGCATGTTGATGAGTAAGGATTATTCACAAACTCCTTAAAGCTCCTTCCAGTAACTCCCTTGGACTCTTTCTGCTTGATAGTCAAAGAAGACCTTTCATTTTTATCAGCAGATCTCACACAAATCAACTGTTTCTCAACAGATGACTTGTTTTTGTTAACTTTTCTTCTTGTCCACAAAACAGGTTTTAACTCTTGATTCTCAGAATGCCTCAGAGATGAAGTTCCTGTACTAAAATTACGGGCTGAAAGATTTTGGCTCTTTGCTTTTTTTGTCACACTCTGCGTTTTAGAACTCTTTCTATGCCAAGAAAATTGAATATGAGCTTTATCCTCTGTTACGACATTTAGAGAATCAGAGAGGCCATTCTTGGAACCTTGGTGAACTGTCATTGTAACTGGAGTCGGCAGGGGGGCCATAAGCTAGGGCTTCCATAGCTTCAGCAGCTATTTGTGTGTTAAAACCAATATCAAACATATCAAATGTTTGGTTTCCAATAGCACTAGCTTCCAACTGCTGTCCTGTTACTTCTAACTGTTCATCCAACTCATTGATAGCATCAGTCTTACTTGTCATACCAGGTCCTTGTGCTATCTCACAGATCTCTTTTGAACTCTTCACTGGAAATCTGGAGTTGGAACAAGTTGGAAGTACAATATCATTATGAATGTTCAGATTTTTTACCTTCTTTTGACATCCATTATCTGTGGTGCTGGTTTCTTGATTGCCAAGGTTACATTTTTTCTGATACCTTTCAACAAACATCTGCCCAAAGTCTCCAAAACTTGAAGATGTTTCTTTTGTCTTGCTGGAAATTTCAACTTCTTGGTCATTCTGATCACAGCCAACCCATCTGAAGGTCCCTTTTTCATCATATGTAGTCCTAGCTTTTACTTTCTTAGCCAGTCTTTGTGGTCCTTTCGCACCTGAGACATGAGGTGATTTCTCTCGAACAGTCTCCGAATTGTGAGTTTCTTGACACAAGTCCATGTGATTGAGTGATAAATAATGATCCACAAAGTTAAGTGCATAGGCTTGTGTTGACTCCCCGGGTTCCTGAGAGCTTATGTAATTTAACATTTTCCCATCAGAACCCACGTCATCAACAGAAGCTACTTTGTCCCCTTCAAGAATGTAATTTTCTCCATAAAATTACTTAATTATACAATAAAGGTCATACAAACGCGAATTATGTAAACTTCACATACAATAAGTAACAATAAACAGCAATTATACAGTTTCCACTATTGGAAGAAAAAAAGAAGAAAGGTTTTTTCTTTTCATTGAGGGGAATCCATGGGGCATCTGCCAATCTTAGAACAGATTAAAATAAGCAAAGACTGACCTGCAACGCATTTTTTATGAACATAGGCAGCATATTGTGAGTTTACTGCCATGTCCTCAGCTTGCTCACAGGGTGGCTGAAGCTGCTTCTTCTGCAAGTCCACTGATCTTTCTTTAAATATTCTACAAGTCTCATCATCCAATAAACCATTGGCAATTGCTACTTCTTTACTTCGTATTTCTTCATCTTCACTATCAAGAACTACTTCCTCATATTCACACATTGGACCAGTTCTGCAGTCGTCTACTGGATCTGGATCATCTATAGGTTCAGTGTCCAGATATGGATTTCCGACCTGGGTTTCAGCTAATGGACTATTCAGAACTTGGATATCTTCCAATGGCAAAGTATCCTGGTACTCATCTCCATTTACATCTTTGACGTTAGCTGCTGATGTTGTAATTAGAGTCAGGTACAAACACAAAATTAATATCCTTACACTTATTTCCTCAAAACAGCAACCCATAAATCATTGTCTCCTACAGCAGGATAATCCATTTATGGGTGTAATCAAGTGGCTATGTTTGGCTTGTAGTACCATGTAAAAGAGGCTCAAGGGTTCCATTTTTACAAAGCTCCGACCCCATTTATAGTCATCAAGCATAGTTCATACATGTACAGGTAAAATTTAAACCCAAAAAAAAAAATCTAATTTCGAATAAGAAAACATTAAAAAAGAAATATGGACTATCTAATTCAATCTTTTTCAAAGAAGGGGTTTATAAACAAAGGAAAAGGAAACCATCAAACAAAATAAAGACTAAGGATAAATAACACCGGAAATTAAAAGTGAATAACTTACCAGATGGTGATGATGAAGATAACGAATGAACTAGAGAATTAGAGCAGTGAGCTTCTGTATTTACTGTATCAGACATTGAAATATGCAATTTTCCTGCTTCAGTATCTATAAGAAGCAAAACCTGTTTTGGGATCACATACCCAAAACTCAAAAGTGAAACCCTAACAGAATGGATCAAAAACAGAAACTTTCATAGCAGATTAAGAAGAAAATATTCAAATAGAAAACCATAGATTTGGGAAAAACTGACCGGGAAACCAAACAACGAGAAAATTTTCAGCCAAAACTTTTGGAGGGAACGGTTCAAGTTATTTATGAACTTGTATAATTACATTCAAAATACGCCATAAGATGGGCATTTGGTCTAGTGGTATGATTCTCGCTTAGGGTGCGAGAGGTCCCGAGTTCAATTCTCGGAATGCCCCTTCCCATTTTAATTTTTTGTTTGTTCTGGGGGTATATTCGTCTTTACAGCCAAAAAAGAGGTCAAAAATATTTGGGGGCATTCCGAGAATCGAACTCGGGACCTCTCGCACCCAAAGCGAGAATCATACCACTAGACCAAATGCCCACCATGTTTTCATTGCAGTTGATTTGATTTAACAAAAGAAAACTGAGTGGAAATAAATTAAATATATGTGAACATTATATTCGAGATTATTATAGTACCCAACGTTCCTTTTGTTACTTCAATAATTTCTCATTTAGGTCATTTTTTGAAACTTCTTATTGTTTTATCCTAAAATACAAGTCTTATTCACTTATAAACCAGAAAAGTTTGTTGTGATATTGTTATATTTAGCTTCTAATTCATTTACCAATTTGACTCCAATTTGGTCTTTTAACAATTCTAGTATTGATAGGTAAGTGACACTGTGAAAGTACTGGGGTGATCAGTGATCACACAGATATCGGGAGTGTCATAAGTTCATCTGGGCTTCTTCTTCCGCGAGAGACCTGAGGCTGAGGTATTACTACCCTTCTCCTTCTCTCAGTGCCATTAGAATCTGTAACAATTTTGAAGGTAGGCAGGCAAACCTATTAATTGCTTCCTGCATTAGAATCTGTATCATTCTAGTTCTGTTTTGCCCATCTTAAATTTTCATCATCATGAATCTAATTTGTATGACATACATTCATGAATCTAAGCCAGGATCATCCTAATTATGTAGATCGTGTGTCTTGTTAGCAATATACAGGGCATCATGATTACTCAATTGCATCATTTAGGTTTTGAAATTTCTTTTGCATTACACAATTCCAATTATGACTCTTTGTTTATTTATTTTGTCAAAACCCATTTTTTCTGCAACATCAGAAACTCCTTGCTGAAAAAATGATTGGTTTAACACTTACACCTTATTATATATATATAATTATATATATTTATTGATGATGGCCTGTATTTTCTGTTGTAAAGTTTACAACTTGAAGCATTTGCAATAAGAATAAGCATAAGAGAGATAACGGAACCATCTAAGTTTGGAATACATTGTTACTGCTGCAAAACACAATGGTGGACATTATTATGTACTTAACAAATTCAGTGTTCTTTTTATGTATGACTTGCTCCTTTTGCTGTTGAATTCTTTGTTGTTTGCTACCATGATCCCATCATTAGGTGACATATGCAGCAGCATAACATGTCCACTGAAGCTAGCCTTAGGACGATAGATTGCAAAGGCAAATCAATGAGAAGACAGTGGTCTGATCTGCCTTCTGAACTTCTCTCGCGAATTGCTGATACTTTAGGATTGATTGAGCTTCTTGCTTTCCGTGGTGTCAGCAAGGATTGGAATTCTGCCTCCTTAACTGCATCAGGTAACACAGAATCCTCGCGCCGCGAACCCTGGTTTCTCATATATGGGGAAAATTCTCAATGTGTCCTGTTCAGCAACCTTGGCACCAAGTACACTATCAACATCCCAGAAATGGAAGGAGCAACTTGCCTGGCATCAAACCAAGGATGGCTTCTTGTATTCAATAAAGGATCAATGTTCTTCTTTTGCCCTTTCTCTCGAGCAAAGATAGACCTTCCCATGTTTCCTTACGCGGAACTATGCAACCATGTTGCAGTGTTTTCATCTCCTCCAACTTCTCAAGATTGCATTGTTACTGTGATTTCTCGCAGCAACGAATTGTTTTTAGAACTGAATATGATTCACCGTGGTGACAATGCATGGACTAAGCACACATTTCAGTGTCTGAAAAACGATTTAGATGCAATCAGAGGTGGAGTTTATTGTGCTGGAGAATTCAACTTTCTAGACTGTAAATCTGGTTTGGTCACTTTCTCTGCCAAGGGACAAAACTGGACAAAATACTATATTGTTACTCCATCGACAGCTAGGGATCCAAGTGAAGAACTTGGATTCAGATATCATAAGCGTTATTTTGAAACGGAGGATATGGAGAGAAAATTGAAGTTGGAAAACTGTTCCATTTCTACATGTGGGACCCTGATAGAAAAGGCCAATAGCTTGGACATGTTTATATTAAATGAAAGCTCTTGCTTTGGTTCTGAAAACTGCAGCATTAAAGGGGTATGGCTCCAACCAAGATTCTTCCAGATCTCTTCAAACCAGAGCTGGTCGCTTGAGGAGGCTTAATTGACTGTTCAGTGCTCTTTTTGTTATTCTTTTTCTCTGGGGCAATGTTTCAAAATGATTTCACAGTTGAACAATAATATAGAAGTAGAACTAAGACTTTTATGGTTTTCTTCTTTCTTTCTTTTTTCTCAGTTGGTTTTATTTGAGTGTGTCTGCACACAAAAGTCTGCTGACATAACCAAAAATTTTCTTTGGTTATAAGACTGATATTGTCTTCTATGCATCTTATAACTACGGATTTGACAATTACAAGTCTGGACAAGGAAAAGGAGGGCCTTGGACTTTTCTGTTCAAACCAAAAAAGTTCTTTACTGCATATTATATATATATTGGTTCTCATATATTTAGCCTATCATGACGATTTCAGTTGGATGGCAGTTATGAAACGAAAACAGCAGACAACATCAAAATAAACACATAATTTAAGTTGTTTGGCTTTTGCATCTTGCCAGGTGGTACTATTTCTTCCAAAACCTCTTTCCCAAAGTCTTTCAAATCAAAGGTTATCTCCCTCTATCTATCATCAAATAAAGAAAAAAGAAAAGCAAACTATGGGAGATTGTTTAATTGACTTCCTCTGAGGTTTCCTTTACTTCTTCAATCGATTAATATGCTTATAACTTCTTTGAGTATTAGTTGGCTTGAAAGTCTTATTCACTTACGAGAGTAATCAGGTTTGTTTTTCCCTTAAAAGAAAAAGAAAAAAAAAATTATTGTGATGTTTTACTTTATTTTATTATCTACTGTATTCTCGTTTCTTCCCTTACTTAGACTTCTAATTCATTATCACATTGAGAAAAGTAAAAAGAGAAGAAAATCCATATACCAATTTCACTCCATCTTGGTCTTTTAACAATATCAGCATAGATGCGTAAGTGACAGTCTAGAGTGTCAAATAAATATTGGAATCATTATTCAGTTGCACCCTATTTCATCTAGATTTCTTGTTCTTTGACAGAGCTGAGGTAATACCCTTCTCCTTCTTTTTTTCTTAGAAGGCTGCAGGCAATACTTTTAATTGCTTAATTGATTATCAGTATCATTCTTGGATGATTGTTATTTATTTTTCTTCGTTTAATAATTAATGCAAATAGAATTGTCAATAAAACTTCTACCTCTGATTGCCTATCTCAGTTTCTCACCATTCGTGAACTCTACTTGACAAAGACAAGTATGTGTTTTGATGATACTGCAAAAATGATGTCTACATGTGTTAAGGACTTGTAAGATAGGAGGAGGTAACATAAATCTTTTATATATCAAAACCAAAATTGCCCATAAATGGATGTATGTTGCCATTTCCACTTTTATGACGGTTTTCACTCCGATCCGGCGTGTAATCAAATCTTTAATATAACCACATTAAAAAAATTTATACAACCAATGTGGAACATTAAGACGATAATAGTTTAATCTGTAACACTTGTTACATCCTAGTTAATTTTGGATTTTAAACATTATGTGAAAAACAATAGGTAGAAACTCAGTAACTGTATGTACTTTTCTTTCCCATTACATTATTCTAATTACAAGTCCTTGGTTGTTGGTGTTCTGGTCTTTTTGAATATTATTCCTTTCTCAGCAGTAACTCAGTAACTCTATGTACTTTGCTTCCATGCATGCTTAGGTAACATAAGCATCAGTAAAATATGTCCACAGAAGGTGTTCGCAGATCATGGTCTGATCTTCCTCCTGAACTTCTGTCCAAAATCGCAGATAGTTTAGGATTAATTGAGCTAGTCAGTTTCCGTGGTGTATGTAAAGATTGGAATTCTGCTTCATCAATAGCTTCAGCACAAGTTGAATCCTTAAGTGATGAGCCCTGGTTTCTCATGTATGGTGAAAACTCTGAATGTGTCTTGTTAAGCAACCTTGGTACTAAGTACATTATGGACATCCCGGAAATGGATGGAGCAACTTGTCTGGCATCATACCAAGGATGGCTTCTTGTATTCAATAAAGGATCAATGTTTTTCTTTTGTCCATTCTCTCGTGCAAAGATAGACCTTCCAATGTTTCCCTACAAGGAATTATCTGACCATTTTGCAGCATTTTCATCTCCTCCAACTTCCAAGGATTGCATTGTTACTGTGACTTCTCGCTGCAGCGAATTGGAATTAGAGCTGAATCTCCTTCGTTGCGGAGAGAATGAGTGGTACTAAGCACAATTTTGCCTGTCAAAGAGACCGTTTTGACACAATCAAAAGTGCAGTTTATCATGCTGGACAGTTCAAATTTCTTGACTGCAAAAAAGGTTTTGTTACCTTCTCTGCCCAGGACCAAACATGGAAAATATACACGATCATAGAAATTCGTGTACAAAAGAATACTCCCCGTTGTGAACTACTGAGGTTTCAAAAATATGGAAGTTATTTTGAAAGGGAGAGTATGAGAAAAAAATTGGGGATGGAGGAAGATTTTTCCATTTCTACATGTGGGACAATGATTAATAAGGTTCATGGCGACGACATAATTATACTCAATGAGAGCATTAAGTTTGATTCTGAAAGCTGCTGCCTCAAAGGGGTATGGATCCAACCTAGATTCTTTCAGATCTCTCCAAATCTGAGCTGGTCACTTGAGGAGGCTTGATGCCTTGTTATTTAGTGTTCTATTGGGTTAATTTTTTTACTTGGAATTGGTTTTTGTTCTTTGGGAGTTGGGACCATGCTTCAAAATGGCTTGTTGAAAGCTTTCTCTTTTTCATTTGGTTAGTGTCTTAGTCGGCTGCAATAGTCAGACTTTTCCTTTGTTTTCAAGATTGATAATATCTCATTGCATCTTTTTACAATGGAAAATTGGATCCTTTGGGCTTGTCTCTTGTAAAACAAAGAAATTGTTCAGTGCATTGGAACATATACAGTGCACACCTTTTCTAATGAGTACAAAGCCAATTATGCCATATTTATAAATTTGTGTGTAAGAAGTGGTCACTTTCAAGGTACCATTGCTTCTTCCATGTATGAATATGGTTAAAACTGTGTTCCAATTATTACTTAATCATAATAAAGTAGCGATGAAGTTCTGATGGTGGCTTAAAATATATTTCTCAAATGAACTCAAGCTTTGGTTATATGTGCTTGACCGTGCCAGCCATTGTTCATGAAGCATCAAACACATGGCATTTACTTTGCATCTTTCCCTGACAGAAAATGACCATATTTACCCATCAAAATTTTCGGCTTTAGGATCTAGTACCTGGTCCCAGCCCAAAAGACATTAGTTATACGTTTGTTACAGTGAAACAGAGACCATGATCTAAAATCATGGTTACAAAGGTCTTAAGTCATTTTTTCTCAAAAATGACTGTTTGGATAATTTAAAAATTATTATAAAAAAATTATTTTATATAAAAATTACAAAAAGTCATTTGAATTATATTGTTTCTTTCTTGATTATTATTTTTAATTTAATTTAATTTAAAGTTTGAATTTTAATTTATGTTAAAGTAATGATTAATTCATTTTTTTAGTTTTAATTTAATTTAATGTTTGAGTTTTAATTTATGTTAAAGTAATGATTAATTTATTTTTTATTTAATTTAAAGTGAACTAATAATTATTTTTGAAAAAATATGGGCCACAGTTGGGATTAGATAAATCATAGGGGCTATTTTTGTAATTTGGGGACCTGGGATATAGTGGGAATAAAAGAAAATGAATGAGGGCAAAATGGGGAGAGAAAAAATTGGACTGCGGCACGGCAAATAAACTGGCATGGGGCAGCTTCTTCGCCGCCGCGGCGCGTCCCTGGCAGCACAAGTGCCCTCGGCCGCGGCAGGGCATGCTTCCAAACGGGGCCATTACCTCTCTCTCTACATTTCCCTTTCAGCCCAAAAATACAAGAAAGGATTTTAAATAAGTGGTTTAAAGTTGGTTTGTCTTTCTTTCCTACTCTTTATCCATTTCTGATACCTACCCTTTATTTGATGGTGTCAGAAAAAGTTGGAACTGCTATTTTCACTATTTGTTTCATGTAAAGTGAATATCTTTGTCCGTATATTTTGTGTAGAGAATCTGCTTGTGTTATTGGAAATATATCTTCTGCTTTTTCGGTGGCAGCCCATATAGCCCTTGAAATGATGGAATTTCACAGATTGGAAGGTTTGTCAAAGTTTACATCACCTCTGTTTTCACATCCTTTTTTGTTTCCTTTTCTAATGAAATAGGAAACTGTCATTCTTAATTATGAAATAATAAGCTCCAAAATTGTAAAAGGACTTCAAAATTTCACTTCACGATATGCACTTCAATAAATAGTGAGTTGGGAAGGCCATGCCATCAGCAACAATTGTGGTAAAATTTTGCAAAATATTCTGCAATGGCGGATTCTACTAGTTAGTGCTTGTCAGTGTAAGTTCCAAGTATATATCCCCAAATGCTTCTTGTTGGTGGAAAAGGAAAGAGTTCTAAAAGCAGGAAGCACCTAAAGAATCATTTGACCACTTGGTTATAGAGGCTTTGATATCATGTCAACAAATCATCTCACCCAAAAGCTTAGGCAGCCACGCATTGGTTTTAATCTTTGTAGACTAGTCTTTCTGAGGGATTATTATAAAAAACCCACACCAGAACACACCTACTGGAGTTAGTTAAACATGAAAGTCAACTAACTGTTTTGGCTAGTTCCCCTACTAATTTTCCACGCATTGGTTTATTAATATTGTCATAAGACTCCATCAGCTAATTTGTTTTATCTGTATATGCACGAGGGTTGACATTTAAAAGAAAAAGACTTGTAATCTGTTCTGGAAATTTAGCCAGCTTCATACTTATTGCTACCTCTTGATTTGCTCAACAGCAAAGAGAGACTTCTCTACATAGGCATGACCAACAACTAATATAAATGAAATTCACATCATGTTGAGGAGTTCACAACTACATCATTAAAAAGAACTGGTGCTATAACTAATGTCAGAGATACTTACCAGACTGCATTTCATCTTTGCATTTTTGGACTAAGATCATTTGTTATGTGCTGACTTAGCAAGTGGCATAGGAAAGAGTACGTGACAAGATTCATCAACTATGGAGCCAAGGTTGTTCTTACTGATATCCAACAAGAACTTGGTCAAGAGACTGCAAGAGAGTTAGGGGCCAATGCTACTTCATCACCCGTGATGCCACTAAAGAGTCTGATGTATCTAATGCAGTTGATTTTGCCATCTCTAAACACAACCAAACTTGATATCATGTACAACAATGCAGGGGTAGCCTGCAACACTACAGCAAGCATTGTGGAACCTGATCTGGCAGTGTTTGACCAGGTTATGGACAAAAATGTGCGAGGAGTCATGGAAGGGATATAGCACGGGTCACAGTTGATGGTCCCACGTCGATCTGGCTCTATTCTTTGCACAGGCAGAGTCACAGGATTGAAGGGTGGTTTGGCACAGCGCACTTATTCAGTATCCAAGTTGTTATTGGCATTGTCAAGTCTCTGGCACCAGACCTATCTAAGTGTGGAGTCCGTATCAATTGCATATCGCCTTTTGCCATTCCTACTCCTCTTGCAATAAATACTCTGAGTAGATTATACCCACACCTTGATGCTCGGCAAATTGCAGAAATGGTAGAGAATGCAGGTGTCCTAGATGGAGCACGTTGCGAACCAGACAATATTGCTAATGTGCTCTCTATCTTGCACCCGATGATGCCAAATATGTTAATGGGCATTATCTGGTGGTAGATGGAGGTTTTGCAGCTTTCAAGAGTTTGGACTTTCCTGCACCAGATCAAGTGCATTAAATGTTTGTGAACGTACCATTTCAAAGAGGACAGACAATAAGCAAATGTTCCTCCATGAAAGAGGAATTTCTGCAGTAATAGAAATAGCATATCTGCTGGCTAACACAACCAAGCTCATTCTGTTCAGTTGGTGGAGTGACTACACCTAGTTTTCCTAAGTGAAGTGTTTGTTAGACGAAAATATATAAAAAGGGTTGAACATTACCATAGGTACTTGGCATCCCTGAAATATTGTGAAATATGGTTAAGAGATGAACTATTAACATTTGGGGTAATTAGCATCTTTGTTGGATTAAACTCCAAGAACCATGCATGCACAGATTGGTTTCTTGTGATAGGTGAATCGGGCACAATGGTACATAACTTAAATTTCAATCCAAACAATTAATCCAAGAAAGTTTCATACTATTGTGCTATACTCCTTAGAGCAATCGAAACATAGATCAGTAATCTCACAAAACTCATTATTTTTTATTTATCATTAAATACACATTGGAACATAAAAATAAAAAATAAAATAAAATAAAAGAGCTTCCGAGTTCATTTACTTTCACAAGAAGTTTCTCAATTTTCTCTCTTTTCAGCAATCAAGTTCAATTCATGGAGTTTGTCTCTTTTTTTGACAAAAAGTTGAGTGCTAGACCTGCTCTATACGTTGGGAAATCAAGTTCACTGCTGCATTTGCTGATGAGAATGCCCCATGAAAGCTTTCGTGGTACGAAATAGATTCCAATTCCAGGGCCATCTTCAACAAAATCTCACCCAGGTCTGTTTTTTTCTCTAGCAAAGATTTGTAGTATGAGTGGGCAGCAATCCTGCTGATTTCCACATTAGTTTCCTCTGGACAGTACTCATCATCCAACCATTTATGCAGTGTAACCCTCAGCCACTCAGATTCCTAAATGAGATGCTGGAACATGTTAAATTCACTACAAGTGCAGACTGAAGAATACAAGCAACCTTATGAGAACAGACTAGTTTAAACTCTTGGATGCTTGCGCCACAACAGGAAACCCAGTCAAATGAATAACTTCAGAGAGCTGCTGGCCATATGAAAATAAAATCCTGCTGCTAATAGAAGCATGCATGAACAATAATGTGTGGAGCTGTAGCAGTTTGCACTCACAGAAATGAACAGAGATACAAATCAGAGAGATAAGCTGGACCAATAACATAATGGTGCTTAGCGCGGTCTGCTTAAGCATGCATGAAACAAAGTGATACATGAATTGTGTATATTTTGACTCTCAAAAAAAAGCAAAATGATTTTTGATACGAAACACAGCATTATTCTTGCAGGCTTTGGCCAATAGGATGCAAAGATGATGATGACGATGACAAGGTAGAATAATTTTATTTAAAATGGAAGTGAGGAGGGAATTGGCTCAGAAGGTAAGGGATAAAAACAGAGTTGGATCAGGTCTTAATCAGACATTACAAATCAAAGTCTAGAAGCTCGCAGTTAAAACTAGGAACCAACAACTCCAGGGATGCCTGCATCTGCATGTTAACTCACAAGCTAGCAAATCTTTGTCTCAACAACTGATTCAGAAGCCCCAGAGTTAAGAGTACTTGGGGTCAGAGGCGTGCTATATACTTAATGCTACTCCAATGTTTTCCAATCACATTGTTGGTGTTCTGAGTGAGGAGCTAAGATTCTGAACAAATGAAAGTGTAAAACAATTTTTCTGTCATGCAAACATGCACCTCACAGAAGAAAAGTATAAAATTCATCCTTTACAATTGAACCTTGCTCCAGCACTATCTACCAGATGCTATAATCTGAGACACAACTAATGAATTATCCTTTACTGAAATCTACACATAATGGGACAAAGCCAATATGGTCATCAGAAAACTTGAAATGCAACTTCTACAAAGTGTCAAGCCTACTACACTAGGAAAATAAAGGTAATAGAATTTACAAAGTAGCAGGTTTTTGCAACTTCAAGGTGAAATATTTTTCATATTTCAAATTGGCAAGTTAACCTGGAAGAAAGGAGCAAGTCACATGAAAAAGCAAACTGATTCTACTTCAATATTGCTCGGCAATAATCAAGAAGAAAAAGAATTCAGAAAACGAGTACTCCACAACAATCACAATTACTAAAAGGGGTTACTTTTAGTAATCTAACAGTATCGAAAACTTTTGTTGATCAAGAAAAGGATATGGGTTACGAATAAATGGAAAAAAAAAATACCTCCAAGGCCTTGGAAGGGACCAACCAATTGTCAGGAACCCTAAGGTCTTCAACTTGGGTTTCTGGGTCCTCTTCTTCTTCCTCATTGCTTTGTGGGTATGGACGAGACTGAGATCTGAGAACAATGGGCCAGTAATTATGGTGTCCATTAACAGAACGAACTGGTAAAGAACAGACCGGGAAATTACAATGAACTGTCGAGCAAAGAATAGAATAAGTACAACAAGGAATGCTAGATCTAGCAAAAAACAAGGTTCTCATGGTTTGGGCTTAAGGATTTGATTTCCTTTTCCTTTTGTTTGGTTCAATTCCTAGTTCTAATCTTGCCCACACTTTGCCATGTTACCAGTGACATGTGTCGGAGTTTTGGATGAGGTATTCAGCAGCGTGTAATAACAGTAACAGATAGGCTAAAGTGTTTTAAGCAACCCTTCAACTTTGATCAATTTTAAATACACCCCTTAATATTTAATTGCTACACTTTTTTTTCAATTATTAAACCAACCCTTTTTCACCAATGAGTACCTCTTCTATTCAATTATTGGATATGCTTAGTTAATAAAAAATAAATACTAATAATTATAAAAAGAAAAATCGACATTGCTTCACACATTAAGAAAATAAAAATTAAAGAAATTATAAGTATTGATCCTCATGGTGATTAAAAAAAAAGATATGTGTACATAAGATTATTAATGATAAAATTAAAGAATGTTGCTATAAAACAAAATTAAAATTATGTAAGTTTGAAAAATAAAAATGAAATATATGTACAAAACATTAATAAATATTATGTAGCTTGTTGAATTGTCAAATAGTTGCTAGTTTAATTCATAGATGGCTCATTATATTAGGGATTGATTCCAAAAAAAATAAAATTCCTCAAACCCATTTCTCATTCAGTCATACAAAATATTCTGGACAAAAAAAAATAAAAATAAAAAAAGCTTAGTTATGTTGGCATTCTTAAAGATTTTCAACTTGTATTTAAGCGAACAAAGAAATTGTGGGACATGACTATCTTATTTGATCATTTGCAGTTAGTATAGTTGGCATTCCTTGAAAGTGAAAAAGTAATCTCATGTTTGATTTAGTTTTTAAAATATTTTATATATTTAAATTTTTCTATAAAATTATTTGGTAATATAAATTTTACAGAAAAATATTTTAATTTTTTTAGAATTCTAAAAACTGAAGTTAAAAAATAAAAATAAAACTATAATACTTGTTAAAATAATTTTTTTAATACTCAATATTTAAAAAAAAAAAATTAAGATCAAACCAATTTTTTTATTTTTTATTTTTGTTTCACTTTTACAGATAGCTTAAGCAAACATACCCAATATAGGAATTGTCTACTTGGCCTCGGTTCTTCAGTAGGTTTAATACTTCCTGTTTAAAACGATAGCCTGTCTCCATCAAAACACTGATGGCCATGCCCCCACAGCCCTACCACCATTGTCCAAGTCAAGAAGCTGCGTTTTATATAATCTGGTTATAAAACTTGACGTTCAATACGCCAAGTTTAAAAGTTAAAACTTTGAAAACGTCCAATACAAAAATATAATTGCCTACAGCAGAGTATAAGTCCAAGTCATTTTTTTAGAATCTAATTTTATTCCTGGAAATTGCAGAGGTGGGTGTACCATTTCATAGTCATATAAATACAGCTTTAGATTGCCACTGTCTATTGCCTAGACGCAACTCTAAGCAAGCTCTACAGCATTACATTGCCACTGGCTATTACTCCTAGACACACCTGTAAGCAGGCCCTGAAGAAATTCTTGTCATGGAGTCATCTAATCCAAGCACAGAAAGGTCAGTACCCTCAACTTATATCATCTTCTTTAATCGTAGTTACAAATGAATATCCCGCTCAAGTGCTGGCAGGACCCCCAGTTTTGTGTTGAAGCTGCTGCTAGCTAAATTTGATTCCTAAGTGCCAAAGTTTTTTTTTAATGTGTAATTCTAATTCAAAGTTTTCATATTCTTGTTGAAGCAGTGGAACCCGGAAAGAATGGAGTTTTCCGCCACCCCTGCATAAGATTATTTTCTTTCTGGTTACAACTTTAAGTGCTTTTCTTCAACTACACTATAGCAATCAAACTCCACCTGTTGAACAAAGTTACATTATGCAGGCATTTTTTGTTGCTCTGTCTGTTTATTCTACATCATTGGCAATTGAATATGAGCTTCAAACTCACGGTTCAAGTCACCTTGACAACATAAAAAGAATGACACTATTGCTTGGAGTTCTTCCTCTTGTCTTGCTCATGTTAATCCTATGCCCCTTATATGGGTTGCTCACATTTGCTTCATGGGCCATTTATTTGGTCAGAGTTACACTCAGCTTGTATCAAGAATATCCCAAATTGTTAACCCATGTATCAGGTTGGATGCTTGATGTGTTGAAAAGAAAATTTACAAGGGAAGAAAAACAGTTGCCTCTGTCTCTGTAATATTTGCTTTGTTGACAAGCATGTTGTATACTTGTATGTTCATTCATGTTCAATGAAATTACGATATAATTTTCTCTCTGAGAAATGCATCAGGTTTAGTTGAAATTGTATAAATTGTGTATCTTCTGTAGATGAAAACATGTAACGTAGATAGTATTTTCAATAGATTTCACTTGCAGTCAAAGGATATTAACTCAATCAAACAAAACTTCCAATTGTAATTGTAATGAACGACTTCACAGAGTCATAGCTATCCATGCAATTTTGCTCTGAAGTTGCTAACTCTGCGCTTCATAAGGTACTTAACAGTTATCTGCTAGACATGTAGAGTATATGGTTAGAATCATTCCACTGGGTAAAAATAGTAGAATTAGAGGTGAAAAAAAACCCTTGTTCGAAACAGAATCTGTAATATACAATTCCTTTTGAGACCAAACATAGGGTGAAGACTGAACTTAATTAATCGGTACAAGAAAATTTAGGTTCATATCACAAAAGGATATATGAATGGAACCTCAGTATGAACGATGAAATTCTGACTACCCAGTTCCTATCAAGTTTAAATGATAATATTCCATTGCACCCAAGTTCAAGTATTTAAAGAAAAAATGTAGATCACACCTGGTTGTATGGATGTAGACTCAGTATGAAAGAAATGATCAAGGATCCGGTCGCTGTGGTGAAGCAGATTACTCTCCAAGACAGTCATTGGATCACACTCTTGAGATTCTGATACAGTAAACTCCCAATGTTAACTCAGACATAAAAGAGATGGAAACTAAGAGAAGGTTATGAGTATTCTTCTGTATGGTGTACTTAATTTCAGATTACACACGTATATTTATACAAAGAGCAGAACAGCTAGCTTTCCGCATAATCTCAGCATCAACTAATCCTAGCAGATGTTGCTGCATCATTCTGACAAAGATTGTTATCAATCGCCAACATAGCAGTCCTGTTTTTCACAAAAGTAACAATTCTCAACCTTCTGCTAAATAGAAGATAAAATATAATTAATATAGAGTACTGCAAATGGCTGGGAACACAGCAGATTAAATCAAAATCCATTGAGGAAATTATCAAAGTCACCTTCAGAAAGATCAAAATTGAAACCCTTCTTTCAATTAAAGAATCTGTTTAAACATTTAGAAGATCATCCTCATATCACACTGGTTTGCTTAATAAACCAACAATTCCAGATTCTCAACACTGAAAATAAAAAGGGAAAATAGTTAACCTGATCAATGCTTTGTATAAAACCGAACAAAGAAACTTGGGAGGTTTCAATGGCATAAATATCCACCAGCTACATATCTGTTTGTTCCACAGTTTGTTAGGCTCCTCAATAAATTAAGTTGTTCTTCTTTCAGCCCAATAAATTTGCTGCTCCTTTCTTCTAAAAAGAATCAACTAGGTGCATTAGCAAGTTCCCTTTGAAGTAGAGCTCAGACAGGTAATGAACAATGCAGCAATCATAAAGAGTCATCTTGCAAAAGTTCTGATCAAAATTTTCCATTCTTGGCTGAGAAAATTATCAATGACCCAAGAAAGTATATCATATAATACACAACCCCTAATTTTTATTATAATGACAATGTCATTAATAATGAATACAATGTTTTAATTCTATCTGCTATCTGCACCTTTGCAGGGAACACTCTGAAGTGGCAAAGGAACGAAAAGAAATAAATAAAACAAAAAGAAAATGAATAATAATTACAGAGAACAGAATAATGAAAGAGTTCAATTCACCGAACTAAATCAAATTCTTTGAGCCTTGATTGAATTCTCTGCAGTGTACCATCAATAGTAATATCAAAAGCATCTTTCTTTGCTTTCAGACCTGGTGAACTACCATGCTTCCTGTAAATAACTCTAGGAATCAACTCCAAAAGGGACTCTCTCATTCTCCTAATTTTAGCTCTGGGTATACCCCGCAACACATCCAAAATCTTCAACCCTCTGAATACCACCTCCTCCTTTGGTATAAACAGTGAATACGTGTTAAACTGGTTCGGCAGCAAATGCCACCCATACTGTGATTTTGCTGACTGATCCTCAAAGAAAACAGGTATACACCCAGCTAGAATCCCATCAAAAGTTGACCTGCGAGTTGGTGTATTCCCCGGAGGCTGCAAACAAAAGGTTGCTTGCAACATTGGCCTCATGTATCTTATTGGGTCATGCTCACATATCCCATTAGAGCAATCCACCAGTTCACACAATTTTGCATACCCATGATTGTTGGTCGAATTCCCAGTGTTATTCTCACATTCATTCCTAATACTTCTTCTAATATTAGGAGTTGCAGAAACCCCTCCACCTCCAGCAAACAACATCAGGGAAGAACGCCTTGACCGCCGAACGCGGTGGATCCATGACTCCAATAGAGCAAGATTGGGTGGATGAAACGACGTCGGATAAGGTACTGCTTGTTCCTGCCATGGCCAAGCACGAGACTCCAATATTAAAGCCGTGACATTGAAGAACTCCGGCAACTCCAGGAACGAAGTACCCCATGTAGGTGGATCGTTTTCTAGTGGTTGCGAAAAATCCCAGGCGGGTCGAGCCATAACCAAGAAATGGTCATGTCCCATGTACCGATTCCAAATTCCGGGTTCATCTTCTCGCAAAAAAGCAAACAATTCAAGCCCATGTTCAGAGCTGGAATTAACATCAGGGCCATAGAGATATCGCAAAGCGTCGAGGCTAGCATAGTAGGGAAGGTAGACCGCATCAGCAACATTGGGATCGGTTGTTAGGCATGGGTATTCAAGCATTCGTTTATGGAATACTGAGTTCGAGCATCAAAGGGTCAGTTCTGTACCAACTACGAGAACGATTGTGGGTTTTCTGGCCAAGACCGTGATTAGCTAAGTAGGGACAAAAATCATCAAATAGTGGGTATTCTGAGCAATTTGCAAGCAGATCAATATTGAAGCGAGATGGGAGCCTTCTGATGTGGATCCAACGGTTATTACAATCAGTTGTTGAGTCTGATTCAAAAAAGGAAACTTGTTGGGAGGTGGCCAATTTGGTAAAGAACAGAAAGACATTAATGATTGAGACCAGAATAGTATATTTGCAGCAGGATGCCATTGAAGACAAATAGGTAGGCTTATAGAGAAGAAGATAAAAATCGAAAATTTTTTCTTTGCTTCACCATTACAGTGTTGGCGTTCTGGGTCTTTGTTAATTGCTTCCAAGTTTAAAACTTTTACAGTAAATTTCTTTCTTTGTGAATCTGATAGGAACTGAAAGTTGAAACTCAGAGGAGAGAGAGATGGTTTTAACTTTAACTACGTGAACTTGCTGCTTGGGTTTGACCCACCATTGTCGGTGGAGGGAGCCACGGCTTGTGGGCATTTACCATTACTTCCTCCCAATGCGGTGGCGTTTCTTGCTTTTGGTAATTTAATTGTTTTTGTTTTTTTGTTAGTCGGGCCCACGTTTTCTTGTATTTTCCGTTTTCTTTGGCGCCATTAGATAACATATATACACCGTCGATACGTTGTACGTGGACGGCGGATAATATATCTGTGGTGGGGTCCATTCAGGGTGAAGATATATTATTGGCTAAGAGGAGCTAAAAGAAGGACTCACGTAGAGTGAGGCACCTTGTTTTCTACTTTATTATTGTATAATATTAAAATGATATACTTACAATAGAGTACTATTTTAATATATTCTCTAACTCTTCCCACTTTTAATACTAATAGAACTATAACTCTTTTTAACCTTTTTTTTTTTTTTTTTCAATTTCTCAATTTTATGACTTTAAAAAAATATATATAAAGTATAGTTTTATTATATTATAATATTGTTATTTTTTTATCTTAAGAATTAAAAGAAAAAAATTTATATTATAAATTTTATTTTTGTATATTTATTTACTTACATTAATAAAGAGTAACTTTTAGTTATTATTTAATAGTATTAAAATATTATGTTTCAAATAAGCTATTAATTTAATTTTTTTCTAACTCTTCTCATTTTAATACAAATATGATTATAACTCTTTTTGACTATTAATTTCTTTTCATAATTATTCTCAATTTCATGAACTAAAAAAATCTTAATAAGTTTTTTATTATTACAATATTATTTTTTTAACTTTTCTTCTATCTTAAAAATTAAAAGAAAAAATTTATAAATTAATATTATGACTTTAAATTTTGAATAAATTTACTTATTTGTTTAATTACATTAACATGTTAATATAGTGATTTTTTTTGTTAAGTATAATTTTTTTTAATATGTGAGTCAATTCTAGTTGAAAATGCATGGATTATATGATATAATTTACACACAACGGGTACTCTACTTGAACTAATATATATAATACTAGTTTAAATATTAATAGTGAGTTAGCTCTAACACTCAAGATAATACTTAAAAAATATTCTGACTTTTTGATCAATGAGTGACATTATATTAGATTTTCTAGTTTGAGAAAATAAAAAGGGGCCTAATGGTTAGTATTTTGTTAAGTGAGTTATGATTAGGATTAGGGTTACAGTTAGGTTAGGGTTAGACTAATTAGATGATATTCTCTGATACCTGAAACAATTTAAAAGAAAAAAAAATCCATATCATTTTATGACCTCATTACCGCCTTTGTCACACCTCAACATTTTGACTCTTCTGACTATTGGTTGTATCATGATTGTTGTTCTTTAATGTGTATTCCGAGGTCCACTATTATTTCCACCGATTTTAATTAACTTAAACCTTTTTGAAAAAATATCAGATATTGTTCTATTTTTAAAAAATTGAACGAAATTTCTTATAGTATGAATTGAAAAGCAAAGCAAGGATACGTATACAAAATGATATGCACAATATCTATGCAAAATTTTAATAAAATTATATTAGTTTGACATATAATTAATTTGGTGAAATTTCATGGGTAATTAAGGAGCTAAAGGATGCAATTGTAAATGTAGATGTAGAAATTTAATTTGCCATTTTATTTATTTAATTAATTTTAAGAACCAAGCCTGCTCTCATGCTTGGGCTTCTTCTTCTTCTAAAATGGGCCAATGGCAGTAGCAGTGTCCAGCTGCCACCTACTTCTTCTCCGTGCTTGCTTCCACCATTAAATCCCGTTACTCTGTTTCCTCCCACTCTTGCTTCGCAACGCCATAGAGGTCCTTTGTTTCTGTCACTCCCAGAGGTATCATTCGAAATCAAGGAGCTTCAAGTCCTAACAGAGAAGTAAACCCTAATTTCTCTCTTAGGATTCTTGCTTGTTTATTGTTTTTGATTCTTCGAATTTGGGTTTTTCATTTACAATGACATTCATTTATTAAGATTGTGACTTGTGCAAGTTTAAATTTGTAAGAAACATGTTATTCCCATTCTCAGGAGTTTACTTAAAACCTAAACTGTGTCTAAGTAGCATTAGGAGCGGTAGTTGGTTTATTTCTGATTTATCTTCTGCAAATGTGACACTATCAAGTTCTTTGTTTAGAATATTAAAAAGATATAGGCTTTGTACAATATGTTTAAACTAATGGAGAAATTAAAGAAAAGACCAAATCTTTTTGTCCAAGCTCCATTACTATATGCTTAACTATAAGAACTCAGAAGAGATTCTTAATGAAAGCTTCAGTAATGCTGGCTGCAAGCTTCTCACCCTCGAAACCATTCTTGTGGTTGTTTTCCTAACATAAAGTGGATGAAGGGAATGTGGACAAATGTGACTAATGCCAGAATGATTGTCTGTCTGATCAAATGTTGGATTTTCATTTGATTTGTAACTCTAAAGTCTTTGACTCAACTTGTGGGCTTTGAACCTGTGTTTTCATCTCCACTCTTGCCCTCAAAGTGGGGAGACAGTGCCATTAGACCCAAAGATCGTTGGCTTAAATAAAGCTTTTTAATGAATGTGTTGATTTCAAATAACTCATATCTATACTTATGAGAATGGTAACTGGCTTGCAATTTCATTTCTATGAATTTGTAAACTCAGAAGAAGGTATGTCCCAAAAGAAGTATGCAGGACATCCAAAAGATGAAAGGATCTATCTGTATGGAGATGGAAATTGTGGGAGTGGGAATGCATGGGGATATGTCATATTTGCCCAAAAATCATTTGGCATACAAAGAAAAGATAAAGAATTTGCCTTCGATTTAAATGACCAGCAGGTACAATATGATGCATTCAAGTTTGAGTACTATTAATGTAATTGTGAATATTTCACTATTGGGATTATCTAGTTTGAGTCAAATTAGATTTATGTCTTTGCTGATTATTTTACTGATAGTCTATTACAAATGGGCTGCATTAGTTTCTTCCACAACTGGAAACTTAAGAAACCTCAAATAGAGAAGACAGGGAACATGAGAAGATGATATTGGGAGGAATCAAGATCTGAATAAGGTAGCCTATTAAATGGGGAAAGAGATGCCAACTATGCTTTGTTTCCTTTAGCAGAATAAAGGAGGTTATAGACAATTTTTAATGAAACTGAAGATATTTCAAGTTAACATCAGAAAATGAAAGAAACTGGTGTTTTTTGCCTTTATTTCTTGAGACAATTACATTGTATTTCAGGCTGAACCAAGTAGCCTTCAAGATGCAGCTTTGCCAGGTCCAAGCTTTTTATCTAACTGCATACATAACCATAACATTTTCTTTTCTGCATACATAAGTTATTTTCTCTGGGACATAATTACATAAATGAGCTGATATCATTCGCTATGTTTTCGGCATCAAATTTTGCTCCTTCAAACCCTCTCCTTGACAATCCAACACAATATAAACTGTTCTTTCCTTTCCAATGGTTAGGGAAATTACGCTTGGGAATACCATTATCGTCCAAAAGATAGTCATCTCCCTGCTCAAAAACAACAGATTCAGTTGCTAATCATGCACTTAACACTTCAATTTCCACCGCTAGCTATGGTGGCTGTTGATGAATTGATCGATGTTGTTATTATGATTGTTACATGGACAGAACTGAGCACTCTTACATATATAATTGTTTACCTTAAGCCAAAGATGTGTAGATCTCTTGAAGCCTGTGCAGAAAACAATGGAGTCAAATGGGTATGACTTGCCATTCTTGAATACTACCTCGTTGCCTCTTATGCTTTCAATAACTGTTGGCAACACCTGTATAAGATTAACAGAATTTAACCAGTTGAAGAATAGCTAGCTAACAATACCATCAATAACTCTATCTTAGTCTCTCTTGAAACACACAAACATACCTGTAACTCTCCTGACTTGATTTTATTATAAGTTCCTACATCAATAACTGGATACTTGCCATACTTGACCTTCATGTAGAAAGGACCCTCTTCAGGCCTAGCTATCCCATATTTGGTCACACCCTTATAGAAAATTTTGCTAAGCATCACCAGCAATGAGTCCACTTTACTCAATGAGAAATACTTCAACAAAATCTTTCCTAGATATACCATGCCCCTTGATAGAATATGAACCGGGTTTCGAATAACTATGGAAGTTTTGGCACCATGGTTGGCTAAATCTAAAGCAATTTCCATGCCTTAATTCCCAGACCCAACAACTAACACATTCTTTTCTTTAAATGCCTTCCCAGACTTGAAACCAGTTGAGTGAATCATCTCCCCATTAAAATCACCGAAACCTTCAACCTCCGGTATAAAAGGGTCAGCTGTTTCACCCGTTGCCACCACCAAAAACCTCCCGATATATTCCTCAGCTTCACCATCAGAACCCCCATTAATATTCCTCGCCTTCAGACTCCATTTCTCAGTCCCTTCATTGTATTCTGCCAACTCTACCCTTCTATGGTACAAAGGACTAATCTTGAAATGTGAAACATAGTCGTCCAAGTATTGAATAAATTGCTTCTTTGGTAAGTATGAAGGACAAGAAGGTGGGAATGACATGTGAGGTAGCTCACAGTATTGTTTTCTCAAATGAAGGTGAAGACGGTCATAGGAATATTTCTTCCAAAGAGAAGCAATGCAATCCTCTCTTTCAAGGATTGTGCAGGGGATTGATTTCTGGGTTAAGCACCCCGCCGCGGCAAGGCCTGACGGACCAGCTCCAACGATGATCACTAGTTGTTCCTGCTGCATTATTCTTTCAATTTGTTTTTCTGAGAGAAAGAGAGGAGGATTGGACAGAGAGAGAGAGAGAGCTCAAGTTGAGGTTATTTGAATTTTGCTAATGGTAGACTGCATGAATATATTTATATATATATAAATATAGAATCTGACTGAAATACAAACCATTGTAATTAAATGTTATAAATATTTCATTTATTATTTTAACAAGTTGTTAAATATAAAAAGGACAAATAATATTATATTCATTATAATTATATTTATTGTATTTATTGGTGACTTAATTTGATTTGACCCATTAATTTCTTCTAACTTCTTCCTTTTTATGTCAATTCAATTTGATTTGACTTTTTATTTTTCTAATTTTTCATTTATCTCAATCAATGGTAATTCATTAAAAAAGATTTTCCAGATTTAGAATTTTTTAATTATAATACATTCTCTTATTCATTTGTTATATATAAAAAATAAATTTATATATTTTAATGATAAGAAGACCAAATATTTTTTTTGCAAAATATAAAAACAATTCATGTACGTTATTATCTTTATGTAAAGTGTTATTATTTTGTTGATTTATAACATGTAAACTAAAAAATAGAACTTGATTGAGAAATTTTGAATATTAAAAAATAAAATTGATTGTGAATTTTTTTAAAAAAAAACAATAGATAAGTCTAATTTCTTCTATTCCAATGTCAATACTATTTTATTACAAAATATTTTCAATAAATACATACTCAATAATACACAATTCACTACCATAATTAAATACATTACATATCAATTTTTAACAAATCAATGCCAATGTCAATACTATTTTATTACAAAGCATTTTCAATAAGTACATACTCAATAATACACAATTCACTACCATAATTTAATACATTTAACAAATTGTACCAAATCATTATAAAATAAGCTAGAGTGTTGTTAGAAAGGGACTAAAACTTTATTCTGATTTCATGTTAGAGTCTTACTCTTAAGACTAATCATTTGGTAATAAGATGAGAGACACATTTATTTATATGCATTGTAAAGTAATATTAATAATGTGAGAATTACCACATTAACATGCAGTAAAAGATAATATAGATAAGATGACAGAATAACAATACTATAACTCTAGTTACGGTAAATTGTCAATTTTGTATATTAAGTAAGAAATACGTCTCCAAACTCAGAAGTCAAATGGATAGTAAATTAAGAAACATAGACAAGAAGGGCTCTTATAGTAAAGTTTTAAAGGTCAAAAATGGAAAATAGGAAATGAAAGAAGATGATTATTTTTGAAAATTATTGTTTTGATAAATTAAAGTAACAAGTAAAATAAAACTTAGCTTTATTGGGGATGGCTTGGTCATATGAAACAAGAAGTAGTAATTTACCAATCACCAAAAAAAAAAAAAAATTAATAATAATAATAATAAAAAAAAAATATATATATATATATACTACAATATGTATTAATTAAGCATTGAGGTTTGTATTTATTTGTTTCTAGATAAGTTTATCATTTTCTTTTTCTTAATTAATCTAAAAGTTTCTTTGTTAACTTTCAATTCTTCAGATTTTTCTTTTCTTTTAAGTTGGTTATTTCATCTCATTCGCATTAGTTGGCAATTCATATTGCTTACCATGCACTTTCTATCTCTTTCAGTCACAAGTAGCAATTAATTAATACATATTACCAACCATCATGAAAAAATTAATCACAAGTCATTGGACATGTTGCTTTTAATTTTGTTTTATTGAGATTTAAGAATATTTATATTTTTGATATTATAATGTTTTTGATGTTTGACCTTATAAATTAATTAACAAGATGATGACATGACAACCACAACAAGTAATATGGTATGATTTAAGATATTAATGAATCAGCTGCCAGCTAGAGATGTCAAATTAAGGATGCTAGCTATGGTTGAAGAGATGATTAATATTTCATTAATTTTATTAATCCAATATTAAACTAACATCACTACAATTAAAAATATTCTCCAGTTTGGTGAACTCCGTTTTTTGTACCAAACATGTGGGTTGGGATATGTTAATATTAAATAGTAAATACAGAATTAAAAAAAAATGTGGGTTGGGATATATTAATATTAAATAGTAAATACAGAATTAAAAAAAATAAAATAAAACAATAGAGTAATCTTGAGAGTGGGATATGAACCCACGCCCTTTCGGACCAGAACCTTAATCTGGCGCCGTAGACCAACTCGGCCATCTCAACAGGGTTTACGAATAAAATGTTTTATAAAATAGAGAATTATTAATAAAATTTATTGCAAGCAAACAATTAATAGTTCATAGTTCATACACAGTGCAAGAGCAGTCCAAATGCCAGTTGGTTCTGTGGGCTGTCAATGTTTGACAATTAAAGTTCTTCGTCTTCATCTTAAAAGTTTTTCTCTATCAGCTGGACGTCCTTGATAAAAAAGTTAAATCTCATAATGTCATTTCAGAATAATCATAAGCCAATGCTTCCTTCTTGTGTGCTGTCCATGTTTTCAATATGGACAAGATCACCGAATTAGAGGGTAGGTTAGTATTTTTATTCTTTTTAGTCATCTTTCAAAGGGGAAGGTGTTTTTTTAGACAACAGTCATAGGCATTACTCTCACAAATTTGCATCTAAATTGATGTCTATCTAATTGTCGATATTATCAATTTATATATGAAATTATTTGTAGTCACGTCTATCTCTTTTATATATATCATCTAATAAAGAGCGTCTTTGACAGATCAGTGATGGTTTTGCTAACTTGAAAGCATCCTGCTTGATTTCTTTTTAATCAAGTGGAGTATGTTTTGAAGAATCACAGGGAAGCTAATTAAACTTGATTATGTTAATCCAACATAATTCAACAGTCCAGTTGAAATTCCGAAGGTTGGCATAATACAAATTGCTCAGAGGGAAAAGCAAGGACACCTATCCTTCATGTGAACCAGAAGAAAAACCACATATCAACATTTGTCTTCTAGTCTACCATAAATTGTGCTGCTGTATTATTATTATCATAAAAAGGATCCAATCATCTACTGCCACTTATCATTTCAGACCCCACCAACACTTCTAGCAGACCCATCATGTATACCTCAAATTTCTCCTTCATTCTTCTTGAGTTCTTTCCACTCTCGTCTTAGAAACAGACTCATTAAAGTTCATTATAAAGGTTTTGATTCTATCATCATTTATGGCTTCCTTTTGGTCATTATTGGCAATGTTCATGGTCTTAGTGGCTTGTCATTGTTCATTGACCTTGGCATCTGAGCTAACTAAGCATATTTCCACTATTTCAGCTGCGCCAGCAATTTTGCCAAGTGCTCCTGTAGCTTCTCCAGCTCTGTCACCAGATATAGCTCCTCTGTTTCCTTCTCCTGGAGGAGTGGCTTTCTCTCCAAGTGAGTCCTCTTCATTGCCCATAATTCCTTCAAGCCCCAGCCCTCCAAATCCAGATTCCATTGCTGCTGGAGGACCTGGATTGGCTCTTCCTCCATCTGAGCCTCTGCCTGCTTCATCCTCAATAGCTCTTGTTTCAAATTGGCCTCTCAATTTAGTTGTCTACTTGGGTCTACTGGTGATTTGCACAGTGCAGCTTACTGGTATGTGAAGCATTGTTGGTGAATACAGCTTCAATTATTGTTGCTAGTGCTTCGACTTTATTTTCTCAGTACATATATTATAGCATGCTTTTTTAGTTTATTGTTAGTTATATGAAGTGTAAGGCATTTTTCTGAACTGTGATAGGTTAATGTATGGAAATAAATTTCAAACAAATTAAAGCTGTTGAGGTTTGTCTATTCTTCTATTTCCATGAATGAAAGAATTTCTAGTGCGCAGAGAACTTTTTGTATGAAGGCTACCACTATCCATCCATTTTTATTCCTTTAACTAAATTATTTGTTTTAACTTTTAAATCTGTTAAGAGAAACATATTTTATGAAACAGCCATAACAGAAGCCAGAACAAGAATGGCCTTACCAATTCATTGAACTGAGATAAGCCATAAGGACCACAGATCCCCATGACATAGAATATAGGCCAGTGGGCCACTTTGGTGGCTCTGTCTTACAGTACTTCCCACTAGTAAACAAGAAAAAACAGTTGGATGTAAAAGGGGTATAGGGTATGGCTTCAAACATAATGAAAAGTATAAATAATTTCAATACTAAATAGAACGGGAAAATCTATTTAATAATCTATTTTCTTCCCCTGTGATAAGAAGAGATTATAATTGAAATACAAAAGTACTGTTAGAATTACAAAAAAAATTATATGACTATCCCAGTCAAGATCAGTTGGGGTATTCCATCATCCCATACATCTCTCTAATTTGTATTCTACAAATTACACAATTTGCTAACTAGTAACCATCCACATCTAAAGGGCAACAACATTAGGTTGATACCTTGGAAACCTGTTAAACAACTTCCCTAAGAATGCTCCCTTCAAATTGTCAAACACAAAAGGGCTCCATTTCTTGGGTGAATCTGTAGCTATAAACTTTCTCATCTTGACATTCTCCTCCTTCAGCACATCCACAGCTAAACTCAAGTGTCTTATCACTTCTATCTTCTCTTCATCTTTCCGCTTTAGCTGCTCCTTCTGAATTTTGTTCTCTTCTCTGAGTTTCTCTATCTGTTCCCTCAATTTCACAACTTCGTCGTTTTCAGCAAGACATGAAGTTTCCTCTTCTTTTACTTTGTCATCAAGTTTGGTTTCGTCTTCCTGCTCAGGATCATCAATTTCAGACTCAGCAGAAGTCTCAGAACAGGTGTCGTAAGTTTTGTCCGAGCATATTGACTTGTCAGATTGATACTTGATCGTTGAAGCAAAAGGAGAGACCAAAGTTGTTAAGAGCCGAGTTCCAGTCTCCGATTTAACTAGATCATATCGTTCTGCCATAGAGCGGTGAGCTTGATAGAAATCCTGAACCAAGCTTATTAGTTCTGGTCGCTTCTTGTAATACATCTCTGCACGTTGAGCAAACGAATCTGCATCTTCCTCAATCAATTTTAGCATTGCTTTTGTCTTCTCATCTAGCTCTGGCATTAAATAAAGGACCATTAGCAAATATACCCTATCAAGCTTTCCTGTACTTATATCCTACCTCATGTCTACAGGTTACATGATCATAATTCCTAATCAAACTTTACTTAAGTTGCTCCAACATGGAAGTGTAATTGTGTAAAAGGAAAAAGTAGTATGATTAGAAAGGCCCTTAGCCTTTTCAACTTTTTTAGTACTCCGGCACTTTTTAAGAGGGGATTGTTCTGGCTTTCTTAGAAGCTCAGTAATACATGTTTTGAAGGATAACTACTTTTTATTCAAGTCGATTGCAATGGGTCCAAAACATTATCATGCTATAATGAGAGCTTTTTTAAGACTATGATATCTAGGAGCAATTTCTTAAATAATAGAGCCAGAAGATGCTTAATGGACCTAAGTTAGAGACAATGTGAAAAAGTATTGTCAAATAAATCAACTATCAATCTCCAATCTAATAATCGCATCACTGAATATGTAATACCTATCAAAACCAGTGCCATGAAGATAAGATACATGCTTTGCTGGAGCTCTGATAGCTGGGAAATACGTCATTCATTTCCAAATCCTCATTCCCTATTATTCTAGTATGGAATCTGGCTGCCAAATAATTTTGTTAGGACCAACCACACCTCCCACTGAAGAAAAGAAAACAAAAGACTTACACCTTTCCCACTTTGTTTTCTTTTAGGGTCTCAAGCTCGTCTTTGTCAAATTGTTGATTAACAAAATTAATAAAGAATTGCCACAATCCACAGAGGGCCCGGATTTAAATCTAAGACCAATTTAAATGTACTCAAACTAATGCTTGAATTTACAATTAAATTCCGAAAGTTGTAGCGGTCTAGCATAGGTCATCTCCTTCCAATCATGTTACTCCCAATTTTATCTTTTTCACCATTGTATCATAATTATATCCAACTATAAAATGAAATCTTGAATACCTGCAAAAGGAAATAATGAATTTTGAATACCTGCAAGAGTGGATTGTAGCCATGTAGATCTTCTTGAGGCACTGCGACTATCAAGCCACCACCAATGTGATGGAAGTTTCTTCGTTTCAGCCATTTCTCCTTCAGTCTTAATCCTTTTCAAAAAACCAAAACACATATGCCAATAAAGTTTAAATTATTTTGGTAGCACAGAAATAACAAACTTAGAGCACTAAAAACAATTTTTCTATGAACAAAAGACGTCAATTCACACACTAGATTATTCATACAAGCGAGAGGGAAAACGGAAAAACGGAAAAACCTCAGTTTCAAATATCAAGGATCAAGAATACCCAAATCGCAAAACAAAAAATTTCAAGAAAATCAAAGAAAAAAATCTACAATTGTTGACAATGAATGTAATTAATCTTGCTTGACATTTAACTAGTTTCCGATTCCCATTTCCCCATAAGGAAGAAACGGTGAATTTGCAAAACGTAGAGAACCCAGAGAGATAGAAAGAGAGGATTTCATTACCTCGTTCAACCCGTCTTCTTCTTCTTCTTCTCCGTCCAACTCTCAGCTTCCTCCTTCTACGCTCTGCTCCTCAGTCACAGCGCTTATACACAGTCTCCCAGTCCAGTGGGAGTTTTAAGTCTACAAAATACAGTTCATCATGTTTTGAATTTCTCTCGTCTTTCGCTGGATTTTCTTCACCTATCCTGTATCAACACGTGTAACAAGTCGGATTTAAATGCTTTCATCCTTACGAATTTGCCATTCTTAAATTCGCTTATTTACTGCTTGGACCAGTATTCAATTTACCTAGACATTTAACAAAATAATAATACTAGTAACTAATTTTGCCTCAAAATGTGGCAAGATTACCCATTCAATAATAGTGGTACTAATCAAGAAACAACCTACCAAACATAGAATTTAAAATATTAATAAAAAGAGGTGACATTAATATTTTTATTTAATTTATGTGTATATGATTTATATTAGTAGAAAAATGTGAAATTCAGATTTATTTCTCTTCTTTTAATGTATTTTTTCTATATATAATAAGACTATGCATGTGTATGTGAGATTATATTTTCAAAACGTATAGACATGGCAAGATAAATAAACCAAAATAATAAGATTAGAAAACATTTTTTGAAACATCAAAGTCATGTGAAGAGTTGTGTTGTGGGCGTATGGTGTGAGGAGGAAGGGAGCGTTCTCTGTTCCTATCATCATCATCATCATCATAATACAAAAGGAAAGAAAAATAATGTGAGGTAACGGTCGGAAATATGAGTCAAGAAATGAATCTTGTACTATAATTTCCTTTTGTGAGGATACTACAACAGCTTATCACTAATATGATTCCGGGTTAGTCAGCCAACATGAATAAATGACATATTAAAATTAAAGTTTATGTTTGTTTGATAAAATAAATTGACTATATTCTTATTTCTTTTATCATGTTTCTTGGTTTGGTGATAAAAAAATATAAATTAATCTATATATATATATATATATATAAACTAATTCAAACATGACCACAAAATAAAAACCAACAACAATTGTAACACTTTCTCCTTGTTGTATTGCAAATCTCACAAGAACGCAGTTAAAGGAAAAAACAAAAAATACAAGATAAAAAAAATTGATATTTTATGCATAATCATCAGTCAAAGGGAGCAAACTCTCTGTATACAGAGTCACTTCACTCTCATCCAAATCATTACAAAATGCTCGTTGCTCCAGGAGTTCTCCTTCCTGACTACATATCACCATTTTTGTACCATCAAGTATTGCAAGAAGCTCACCACTTTCTGTAAAGCATACTGGTAACAGATTATCAAAATTAATGTCACCAAAAGATACAATTTCAAACAATTTAATCCAAGATGACTTCACATTGTATTGCTTCATTACCCAAATCTCAAGTGCAGGACTCCAAGAAGTTACACAAAGACATCCTCCAAGCACACCCACATCACATTCAAAAGGTTCATCATTAACACCATCAGGCAAAGGTACTTCCCGTATCTTCTTTTCTGCTAAATCAAAGGCAAGGATTTCACTTTGTCCATTTTGCCCAAAAATCAACCAATGAAGTGCTCCATTTGAGAAAGATCCAGCCTTGGGCATAATCATCATTATGACAAAATCGTTAATGGAGCCTTGAATTTTTCCACATGATTTGGTCTTTAGGGAAATAAATTTGACATGGATACTCAAACTCAAATTAGTTGTATCAGTATTGTAAACAGCTAAAACTATGAGGTAGTCATCAGTTGTTGAGTCATAACCAAAACCATAGTTAAATACAAAATCAGATGTATTCAACGAAATACGAGGATCTGGATATTGTTTGTAGTCACCTGTTGATGGATTCCATATGAAGATGTTGTTGCCATTAAGTGCTAGACATATGAACCCATTGCAAGAACCCATGATTTCAACACACCCAGAACTCAGTCTTTCAAATGGAAGATTTAGATTTGATGTTGCAGAATCATCATTGAATGAAGCATTAAAGTCAACGGATTGAACTTCAAAACTAGGTGTGATATAAAAGAGTCTACGGGTGTGTGCAGTAGCTCGTTCAAAATGTGATTTAGTGAATTGGGTACTGGAAATTAGAGAGAGCCATGGCTTTGAAACACACCTGAATCGAGTCAATGATTTGATGGGCAACTTATACAGAACTTCTACTATCAGATCTTGAGGGAGGTTCGCAGTTGGCGATCTCACTAATAGTTTCCCGACTCCTTTCTTTCCTGCAATAATTCATTTTGTGTTGCATACGTAGCAAAACTAGGTAAAATATTGATGTTCATTTGAATGGGCCTTGGTCATCAAATCATATATTAAAGGTAGGATTTGTTGACCATAACATGCTATTGCCTATTAGTATGTGTGCTAACTTCCAGTGGAAGTTATAATAATGTTTCATATTTTCTTCAGCTTATATACATGAATCCTTTTTCATTACAAATTATGTTTCCTCCTTATTTATCTACTAAGTTGGGAACCAGGGCCATCCTGCTGCCAAATACAGGGCGCATGAAGCTATTGCCAAACAATCACCAATAATGATGGATGAAGTGACTTGCATGAGGATTGTTGACAGTGCCAACATCAGATTCTGCGTCTTGCCCCTCGGAGAGGAGTGGTAGAGGCTCAGGGTTGGAAGATGATAAATCAGAGGGCAGCAACCACTTTATAAGAGGCTTGGTCAATAATCCACCCACCTGCATCAATCAAAAAAATTTATTGAAGCTGAACATCACATAGAAAAACAATAGAATTTGGAAGACATCATAGATAAGAAATTGGCCTTGTCCATGTGTCCACTGGGTTTATATTCTTAGATTTCGCTCTTCCTTCCAACATTATAGTCAAGAGAGTGAAGGTGCCATTTGACTTGAAGATTATTAACTAGCTATTCTGGTTTCCATCTTCAAGGGAAAATGATATAAATTCAATTTTCACTAACATTAGAATGCTACATAACTGGACTATAACCAATTCACATTAATAGCCTCCGAGGATTCTTTGAAACCCTTGCCTCATTGAACAAAATAACAATTATATCACCACGTTCGTAAATTAACTACCAAGGTAGCACACATGCCACTGTGTTTTGGACCTGTTTGATATACGATTGTCCATCAGCCAGTATCAAAGATATCAGGCTATCTTTTCTCATATCTTGATGCTATGGCCTACGAGTATATATGTCACGGTCTTGGAAAAATTCAATGTTCCGGTGCGCTATTTAGACACTCAAGTCCCGTGCTAGAATGCTAAGTCAGTCTAATCCTCACTCAAACTCAAGAGAAGGAAAATTGAGAAAAATTGAGAAAGAAAGCATATAAGAGAATCTTTAAGAAAAGAACTCTTTATTGAACTCTCAAAGCTCTTACAACTTAGTTATTTGGATTTCTTGGATTGCTTACAAATAAACTCCCTACCTCTATTTATATCACTACAAGAAAATTTACTTTTTCCCACAAACCCATTTCCCACAAAAAAAAAGTTTGTGGGTATTAACTATATTACCCACAAACCCAGCCACAAACCCACCAAATTTTGTTATCATCAATTTACCGACCAACATTTTGTCGGTATGTTTGTCGGTATTATGGCAGGAATTAAATTTTCACTCCCGCAAATTTTACCCACAAACACTTGTTTGTGGGTAAATTTTTTTTATCTTTCACCCACAAACCTATGTTTGTCGGTAAATTCTTTTCTTGTTACCCACAGACCTTAGTTTGTGGGAAATAAAAACTCATAATTTTGTTATGTATTACCTACAAACTCTTGCTTGTAGGTAAAAAAAAATTAGCTTATAACCACAAACTTTGGTTTGTAGGTAAATTTTTTTTTTTACCTGTAAACTTATAATTGTAGGAAATAAAGATATTCATTATTTTGTTATAGATTACCCACAAACTCTATGGTTTGTGGGTGATTTTCAGAACCCTAAATCCTCAATTTTTCCTTCTTATCCTTTCCCTCAAACAAAATTAGATCACTTTCTTAGTATTGTTAATAATATTTAACACAAATATTAAAAATATGCAAGATGATTCATTATTAGATCACTTTCTTAATATTGTTAATAATATTTTTTTTATACTATTAAAAACTATAAAATTTTATTTGTAATTAAATAATAACTTGCAAAATTTATAAAAAAAATTTAAAATATATTTGCTTATTTTTTTGTTTTTATTTTTGTCTATTTGCACATTTTAAAAAGAACATATTAACAAAATTTTGTATTTGTTTTTTATCACCAATATTTTTTATTTTGTTTCTATCAGTAGTTTTGGGTTGGCTTTTCAAAATTGAAAAAACAAAAAAAATTCAGAACTTCATCTTTTCTTCTTCGGTCTGCCTCCCTGCTACTCGTTCCTCCCTCCTCCGCGTCCCTGCTCCTCGTCTTCCTCCCTCCTCCGCGTCTTCCTCCCTCCTTCCTCCCTCATTCGCGTCTTCCTCCTTGTCTTCCTTCCTCCTTCGCGTTCCTCCCTGCTCCGCGTCCTTGCTCTGTCCCTACTCGGCGTCCCTGCTCGGCGTCCCTGCTCCGTGCGCGTCTTCCTCCCTCCTTCGCGTCTTCCTCTGCATCTTCCTCCCTCCTTTGCAGTCTTCCTTCCTCTTCGGGTCTTCCTCCCTCCTTCTGAAGCAGTGAAGCACCTGCAGATGGTGTCTTCCTCCCTCCTTCCTCCTCCTTTGTAGTTAGGCGTTCCCCAATCTCATATCTGAAAGATACAAGAGAGGTAGATTTACTTCAACAAGCAGCTGCCTCTGTGAACATTCAAGACATCAAAGAGAAATCAAATTATAGGTTTGCTTCACAATCTTTGAAGAATGATTTCACTTTTTGTTTTTTTTTTTTTGTATAATTTTTCTTGGTCTGAAATTGATCTCCTTGCTTTTCTTTTCAATGGGAGTTGGTTGTATTGTTTTATTAAGTATTTTGTGGAATTGAATAAATGAATATTGCAAACAACTTGAATGGTACAGGCTTTAGGATGGTATAGGCTATGGGTTAGGACCCTTGCATGTTCTTGATCATGAACTAGAAGACTTTGCTGTGAAAAAAAGAAAGAAAGGCTTTGGTTAGTACGTACACATGCTGTGGGTTCAAGAAGAAAGGACCCTTGCGTGTGTTCTCATGACTTTGCAGTGAAAAGAAGAAAGCAAGGCGTTGGAAATTAAAGCAAACAGAAAATTTATGTGAGTTCTAGTCTTTCCCCACTTAAAGCTTTGTTTTGTCTTTTTTATCTTACTTTAGATACACCTTTAACTGACATTGAAGAAAGTTTGTGGAACACTCTTCATGTGGTCCATATATGACTATCACAATTTGATTTCTTTAACTTTGACTGTATTTCAGTTTGTATTTGAGTTGTGATTGAAATTTGAATATTTAATTATGTGTGGCATATATGGCATGTATAGTTATGGCCAATCATGGCTTGCTTTCCAAGTGGGTATTTGTAAATACAACTTTCATCATTCATTGTCATAGATATCTCCCTGCACCATACTAGACAATCATTTTGAAAAAGACATAAGATATCATAGATGACCAATATAACGTAATTGGAAACTAGACCATTGCTTGGTTGCTTGTTTATTTAATAAGTTATATACAAATTGTCTTTAGTTTTTTTTTAATTACAACTTTATTTTTAGTGGGTACATGTGGTTTACAGCTAATGTACATGAAATAGATATTCATTTAAACTGAATATGGAGATGACTATCTTAAATTGAAATTGAAATAACATAACTATCTTAAATTGAAGCTAAAATAGATATTCATTTTTGTACATGCACGTGAGTGGGTCCTAAAATGTAGCATGGGTGATGATAGCCAAAGCAATACTGGTTATGCATATTAAATGTTTCATTGTTTGTCTTTTTGAGGATTTAAGCAAAAACCTCCTATGGTTTGATGCCCTAAAATCCATGAAACAGAGTTGTCCATTTTGAGAGGAGTTTATGTTTCTCTCTCATTAAGTCACATGTAAACATGCACCAATTCATTGAATTTGACATAATATGGAACTTTAGAAAATGAGTCTGTGGAGTATAAAAGTGGGTAACAATAATAAGGACATATAGATTTCTCTATCAATCTCATTAATTGCTTCACTATTATGACTTTTTCTATGTTGCATCCTAGCTTGCATACACCACGGTCTTGTGTATCATTGTCATTTTTTTTGCTTCATGGTAAGTTTTATTGAGCCTAAAGTTATGCAACTTCCAAATATTTTATTTTTTTTCTCATAAATATCATACACATTTCTATTATTAAATGAGTTATAAATGAAATTGAATTATTTGTGAGATTCTAGAAGTGTTTTTAAGGGAATATATTGATATAATATATTATTAACAAAAATAGCTGAAAGTGCATGTCTTTCAATTAAATTTCCTTAATTATTTTTGCACTATTAATTACTCAATGTTTTAATCTAATTGTGCTAATTATTGTGGTGAAGAATTTTTGCCAATATGGATGAAGACTGTAGTTGGTTTGAGGGTGATCGTAGTTGGATGGAATGTAGAATTGAAAACCAAATGCCTACAAATGAGTTTATGTCTAATGTTGAGAAGTTTCTTGATTTTGCTTATAGTCATCCAAGGATTATGAAAGGAAATACAATTCGATGTCCTTGTCGAGTTTGTAAGAACAAAAAGTGGAAGCTTCGAGATGAAGTAGCCATTGACTTGTATAAGAAGGGTTTTGTAAAAACCTACAAGTGGTGGACCTTACATGGGGAGGCCGAGGCTTGGTTAGGAGAAAGTTCAAATAACCGAGATGTTGATGTTGGTAATTCAAGCAATCCATACGTTGATATGGTTTTGGATGCTGCTGGTCCAGATTTTAATTGGGACGATGAGAGTCAGATTCGCGAGGAGCCGAATTGTGATGCCCAAAATTTTTATGACTTGTTGAAAAATGCTGATGAGCCATTATGGGAAGGTTGTGACTGGCATAGTCGGTTATCGGCAGTAACACAACTATTAAACTGTAAATCAGAGTTTAATATGAGTGAGAGCTTGTATGACCGACTTATTTCAATTATTAAAGGTATGTTGCCTAAAGATGAGAAATTACCTGAAAATTTTTACCGATCTAAGCAAATGGTCAAGAAATTAGGACTTGGATATGAGAAGATACATGTATGTCTCAATGATTGTATGCTTTACTATGGCGAAGAGGATAAGAAGTTGCAAGAATGTCGTATATGTGGGCATTCGAGATATCAACCCAAGACTCGATCAAGTAAGATTGATGTACCTTACAAAATTTTGCGTCACTTTCCACTTGCACCTAGGCTCCAAAGGCTCTTTATGTCAAAGAACACTGCTCAACATATGACTTGGCATGATCAGAGACGTGCTAATGGTATAATGATTCACCCAAGTGATGGAGAAGCATGGAAACACTTTGATGACAACTATCCATCATTCTCAGACGAACCAAGAAATATTAGATTGGGTCTTGCCACCGATGGGTTTTGCCCATTCGGTCATTCATCAAATGGTCATTCTATATGGCCCGTTTTTGTTACTCCTTACAACTTGCCTCCTAACATGTGCATGAAAGAGCAATATTTATTCTTGACATTGGTCATTCCTGGTCCTAAGTCTCCAAAGAAAAATTTAGATATCTACTTGAGACCTCTTATTGATGACTTGAAGAAGTTGTGGAATGTGGGAGTTAACACTTATGATGCATACAGGGGTGAAAATTTTATAATGAGAGCTGCACTTATGTGGACCATTAGTGACTTTCCTGCTTATGGAATGCTATCGGGTTGGAGTACACATGGAAATTTGGCTTGTCCATATTGCATGGAACAAACAAAATCTTTTCGTCTTCCTCATAGTCATAAACAGTGCTGGTTTGATTGTCATCGACAATTCTTACCTATTGATCATCCTTTCAGAAAGCAAAAAGATAAATTCAAAAAGAACACAACAGAGAAAGCTTTGCCTCCACCACGGTTGTCTGGGGAAGAAGTTTGGGATCGTCTTCAGAAGACTTAATCAGATAACTTTTGGAAATGCATTCGGTAAACAAATAATTTCAGGATTTGGGAAACAACATAATTGGGCAAAAATAAGTATATTTTGGGAATTGCCTTATTGGTCAACTAATCTTATTCGACACAATCTTGATGTAATGCATATTGAGAAGAATGTTTTTGATAATGTATTCAATACAGTGATGAATATGAAAGGTAAAACCAAGGACAATCCAAATGGGAGGATGGATTTGCAATTATTTTGTAAGCGTCCCGAGTTGGAGTTGACTAATGTTAATGGGAAACTTGTTATGCCAAAAGCTTCTTACAGCTTGTCTAAACCTCAAGTGAAGGAAGTGTGTCAATGGATAAAAGGCTTAAGGCTTCCTGACGGGTATGCTTCAAATTTAGGTCGTTGTGTGGACATGGATGAATCCAAGTTGTCTGGTATGAAAAGCCATGATTGTCACGTGTTCATGCAAAGACTAATCCCGATTGCATTTCGCGATTACTTACCGAAAGGTATATGGGAAGCATTTACTGAGCTTAGTAATTTTTTCAGAGATTTATGTATGAAAGAATTGTGTGTGGAGCATATGAAGATGCTTGAGAAAAATATTGTTGTCACTTTGTGCAAGTTGGAGAAAATATTAGTAATGGGTTTTTTTGACTCAATGGAACATTTGATTGTGCACTATACCTTATGAAGCAAAAGTGGGTGGACCTGTGCATTATCGTTGGATGTATCCATTTGAAAGGTTATTATATTGGTCTTAAACTAATCGTATTTGTACTTTTAAAGTATATTCATTTCCTAATTAAAAATATTGTTTGTAGGATGATGTTTAATTTAAAGAAAAAGGCCAGAAACAAGGCTTGCGTCGAAGGTTCTATATGTGAGGCCTATTGCTTAGAAGAAATTTCCAATTTTTGTGCAATGTATTTTGAGTCAAACGTTCCAACAAAGTTAAATCGTGTGCCTCGTCAAGATGATGGTGGAAATATGGATTGTAATGGGCGCCTTTCAGTTTTTTGTCAATCTGGTCGTGCATTTGGTTTTCATAAAACAAGACTGCTTACTGATATTCAGTTACAAGCAGCAAAGATTTATGTTTTGCTGAATACAATAGAGATTGAGCCATATGTAAGGTAAGTCAGGCTATCTCACATTAAATTTTTTGTATGCAACACTTACATTTCAATAGTGACTTACACACTCATTCATGAAATATAGTGAGTTTCGTCAAATACTATCGAATGAGCATCCAAATTATTCTGAGGACCTAATTCAAAAATTAGTTGAGTCTAAATTTGCAGATTGGCTTCAACAACAGGTTAGTTTTTTTTTTATTTATTATTATTTTATTTATTTATTTATTTATTTCTATTGTTAGGCATAAACAACTATACATTTAGTTCATACAATTATTAAGTTTAGTTTATCATATAGGCACTTGATGATAAGATCACTGATCCACGTATTGTGGATATTGCTTTCCCACCAATGAGGCAAGTGAGGTGTTTTAATGGCTACGTTGTTAATGGGTTCAAGTTTCACACGCTTTCATATGGAGATGACAAAAAGTCTATGAATAGTGGCGTTCGTGTGAAAGGGAGTTGTTATGGCGTTGATGAGCGAGATTTCTATGGTATGCTAACTGACATAATAGAGATGCAATATTTTGGAAATAATAGAATTGTGCTCTTTCAGTGTGATTGGTATGATTCTTATAGAGGGATGAAAATAGATTCCTTGCACGGTCTAGTAGATATCAATCATAAGTCAAGACTTGCCTCATATGAGCCTTTCATATTAGCTGCTCAAGCTCACCAAGTTTATTATGCTAGCTATCCAAGTAAAAAAAGAAATGATTGGTGGGCAGTTTGTAACATGGCGGCCAGGAACAATTTTAATTTTCAGTCCAGTGACACACCAAGTGATGATGTGCAACCTTTAGATGATGATATATTTCAAGAAGTTGAATTGAATGTACCGGTTCCAGTTACTGTGGGCCTAGATTTGGATGCACCTGGAGTTCTTGTACGTGATGATCCAAGTGAAGAAGTGGATCCTAATGAAATAAATGAAGCTAGATTTGTTGTTGATGATGACATAATTGAAGAAGAAGATGATGATATTCTTGAAAATGAAGATGATGATGAAGAAGATAATGATGAATTAGAAATGGATGGCGAAGAAGTTGGTTTTGAATACGATTCTGACAATAATATGCAAGATGATTAATCAAAATTGTATGTGATTTGTTTATAAAGATTACATAGTTGTTATTACTTATTAATAATGTTTGATATTTATAGATTTAAATATTTATGATTTTTTGACTTGTTATTGGAATTGTTACAAGATCATGGTTCGTAGTATTCATGGATCTGGGTCAAATGCATCTCGGGATCCTCCTAGTATGAATCAAACAAGCCGAACCACACGCAAATCATCTCAGTCTAGCCGTGCCATACCTTCATCATCTCAAGCGGGTTTTGCCTTGCCTAGATCATCATCTCAGGCAGGTTCTGCCTTACCTAGGTCTTTAGCTCAAGTGGGATCTACCTTACCTAGATCATCTCAGTCAACCCATGCCGATATTCCATCTTCACCAGGTATTTCTTTATATTTAGTTTGTATTTAAATTAAAATTTACCCCTTATAATCATTGAACTAATTAATTTAGACCTATTGTTGAATAATGTAGGTGACCGTGATGTTGGACATATAATGGAATCATCTGGCCACAACTCACCACTAGGCACATCTGGAGATTTAGTCTACATCTAGGGCTCCTGTCATTGAGCCACTTGTAACTAGAGGATATGCACACCTAGATCCCCCTCCTACAAACCCTGCTGATAGACCTTTGATTAGAATTCGTACTGATAGGTATTAATTACTTATTTATATTGTTATTACTTTTTTATATATACTAAAGTATGCTAACTTTTATTGTTATTATTTATGTAAAGTGAATTTGACAATCCTGACACTGTGAGGACTATTAAATCAATCATTGAAGCTCATATGCCAGGACCGATCCCAGTTTGGTCTCAGTATCCTAGAATAGCAAGAGACTTATGTTATCGACAATTTCTGGTAATTTAAACATTTAGTGATAAGTGTATCATTTTTATATTGAATGGAAAAGTTAATGCATTAATTTCTTGTGATATTTCAGGCTCATTATAGGTTTAACACAGAGCAAAAGGAGAAAGATGGTAAGATTGTGTTTGAGAGATTGCAGGTCGACGATATAGGGATGTGTTAAGAGATGCACGAGCCAAGGCAAAGATAATGTGTAAAACCGAGGACATCAGCAAGTGTGAAGGTTGGATGCCTGATTGGATGACGGTAGAAAATTGGCGATGGCTGCTTCAGATTTGGAGTAGTGAACAAAGGAAGAAACGTTCCAAAATAGGAACACAAAACCGAGGATTAGGAGAGGAATCAATTGTTAGACAAGCTGGAGGATCAATCTCGGTGCTGCAACATAAGGAGAAATTGGTATTATTGGAATTTAATATGAAAATGTTAAATATCAAATTTTATTCCTTTATAACTTTCAAATGGTTTTGTAGAAAAAAGAAACAGGCAATGATCCGTCTCTTCTAGAAGTTTTCCACCGCATCCATAAGAGAAAAAAGACTGGACAATTTGACAACCCAAAGTCGCAGATGATTTCTGTTAGTTTTACAAATATTCACTAAGATTTTTATATTTATGTATGTGTGTGTGTGTGTACATATATATCTATGCAAATGAATCTATAACTAATATTTATTGGGATTGTAGGAAGAATACATACGCGAAGTTTCTGAGAAATATGGAGAAGATAGTGATGCTCATCCCTCATTTGATCCAGACATTTGGTTAAAGGTGACAAGAGGAGTACAAAAAGGGGGGAAAGTCTACGGATGTGGAACACCTGGTGCTGCAAGAGCCTTATTTGGAGATAAGATCAATTCATCTCGTTCCTCATTACGATATACCGCAACATCAGCAACCAGATGTTGCATCAGCTGAGCGGATTCACACACTAGAGCAACAACTAGAGTACCAGAAAAGGAAAACTGATGAAATGAGTAATATCATGAAAGTCATGATGGATAAGTTAGGTTTAGACCATTCCATCCTTGGAGGACTTCAGGTAAGTAACTATCTCTATTTAAATATGCAATCTGAAGTTTTTAGATAGCAAGATAATTAGAGAGCATTAAATAAAATTTGTAGAAACAAATAGGGATCCAATTCGGATGCACAGTTAGAATTTCATGCAAATGTTTTAAGTTTTTGACTTTAACTTAGCTACTTTTAGTTGTGAAGAGCAATAGTGACCAAAATATGTTTAAATGACGACACGAGAATTTCAACATGTTAATGCCATTAAATAGGATTTGTAAGAACAAATGGCATCTAATTCAAATGCATAGTTAGAAGTTTATGCAAATGATTGGGTTTGTGACTTAAACTTAGCTAGTTTTAGGTGTGAAGTGTTAAAGTAACTAAAACATGTTCAAACAAAGAGTCATGTATTCCACCACATTCATGACATTGAATAAGACTTATAAGAACAAAATGTATCGAATTCGTATCCACGGTTAAGATTTTATGCAAATATTTGAGTTTGTGAATTAAAATAAATTTAGTTTTAGGTGTAAAGGGCAATAGTGACCAAAACATGTTCAAACAATGAGCTAAGAATTCTAACACATTCATGCCATTGAATAAGATTTGTAAGAACAAGTGGCATCCAATTTTGGTTCACAGTTAAGATTTTATGCAAATGCTTGGGTTTGTTGTTTAAATTGGTTAGTTTTGGGCGTGCAGTGTGAAAGTCACAAAAACATGATAGGTTATGATTTTCCGCAAATGTTTATGCTTCTGATTTAAAGAATAGCTTGTTTCAGATTGACATACCTAAGTTTATATATTTATCTAGATCATTTCTTTTATATTTTCAAATTTTTTTGTTAGTTATTCACTTTTCTTTCTAACAGGATGTATCTTCTAGCGGTGTAGATGGTGATGTAGGTGGTCATGGAGATGGCGAGGAGATTCTTCATGAGGATGGCAACAATGATGACGATCTTGATGACATTATGTAGCTAGTTCATAGTTCTATTAGACTTAGCTTAATTATTTAAATGTAGATGTTGACATTGTGTGTTTATGTGATGCTTTTTTATTAAATGTTGACAAAACTTTAAATTTATGATGAATTTGTTTTATGGATAATATATATGGATGTTTATTAACAGGTTTGATTCATTTAATAAAAAACAGGAATGTTTTACCCTGTTTGTGGCAATTACCCACAAACACAAGTTTGTGGCAATTACCCACAGTCATACACATGCATATATAGGTTGGTGGGTATTACCCACAAACCACGAGGTTGGTGGGTATCACCCACAAACCACGAGGTTGGTGGGTATCACCCACAAACCACCCATCACAATTTCCCACAAAATTTACCGACAAATGTTTGTGGGAAATGCCTACAAACTTTCGAAGTTTGTGGGAATTACCCACGAAAAATTACCCACAGAATATTTGTCGGTACACTTTTTCCCACAAATTTTATACCCTTTTCCCACAAATTTAGTTTGTGGGAAAAGGTCATTTTTCTTGTAGTGTATTACTTCACCTCCTCAACCAACGGTGGAGATCTATTTCATCTAAATGCTCACATTAGCCATCTAGAATCCTTCTAGAAAATATCTACATTTTTATACATTTTCTAGAACCTTGTAGAACCTTTTAAAGTGTTATAGAGTCTTCCACATCTTTCTGGACCTTTCTAGAACCTTATGGAACCTTTTATAACCTTGTAGAACTTAGAACCATCTAGACCCTTCTAGAATATTATGGAACCTTTCGAAATCTCCTAGATTCTTTTAGAATGCTCCACAAACTTCTATGAGTGCACTACACAAACCTCCTAATTGTTGATGACACAAGTGCCCTTCTCAATATCACCATGCCTCCTCCTCCACCATAGCATCGAAGTATTGTTCAATGCTCCACATAAAGTTCTCTAACTCCTTTGCATGCCTTGACCTCTTTGATTTCTTCCTTTAGGGCCACCACCTAGGTTAACACCATCTCTTTAAGGGCATCTAATGCAATTCTCCAAGAGTCGGACACAGAATTGAGGGCACCTTGCATCTCACCTTGCACTTTCTTATAGGCAATTGCAAGGTTTTCGATGCGTTGGTCTATTTCTTCAAACCTGTCCCTTTCCGTCAGCAACAACAAGCTCCACCTTAGCAAGCTTAGATTCAAAGGAAGTCAAGATGTCTCTAGAGCTAGACTTGTCCAAAAAAACGTAAGATGCATTGTCCCCCACATGCTCAACGTTCCTGAATATCATTTTACAATATGAAAAAAAGCATCTTCCATAGGTTATCATACCCATACAATCCCATCATTGGGATCCTTTAAACATTTAATCATAGTCTTCAGAGGCTTCTCTAACATTCCCCAATACGCCATTATGGATTATTCTCTCAACCGCAGCTATTACAGTGAATATTTGATACTTAATGACCATAATGTTCAATACCACACCTAGTAAAACCACCCACTGTAGGTAGCATGAGAGTTTATATATCAAGTCCCAACAGAAATGCAGAATGCAGACAAGTTAATAATTGCATATGAAATCATATATATATGAGTACATAGTATGACCAATAGTGTGAAAACGGAATCAATAAAATCTATAAGATTGGTGCTCTACATGCACAACTTGTTATATATACCCTTTATCGGGATCAAAAACGAAGTTTAACTGGAAAAGAAGACGAATTGTTTAAGGCTTAACTAATTATAAATGAGGCACCACAACCAAGAATAAATCACATCATATTCAAATTAATAAGCAGATGCTAAGTGGTCAAACTTACCCAGCATTAAATATAATGGGAGAAATAAGATATATAAAGAAAAACTCTTCATTGAATAGTAAGATGTGTGACCTTCTTCCCCAAGTAGTTAAAAGAATACCAGCTCCAGTACAAACACCCTGATCAATTCCAAAAGAAGATAAAATTCACAAAAATATTATAAACCCCCATAATTTTGGGACAAACAGATGAAGAAATCTTAATAATAATAGTAGTCAGTAGTCACTAATTTAGTGTGGCAGACGTAATTGCTTTGAGTAGTAAGTGGAAAAACTCACAATGGCTAGGGCAACAACCGACTCAGTCATCCATCGACTCTTCTCGAAAAGATGCCCAATCACAATGCAAGCACAAAGGAGCAACACAAATAAAGTTGTAGAATCTACAGAGTGTTCAGTAAGAGACAGACAGAGCTCAAATTGAACGCCATGCAGTCACCACCTCACTGTCACGAACCAAATATTACGAATACACCAATATCTTCATTAAATAAAATCATATAGAAGTGCAAATTGGGTACCAGAAGAAGTATACCTCAGAATACATAATAGTTGTTTGTATTACTATTACTAAACATGTAAAATCCTCCAACTTCATGCAGAGAATTGTTAACCATACAAATCTGTCATGCGTATCCTATAAATCTTGGTTGCCCTTATAGGATTTACTGATATAACTTGAAAGGCTCCATATAGCAAGCAACTGAAAATAAGAAAGAAAATTAAGCTAAGTAAATAACAAAAAAAGAAAACAACCTGTAATACCCCAAGAGATTAAGTCTCATATTTATTGGGAAAGAGAAGATTGAGGGATATATAACTCACGAGAGGGTCAACTATTAAGTATTTTTCAGTTAACATTTTAACTTGTGTGGGTTGTTAAGTATTCAAAAGGTACAACCGAACCTAAAACAAATTTTGGCCCAGATAGAGTACAGTATTGTTGTTTTTTTTGGTTCCTTACCCTTGGGTTGGTAAGGTAACAGTAAACGTGCAACCGAAGACATTGTTTTATTTGTTGCTTACTTATTTTTTCCTGATTCAGTTTCTCACAAAACAAACAAAAAGCCGAACTGGACAAACATTTTCCTCATAAACCTCACCAATTCTACTTCAATAAACATAAATCCAGAACAGTCTGGTACTGTTTTCTTTTGTCTTCTCGAAGACCAAACAAATATTACTAGAAAAAGAGAAAGAAAGTAAAATTGAATACCCGGAAGAAGGGAGTTCTTTTCGAGCCGAAATCTTGTTTGCAACTCATCAAATATGTAAGGTTTTGATTTTTGAGAGAGAGAAAATTTGGGAAGAGAAATACTATGAAGGAAGGAAGGAAGGAAGGAATAGTGGTGGAAAGTTGAAAGGGCGCCAAAGGAAGTAGAAGGAATTTATATATCTGTAAATAAATGTGAGCCGTCTGATGCATTATTTAAATACGTAAAAAAATATCTAATCTAAATCAAATACATTAGCTCAACCCATTATTATTTTGTTATATAAGAAATGCAGGCCTACATAATTTTTATTTTTTCAAACAAAATGAATTGATTATATGTATCTACATGTATTCATTATTTTAAAACTTTTCCGTTAATTAATTTTTCAAAAGTTGTGTACGTATTTAGTTAATTTTTGAAAAATTAACTAATAAATAATAGAGAATGTACAATAAAATTAAATATATATATATAGATAAAACACAGTTAATACAAAATGGACTATATCAAAAACAATGTAAAAGGACTTAAATGAAAAAAAAAAAAAGCCTACAAAGAATTACTTATTGATATTTTAAAAATGTAATAGGACTTTATCTTCATTTTAAGAATAAATATAGGACTTATTGTCAGTTTTCAAATATCTTAAAGGGTTTGTTACAAAAAATGTCGTTTACTATATGACCTGCCGAACAGCGCACAAGCCAATCCCGTTGCTAAATTCTGACATCAAATTAAATCTGGCTTCCCAATCCATACCCGCCCCCGACCGAACCTTCGGAGTTCGGACAAAACCACTATCGGATAAGGCCGTACAGAAGGCGTCCCAGCTGCCCAAATGCGCAGTTCAGATTCATGAGTAACCCTATTTACCTCTGCAACCATCTTTCATCTTCCACCTTCCTCTTGATGTTCACTTAGCGAGTTGTAATTGAAATGGCTCAAAACCCGACTTGAATTCTTGATCGACTATGTTTGTTCATCTCTCTATCAATTAACTTCCCAACTTTTTATATTGTCATAGGTTGTCTCCTATATTTAAAGAGAGATCTATTGGGGGGAAGGGAGAAAGTAAAATGGCAACTTTCGATCAGTTTGGCGGTTTAGTCAGCTGAAATGTGGTGGGCACTTTTTCAGGTGTTAAATTTGTTGCTGCACTTTTTTCGGTTTTGTTGAATTTAGGTTGTTTAGATCTAAAGTCGGCTTATTTGTTGAACTGTATTGTGTATTCACCTCTTTGGAGACTAATTTCTCTTCTTGATTTTCATATTTTATGGGATTAGTCAGTATGTCATTTCATAACGAATTAATAAGCTATTGAATTTTCTGGGTCTTGTTTATTAGGGGTTTGGTCGGTTATCGTTTGTAAGAATGGGGTTTTGGAATTGTGGGATTTGGAGCAGTCGTGAATATTTATTGCTTTGATTGAGTTTCAAAGAGGTAAGGACTAGAAAGGTACCAATGTCGTTTAGGAGTATCCTACAGGATATGAAGGATGAGTTTGGGAGTATTTCTAGGAAAGGATTTGATGTAAGGTTGGGTTATGGAATGAGATCAAGGTCACACCGTGTTGTTCAGGATAGCTTAGCGCCACTTGATGGTTTGAAGCAGAGTTGTTGGGCTAACATGCCCCCAGAGCTTTTGAGGGATGTTCTTATGAGAATAGAGGCCTCTGAAGATACATGGCCTCCCCGGAAACACGTGGTTGCCTGTGCTGGTGTTTGCCGCAGTTGGAGAGATATCACAAAAGAAATTGTGAAATCCCCAGAAGTATCTGGCAAGTTGACATTCCCAATCTCTCTGAAGCAGGTCTGAACTCTGAAGCTGTTCTTCATTATGTATATAACTTCATTTCTTTTGTCGTCTGCAATACACCTTTATGGTCTGTATATTATTCTTCTCTTGTTGTTAGTTATCGCTCTGAATTGATATTTTTATTTTGATAATTGCAAGTCATATCTAGAGTTGCATAGCTTTTCAGTCTTCTTTGTTGCATCATACATTGAAATATAAATTAATCCCCCTCCTTGGGGATTGAAATGAAAGAAAAAGAATTAGAAAAGGGATACATTTGGATGAGTTTTATCATAATAATAATTTGCATAGTTGTTATTAAATTAGTAAATATATCAAGGTTTGTTTTGTCCATCAGGATTTTCAATAATTCTTTGTAGAAGTATCATGTTAAATTACGTTATTTATTGAGCTCATCAAGCTTAACACTTTTTTTAAAACTTTAAGTTATTGCAAACCATGTTATCATTTCTTTATATGTAATATATTTCCTTTATTTCTTCATATACCTCAATACCATGGATATCATAATGTGCGAAAAAAGTTGGTACGAAAAACGCACGGGTACAGGCTACAATTTTGACCGTATTGAATACTGATTAAATTAAAGTTGCATGGGTAAAATTAAGTTCAAAGATTTTGCTTTGATATATTCTTCTAACACCTAATTATACGCAAGTAGGGGGGCAAAAAAGAAAATATAAAAGGAAGACAAAAAATGACATGGATAGAATTGATAAGGAAAGATATTGTTTTAAAAGATTTGGTAGATAAAGTGGCCATGTATAGAACTTTTTTTTTATATTGCGGAGGGGGAAGGGGGGAATAAACCTCCAAGTGGCTTCCATGAGAGTCGACCCTTGGACCTCTTGGAAAGCGGGGAAGGCTAGGTGTCGCTGGATCAGAAGGGTCCTGGCTGCCATGTATAGAACTCTGCGAAGAGAATCCATGTGGCAGATGCTAATGATATTTTGGCGATGCATGCTGGTGATCCTCTATTAAATTGGAAGAAAGGCTTGTTCTTTTATTGTTTAGGAAATATGTGAATTTAGAAGGTCATTACTTGCACAGAAAAGGCATGCAAGTTATGGATAATATTTTCATGACCGTGTGATCTTTTACCATATTTGTGCTATAGAATGATGTTGTCTGCATTGATATCGAAGATGAATTCCTTAGGGATGCTTGTCCTCCCATCATTTTCTCACACATAAAGATATGGTGCCAGAAAACATGTAGTCATATCATCTTATAGACAGACATTTTTTTTTTTCTAACCATGCAGTAAGTTTATCTTTTGTGCAATAAATCCAATAAGGTTTACAACTCTATTGAGTGTAGATTCTGTATCCTTCCTTTCATTTTTCTGTTAAGATCTACTTCAAAATGTTATCATGACTTGGTGCATGAGAATGAGACTACTTGAAAAGTGATGTTTACTTCTTTGTCGTTACTCGGTGGACCTAAAAACAGAAAATTGTTGGCACGTGTACTTTTTAGTACTCCCTCCAACCTACATACAATTTTTCATTTGACCATTATCACGGATTAAGGAGACTCATGCAATGCTATATTTGCATCTGTCATCGAGACTTACTTCTCTCCCTCTTTGTTGTTATCTCCAGAATTTGTATTAGATAGGGGATCTACAAGAAAGATAAAACAATTAATGCTTTGACTTTCTGATATAGAGCTTGTAATTTTGGGGGGAAACTGAAATAGAAGCGAGACATTAATTTATGGGATAGATGTAGCATTATGATTCTTGAAGGCTTTGGTTGCAGGTGCTGCATAACATGCTGTGGTTTTTGATGATCTTTTCTTATTTTGAAAATATTGTCTATATTAATAATTGAAGTTCCTAATTTATTGTGACGAAGGTAATGATATTCCCCTTCTCATCCAGCTAGTATTTACTGTTCTTGGTTATCATTATGCAGCCTGGTCCAAGGAACTCCCTTCTTCAGTGCTACATCAGACGGAATTGCAGTAACCAAACATATTATCTGTTCCTAGGCTTGAACCAAGGTAAGCTATTAAACTTTTGCATCTGCCATCACTTTATGTGTCAGAACTTGGAGTAGTGAAAAATAATGTTTCCTCTTGCTATTAAAATATTCATGTATTTGTTGTCGTTTGATGTACTGATAAAATTGAACAATTTATCTTGGCAGCTTCAACTGATGACGGAAAATTTCTTCTTGCTGCGCGCAAGTGTCGACGACCTACTCACACTGACTATATCATTTCTCTCAATTGTGATGTTGTCTCAAGAGGTAGTAATACCTATATGGGAAAATTGAGGTATGTTTAGCTTGTGACTATTAAGACTCATTTCGTTGTCTTATAGACCTAAATTTGCCATCTTGTTTCCTTTGTGGATAGATCAAACTTTCTGGGTACCAAATTCACCATTTATGATGCACAACCTCCAATAAGTGGAGTGAAAGTCACCAAGTCTCGCTCCACTAGGCTACTTAACTTGAAGCAAGTCTCCCCAAGAGTCCCTGTTGGCAACTATCCCATTGCTCATGTGTCATATGATTTGAATGTCTTGGGTTCCAGGTATAAGAAATATATCTGAAGGATTCTCCCTTACAGAAAAGAAAACTATGTGGACAATGAATCTCGAAATTACAATATTTGGAGCCTGTCTCCCTCCCGCTCCCCCTTCTTCTCTTTCTTTCTTGAGTTGGGGATCGGGTGAGCTTAACTACTCAGTTAATGCAGTTTTTTCTTACTTATGCCGAAGTTGATATTTTGAAAATTAACAGGGGTCCTAGGATAATGCAGTGTGTTATGGATACCATCCCTGCCTCTGCTGTTGAGCCAGGAGGTGTGACGCCGACGCGGACTCAATTCCTACATAGCAATCTGGATACTTCTCCATCAATCCCATTCTTTAGATCAAAATCAACCCGCATGGAGACTTTTCAATCTGGTCAATTGTCTGCCCAAAATGAGGAAATGCTGGTGTTACGGAACAAGTCCCCTAGGTGGCATGAACAACTTCAGTGCTGGTGTCTGAACTTTAATGGACGGGTGACTGTAGCTTCAGTTAAGAACTTTCAGCTGGTTGCTTCTTTGAAAAATGGAGTTTCTGGGCAGGCTCAGGAAAATGTTATTCTGCAGTTTGGAAAAGTGGGGAAGGATGTGTTCACCATGGATTACCAGTATCCTATCTCAGTTTTTGAGGCATTTGCAATATGCCTTAGCAGCTTTGATACCAAGATTGCTCGTGAATGACTGACATGCAGGTACTATTCTTGCTAATGGACTAATTCTATTGATAGTTTGTTTTCTTTTGTTAGACTTGGGCGCCAATATGGCCTCTGGGTTGTGGGTCAAGCATTGTGTTTCAAACAATAAAAGGATTTGGCGAATACATTTGTTCAGCTTGTTCAAATATCAATAGAAAGCCATGTGATAGTGTAACGAAAGCCAGGATAGTATCCTTGCTTCGTACAATCTGTAGCTGCATAATCTTGGTCCTCCTCCTACACACAGAAGATCTCTGAATAGAGTTTAGGAGTTCCTTCTTGCAGTTAAAGAGTTGCAACTTTTACCATGCAGGTACGTTACCTGATGCAACAGAAGTTGTTTGGAGATGCAAGATGGGACAATGGCAACAAATTTTGCAATCTCCTGGTAGCCCATTTAAACTTCTCTTGTAAGCATTGGGATTTTTCCTATGTATATAAAAGGTCGTTCATTGTGTGAGTGGAACTTGTCTATTTGGGTTTTCCTGAGTTCTGATCAAAATGGATTCTATCATGGATTCAAATGTGTATCTAGTCAAGCACCTTAGTCGAGTGACGAGTTTGTGAGATTGCAATTGCTTCATTTTGGACATCTTTTGCTTGTTTCGGTGATGTTTTTGCTTCCTTGGTTATAAATTTGAGTTTGGAAATGCCACTGTGCATGCTTCAGCCATGACCCAACCCCCTCTCTTCCTTTCAGAAAAATAGAAGTTTGGATGAAAGTCTAATTCACAGCGCATTCCATCCAGAATCTAGTTTCCTAGGACTCCGTATGTGAACCTTCGAATGGCCAAGGGAGTAAAAAGGAAATAGAAATTTTCTGCAAATATTAGTGTTTCACTTGAAGTCTTTTTAAATTTTTTATCTTGAGATGGTACTTTTTAAAAAGGAAAAAGAAAAGAAGTGATCCTTTGTTTTCTAAAAGAAAAAAGACAAATGGATTACGATGAAGTTACTAGTATTCAATTGAAAGAGTTAAAATACTTTTCTAAATGTGAACACTAAGGAACATCTTTGAAGTGAGACTATTTCTTGCTAGAAATATTTTTTACTTAATTTCTGTTTTCCCAATTTGATCGTGAAAATATATGTCAATCTTTTCATTTTCTTTTTGCATTTTATTGTACCTTACAGGGACTGAAGTCCTAAAAATAGTGTGAAGAGAACTATTTGAGAAGGAGTGCCCTTGACATAATGTTTACCAATAGAAAATAGGTAAAATTATACCCAGAGTGGTGATCTCCATGACCTTTGCATGGTTGCCAACTCCAGTATGTGTATTCATGACCAGGCAATGATATTATTCCATATGAATAATTGGATATCATTATCATGAATCAAGATGCTCCTTTAATTACAAATGGAATGTGTTGAATCAAATTACTCTCCCACAAATTAAAAGATCATGGTTCTGAAATCATTATTTATTGCCTTATTACATATACAAAGGTGATCTCAGATTTCAATTATTTGACAGAAAATGAAACATTAATAAAAACCAACTAATGGACTGAAGAACTAAGATACATTAAGTATATCAATCAAACTCTAGATAACAGTGTAGCATCTTCAGACAAATAAGGGGATCAGTAGGGGTGGGGGCCGCCGGGAGGACCAGATGGGCCACGAGGTCCCCCAGGGCCAGGACCCCAGCCAGGTCCACTGCCACTGCCACCAGGTCCACCCCAGCCTGGTCCACCGCCACCACCACCTGGTCCACCGCCACCAGGTCCACCCCAGCCAGGTCCACCGCCACCAAGTCCACCCCAGCCTAGTCCACCGCCACCAGGACCGCCACCAGGTCCACCCCAGCCTAGTCCACCGCCACCAGGACCGCTACCAGGTCCACCGCCACCACCACCACCACCACCACCACCACCAGGACCTCTACCAGGTCCCCCATGGCCAGGACCCCAGCCAAGTCCACCGCCACCACCACCAGGACCGCCACCAGGTCCACCGCCACCACGTCCACTTTCACCGCCACCACGTCCACCTCCACCAGGTCCACCGCCACCACGTCCACCTCCTCCCCCACCAGGTCCACCAGGTTCCATGACCAATTCTCTGCACTACACTACTTGAGCAGCCACCACCAACCCGAGAGAAGCAAAGAACAATAACTCCAGGATCTTTAGGTGAATCAAAATTGAAATAAAAGCTTACCTCGCTTAAGTGACATGGGAATGAAGCTATGAAACTAGTTCTTTCATGCTTATATAGGGAGCTGTTAAAACAGGCATTTTTCATAATCTCGAAGGAAAATGTTTGATGCTATAAAAAAGAATATCAACAGCTAACAAGAGAACTAACAGTCAAAACCATGCAAATAATCTGTGTCAAACCTACCAGTCAATTAAAAATCAGCACGAAGGTTCCACCAATTGGAACTCGAGGGGTAACCACTAAGCTACAAAGGAAACTGTTTCTTTTGTAACTGTTGGAAAATCAATATACAAGATCATATAATGCAATTCAGTTTATTAACCATAATAAATAACAATAAAACAGACAGAAATTACATCCATTCAGATCTCCTGCAATTTCTCAAGAGCCCCATTCAAATTCAAGCGAAGCAGTCACAACTAGTGTTAGCATATGTATACTTAAATTGTATAAACTTTCTGATACAAACTTTTAAACCTTTAGGCTTTGACAGACCAGAACATTAAAACTGATAATCATCCATGTAACGGGTATGGAATCTCTCTCATAGAATAGTTTAACAAAAAATCCATTCCATTTCTACCGCATTCTCTCATAGAATAGTTTAACAGAACATCCCTTCCATTTCTACCGCATACCTTAGAATTCACCTGAAAACAAGAAAGAGATCAATAGTTGATACTTATACAACAAAGTTAACAAAGTCAAGTTAGCAGTAATATATCTCTATAGGTATTATACGGAAATGAAAACACAAGTTGAAGTTATCAACAGACATATGGTTAAATATAACGACACGAGGAGATGAGAATCCTAATTGAAAAACTAACTACTTCCTTGGCGGTGGACCGAGGGAGGCCAATTGTGATCAAGTGACTTGTAGGGGATCTACCAGTCCTAAGGCTATGTACGTATGTATATGTATACAAATGGGAGAACCAAAAGGTTTTCTGGCCCTCACAGAGTTTTGATGATGACAGACAAATGGAATAATTGCTCAGTGGTGCTGATTGAATTTAAGCATGGCTAATTGCCTTATCATACTATAATCATTTAGAATATAAACTTGCTACTATAGCCCATACCTAGAAATTAGTTTTTAAGGTTAGATGAAACTAGCACAAACTTTTCATGATTAATTTAAACTTCAAATTGTAGTGCTTTTTGAAAATAATCCAGTATAAACTTCACAACTTTAGTGACATTTTGCATTTATTTTAGTACCCAGTTCAGATTTAGCAATGTTTACTATAACAATGTTCTCCTTGAACATTTAAGATTGAGTTTGATTTTTATGACACCCTGTTTGCTAACTCTCTTGCTGATAACAAACTTGATGATTATGGTAACAATAAGAAGAAGGAGAACAATGCAAGTGGAGCTTACAGCATTTCAGGAGAATTGAAGACTAAACCTGCAAAACCAGCTACAAAGGAAAAATATTTTCACCCTGAATTGTTTTCAGCAACAAAAAAGAAAATTTGAATAATGTAAATACGAAAGTGCATCAACTAAGCCTCATATTAGCATTTTAGCACATTATTCATCGCAACAAACAACCCATGTAGGACATGGTGCGCAACATGTTGCAGCTCATGCCCAAAATAATGTCATCATGGGCTATGGAAATTGATTAATCTAAATCAAATCTATTAATTCTGCTTGCCCTATAGAACAAAAAGGATTGTGGGATACTGAAACGATTAATTTTTTCACAGGAATACGAAAAAGAAAACCTCAGTTGTCATGTAATGAACCCAGAAGATTCCCAGCTACCAAACATGATTATTGAGTTTTGAACTTACATATGCAGTGATTTCCTAGAATAAAAGATTGCGAAGACCCGTTAGAGTTTGGTTCGCAGCGTCCAATTTTTGGACGACAACCTGGACCGAAGTACACGAAACGGAAGTGAAGTATACGACGTCGTAATGATATGAAAAAGGTTAGATCCATTTTCAAAATATTGCTGGGTTAGCCCAAACATTGAATTAGCCCAATAAAAGTCGAATAAAGGCAAGATGGGACGATAATGGGCCTGTACATTTACAATATTGGAAAATCAATATCAGTCTCTTGTGCTTGTACGTAGTTTTGGCATTCACATAGAGAAATCAATGTTAAGAATAGGTCCCCCACAGACAAAGCTCTGGGATGTGGTCCTGTTGGATAGATCGAGTAGTCCTCTTTTGATTGTGGTCCATCAGTGGCCAAGAGTAGCTAAATGGATGAATCACAGCCACCCGATCCACCGGAGGGTTATTATGGTAGCCCTACAAAGAAACCTCAACGTAACAGGACCATGCATGATAGAAACTGCAAAAAAGAAAAACAGTACTAGAGGTGAAAACGATAATCCAACTTCATTTTCTCAGCCTTTGGTCCCAACAAATGAGTCACCCATTAACTACTATGTGCAAGAGATTCAATAGCTTTTTTCGGATATTACCATCTTATTTGTATTTCATTGAACCATATACATTTTTGAACACATCAGTTGGGGAATATAATTCGGATTTCGACGATGTTCAGATATTTTACAATGGAAATTTCACAAGTGGGTGTATACTTTTTCTTTTTGTATTATTATGATGATGGGTTTTTGTATGACTATGTATATGTATGTGCATAGAAAGCAAGGTTAAATGGTCAAATATAATGGTGGAGGGTAGCTAGGCAAAGCATGTATGCGTTCAAATATAATGGTGGAGGGTAGCTAGGCAAAGCATGTATGCGTGCTCTGCATTCTAAATGTCAAACTAGGGAGATACTCGTGCCAAAGGCCCGGGATGCTAACTGATGAATGTTTCAATTCTCTTAATCCAGAAATGTTAACTGTCAATAGATTTTAAATCACTAAGTATACACCACATAATTAAAATCATTCATAAACAAACTTGCTAATGGATCTTATTGATGTGTTGTCCAAAAAAAAAAATCACAAGCTGGCATTTGAGCCAATTCTCTACTCAGAATTTCATTGCTAACACCACATTATATGAATTCTTCTTTGTATTGGAAAACTGACAGCGGATTGTAGTTGGGGAGCTGTAAAGTTACAAACTCATGCCGGTGTATAATCGGAGTCCTCAGAATAAATTATGCCCTCTCATAATGATTTGATTTACTGTAATAAATTTCAGCATCTGGATTGTTATGTTATAATTCACTTCTCCTGTTCAAGTTCTGTTGTATATCATTCGAGTTCTTTTTAGCATTAAATCACTCCATAAACCAATCTTGCAAAAATTTAAAAGCTTATGCCAAACTTTAGATATGAACAAAACGAAAGTTTGTATTTATTGGTTTGTAGGAAAGCTTAGGCCATGTTCAACATACTATAGAATAAGAAATGATTCATATACCAATGTAATTTCACATGAAAATGTTTCTATAAAAATCTTAGCTTATTTTAAGCAACTGTAATTTATTATCATATTTTTTATGTTTCAAGGCTTAAATGTATATGGTTGTATGACATAATCTCACCCAACTTTAAATATCATTTAGTTTTATCATGTTAGGGTTCTTTTATTTGAGATTTCTCATGAATAAAAAGAACTGAAATTGAAACCAGATTTCTCATGTATAAAAATAATTGAAATTGAAGCCAGCTTGAAATAGAAGTGAAAAAGAATTGCCAAAAACACAGTTCTACTAAAAGTTGAAAATACCAAAAAGAAAATAACCTCAGTGAGGGATATTAAATTGAGATTGAATACAAATAGATTAAGACAAATAAAAAAAAGTAATATAAATTTCTCAAACAAAATCTCTTACATGCATCTATGGTTCAAAGAACTTCTTCTTTATCATCAAAGGAATCAACTTTTACTAAAATACACCATGCAGTTGGATACAAATACAAATCAAGGGGTTTTGTGCATGATTTTTCTACAATTTAGACAGTAGAATCTCCATAATCACAACTTCTGTCAATAGATTGGACCAGATGGATTCTTCATATGACAGTATTATACATGAAGTTTGTAGAGAAAATATGGTGTTTAAAGATCAATCACCTTAGATTTCATGGTATAAAGAACATCATTCGAGATAGGGTGTGAGTAAAATTGTTAGGAACACTCTTTACCAATAATGAACCAAATCCGTGCCATACCTACATGAATTTTGTTTATAGAGTAATTCAGACAACAAAAAATTGGCCAATAAGAAGAAAAATGGAACTACATAATAACCATAATTCCAAACTGGACCTATTTTTGTATATCTATCTGCAAGAATATCAAAAGTTATGAGATCGCCCAATGCAATAAGGAGATGGAAAGACTTAAATAATGTGTCACATTCCAAGCTGTTGGCACCATCAAGTTCAATAAATGGCATCTTCAAGACGTTCTTTATCATCAATACCAAATGAATATGTAAGCCATATTGACCAGCATTTACCTATCTGGAAACAAAAAAGGAAAAGTAAAGTAAGCAAACCAAAAAACAAATCACAATTCCTCCCACCTAACTGTATTTTCTCATTTTAGTATTGTCTTAAGTTTGAACTACTTAAACTTCCCACTTAAAAGACTCTGTCTCTGTACTATCACTGAAACTGATCTTATGATAAATGTTTACATATTTCTAAAAGAGAATAACTTAAGGAAAAAAGAGAACTAAAAATATAATATATGCTTCATAAAAAAAATCATAAAGTAAAAGCCATTGAAGGTAAAAAAAAAAAAAAAAAGAGGTGGAAGTAATATAACATAATTAAAAACGGAGAAAGACAGCACAAGTCACTCACTATTTTTTTAAAGAGCTCATGAAAACTCAGAACTCTTTGGTGGGTTAAAAAAAATCTTTAAAATCATTGAATTTGCAGTAGAATGTAATGTTTACCTTAAAAAATTAACTGATAAAGTTTGCACTAGATTGCTTTCTCTACATTTTCTTTCTTAATCACCACTTTTTGTACAAATTTGCATAAACACAGAGATTTTGTGCTGAAAGAGAGAAAGTAATTTCGAAAGTAATCTGATTTTAAAAAAAGAAAGAAAGAAAAGCTATAAATGTATACAAAATTAAGAGAAAAAATAAAAATAATAGTGAAAAGGTAAAGCTCCATCAATAAGTCATCATTAGACATAAAAACAATGACACCATTGGGCAAGATAAAATTTCAAGAGTCATTTACCAAATCTGTATTGTGATAGCTGAAAACCTCTATTTGTCAACATGGGTATGATTATAAGTGGCTTGGATGAACTTCAAGTTGGATTTGTAAAGAGATTACTATGAGTGTACTTTATAGGTTTCAACTCTTGTTCTTTTTTCCTTTCTTCAAGTTATGTGTCAAAACTCAAAAGTGTCCTGCAAATATGACAAAGACAAATTAGTAACTCTGATGCATATAGCTCTAAGTTCTCTTAATACATGATTTGTTTTGTTCAAATGACTCATACAAATTGAATCAAGTGATAATCGTTCAATTTGAGTTGAGTAATCATTCGCAGTTACTAGGACACTGTCAGTATTGCAAATTTTAAACCATTTAACATATGAACAAATGGGACTCGGAATATGGCAGATGGAAGAGTAAAGTTCTATAGAATAAAGTCTCACAATCTTTTAGATTAAGATGAGAATAGGCAGGGGAGGAAACGTATACATGCTGAATTAGAAAACACCATGAAATGTGTACCACATTGGACAAAGGTGACCAGAAGTTAAATAAAACTTATTAACAAAGAGCATCAGTTATACTTGCTTACTTCGATTATGCATTGACATATCAATCGATGGTCCATCCGCATTATTCTTTATATTCCTTTGTCTTGTTGCATATATTGTTTCCTACAGATCTACACGACCATAACTAAGTGCTTATATTTATTTTTCTTTTGTCAAGCATTGATGCGTTTAATCCTTGTTTACATAGATCAAGTAATGAAATGAAAATATTATTGATAGACAGCAAAAATATGTCATCATTGGCTTACAAAAACATATGAAGCAAATTAAGAAAAAGATATTAATCTTATGTCACTAATGGCTCTATAACATAGAAATTAACACACAAACCAATTTCCTAAAAAAAAAAGCTTGAGGTGGAGAAAAAGGCACAAACCCCAGAAAATATGTTATCAGAATCATATACCACATTATTTACCTAGCAAAATCAACACCATGGTGCATAAAGCACACCAATTCATGGCCTTCCTTCCATGCTCCATCTCCAGTTGGAGTGGGAAAGCACTTTCAATGTCCCTTGCTGATTGAAAATGGTCTTCCACTTCCACTTCCTCTTTCACAGAACATATACAGAACATCCTTAAAATCTTCAATAAAAATTATGACTCCTTATCAGTCAAAATGACCACCAATTTGCTTGTTTCATGAATAAATAACCATAATTATGAAGGCAAATTAATTTTGTGAAAAGAAACATACCAGGTCTTTACAAAAACAATAACAAAAATCAGCTATGAAATTACAAAATCTAGAAACAATAACAGAAATCAGTTGTGGAAGTAACCCAAAAATATACTCTTTGATCTACACAAAAATAAAGAAAAGCAAGAAAATGAATTTTTTATTTCATTTTTGGAAAGAAAATAGGCATCACAAATATGACTATAAAAGAATAGGTGGCAATAAAAGAAAGGAAACCACAAAAAATGTAGAGTATATCACAACAAATTACAGTTGGAGCCAAAATAGAAACAACCAGAAAAATTGATAGTAACATAATTCATTAAATAGTCCAGACGACAACCATTACCATTCTATTCAAGCAAACATCTAGGATGAACAACCAAGTGCAAAACCAATATCGAAATTCATCTTAATCGCTCAACAGTTCAGTTTAACCCAACTGGTTTGACATCTGACACCCCCTCCTCACTTCCACAAACCAATGTAACCTTTCTATTTTGAAAGCTACAATCATCTAATACTCCTAGAAGTTTTGCCTAAGCAAATATAAAGGTGGAAGAAAGACAAATAAGCAAATCCAAAGCTACTCCTACGTAACCTTTTAATTTTGAACGCAACAATCATCTACTACTCCTACAACCTTTGCTTAAGCAAATATAAAGGTGGAAGAAAAACAAATAAGCAAATCCAAAACTACTAATAACACAAAAATCAACTCTTAGTCTTTTTTTGATAGAAAATGTAGTGAGCACAACACATAAAATTGAAGATGATGAACAAATTGGAATACTCAAAAGACAACTTCTACTTTGCTTAATATCAAATTGAAAACATACAATAGGTATTTATAAAACTCATAATAGCAACTCTAAAGTCACACAACTAAATGTGCACTAATATGACTTTAACACCCATTATCCTGACATTAAGGACTCCAACCCATTACTACAATTTTATTACACATTAACAAAAAAAAAAAAACATCCACTAGCACACAATAATTTATAGCCACCCATTATAAGAAATTAACTACCTCTTAAAACCCATTACATCAAAATAACTCGCACCTTTTTAACTTCCACTAACAATTTATCATAGGAAAATAAAGTTTATTATTTTCAACACTTCCCCTTAAACTTAATTTTCCTTTCTAACTCCAAGCAATTCTCTCAATCCTTGAAAGACTTCAAATTTAAGTGGTTTTGTGAAAATATATGCAACTTGATCAAGAGACTTCACAAATTTGACTTCCACATTCTTTCTTGGCAATACACTCACGGATGAAATGATACCTCATGTCTATATGCTTGCTTCTATCATGGAAGACGAGATTCTTTGCCAAAGCTAGTGCAGACTTGTTGTCAACAAAAATTTGGGTTGCTTCTTTTTGTGGCTCTTGTAGCTCCTTCAACAATCTTCTTAACCAAAGGGCATGACAAGTACAAGAGGTAGCAGCAACATATTCAGCCTCACAAGTTGAAAGAGTAACAATTGGCTGCTTCTTTGAAACCCAAGAAATTGTATTATTTCCCATGAAAAATACAAAACCTGTGGTGCTTTTTCTATCATCCAAATCTCTGGCAAAATCACTATAACAGTATCCCACAAGATCAATAATATGTGAAGAAGAATAAAATAGGCCATAGTCAAGTGTACCTCTTAAGTAGCGAAGAATTCTTTTAGCCATTTTCATGTGAGTAGAAGTAGGAGATTCCATGTAACGACTTACTACTCCAACAGTATAAAGAATGTCTGGCCTTGTGCAAGTCAAGTATCTTAAACTTTCCAACAAGACTTCTAAATAATGTGGGATCTACCTTCTCTCCAACATCATGCTTCGACAACTTCACTCCGCATTCCATGGGTGTATTAACAGAGTTACTATCAAGCATTTGGAATTTCTTAAGAACATCTTTTGCATAGCCTTCTTGTGAAATAAAAATTCCACCATCATTTTGCTTCACTTCAAAGCCCAAGTAGTAAGACATTAGCCCCATGTCAGTCATCTCAAATTCACAAGTCATTGCCTTCTTGAAATCTTCAAACATGATTGGATTATTTCCTGTAAAAATTAGATCATCCACATAAAGGCAAACAAATAAAACATCACAATTTTCATGTGCCTTCACGTAAAGTGCATATTCATGTGCCTTCACGTAAAGTGCATATTCATGTGGACATCTAACATACCCATTTTCTTGAAAATACTAGTTAATTCAATTATTACACACCCTTGGTACTTGTTTTAGGCCATACAAAGCCTTTTTTATCTTCAAAACTTTGTCTTCTTGCCCTTTAATTACATAACTCTCAGGTTGATCAACATAAACCTCTTCTTCAAGAAAACCATGGAGGAAAGCAAATTTTACATCCAATTGATAAATCTTCCAATGCTTATGGGCTGCAAAGGAGATCAACAATCTGATTGTTTCTAACCGAGCAACAGGAGCAAATACCTCTTCATAATCGATCCCCTGCTTTTGTGCATAGCCTTTTGCAACTAGCCTCGCTTTGTACTTTTCAACTTCTCCTTTGCATTTTTCTTTACCTTGTACACCCATTTCACACCAATAGCTTTATGATCTTTTAGAAGATTTGCCAACTCCCAAGTATCATTTTTTTTCAATAGCTATTATCTCCTCATCCATTGCTTGTCTCCACTTCTTGTCATTTTCAGCTTCTTCAAAAAATAATGGATCACTATCTGCAACAAGACAAAATAAATTAACATCTTCTATCACTTTTGTATTTTCATAAAGATCAAGAAGACTTGGTTTTGGTGACCCTTCACTTGAACTTTTTTCTGATGAAAGAGTTGGTGATGGAGGTGGAGTAATGGCTTCCAATGGTGCTTCTATATCTTGTTCTTCTTCAAAGTAAGGAAAAAAAATTGTAACTTTCTTCTTCTTGAACATCCCAATCCCATGTTTCATCTTCATTGAACTCAACATCTCTACTAACTATGATTTTTCCATTCCTTGGGTTATAAAGCTTGTACCCTTTGAAATTTGAATCATAGCCAATAAATACATACTTCACACTTCGATCATCAAGTTTAGATCTCTCTTGATCCGGTACATGGGCATAGGCAATGCTTCCAAAAATTCGCAAGTGAGAGACATTTGGCTTTTTTCCACTCCAAGCTTCTTGAGGTGTTTGATTCTCCACACCTTTGGTTGGACATCTGTTGGACTAAATAAACTGCACAAGAAACAGCTTCTGCCCAAAATTCTTTAGGCATATTCTTAGATTTCAACAAACATCGGATCATATTAAGAATTGTTCTATTCTTCCTTTCTGCTACACCATTTTGTTGGGGTGTCCTAGGAACCGTTAAAGGACGACGAATTCCTTGTGTTTCACAAAAGATATTGAATTCATTTGAAGTGAATTGGCCTCTTCTATCGGACCTTAAAGATTGATTACATGATCACTCTCTTTTTCAACAAGAGCTTTAAACTTTTTGAACACCTCAAAAGCCTCTGATTTTTTCTTCAAAAAATAAATCCATGTTTTACGAGTATAATCATCAATGAAAAGCAAAAAATAATGATTTTTACTAAATGAGCATGGCTTGATTGGTCCACACACATCGGTATGAATAAGCTGAAGTGGCTCGGTTGCTCTTATGGCTTCTTTAGGAAAACTATTCCTTGCATGTTTTCCAAGGAGGCATGCTTCACACAATTGATTTGGGTGGTCAATGAATGGCAACCCAGACACCATCCTTCTTTTCTCCCAAATTCTTGAGTCCTCCAAAATTCAAATGGCCCAACCGCATATGCCAACGCCATGTTGAATCTTTTGCACACATCTTCAAACATTTGGCACTATCATTTTGGAGATTCAAAATGAACATCCTGTTTCTTGTCATGAACACCTTAGCAATAAGATTAGCATCTTGGTCTCTAAGCCAAAGGTTTTCATCTTTCATATGGATTTCATAACTCTTCTCCAAAAGTTGTCCCAAACTTAAAATGTTACTTTTTAATTTTGGAACATAATAAACATCATAAATGAGCTTATGACCACCATCTTTCAAAGAAATTAAAATGGTACCTTTTTCCTTTGATTGGAATTTTGGAAGAGTCTCCAAAGGTCACAAATCCACTCACTTTTTCATCAAACTCCAAAAATTTGCTTTTGTCCCCACACATATGATTGCTTGCACCATTGTCAAGATACCATGAACTCTTAATCACCTCCTTTTCATCTCCTTTGAATGCTAGTAACAAAGTTGGCTCTTCCACTTCTTCTTTGTATTCAAGTAGATTAGCATTCTCTTCAACAACATTAGTATTGCGACATTCCGAAGCAAAATGACCAAATTTATGACAATTATAGCATTTAACATTACTCTTGTCATACCTCTTCTCATTTGGTCTTGCATAATTTCCTCTTCCTCTTCCACGGCCTCTTGATGATTGTTGGCCTCTTTCCTTCGTTATTATTCTCAAAATGATATCCTCATCTTCCTCTTCTCCTCTTCCTCCTCTTCCTCGTCCACGACCATGACCACGATCTCTTTGGTTTCTTTCTTGTACATTATTTTTTTCTTTGAAAGAAACCTTAGCTTGGAGAGCTTATTCAAGCGGCTTCTCTTCCTTCTTGTTAAATCTTTCTTCATGGGCTTGTAATGATCCCATGAGTTACTCAATAGACATGGTCTCCAAGTCTTTCGATTCTTCAATTGCAACAACAATGTAATCAAATTTTGGTTGCAAAGAGCGAAGGATTTTCTCCACCATATGAACATCTTCTACTTTTTCTCCATATCTTTTCAATTGGTTGACAATGGCTAGCATTCTTGAAAAATAATCCGAAATTGACTCGGATTCCTTCATGTGCAAGGCTTCAAAATCTCCTCTCAATGTTTGGAGTCGAATCTTCTTCACTTTTTCAACTCCTTTGAGAGAGCTTTGCAAAATCTCCCAAGCTTCCTTGACAGTAGTTGCTAGTGCCACATTCTCAAACATGGACTCGTCCAACCCTTGATAGATGAGGGTGAGAGCTTGTTGATCCTTCTTCCTAGCCTTTTGTAAGGCATCTTTTTGAGCTGCAGACAAAACAACTTCATCTTGTGGTTGGTCATACCCTTTCTCTACGATCTCACATGCATCTTGTCCATCAAGCAAAGCTTTCATACGAAGACATCAATTGTCATAGTTGTCTTTAGTAAGACGAGGATATTGAAATGAGAACATTCCTGATCCAGTATGCATCTCTCAAACTCACCAAATTAGAGAACTAGGCTCTGATACCACTTTGATAGAAAATGTGGTGAGCACAACACATAAAATTGAAGATGATGAATGAATTGGAATACTCAAAAGACAACTTCTACTTTGCTTAATATCAAATTGAAAACATACAATAGGTATTTATAAGACTCATAATAGCAACTCTAAAGTCACACAACTAAATGTGCACTAATATGACTTTAACACCCATTATCCTAGACATTAAGGACTCCAACCCATTACTACAATTTTATTACACATAAACAAAACAAAAAAAACTTCCACTAGCACACAATAATTTATAGCCACCCATTATAAGAAATTAACTACCTCTTAAAACCCATTACATCAAAATAACTCACACCTTTTTAACTTCCACTAACAATTTATCATAAGAAAATAAAGTTTATTATTTTCAACATTTTTTAAATAACTCTGAAGGCTAAAAGGGATAGAAAAATTTGTCAAAGACTGCTCGTTCCTTTAAGTTATTCAAACTATCTTTCTCTTCATAGCTGAAGGGTTATTCTAGAATCCTTTCCAATTAGAGGTTACGATGGCTGAACTTTCTTCATGATGACTGATTACGCTATCTTGTTGTCTTATAGTGATCATGCTTTCCTCCCTCTAACATTTTAAATCCCAAAAATAATTAAAAAACGGTAAAAGAAAATGCACTTAAAATAAATTAATCTTACAGTGATCATGTTTTCATCTCTCTAACATTCTAAATGCTAAAAACAATGAATAAAAGGTAAAAAAGAATGCACTTAAAATGAATTAATCAATTAAATAACAACAAAAGCATGTAAACTAAAGTATCGGTTAACTTATGGTAAATACTAATGTGGAAAAAACTGTGAAGAAGAGGTAAACTTGTGAGGCATACAAGCACCATTATGTAAAACATAAATCCCAAATTTCCAAACATAGATTACTATCAATTATTATTCTCAAACCAAAGAGAAAGCTATCAGGTAAACAGAAGGAGATATCAGTAAACTGAATGAAAAAAACAAAGCTCTGCTAGAACAATATTTCACATGAAATTTCAACAAATATATTCATATAATAAGTTCTTATAGGTCATGAGCTTATCCTGTATTTTGTTCAGTCAACTTTCTAATGATAAAATATGCAGACTTGTGAATGTAGTTTTTACTCTCTAAAGTCTAATCACATGCTATAAATAGTAGTAGCTCATGCACACTTTAAACAAAAAAAAAAAGCTATTCCAGTATTCCGTCATGTTCAATAACAATCCAATTAAACTTTAAGCTCCAATACCTCAATTTGGATCTATCCTTTTCAATAATAGGTACATTTCTGCATTACTCCATAAATATATAAACAATACATAATATGTCTGCACCCTATTAGCCTTTTTTTTTTTTTTTTTTATTGGGGAGGGGAAGGGAAAATAAAATCCAACTAGACATCTAGGAGAATCGACCCTTGGACCTCTTCCAGATGAAAATGTCAGGTGGTCTAGGGCCTTGGCGCACCCTATTAACTCAAACAAACAAAATATAAACAAATTGAAAAGGTGACATAAAAGCTAAAACAAGGCGAGAGAACACTTAAAAGGGGTTTTAATGTTTTCTTTTTTGGTCTTAATGTTTCATTCTTGAAAGTAATAATGTAACAACTGAAAATACAGAATATGTAGGTATAAATTCTTTAAATTGAGCAAAATACAGAACTGGCCTCTTGTCTTTAATCATCCTAATGCTGTTTATATGTAACAAAAACAGTATCAAGAAAATATTTGCTTCAGTCTGGCTACAGAAAGAAAACATTTGAGACTTAACCTTGTTTCAGTAGTTAAGTAGAAATGGATTTGTAGAAAACCCACGCCAATACCGTTCACCAACCTCCGCATCTCCCATCGCGTCAACGAACACTAACATATGAAACATCCCTCGGATTTGGAAAATCCGGAAATTTCATTACATCACAAATCAAATGCACCATACATCAGTTTTTTCAAGTAAAAGATGAGAAGAATTGAAAAAAATTGTAATATATAATATAATACTGTAGATTTGTTAGTGCATTATAAATATACTTAAAAAAAAAATCACTATACTTTTTATTTTGTAATTTATTTAATAATATTTTGTAATGTACACAATATTATTCATAATATATAATATATGTAATATATGTGTGTGTAATAGATAGAATACTGATATGTAAATTACTCTTTTTCGATGGTTGACTGAAGTGGGCCCACTGGATGGATTTTTCTCATATTTTTTAAGTTCTCATATTTCCATTTCCAAATTTATTTTGTCCTGCATCTGACTCTGCGGTGGAATTTCAGGCCTAATCAAAATAAATATTTCTACATCATCTTTCCGATCCACTTCCGTTCTCATTGGACTCTAGTTCTGCAGAGTCAAACGGAGTAATGTAATCTGGATTCGGCGGCATTGAGAGACGTCATGATCAATACCTTTAAAACAAATCCATACCATCAACACCCAATATTATAATTTTTCCTTCAATTGTTTCTTCGATTTCCTAAGTATCCCTAACTAGTAAGATTTTAATGTTTAACCTTCTACCAAAAATACTCTAATCCAAGGTAACATTTTAAGCTCAATCAAGACCAAAAATGAAAAAAAAAGTAAATGTCTTATGTTATCCTCATAGACCCAAACATGTAATCCTCATATGGGTTTATCGCATATATCTTATCAATGAAAATCGAGAACATGTAGTGAAACAAAGATCGAAGGTAATGCTTGCAGAATCAATGCTAGAACTTGTTCTGCATTTCAGATGGGAAACAACTCTGTACAAACCAAAATTTATCTAGTAAGAGTTGTGCCATTTCATCAAGATCTGATTCATGAAGAATTAATCTCCGTGTTCAATGAACATGTATACAATACCTTAATGTCAAAAGATAAAAGTGGAATACGTTGTTAGATTAATTACCTGAGATCTGAGAACCCAGCGTTTACTTAAAGCCTTGAAGTGAGCTTAGTAAAAAACTGAAAGCGAAAAGGGTAAGTCATGAATGGTCTTGAGGTTAGAGACGAATGCAAAGAGAGATAAATTGGTAAAAATTAAGAATTGAGACCTTCTAAAAATTAAAAGTCAGAGAAGTGAGGTAACATTTTCTTTTTTCTCAAGCACTATGATCCATTTTTGTTCACTGGTCAAAAATGGGTAGTCTACATATCATCCTTCATAGATAATAAATAGATAATAGATAGATAATAAATAATAGACTAGACAGATACCTATGAAACGGAAATGATTGAAAGAGATAAAATATCGTTTGTTCTTTTGTTTTTTTCAGATTGAAAGGGAAATGAAACAACAACTAAAACAAACCAAGAGCTATCAATTGCTATTCTGCGTTGTCATGCAGTTTTACCATTATCAGCGTTTAAAATCAATTTTAAAGAATTGATACTAAGCCATCTCACAATCCTAATCATTTAGAGTTAGATTTGTTAAATGGTCACCGGCTCTGTTACCTTTTTGATGGGTGTGAGTAATTTTTACTTCCCAATTTCTGAGTAACAATCTCTAAATATCACTACTTAATGGTATGTTAGCATTGAATTTACTAACCTCCATTAATTGAATAATAATATGCAAATCTATCTCTGCTATTAACTTCTAAAAACCTTTGTTTTAAGTAGCTAGTAGACCTAGCATCAAAACCCACAATTCAGCTCTAACAGAATCACACCAACCTAATTTATTTCCAAACCCAAATTCCTACCCACCATAACTACTGCGAATTATACCTGTAGCGCTGGCTTGGCCTGAATTTCCCCATGAAGCCTCATCAGTATTAAGCTTATTACTTACACTTTTGACTTCTGATCAACAAAACAATAAAATTGATTTTCCTTTGTGAAAAGAAAGTTACTGAGCATGTTACATATGGTGAGGAGCTCAGTCTAATATGGAATGCATGGGGTCTTTTTAAATTTGAGTTAATTCAATTGCAATGTCATTCGAAAGTAGTAATTGAGCTTTACACATATCTGATAAATCTCAACATTTTGTGTTATACTTCATCACTCACATTGGCTCTAATAATAAAAAATAATGGAGATGGTGTAGTTGAGAATTTGAACTCTAACTTTGTTATTAAACGAGTAGCAAGAGAGTTTAACTAATAGACGTTTAATCTAGATGGAAAATGTTACTTCAGAAGATTGTAGTGTGCCAGATGTTGAGAGTGCATTGATGGGATAATGCCAACACTTGTTCAATTGATGGCTTCATCTTTTATTATTGATGTTGAGAACAAAATACTCTAATTACTCATTTCGTTGGCAACTTTAGTATTCATGATGGAGAGTCGCTCAGGTGAGGCAGCATATAACTCTCAAAAAAAATTTGAAAATTGAAGATTGAAAGATGAGTTTCACTTCTAGGTCGAATGAGTACATAATAACATGATGAAAACACTATATTTGTGCAAGAATAAGTATGTTTACCAGTAAGTGCCGACTTATAAGAATGTACACATAAGTGTACTATAATAAGAACTATTAAGGGTGCAACGGCAATTGCAAATTCCTTGATAAAATAAAAGTCACACTCATTTTTCGATCTGTAACCAGTATTGTTTATAAGTACATGAACATTTGAAATTAAGATATTCATAGACAACTTATTTAAGTCTCAAAGAAATTTTCAATTATAAATCTGTCGTATTTTTGTACCCCTTCTGCTTCGGGTTTTACACAGGCTACAAGACTGTTTCCTATCATTCCTTTCATATTCATAGCATGGCCTACAAATAAGGAAGGCACAAACATTGCATTGCACACCAGTACACCATAAATAGTTCGGTATCCAAAGTCTTTCTAAAGTAATCACCACAGATTTGGCAGACCTGACAGCCCAAAACAGAAATGTACTTCACCTAATAAAGTATTGGGAGCATTAATAGTGATAAAAGTTATCATGTATCCAACAACATAAGATTCTAAGCCACCAAGCTAACATCCCAAAATAAAGTAATTAGTTGTGAGGAAAAGAAGCAATGTTTTCATCAAGAGAAACTATTTAAAGGCAACGATAATATTGTAACTAAAAAGCTCAAAGAAAATGATTAAGCTCAAAGATTTAAATGGTCATGCCAAGGTATCACATAACAGGAATAGAAACTGACCCACCATGCAATTCTCAAAAGAGGATACAACTATTGGGCTGCATGAAAAGCGTTGTATCATCCCATCAACCAACAAGGCACATCAGGAAACAACATTTAAAAGAAAAAGTAAACTTTAAGAAAAGAGAAATATAGTTCACAATGAAGGAAAGAGTTTCAGTAATGAAAGAAATGTAGACATATCCCTCAATTTGATGGCCAAACCAATAGAATGACCAACTAACAGTATATGTTAAGATAAAAGAGGAGAAACTCTAACTTGCATTTAATCAAACAAATAGAAAGCATTGCACATAGACCCAATTCTAAAAAATAAAATAAAATTGATGGCAGCAATGCACCTTACATCCAACAAATTTTGATCCCTGATACTTGCTCAACCTGCCAAAAAGACCCAATATTTTAGCACCCTGAAAAACTTGATTTTGAACCAACAATTGAGCCTTGATAAACATAACCTATAACTAGCAAATAACATGGAACTGAATATGGAAATCCCAAAATAAATTTAAATCTACAATTACCAAGAAAGGAATTTGAAAACGAAAAGAGAATATAAACAACTTCATGTAGTGCACGAATAACATAAACAAAGCTATTGCAATATCATTTGGCACAAAAATTTCCCGACAACTAATGAATCAAATCTCTAATTAAACAAAGTACATAAACAATAAGAGCAAAATTACTTTTACATTCATCATGTAAGAGACAATATTTAAGGGACAAAGTTCAAAACAATTATTTGTAGTTTTGAGTATGGAATGTAACAATATTTACTAAAATAATCAAATGTTGAGTTTTCATAGGAAGGAATAACAACATTTGCTAAGCAGCAAATATCAAAAAGTGGAATTCTACTTTTAGCCGTACATAGTGAACAGAATTGGAAAATTGCATAAAGTCCATTATGATTTTGATAAATGAGGTGCTGGCTGGTCCTTGTCTGTTTTGAGTAGGATTGCATAAGCTAAAAAGCTTCCTTGTAGTACACATGTAATTGCCGGAAAATAAAAGTTAGAATACCTCACTGTTCACTGTACCAAATTTCTAAGTTCTTCAAAATTAACATGTATTTCCTTATTGCTTCTGAAACAAAGTGATCATCTAGTTTCAAAGTGTTAGCGCCATGGCATAATCATTTAAGAGAACAAATGAAGTAAAAGAGGGAACCTAAAAACTAATATATACAAAATAAAAGGTGTAAAGCTTATATTATAAATTATAATAAAGCAAAAAGAAGTAAAGCTTTCAAATTTATCTAACGTGTACAAGCTTACCATGTCAATGTGCACTTATATTCCTTGCTAGCTTAAAAAGGCCGAATCTCCTAATATACAGTCCTTGTATTGAATGAAAAGACAAAAAAAAAAAAAGAATGAGAAAGAAATAAGCATGCCAATATTTATGCTAATCGAAAAAGGATTACAAAATAACAAAGTGCATGAGTTTTAAAAGATATATAATTAAATGCATGCAATTTATAAGTGGCCATATCACAGAGTATCAAACTCACCCAATTTCGAACCTCACTCGCTACTGGAACACATGACAAATGCAACTTTTTTTTTTTTTTTTTACAGCAAAAACAATTCCCAGCAAACAACAAAAGAATTGCAAAAAAAAATAAAAAAATAAAAAGGTAAAGCCTAACCTTTAGTCACTTGTTTGGGAATTTTTATTCTATCCAAACATATCTTCACTTCGTTCTTTGTAAGGTTGAATCCGATCTTGGAACTAGCTGATACAAGAAAATCATGGAAGTTCATGAAAATGCAAAACATCAAAACAAATTCAAAATGAAAACAAACAGAAACATGGACAGTGAATTATATGCGCAAATGTTTTAAATTTAAATTCGGAGAATTGCTGACCCTGTTTCTTAAGTTAATTCCATCACAGGAGCAACCCTTGTAATGTATTCGTGAATAATAAAACCTTGGTCCTGTTTGATCAATCAGAAAATAAAACCAAATTTAAAAAAATAAAATAAAATTTAGAAGAGAATAAATTTGAAAGAGGGACAAAAATAGCAGGCTACCCTGCAGCGCTTCAGGGTAGCCTGCATCGCTAGGCAGCCTTGCTACCTAGCATGTCCCAGGCCCCCCTTCCTCCCCCTCCCCCTGTCAATAATTCCCTCTCCCTCTCTCGTTAATATATTAATAAATATATTAATTACATTAAAACATACAAATACAATAATTAATTTTTTATTGTACATGATAACTTATATTAAAACATACAAATCCTTGAAATTTTTTTTTTCAGGAGTTTTGTAAAAATTTTATGAGTTTTTGAATTTTTTTTTAAAATATATGATAATTTATAAGTGAGTTTTTGTGAAATATATGATAATTTTTAAATTTAAATTTTTATTATATGATATTTTTAAAATTTAAAATATATAGTAATTTTTTAATTTCTAGTATATAATATTTTATAAATTTAAAGTATATGATAATTTTAAAATTTTAGAATTTAAGATTTTTGAAATTTTTTTAATTTTATCATAAATATTTTTAAAATTCATGATATCTTTTAAATATAAAGTATATGTTAATTTATATATTTATAGTTTATGATATATTTAAATTTTAAAATGTATGATAAATTTTAAAGTGTATAATAATTATATGGAATTAAAAATGTATGATAAATTTTAAATTTATAGTGTATGACAGTTTTTAAATTTTTAAATTTGGTATTTTTAGAATTTAAGATTTTTGATAATTTTTTAATTCTATAGTGTATCATAAATATTTTTTATTATAGTTTATGATATTTTAAAATTTTAAAATTCATGATATTGCAAATTATTAAATTTTACTATATAATTTTTAAACTTATTTGAAATGATTTAGTAAAAATAAAAAACATTAAATTATTTTAAAAATTAATGGAACACACTTATATTAATTAAATACATATTATGAATACTATAATTTATTTAGAAAAACTTGCCACACATTTGGCGATAATGAAATAAATGTGTGTCATTGTTTAACAACATGTTGGCAAAGTCGATGGAAGAAAATTATGAACGAAATCATCATCACAATCACTGTCAGGGTAGTCAGACAGGTTATCATCGCTCTCATATTGCGCATCAATTTCAACTTCCATCATCGTCGGAGTTCTTAACTTGTTTATTAATAAATAAATTCTAATTTACAAGTATAAATAAATTAAAACATAAACCAGGAAGACTCTTCCCATTACAAGTAACAAACACAAGAATTTAAAATTTAAAAACTTAAATAATGATTTCGGGCAATATTGGTCTACAAAAAATGAATTAATTTTTAATAAAATCATTTTTTATCATAGGTATATTACTTATCATAATTATTATGAATTAAATAATTTTTAATTTCATAATAAATATATTAATTAATTTAAAACTATCAAAATTACTAACTAATTTAAAACTATCAAAATTACTAATAAATATATTAATTACTTTAAAACATACAAATTCAAAAATTATTATTTATTTCAAAACTCATTAAATTACTATTTTAAGGCAAACAAAATTACTAACTAATTTAAACGTCACAAAATTAATAATTAAATTAAGTGTCACATAATTACTATTTTAAACTTATAAATATTATTTATTAATTTAAACATTAAAAAGTTAATAATTTATCATATCATAAATATACTAATTATTGCAATTATCATAAAAATTACAATTACAACAAATTTTTAATTATAACAAATAATAAAAATTAATATTTCAACAATTATAATATAAAACTACTGCAAATATAGGTACATGCATACAATAATAATAAATATAATTTTCTACAAAATAAATACAACTTTATGACTTACCAGGTAAGAAGCAAATGAGCAAAAAGTATCAACACCGGCAACGTGATTTCAACAATAATCCTAAAAAAAAATAAATAAACTTAGAATAATATAACATATATATCGTGTAACATTAAATGGTTTATATAATTTCTATTTATATTTTATTTTTAAAAAATTAAATAGTATACATAATTTAAATAATTAATAAGTAAATATTACTAATTATAATAAATAATATAAATTAAATAGTATACATAAAAAACTAAATAGTATACGTAATAAAATTTTCAATAAGAAAATAATTTAATTTAACTAATAATAATAATAATAATTTTTTAAATTAAAATTTGTATAACTTACCAAGATTTTACTTGTAAATAAAATGTGGAGAGATCAAAAAAAGAAGAACGTGAGAATATTGAGAAAAGAACTTAAGGTGATGAGGAATGAAGGCGGTGATGAGGAATGAAAGTGATGAGGAGTGTCTTCTCCTCTGCCTCTATATTTATAGAGGAGAAGACACTTGCAGGGGTGGGGGGGTCAATTATTTGGAGGAGGGGTGGGACGTGATCGCTAGGCAGCCTAGCCTGCAAAGCAGATCTGAAACCGGCTTTTGTAAAGTCGATTTCAGAAATAATTTTGTCCTCTACGGACCCGTCCAGCGGGTCTCACAGGGGACAAAAGCAAGGTGAAACCGGCTTTACAAAACCCAATTTCATTCTCCACTCACACGCCACGGGCGAGTGCGTGATCTGAGAAAGTGGGTGACCTGACATGCCAGATCGGACCTGAAAACCGTGTTTTGAAAACACAGTTTCAGACTTTACCCTATTATGACTATTAAACTAAAAATTTGTACAAAAATGGTAGATTTTGGACTCTTATGTCCAAAATTCCGAGGAGGGAGAGACTGGCGATGATTTCTTGGCCAAAATCCTCTCTGATATGAGAATCTCCGTCAAAATCTGGCTATGCACGCGATTTTGCGGTTTGGGGTTTGAGGTTCAGTGCTACACAATCTGAAATTTCAAAGTCCATCATTGAAGAAAATAATAGAGAAAATTGCTACCCAGAAAAATGGAAAGAAAAGCAAAAGAGTGTATGAGCTTTTGATGGACTGAGATGAGATCTTCTGATTTGCTGTAAAGGAAGAGTTGTGTGAGAAATTTAGGGCAAAATTTGAGGGAAAGATGAATGGATGGGAGAAACGCAGCTAAATTTGAGTGTAAGAGGATTGGATGGGAGCAGAGTGCCAAAGTCAATCTCCCATCCCGTGCCGTAAGCAATGAACAATTTCCCTCAACAGTATCCCAAATGAATACTTCCATTTGTGACTCAAACGCTACTATTGCATCTGAGAGAATGGCTACTTGGCGAGCTTAACTGCTCAGTTAATGCAGTTTTTTCTTACTTATGCCGAAGTTGATATTTTTGAAAATTAACAGGGGTCCTAGGATAATGCAGTGTGTTATGGATGCCATCCCTGTCTCTGCTGTTGAGCCAGGAGGTGTGGCTCCGACGCGGACTCAATTCCTACATAGCAATCTGGATACTTCTCCATCAAGCCCATTCTTTAGATCAAAATCAACCCGCATGGAGACTTTTCAATCTGGTCAATTGTCTGCCCAAAATGAGGAAATGTTGGTGTTACGGAACAAGTCCCCTAGGTGGCATGAACAGCTCCAGTGCTGGTTTCTGAACTTTAATGGACGGGTGACTGTGGCTTCAGTTAAGAACTTTCAGCTGGTTGCTTCTTTGAAAAATGGAGTTTCTGGGCAGGCTCAGGAAAACGTTATTCTGCAGTTTGGAAAAGTGGGGAAGGATGTGTTCACCATGGATTACCAGTATCCTATCTCATCTTTTGAGGCATTTGCAATATGCCTTAGCAGCTTTGATACCAAGATTGCTCGTGAATCGGTGAATGACTGACATGCAGGTACTATTCTTGCTAATGGACTAATTCTATTGAGAGTTTGTTTTCCCTTGTTAGACGTGGGGCCAATATGGCCTCTGGGTTGTGGGTCAAGCATTGTGTTTCAAAATAAAAGGATTTGGCGATTACATTTGTTCAGCTTGTTCAAATATCAATAGAAAGCCAAGTGATAGTGTAACGAAAGCCAGGTTAGTATCTTTGCTTCATACAATCTGTAGCTGCATTATCTTGGTCCTCCCCCTACACACACTGAGAAGATCTCTGAATAGAGTTTAGAAGTTCCTTCTTGCAGTTAAAGAGTTGCAACTTTTACCATGCAGGTATTTTACCTGATGCAACAGAAGTTGGTTGGAGATGCAAGATGGGACAATGGCAACAAATTTTGCAATCTCATGGTAGCCGATTTAAACTTATCTTGTAGGCATTGGGATTTTTCCAATGTATATAAAAGGTTGTTCATTATGTGAATGGAACATTCCTATGTTGGTTGTCCTGAGTTCTGATCAAAATGGATTCTATCATGGATTCAAGTGTGTATCTAGTCAAGCACCTTAGTTGAGTGATGAATTTGTGGATTGCAGTTTCTTCATTTTGGACATCTTTTGCTTGTTTCAGTGATGTTTTTGCTTCCTTAATCGTTATTAAATTTGAGTTTGGAAATGCCACTGTACATGCTTCAGCCATGACCCAACCCCCTCTCTTCCTTTCAGAAAAATAGAAGTTTTGATTTGCGAATTGCAGCATTAGCAGAAAGTCTAATTCACAGCACATTCCATCCAGAATCCAGTTTCCTAGGCCAAGGGAGTAAAAAGGAAATAGAAATTTTCTGCAAAAAATTAGTCTTTCACTTGAGATGTCTTCTTAAAATTTTTATCTTGAGATGGTACTTTTTAAAAAAGATACGAAGTGATCCTTTGTTTTCTAAAAGTAAAAAGATAAATGGATTACGATATAGTAACTAGTATTCAATTTAGAGAGTTGAAACACTTTTCTAAATGTGAACGCTAAGGAACATCTTCGAACTGAGACTATTACTTGCGAATTCCAGCATTAGCAGAAAGTCTAATTCACGGCACATTCCATCCAGAATCCAGTTTCCTACGACTCCATATGCGAACCTTCAAATGGCCAAGGGAGTAAAAAGGAAATAGAAATTTTCTGCAAAAATTAGTGCTTCACTTGAAATGTCTTTCTAAAATTTTTATCTTGAGATGGTACCTTCTAAAAAAGAAAAAGAAAAAGAAAAGAAGCGATCCTTTGTTTTCTAAAAGAAAAAAGATAAATGGATTACGTTATAGTGACTTGTATTCAATTTAAAGAGTTAAAATACTTTTCTAAATGTGAACACTAAGGAACATCTTTGAAATGAGACTATTACTTGCTAGAAATATTTTTTACTTAATTATTGTTTTCCCAATTTGATCATGAAAATAGGAAGTCAAAGTTATTCTCTCTATATATGAAATATTATATATGTCAATATTTTCATTTTCTTTTTTATTGTACCTTACAGGTAGGGGTGACAATGAGCCGAGCTAGCTCGTGAACAGCTCGTGAGCTACTCGTTAAGAGCTCGGATCAAGCTAAAAAACGAGCCGATCTTGAGCTTTATTTTAAGCTCGTTTAGTAAAACGAGCCGAGCTCAATCTTTCCAAAGCTAGGCTCGTGAGCTAGCTCGTTTAATATTATTTAATAATTTTTTTATTATTTATATATACATTTATAATAAATATATTTATATACAACAAAACTAACACAAATTGTTACTTTGTTTAGTGGTAAACTGCACAAATTTTCACTAAGAAGTCTTGGGTTCAACTCTCCTTGTCTACAAAACATTTTTAGAATTTTCAAAAGAAATTCACGAGCCTGAGACGAGCTCGAGCTCGAGCCCACCTAAAGTGAGATGAGCCGAGCCGAGCTTTGGCAAAGCTCGGCTCTGAAGTCCTAAAGATAGTGTGAAGAGAACTATTGAGAAGGAGTGCCCTTGACATAATGTTTACCAATAGAAAATAGGTAAAATTATACCCAGAGTGGTGTTCTCCATGACTTTTGCATGGTTGCCAACTCCAGTATATGTATTCATGACCAGGCAATGATATTATTCCATATGAATAATTGGATATCATTATCATGAATCAAGATGCTCCTTTAATTACAAATGGAATGGATTGAATCAAATTAATCTTCCCCAAAATATAAGATCATGGTTCTGAAATCATTATTTGTAGCCCTATTACATATAGAAAGTCCATCTCAGATTTCAATCATCTGGCAGAAAAATAGAACATTAATAAAATCCCACGAATGGACTAAAGTACAAGTATATCAATCAGACTCCAGACAACAGTGCAACACCTTCAGACAAATAAGGGGATCAGTAAGGATGGGGGCCGCCGGGAGGACCAGATGGGCCACGAGGACCACCGAAGCAATCACGTAGCAACCAGCAACAGCACAGACAATAGAAGCTGCAGTTTCCACTCAAGAAATTAAAGATAGAAGTATACAAGCAATGTACTATACAGGTATGTAAATTAGTTAAGTCTAAGACATGGGAATACCAAATGGAGGGATATAGTTCTTACCAAGAAGATATCATGTTGCATAGGCCATTTGCACACCCACCAAAGAAGCCACCAGGTCCTGGACCGAAGCCTGGGCCTCCGGGTCCCCCAGGGCCAGGACCCCAGCCAGGTCCACCAGCCACCACCAGGTCCACCACCACCCCCACCAGGTCCCCCAGGGCCAGGACCCCAGCCACCACCAGGTCCCCGCCACCACCAGGTCCACCGCCTCCCCCACCAGGTCCCCCAGGTCCCATGACCAATTCTCTGCACTACACTACTTGAGCAGCCACCACCAACACGAGAGAAGCAAAGAACAAGAACTCCAGGATCTTTAGGTGAAGCAAAATTGAAATAAAAGCTTACCTTGCTTAAGTGATATGGGAATGAAGCTCATGCTTATATAGGGAGATGTTAAAACAGGCAGTTTTCTTAATCTCGAAGGAAAATGTTTGATGCTATAAAAAAGAACATCAACAGCTAACAAGAGAACTAACAGTCAAAACCATGCAAATAATCTGTGGCAAACCTACCAGTCAATTAAAAATCAGCACAACGGTTTTTCTTGTCTCTCCACCAATTTGAACTCGAGGGGTAACCACTAAGCTACAAAGGAAATTGTTTCTTTTGTAACTGTTAGGAAAATCAATAAATAAGATCATATAATGCAATTCAGTTTATTAACCATAATAAATAACAATAAAACAGACAGAAATTACAGCCATTCAGATCTCCTGCAATTTCTCAAGAGCCCCATCCAAATTCAAGCGAAGCAATCACAACTAGTGTTAGCATATGTATACTTAAATTGTATAAACTTTCTGATACAAACTTTTAAACCTTTAGGCTTTGACAGACCAGAACATTAAAACTGATAATCATCCATGTAACGGGTATGGAATCTCTCTCATAGAATAGTTTAACAAAATATCCCTTCCATTTCTACCGCATACCTTAGAATTCACCTGAAAACAAGAAAGAGATCAATAGTTGATACTTATGCAACAAAGTTACAAAATCAAGTTAGCAGTAATATATCTCTATGGGTATAATACAGAAATGATAACACAAGTTGAAGTTATCAACAGACATATGGTCAAATATAACGACATCTGAGGAGATGAAAATCCTAATTGAAAAAGTAACTACTTCCTTGGCTGGTGGGTTGGGGGAGGCCAATTGTGATCACGCGAGTTGACGGGGATCTACCAGTCCTTACGTATGTATAAGTATACAAATGGGAGAACCAAAAGGTTTTCTGGCCCTCACAAGAGTTTTGATAATGACAGACAAATGGAATAATTGCTCAGTGGTGCTGATTGAATTTAAGCATGGCTTATTGCCTTATCATACTATAATCATTTAGAATATAGTACTTGCTAACTAAAGCCCATACTTAAAAACTAGTTTTAAGGTTAGATGAGACTAGCACAAACTTTTCAATATTAATTTAAACTTCAAATTGTAGTGCTTTTTGAAAATAATCCAGTATGAACTTCACAACATTAGTGACATTTTGCATTTTCTTTTAGTACGCAGTTCAGATTTTGCAATGTTTACTATAACAATGTTCTCCTAGAACATTTAAGATTGAGTTTGATTTTTATAACACCCTGTTTGCTAACTCTGTTGCTGATAATAAACTTGATGATTATGGTGACAATAAGAAGAAGAAGAACAATGCAAGTGGAGCTTACAGCTTTTCAGGAGAATTGAAGACTAAACCTGCAACACCAGCTACAAAGGAAAAAGAATTTCACCCTGAATTGTTTTCAGCAATAAAAAAGAAAAATTGAATAATGTAAATACGAAAGTGCATCAACTAAGCCTCAGATTAGCATTTTGGCACATTAATCATCGCAACAAACAACCCATGTAGGACATGGTGCGCAAAATGTTGTTGCAGCTCATGCCCAAAATAATGTCATCATCGGCTATGGAAATTCATGAATCTAAACCATCTAAACTTCAAAACTCAAGTAAAGTCAAATCCATTAATTCTGCTTGCTATAGAACAAAGAGGATTGTGGGATACTGAAAAGATTAATTTTTAACAGAAAACCTCAATTGTCATGTTATGAACCCAGAAGATTCCCAGCTACCAAACATGATTATTGAAATTTTGAACTTACATATACAGTGATTTCCTAGAATAGAAGATTGCGAAGACCCATTAGGGTTTCCGGCTCTAATTGCGCAGCATCCAATTTATGGACGACAACCTGGACCGAAGGACACGAAACGAAAGTGAAATATATGTCGTCGTGATGATCCATTTTCAAAATATTGCTGGGTTAGCCCAACATTGAATGAGCACAATAAAAGTCGAGTACAGGCAAGATGGGCCGATAATGGGCCTTTACATTTACAATATTGGAAAATCAATATCAGTCTCTTGTGCTTGTATGTAGTTTTGGCATTCACATGGAGAAATCAATGTCAAGAGTAGGTCCCCCACAGACAAAGCTCTGGGGTGTGGGCCTGTGGGATAGATCGAGTAGTCCTCTTTTGATTGTGGTCCATCAATGGCCAAGAGTAGCTAAATGGATGAATCACAGCCGTCTGATACACCGGAGGGTTATGGTAGCCCTAGAAAGAAACCTCAACGTAACAGGACCATGCATGATAGAAACTGCAAAAAAGAAAAACAGTACTAGAGGTGAAAACGATAATTCAACTTTCATTTCAGCCTTTTCTTTTAGTTGGTCCCAACAAATGATGTCACCCATTAACTACTATGTGCAAGAGATTCAATATCTTTTTTTGAATATTACCATCTTATTTGCTTTTCATTAAACCATATACATTTTCTTCGCAATTGAATACATCAGTTGGATTTAATTAAAAAAAAAATACATCAGTTAGGGAATATACATACTTTGATTTAGATTTCACGACAAAGTTTAGATAATTCATCAATTGAATCAATCAATATTATAGACACAGTAACAGGCTTTGTTTATAAAAATTTAACAATGGAAATTTCACATGTGGGTGTATACTTTTGTCTTTTTGTATTATTATGATGATGGGTTTTTGTATGACTATGTATATGTATGTGTGATAGAAAGCAAAGTTAAATGGTCAAATATAATGGTGGAGGGTTGCTAGCTATAGGCAAACCATGCTCTGCATTCTAAATGTCAAATAAGAATGGGAAATTGGCCAAAATTGCATTATTGTTTTGTTTGACTGGCTAATGCCGAATTGAAATTTGTCATCTAGTAAACAAATTAGGAATAAACTTTTAGAAGAATGTCCATTGAACATGGGTTGGGTAGTGTTCTACAAATACATATGCACAATGCATTGCCCAATTTTCAAATTTAAACAGTTGTATACTTTTATGGTTAATTGAGACAAAAAGATAAGAAGCAAACTTAGTTTTGATTGTCTGAGATTATCCTTATTTATTTGGATGGAGAACAAATTTGTTTTGACTTTGGATTCGTTATCAATCAAATCAAGTTTGTTAAGCTAGTCTTTTATTAGAAATGAAAAACAATACTCTATAACCGTAATGATCAAAACAAGTATTTTGTTTTAATTATGTGTGATATAATATTATGACTTTAAATTACTTACGCAATTTTAATATAATGATTAAAACTTTGATATTATATCAGCAATATGAATTTTTATATTTGAATCTCACATCCATTAATGTTTGTAATGAGTTGTTTTTCTTAAGTGTGAGCTCACTTATGCTTTACAAATAGGATTGGAAGAAGCTATGAAAAAGACATTTTAGGACAACTTGAATAAGATAGTCCAAGGAGTACCATTAGGGAAGAAATTTTTTATTGGAAGAGATTTGAACGGCCATATAAGAAGTACTGACGAGGGTTTTGAAAAAGTGCATAGGGTTTTTTGGTTATAGAGATAGGAATGAGAGAGGAGAATCCATTCTAGATTTTACGGTTGCTTACAACTTGATTTTAATCAACAAGTTCTTTAAGAAATGAGAGTCGCACTTAGTGACCTTTAGTAGCAAATCTAATAAAAGCCAAATAGATTTTGTTCTGATAAGAAAAATTGATAGAGTATTGTGTAAGGATTGTAAGGTCATATCCGGTGAGTATTTAATGTCTCAGTACAAACTTTTAGTGGTGGATGTTGGTGTTAAGTATTGGAAGAAAACGCATAGAAGAAATAAATGTAATAGGACTAGATAATGGAATTTGAATGAATGGAATATGGTTATTTTTAAAGAAAAGATGTTACATGGTGACCCATGGATTGTAGATAGCGAGTTTAGTATAATTTGGGATAAAATGACGAGTCGTATTAAGTATGGTTTGGGATAAGATGATGAGTGGTATTAGAAATACGATTAGAGAGGTGTTAGTATAAAGTAGAGGATGTGGACCCACCAACTAAGGAGACATGGTGATGGAATGAAGAAGTTCAACAAGTTATTAAAGTTAAAAAGAGTATTATAAAAGATTACACTAATGTAGAAATGAGGATAACTATAAATGTTTTCAACAAGTTAAAAAAGATGTTAAGAAAGTAGTTAGGGAAGCTAGAGACAATGCTTGTGAAAGACTTTATCAAAAGTTATAGACAAATGATGGAGAGAAAAATATATATAGGATTGCCAAACAAAGGGAAAGTAGAACTAGAGACTTAAATAGTATTAAGTGCATTAAGGATGAGAAGGACATGATTTTAGTTAAGGAATACGAGATTAATGAGAGATGGCGAACTTACTTCGATAATACAAACTGTAGATTTGTTATTCGAATTAGAGCTTAAGAGGTTAAAGAAACTATTCATAAGATGAGAAATGGTAAGGCAATAGGCCCGGATGATATCCTTATAGCAGTTTGGAGATGCCTAGGGGATATGGGTGTAAATTGGCTCACAAATTTGTTTAACAAGGTTTTAGTTACCAAGAATATGCCCGATGAATGGAGAAAGAGTACGTTGATCCTTATTTATAAGAATAAAGGAAACATTCAAAGTTATACGAACTATCGAGGAATAAAACTTATAAGTCATACAATAAAGCTATTGAAAAGAGTGATTGAGCGTAAGTTTTGGAATGAGACTCTAGTTTCTGAGAATCAATTTTGTTTTATGCCGGGAAGATTCACAATGGAGGATATTTTTCTACTTAAGAGACTAATGAAGAAATATAGAGAAAAAAAAAATGATCTTTACATGGTATTTATTGATCTAGAAAATATGTATGGTAAGGTGTCGAGACAAGTTTTGTGGTGGGTTCTCGAAAAGAAGAAGGTTTCAACTAAATATGTAGAAGTTATTAAAGATATGTATGAGAGAGTAATGATTAAGGTACAGACCGTAAATGGTTTGATAGAGAGTTCCCTATTACGATAAGTGTTCACTAAGGTTAATACTTAAGCCCCAACCTATTTGTTTTAGTCATTGATAAACTTACATATACTATTCAGGATAGGGTTCCGTGGTGTATATTGTTTGTCTATAATATAATGTTGGTAGATAAAATTAGAGAATGTTTGAATTCCAAACTAGAATTGTGGAGGAACTCATTAGAATCTAAAGGTCTTAGGTTAAGTCAGACAAAAACCAAGCATTTGGAATGCAATTTTAGTGACACTAGAGGAGGTCAGACTGAAATAATTTTGAATGGCCAAGTAATCCTTACAAATGATGTGTTTAAATATTTAGGGTTATTTATACAAAAAGATACTGCGATTGAAGATAATCTGAACCATAAGATCAAGACAAGGTGGGTATTTTATGTGATCTTAAAAAATCCCAAATAGGTTAAAAGAAAATTTTTATAAGATAGCTGTAAGATTGACTATGTTATATGGTACTGAATGTTGGGTAATCAATAAATAACATTCACATAAGATGTGAGTAGCCGAAATGAGAATGTTAAGATAGATGACCTGACATACTAGGAATGATAGAATAAGAAATAACGAGATTTGTAAGATGGTGAAAGTAGCATCTATTGAGGAGAAAATGAGAAAAAATCGTCTATATTGGTTTGGACATATCCAATGAATACTATAGTGAATAAATGTGACTTGGTGTAGGTGGTAGATATTAGACGTGATAGATAGAGACCGAAAATTTATATGAGAGGTAGTCATTAAGGAAGATATGACGGCTCTAAATATTACTGAAAATGATATCTTAAATCGATGCAAATGACAAAAAATGATTCATATAATTGACCCGAACTAGTTTAGGATTTAAACCTTAATTGAAATGAGTATACTGTTAATGATTAATCATATTCTTAATGACAATGCAGTTTTAGTTTAATTTGTTAAGGCATGAGTGTTTAGACTATGAGGTATAAGGTTTGAATATCTATATATTGATGTGTGAATATTTTCTTTATATTTGTGAGTCTGTTTTCTCCACTATATATGTGACTTGTTGAGTTAAATTATGAAAACCAATTAACGAAAATACTAAGCCTTTCAAACAAATTAATCACATTCTAAATGCGCCTTACACCATATCAGATAAAAAGTTCCCCCATCCATATTTGACCCACAATGAAAACCATTTCGCCACGTGTCTAACATGTCCAAAACAAATTAGGTAATTTGACAACTTCAATCAAAGACACCACCTTCTAATTTGTTCCAAACATAAAACAAAAAAAGAAATGAATAAATTACTCAATGTCTCTTGGATTCATTTATTCTCAAAACCTACATATATCTTCCTAAAACCAAAATTTTTGATAAAATATCTTTTATTTATTTATTATTAAGACAAATAAAATGCTAAAATTATTTATTTTAAAGTATTATTATTTAATTAGAATAAAATAAAATAAAATAATTAATCATTCTTAAAATAATAATGCAATAAAAAAAATTGAATTTATATTTTATTTTAAATTTAATAATAACATAAAAATTATATATAGTTTTATATAATATAATTATAAAGAAATTTTAAGAAATTTATCTCAATTACTTGGAGTTTAAAATAATTATAATTTGTTTTTAAATTTAATGTAAATGAAAAAAGAAATTCGTGTAATATCAAGCGGTTAAATCCTGATTTCACGTAACTATCACAATAAATCAGAGTCAACCTTTTGGATTAATTAAAATTTAAGAAGAAGAGGGATGGAAATGCTGACACGCAAGTATATGCATTTCCAAGCAAGTATATGTGACGAAACGGAGAAAGTTTCATTGTCGGTTACAATCATGTCAGACCAATTTCTTTGAAAAGCTTTCTTTTTATTTCCTTTGAAAAAAACTGGCCGTCAAAACGACATTAACTGTACATTGTTTTAAAGGAAGTGTCACTCAAAGTTTGATACGACACTGCAGGCCTACATAGACCTCTCTTTCTCTCTCTAACTCCAAGCCATTTTCTATCATTTCATGAATTAGCTTCTTTGGTTACGTGGTTCTCTTGCTTTGTAGGGTTTACCTTATAAATGTGGTGGGTATTAGGGTTGGCCCAAACAGGTCCTAACTTTACTTAGTCATTTTCCATGCAAAATTTGTCAAAAATTGGGGCTCCTTTTAGAGATGATGATCATTGTAATAATGCACTTGGAGATCATGCTAACACATGGCTGAGCACAAATTTCAACCGGATACGATCAATCTTTTTAGTCTTCTTTAAATTCTTAGTTGTAAATTAAGGACTTTTCACATTATCGTTAGTTTATTTGGTCAAAATATCAAATTAATCTGAATACATAATTTTGTTGAGTCATAAATTAAATTTAAATGATAGTAACATCAGTGATATATATTTTTCATAACTTCTTATTCATATAGTCCTAATCTACTATTTAATATATTCTATCTTGTCAAAGCTCAGTTTGTTTGATAAATAGTTAAAATAAATTAAGAAATGAAAAACAACAAACTTATCTAAAAGGTTGTTTAATTTTTCTAATAAATAATTATTACTTAAAAATCAGTACATAATTCTGTAAAAGATTCGCTCAAATTGGAGTGTGGAGCCATCTAACACAATAGTCAATGACGTTGCACCTGTGTATCATTTACTTATGTAAGGTAGTATCTCTCTGTCTAACACACTAGTCGACAAAAGTTAGCTCCATTTGATGCTCACAAAACAATAATTCAATTTGAGTTTCTAATCCGTTACGCGTAGAGTAAGAGATTAAAATTCATAACTTTTTTTTCTAATTTTATATTTGTAAGTCAAGACAACCTTTGGACGTTACATAAAAATTTATATGTTTGTAACTGATTAAGATTTCAAACTCTATCGCAGGTATAGCTAACACTCAAATTGAATACATTCAAATTAAACAGTTTAAATAATTTATAAATGCTAACAATATTTTAGAAATATTATAAATAATTTTTGAATAATACTCCAATAGTTTGACAAATACGAACATAAATTATAACGAACATTATCACTAATAATTTATCCAATATCAAATTGAATATTGGTATATCTGAATTAGAAGTTAAATATCAACTTCAATCCTAATTAGCTTCGAATACAAATAATTTATATTTGTTTCCCACCCTAATCTTAACTAAGTATCTAAGTATTGCATTTTCATTCTAACAAATTAGACATGATCCATTTCTTTTCTTTTTTAAATTTAGAGTATTTATAATTCAAAAGAATTAAATTTTTATTTTTATTTTTATTTTTCGTATTTGAATCTCTCCAAACAAGACATTTGAATTTTGTACACCTAACTTTGTTTTGTTTCCAAATTCATTCATTGTACCTTAAAAACGTAAAAGTAAAATAAAATGTACAACCATCATGTGTACCGGCATTTATTTCGCTCTATTGTAACAGATCAATGGTTGCTTCTATTTTCTTTTATTTTCTTTCTAATATTCGACATTGGACATCCCACTTCACGTGTGAAGGATAAAATTAAAATATCAAACCAAAGTACAATTAATTAAATTGTTCCTATTTAAAAAACAAAGTAATAAGCAAAGACGTGATCAAGTCATATAAAGTATTTACAATCACATTACAAAGTCATAGATTAAGATTTATTAATACAACAAGTTTGTTTTGTAGCAGCTTCGTTTTTCAAAAATAATTTGAAATTAATAATAGACAACACTAAACCCACTCGAGGGGGAGAGAGATTCCCGGAGAATCAAGTGTGGGTTTAATTATTAAGTCTTTTATTTTCTTAATTATTTATTCACTTAAATCACTATTTCTTGTCAATAAACAAGGAACTTATACGTGCAAGACAGCTAAGCTCACTTAAAAAAATTAGTCGACTGATTAGCAATACCTAAATTAATATAATTTTTTGTTTTACAAATGTTTTTTTTTTTTAGAACTTAGAAAACGAGCAATAGAATAGAGACAAGCTTTACTGTCTTCTCAACGAACGGTCGAGATGGTTTCTTTACGAGCATGAAATATGAACCGTTCGATTTGTTACCATGGAGTTCGGACATGAAAGGGACATGTCCATCCATGTTGTTCATTCGGATGACAATAATACCCCTTACTCGTTGAGTAAATTAGGAATGGATAGAGGTTTTGGTGAAGGGTAACCAAGTCATTTCAGTATGTGTACTGTTATATCTTCTTTAATTATTACTGGTCTACGTGTAAGTAGTGAAAAGGTTTCGGTATGAGGGTATTGATTGAGATGCAACGTGCAGTGGTTTGGACTTTAATCAATTTCACGGCCCAGCATGGCCATTCAATTGGATAATTTGCCATTTTTGTTTTTATATTTTGAGAAAATATTTTTAATTTAAAATATTTTATTTTACAAGATGTAGTTTAATTAATAAAACTGTAACAGTTAAAAAATATTTATAATAACAAAAATTTGAGTCAGTGTTTTTACATTTGTAGAAAGGACACCACAACGAGATTAAATTTGAACTCCAAGTACCGGTAAAAAAACTGAAAAACAGAAAGAATATACTATTTTTTGTTATAATGTTCTGTCTGATGGGTGGGACATTTTGATGAGAGTAATAATAAGAGTATGAGGTAATTACCATGAAAGACTGATATCTGATTGCTTAGAATTGAAACAGTCACACATGATTGAACGGCCATGATGTCATGATTTCCACACTTCACCTCTTATCATTCTCTATGATTTTATACAATTTTTTTTTTTTCTCTTTTCTTTAATCTCACTGATTGCGGGCCCTTCTAAAGTGGTCCCCACTGTATCCACTCTCATCCCTAAGATCCAGCCGTGCAATTCGAATCATTGGATTCCCTGAAGCACGTTCTTTCTGTACACATTATCACACTGTAGAATAACCTCCAATTAAACGTTTACGATAAATTAAAATAAACGATAATATCATCCATCATCTCAAAATATCGTCATTTTTGGTCCACGGCTTCACTTTCATTACTTACGTACACCCGTTTTCTGCGGCTACTCTTCGCTCCTTCCACAGTGGATAAGATCACCGTCTCCAACAACTGATCTGACGGTTCATACTAACACTGACCACGTGTCGTAATTTTATTTGCTTAAAAACTTTTCTTCACAATCCCCATCATTTAGTTAACCATGGTTAAATTCTAACCTCACCGGCCACAACATAAAATCCTTATCCTCTCTCTCTAACACTCCACTCTGGAATTTTCTCTCTCTTGCTGTAAGTTCGTCAATGGCGTCTCAGATCTAACAGTATCACACTGTTGTTCCTACCTTAAAAGCTCAATCGGCGTCGTTTCTTTACTCTGAGCTTGGAAACGACATAGTGTTTTTTGAATTCTTAGATCTGCTTTCCATATGCAGAGAATGACGTACTCGTTTCCTGAGGAAGTGTTGGAACATGTTTTCTCTTTCATTCAATCGGACAACGACCGGAACTCGATCTCGTTGGTGTGTAAATCATGGTACGAGATCGAGCGATGGTGTAGGAGGAGGATTTTCATTGGGAACTGTTATGCTGTGTGCCCTACGATGGTAATCAAACGGTTCCCCGAAGTGAGGACCATTGAGCTTAAAGGAAAGCCTCACTTCGCTGACTTCAATTTGGTACCTGAAGGTTGGGGTGGCTATGTGCATCCTTGGATCATAGCTATGGCTAGTTCGTATCCGTGGCTTGAAGAGATCAGACTCAAGAGGATGGTCATAACGGACGATAGCTTGGAGTTGATTGCTAAATCGTTTAAGAACTTCCAAGTCTTGGTTCTTTCAGCGTGTGAGGGGTTTAGTACTGATGGGCTTGCTGCCATTGCTGCCAATTGCAGGTTTTTGCTTGTTGCTTATGTTTTCTTTTTGCATTTTGCTATCATTGGGTTTTGTTATCTTGTAATTGACGAGGAACAAATTGAAAGTTGTGGACTTGGATTAGTTTATTCGTAGGTATCTGAGGTTCTGTTTGACCACTGGGAAGTGGTCAGAAATGGTGAGGTACCATAAAGTTCGTATCTTTCAGCTTAATGGTTACTTCTGAGATTTATACTTTCCATTAGAAGATAGTAAAGGATCAGTGATTTTCAAATGTAAATTTATTTGTGCACAGATCTGGGAATGACTTATTATTTGAAAGGCCATCTTCGAGTATCTACCCAAGATCACATGGGATGCTTTATCCCCACCATCTTTGCTTATAAAGTTACTTATCCTATGGGGGTTTTCATAAATGTTCAATTGTTTGCTTCTCCAACCTTTATTCAAAAATGCTAATTACATCATTTACTTCTCACCTTTATCTTTTCTTTTCTAAACTATGGAAAAAACCGGTATCTTAATATCTATCTTGTTTGAGAATTGTTTGTGTTTTTACTTTTTGGATTCTGTTGATATAATTATTAGTAATTGATTTTTGTTTCCTGGGGCCATTTTGCTTGTTGTACTGCGGACCTTTGTCTTCGAGTCTTATAATGGATAGTTGAAAGTCTGGGACATGTGAGGAGTAATTTCCTATTCTTTAAAGCTTTGTCGTATGTTAAGAGATGTTTCTCATTGTCAATGACTGTTAGAACTGCTGAATTGAATTATGGTTAATTTGAGAAATTTAGCTACATAGTTTTTTATACCATTGTCTGCTACTGCATTGCAGGAATTTGAGAGAGTTGGACTTGCGGGAGAGTGAAGTGGATGACCTTAATGGGCATTGGCTAAGCCATTTTCCTGATACGTACACATCACTAGTTTCCCTTAACATCTCATGCTTAGGGTCCGAGGTCAGTTTTTCTGCGTTGGAGCGCCTGGTGGGTAGGTGCCCCAACCTGAGGACTCTCTGCCTCAACCGTGCCATTCCTCTTGATAGGCTTGCCAACCTAGTTTGCCGGGTGCCCCAGCTGGTTGAGTTAGGCACAGGGGCATACTCATCTGATATGCGACCTGATGTCTTCTCAAACCTTGCAGGAGCAGTTACTGGCTGCAAGCAGTTGAGAAGCCTTTCCGGGTTCTGGGACGTAAACCCTGCATACCTTCCTGCTGTTTATCCCAACTGCACCAGACTTACATCACTAAACTTGGGTTATGCCACTATCCAAAGCCCTGATCTTACTAAACTTGTCAGTCAATGCCAGAATCTGCAACGATTATGGGTATGTAATTTGTATATTGCTTCACATTTTATCTAGCTTGCTTTATCTTTGAGTCTCAGATGCCTGCCTTAGTCCTTTTTACAAGTCTGTCCTTGTTCTAACTAAGGACATGATTATAGGTACTTGATTATATAGAAGATTCTGGCCTTGAAGCACTTGCAGCATCATGCAAGGATCTGCAAGAATTAAGGGTGTTTCCATCTGATCCATATGGGGTAGAACCAAATGTATCATTGACAGAACAGGGACTTGTCTCTGTATCTGAAGGCTGTCCTAAGCTCCAGTCAGTTCTATATTTCTGTCGTCAAATGTCAAATGCTGCCCTAATTACAATTGCCAGGAATCGACCTAACATGACTCGTTTTCGTCTATGTATTATTGAGCCTCGGACTCCTGATTACCTTACCCTTCAGCCACTTGATACGGGTTTTGGAGCCATTGTCGAACACTGCAAGGATCTCCAGCGTCTTTCCCTATCCGGGCTCCTCACTGATCGTGTTTTTGAGTATATTGGGACATATGCGAAAAAGCTAGAGATGTTATCTGTGGCTTTTGCTGGAGATAGTGATCTAGGACTGCATCACATTTTGTCTGGGTGTGAGAACCTTCGGAAGCTGGAGATTAGGGACTGCCCTTTTGGTGATAAGGCTCTTTTGGCAAATGCTGCAAAGCTGGAGACAATGCGATCCCTTTGGATGTCCTCATGCTTAGTGAGTTATGGAGCTTGTAAGCTGTTAGGTCAAAAGATGCCGAGACTTAATGTTGAAGTCATTGATGAGAGGGGTGCTCCAGATTCAAGGCCAGAGAATTGCCCCGTTGAGAAGCTCTACATATACAGAACGATAGCTGGACCTAGATTGGACATGCCTGGTTTTGTATGGACAATGTATGAGGATTCTGCACTAAGACTTTCTTGAGTATCCTCTCTGCATTGAACCCTAAAAAGTATGCCTATCTGATGTGCAATTGGTAAAGCAGGTAAATGCTTGGCTGCCATTCTCTGTCCTGAATCTTACTGTTACCTGGGTTGAATAATTGCAGTTCTGATTCGTGTTTGAGCAAGGTATGGGAGGGTATAAAGAAAGCTCAGGAGCTCAATTGCCATTCATTTTACACTTGGCTGAGCTACGGGAAACCAATTAGTGAGTAATTAAGAGATTAAAATTCTGTTGTTGTATGTGTAGCTGAAAGAATTGTTATTCTATTTGTCATACTTTTGTGTATTTTTTTCATGTTGCCTTTGTTTTGAGTAGCAAGTGTTGTCTTGTGAACTGATTATGTTTCATTCTTAGCCTTGTCAATGAATAAATTTTATATTTCAGTACTTCCCTTTGGTGTTGCCTGCAATATCAATGCATCGAAGTCAATTTACTTGATTTGCTTCACTGTGACCAGTTGACTGGTATTGTAAGCCACTGAATTTTCAAAATATTATAATCGTCCTAATGTTAACTGTCGACGATAGTTTTCTGACTCCAAAATCTGAACTTAAGCGAAGAAAGCCTATAGAGAAGTACCAATAAGCTTTTAATTTCAAACGGGATTCTTGACTGCCAGGTCAAATTCTGATTTCTGAATTTTGGAATCTCTACCCGATGCTTTCTTGTACGAGCTATGATATATAGTTGTTAGAAAAGTATGATAGTTTGTTGTAGTTTCCTAATATTTAATGAAGGTAATATTATTTTGATTGAATGAACTTCCTTTGATTGGGCAAACCTATCAGGAGGATCTGATGTGAAAAAGAAAAAGAAAAAATAAAAATAAAATCTTGATTTACCTCTTCTAGGAAAGCTCCTTAGTATCTCAGGTAATTAGTGATTGCCCCCCAATCTTCTTGGCAGTAGCATTAAAAAGAAAAAGAAGTTGCTCTGCTGAAATGCTCTCAGGTGTGATGACACTCACTTTTTGTTCAATTTTATGGAAGAGAGAAAGAGGGTGAGAGCCTCGACTGGTGAGCCACGTGATAGATTCGGTGGCATTGGGTGCTGTCCACAACTTTTTGTTACATTCAAGCTTTCTTTCGTACAAAAGACACCAGTAACTGATAAATGACCCACCCAGCAACCAAAGAAACCATAGTAGCCACAGTGGTTAAACTTTTTTTTTTTTGGTGGAAAGTGGTTAAAACTTAAAAGCTTGTTTAATTAACTCTTACTCGTGAGAGTTAAATTAACTTTGCTGAACTCCAATGAAAACAGAGGAAAAGTATAAGAGTAAGAAAAGAATGCAAGGAGACAGGTGGGCAAGACAATAACATCACATTGCAGAGACAGCACCCTTACCCAGTTACCCCACCATACTGACCCAATCAAGAAAAAGGTAGAAATAGGCAAGAGGGGATGTGTTATGTGATAGAAAGTGGCTAGTTTTATTAGTTGATGATGGCCACACGTTTTTATGTTTATGGTTATCATCATTTGTATTCTCTTATAAATATGGTCCTTTGATGATTTCATCACTTTGATTTTTACTGTTTCACACAACACCCATTATGGTATCACAGTAGTTTATTGATGCTCTATGATTAATTGGTCAGCTCTTGGCCTTGGCACCAAGTTAGTGAAATTCCCAATTATACAGTACCAAATGATTCTGACCGGTGCATCATGATGATGCATCCTAGTTCTGAGCTGAAATAGCTTTTGCAGATCTTACGGTGTGTTTTTAGGGTATCGGGAGGAAGAGAAATGGCTGCCTCAGAAGAGATGTGGCTTTCTCTTGCTGCAAGTGGGCATTAAAAGAGTATTTGTATTAACAGTTGGGTCTTAATCTCTGCAATAATGAAGTTCATCAAAGCTAATAGCAAAATGGTTTTCTTCCCTCTCATACATACGATGAACAAATTTGGAAAACATAAGCAATTTAACTATAGTGGTTAGAACTCATTAGAGGTTGGAAGGATGGGATTATGTTAATAATCTAAGCGGAATCTGTGCTCTTCGTTTGGAAGATTTTGCAAACAACCATATAAGATTAAAGAATATGAAACTTTTTGGATTTGATGGGCAGTCAAGCTGCGAATTGAGTTTATTTGTTGCTGTCTTTTGGATTCTCAAATGAACCTAAGATTGAAAACGATATAAGGGCTTCAGTCCAGTAGTTCACACATAATACTAGAAAAATTCATTGATTTCCTCACGTCATATTTAGTCAACAACAACCTTTGAAGAGCTTATAGTCCATTCTTTATTTCTTATGGCTGCTTGGTTTCAAGTAAGAAAGAAAACCATCAGACATTTTGGCCATTCTGCATATCTATCCCTTAAATACATTGGCTGACAACGAGGATTAACAGGTAGGACAGTCATTTCGGACTGGCAAAGGATAAGGTTGTTTGCGAGGAAGAAGATGGAGGAGGTTTGGATCATCTCATGGGTTTTCTCATGGCATTGATTACGGCAGTCATTCTCATGGTCATCTGTGTGCCACCTCCAAGGCGAAATGTAAAGGTGGTTCATCGCGTTGGCATAATTTCTTGATTGGGTACTACTACTGATGAGTTCAACTTTGTGAAACCAATGTGGATCAGATAAATGTACCCGGGTGTTTTTGTTTAGCCTCGGGCAACTTCAAGTCTTCAAGAACAACTCAGGTCATGAAGAAAGAAATTGCCTTTGTACAGCCACCAAGACATCAATCAACGAGGCATTGACCAAAACTTGAGCAACATGAGAAAATTTCAGTTTTTTGATAATGGGAGGGACGTGCATGTTCAAATGTCCTGCTTAGAAGGGAGTTGATTATCGCAAGAACATTGTAAATTTGGAATATGTGGCAGACAAAATTCCAGCCCACTTCCCATAAAGCAAAATCACTGGTATACCTGGACAAAAGATGTGTCATATTTTTTGAACTCCCAACACATTGGAACTGAAATGCCACGAACCAAATCACCTCCAGTTCAGTACCAAAAAATTGTTTCTCATTACCTAGTAATTGTTAAGAACTGACTGAATTAACGACTCATGTTCCAAGTGACAACATAGTTACATTAACGAAAAATTCATAAATACAGGATCTTTGTCAACTGAGTTAACTAGCAGTCTGCTAGCAAGGAATGACTGGAGAGGATGCAAACACACTAGATTTATTTATTTATTTGATCAATTAGTTAGTCTGTCAGCTCAGTGATGGGTCGAACCTTGAATACTCTCCAAAAGATGCTCAATTTTGTACTTCATAATGGGCTGTCCCATCCTTGTCTTCTTAAACATCTTTTCCCTTATAGCTTTTCTCCGAGCTTCAGCTTTTTCTATCGCTTCCTTCCTTGCCTGGATGCTTGCCTCCCATTCCATTCGTGCTTTCTCCTTCTCTTCATGCTTCTTTTCATACAATTCTTCCATACTAAAGTTACCTCTCTTCTTTCTGTTCTGGTGCCTTTTCATCTTCTTATCATCTTCCCCTTCATTCTCATCCTATAACAGCAAAGAAGAAAATATATCAAAAACAAATGTTTTCAATTGAGTGACGGTAGAATTTCCTAAAAAATAGAGTGCAGCATGTCAAGAACACATACTGATTACTGAAGCATTGGCACATTCCCTTCAATTTATTGAAATCTTTATATAAAGACACACTTGAAATCAATAATTACTTCAGCGGCTATAAAAGATTGCTTATTCTTTTCCTTTTGTTTAATCTAAATTCTAGTGGAAAAATATTTATGCAATCAATCAGTAAAAAGGATCAATCACATGAATATCGTCATGTCAAACCTCAAGGGGTCTTTTAGCTCTGGAAGAATCAGTCTGTTCACTTTGTTGCTTTAGCGAATTCTTGAACTTCCTCACTTGCTTAGCATTTTTGTAGAACTCCCTCTGCTTCTCTGAAAGAATACAGATCAAGACCTATCAGTAAATGAAGTATAATATACCATGGGAGATCTGAAACTCCTCAGCATCTATCCCATTTTTACTTATAAGAAATACAGTTAACAAGATGAACCAGATGTAGAAACTTGTTTTGATAGAAAACACCACAGTTTAAATAGCAAATAAAGTGAAAAAACTGCCAGCTACATTCATCCAACATAGTTAATTGAAAAATCCTCAAGACTCATTTTACAGGCATCACTTATATCAGGCTATCAAGGGTTCCCAATTTTCTGGAGAGGCTTAATTTATTGAATTATTCAAGTCTCATGTTTTGAATATTCATTACCCATGGAAAACTCCATCTATACTAAAATAAGCTTCTAAAACCCAATCATCACTTTGGAGTTAGGCTGACCCAGTGAAAGTGAACCCACATCTCAAGCACCAGACCGACCCTTCTTGCACTTTGTAGCATTGCATTTGCACTTGTCCTCAAGAGTGATATTAAAACTACTGGCTAAATGCAAAGACTTCACTTTTGAGCTCTCAAGTCTCAACCAACATATCAAAAATATTAGAACCAAACCCAGCCTCCACCATATTATTCTGTTTCAACCACAACTAGGAAATTCCAGTTTTTATTACTAATTACACACATAAGAATACAAAGCATTTCAGAAGCACCGTTATATAATTCCGGGGAAGATAATGATACAACTAAACTTATCCATGGGCATCCAAAAGCTAAAAACTGGAAATATGGGCTGGAGATCTTTTTGCTTCAAATTTCTTATCACATTTCCATAAAGAAAAAAACAGATTACTCAAATCATCATCTTCAAGCAATCCAATAGATTAATGAATTAAAAGAAAACCCAAATTGCACAAAAAATTCACTTAAATCTTTTTTTTTTTTTTTTTTTTTTTTTTTTTGAGGATTTCAACCGACTAAAGAAAGTGTTACATACTTATAAGAGCTGGGTTGTAGCCATTGTTCTTGGATTTTGCATTAGCGAAAACATCAAGCGAAAGGCCACCCCCACCTAACCTCATCATATTCTTCTTCTTCTTTTTCTTTGCCATGTTAATCGATTTAAACTTATCGGTGCCATCACTGTTTTCTGCAACTTTCGGACCCCGATTCTTCATTGTCAAATACGTGAAAACACGGGGATATTCGCCGACGAATTGATCGTCTTGAGTAAAATGGAAGATCGGTAATTGGGGAGGAAACGAATTCTAAACCCTAATTCTCTCTCTAATTGAGCCCAATTTTGGATTGGGCTTACCGGTCATGTTTCTGGAAGATAAAAAGGTCGAAATTATTTGATTTTTTTAGTTGTTGAAAGCTTTCATTTTTCATTAAAAAAATAAAAATAAAAATTAAACAGTATTTATAAATAGTGGTGTGTATATATGGTGCTTGTTTAGAGAGTTTTTGTATTTGATTATAATTTGGTCAAATCTAATTATAATTTGGTTTTTGGTTATAAATTTTTTAAAATTATAAATCGATTATTTATTTTTTAAAATAAGAAAGTATTTGATACTTATTTTTTTTCTGCTTATAATTAGGTTTGAAAAAATAAAATATTATACTATTCTCCTTTTTTCATAAACTAGCCTATCATACTTGTTCAAGGGTTTTTATTTTTTATTTATGAAATAATTTTAAAAAAATATTACAATTGTTGTATAAAATTGAGAGAATGAGATAAGTTTTAGAAAATGTTGATTAATTGAAGTTAATAATACATTATTTTTTTTATTTATTGTGAATTTTTTTCTTTAATAATAAAAGAAAGTGAGTAGTTTCTAATAAATTGTGAAATTTTAAATTAAAAAAAGTCAAAATTTATGATGATATTATCCACTCTTTTTAGTATGGTATTTGAATTAAAAATTATATTGAAAAGTCAGATGACACAATAAGGTGTTTTATAAATAATAAATGCCCAATGCCCTTAAACACCACCCACATATCTCTAATACATGTCTTTAATTTTTTTTTTAATTATATGTTTATATTATGAATTAAATTTTTTATTTAATTTATCTATTTTTTTGATGTCATTAACATGTAGTATTATTTTTTATTAACTATACTTTCTTGAAATGTAAATTTATTGTTGATGAACATATATTTACTAGTTATATGCAGGTGTTGTGTTATGTACAAGCTACACACGCACGTATTATGCACGTATTGAATGACTTTTCTATTATTTATAAAGTTATAATTAGTTATTAATTTATATTATTTTAGAGAAGGAGACCATAAGAGTCTTCTGATATTTAAAATAACTAACTGTATGTATGTGTTTACGCATATGACAAATGATATTGTTTAAAAAATTATATAAAATGGTAATTTTAAGTTTTGAGTTATATTTAAAAAATAAAAGATGAGTTAGTATATGAGTAGGAGAGAAGTAGTTCGTTATTAAGAAGTTTAACTTTTTAATTAATTTAAATTCACAAAAAAAAAAAATTAATTTATATGAGTTGAGAAGATAATAGATAGTTATTAAGAGAGAAAATTAATTTCTATATTTTTTAAATAATTTAAATAAATTATTTTGTACCTATTATAAAGTAGGAGAGCACAAGGTCTTGTGGTTTTTAGAATAGTATATATATAGATAAAAATATATTATAAATACGATTCATGCGTAATGCGTGTGTTATGAAAGCTAATATATATATATATATATATATATAAATGAAATTTTTTTTTTATTTTTTAAAGATATATAATGTTTACATATGGAATCGATTATGATAAAAAAAATAGAAAACTATTATCCATAACTTAACAACTTATCCATAACTTAACAACTAATACCCTTCATCACACATTAATACAACTATATATATATATATATATATATTCATTAATTGTTAGTGCTAACTATACTTTTCATTATTGTTACTTCCTTAAATTCTTCCTTTTTTAATTAGGTTATATTCTTTTTGGCTTTACATTCCAATATCAAAGTGCATTTGTAAGCAAGTGGAAATACATTTTTTATCACTAAAATGAGCAATTATTAGGAGTTTGTATTCTTTCCATGTTTTTTTTTCGGTATTATGTGTGACAAAACCACCATATGGTTGCTAGGTCCTACCTAACTTTCATGACCGACAATTAGATCTAAAAATTCTCAAATGGTGTACAGCTCAATAATCTATTACATTAGTATCAGTCCTACTTCAAACTGACTCATCAGTCAAAATTAGATACATTTTTTTTTTACTAAACATAATTCATTGATTGAAAAACATAGGAACACCAGAATCCAAAGAGTTAAGATCAGGCATACAATTAGAGACATTACCAGAAACAAAATTACAAGAAGCCCATTTAGCTAGATTGTGGGAAGCTACATTAGCACTATTAAGTTATTTTTCTAGCAACCCAGGCTTGAGCAAAAGAGAGTGAAAACAATGAATCACGGATGGCTTGCTCTAACTCCCAATCTGGACAGCAGCTTAGATTATTTAGAGAAGAGATAACATTTAAGTTGTCACTTTCTAGAATGATATAGCTTGAACATGCAATGCTTTGGTGAATTGAAGAAGCAAGTTTGCAGCTTCTGCTGCAGCTAAAGAGGAAGTCAGGGTATTGATTTGAGCAATGGCTGCAATAAGAAGATGCCCATGGTAATCCCTAGCAATAGTTGCCACCCATGAACAATTACTAGAGGAGGCAACACCAAAATTAACTTTGATCCAACCTTCCGGTGGTGGGGACCAAGAACTAGCCAAAGAAGCTTTCTGGGAAGGAGATGAAATTTTGACCAGTTCATCATACATTTTCCTTAGTTGAAAACAATATCTGATCCGGATTAGGCATACAAAAATTGTGATCATGAGTCAATTTGTTTCTATAGAACCAGTAAGTATTAAGGGCAATAGTGGCAAAGCACAATAACTCTCTATTATCAAGATTAAGAGAAGTCTTAACAAGCTTCTTGTTGGTGAGAAAACCAAATCAATCAGTAACTGAAAGATGAGCAAAAGCATCAATATGTATGCCCCAAGGAGAACTAAACCAAAGTATCTTCATAAAATGGCAATTGAAGTAAATATATTCTAGAGATTCTTCAAAATGACCGCAGAGAGGGCAATTAGTTGGATGGATGTTGCAGTGGGCTGCAAGAACACTTCTTGTTGGAAGAATATTCCAAAGAATTTGCCACCATAATAGCTTAAGGCGTTCAGGAAGCTTAGAATTCCACAACGCCATCCATGTTTTCTTATTTAGAAACTTCATGCTATTGAAACGCTGAGACTGATCAACATGATATGCAGATTTAATGGAGAATTTTCCATTCCTTTGCTGGAGCCCATATCCATTTATCATGACTAGGAATGGCTAGGTAGTGGTATTCTAAGTATAAAATCAGCATGATTATGATTAAAATTGGAATAGATTTTGTTCACATTCCATCTTTGTGGCGTATTCTCTATCAAATCAGAGACTTTCATGAGTCCAATCCTAGGAGTACCATTAGGATGAATATAGAAATTGTCTGCTTTAGGAACACATGGATCACTCCATAAGATGTGTCCTTCCCATCACCAATTTGAACACACGCTCCTTTGGCAACTAGATCCTTGCTAAGAGAAATACCATGCCAGAGCCAAGAAGAACCTCTTGAATAAGAAGAGTCCAAGAAAGAATGATCTCTGAAGTATTTGTGTTTAAGTACTTGAACCCATAGTGATTTGGGCTCATTTAAAATTCTCCAACCAATCTTTGCTAACTGTGCTCTATTAGTGTCCTGAATTCTTCTAATGCCTAATCCTCCATAAGATTTAGGCATACAGATTTTGTCCCAAGCCTGAAGGTAGAGTGCCTTTTTTGTGTCTTGGTTGACTTCCCACCAAAATTTTATAAGCATACAGTTCATTTCTTTTGTAACTAAGTTTGGAAGGAGAAGAGTTTGTGAGGTGTAATGAGGGACGACTTGTCCCACTGCCTTGATAAGAGTTGTCCTCCCTGCCTTGGAAAGATAATGAGCTTTCCATCCTACCACTTTAGTTTGCACTCTATTGATAGCTTCCGAGAAGGTGGCTTTTTTTGATCTTTGAATAGAGAGAGGAATACCAAGGTATTTTGCAGTAAAATCTTCCCTGAGAAAATTGAAGATGATTAATGATAGACTGCTTTATACCTCTCGCGACATTCCTGCTAAAAAAGATTTTTAACTTGGAGAAGTTGATTTTTTGTCCAGACCAAAGACAATATGTATTGAGAATGCCTTGAATTGTGTCTACTTGACGTTGATAGACTTTAGAGAAGATAAGAAGATCTTCAGCAAAGAGCAAGTGAGAAAATTCTGGTCCGCCTCTGGAAATCTTGACTCCCTGAAAAAGATCATCAGCAATAGTTTTTTGCAATAATCTAGAAAAAAGTTATGTGCAAAGGATAAAAAGGTAGGGTGAGAGTGGATCCCCCTGCCTTAGTCCTCTTTGAGCATTAAATTTGCCAAAAGGTGCACCATTAAGCATGACAGAGAATGTGGTTGTGGATATACATTGACTAATCCAATTGACCCATTTATCACAAAAGCCAAGGTTCCTGAAAAGAGAAATGATCAAATGCCATTCTACTCTGTCAAAAGCTTTTTCCATATCAATCTTCAAAGCCATGACACCATTTCTACCATTCATCTTTTTCATTGAGTGAAAAATTTCATGCACAATAATGTTGTTATCATTTATTTGCCTTCCCTTTACAAATGCTGATTGCAAAGGCGAAATGATGGTAGGGAGGAAAGGCTTAAGCCTATTCGCAATGATTTTTGAGATGCATTTGTAAACAACATTGCATAAGCTTATAGGTCTAAAGTGATTTACCATGTGGGCAGAAGCTGATTTAGGAATAAGAGCAATATTTGTAAGATTCAACTCTCTGAGCATATATCCATGCATGAAAAAATGTTGCACTCCTTTCACTACTTCAAGATGAATGATAGGCCAGTAATGTTTGTAGAAGAGAGCTGAAAGCCCATCTGGTCCTGGAGCTTTGTTGGAATTCATGCTAAAAATAGTAGAGCGAATTTCTTCTTCGTCTGGTATTGCACAAAGAAAAGCATTATCTTCCTCTGAGATGCAAGGTGAAAAAAGGTTATTAAGGTCAGCTGGGAATATTGGATTAGAGGTCATGAATATATCAGAAAAATGGTCCACAGAAGCTTGACCAATATCTTCTTGTCTAGAAATCCAATTCCTTTGCTCTGTTTTAAAAAATTCAATGGCATTATGACGCCTTCTAATGATAGTAGATAAGTGAAAAAAGACAAGTACTTTTATCACCTTGCTCAAGCCACTGAACTCTTGACTTTTGCCGCCATAGGATTTCTTCTCTAAGAAGCCACTCATCCAGCTCAACTTTTAGATTATGCTCTGCAGTAAGGTTATCATAAGATGGCTCCTTTTGTTGTAAAGAATCAATCTGATGCTTAGGGACTGAATCCTTGATTGAACCCTGCCAAAGTGAATTTTGTTCCAATCTTTCAGGGCAAACTTAGTTTTTTTCAGCTTATGATTCAATAAAAAGGCTGGTGAACCACAAATAGAATTCCTTCATGCATTTTCCACAACAAGATTACTGCAATTATCCCTTGTCCAGATTGCTTCAAACTTAAAAGGACGTGGAACAAAATTTGATTCACCTTCAGTTTTAAGAACAATAGGATTATGGTCATAACAAATTGCTAGAAGGTGGGTGATAACTGCTCTAGGAAAAAGGAGACGCCAGTCAGAACTAGCTAGAGCTCTATCCAAGCGAATTTTGGTGTTGGCTTTGCCTTCTCTACCATTGGACCAAGTGTGAGGATTGCCATTATAGCCAAGATCAACTACACCTAATTTCATTCATCACTTTATTCATATCTTTTAAAGAGGGACCAGCTTTAGAACTACTCTGCTTTTTTGTAGGTATCATATAGCTGTTGAAATCACCAATGAATAGAGTAGGGTCAGTGAGTGTTTGGTGAAGAAGACAAAGGCTTTCCCAAAAGGCTTGTTTTTTATTAGTGTACGGTGGACCATAAATAGCAAGAAGATTCCAGGTTTTTTTCGGTGGGGAGGAGTGAATGGTTAGATGGATGAGGTTTTTGGAGGCAGAGATGAGATTAACAATGATGGAGGAATTCCAAGTCTATTAAGGGATGCGGCATAACGATTTCCAGGAACTTTAGTTTCAGAAAGGAAGATGATATTAGGGTGAATTTCACGGACCATACAGCGGAGATGACGAATTGCCAAGGTACGGCCCAGACCTCGACAATTCCATGACAATATAATCATGGCGATAGTGGAGACAATTTAAGGCTTGTCACCTGTGCCTTTTCAGATTGAGGTGGTGCTTGCATGTGGGATTCAATGGGAGGAGTTGAAGTTTGGTACTGGTTCTGGGATTGGAAACCTTTTTTGGCGAGCTAATGTTTTAAGGTTAATTTTCTTTTTAATGGGATTTGATTTTGGTTGGGATGAACCAGGTGTGAATTTGAGAAGTGGAGGTATTTGGGTTGAGAAATTTGATTCAAAGGTAGGTCGGGCTTCAGTGCTCGTCAAAATTAGATACATAAATTAATAACTAGACTGCTGATTAATAATGATACTTTTGGAGATTAAAATTTTCAATTTGTGGTTCTTTTTTATTTTTATTAAGATGAATTCTGATGATATCTCTAATTAGTTAGATTACCCCAAATCGTAAATCTATTTATATATAAAAACATCTACGTTAGAATTATAAACATGAGAATAAATGTCATTGAAATTAAAATAAAAAGATATATCAATATGATTTTGGGTAATTATTTATTATATTAATTGAAATTAATACAACAAGAAGTCCTATTATTAGATGAAACAGAAAACCAACATGCATGGTAGAAACACAATTACAAGATGAACTAGTTCATTAGGTAGCTTAGCTGTAGCTAATTTCATAAACACCTAGCTTGCACTGTTAACCACTCTTGTCTGCTTTGGCAGAATGACTTGCAGTTTAAGTTTTGAGATCAGCAGCCACTGGTATCGTTAACGTTGTGATGATGAGCAGTGCCGCAGGCGGTGGCTCCTTCGGTTTCTATGTTTCCAGCTGGCTGATTCTTGTGTGTCTCCACCGAGCTCCGGTGATTAGTAATCTCATCTGTACGTATTGTAATCACAGTGCCATCTATTAATATCGCGTCATCTGGTATTTCAATTTCTTTGTTTTTTTTCACAACTGGTTGCTCCTCCTTCTTCTGTCCCTTCCTGTAGTAAAAATACAATGCCATTTGTGCACAACTCAATGCGAATCCAGCTATGTTTGGCGTCTACAAAAAAAACACAAACCATCATCTATATATAATAAAGAAACAGACCATCTATGTAGTGGAACATATAACAAAACTACTTACTGCTATGTAAAAATCCTTCTTGAAGAGGCCATAGCAAAACCACATTGCTGCAGTTAAGGTTAAGCAGAGCGATAATGGTAATGGCATGTACTTCACGCTCTTTGTTTTTATTACCTTTCTCTGTTATCAAAATTTCAATAATTAATTGTTCCAACGAATAAATTAGAAACAATTAGTTCATATAATTTTGATTAATTATATAATTAATAATACCATGACACTCAGAGGAGAAGCAAAGACACAAACAGAAAAAACTGCACAGATCCATCCCACAACTTCCACCCTCTTTTGGTGATCAAGAGGAATAAAGGATGTGATTAGTAGGATTAATCCAAACGCCCCCATGTTAAACACTAAAAGTAGTTGCACTGTACGCTTCTGCAATATCCCATGAAAGAAAATCATTGAACAAGTATGTTATATACATACAAAAAATGAGAGAGAAAAAACATATATCTATATATATATATATATATATATATACCCTGGCCCTTCCTGGTGCAAAGATTAGGAAGAGGGAGAGATAGATGATTTCAATGACAGAACCGAAGGAATTGATAGTTATAAGCATTAGTGCATTGCCACTTCCTTTGAGGTATGCATAGTAAAGTATCAACATGCAGCTAAATAATGCGACTGAGTATGGAACTGAGTGGAATCCTTCAGTAGATCGTTTCTTTATGATCTTGAAAAAGGTTATCCTATATATGTAAACATACCGAATTAAATTAGTAATATAAATATTCACTAATTTTACATAAAAAAAATATATACATAATTTTGAATATAAAGAAGAAATTATACATACATTGGTGCCAGAAATACGAGGAACGATACTAAGTTGCCTAATCATGAAAATAAAATAAAAACTTAATTAGAAAATTTCAAGAATAAAAATTTAGATAGAAAATTGTTATTATTATTATTATACCAAGAAGACCGAACACGAAAGAGAGCTGATCGTGATCATGAGAGGTAACTGCAGCCATCTTTGGTGGGTAAAGCTGTCTGATCTTCTAGTTTTGGTTTTGAGGAAGAGAGCTGGAGAGAGAGAGAGGGCAATTGCTAGAATGGAAAGCTATACTAAGATGGAAGAAATGGGGGAAGAGGTGGGTGTATTTATATGTGGTGGAAAGGTAGAAGATGATGGCATAAACCAAGTAGCTGGCTGGAACTTTTGGACATGCATTTCCTGGTTTTGAGCTTTAGCCCTGAAATCACTCTCATTGAATTTTTTCTTTAGCAAGAAATTGATGATGATGATGTGACAAAATCAGTACTCTTAGGAAGCGTTATTGAGCTTTGTTTTCTTGGTTTATTTGTTCTCTTGCTCAGCTAATTTTCACTTTGAAGCTCCTTAAATGGCTAGCTAGCCAAACTACTCCCTAGCTATACTCTAAAGTCATCAACATGTCAAATGGGCCTAGTTAAGTGCATCAAGAAGTTATTTTCTACAGCCCACAAACATTACTTTCAAATATCTTAATTAAGTGAGTCACATACTTAAATAGACGAAGATGATCTTTACTTTTCCAATAATATCTTGTTCATGTTTTCATGGTAAATTACAATTTTTTTTTAGATTCTCAGGAAAATTTTCTTTGTTTGTACTGTCGCATATACCAGTACTAAGAAAAAAGATATATTTTGATCGTAACAATAATGATATAAAAAAAATAAAAAAAACATACATGTAATAACTTTCTTCTTATTTTTCACTTGATCTTATCTTGATCGAAAACAAATAATTTGATTGAGCTCAGCTTGCAATGTATGCGCCTAGCTAAAATCCAATAACAACAAACCATTTAAACACAATCATACAATTATAACATTGATTTGTCGTTTAGCTTCATGCACCATATTTTTAAAGACTAGAATTTCAATTTTCTCATTATATATTTTTATAACCTAACTATATTATTGAATAGTTTTACGTTCTGCATATTTAAGTCCATTTAATTAAATAGTTAAAATTAATCAGTAATTAGTTCAACTAGTGCGACATCAAAAGAGCAAGACAAGATCCTAATGTTTAAGTACCATAAGATAAGTTTAGGTTAGCAAAAAATTGTCTTCCTATAGTATATAGTTTGCTATATAGTCCTCTTTCTTTCTTGTAAAGTCGGAAAGTTATTCATATGAAAAAACTTAGATAGTTAAAGGAGATTTTCAGGACCAACAATATCAATTATATTAGGTAGTTGAGGAGATTCTCAGGACCAACATCAACTTATAGCAATATGTTGAATTAGGGTTTCACTTTCAACTTTTGGGAAAAAGAAAATTGAATTGGGCCATAAGCCCATGTAGATGTGTGTCTGTACATTTCAAGCGGCTGGCTTGAGCCATTTAATGACGTGAAGAAAAATGATTTGAATAATGAAGAAAAAGAGGAATTAAGGGCTTGAGAAATTGTTTTTAGTTTGCTAAAAAGCACAAATCCACGGCTGGATTTTGCACGTGACTCCTCACTCGCTGCCGTTGCATCCAGTCGGTTGGTTTCGGCTTCATTCATTCGCGTTTAGACGAGCCAGCTTGTCAATTTTGGCTTCTTTTTTTCTGTTCCTTCTTGCTTACACGAGTTCAAAGGTATTTTTGTTAATTTATTCACTATTTTTTTTTTTGGTAAATATATGCACGGATTTAAAACCAGTACTTATTTAAGCAACTTTATATGAAAAGCTAATTATCTTTACTTATTTTAATAACAGAACAAGTTGTCTATAGAAGGTCTGTTAAGCTATTAATATTATTATTATTATTTTTATTAAATCTCAATTTTGATTCTAAATCTTTATGATGATACGGAGACACTTTATTTATTTTATTCTCAAGTTTCTGTAAAATTCAAAAGGTTTACTAAAAAAAAAAAGTTTAAAAAGCTGGCCCCAATTCTTTTTAGAGTGAAATCTCCTCTCTAATACTTTTGGGTTCTCTTAAAATCTCTGTAAGGGGTTATTGCCCGCTCTTTTTATACGGCAATCCCTTATTATCTCTTTTTTCTCTCTTTACTTTTGAATAAATCAAGCTCAATTTGACGGCAAATTTAAAGATTGTGGTGCTTTTTTCTTAGTTATGATCACTTTTACAACAAATCAATAGATATTTTTTTAGTTTCCATAATGAAGTTTTTTTTTTTTTTTTTTGAAAATTTTGTTTTAGTGGATCGGATCTACCTCTTTTTGTGAGTTTCTGATATAAAATATGGCATGTGCAATAATTTTGTATCGTTACAACATATGTAGTGGAGTTCTCTATTGATTGGGATACTTGGTTATTGATAAGAAGTTCGAGCTAAATTCTGTATTTAAGTTAAAATTCATATTATAACACTAGATTTGAACAAGATTTATTAAATTTTACTTATATTGAAATCTATCATTTTTTTCTTTTAAAAAAAAAAAACAACTAAAAAGGATTGCCCAATATTCTACGATTAAATATATTACTTTTAGCTAGACTTGCCAACCTAGCCCATAAATATGACACAGAATTAATTAAGAACATAACCCACACACCAAGTAACATTACACATTAACTGAGCCCATAAATATGCAACCTAACTATTATTATTTTTTGATAATATTTCTGACTTTAAGTGTCCATTTAATCATCTTCCTTAAAAATTAAAAAATTGCCTTTTTTAATAATTTCATGTCAAAATTAATTGTCATGTTGATGTATATTGATTTGGAGTATATCATATGAGAATGAAGTATAAAATTATTTAATTAATTCATATGGATTTTGTTTATTTTTGGATCTGATATTCTGTCAATGTGCAAGCAATGCATGATTAGAGGAAAAATAACTGACAAATGGAAAGCAAGACGACCCTTTTGCATCCATGTGTTAGAAGGATAGTGAAATGATTCCTATATATATATAGATGTTATTGTTCCAATGGCATATAGAAAAAGAAAGAAGAAGAAGAAAACTTTGCTTACGTACGGGGACTCACTTAATTTCTTCTAGTATTAATTGTAAAAGGTGTTCTTTTTATTTTTAAACATCTTTACGTGGTTAAATTAGGTAAAATTATATATTTGGTCCACGTAATTTAAGTTGTATTTCACTTTGGTCCTTACTTCTTATTTTGTTGCAATTGGATTCTCATCATTATAAAATTGCATCAATTTGGTCCCTATCATCACTCACTATCAATTTTAACACTAACGGAAATAACGTGAACTAACGGATTTTACACTGGACAAAAAAATCTTATATGACAATTTGTTGTGATATATTAACAACTAAAAATTTGAAGCATGACAAAATAAAAAATTATATAAAATATAGATAGAAAACTCAAATTTTCGTTTAAAAAAATTATAAACACAAAACTCATTAATACATTACAAACCGTCCAAATCTCAAATCCCGTAAACCCAAATCAAAACACTACCCATTCTTCTCACAAATTGCTTCTATGAGGGAAAAAAAAACCTCAATTGCTTAACCTTAGTTCTCTAAAAACTGCTACAAGATCATCGCAATATCACTCCTAATTGCTACTATTGTGGTCCTCTTCTTCCTTCATAGTGTTGGTGATACAGTTGCTTTAATGTGCTTTGAAAACAAAGCCCAGAATCATATAAAAGAATCATCGAAGAGGAGATCAGAGACCACAAAAAAAATGATCTTCAAGCATTTGTTTTTCCAACAAACTTTCTAAATCAAAGACCGGAACTCGATGCAAATGCAAGCGAGACGAGCCAAATTTCGTGGGCCAGCTTACATAAAATATAGATAACAATATAGTCAAAACTTTTAAGAAAACTACTATTTGGTTGATGATTTGCTTGTTTGTCCTCCTTTCTCGCCTCTCTCTTTCTCATATCTATTTAATAAAATTAGAAGGAAAATTGGGGTTGATAGTCCAAAAATATGGGTTTGATGATAGAGAGAGACTGAATTTCTAATTTTTTTTAGTTTTTATTTTAATTATAAGAATTAGAATTTTAAAAATGATAATATATTAAAATCACATAATAACTTATGATTGATTCATTAATTCATATAGGTTGGTCATGTCAAACATTGTTAACCATGTCATTAACCGTTAGCCCATGTCACTTTCGTTATTCTTAAAAATTGATGGTAGATGTAATTTTATAATTATAAGGGTCTAATTGCAATAAAATGAAAGATAGGGACTAAAGTGAAATAAAAATCAAACTAGTGAGACCAAATAGTGTAATTTAGCCTAAAAATTATGTGATTGTTAAATATAAATTTAAAACAATTCAAATATAATAATGAGCATTTATTGGAGTTCATGTCAGTAGTAGAAGTTTTGACTTTTTAAGATGTGACTAGTCCGAGGATTGTCCCAATCTATAGGCTAACTAAGTAACTAATTACAACCTAAAATTGCCTATACTCCATTAAGTTAACCTTAGAAGACATTTGATTTAGCCCATAATATTTAAGACAAGTGTTATTAACTTTATACACAATTCTTGCTGCAAGTGTTCATTTAGTCTTCCTCCTTGTCAATCATGACAGATGTTTAGGAACTCGATCGTGTCAAAATTAATTGCAATATGATTATCATTACTAATTTTTATTTTTATTTTTTTAAAAAGGATATTCGTTAACAATTATGCTATATTCTACTCTTAATATAGTTAGGTACTGATTTTTATTTTTATTTTTTAAAAGAGGACATGGGTAAATATATATTTTATAGTAAGATATGTTCTTTAATTATTTAAATATTTTAACGCTCCCCTAGTGTGTAAGCTAGAATTTTTATTCTTTTTTAGATGGACCTAATACCTGTATTTTATTATCTTAATTGAGTATGCAAATGATAGAAGTGGTGTTCGAATTTATGGCCTCATATTAATTATGATATCTTAATAATTAATATTTTTTCAAAAAACTCAAATTTAATTGTAAAATGAGAATTTTGTTTAATTATTTATATATTCTAACAATTAGCAACAAAAAAAAAAAAAAAAAAAGCAAGCGATCTTGAAAAAGAAAAGGAAAAGGTGGCATTTTTATTTTTATTTAATTTTTAATATGGGTTAAGGATCGATGGGCTGGACTCTACAAGGCTGGGTCAAAATTCTTAATAGCTTTAATTTGTCTCAGAATTGTGTCTCTCATGCTTGTTGGGCTCAAACTACATTAATGAACTCTCGAGTCTAAAACTTCGTCTATGTCAGTTAGCTAGGCTTTCCTTATTCGTTTATCTTATGTAGTCCTAGGACCAGTAAGGTCTCCTTACACATATAGAAGGGGTTTTCTTACTTGGGTTACAAGCTAGCCCTACAGCAGTGTGTGTATTTATAGAGAATTAAATTCCATGTCTTGGCCTCTAATAACATGAAGACAAAGACAATGGCTGGTGCAGGGTCTTTGAATGTTGAATTTAATCCCACTGATGAAGAGCTAATCCTGCATTACCTTTACAATAAGGTTACAGGGCAACCCTTACCTAGTGATCATGCGGATGCAATATTTGAGTGTGACTTGTACAGTGTGAAAAACCCATGGGAAATATGGAAGGAATATGGTGGAACTACATCGAAAAGACCCCTTTATTTCTTCACAAAACTTAGGAACAAGAGCCTCAAAGATTCGCGCATCAATAGGAAGGCTGGGTTTGGATTCTGGGAAGGTGAAGACTCTGCTAAAGTGATAATGGATCCTCAACAGAGTAATCAACCTATTGGGTTGAAAAAAAGATTTCGTTTCGAAAAAAGTAGGACAGAGCATGATGGTGGCTGGATTATGATTGAATTTAGTCTTGACGAGTCTTTTCTGCCAAGCAACCATGTAAGTGCATATACATTAATGTGTTTCAATTTGAATTTCTTTCTATTACAACTTACGCAGTGTCTAACTCTCTAGTTCTTTTCTTTTTTCTTTTTGTTTGCTACCAGGTGAATGGACGTTATGTTTTGTGTAAAATAAAAGCCAATGAAACAAGTAAGAGAGGGAGAAAAAGGAAACATGCAGATATTGGAGAAAAAAAGAGCAAGACAGCTAACGTGATTCAAACTGGGAGTGATATTCCTTCCTCCTCAAATACTCGATCTTTAAAGAGCGATTCGTTTGAAGAATTGGAATGGCAGGATTGGTTTGCTGCAGAGTTGGTAAAGGGTCAAGAACATTTGTTGAAAGAAGAAGAGATTTGTATGGTTCCTAATACTTTTTTACAGCGATTTATTGGGAAAATTAATGACCTAATTCAATAATTACATATTTATATATTCTCCTCAGTTTGTTCTCTTTTATTTTAAGCGCTTGGTTTGGTTAAAGTTTTTTTTTTTTTAATGGGTTTTCTTATTTACAAAAATTTACATATGTAGTGCCACTCAAATTGCTCTCAAACCCATAGAGCCAATACACCGAACTCACAGTCTCTAACACTGATCATGCCTTGCAAATTTACACAGTGAGCACGCGATTTTGTTAGCTTATCCTAGAATTAGTTGTTGTTTGTATGCTGATCTTGGCATTGGTATGTTTGGAACAGAACCTTATCAGGGAGGTAACATATATGACCATAATTATTGTCGTCTGTTAGGCAGTGTCCAAGTATTAAGTAATATGAGAGAATGCACAAGTAACTTAATGAGGCTGTTCTGGCCTGGCTATTTCAAGAACAGGACAATGCTCTCAACATTGTAATAAGGAGGAGATATTTGTATTCACTGCAGAGTTGTGAGTTGTGACAACAAAATGGCATCTTTGCTGAAAAGTGGGTTTCTAATTGTGTTCCTGGCCTAAGCTATTATTGATATGGTCTTAGAACTGCTTTTAGTACTCTCTGCCATGAGTTCAAATAGGTTTGACTATCTACATGGATTCAGTAAGATATTATTGCTTAAAGTTTCTGAGAAAAGTTTAGGACAACATCTACTTCATAAATATTCACATCAATAAAGCCCTCGCATTAATTTAATAAGTTTAGTGCATGTGTACCGGGCACAATTTTCTGATCCAAAAAGCAAAAACTCACTTCTGGCATTAAAAATAAACAGGTGATTCATTTGTTGGAGACTCCTATAATGGTGGTAGTGACACCAAGTTGGTGAACTAAAGGAGATGGTAACACTGCCAAGCAAAATACTCAGCCCCCGCATTAGTTTCCCCCAAAACAAACAACCCCCTTGGCCCAATTTCCAGATTACCAAGGCTACCAGGTTTAAAATGGAATGTCATTTCAAATCCTTGTCTCCATCCCCTCTCGTAGCAGAGATCAAATTCCACCGCTTCCCCCTCGAATCTCTGTCAATCCGGAATGGAGAGAAAAGTAATCCACCATTATTGCTCTCCAAAACGAGTATTCATGGAGGAAGCAAACTGAAGACTGTTCCTGAATCTAGCACACACCCTCCAGACCAATTGCAGCAGGCAAAATCTATTGGTCCAAGAGGTAGACGTCTACTAGCAACACTTGAAGCTTCCAAGAGTAAGTAATTATAAAAAGGTTTATATGGATGAAAACGTAGCTTGGTACTACGTAAACCTATTCTTCTTTGAATTTCATATCCAAATTCTAGCAATGTGGTTTGAGCATGATTGTTGTTTATCATTGGTTGGAAACAGTATGAGAAACATTCACGGTTACCGGGGATGACTTGGTATATCTGTCTTGCAATATTATGATTTCCAGGCCCCAAGCCTAACACTCCTGCTACCATATTGTTTTGGTGAGAGTGGAAGTTTGGATTTTCTGTAGCGCAGCTGAAAACTGGGTGATTTACTGGTATAGTTCGACTGCTATTTGATTTGAAATGAAAGGTTTCACATGCAGGAATTTCAGAGGGAATGGAATTGTCCACTTATTGCTTGTGATAGGAGCAATAGTTTCCAATAAATTGTCCTGGAAAGCAGAGTTCATGGTTGCGGCAAGGGAGCCTTCGATAAGAGATAGAGGTTACTGGGGTAAATGGGTTCTCTCTGAGGATCATGTTGGTGACCTTGAACTACAGGATCTTGGCATTGGATCCATGTTAGTTCGCTGCCAGTGCCAATTAGTAGCCAGTACTGGTAGAATGGCCTGGATACTTGAAAGAATCAATCGATGCCTACTTGTGCCATGAACATGGAATTTTGTTGCCAATCGACTTGAATTAACATTTGCAGCTATATATCTGTCTTGTACAGATGCGATAATGCTCATAAGGCGACTAGCTTGGTCTTCTGATTATTGAGCAAGTTTTTGAATTCTTTCCGAGTTGGTAAGGTTAGCTTGGTAGAGTGGTGATTCAGGGGAGTCACGTTGGATGAGTCTGATGGCTAGGCCTTTAGGTCTAGCGGCAGCCGGCAAGGGAACAAAGTAGAAACAAGCTTGGTAGAAGGTAGAGCACAGACAAAGCATGAAATGATTTGGCCATGGCACTTCCAGAATTCACCAGTGTGATATCTGGTTCCCTATCTTGATATTTATGATGTTACAATGATCTACATGTTTAGATTGATTATTCTGCAAGGATTTTGTAAGATTTACTTCCATCTTTGTTCAACTGAAACTACAAACTTCTTCAACTCTACAGCGCTTTATACATAAATAATATACAAAAAAAGAGAAAAAGAAAAAAAGAAAAAAAAAGAATAAACCTGACATAAATTAATGTTTTGCTGGTGTAAGGAATATTCATGCGATCCAAGCTCTTGGTTCAATGACCATTAGAAGATGCAGCAGCTAAGAAAATTTTAACCTTTCATTTTCTCCAAAACATTTATGCTGTGATCTAACAATCTAGCATGTTTGATTGTCAATACTGCAAATCACTGCTTCTATAATACACGTAAAATGCTTTCTCAGTGTCATCTAGCTTTTAACTTTATTTCCATGTCATGTATGCCTGATATGCTTAAGGCTATCTGTAGTCACAAAATGAATTTGCTCTGTGAACACAAACATATAAGATGAAAAGTACAAGTTATCAAAAGATCTAGAAATGAGGAAAATCAATTAATGCCATAAAATAAGAAATTAAAACAGGTGGCCAAATTACTAATGTGATACAGACTTATGCTTGATAATTAATTCTGAAGTATTATAGTGATAATCTAGTTCTTTGCATTCATTCAGATTTATGGAAAAAAAAAAAAAACTCAAGTACAATTGTTTCTAAACTCAAAACAATAACAATTATGTTTTGAATGCAAACTAGTATACTTTTTCAGGTCTATATTAGTAAACTGATATTCATATTCACAAATCAGAATTTGCTAAAACAGTTTCCAAAATAATAGCCGGCTCACATGTGTTGCTAGTAAGATTCCGTGCTATGATTCTCATCCCATCCCCAACCCAACGGGGTCAAAAATCTAAGTGGCCCATCAATGGCCTTTCACACCAGAATTGGGCTTCAGAACATATCAGTGAACCAACTACAAGTTTGTTATTTTTGAAGTATGAAAAAGAGAGAAAATGAAGGTTCAGAGAAGTTTGGAGCTTGAAGATAATTAGACCTAGATTCAGAAAAGGGAGCTGGAGAAGACACACATCATTTTTTTGCAAATTATATTTCAAACAAATGTCCTTGCTTCATTTTTCATCACAAACTTCATAAACTCAGAAAATTTCATGACAAACAATTGCCAATAAGTAAATCTTAGATTTTTCCTCCATACTATAAAATGGTGGACTCTAAGCTTTCAACCAGTAACATACTTTCTAAGGTATAGACTTTATGTTTTGTACTTTATTTAGGAAGATTGAATTCTAAGCACTATAGTAGATCACTCTCCATTTTACCATCTAAGCCCAAGGTTATTTGATTGAGGACACTCTGCCTCTTTTTCATGAGCAGTGACTATGGAAAGGGAATATTTTCTATTGCTGTCTCTATGCTTTACCAACTGCTGTATAAGTTACAGTTATTATGTGAGCTTCGGCTCGAAGAGAGATACTAATTAAAAATAAATAACTAAATTCACAAGATGAGGAGTCAATTTAAATAATCAATATGATGTAAGAGAACAATTAGAGCAATTTTGATGTCATGCCTGCCTACCAGCATTTCATCGATCCATCTTTGCAAACCGTCCCTTAATTCTTGTCCTGCTTTCTGCCCGAACTTTTCGTGTTTCATATCTAACGTGCTTATCATATCTGTTGTTTTCCACATACAGGATGTCAACTAACTATCTAAAGAAAAGTATGAGTCAAAATATTGTGTGTAAAATGTGTGTATAACTCACATTAGTAAACAACTCAATCTTTGCTTAATGTAGGTATTAATTTTGACAAGGAAAATACATTTACTTGAACTTACCCAACCTTCACAGCATGTGGTGATAAAATTATTTTCAAGTTTTCTATAAAATGCTCATTATTTTGTATAACCAACTTGAACAAAATCTTTTTGCATAACTAGAAAACAAATTACTTTCAATGAAAGGATGACAAAGGTCCCACATTTCATCATTTGCAGCTAATTAAGTAAACAATCTATAAGTTTCTTTGAAACCCTGCTTTCTAATATAGTAAGCATTTCAATTCAAAAGGATTTAAATACCAAAGTATAAATGAAGATTTCACAACCATTAGAAAAATAATTTCATAAATTTGAGTTTGTTCCATTGGGAAAGGGAAGCATATAATACCTTCTTGTTTTCCTCTTCTCCTTATATCGTGATATTGCAGAGTCTCTTTCTTGGCTGGTTAATTCATATGGAGCAACTCTTGGTGCAGGAGATAAGTTTTCAGAGTTACAAAGATTTTGTGATTGCCCTCCATATTGGTCATTGACATGATTTCCACAGACATCAGAAAATGAATGTTTTCCTGGAACTTCCTGTGGGCAGCTTCTTAATGATGTGTTAGGAAGAAAAGCATGAGTTACAGGCTCACCACTATCATTGTGCCACTGGAAATCACCTGCCTGGAAGATAGCATAATTATCAACTTTGGTGAAAGCAACATAAGGAAGGCAATCTAAGACTAGCCATCCCATTGCACCGCCAAAATCATGAACCAGTCAAATAACTCTTAATACATCAGATCCTGGCGATGAACTTAAAGAAGGATGCAAGACAAAATCCAGTGAAATAGGAATCATGACTTGTATAACTTTAAAGTATTGGGCGCATTAACATTGGATCTCATCACGGGCCTAAACTTGATCTAATTTACTTGATCTTATAAATTAATAGGTTCTTCTAACGAGTGCAATAAATATGATATTTGGAAATTGAAACTTTCCAAAAGTAAAACTTTATGCATTAAATAACATTGAAATCATGGTTAACTTCCGTAATAAATGCCAAAAACTTTTTATTTATAGAACCTTAACAATTTTCTTTAGGCTACTCATTGGAAAAAAACCCCTAAATTAATATAGTATGTTATAAATTAAACTTCCAAAAGCTGCACTGACGGAAGAAAGTCAGAGTTGTCTACTGGGGCCAGTAATAAGAATGCAATAGAAGAACTGTAGATGAATGGATGCAAAACACTAGCCAGCAACACACTGATAGTGCCTAACTTTCTATATTTCCTTATTAATATAATTTGCTAACAGCTGTGTTGAAGCAATAAAACACCCAGGTCACCATAGCAAGAAAATAGTTCACATAAGTTTGCAGTCTATTGTACTTCAGTTCTGGAGTTTTTGGGTTAAGATGAAATAAAGGATATTCAAGCATTTCGAGACTAATTCAACTGAGATTGCAACCAAAGGATTTCCCCAGCCAAATGACATGCACAGATACGTATCTATGACAAGGTCGAGCATTGTACATTACACAGCTGCCACACACTCATAAACATTGTAAGGAAGAAAGTTCAGGATACCAATAAAACAGAAAGTCAGAAACTTTACCTCATAAGAAGGGAATATTTCAGCCTCTATTCCGTGTTCTTTAAAACCAGTAGAAAAATTTCCTGGCTCCCCACATTGTTCAGGGACCAAATATTGCCTGCCATTAAGGCGCTCAGTATTGTTATCTCCATAATTCAAGTTGGGTTCCGTCTTTGCAAATTGACGAAGCTGATTAAGTAATTCTTCCTTGTGCCTCCCACCAGCCGCCCTACGATTCTAATTCAACAACAATATCCTGAACAAGTCAAATTTGTATAATGGGGAGAAGATTTGGATAAGTATTTAACACTTGCAGACTCTTTGGTTTTGAGAATGTTAGTAAGATTTATTAGCTTACACATGCATGATACAACTACTATATTTTTAAATTGATGCCTTAATAGTCTAATCTATTGAAGACGTTAGAATTTGATGAATTAGACTCTTCTCCTTTAAACTTGAAATGTGCCGTTTTCTTTCTCTGGTTTTCTCAGCAACCAAACAAAATTATGAAAGGTAAAAAAGAAATGAGCACAAAAAAGGAGGAAGCTTGAGATTTACCTTGGGCATAGGAGGAACCTCCATAGCATTATAATTATGAGGAGAATTGGTGGAAACAATCAAATCATCAAGACTAACAATAGAAGGAGTATCCGAAACTAACTCAGACCCCAAAAACTCAGAGAGCCCATCAAACTCAGACCCCAAAAACCCATCAGCAGCATCACCAGAATCAGTCAAAAACAAAGCTTTGTTGCCCACATCATCAAAACCAACAATGGTTAACAATTCCGTCACAGAAGGACACCCAGTAAAACCCTCGAGAGGTCTCCTGTCATGCACCTCAGATAGAGAAAGATTGTGCCTTTCCCAGTCACAGTTCTGGCAAAAGACAGAATTTTCAGTGGAACAGTGAATTGTGGCAGGTGAAGCGTCACAAGCATCACAGAGCTGAGAGCGAGTGTGCTTGGAGAAGAGCTGATTAGTGGAGTGAACTTCTCTGTCGCAAGAGAAACAGAGCTTTGCTGAATCCGCTCGGCAGTAGAGGAGAGCTGTTGAATCGCCACAGTAATCACATAGCCTTGAGTTTTGGTCCTTGTCTAGCTGTGGCGCTTCATCTTTACATGAAAGATTTGGGTGTCTTAGAGAATCACTCATTATCTTTCTCAATCTCAATCTCAATCTCAATCTTCTTTTGGGTTTTTGGGATCCTATAAATTTATCTAATTTGCTCAAAATTTTGAGAAGAAAATAATTAAGGGTAGGAATAAGAGGATGGGGCTCTGAAATATTACTGCTTTAGATCAACGCAAGTATAGGAGAGAGGGAGAGAGGGGGAGAGAGAAAGATGGAGAAAAACTTATCATTTCTTGTTGGACAAGAATCATCTGGAAAAGGTTGTTGAAACTTGATTTTACTTCCATGGAAAATGATATTTTGTCTCTTTTAACTGAAAAATATCAAAAGATTGTATTGGATCTTCAATTTGCCAATTTCACCTATCACCACAATTAGAAAATATCAAAAGATTGTATTGGATCTAATAAAGTCCAAAATAATATATTTAACTTTGACATGTAATTCAAATTGGAAACGTTGATACATTAACAAGGTAGATATACATGATTTTCATCTTAATTTTGTTTCACTTCATTGTTCTATTTTTCTCCTCTTCGAAATATATATATATATTAATCTAATAACCAACCCTGGATAGTTGACACTAATATTTTGTCATCTATTTCTATTCTTTTATTATTTAATAATTTTAGTTTATTTATTTCTTTATTTCAATTAATTACATATAATTAATTTTACAATTAAAAAAATATATTAAAATTTTATTAATTCTCACGATCTCTCTTGCATTTTCAAACTTAAAAAATTAAGAACGAAACACAAATTGTTAACCTAGTAGTGTTAATTTTTACATCTCTTGCAATTTACTAAGCCGAACGAATATAGTTAAATATCATCGTCCATCTTCATATAGCACCAAACAATCACACACATGTATTAAGATTGAAGATGACAACCAAGTTGGGAGGGGATTACATATAATGCAACAACCAAGTTGGGAGGGGATTACATATGCCATGAGCACAGCAGCCTGTTGAGTGAAAAGGAAAGGTCACGGACATTTCCTTTTCAACTTCAAGTCCCGGATACACCAAAGCTAATACGGCGATATTTATGTTTGTGGGGTTTATACGTTTACCAGTTCACACTACCTTTGCACCTGAATTTGCTGGAAGAGCCTCAGACCATCAGTGTCCAGACCCTGCACTGCGTGAAAAGTAACCCTTTGACTAATTATAGGAATGTGAATTATCAAAAATCACAAATCTCTTGAGGATGTCCCAAGTGTCTTGTGTTTTAACTCACTGTCGTGTCGGCAACATCTTGGCCTCTCCCCGGGATTCATGAGGCCTTCTATACCTATCCACCTTCATGAAATCAAATTTGTACTATGTGGCAATAGGCTTCCACTGTCATGAATTTTATTGTGGACCAACACAATCTTCATCATCGTGACTCAGACACAGTGACACTTCTGGTCCAGGTTCAATTTTTTGTTGCCAATAGCCCAATATCTTGATGAGAAATTTCTTAGAGTGGAAAAAATATTATGAATCTATGTTGACATACTGATCCAATTCAATATAACTCAGTCAATGTTTTGAAAATCAAACCAAACCGATTGAAGTGTCATCTGAGTAACAAATCAAATTGAATTTTTTTTGTTAGAAAAATTATTTTAGTGATTGGATCAATCAAAACAAATAAAAACTAAAAGAATTAGTAATGGCTGAAAAACGAATTGTTTAAAAAAATTATTATTTGTAATTTTGTATTAAAGATTAAATATTTATATTTTATATTAATAATTAATAAAATAATTATATTTTATATTGATGTTGTATTTATTATTTTGATATATAAATTAAAACTTGAAATTTATTATACTCAATAAAACAATCAACTACATATTAACTATTAATTATAATCAATAACCCGATTATATTTGATCATTTATTAAGTAATTTTTTGTTTCCTTGTGTATTTAATATTTATAATTAATATTTAAAATATATAATTATATATATTTATGACATTATTCAATCCGATACTGATTAAATCAATAACTCGAGACCCGACAATTTTTTAAATCCATCACTGCTTCAATTTTGTAAACATTGAGTTCGGCCTCTTTTTGTACTTTAAATATTTAATAGGACAATATTATTAAGACTAAGACTTTTTTTTCCTGAGTATCATTTTAAAATTAAAAACAACCACACTTGATATTTCAGTCTAAAAGAGTCCTAAACAGGCAATTTTATGCCTAAACTTTCTTTGAAAACAAATACTATTGAACCATTATTTTGAACGACAATTCTGAATACTAAATAATTCAAGACGATGCCATTCTTTCCTGATTATGACATCATGGCATTCGATAGTTTATCATAGAGAAAGAGAGAAAGAGAGGGAGAGTGAGAGATTCCAAATATTGGAAGACTAATTAATTAGCCTTGTGCTTTAAGCCATTCAATCCTCCTTATCATGTATGTTCAATGGGTCAAAACTCATTACAGTCATTTGTAAAATCCTACGGGGGACTAGCTATGTGATCAAAGGTAGTCTACTTTCTACTATGGGATACAATAGAAGTAATATCTACATTGGGAATTTGGATGAAGAAGTAATTTTGGGTGAAAATATACCTACAACAAAACAGTCAAATGTATTTTGAAGCTTGATAAATGGTTAAACTTTAATAACCATCAAAAGTTGTCTCTGATTTTCTGGTGTGGAAATCCTGCAGGGCGTTATACGAATCAGTGACTGCATTTATGCCCAAAAATATGAAAGGGAACTTGGCTAGTGATGTTGCAGTCATTGCAGAGGATTGGAATTTGGGGCCTCGGTACAATTTCCAAGTAAGTAGTAACCCAGCAATTTGTCTAACAGCATTCAGAAACATTTCGAGAATAAAATAAAACAAAACATACCGACTCTAAGTAAATCCATATCAATAATAGTTGAGAGCAAAATGTGATAGAGAATAACATCATAAATCAGCAAGGAAACATTCCAATCCTCTAGGAAGAATAATATTTTTTATAGTGGGTTATCCAACCTGCATCATTGCTGAAGCTTTGGAAACCAAGATCAACTGTGAGATGCATCTCTGAAAGATATATGTAGGTTGCATGCATATTGAAGCTTCAGCAATAATACCTAATGTACATGTAGATTGGTTGTGTTGGGACTTGGGATCACACAGAAACACAGTATGTGTCTACGCGTGCATCTCACAATTGTGGTGATTACTGACAAGTAGACGAGAAAAGATTTAATGAGGGCTTCTTGGGTTGGAAAGTTGAGGAAATGTGAAGGTCCAAATGGCACAATTTTCCTTTCTCCCGTAAAACTGATGAAGTGGACTGGCACAAATCAAGTTTTTTTTTTTGACACAAAAACAGTTTTAACATGCATAAACAAACACTATTCCTATGTTTAAATGAAATCCAAGCAAAATATGAATGCAAAATTCTTTTATGCTAAAATCATTCAATCAATCAATCCAGGTACATCAATGTACACTTGAAGCAGATCAACTGAGAGAGCAATTCAGCTGAAGCAACTACCTCAAACCGATATTTCTCAAGTATGGGAGCAGCCTTAATCTATCAATCAGAAAAGCAACCGTGTCAAGATATTTACAACCTTATAAAAGAAAGCAAATTTCAAAGTTGAAACCAGAAGGAGGCTCATTAACCAAATTTTGTAAGAGGTAAAGTCTATGAAGCTTGTCAACCGTCCTCATGAAGATAGCACTCAGTAGATCCAACATCAAATAAACCTTAGGAACTCTGAAAAATGATATTTATTAGGAACTCTGAAAAATGATATTTATTAACATAACACATAACTTCACTCTGTTAACACTGAAAGCTGACAACAAAAATCTTTTTAGTGCTTCTACTTGAAACTGAGAGTTCTTCAAAACCCAAATTGGAAAAGCATACTTTACAAGGCATCCCTGATTTCTGATTTTTCTAAGTGTATATGGAAAACTAATATTTTTTTCTAAACATTTGGACTGGTTACTATTGCAAACTAATATATTACAAGGCAGACTTGATTAACAGCACTTTCATGAATGTCACAACTTACAACCACCATAAATTGAATATTGCAAACTACAAGTTAATATATAAATATCCCTCCCATATCACAAGTTTTTTCAATATTAGCTCCATGACAGAACTCCCAGTGTATTTGCAAAGTTCAAAATTTACCTTGGGAAGAACTTCATCCATGGGAACGGCATGCATAATTCAACTAGGAAAACATGAATTCAACAAAGTCACAGCTTGACCAAAAAACCAAATTTATCAGGAAGGAGCAGAGAGAAACCTACCTCCTGACCTAAATATCTCCAGTGCTCAGACATGTAGAGCAATGTCTTGGGAGCAGATAGTACAACAGTACTGGTTGATAAATCAAATGCTGTTAATGACCCAGTACAACTTTTTACTTGTTAAAATTATAAGATAAATAAAGGGGTAACTTCGAAAGTAAGATGACAACTGATTTTGATCTGCCCTTCATGAAAGCATTCCATATGCATCGTGTGTCCACAATGCATAATTGTGGTACCTTTAATTGAGTCGAAAAGATACTGTCAGCATGCATAACAGGGTTCGAAATTCCATTCAAACTTCAAAAGAATAACAGTAGTTCTCAGCCAAAACATAATTACAGTACCCAAATCACAAACCTCACAACAGACAGGACAATAAGGACATTGACTCTTCATCAAGTTCTCTACACATAAGTGATTGTCACGTAGGTTCACTGCATAGCAAGCTCATAATGGGAACAGAATATCACAATATAATTTAATAATTTCAAAATGAAAACTTACCAAGGAGAAGTTATCAAAACAGACAACAATATAAAATGTTCTTCAGATGCCAAAAAACACAGTTTTATCATGCTTTAACTTTATGATACTTGTGGCAAGAAAAAGAAAATACCTGAGTAAAACATATAGGGAAAGTGAAAGTATACACAGTTGTGAATAAGCACAATGACACTGACATACTAATTAATTAAACTGAATGCCACTTCAACTTCTCTTTCTTTTTTTTTTCTTTTTTTAAAAAAAAAAAAATTCCATTTCCAGGGAACAAAAAGGGCAAAAATAATCCAAACAATTGGTTAGTGATTACTGACCTACAAATCCCACATTCCTAGCAATGGAACTCCCTTTATCTGTCTGCATTAATGACAACAGTGCATTGTATCAAATGTTAAAATAACCATAATATCCACGCGCACAAAAAAAAAAAAAAAAAAAACTCATTTGTTGGAACTATGCTTCTTACATCATTAAAATTTGCAAATGTTGCGATAATGTTCTCCCATGTTAACACCACAGTTAGAACACACCTTAGCAACCTAATATATCAACATAAAGACAAATATCAGAAGCCATTTTTTTTTTGGGTAGGAATCTGCAGCTAAATTATGTCAGTGAAATCAGCAAACAGGAAAAAGAACAATATTACAACCTCCTGCTCGGTTTCACAGACTGAACATACAACCTGGAATGTCCAATTCAACTCAATGTTCGATTAAATGAAATAAACACAGACACATTAAAGTGAGTATGGGTGTATGCATAGAAAAATAGAAAACAAACGCACATACTTGCTTAACATCGTGTCTGACAAGTTCATGTGGGTCTTTGGGGTTGCTAAGAGAGCTCTAAAACAGAACCACAATGAAATTGAGAAAGAGGAAAAGATCAAAAAAAGGAACAACCCAACTCGGAAATTCCCAAACTTGAATAATAAGGTGCATATATATTGTGCTATATTTATGTGAGATAATAGAGACCATGCCCTAGTTGTAACAGTGGCGACAGAGGAAGATCTAGTTGCAGCATGGGGTTCTAATTTTGCATCGTCTCTTATAGTGTAAGCACCCAAACCAAATAAAAATTAACATTAAAAACATACCCAGAAGAAAATAAAAACGAAACCACCAAACAGAAGAAAGGAAATGAAGCATTCTTGCATGATACTATTACCTGTGTTGCAGTTTTTCAAAATCCTCTCTTCTCGGAGTTGCAGAGTCTTCCATTGGTTGGAGGGTTAGGGCGTGAAAGAAGACAATAATGGCTGAATTCGCCCGCAAAGGTGGGAAAATTGAAAGCCTATGTTATTAATGTTCATTTGTAACAAATAAGTTCTACTTTTAAAAACATTTTTAATGAAATATTTTTATCTAGTTATAGTATATTTTATCTAAGCGCCATGATCGTATGGATCAATTCTAATACACCAAGATTATGAAGACCAATTTTGTAAACGTATAAAAGTTATGTTTAAAATATTTTTATCGATTAAACTAAACAGTGAATTAATAAAATAATTTTATCAATTAAATTATCAAATAAATAATATAATTAAAATTATTATAAAACTTGTTTTAATAATTAACATTCTTACACCATGCAGCGTACAAAAGAAAAACCAGTCCTGCTAAAGTGTTCTTGTTTGGTCTGTGAAGATAATAATCATATAATTCTGAAAGCATCCCATCGATCCAAGAACTATAGGAAAACAAATTACAGAGAGATAGAAGTTCGAATGTCAAATGTGAGGGCTATTGCAACCAAAGCCCCTACTGGATTTCTCATTACCGTGCGTATATTTTGTAGATATATGTTCAGAAAGAAAGAATGATTTACTATTACAAATATGGTGCATTATGGCCAGCGTTTGTGCTCTTGTTTTGTGCACATCAGAGGTCACAATTTTACAACGCCAAACTCTGATTTAACTTTGGAAGATTGACTACAAAATGAACAAAACTAATACAAACAATTACAATCTGATACAGACAACTGTACGTCCCTGGATGACATTTAAAACGTGCGGGCATTTCTGTCATCATGGAACACCCCAATCCTATCTGGAAGGCCAGCAACCTCAGCACTGTTCATAATCTAAAGGATAGAACATGAGCATGGATTCAGCTTCTGCATGTCTTCTTGATTTTTCTCTACAATATGACCCAAAGGAAGAAATATGACATTACGAGGAACGTCACAAAATTTTAAGATGCCATAATGTGCATAATTCTAAATATTTGACAAAGCAGAAGAAAAACCCAACCTATATTACTTAAAAGGATAAATGAATCTGAAACTAGGTTAACATACTTAGATCACAGCAAATATTAGAGACTATAATTTGAATCTTACTCGATTTCTTTTTCTTACAGATAAAGTGACCACCTTTTTCAGTCAATTAGAATATTTGAAAATTTCTACTCAGCGAAGTCCTCAAATCAATACCAAGCCCTTCTTCAGTACCCCAAAATTTATGATTAAGATGTGAAGTTATCAATGATTTGCCTTTTATTATCAACAATCATATGTTATTATTGATCATTTAATATATCTGAAAACATGATTTATACGATTCAGTAAAAGCCGAGGAAGGTTCCTTCTGAAACAACACTTGAATATCTGAAATATGCAAAGGAACAATTACACGAGTAACAACAAAAGACACTTCACTTTCTGAATTAATTGAAGATGTAACAACACAGAAGGATAAATCTAGAACTATAGTTGGTAAGTTTTTTGTAAATAAACCAAAAACAAAAGACTCCAACTCTTACTAGCTTCACAAGATCAAACAAGGTTTTCATAAATATACGTGCCTTTCTATAAGTAGAAACAAACAGAGAAAATAATACAGCTATGCCACTAAAAATAATGCCTGATGCATAATCAAAAGCTCTTTGTCAGTTCCCCCAACATAAGTTAATCTTTTCCCATATGCTGATAAATAAATCTACTAGATACTGTTTGCTTCTCAAAAAAAATTTTGTTTATGGGACATGAAGAAGGGGGTGTTGAGAGCAACTGCAACAGTTGTATAGAAAATTTAAAAAAGGGAACTGGATGAATCATTTCAGGAAAATTTATCATTTGCAAGGTAACTACTGAATTACAAATCCAAGTGTACTTAATAACTGATGCAGATATGAAGATTGGACAAACCTGTTTTCTTTTTAGCTACAGGAGGCTGTACTACAACATGCATGGTAATAATTCCACCAGGAACATCACCAAAGGTTATCCTGGATTCAGCTAGAGTCTTGCTGTTCTCCAGAATTTTTCCAGCATGTATAAGTTTTACATCACTGACTGACTTTGGTATCACTGTCTTACCTGTAAACAAGGCTACATATAAAACTAAGCCAAAGATATCGATAAAGGCAAACACTAATGAGGGAAACAGCTCCTTCAATTCTACAAGCAATCTGAGACTAAATTAAACTTAACCATCAAACAATGCAGACAGAAAACATGCTGTTCTGCAAGGTGTCTAGACTCTAGAAAGATAGGAGAAAAAGAGCTTTCACTGTGTCAATACCCTGACCAAGTAGTTGCTTGCAATATTTTCAGGCAGGCACTTCATCGCTTGTGTACGTTATGGTCCAAATATTACGAATTTTGAATCACATATAATCAATTCCTCAGATAATAGCAAGAAGAACTAAGAAGATTAAATCAAATGAGCTAGAAGCAATTGATGCCACCACTGTAATAATAAGCAAATCATTACCCAAATATTAATATTTTTCATTACTAAAACTATCTGTGGATACTGGTAATAGGTCATTTGATCTGGTGTAACCTCTTCATATGCATGCTTCATTTATTTTACTTTGTTCCAGTTCAAATGTTGAATAGAATGGTCTCAGGTTCCCCCCCCCCCCCCCCCCCCCCCCAAGATAACTGAAAGTACAAGAAAACAAAATTAATGTCTTATTGACAATGACAAAAGTATTGTATTTGTATCTAAGATATTGTTCAGTTAAATCTGTATTGTATTATAGCTATCTTTTACTAGTACAATCATTTTCTTTACTCCTTTAGGAACTAGTCTATTCAATTCTACATATGCAACTGATCATACTCTGTAGAGCAAACTTCTGTAAAGAAGCTGGTACCAGTGTAACTTAGACAATCTCGACAATAAATCAAACAACTGTGTCAAAGGACTCAACTGTGGATATCGTGCGACATGCCTCAAAGTGTCAAATTTTCTATTCTACAAGGAATTCCACCATTTTGGAGTGTATCATAGCTATTTATGGTCATATACATTTTGTTGTTTCAGCATAGGCATACTAGTTAAGCAATGAACTGAGCTGTTTTATGTTTGCCACCCTTCCAGGCAACAGAGATGGTTACTTTAACTTGTCACATCAATCACCAGTAGATCAGTCTAAATGTCTAACAATAACTAAGTATTAGCTCATTATGCATCAGATTGTGCAATAAATAATCAAACAGTATGGACCACAAATAGAAATGATGAATTGTAACAGTCTAGAATTAACCTCAACATACGCTTTTTCGAAAGACATCAAATATGAGATGGCTAACCTTGAGGCCACTCAGCAACTAGCCTTTGCTTAAGAGTACCAACTGTCATAGATGATGAGTAACTACTCTGGGCTATATCTGTTCCATCGTATATGCGGAATTTAAGTTCAATACAATCCTCTCCTTCAGCCATAACAGACATTCTCCTCTTTTTCCAAGCTTATTATAATAAAGTAGTAATTCCAGTGTAAAAATTAGGCCACACCCTAATCAGCTGCAAAATAAATCCCATTGCTCCAAACTTAAGTTCATGTTCATACAATTCTATCTAGATTTTTGTAAACAAAGCAAACAAGATTAAGAAAGAAATTGATCCTTATTCATTTATTGCTTAAGTTTTTCATTTTCAAGATCATAATGAATTTCATAAAGAATTGATTCTATAGAAAACAAACGAAGCTATTGATTTAATTCGTGATTGACCTGTAGGTGACATATCCTACGAAAGAAATACGATTCGAGGTAATTACACAAACTAGCAGTCTAGCACAGTAGAAAACCCTAGATTCCGTATAATTACACAAACAAAGAAAATTGACTTAAGCCATAGATTTATCATCATATCACGCATAACAGTGGCGAACACTGACCTAAAGCAATCGTGGCTTCGCAAATTTCTTGGACTGAAGTCAGATTCTTTGCTTTTCTAATTTTCTTTTTGCACTTAATTTCCTTGGCAACCAAACATATTTTACAGACAGAATCCAAGGGAACGTGAAAATAAAGAATTGACGCGTAGAAATTTAGGAATGCACACAGAGTGAGAGAGATAGAGAGGGAAGAGAGAGACAGTACCTGATCAAGAAGCCATTAATGGAGGTCGCAGGATCAGTCAACTTGGAGAGCTGAATCGATGTTGCCCAGTATTTTTGCCAATTATCACTTATATAATTGAGTTTTAAATTATGTATAAGTTGTCTTTAATATAAATTATTTGTAATATAAATACATACTTAACTGCGTGTTGTGTATTAAATAATTGGGTAGTTGATTATTTTCTATTATATTGTTGAAAAAGATATTTTACTTAATATTACTATATATTTAATTATAAGCACTAAACATAAGCATTGAAGTATTATTATTATTATTTTTAAATATTATGACAAATTAAAAGATAACTTATTGATAATTGAAAAAAATTAACAAAACAATGATATCTATGTCATTTAATTATAATCAAAAAAACTATATTATAATGAAATATTAATATCAGTCATTCACTTACCCAATAGGTATGTAGGAGTAATTCTTTCACTAATATTTTTACCAAAAATATTATCATCGAGAGAGTTGGTTCAATGACAAATTATTCAGTTTTGATTCAACCAAAAAAAAAAACTATTCAGTTTTGACATTATAATCTTAAATTTAACTTATGTGTCATCTAAAATAATTTTGTTTTCACATTAAATAATTATATAAGAAAATACATTATACTTGTATTTTATACATAAAAAAAGAAAACAAGGGAAAAAAAAAAAAAAAAACCATTCAAAACCAACACCAACTGCATACCATTATCTATTGCCAAAAAAAAAAAAAAGACAAATATGGTTGCGTACTTGCATTAGAATTAGTTACTTTACCCTACAAGCCAAGTGAGTTGGTATGCACGGGTCGGGTTGGACTAGGGTAAGAGATGGGCTCTTGGACCTGACCATGACCATAAAGCTGGGGGACGTTACAGGTGTAACCACATCGTACTGTTACAAAAGTGGGAAATGGATTAAAAGGGGAAGCTTTTTTTGATGTGCCAGACTTCCTCCCAAATTCAAGAGGAATGGAAGCTTAAGCAAATATGACCCACTTCTACTTAGCTTTACCAGAATCAGATTGATGGAATATGTAGTTTATAAAAAGAAAAAACTTGAGGAGGAAGAGTAAGAGAAGGCACTGTTATTCCTATTTAAGCATCATTCAACTTTTTGAGGTGAGATCTGCAGTATTATAATACTGTGCTATTCCTTCTATGAATATTTATTTGCATGTATGCCCACAATCTTGTTTGTTGAATACTTGGATTATGTCATTATGGGTATAAGATAGTACAATTGGCTTAGTTTTTTCTCTCAATAATTGAATTAGGCTAAGACCATCATTATCATGTTCAACTCCCGCAGAGAATTATTGATGTAGAATGTAGATAGAAAGTGATTGAATAGAAAAGGCAGATACATTTTGGTGTTGCAAAACACTCCTATTCCTTTCACAAAAGAAACTCATACTTTGAAAAGTCAACATCCCATATCACATAGGTGCTTGAAAGTGTAAATGGATATAAGAGAAAGGGTTGTAGCTTGAATGAATCAAATGCTACACCCAGTAAAAGAGAGTAAGAAAAGTACTACATATAACCAATGTGGGACTAATAATAATATAAACTATTCAACATAAACTATTCTAATAACCAATGTGGAACATAAACTATTCTAACACTCTCTCTCAAGCTAAAGCATATATATCATATGTTCCAAGCTTGTTACAAATATAATGAAGACGAGCACCTCCTAGAGACTTAGTAAACAAATATGCCAACTGATCTTCAGATTTCACATATGCAGTTTTAATTGTATTATCTATAAGTTTTTATCGAACAAAATGATAGTCAACTTCTGTTCTAAGTTTGTTACAAATATAATGAAGACGAGCACTTCCCAGGGACTTAGTAAACAAATCTGTCAACTGATCTTCAGATTTCACATATACAGTTTTAATTGTATTATCCATAAGTTTTTCTCGAACAAAATGACAGTCAACTTCTATATGCTTTGTTCGCTCATGAAAAACGGGATTAGAAGCTATATGCAATGCAGCTTGGTTATCACAAATAAGCTCCATAGGCTGAGAATGTGTGAATCCTAGCTCTTCCAACAAGTTTTTCAACCAAACCAACTCTGCAGTAGTTTGAGTCATGGCTTTGTATTCAGACTCAGCACTAAACCTTGAAATAATAGTCTGTTTTTTACTTTTCCAGGAAACAAGGTTTCCTCCCAAAAAGACACAATACCCTGTAGTGGATCTCCTGACAAATGGACAACTAACCCAACCCAATCTGCGTCACTGTATCTCTGAATCAAAGTATGACCATGATTCTTATATATTAACCCCTTACCAGATGCAATTTTGAGATACCTCAGAATATGAATAATTGCATTCCAGTGAGAAGTTCGAGGTTGAGCCATAAATTGACTAACTATACTAGCTGCAAAAGATATGTCATGTCGGGTCACTGTCAGATAATTCAGCTTTCTCACTAGACGTCTATATTGTTCATGATCTGATAATAGCTCTCCCTCATTTGGTATAAGTTTAGTGTTGGGATCCATTGGAGTATCAATAGGCTTTGACCCCAGCATACCCGTATCACTCAATAAATCAAGACAATATTTTTTTTGAGAAAGATAAATATCCTGTTGTGATATAGCAATCTCAATACCCAATAAGTACTTTAATTGTCCCAAATCCTTTGTTTGGAATTTGGACTGCAAGAAAGATTTCAAACTTTGAATTCCCTGACTATCATCACCTGTAATGACAATATCATCAACATACACAATTAATAATATTTTATTAATAGATGAATGGCGGTAGAAAACAGAATGATCCACTTTACATCTCTGAAGACCGAAGCTCAGCACCACTTCACTAAACCTACCAAACCAAGCTACAGGAGATTGCTTCAAACCATACAAAGATTTCTTCAACCTTCTCTGCTACTGCGCGTAGTCTTCAAGAGCCACCCACTGTGACTGCTTGTAGGGGCGCGTGACAAGGTATTTTCCGACGATTTTCCTGGGACCGACAGATCGGAGGCTTCCGAGTCTTCCTGCGGTGGTGGATGGCCAAAATACGCGCCGAAGAGTAGACTTCTAGACTGGGCAGCTACTCTTGATGATAATTTTCTAATTTTTCGGTGACCTGAAAATTATGGGTGATATGGTTTTATGTAAAGGTTAGGGTTTTGGACCGAATTGCTCTGATACCATGTAAATGGATATAAGAGAAAAGGTTGTAGCTTGAATGAATCAAATGCTATACCTATAGATTTTATTTATAGTAAAAAAGAGTAAAGAAAGTACCACATACAACCAATGTGGGACTAATAACAATATAAACTATTCAACATAAACTATTCTAATAACCAATGTGAGACATAAACTATTCTAACATAAAGTAATTATTAGTAGTTGACCTTGTGGGTTACATACACTTTCTTCAATATCAGGATCTCCCATAGGTGATGTGGGTTTTTTGGAGACCCAGTCCATCACGCTGCTATCAGCATCCTCTAGAATCGTCCTCGTCAAGCCTTTCCAGAGGCCCAGCTCATTACGTTACCATTCTCCGAAGGAGGGGATACCATCAGTAACACCCTTAAGTCCAGGAGACCCAATTACCTTTAGAAGTTAAAAACTCACATCACATGAATTAGGGTTAAAAAACTAACTAGAAGATATTTAGTGGTTGACCCTTGTAGGTTATATATACTTTCCTCTCTTTTTTTTCCCAACCAATATGAGACTTCCTCTCTCTTGGGAGTATTACAGAGGCTATATGTTATACGGTGTTCACTGACAGAGAAGGTAATATCTCAGTGGTTTGAATCCATTCTAGGATCAGTTCATTTGAAAGATACAAAATTTCTTCTACGGGTCACATAAATTGGGGACGGGCAAGTGGGGAGGTGGGGGGACCAATCATTGCTGGAATGGTTGCAGGGTCCAACTTACTAGAATCTGGAATAATGTACCAAGGGTTACCGTCACTCGAAATTAAAACAATATTTGTTTCTACTTCTTGATAATTTGTGTTCTTTTATCATGTCTAGTGTAATTAAGGCCTTGGGTTATGCTAAGGTTTAGAGAGTAGCTTGTCAACTCATGTGTAGAGTAATTAAGTGCATTTTGCTACAAGCTTTAAGAAGTTCAATTTATAAACCTGTTTAACTGCTAGCTGGTAGGTGTTGACTGAATAGCCGGCCAATATTAAGCCGTATAAGGGAAATTGACAACCCTGATTTTATTTCCATAGATGTAAGTACTTCAAGTCAGTAATATCAACCCTCAATTATTACACTCCATGCAGCCTGCAGAAATGCTTGATCACTCAAACGAACAGAAAATTTGCAGAGCATGTCATATTTGATGGTCCCGGACTCCCGTATTCAAAGTTGTGTAATATATGTATAAATCCTCAGTTTCCTCCTCAAGTTACTTATTACAACTCGAGGAGCTTGAGGTGAAATTGAGTAGTTTTCTTTTTAAACATGTTACTATCTAAAATTTGACTACAGGAATATTGCCGGGATGCTAGATTTCCTTAGTCTGGGAGTGTCTGTGGATGGATTTATTTTTAGTTTCATTGAGCATGAAGCATGCTCTTCCCCGTTGACAGTGACTTGTGATTTGTGAATGCCTGCCTACTGCTGGTGGGAGAAAAAGAAGGAATATAATTAAATACAAGAGAAAAAAAAAGCAAGGAATGTAATACCTTTCTTTATCTAAGATAAAGTTGGAGAATCCATAGCCTTGTGTTGGAAAAGATGAGAATTTTCCTTCCAACTTTTTGCTTATGAACAAATTTAATTGGGATCTGAAAAGTTAAAGTATCTGCACTTTATTTAGTTTTTCCTTTTTCAGGTGGTCTCAATATTCTTTTCTCCTTCTATTTTTTGGTGATTTGAATTTTGAAATGCTTTCAATTTTATATTGTCATTTCTGGTCCATAGAGAACTCACCACATGCCAGTTTTTCATATGAAAACGTGAAAAACGTTAGCCAAGATTTGTTAGAATCTTGGGAGTTGAGATCTCGAGTCATTTAATGTGTCTGTGAATTGGTCAAGGCATAATCACTATGGTTTTCATTATACTAAAATATTTTTGAGACATGTTTATGCTGATAGGATTTAGTGCTTGCAGAAAATTTTCTGGTAATATCATGCAGCCTTGCAGGTACCGGACTTTCCAATGTCGTGATTATTGATTAAAGCATCACATATTATTGTCTTGAATGTTTGTGTCTCGCAGAAGAGCAATTTTGTTTTGTTTTTCTTTTCGTGGGGATGGAGGAGCTTGCTATGATTTATAAATGGTGCAATATTCAGATATGCTCTGTAACAGTATTTTATACTCCTTTCATGTTAGCCGTTTTTTTTCGCCAGTTTATGTTAGCCTTGGTGGAGGAGCTTGCTGTGATTTACAAATGGTGCAATCTTCGGATATGTTCTGTAACAGTACTTTATACTCCTTTTATGTTAGCCATTTTTTTCCCCAGTTTATGTTAGCCTAAAATAACTGCCAGTTAGAAATCAAATCTCGGGAAGCATATTTATAATCTGATGCATTCATTAGGATAACAATAAAAACATAGGGTTCATACAGCTACCTTCATTAAGAATGTGCAACAGATAACATGCTATTGCTAATTAAATGCTAAAAAGTACTTCACACATAAAATACTACATAGACAACTCAGTACTAAACTTCCTACATTACTAATTGATGCCAGTTTATTCTTCCCACAAGGTAAGGGAACATGTTTTATGCTCCCGTTCACGCTAGAGCAGCCTGATATGGTTGCAGCAGTGTATTCAGTTTACCACTTAGGTGGAGGGACATGACTTCATTAGTGGACCCCACCAACGTTCCTCCGATGAATACAGCTGGTACTGGTGGAGTACATCCCATCCCAATTAGAGCTTTCTCCATTTCCCTTCCTTCAGGTTCATGGTCAATTTCATGAACCACAGGGCTAACCCTGAGTTCTTGAAATAGAAAGTTGACTGCATAGCTGAGGCAGCATGAGCTCTTGCTGAATATTACCACCCCATTTTCTGAGGCCAGTTTCATCACCTTGTCCATCTTGATAAACCCTGATCACGTATGTCTTCCAAATACGTGCAAACTTCTTTTTGGTGACAAAAGTAAGGATGAAGATAGGAAATGTAGTCTAATGTAAAATATATTTCTGGTTTACCGTGTACTTTATTAGAACTTCAAAACCATCCGATCGAATCCTAACTGAATTCGATCTAATGGTTATATGAAGATGGATACCGTGATGGAGAAAAGAAATTTTATGAAGCTTGAGTCTATTTGAATTTGAGCTCTTATACTAGGCTATTTATAGAGACAGCTTCGTGTGAAGTGTGAGCTTCTTTGAACAAAGACAATGTGCTCTTTAGATGCCAACTACCAAGGAATTCTTTTTATGATAAAGACTAATGTGTACCGAATAGGCTGAACAAGTTGGCAGACATGATATTTTATGTGCATTATGCATATAAATCAATTCAGTATACAAGCTCCAAGTCCATAGCCATCTGATATTAGGACTGATTTGTACACAGATACACGAAAACAATATGATCCTAAGGTCAAGTTAATGCAAGAGATTTTTGTCATACGTGTACTGCGCCTATTGACCACTTCTTAAACTTCTGTAGATTTTATGGAAATAGAGAATATTTCTGTGTAAACACAACAAAAGTAGAAAATTAATAGTCCTGTCAATTTATACCAGATTCTCACAATCAACTGCTTTGAATCCTTGTACAGAAAGATCCGAAATGGCTTTCAGTGGGCGGTGGCTGTGATTCTTTGAGGAGCACCCACCAACTTGAAGGATTCCTTCTGACACAGAAACAAGCAGCCTGGGAGGTTCAGTTCATCTATAGTAATGTCATGCTCCATACAGTTGTCTCGCATGTGAAGATGATCACATGGATGAATGCATGTGCGAGATTACAGGGGTGAAAAAACTATTTTGTTTGAGAACAAAGTGGAATCAATCCCCCCTTTCTTGTAACAAGCTAACAAAACATTATCTTGATATTCATCATTATTACTATAACAGCATAGCATTATTATCTCCCATGGGTTGTCTACATGCACATACATGCATTTACTTTTAATTTCATGATTTGTTAGCTCATCAAATACTTTGCATCTGTAATAGATTGTAGTGCATAAGAATCCCTTTGTCTGAATAACTCTGAGAAATTTTAATCAATTTAGGGGATCATGTCTATTCTTACTTTACACGTGTTGAAGCCAGATAGGAAAATTCCTGCTTTCTGGATATAAAGGAATACAAGGGAAACAAGAAAAGCGTTATAGCATCACCTTTTTGTCTAAACCTTAGGGAAGCATGCACGTGCCTGACTACAGAATTTGAAATATTGCAGAACTTGCTAAGTGATGCTATTATCTCTTGCACCAGGTACCGAAATTGAGTGGGAATGGAACCAGACTGTTGTGGAATCAGCACTATTGATATATAAACTCATCGGCACATATATACTTGGGGATACCTGTCAGTTTCCTTTCAGTAAGTGGATAAATTTTTCTTTGGAGAACCTTATTTTTTTATTTTTTTTACTCATTTAAAAAAGAAAAGAAAAATGATGCTCTTTAGAGATTATTTTAATTTCAGTTTTGCTTGCAATAAAGTAGAATAAACTGTCATGAAATTTGATAGGAGAGTTTATTTGAAGCATGTCTTCTCATTGTCTAGAGAGATAGAAATGAACACCATAAAGTTAAACCTGCCTTATATTAGTGTGTATAACTTTCTTCTGATGTGTTGAATTGTCATAGCAGTAATGGCTGTATCAAACTTGCAGAAAACAGTAAACACTGAAATCTACTTCCACAGAAAGTTTTGTTTTGGTATACTGTCTAACCAGGACACTCAAGAAAAACCTAGGGTGTCCCTATCCGTGTACGACAATTTTTTTCACATGGTATTGGAGGTATTTTCATACTACTACAGCTGCACAAACTAAGGTAGTATGGAGCTCGTTCATGATTACTAGAACCAGATGGCCTTTGCATCTATGAGCATTTGCTTCAGAGACCCATCGACATGGAGAGATATGACATCTTTTGCTGAGCCTACAAATTTTCCACCTATGAACACTGCTGGGACTGAAGGATTACACCCTAGACTTCGTAAAGCCCACTCCATTTCCCTCCCATTGGCTTCATTGTCCAACTCGTGGATTGCAGGGCTCGCACCGAGTTCATAGAAGAGTGCTTTAATGCTGTGGCACATGCAGCATGAGCTCTTGGTAAATAGCACAGCTGCCTTCTTTGATGCCAAGTCCCTTACCCTATCCATTACAGAAAATGTGAAATGAGGAGCAGATAAATAACTTCAAGTAGAGCTAGAGAGATTGTTAGATGCTCGGGAAACTACAGAGGTTTTGGAGAAATGCTGGTAAGTGAGCAGAAAGGCTGTAGGAAGCCTTGTTTACTTGTTTGCTGAGAGGATTTGTATGGTGGAATTGATTTCATCACCCTCTTATTTATAATGCCTTGTGAGGATAGTGGATTGCATTGTTTAAACCAGAAAAGGGAAGACAGGTTTATCAAATTTTGTTATGGATAGAAAGAGAAAGTTCCTTCAGATATTTGTTTGGATAAGAAAAATTCCCCCTGATCATTTGCTAGATGGTGACACTGTTAAGAACAAGTTGTATTTAGCATCACACACTGATGATAATTCAAATCTCTTGGAGTTTCCGTACCATCAGGCAGTGCTGGAATAAGAACCATGTATATAAATTATTGGCAGAAAGTAACTATTTCGGCTATGGTTGTTAGCATCAAGCATATTAATACTAATATACTAATAACTAATTACTAACCTTTCTGAGGCAGGGATACAACGCAAGAGCACCCTTTTCAATCAAATCTTAAAATATTTGCCAAAATGAAGGAATCCAATATTCCATTAGAAATACTATGCGAAGTCAATTAGCATAAGTCAAGTATGATATTTTACACTTATAATAGTATCTACATCATTATCATTAAATTAACTTTTCAATGTAGTTTCTGTATCTTCATATCTTGTTCTGAAGTATTAATTATGAGAACTAGTGATGGCAATATTTGGAATCTCGATACAACTTTAATTAAATAGGTTATAATATCATGTCAAAAATACAAAACATTATCTCAAAGCATAAGTTACTAACTGACCAGTTGTTAGCTCATATTGTCTACTAAGATTTACCAAGATTTGAACCGAGTGTTTGTTCGATATTATTCTTAAATCCTCCCATCATACAATAATATTATCTTAGCAAACTAATTTTATCTAGGGACGTTCCTCATTCTCTTACAATGTTAGCCTTTGGTATTTAGATTACGTGGCTGTCTGGCTGATGTGGAGAAAGATATGGTTTATCCAATTTATTTCCACTTTCTCAGTTTGGTCCCCGCACCAGATTCATGGAATTGTGGAATACATAACAGTGGTAAGGTCTAGAGCAAATTAACCATTTGCATTTGGCTCTTGGGAAGTAGGAAGGATACCTACCTCTCTTCAAGATCGTATCTTTTTTTCTTTTTTTTGGTGGGGGGTATAAATTTATTTGTTCTGCGATCTGCATGATCATCTTCACTGTGCAACAATCCTTGTAAGTTGTAAATATCCAAGTCTAAGGATATGCAATATGCAAGGGAAGTTTTGACATCCTTTGCTATAATTGAGGGGGAGAGAATGTCAACTTGAAAATGAGAATTTCCAAAAGATGAGAGATCTAGAACAAATTGTACATTAATCACTTAATTCCCATTGTTATTGATAATTTGTCACAAACAATTCTTCAAGTCTCTTTTAAATATAGCAATATATACAGACAACAGAAGCAGAGTTATGGTAGTATATATGAAAAATTACTATATCGATAACCACTTATAATTACAAAATGATTTATTCATTCGAACAAGTTGAAAGAAAAGAGAAGATTGAATTTTCTATTAAAAAAAAATTATCTATATTTGTAATATTATAATACTAGAAGGACTATATCCTTTTTTCTTTGGAATAAATTCCATTGTTCAGCATGATCATCTTCGCTGCTATAATAACATCTTGGATATATCCAAAAGTCGAATAGTATGCAATGTACAAGGGAGACTGTAACATGCTTTGTCATAATGGAGCAGGGGGAAATGTCAAAATGGAAGTGAGAATTCCCAATATGACTTTAGGTTAAACACCCTTTATCATATTTGCAAATCTATCTATTTTGGACCAATTAAAAAAATCCATTGCGTCCCGTCGTGTTGGGAAAATGAAAGTGATTTAGCAAAAGTTTCAATGTATTTGTCTTTTGAAGAAAGAAAATTTTATTTCCAAGAACGCTTATTTTTAATTTTTTTTTTTTAAATAAATCCTAAATTTTATATTGGTAATTGTTTTTGGTCATTTTTATCCTTATTTTTATTTTAAGTTTTAAGTTTAAAATATTAATTAATTAGATTATTTAAAAAATAAACACATTATTTAATTTAAAAATTAAAATTTATTATTTAAAAAAAATTATGATATTTACATAATCACTTTAATATATTTTTTATAACTTTCAAAAAAAATTATATTCATTAGTAAATTTAGATTAATATATATGTCACCTGTCCTTTATTACTTTTCTTACAAAATGAATCTAAACTTATTTATTTTTAGTTCTAATTAATCATAAAAAAATATAATAAATCAAGTTGAAATTATAAAAGTATAAAAGGAGATAATAGGAACTTGTTATTAATTTTTTTTTAAAATTATTGTTTCATTAATGATTATATCATGAATTTGTTTTTCTAGTTTTACATTGTGTAATTTTTAAAATATTATTTCACCTAATTAATATTTTAAACTTAAAACTAAAAAAATAAATAATAAAAAATAACTGTGAAAGTGATATAAAAAGTGTCAATATAAAATTTAGAATTATTTGTAAATAAAATTTATAAATATGAGCTATTGGGAATGTAAATCTATTATAGTATTTATTTAAAAATGTGAAGAAAAAAAAAGAAGGATCTATTCTTACTTTTCTAAAAACTCAATCCCAACAACTAAAGCAAAAAGACCAACTAATATAGAAAAAGGTTTAGTATTGATAAAAAAATTTGGTTTTGTATGCGAGTAACCTGAAATCGAATTTCGTATTCAATTGAAATTGAGATTTATGAGGAAAAGAAAGAGTTATCTTTTTGCTAGGTTTTCATTTTTTATGTAATGCAAATTTTTGAAATTTTGAGTTCTCAACTAACCAAATTAAACAAAGTGCTAGTTTTTTTTTTTTCCTTTTATTTAATATTTAGGACCAAATCCATATTTTCCATTACAAAAAGAAAAGAGGAAAGTAAAATAAGATATTTAATACTCTACAATAAATTGGTTGGGTTGGTTGGCTCAGTTGGTCACTTGGAGGCTAGAACTCATTCAAGTCTGACTTAATTTTGGGTTTGGGTGGGCTAGCCCATGATGACTCTAGCCCAGGTTAGATAACATTAGCCCCCGTTTCTTTCTCCTCCTTTTTCATGTTCTTTCCACACAATCGGCTACTCGGCGTGTCGGAAACATCGCCTCCACAGTCCAAACACGGTGAGCACCACGCAATGTTCTCCTTTTCTTCTTTGATTAGCACTGGAAATTTCTTTTGATTCACCCTTGTAACAATAAATTTCTCTGTTGTTGAACCCGACCTTTGGGAACGACGATTCCATTTCGAAAACGGCAGGGGGTTAACGAATTCCGGTGTTGAGCTTGAAAGTTTTGGGTTATACAATGCGATGGTTTTTCTTTTAGTAATCACTAACTCAATTAAAGTTCATTGAGTTTGAGTAGTAAGTATTTGGTTTAGATGGGCATGCGGAATCTTACAGATTCTGGGTTTGATGTAATTATACTATAGAGTTTATCCTTGAGTTATCAATCGTGCTCTTCTTCCGTAGTTGTATTCTTGTGTTTCTAACTTCCGTCAAGTTAATTTTTGACTTGAGTAGTTCTGTTTAGAGTGGGGGTGAACTATCTTTTATTGAAAGATAGTGTTTTTTTCCTTATCTTCATTGGGTTTGCTACATGTTTTAGATATCGAGGATGGGGCCGATCACTTTCTTGGTGTCACCATTTAAAATGGTACCCATTTTGCAAAGACAAGGATTCACTGAATGTGGTGTAAAAATGGAAACTTTGATCTTGTGATTGATCTGTCAATCAAATATCTTCTATTTCTGATAAGGATATCCAAATTCACGTAATTGGGTTCCTGGGAAGCAATAAAAGCTCGAGTTACTAAAACAAGTGGAGTACATCATTTTCAGGATCTTGTTGGTTCCATTAGATGCACTGTTTCCCCACGCTTTCTCTTATTATTGTCATGTATGATTTATTTAGGGTTATATTTACATAGTTACATTGATTGTAAGGTCTTCCCCCTCTATAATTCCCTTCATTTTCAGGGTTGCTCTAATGGAGGATGCCCGAGAAATGGAGAGAAAACCATCTGAAGTAATTTCAGATAATGAATCTGAAAAGAAGCAGGAAACTCGTGACGAAATGCTTTCTAGGCACAGGTGATATGTTCAACGTGAATCTATATTACTTTCATTAATTAAACATGTATTCGAAGGCCAAAATGGAGGAGATTTTTGGTAGGTTGATATAGGTCAGTCAATATTTGTCGAATCTCTTGAACACTAAATGATAAGAAAAGTACAGTTGCTGAAGGGCTAGTAGAGACTAGAGAGCTTAACTGCTTTACCCTTTTTTTTTGCTAAGAGTACAGAGCTTAACCCTTGATAAGACTATATTGGAAAAGAAAATCCCAACTTCTAATTAGACATTTGTTAAGGATTCACATAGGCCATTTTATATATCTGGGATATAAGCTTGGTCTGTTTGTTGCATACAATCTGACAAAAATTAGTAATTCAGTTTTTCCATAGCTCCATTTGGAAAATGAAGTAGATGTTGTGTAGTATGATAATGCATTCTATTTTTCATGTAAATATAGAGAGACTTACTTTCAGAAGGTGCTGTAGGATGTCTAACAGTATCTAAATCATTACCCTGATTGAATTTCCATGGAGCATTTGAATGCAAGGTTCAATAAAACATGACATATCTAGCTTTTTCACTGATCTAATATACGTAGAGGGTCCTGTATTTTCCTAAGTAAAATTTCAAATAATCAGTGCTTATTTGGTGCTTGTACCTTGATATTGAATGTGTCATGGTTCTTCTTTTTCCTGGAATCTCATGTCATTCCATAATGAATATTGTGCTTTCAGGAAAGAGATATCACAGCTTCAGAAGAAAGAAATTGAACTGAAAAAGGCAGCAGCAAGAGGTAGCAAGGCTGAACAAAAAGCTAAGAAGAAGCAAGTAGAGGAAGAGGTTTCTCAACTCTCTGCTAAGCTTAAAGAAAAACATGCTAAAGAGCTTGCTTCATTAGGCTACAGTGGAAATGCTAGTGGAAATGAAAAGAGCAATATTGACATCATGGTAAAGGCCATAGCTGGGGTTACTGTTACCAGTCAACCTGACCATTCGAAGGCCAGCAAGGCCCAACAGAGGCGAGACAAACGAGCTCAGCAAGAAGCAGAAAGAGAGCAAAGAATTGAAGCAGAGCAAGGTGACATTATAAGTGATAGAATGATTGAAAACAAGAAATTGGAAAGGAAGCTTGAACCTCTTGGTTTGACTGTTAATGAAATAAAGCCAGATGGGCACTGCCTCTATAGGGCTGTTGAGAACCAACTGGCCCTCCTATCTGGAGGGTCATCTCCTTACACATACCAAGAGCTTCGGGAAATGGCAGCTGCTTATATGAGGAAGCATGCATCTGACTTCCTCCCGTTTTACCTGTCAGAAAATTTGGTGGAAGGTGCTTCTGATGATTCACTTTCTGAGAGGTTTGAAAATTACTGTAGGGAAGTGGAGTCAACAGCAGTATGGGGAGGACAACTAGAGCTTGGTGCTTTGATTCACTGCCTAAGAAAGCATATTATGATATTTTCAGGGTCCTTCCCTGATGTGGAGATGGGAAAAGAGTACAAATCAAATGATAATACTAGTTCACCTAATTCTAGTATTATGCTATCATACCATAAACATGCATTTGGGCTTGGGGAGCACTACAACTCCGTGGTCCCTAATGTGATCAAGTAGGTGCATCATACGGGCAAAGATGCTGGGCATGACTATACTAGATCTTACCTTATAAACCTGTGATAGATTTTGCTATTGTTTTTGTATTATTCAACATCCACGATAGAATATAGACAAGTTATATCTTTAATTGTTCATGTAGCTTGATTTGGGTGTCTTTACATATATTACTTTACAATCTTCTGGTTGTTCTTAGTACAGGACCTCCTTGGTAAGTGGGAAGGGCAAGTGTAACTTCCTGATAGAGTTTCATCGGTAATGTCTTTCGGCATTTCTGATACAGTTATTCCCATATCCGCGTTATTGTTGCAAAATGATGCCTGTTCTGCATATGCCGATGTCTATGGAAACAAACAGAAGGCAAGACCATAACTTGTGGATGCTGCCTTTCATTTTGCGGAGCGGATACCAAACAGAATTGACTGGGTAACATTGCAAGTGTTCCGGATACCTTAATTGAACAGCGCCTCGATAAAAGGTCACATACTAGAAGTTAGAACTAGATATATAAATTTATGCTTGACACGACGACTCTGGCAATGCCATTGTAATCCTATTGCGGTCCTCTTACTGAAAAGGGAACCACGTGAACAAGAAGTAAAAAACAAAAAGTGGGTGCTTGTACTTGGGATGCCTATTTCCACCCAAAGAACCCAGTGACAATGAAATGCATTCCGCACCCTCTTGCTGTCTTGCAGATTATGGTCAATATAAAAGATCACAAACGAATATATGGAGCATAACTTTGAGATTTTCAGATGAACCATCTTATATTTGTCATGTGAAACTATACACATGACATAAGGTTTAGATATTATCATCAACTTTTTTTTTCTTTTTTTTTTTTTGTTGCAACGATATTATCATCAACTAAGTAATGTATATAGGACACCAATTAATGCTAGACACCCAATTTAAACCATCAAAGTTTCAACTATGCGAAGTGACTGTCCAGGTTTATCCACAAACTCCATATAGGGACACGTGGTCCTTCCAGATTCCTAAGGATATCATCTTGTACTTTGCTAAATTTCTTGCCCTAAATTTCTTGCACATGAGGTTTTCTGAGTTGAAATTGATGGGAATCTTATTATTAGAGAAAAAGTTGCTACTCAATTGGTTGACCCACATCTTTCTCCATCTCAGCATATGCTCCAAAAGAGGAAGATTAGGATGAAAGAGAGAAAGTCACAAGTGTACCAAATTAACTCTTCTTTAGGTTCAAAAGGAATATGTTACTGCAAGTTATAAACACTATTTCTTGGTGACAAAACATAGTTGAATTAGGTAGATTATGCCAAGATATATATAAATATATATATATGCCTGATACACAATCACTAAAATTATTCTTGATGAAGATTTTGGATTGACTACACTGACCTTAAACAAATATATACAAAATAGTTATTCAACATTGCTATGGCCAAAATAGACTCCTACGTTATTACTAAAAAGTAATTACGTGGGGTGTATTAAAGATTAGAGATCCCTCCTCTTGTGAGCTAGCTTTTGAGGGTGAGTTCGACTGTTACCCTCAGCTTTGTAAAAATAAAGTCTCAATTGCAGGTAAAAAGCAATTAAGTGGAGAACATGCAGAATTGTGTCAATTTTAGGAATTTCCGGACATTGTTCCAGTTATTCTATATCAGATATTCCATCTGCGGTGACAATGCAATCTCCATCAGACTGAACCAGGCAGGTAGAGGTATAAATAGGCCAGCATGGGAGCTCAATTTACAGGCAACAAATCAAGCCCTCACCATCATACTCTTTATAAGTTGCATTAACACATTTTGATTGTTGCAGCCATGGATATGATAGCAAGAATGGTAGCTGAAAAGCCGGTGGTGATATTCAGTAAAACAACTTGTTGCATGAGCCACTCCATGAAGTCACTCATATGCAGCTTTGGAGCGAACCCAACAGTCTATGAGCTTGACCAAATGTCAAATGGGCAGCAAATTGAGAGGGCATTGCTTCAACTGGGGTGTCAGAAGGGCGTACCGGCTGTGTTTATAGGGGAGCAGTTTATTGGTGGTGCTGATAGAATTTTGAGTCTGCATGTCCAGAATGAGTTAGTACCATTGCTCATAAATGCCGGAGCTATATGGGTTTGGAACAAGAAGTAGGTTCTGTGTTGAGCTTTCTTAAACATCTCTATGCCTTAAATAAGAAGCTTTTTGTTTTCACTTTGTTGTACAAGGAAAAACCACCCTGGTTTATATATAATATAATATAGAGCCTAAATTAGTACTTCTTAATTTATAACTAGAATTGTTTGATGATGTACTACCAGCTAATTTAATTATGATAAAATGAATCCCCATGCCTCACTATTTTAAAAAGAAAATAAATTTTCTTCAGCTTATGAAAGTTAACATTAGAATGAATTAATGGGCCAGGAAAAAAAAAATCAATGGAGCTAGCAAAAAACATTAAGATAACACAAGAAGCTCCTCCCACTTGGAATGGGAGAATGATCAATAGTTCTCTAGTCACAGTTATCATTTACTACTGTGAAGCAGCGTCACAAACTTAAGCTATTAGACGAGGCCCCAAAAATAGGTTTTAGTAATCTCTTACAACTACAAAAATTAAAAATCAAAATACTAGTTATTCACTTTGAAATGTATGAAGATAAGTGCTTGGACTGTGCAAATGAAGTTATCAGCAGGACCAAGTGATCGTACACAAGGGACCCTTTGCTTTAAGCTTGAGCCCTTTATGCAAGTTGTTGAAGAACACATTTTTCGGCTTATGGACGGAGGCTTTCCAAGCTGGACGCATGTGGAAAATTCTGTCCCTACATAGAAGATTACATAGAATACCTTTTTATTATAAACATGAGCAATTTTAATCTTGAAGAAGAAAAATAAGATCTTGATCAAGACTAATGACAGATAGTGTCTGGCTCTGAAGAATTTTTCTCTGATATTTTTCATTCAAAATATTTTCTGACATAATGTGAGTGACCTGTTGAACATACTAAAACAAATGTTGCTTACTTTCTTCCTCTGGTATTACTTTCTTTCGTCAAAGGGCCTTAGAAAAGTTTCTTTTTATTAACCTTACGTGGTTCATTATGGTTTTATGTAATTGACTTTTTCCTTCTTATAAATAAGACCTCACAATAATAGAGCTGACGTGAATAAGAATGGTTTTTTAAGATCCATTGTATTTTCTAATCAGGGTTCTACACCTTTAACTTTACTAACGTGAGGAAAAAAATCACTGAAAACAAGACATCAAAACTTATAAACTTGGTGATTTCCAGTAGAGGATCTTTAGGTTTCCTTCTTTGATATTTGTTAACTAATATTTCATACATATAAAATTATTTACTGATAATTTATGCTAAAATTGATCGCCAATGATGCTGGGAAAAAGGTCAAGGAACCTTATCTCACAATCATCATAGATAATCTATCGTTGTTAGTCCTAGAAGTAGTAAAGGATAAGCCTACAATCATCCAATACTTTTCATTATCAGATTGTGAAGCATCCTATTTAATACAGTATCTGGTTTTATGCCTAAACAATCAAAAAAACAACTATCTACAAAAAAGCCTCCTCCAAAAGATTGAAATGTTTAAATTATGTGTTTTAAGCAAATAATATCTTAGCGCTATGAAAAAAATAGAAACTTCAGTGGATACTATAAGCCAATAAGGTAGCTTTTCCACACTCTTGTACGGCAAATAAGTGTATTTTCATGCCATTAGGAGCCACGCCAGCCAAAGTAGAAAATGGAAACTTTTCTTATAGCTAGGGGAGATTTACCTTTAGTTAGCATCTATCCCTGCATATTTCTCTTCTTTTCCTTTTGGTTTCTTTTCTACATTCAGTTTTCACAATCTCTAACTTCATTGAGAATCTTGTTTAGATATGGAAAAGTAGCCACCAAGTGGATAAACCCAACTTCTTTCTCCTAGTGATGGATGCTCCACAATAGATATAGCACAGTTTCTATGATGTGAACACAATGAATACAGAGGAGAAATTCACAGAGAAAAATAGAAGAAAAAACAAATTTAAATGACTGAAATGAAATAAAAACAAATTCAGTTTTAAGATAAAGTTTTCCACCATATGAGAAACTTATATGTCAAGCTCAGTAAGTACATTAAGATTAAAGTTGTATAGTTTTTCCCAATAAACTTCACATTTTTCAAGCTAATATGTAGTATGTACTTTGTGCTAAGGGCAACATGTGCTTCCATGGGATCAGCAAATGACAAAGCTAACTTTAATTTAGCCAATATCTTGGCTGGATTCATTATCAGAAAAGAATTCATTATCAATTAATGATAAAAGGGTAATTTGGGAATCCGGTGACAGATTTTTTTTAATGTTTTATTCTCTTTCAGAAGTTATTCTCTTAATTGTTAACACTGCTACATCTCCGACCCCAGTAAACCAGCTAGCTACTATAAATACACCTCCATTGAATTTCAAGTTCCTCATAGCAAAAGCATTCAAATCATTTCATATCACAAGCTTCTGAACCACTCCAACTTTCACATTTCCAATCACTCTCTTTTTAGCAACCAATCAATTACAGAGATGGATACTGTGACAAGGTTGGTGGCTGAGAAGCCAGTAGTGATCTTCAGCAAGAGCAATTGTTGCATGAGCTATTCTGTCAAGTCTCTCATATGCAGCTTTGGAGCAAACCCTACAGTTTATGAAATTGACAATATTCCAAATGGACAGAACATAGAGAGAGCACTATTGCAGCTGGGGTGCCGGCCAAGCGTGCCTGCAGTATTCATAGGCGAGCAGTTCATTGGTGGTGCCAATGAAGTTATAAGGCTCAACGTTCAGAACAAGCTTGCCCACTTGCTCATAACAGCTGGGGCTATATTTATCTGGAGTGGAAAGTGACATGAATGGTGTCAAATAAAATTTCAAGAGGATCATCCAATCAACTAATTAAGAAGTTTTTATCTTCCATAGTAGTAGAAATGACAAGTGGCACAGTTTTGGTAATATAAATATAGAGCTTCTTACAAGCCCTACTTTCTTCTTCTCCTTTTCAAACTTCTTTCCCTTAGTTTGGGCAGAGTTTTACTTAAAATTTGACACTTTTTTCCTGTCGAGTGTCAAATAAGCTAAAGATGGACTTGTATTCTTAGTATTCTGATGCAAGCCATTATATATATCATTATATGGTTGAATAATTTAGAAAATACATAATTATGCAGATGTAAATAGAGAAGATTAAGATTGCGCAGTGTAATACATCGTTATATGGCTAGCTATAGCAAGCTAATGCAGCCTTACTTAAGCATGTATTGCAAAGGCATAATGACACTTGCTGCATGCCAATCACCGTCCATGCTCACATCTTGTACAAATTAAGAGAAGAAAACATTGATTAGTAACCACATGCTGATGAAGTAAAGAAGGAAAAAAATAGCTGATGGAAAAATCTGCACCGGTATCCACCAGGAATTTGGTGATGTTGAAAGAAATTTTTGTTCTGAACTTCTGATATTCATTACCTTAAGTACTACACCACTTAAAATTATTTGATTGTGATTTTATGATGGAAAGGTTACCTATGCAGCAGTATATGAAAAGGAAAATGTCTTCAGCATTGTAGTTAAAATCAGAATGAAAGATATCAGAGGAACATACAGCATTAAGAGAACACGGAAGGGACATTCCCAATGAAAATGCTTTTTTACTTTGTATCGTTTGAAGACAAGTGCTTGGACAGTTCAAATGAAGTTATCTGCGGACAAAGTGAGCTTACACTAGTGGCCCTTGCTTTATGCTTGAGCCATTTATGCAAATTGTTGCAAGTACACTTTTAAGAGGGAGGCTTTTCGAAGCTGAGGCACATGGAAAATTCTCTCACTAATGTTCTCAGGAGATAAAAAAGAAAAGAAGATGCATACACAGGAAATGAAACGCCTGTAAAGGAAAAATTGGGTGGATCAAGATTAATCAGATAAATAATGTCAATCTTTGAAGAATTTTTCTGCGATTCTTGCAATACCATATATACATTTGTTCCAAAACTAAAAAATGTCATTCACAATATTTTCTGTTGCTGACATGATCTGGGTGACTACTGATCAAAACCACAACAAGTGTTGCTTTCTTTCTGCAAAGGGCCCTAGAAAAGTTTCATCTTTTGAACCTAATGCTATTGTAATCCTAACACTAACAAATGTCCTATTTGGTTCATTTTCGTTTTATGTACTTACTTTTGCATCTTTAGAATAGCTTACAATAATAGTGACATGAAGGAGAATGGTTTTTTATGATCCATTGTATATTCTAATCAGGGTTCTACAGCATGGTTTGAGCTATTTAACATCAATAAATTTGAGGCACAAAATCACTAGCTGAAAGCATAATATCTAATGAAGGATAAGCATCTTAATCCGGAGTTGCTAGTAAACGTCCATTTTTCTTTTCTTTTCCAAATTTATGAACAGAGAGTTTGTCAATAGAAAGCCTTCAGCTTTCTTTTAAGTTCCCATGATCACAAATGGATCTGAAAAGGGTTAATCCTAGTAGTTGTAAAAAAATAAGCCTACCTTCCTGTCATCCAATACTTTTCATAATTAGATGATAAATATCTGATTTGATGCCTGAACAGTCAATACAACTCTCCAGGGAATCACACAGTTGGGAGCCAAACATAATAGCATCCTCCCAATGGTTGAAATATTTAAAATATGTGTTTTAAGAAGAGAATATTTCTGTCTGCAATGCAAAACAGGTACATACGTGGGTAACTATAAGCCCATAAGGTAGCTTTTCCACAGTCTTGTACGATCATTAACTGTATTTTCATGTCGTCAGTGGTCACACAAGCCAAATAGAAAATGGAAAAAAAAAATCTATTAGGGGAAGACTGCCTTTAATCAGAACCTTTCCCCTGCATATTTCTCTCCTTTTCCTTTTCTTTCCATTCTAGCTTTTTATTTTTTCACAATTTCTAACTTGATGAGAATCTTGTTAGAGATGGAAAAGTAGAAACCAATTGGATAAACCTAACTACTTTCTCCACCTGATAGATGCTCCACAATAGATGGAACAGTTCGATGATGTGAACACTATGAACACAGAATTGAAGAAATATTTTAGGCTCAGTAGGTACATTAAGAAGAAACTTAGAATTTGAAAATGTATTTCGTACTATAGAAATTTCAAATTTTGCAAGGTCATATATGCTTTGTGTTGAATGCACCGTGTTATTTCCATGGTGCATTGCAAATGACAATGCTAAGTTGCTAACCTTAACTTGGCCAATATCTTGGTTCGATACATTATCAGAAAAGGCATACCAAGTCATAATCAATTTATGATAAAAGGGTAATTTGGGAATCCAATGACATGGCTTTTCTTAATAATTTATTCTCTTTAACATCTTATTCTAATAGGGAAAAGTACTACATGCAATTTTCCACCACAGCAAACAAGCTAGCCACTACAAATACACCTCCATTGGGGCTCAAGTTTCTCATAGCAAAAGCATTCAAGTCATTTCACAAGCTTCTGAACTATTTCCCTCTTCCTCACATTTCCAATTACTCTTTTAGCCAGCAACTAGTTGCAGCAATGGACATGGTGAAAAGGTTGGTGGCTGAGAAGCCAGTGGTGATCTTCAGCCAAAGCAATTGTTGCATGAGCTATTCTGTCAAGTCTCTCATATGCAGCTTTGGAGCAAACCCTACGGTTTATGAGATTGACAAGATACCAAATGGGCAGAACATAGAGAGAGCACTATTGCAGCTGGGATGCCGGTCAAGCGTGCCGGCAGTGTTCATAGGGGAGCAGTTCATTGGTGGTGCAAGTGAAGTTATAAGCCTCAATGTTCAGAACAAACTTTCCCAATTGCTCATAAGAGCTAGAGCTATATTTATCTGGAGTTGAAAGCAAGTAAATATGATACCATGCTCTTTGTTACAAAATTGCAAGAGGATCACAGAAGCAGTTGTTATCTTCCAAGTTCCAATAGTACTAGAAAACAGAACTGGCAAGTTTTGATACGATATCGAGCTTCTTCCAGCCCTACTTCTTCTTCAGTTCTTCTTCTGTCGTTTTTTTTTTTTTTTTTTTCTTTTTCTTTTTGGCAGTAACTTTTTTTTCTTTCTGGTTGGGCAGAATTACACCTCTGATTTTACACTTTTTTTTTTCTGTCGAGTGTCAAGTAAGCTGAAGCAGGACTTATGTTCTGACTGAGTATAGGAGCAATCTATGTTCAAATAATAAGCGAAATGAAAGAGACTACATGTTCCAAACTTTTAACAACATTATATTACAGATGGTAGTTACACACACAGGTTTTATCATTAATATTATACATGGACAGATACATCAAAATGCCAAGAGATTACTGTGTATATATATATATATTTGTTTTCTTTTATTATCCTCTAGAAATATATGCAGAGGAATATAGAGTGTATTCTTGTGATAAAACTTGAAAGTGTAATATTTAGTTATGTAAGAAATTACCACCACAAGCATTTCCCCAGGAATTGAACTTTATTCTGATCCCCACACCATAATTTGGAGGTGATGCTAGGAACCGACCTCGCATGTGGCTTTGTGTTCGGCGCTTCAGCATATACCAATATACCAAATGGCAATTGCTGAAGTTTCCTAACCACTAATAGTGACATGGGCTTGTTTAGGCATTGTAGAAGATTGAATATTATAAATTTCTATAATATATTAGAAAATATAGTTATATTATTGTGTTATCATTCTTATTTTTACTATGATTTGTCAGACACAATATAAGAACTGTCAATAATATTATCTTATAGCTAAACATACTAATCAAATAATTTTATTTTTTATAATATTTTTATACGTAATATCAAATGGGCTTTACCCTTCAAAATAATAATAAGGGTGACACTATTTTCGCTATTTTTTGTTTTAGTTCCACTTATTAACTCTCAAGTAATTGGGTTCAACATATTCAAGTATTTAGATTTCGAGAGAGTGAGTGAAATTAAGAACAAATATGTATGAAAATATTATGACCCTAATAATAAATGACGAACAAATAGTAAAGTTGCTAAGTGTTACATCAAATTACATTATCAAAAATTAATTTTTAGATTTAATTACATTCTTTTAAATTTAATTTTTAGATTTATTTGTTTAAACTCAGGTGGTTTCAACTTTCAAGAATTTGTATTTTTATTTTGTTTTAACGTGAATTAGAGATTATGAAGAAAGAGAATTACGTCTTTTTTTACTTTTTAAGGATATGCATATAACAAGTTTTTAGAGGTGGAAATAGCTGATCAATACTTGTTCAAGAGGATGACCATGCACAGTCACTAGGAGTGAGACAGCCTAGACTCCTACGGAAGCAAGCAACAGATGGGGATTTCTGCAATGGGAAAAGACAGATGGAGCAGCAGCACCTGAATATACCGCCTGGCCCGTAGGATTAGATTCAGTGGAGACAGGTAGAGTTTGTAGCTCAAGAGAATTTGAAAGCTTGTGGCTCTGAACCACAGAACTAGCTGATATAATGCCTTGGTATAAAAAGCTTGGGAAGGTAACTTTTTCAGAAAAGACTAGTATCTTAACTCATTAACAGGATGCTTTTGAATAATTTGACAAGATCCACCATGAAGAGAAATTTTATTTGGCAGGGAGTACACCACTTGAATCATCCAAGTTGTAAGTTTTGATAACCAAACTTTGGACTACAGCAAATTATACAACTCACTCCAGCAACTACTCTCTGTAAAAATTGAAGATCCCTTTCTCACGATTCCTAATAAGCAAGTGATAAAATTTTCACTTCATAAAATTCCATAATTGTTCCAAGTTGAGTGTAAAATTATCGTATGGTTTATAGCTCACTAATCCTCCATGGGGCTATAATTCAAGAAGAAGAAAATAAAATTCCCCCTCCTCCCAACCTCCAGACCAGCCCGAGTATATAATGACAATTGAAAAAAGTAAATGATTTTTCTTAAAACAGAAGGATCCAAATTCACCAGTCTTGATATCATTATCAAAACAAACACACCAAAGGATCAGATATTGAAACATAAAAGTTATACAGTTGTTAATGTTATATACATTTCATAAATTATGAAACTTCAACTAAACAAGTCAATCATCTTATCAGAGAAGAGGAACGAAAAGGAATGGCTTGCACGTTCATGCAAAACTGCCACTGGTGCAATAACAAAAGCAAAAATCCTTTGAAAATAAAAAAGATAAGAGAAAGATAGAAGCTCTTGTCAAAATAGAAAATCCAACCCCAAGTTAAATCTGGTAAGGGAACCAGAATTCCTTCACTCGTTAATATAACCATTTAAAATCTGATTTCTGTGCTCTTAGCTCGCATTCCTTCGCCAGGTCTCCACTGCTCTTTGAACCGTAGCATTAGCCTCACGAATCTCCTCAGAAGAAAACTTGTGCTCTATTATCCCCAAGGGTCCAGGTTGCAGTACCTTGACCACAGTTTCCATCTCTTGCTCAAGCTGTCTGTCAAATTAAGATAGATTAATCTCGTGCAAATATATTAAGTACAATAATCATAAAATACACAAAACTAGCAGGTGGTCAAAACAAGACTCTTTTGTGTATAATTTTCTAGGGCCACTAAAACCCCAAAACAATAATTTAGTAGCATAAATTTGAATCAGGGCTTCTCATGAGCCCAGAAACAGAAAGCATGTCATCAAATGTGGTAAGAGCTTCAATTTCTTTGTAACTACATAAGATGATTTAACTGCATTTTTCAAAATTCTTAGAAGCAAAGAAATAGAACAACAAAACTCCAAGATTTCAGGATTTGTATCCTTTCCTGTACAGGAGAGGATTCTGTTCCGAAATGAAGGCATAATGCCTCCCTCCCAAAAGTGCTTTTCTGTTCTTAGAACAGGAGAGGATCCGGATCCAAGATTCTATCTCTAAAACATAACTATTAGTGCATTATCATTATGTTCCACTTGCACAAGTCATCTTCTAATTTAGGCATATGCTCAACAAGTATGATTGAATGCAAACATATCAGATTAAATAATGTGTTGGGTTAGCTCAACACCAAGTCCATAAAACAAACAATGATATCAGTTTCAGAATAATTCCAAAACAGGAGGAGTTGGGAGAATAAATAGTTTGAGAACCGTGGCAATCTAAAAGAGAAGAAGAAGGAATATAAAAGTTGAAATACCTGAAGAGCCCAGAAAAGGGCGAGGAATTTCGGAGCCCAGCTAACGAAACCCGCATCTCTTTGTCACAAAACGTCGTCTTCTTCACAAACACACAGGAAGAAGCTCAAAAAGACATCAACTTTTTGTTATGGAGGTGGCGGAAGAGAAACAAAAGTTTGAAGTCCTAGACTCCTAGGCCATTTTAGGTAATGCCGCAACTTCTGCGAGGAGGAGAAGGGAAAAAAGTCATAAGAAACAAAATCGACTCCACTGGGGATCGAACCCAGAATCTCTGGTTCCGTAGACCAGCGCCTTATCCATTGGGCCATGGAGTCATTTTGTGACTACTCGCTGAGCAATGTCATCATGATTGATTATTTAAAGACCTCAAACCAAAACATGAAACTTAACAATAGGATATTTGGACATCTATTAGTTTTATTCATGTAAAGATAATTTTGCACGTGTGTATTAGTTAGTGCAAATAGAGCTACTCAATTGTTATGTTTTTCTGGCATTGGTTATTCTAAATTTTTTTTTTTCTTTTTGGGTTCTAGGAGAGGTTAACTATGTTTAATTTCTTATGCCATTTACACAGAAGAAATTAATTAAGGGCATGCTGGTGAGTGGTGATTTAACAAATATTGTCTGACTTGAGACTGAAAATTATGATGTTTAAGAGTTGTATTTAATAACATTCTATTCCTAGAAGCAAGCAAATATAAGGTAGAGTCCCCAAGGATCACTACATTTCCTGAAACTTCTGATGACTCATAGATTGTTCTTTCAATCTTGTTTAAAATTCTCTAACTTTCAGATATACCACCTCCAGGATAAATTTTGATTTGAGCTTCTACCAGCAATTGTCCAACCAAAGCCTAGGAACTTATCCCTTCAAACACAACAATCCATGACTAAAATGCTCAAAAACTACCATCTAATGAACAAGTTCACAATAAACATAACTATACATTCTGACATATATTACACTTTTACACAGTCATGAAACTGAGAGGCGTCTACGCCTCTGCAAAATGGAACCAATTTTCTGAATTGGATTTACCACCTGTAGGCTTCAGACTGTTAATCCTGAATTGAGAGTTGAGCTTGCTTAACTTTTTTGAAAATGAGTTAAATAGCTTATTAGCAAGATGTACTGGTCTTACAAGTTCTTGTTTCATAGAAACACGATCTTTTTCCAAGTCCGTAAGCCTCATTCTCATCCTTGCAACTTCAAGCTTCAGCTCCCGGTTGTCTCTTCTAACTGATGCATAATTGTCTCTAGGGGAAATGGCATCACTGCCAGCGCCACTACCTGAACGTTGAGGGAACTGACCATTAATTGCGCAGAAGAAGAATTGATTGGGTCCTCCATTCATAGCATTCCGAAGCCTGATTTGCTCAAAGTAAAGAACTTGCACTGGCAATCTTTCATTTTGTGCTGCATGGCTACATGCATCTTGAGACAATTTCTGGCAGTCAATGGTTTTGCAAAGCCAGTAACACTCATAATCCTTGATATTTGGATGAACCTGAAAAGAAAGTACAATAGTTGGTATCTAAAACCAAAAGAGTTGCTGAGGACTTTGCGATTGAATAGGGAAGAGAGAGGGAGAGTGACTAACTTTGAGGAAGATATCAACTGCTCTATAGAGTCCATCACTTACAAGGCGTGCATGGTTCGGGAGGAGTTCAGCAAGTGCTGTGAACTTTGATGGCATCAAGTTTGAGTCCAGTGCAACTTCTGCAAGATAATTATCCAACAACTTGGATGATTTGAGAATTGAGGTTTGTTTTGGAGATCCAGGGCTGTCAAAATCATATACCATTTCACTTTCATCCTGCATGTGATTATCCTCATACAAGTTCAAGAAAACGGAGAAGATCCTGAAGATTGAATCAGTGTCATAAATTGTGCTGTGTTTGTTTCCATGAGAGTTTTCCGGAATTAGGATGTCTTCAAGGTTTGCTTGGTCCAGTAGCAGACCAATTCGCCTCTCCAAATCAGATTTGCAAGAACTAGATGCTGATGATGCGATTGCTGCTTTCAACAAACTTGAAAGAAATGCCATTGGAACCGGAGTCTTCCTTGATTGGGTAGGTAGTAAGCTAACTATAGCTTCAACAATAACCCTTTGTTTCTTTGGCAATTCTAAATACAGGAAACTTCCTTTTACCACACGGGGGTTCCTAACAGGACCCTGAAGAGAATTATGTGCATAATTTATCAAAATTTTGCTGATCATATCCTGCTTAAGTCCCTTTGACTTAACTGCAGATAGAACTCGTTTGAAGAAATCAGGATTAAGCACCGTGAGTGATTGTCCCCACCAATCTGTGGGTGTTTCTGGTTCCACGTTTGAGATAGGTTTCGAAGGAAAATTGTCGTCAAGTTTTAGCAATCCAGAAGCGAGCTGGTCTTTGCATGCATTATTCTCAATTGCATTAATAAGCCTGCTTACTAGGTTTATCTCTTCAGATATTGGCAAAAGGGTTTCACAACGATGAAGAACAGATATTGAGCTTGATATATTTGGGAGCACTGTCTCCTTTGGATATGCTTCAGTCTGGACTCCAAGTTTCTCTCTGCAAACTCCTCTGTCATTTCTAGAAAATGAGCTGTGCAACGTAGCATAGCAACATTTGAGAGAGTGATCTCAATGTTTATTCTATAGCAGAACTTGGTAGCTAGCTCAAATGCCTTTGATCCACCAGGAATAGCTGGGAGATTTACATGTGAAACTTTAAACTCTCTTGCTTTTAACAGTAATTTTCTAATTCTTCCACTCTTAGAAACTAGAGGGAACTGCAAAAGAATTGCAACAACACGATTAAAGCTCATCATGAAACTATGATATCCTTCAAGTTTTCAGTTTCACGTTATGTTATAATACCTTATTCTATTTATGTAATAATTCACATTCTGAGTGTTTACTTTCTCTGAGTTTTTACAAAAGGAGTGAACAAAAACCAATAGTTCTCAGTATGTATTATCCACAAAAAAAGTGACAACAGGAGCAATTTTCTCTAGCAAGATGCGCTCATTACTATTTTGTTACAGTTATGCACCTATCTAAAAATCAAATATAAAGTAGCTAGTTTACCTTGTGAAGTGCAAAACTGGATCCTCCTACTTCAATACTAAGATCGCTAGAGACATCAGATATTGGCCTGAAATAAACAGATCTGGTTGAACTTGTATTCTGGAAAGACATGGAAATTGCAAATAAAAGAAAAAGTAATTGCAGGCATACATGTTAATTGTTGCCAACATGTTATAGACATTGCAAGAATCTCCTCTGACATATGCATGCATTTCAGTGTGCCAAATGGCGTTTAACATGTGGGCATTGTACACCACAGTTCAGTACCAACTGCTCTACTGATATGACCAATTAGTCCAATTCATTAACCTTCACAAACATGAAGCAAATCATATGACACCATTGGAGTGAGGCACTGATGTTTCTTCGTGTGAGGTATTCTTTGAAGATTTTCTAGTTTTCCCTACTCTGTGAACTCTTGTACAAAGTGGCTTGTAGTTGTCTAGGTCCTATAGACAATAGAAACTAGAAATATCTGACAGACAAGCATTAATAGTTGTTAACATGTTTGATAGTGAAAGATGAGAATATGGACAAATTCACCTAGCCACAAGGTTCCCGTTTTACTAAAGGTCAAGGTCACAGCTTTGATCTGTCATAGTTGGTGCTTAACCTGTATAATGAATTATTGCTTTCTTCCTTAAAATGGAGTCTTTGAACTCTTGTACAAAATGGCTTGTAGTTGTCTAGGTCCTACAGACAATAAAAACTATAAAATATCTAGACAAGCATTATTAGTTGTCAATATGTTTGATAGTGAAAGATGAGAATATGGACATATTCACCTAGCTATAATGTTCACGTTTTACTAAAGGTCAAGGTCACAGCTTTGATCTGTCATAGTTGGTGCTTAACCTGTATAATGAATTATTGCTTTCTTCCATAAAATGGAGTTGTGTCTTAGCAGCTGAAATTTGCCCATGAAATTGTGTAGGAATTAGTAAAAGGATTTTCTGGAGCTATGATTGTAAATACCAACTACTATCATTCACACACAAAAAAAAAGGATTTCCAGTCTTTGTTACCACACAGAATCTGGTCCATTCAAAACCCGACACACAGGAAAAAAATAACTAGCTGAATCTACTATGCAAGAACCATTTCTAGAGGCCTTACCTAATGAGTAAATTGGTCCATTGACGTGGTATTTAGAGCTTGTCGTTATTCATGCTTATATTTAATTTTCTTCGTAGAGTTTGTGTCTTGTCGAAGCTGAACTCACCTAACAACTTACGCTTTTAGACAATGTTCTAAGTTCATGCACTAGAATTCAAGATGCGGTTGAATGTACTCATATCCAAATAATTAAATATTAGCTATTTGCAAAAATGACTGAAAGTTCAATAAGGGAGAAAGGAAAGCAATTAGCAATGCAGAGAAAGAAATGCCCAGCTGCAATCAATACTAAACATGCACAGAAAAGAGCAACTGCTTGAAGAACTAGGAATAATAAGAAGATTACCATTCAGTGGCATGCCTTGAACTTGAACTTGGACGAAAGGACGTCTTCCCTGAAATGCTAGGCGTCAAGTCACTAACAGTAACAACTCCCATCTCTTCAAATCATAACCTTCCAATTCAGGCTTGAGATTCTGAACCACTAAACCCAATAACCAGTGTCACTCTTCGAATTCTAAAATTGGGTTAACAACTCAACCCATTTTAGTTTAAAACCAAAAGACTGTTTTTATCATTCTTCTCACAGATTCTGTAAGGACCCTCCTTCTTCTCTCTCTGAAAAGGAACCAATGGGTGGTGGTGACTTTGAAACATACTTTACCGAGTGTTTATTATGTGTTTGAACCAAAGTCAAGTGTTTGCACTTTTGGTGCAAGGTAGTGAAGGAGTGGCCTTTGCCCTTTACAATGATTTTGTTTAGGTATCCTCAACCTCAAGTGTTAAATGTTGCAGTGCTTTTGGGGTTTGTAAATAGTGATGAAAGCTACCCACATAAAGATTAAGCTTAAACTAATACTATATTATGTGTAAAGCTTTACTAAAGTGTAGTTTAAGAGCATGAGTTGGATTGCATGTTATAATGAGAGCCACGGTGATTAACTGAAAAACAATATTATAAAGGGGAAATTTTTTTTCCCGGTTAAAATTTAAAAAAAATAAATTTCTGGAGTTCAATAGTCAATATTTACGGCTATGAAGAGCACATAATTAGTGTAGATTTTCTTGATGTGTCAACTGTTGGTTTAATCATTGTACGCACAGATTCCATGGATCAATGGTAATGATGAGCTCATCAAAGCTTCCTGCTTTTGCATGGTCAGTGACTGGTAGGGTAAGTAGCAAAAAATTTATGTTAAAAGTACCAAAATTTTCTAAACGAAGGCTAAGTTCATTCCATGTATGTCTTTTGCTAACTTTTCGATACAATTTTAAGCTACCTTCATCAACATTATATGGTCTGCATACCAAGATTTATTTTCCTTTTCCTATATAAAAAGTTGGCAGATGGTCCCATGTTTAGAATTTTATTCCTGTTTTTTGCCGTAAAGAATTTTATTCCTGTTGGGCTGCAGATAACTGCAATGGAAACCTTGAGGCTTGTACTTTTGCTTCTTCTTTATCTTTTTCCCTCCTCTAACAGCTTTTGCTCCCATTATATTTGTGACTTCAGAGCTGACCAGTTGTTCTGTGGAAGTGAGAAGGAGGGACAATCCTGAATTTTCATCAACACAATTTCATTTGTAAACACCTGCATTCTTTTATAGCGAAGAAAAATCTATACCACTTGTAATATAAAGAAGAGCGAGAGATGTTTTATTCCAATTCAGTACACATGCAACAAAAATAAAAAAGTAATTAAACCATGCCAATAATTTTCGCCTAAATAATGACAATATTATACAAGATAAAATTATTACATTTAAAAAGAACAGGACGACATTAATAAAATAATTTATAACTAATTATTTGGCTTAAGAGACTCTCATAAGACTTGAGATGTGACCTAAAGGAAAAATGAGCACTGCAAACTTACTATTCTTGTCTAGCTATCAAAAAGTAGTTATTCCTTGTTGCAACTTGCATGAGCTCTGTTTTTATAATGTACGGTCATGTTCAAATTAGACCGACATAAAACCAACCACTCTTACATCCAAAACACAACTTCCATGAGACTCTTTATTTAATAAAATAAACCACAGAATCCTGAAATAAAAGCTTACTCAACACAGAAGAAGTATTTCAGAAGTTGTAAACTTTGCCTCTCTAGATTTCAGAAACTGTGAAGAATCCTTTCAAAGTGGGACATACTACCGCGTCTATACACCACAGCCCCTCACAAGGGAAATAAAGAAAGCAATTTTATTTTTGGAGAGGGGAGCCCTTCCACAGGCTTAATAATCAAATAAGAAACAATTCCTTAGAAAATGTCTCATAATTGAGACATAAACAAGAAGAATTTCTCCATTCCAGTATGTAAGTATTACTATCATATCTAGTGAGGATGTAGTAGGAAGCTTCTTCGAGCCTTCAGAACACTTTCTGCATAAACTTTGGGGAAGATTGCACCATTCCAACACCTATCCCCTCTGACATTTCAAGAATAGATCAGCAATTACTACAGAGCTATAAACGGTATTTGAAACTGAGTAAAGCGGACATGAACAGACAGCCAAAGGATGCATCATGCAAGAAACTGGAAATGTTTTTCTTTTTTCCTCGGCCGTATAATGTGATAACTGATAAGAATAACCAAAAATATCAATTTAAATGGAAAGCCCTAGATTACCAAACATAACTGCTTTCCATAAGTACTCGGAAGAGATAGGGTAAGTTCACAATAAGTTGGCTATTGCAGCTTATTTCAGAGAGTTTTTATTAGAGGACATGAGCGTGAAAGACAATGTCCTGATGAGGGTGATAAACTCTTATAAAGAAACTTTGCCAAGTTGACCAATTAAAATTTACTGCTATAAACATTAAAGATGATGAGATGGCTTTTGGTTTTACATTAGCGTGAACGACATATCTCCCCACCTTGTCTTGTACTTCTGCTAATGCTTAAAGAGGCGGAATTCTGAGTTGAGAGTTGCATGTCAGAAAGTGAGACAGACCCACTTTGTGGGAAATTTAGATTGACTGCATTACTGGAAGTGTTCCCAGAAGGCATTCTAGTTGAATAGGTTTCCCTCTTTGACCCCGAAATGAGTTCAGGCCGAAGGTCTGAAGATGATAAAGGAGCTAGGGTAGACAGCAAAGACCCTACTGGGTAGGGAGTGACTGGCACATTAACAAGAGAAGATGCTGATGGACTGTATCTCATAGTCCCCATTGGATGGTCAAATTTGCATGTGGACCAAAACTTGCAATGGCCATTTTGCAAGTAAAATGCACAAGGTTGCACCCCCTGTTTTTTAGAAAAGGAATTAACTAAGAAATTTTTTTCTAAAAACAAAATATATCAGTTGCAGCATAACTATATGGCAGATCCTATAAAATGTAATTTAAAGCTGGTAATAAGTTCAATATATCATTGACATAAGATAAGAAATGCAATGTACTCAACATAAGAGTGTATCATGTAGATAAGTTGAAGTAAAATATACAATATGGACATGCCAATTAATGATCAAAATTAAGGAATAATTCATAAAGATAGCAATTTGACACAGAGAAGAGATGTTAACTAGAATATGAAGAAGGTCAACAACCACTCATGCAATGAATGAATTAGTTTTCTATTGCCCATGAACCAGATTCCTTGGGAACATCTGAGCTCACAAGAAAAAGACAGCTCGCAAATTTGTTTATAAATATTTATCTTTTTCCATTTAAGAGATGGAACCATAAAGGCTTTCTTTTACTTCTAGGTCACATGTTTTGCTCAATTTTTTCACATGCAATGTTACTAGTAATATGAAGGATTTTAAAAATTAGCACAAAAAATGGTTATGAAAACCTATAAATTTCTCTGTGCATCAATTTGTACCCTAAATTTTATATATTGTGCAATGGCACTCCCACTCCGCACCTTCTAGAAAGTCGATACTATTGTTGTCTTGTCATTTCATGGCTCGAGAATCACGTGTCTGTACTTCATATTTCTTGGACCAAAAACATGTTTCTCAAGTAACAATCTAAGACCATCTTCAAAAAAAATAACATAAAAATAAAAGAACGTAGGAAAATCAGTTTGATTCTAGCGAGGTTTGTTTTTCCACCAACTGAGAGGACCATAATCCCTTATCCTAGCAGAATCATTTAAAAGAGCCAAACATGACTACGACAATTTTTAATTTTTATTTTTGATAAGAAATGATTTTATTAAAAGGAAAAATGTTGAACAAAAGGTAGGTACAGACAGTCAGACACGGCCCACCAAAGGCAACAAACCAAAAACTATATATTATGATTTATGCTATCTACGAAATCTAGAAGAGACCCAATGGAGTGAAATGAGGGTTGAATAGACATCCATTGGAATCACATAAATAGAAAAGTTTGTGTTACAAATATAATTCGTGTAATCCCACTTTGCCTAGATGTGGAAGTTTAAGTTTCATCTTTGACTTTAAATAAAGCTTATAGGATGTAGGCTTTGATTAATTCAAGCCAATGGATGATTTGGCTTGAGAGGAACAAGTCGAATCTTCAAGAATGAGGAGGCGTCACTAGGAAGAATGTCAAGTTCATGCTCGACTCTTGAAGATACAATTGTTCCTCTCAAGCCAAATCACCCACTGACTCATTTTTTTTCTAAGGATAACCCCGGAGAAAAAGAGCCAAGCATGACCATGACATTCTTCCTTTTCTCCTTCTAAAGATTTAAAATTGTCTTTTAAGAAAAGGAATCAAAGAGTCCATTAAACATGAGACTGAATCAGTACAGCTTTCTAGCTATCCTTCTTTTGACACAGCAACACAATCTCACAACCAGTATTGATAGGAAGTGCTAGATAATTTTGATCTTTTCATAGTCCTTGTCGACCATCACTCCATCAGGATAACTGACAGAGGAAGCACCATAAAAATCAAGTGGCAAGGTTCTGTGCCAATACAATAAGAGCAGCACACTGACCCATCAATTTGGGATCCAATTCTGGATTTTTCAGCGGAAGATGATGGGGAAGAACTAGTTTCAGTTGAATATCATAAGATGACCTACTTAACTCAGTCGCTCAAGTATACCTTTTATACAACCGGAGGGTAAAATATTACATTTTGCATTTCAAGGTAATGGAAAAGAAACAATTTTTTTTTATTTTTTTTTTACATATATACCTACTTTGTCAACTTCTCTGGGGCCTGCGCAGTGAAATCTATGCTAATTTGGGTCTGGTTTGATCTGGTGTAGCTACTTGCTGGAATTGGAACGAAGATTTCTTTATCTTAAATTACTCGAAATTTAAAAATTGAATTATAAGACAGAAGAAGGTAATAAGATAATAACAGAAAGAATAATAAATATAAAGAAAGAAGCATGATTAAACATCCTAAATTAATCTCAGAAAGAGTTGGGGAAAATAAAATAGTGAAGCCTTAACAAAAAACATATACAACTATTCTAAGGCATATAACTCGAACCAACAGAAGTATAATTAATAGCAAAAACAGACGCCTTGCTTCAGGCAGATGACACATCGCAGGCCCAAAAGGTGAATCAAAATTTCAAACTAGAAATGCAAAATTGGCTCAAAAGCTAAAAAAAGCAACAAAAGTATCTGCAAATTGTGGCCAAAGGCATACAACATTAAATGTTAACGATGCCTATTATTGCTCGAAACACAGGGTTTCAGATAATGACCAGTTAAGAAACAAACTATTTAAAAAAAAAAAAAAACCAAGATATCAAAATAATACATAGAAGTATAACTTAACTGCCCCCTTAAACATGAAAAAAAATATATATGAGCAAATTAAATAGTAAAAAAGAAGTACTTGGCCAATAAATGATCAAGTAAAGTTGCATACCGGGCGCAGAGGGAGACCGAGCGGGTTGAGAACTGGCTGTGACATAACCCGATCACGAGGATGATGAAACCGACAAGCTAATCCAAATTTACAGTCCCCTGTTCTCAGGTAGTACTGGCATTCAGGTTCACCAGGTCTCTCGGGAAACGTTTGGTCCTTCTGGCTACTGCTTGAAAGGCCAGCCAAAGAGGTCATAGAGGTATATGGTCTAGCAAATGCCGCTGTTGACGAGGATAGCTGGGTCACTCCGTATAGAGATGTTGCTCCAACAGCAGGTTGAGCACTGGGAGATAACACCGGGCTTACAGGTGCCTACACCAAGTTAATGACACAACTACTTTAAAAAACAATTAATTGACAACATCTAGAAGAAAAATACTGAGTCTCACCGAATAAGGACTCCATCCTGAAATAGGAACAACCCCTGGGGAAAGAAGCAAAGGACCATAAGCCCCTTGGACATATGAACCAGGCAAAATTGGAGGCCTAACCACTCTCAAGTTATTGGATGCACCTCCGTACTGCTCAGGCAGAGGAACTGAATTAGACTGCACCTGTGGATAAAATTGAGGTGCAGATGCTGGCATTGATACGCCAGCAGGTTGAGGATGATGGAATTTACAAGTTATACCAAATTTGCACTGCCCCGTTTTCAAATAGTAGGAGCACTCTTTCTCACCCTGTTAAAACAAGTGCATATGACTGAACCATAACATAATCTTCTCATGTTTATCTAAAAACTAAGAATAAGTAGACAACGATCAAACCTGACGTAATGGGTATCCATAAATATTTAGTGGAGCTTGACTTAAGGATCCACCTCCATGTTTTGGATGGTTGAACTTACATGATGCACCAAATTTACAGGTCCCGGTTTTTAAATAATACTGCTCATCGAGTACAGATACAGACTTAGTACGCACATGATGAAATCTATATATGATATAATCATGCCTAGCACAAAGGGAAGTCATAAATGACGTAGCAATTTCAGAAGCTACGTGTAAATATCAAGTAAAACCCTCATTACGAAAACATATACCTGACATGCAGGTTCTCCCACTCGTTCTGGATAGTCCCCTGTAGCTCTTACAGCTGCTGCAACCTGAGTAAGTATTTGAATCTATTTATATTAGTAAAGTTGTTTTATTTTTAGTTAACAGTAAAACCAAGGGAAAGAAAATTATATCATCTCAAAGCCTGTTCTTTCTTAACTCTGGGATTTTACATTACATAATATACTAGCTCCAGCGGTTTCTCATTTGGTTAAAAAGGAAAAGAACCTAGATGAAATTTCAAATGTAACTTCCAGTCATATTTCCGAGATTGCATAGGAATCAAAATATTAGTAGCTTTGGACACAAGTACATACAAAGAAGTTGGATACAACCTAAGTTCACCAAGTCACAACACCACATTGAACTTTAAGAGCATCAAATCAAAACATAGTCTTTAACATGGCGTAAACAAAATAACAAGTTTAAATTCACACCCTAAACGGAAACCAACATTGAAACAATAAGCACCCGCTGAGACTGACTCCATAGTTTAACATGATCGAAGGGTTTACCGCAGCACGATCACGAGGATGACTGTAACGGCACCTGCTACCATACCCACAGAACCCGGTTCGCATGTAATACACACAATTGGGCACGCCAGGTCGCTCTGGGTAAGATTCACTGCTATTCAGTCCCAATTGCCACATAGATTCTGCAACAACACCAAAAATAAAACCAAGTTAAGGTTTTAACCCTACGTACACCTCCACATTGCAGAACCCTAAAAACACATATCACAACGAAGGATAATTATATACAAACAAATGGAAATCAAATGCCAAGCTAACAAAAACACCTTCGAGTCCAGTCTCTCCACCAGCGGGGCTCCATTCAGATTGATGACCCGTTTGCGACCCATTCCGTCCCGGGTTTCGTCCGTACAGCTCCATGACTAAATGGGTTTTCCTTTCTAGTGGGTATCCTTTACAACTTACAGACTTTACAGTAACGAAATGAACGTGTACAAGATTTTACAGAGCTATACACTTTACGAGCTATCGGAGAGCTCGATCCTCACTTGGTTGCGTCGCGAAGTTGAGTGATGGAAATGGGTTTTCACAGTACCAGTCAGAGCTTGTGTACTCTTTCTTTCTCTCTCCGTCTTCCCCCTCTCTCTCTCTCTCTCTATGACTGTACGGTCTGGTTCGGGCTTTTCACCTTTCTGCCCGGTTTTTCTTTTATATTTTATTCTAAGGAATTGTTTGTTTGGGTACCCGCCAAATAGATAACCTAGAAAAATGCTAATTTTCGCGAAATACTTTGGGAAAAGTTTTGGAAACAAAAAGGAATAACCGACACTAGTTTCTCGGAATGACATAAATACCCTTGAAATAAAACCAATCTGGTGACGGGGTTGGGGGTTGTGATATGTGACAAAAGTAGGCATTGATATTACAGTTCTAAAGTGAATTGAATAGGACAAATCTGTCATTTGGATTTTTGAAAGGCATTTGGCTTCTTGTAATTTTTATGATTATTTATTTATAGCATGTTTTTTCAAAAGTAAATGTTGAGATTGAGTTTCAAATTAAATTAAGTTAATTAAATGTTAACTCAATTAATAAATGTATTTCTTAAATTTGAATTTAAATTTTAAAAATATTTGTCAGAATATTATCTCTCAAGTCATGTTACATTTATCTTTAACAAAAAAAAATTTACAAAACTTTTGAGGATGTGTTCATATTTTTAAAAAAATGTGGTAGATTATCAAGTGCTTCAATGTAACTTGAGATTTATAAACTCTTTGGAATATTCTATCAAGAAGAATTAAATGCTTTGCGATAAATTCTATATCATAAAATGAACAAATCTTTGACTTACGTAGAAATGGGTTGGGTTGTAATGGTTGAAAAAAAAATTTTGATTCCTGTCTCCATTAATAGGAATAAATGATAATGGCACGTTTAGGTAGGCTTACTAAAGAGAACTTATTCAATTATAGATCATAAAAGATTTACCCTTGTAATTTAAAATTTTTAAGCCTAAAATTTTATTTGGAAGTTTGAGGGAAAGGAAACCACGGTAAATATTAGGAGGAAAAAGAAAGTGGATTGGAGTAAAAATGATACTTCTTTTATTTGAGAAGTAAAAATAAACAAAAATATAAGAGATAAAAAATAAGATATATTTTTTGTTCGAGAAAAAATATTCATATTTTTACGATTTTGTCCTTAAAATATTTAACTGAGTATTAATAGATATTTAATAGAAATGATTAAAAAAAATTAATTAATTCGTTAGAGTTAATAATTAATTTGAATAAAGGAAAATTACATTAATTATTACTCAAATAAAAAGTACCATAATGAATGTATACAATATACCAAAAAGGCAGGGGTTTAGGTTTAAAAAATGCAAAGTTTGAAACAATGTGTCACTTGCAAAGTTTAAATTTAAGTGGAGGTGCCGTAGGACTATAAGGATGATGATTCAAGGACCTCATGCCTACAAAGTAATATAGCACCCAAGTGAAATCTAACACTAAAACATGGTCTCTAACTTTTAAGGGTCTCAATTTGGGTGTGAATGAATGATATATGAACAAACCGTGCTATTTTGGTACTGGCTCTCAAGATCAAATAATCTAGAATCATAATCACGACGGTTGTTTTATTTCTAGATCAAATAATCTAGAATCATAATCACTAGAATGGTTTTAATCAAATTTAGGTGGTTTGATTATCACTAATCGTTTTCATATTTGGGCTAGTGAAATTATAAAAAGATTGTTACTCGACTACTCAAATAATATTGATTTATACATCATCACATTAGTTGTGGTACTTGACTACTCAAATAATATTGATTTATGCATCATCACATTAGTTGTGGTTTTATGCACCATCACATTAGTTGTGGTACTTGACTACTCAAATAATATTGGTTTACGCATTATCACATTAGTTAAACTTTGAAAATTTAAAGAATGTATTATTTTAATTGTCTCTCAATTATTCAAAGACTTGAAACTAAATTAGATAACTCAGTAGTCATTTACTTACCAAAAGATAAAAAAGAGATTTTTTAACACCCATGTAACTTTCTTTTGCAAGCAATTATAAAAAATATCTCATAAATAAGAATTTGTCATATATTTTGAGAGGATACTAATTGTGATTATAGGACCAAGCGAGAAAATTATAAGAATGATATTTTTACTATTTAAGAATACGGAATAGATTTTATTTTTGTTGCATTCATGTTAAATTGTAAGGGAACTTATTTCCATAATTGTGTGTGCGAACCTTGGTTAATTCTAAATTAATTTCCATTTCCTAAAAGAAAAAACATACTCAATTAGTCCGCTCAAAACATACCAAAAAACTTGCTTAGTCCTCCCAAAACTTGACTAGTCCAGCTATGCCAAAACTTGGAGCGATATGTCTACTCGGGTTTATGTTTTCGAACCTAACCAAGCTGTCCGAAAGCCCAAAGCGCTCCCTCAGACTACTTGTCTAACGACCCGATAGTTGATCATCTTCATCACCATTGTCATCCACTGAAACCTAGCATGGAAGCAATCCGGAGTCTCGCATTGGACTATCGAACCATTTCTTCTCTATTGCCTTCAAGAAAGTCGTCTGTAGCAAAGAAAAATATAGGAGATACAAAGACGCAGCCTTTTCCTTCTCTTCGAAATCAAGCACCTCACAGACAAATCAGCTGCAAAATATCAGCAAAGGAATCAAATTTCACACTCTCTTACTTAATAAACTCATGTGGGTTGGCTCCAGAAACTGCTATTTTAGCATCCCAAAAGGTAAATCTTCAATCACCGGACAGACCGGACACCGTTCTAACTCTATTGAGAAACTATGGGTTTTCTAGAACCCAGATATCCAATGTTGTTAGGAAGCGCCCGTTGCTTCTGTTAGCTAATCCAAAAGACACCCTTTTGCCCAAGCTTGAATTTTTTCAGTCTATAGGTGTTTCTAATGCTGACCTCGCTAGAACCCTTACGGCAGACCCGACCCTTTTGACTAGAAGCTTAGAGAAACAGATAATACCATCTTATACCTTCCTCAAAAGTGTGCCTTCAGTCAGATGAAAAGGTTGTTGCTGCTTTAAAGCGCACCTCATGGATTTTCCTTGAAGACCATTACAAGAATCTTATACCAAATCTTGCTGTTTTGAGAGAAGCAGGTGTGCCCGAGTCATGTGTTGCATTGTTGCTAACTCATTTTCCCGAGGCTTTGATGCAAAAGAAGGACCAGTTTAGTGAAATTGTGGTAGAGGTCAAGGAAATGGGATTTGATCCAACGAAGTCCACATTTGTGTTGGCAATTCATGCTATATCTGGTGAAGGTAACAAGGCCATATGGAACCGATGTTATGAGGTATATCAGAGGTGGGGTTGGTCCGAGGATGACATTCTTCTTGCATTTAGGAAGCACCCACATTGTATGATTTTGTCCGAGAGTAAGATAATGAAGGCAATGGATTTCTTTGTGAACAAGATGGGTTGGCCATCAGGAATGATTGCCAGATGTCCTGTGGTCTTATTTTTCAGCCTGGAGAAGAGAATTAAACCAAGGTGTTTGGTTGTAAAAGTTTTGTCTTTGAAAGGATTGATAAAGAAGACTTTGAGCTTGACTACTGTCCTGCTACCTGTGGAGAAGCTGTTCTTGGAGAAGTTTGTGATAAAGTATGAGGAGGACGTGCCTCAGTTGTTGAGCGTGTATCATGGGAAACTGGACATTCAGAGTGTGATTTGATTGTGTAGCCATGGATGATATGACAATAATATATACACGATTTTTTCTACAACTGCAGGTAATTCCTATTGAGGACATGCAGTTCATGGTTACTGCAATGTTGACTTATGCTTAGCACCTAGAATATTCTTCAGTTAATTGAGTAATTGCTTTACTTCGCAATCTGGATATTTTCTTTGTTCATAGGAATTGCGAGTGGTGTAATGACAATATTTAAGTTCATTGTACATGGAACTGCTTTCCTGTGCTCCTTTGTTTATGAGTTGATGATGTCTAAGAGAGAGTCTCTAGTCGTCTTTCTAATGTTAACTACCCATGGAATTCTAGTAAACTAGAATCCAATTTGACTTCTCACTTGTGGACATCATCCGCTTCGTCGGTGAGTCTTTTTTCCTTCCAATTAATTCACTGTGTTCTTCGTTTCCTTTTTGATCGGGAGAAGACCTTTCCTAGACTTATGTGTATAACTATTTCGTCTTCAATGATTGAATCTGCTGAATCTAATAACCATGAATAGTTATTTTCTGCATTATGTTTTATTTATATAACCTCATTCACTCTCTTTTATTTTTGTCTGGAGTTCTAAGGATCAAACCTTCCACTTTTCCGATTATAAGGTTCAGGATTCCTAGACTGAATATGTAACCACAGATTTGCTACTTAAAAGAAACATTCCAACTTTCTTATAACTGCAGTTGTGTTTACATCTCAACAATCTGTATCTTAGAATTAAGAGATAAGGGATCATGATTTATCTGTCGAGAACCTTATAAAGGATAAGTCCAGTTTTGAGGACCGTAGATTACAGGTCTAATATGTAGACTAGAGTATTTTTTTTTTCCTGTTAGAGCTTTAACTCCGCAAATTTGACGTATCAAAACATTATATGGTTTATTTATTGCTGCTACTTTAGTTATTTTGTTCGTTCTGAGGAGAACTTCATGAAGGTAATGGACATTCGACAAATTTTGTTGGCCATCAGAAGATGGTGCTAGATATCCACGGTTCTAATTTACAGCTTGGAGAAGAAAAGTATACTTTGGAGTTTTAGTTGTACAAATTCTGATTTCAAAGGGTTTACTTAGAAAGAGATTGTTACTGAGTTCTTTTTTACCACATGAAAAATGGTCTTTAGATAACTGTATGGCCTAATTCTAACAACAGTTTCCTCAATTGTTTGATGTGTATAAGAGAAAGATGTCATTCTCAATGTAGAGATCATATCTTGGAAATTGGTTCAACCATTGAAGCATTATGAATTTATAGTCTAGAGTATAATTTCTTGGTACTATATACTGATGAATTTGACATTCTATCCAAAAATAATAATTCTATAACAAGTGTTGTTAAAATACTTGTTAAAATGATATATATGAAAGAATAACATTTATTATTATGGGTATGCAACCGGGCAATGGGTTCAGTTTGAAGATAAATCTCACCCAACCCAATCAAGTCCGAGTTGGTAAAAATTTTCACTTGAGTTTTGAAATTGGGTGGTCAGGTGATAGAAAATTGTTCTCGATTAGAAAACTCAGGGTAGATTGACCTAGTTGAACTTTTCATTAGTTGAAACTTATTGTAGAATAATTTATTACTAATTTTTAACAAACAATATATAGAAAATCTAAAGTACATAATTTTTTAATTAAAAACAACATAAATTAGAATCTTTTAACATTATAAATTTAATAAGAAGTTTAAAATCAGACAAATATAATTTATATTAATGTATATTTTGCATGAATATAAATTCAAACTAAATATGATAGAGTTAAAAATAACATGAATAATTTTCGGGAGCCATATACTTATGTTCATGTGTTAAAAACTCTAGATTATGTAAGTTTGACCATATTTGTTTACATACAAAAACAGCTTTATAATATTAGTAAATAATTTTTGGTGAGTCATGTGTTATGGGGTTTACAAAAAATTCACCTAGATAGTTGACATGAACCCGGGGAGATAAAGGGTAAAATGTTAACCAACTTAAAAATCAAGTTTAATCGAATCGTCGAGTTCATGAGTTTTCTTTACACGAGTTATAATGAATGAAAATGATTATAGTGTAATGCAACGAATGAATCACTGATTTAAATATTTGTTGCACCTGCAAGTGCTCTTAAGACATTCCTCTTAACAATCTCAAAATAATATATAGGAAAAAGTAACAAAAAGCCACGATTTAAGTTTCAGATTCCAAAAAAGTTTTAGATTAATTTCACATGACAATAGATCATGTTTTAAATATTTTCTTCAAAATTTGTCCTTTAATTATCAATAATAAAATATATAATGCTAATATTATCCTTTAGATATCAAGCCATCAACTTTAGTTCCACTCTTTTTTTTTTGTATTTTCCTTTCATCTGATTTTGATTTTCAAGAAAAATCTAAAAAAGTTATTTTGTAAAAGTGGTACCTTAATTTTTTTTTTTTTTTTATATATACAAATTGATTTGGTGAGAATGAATTAAAAAAAATGTACTATTTTTTTTTCGTTTTTCATTTTTTATCTATTATTAAATTATTATTTTTCATTTTCTTGTCTCGTTGAATACGTTTTTTGGAATTTTCTCCTTTTTCGTTCTTAATTCTTTATAATTATATTTTCCTATTGTCCATTTGATGCTTTTGTTTTTCTTGAACGGATCATTTTAAATTAATGAAGAAAAAAACCAAAAAAATTTAGAACAGAGATAGATTAAATAAATAAAAAATAACATGAGTAAAAATAATAGCTTTCTTTTACAAATTGTAAGATTTTTTACTCTATCAATTTATAAATGAGATGTCTGGTACATTTTATTTTTTCTCTTCAAAAATCTCTAGAAATTTCAAATCACATAAGCTACAATGTAAGGGAAAAAAAATATTAAAATGTAGAAAAAAATAAAATTATCGTGTGACATAATTCCATTAATTTGGATGAAAAAGTTAATTTTTTTAAACTATATAAAAATTTCATTATCACAAGATTGTGATAATATATTTCCTTATTCATTATCACAATATATAATTTTATATAATTTTTAATCCTATACCAAATTTGATTAATATTTAAAAGGTTAAAGATAAACCTATACTTATTATTACAACCAAACACATTTAACCTTAACATGTTTATCTTTAATGTATGATTCATAATATTATCTCCATGTAGTCCTTGATAGGGCTGAAACCAAGCAGAGTAGTTTGAGACTTGGCTCGGTCACAACTCGTTAGTTACTCAGCTTGAAACAAAACAAGCCGAACTCTAGTTCTCATTTAAATTTTTGAGCCTAGTATCAAACTTCAAATACTCAGCTTGAAAGCTCATCAAACTACTCATTTATTTATTTTTTTAATATTAATTATATTAAATATATACTTTATTTTTTATTTAATTTATATATATATTAATTATGTTAAATATTTATATTAAAAATTTATTAATTATATAAATATGTAAGTTTTGAATGTTTGAATTTTTTTAATTTAATTTACAATATAATAATTATTTTTTAAAATATATTAAATATAAATAAAAATTTTAACCGAGTACTCGAGTAATGAGCTTGAGTTTAGAATGAAGTTCGAGCTCGAACTCAAGTTCAAATTTTTTAGTTCAAGCCGAGCTTAAGTATCTCAGTACCTTGCTCGACTCGGCTCGTCTCGTTTCTAGCCCTAGTCTTTAATCTTCATATTTTTAATCCATTAACCAACACACCATAAGAGGCCTTTTGGTCGGGGTCATAACATTTATTCAACTTACATATGTTGGGGTCATAGCATAATATTTTTCAGGTAAATTGTCAGTTTTTGCTTATGTCATAAATTAACCATAAAAAAAAAATAATTTCTTATTCTCATGTTTGGAAAAATAAGTTTACTCTTCGTATTACATATGTTGTTCCCATAATGTTCATGTTAATAGAAAATTATATATTATCACAAAATAATACAAAAGTGTGAATAAGTTTGGATGATGCCTGCATAACAACATTTACCATCCATAAAAATACACAAATTAGAAAAAAAAATTACAATTCAATATCATTACACAAATTGTGATCTTATAAAATCTGAGATTTCCATTACACAAGGAACATGGTAAGTTCTTCTACATGAATTCACGTAGCTAGCTCCCTTTAATCCACATCTAGCTGCATTAACAAAATACACTTTTGGCGCCTTGCCATTTTTTGCAGAAAATTAAAGCAGAAGCATACTTTTACATGCTCCAAAACACACATATATTAAGACAAGCAACACTTAGAAAGATTCAACTTCTAATTGTTCTAATCTCCTTTATACTTCATGAAGATATCACTTTACACTCATAATAAGACCTACAAGTTGATAGATACAAACATAAATATTCACAAGTATTCTAAACAACAACTCAGTTAAAAATTAATTGATACATTCATCATGCTTTTACATTGTAAATGAAAAATGAATAAGTAAGAATAATATATATGATAAATTTCAGTAGCAATATCTTGGACTTATGCCTCCATCAAATTAATTTACTAGTTATACTTTATAAATCAACACAACATTATAATGGCCTTCAAAAGCTTGAAAAACATTTATCTAAATTGTGGTAATAATCAAAACTTTCATCTCTGGAAGGGAATATATGTGTGTATCACATGTATAGAAAAAGAGAAAAAAATAAAAATATTCTTGAAAAAAAGTTTAGTCAGAAAAAATTCTTATTTTCGAATAATTTTAGAGGGGCATTTGTTATTTCAAACGTTATTGTTCCTGAAAAAAAATTATTATTTGAAATAAAAAGTCCTTAAAGTAACTTTCAAGTTTTTCAATCAACTTCCTGTAAAAAATCTCTAGATGGGTAAGAAAGAGAGTTAGCTGGCCTATTATCATCATGCTTTTACATTGTATGAAAATGAATAATTAAGAAATATGTATATATGATACATATTACAGTAGCAATATCTTGGACCATCATGCCCTCCCATTAAATTAATTTATTAGTTATACTTTATAAATCACACAACATGTGTAATAATCTAAATTTCATCTCTGGAGGCATATATGTGTAACACATGTATGAGGAAAAAAATCAAAAATATTATCAAAAAAAAGTTAGTAAAGAGAAAATTCCTTTTTTTAAATAATTGTAGACAATTTTTATTTCAAACTTATTTTCCTGAAAAAAAAAATTATTACTTGAAATAAAAAATCCTTAAAATACTTTAAAGTTTCAACTTCCTATTAAGAAAAATAAAAATTCTCTAGATGGGAAAGAGAGAGATTTAGCTGGCCTGCTGCAAGCCTGCAATCACCTACGTCCTCTTATGATCATTGGACCAAAATAAATAAACCATGCAGCCATTTTTTCTTTCAGAAGAATTGGTCTCTCTTTGCAAGAACTGGTGACGTTAAAACGGTTAAATAACCGCATCAATTATGAGTCAACTCGGACCGACTTCCCAAAATTATCTACTTGGCCGATGCAGCAGAGTCATATACTCGCATAGTCTCGCAGTAATCTCCATTCACTCGAAGGGGAGAGAGAACCCTCTCCCTCCTCTGTTGATTGCAAGCTAGGGTTTTGTCAGAGGCTTTAGTTAAGCATCAATGGTGGAAAGGAGGAAGCCTCTGGTACTCTCTTCCACAAAAAATCTCATCAATTCCGTATTGAGCTCATCTCTACTAGACGAAAAAGATAGTGTAACCGGAGACAAGGTCACCGCTGATGACTCTTTGAGGACTTTAAAGTTAAAGGCGGGGATTCTCCGATTCTCGAATGACAGAAATGACATTTTGGATTCGAAATTGGCTTCTCTTGACGATTCTGCGTTGGTCGGTCTCTCAACTACTGTCCTGAAAAGGCTTTCAGTCACTTCAGGCTCACTGGTATCTATTCTGCAACTTTATCACTAGTTCGGTTTTGATAATTCTGCTACAAAAGGAGTTCAAGGTTGCATTTAGAAGATAATATATAATAATAATAACTAACATCGAACTCTGCCATAATGAAACCTGCAGAAGCGTTTTAAGTATCCATGGCTGATTCTCATGATTTTGCTATGCACATTGATGTAAAGTTTTAATTTTTAACTTTTCCTTTGTTTTGGGTCTGGAAAATATATTAATTACTTTCTGTTTCCCACTTGGGTTTGTGCTTTCAATATGCAAGATGGTTGTGAAGAATGTTGAGACAAACATACAAAGAATAGCCCAGGCTGTTGTTCTAGATCCTCCGCAGACTACCCATGAGGGATCATCCGATATCAAACTACCCTCTTCCCACTCTTCACGTACAATGCTTGTTTTTCCTACTTGCACTTTCCTTCAAAGCAACTCAGTGTTGTTAGATCGCGAAGTAGCTTACATATCCCCTCTATTAGCATTTAACCTTGACTTGCACATAACATGCTTGAAATCAATTGTCCACAGAGGACAAGATATTTTGGCATCTTATTTTGAAGCTAAAGCTGGTGATGAGGTTCATGAGAAAGGCTTTGAAGCTTCCGGTCTGTGTGTAGAATTGGAACCTTTGGCTCAGTCTCCAAGGCATGCTTCACATTTGAGGGTTTCTTTTGTGAAGATACCAGAATGTGGTGCCCTGGAATCTATAATAGGAAGTTCACCTATTGAAGCAGAAGAACGTCAAGACATGATTGATTTGGCATTACAAAAATACTTTGAAGTGGATAGACATCTATCAAGAGGGGATATTTTCAGCATTCACATAAATTGGAATTGCAATTCAATAATTTGCATTCCCTGCAACCAAAAGTCTGAAAATGAAAATGATAACATTGTCTACTTTAAGGTAAATCTCTCTGCATATTTTAGTTGCACAAATGCTCAATAAATATTATAACTTTTCATTTCCCATCAGATCGTAACTTATATCTCAGGTTGTTGGTATGGAACCATCAGATGTACCTGTTCTTCGCATCAATCGCACTTCAACTGCTCTAGTGTTAGGAGGGACTTCTCCTTCTGCTCTTCCTCCAGATATGTTGATTTCTGGACCGAGAGGGCCTGTGCCTTTGCAAGGGGATACACTGAAGATTTTGGCTTCTATACTTACACCACCTGTCTGTCCATCGGCACTTTCTTCAAAGTTCAGAGTTTCAGTTCTATTGTATGGTTTGGCAGGTGTTTACTATGTAGTCCAGCCGTTTCCCTTTTCTACACCAGCACCTTGCTATTTATTTTTTGTTGTTCCCACCCCCCCCCCCCCCCCTCTCCTTGATGACATTTTAGAATAGTATCTTTATTTTGCATTTGTTTTTTAATTGCATGTACATGATGGTTGGAAGAAGAAAATAAGCTGGCCAAAAATCTAGAAAGTGTGTGTGTGTGGTCTTGTTTCAATGTTTTTTCATGGATTTCTGATCGGATACTATATGCAGGATGTGGGAAGAGGACACTTGTTAAATACGTTGCTCGTCGGTTGGGTCTGCATGTGGTGGAGTATAGCTGCCATGATCTGATGGCGTCATCTGAAAGAAAGGCATCTGCTGCACTTGCTGAAGCTTTCAAAACAGCTAAAAGGTTAAACATTTCTTTATATTAAGCGTGATGCATGCAAATTGTTTTGAAAATCATGTGTTTGTGCTACCATATAAATTGGGTTATGAGAACAGTAAAAGTTCAACCTATTTCCAATTCTTGTAGCCTTTGATCCTCCATCCAGATCACCTGGTTATGGGGGAGGCATCAATTTCTTCTACATTGGGCTCTCAGATGTTCTCTTTACTGTTCTTCATGCTCCATCTCTAAGGTCCTACCTCTTGCTCCTAATATAATGGTACTGTAACAGATACTCGCCAACGATTCTTCTTCTACGCCATTTTGATGTTTTTCGGAATTCAAATTCTCTTGAGGGTTCACCAACTGATCAAAAAGGCATCACATCTGAAGTTGCATCAGTCATTAGGACATTCACTGAGCCAGATATAGAAGCTGAAGACATTCGCTCTCAGGGAAAACCAAATGATGACCTTGTAAGAGACAAGTTCACTACTTTTATCAGATTTTCTGCAATATTTTTCTACTCCTTCTTATTCCTTTTTTTTTTTTTTTTTTTTTTTTGCCTAGAATCTATCCATGTATCTCCTCCCACCCTCCTCTAAATGTTTGATTTTCGTTTTATTTGAAAACTTTGAAAGAACTACAGAATCAGAAGGACATTAGAAGTGTGAAGTGAAAATCACAAGAAAGAGAATTATGGTAAAAGTAGCAATTGTCCGGAATTTTGAGTTGGGAACACCCAGCAGGAGGTACATGTTTCCAATAATCTGGAAATACAACTGTTTCTTTCAAGAGACAAAAGCAGGTCTCTTTGTCTCACCTCCAAAATGGTCCCATAAGATATATGTTGCTGAGGGAGGGAACTTATTTCACTATGTGGAAGAAACTCTGATGTTAAACCTGTTAAAACCAGAGGAAAAATTCGTCTATATGTCCTCTAATATTCCCACCAAAAGTTATACAAGTTATGAACCTGTCTGTATCTCTTCTCCACTAGAGCAGACCTTAATGGCAGGAACTCGAATAAAGAAGAGAAAACTATTATGCCTATTTCTGTTTGTTTTTTCTGAACCATACCTTCAAGGATATTTACTATTATATCATGCTGATGTAGGTTGTGAATTATGCTGGAAAGAAATGTCAGCGTCAGGTCCTGTTCGTTGCAGCAGCTGATAGTTCTGAAGGTCTACCTTCAACTATTAGACGCTGCTTCAGCCATGAAATAAGTATGGGGCCTTTGACTGAAGAGCAAAGGGCTGAAATGCTTTCTCAATCACTGCAAAATTTATCCGAACTCCTTCCTAATGTATGTGATCCCATGGGCCTTCTCTTATTTTGTAAGTCTTGGATGAACGATGTTCATAAGTTGATGATGCATGCCATTCCATCTGTGGACTCAAGATATAGTTTCTTAACTGTTTTATGCGGCAATTATATCATTTCGCTGGACCCTGCATCTATGAGTTACTATGTGATTTTTTGGAACTAAGGTGTCCCATATTCACTACGTGCATCTGTTCGTGATATGATATAAAGATCTTCAAGGGGTCCATACAAATTGACCATTCCTAATTTTTCCTTGGAGGTTTATTTTATTTTGTTCCTTTATTCATTGGTGGTAATTTTGACAGATCTGATAATTGCTTCTTGCAGACTAATCCAGAGAGTTTTCTTAAAGATATAGTTGGTCAGACGTCTGGCTTCATGCCAAGGGACTTGCGTGCTTTAGTTGCTGATGCTGGTGCAAACTTATGTCCAATTTACAATGCTGTTGTAACTAACAAAGCTAAACCTAAGGAATCAGGCGGTTCCCTAAGTTCCAGAACAGTTCAAAACAGTGGGTCTGATGAAGTTGCGCCACAAGCTCCGGAGAAAGAGAACTTGATGAAAGCATTGGAAAGGACAAAGAAAAGAAATGCCACAGCATTGGGTACTCCAAAGGTAAGTTAAGTGCTTCAAAGATGATCTATATTATCATCTGTTATGTTTTTAGTGTGTATCTCTGTGTATTATATGCGGATTCTGTTTTTCTTTTTGGCCAATGTTATATGCAGACTCATACTGCCTGTGTTTTTATTGTGAAAAAAGTAAAGATCAATGAGCTCATGCTAACTGTTCTCTGGAAAATATTATTTGCTCAATAGAAAAAGATCTGAGTCTGAATTTCTTTGCCACAGGTTCCAAATGTGAAATGGGAAGATGTTGGTGGGCTTGAGGATGTGAAAAAATCAATCCTGGATACTGTTCAGGTAGACCTCTTCTTTACCTAGTGTGATGGTTGCATTCTACTCCTGAAGTTGGCATTGATCTATTGAGCTCAAAAAGCATATTAATTTTTTACAAATATTGAAAGCACACCCCGCCATAAGTACATTTCTGTTTTGTTCCAAGAGACATTGCCAAGTGCCAACACATCAGCCGAAAGTGTATTGGGAGTATTACAGTTGATATGTGGTAGTCAAAGTAGATTGGGGTAGTATACTTCTTCTGTATGCGTGTTGCCTGATTCAGATTTTGCATGACATATACCTAAATGGTAACGTGATAGTGCAGATCTGACATCACTGGTTTACTGTCAGGCGAATGTGAGGATTAATTTTACAAGTCAAAAATTGCATATACATTCATGGTTGCTTGAGAATATTGAGCGAAATACCAAAAATAGAAAGAAAAAGGAAAAGGAGGTCCATTTTGTAAGAGTCATTTTCATTTTTGCACTTATATCTCACGTCAATGAGGTGCATTCTTAAGATTCAACATGAGAAGCTGCAGATGACGGTGAATAGGTTGTGTCTGGTGATAGGATAACCAGTATCAACTGCTTCTTTTTTTCAAATGGTAGCTGATTTAAGTTTAAATTAAAAAATTGTAAGATATGCATATTCTCTTTTTGGTATTTTCATAATTAGTTTATGCTTGTTCTTATCTGCAGTTCCGTACCCCCTCCAAAAAAAAAATGAACGGTTTATGGTTATCTTTTGCTTTCTTTATTAGAGTAAATTACTCCAAATTCCTCTGGACCTCCCTTTATATCCAAAACTTACACAAAGTACATGACTTTAAAGGATTAACTTTACTGTCACAAGAATTATAAAAGATGGTTATTCAGTTGATTTATTGGACTTTTGTGTAGGTCATACATATTGGAGAAAGCTCTTTCTAATCTGAATTTAATACTATTACTTTGGAGCAATTACTCATTTTTGTTAATAGAATTAGATTGTAGAATCTTAGGAGCTAATTGTTATTTTATATTGTGTTGTTTCTGGATTATCTTACTCATCATAATTCCCATCTTCTTAGTTGCCCCTGCTGCATAAGGATTTATTTTCATCCGGGTTGCGTAAGCGCTCTGGTGTTCTTCTGTATGGCCCCCCTGGAACAGGAAAAGTGAGTTCTAGAGTGTCAACAATCTTTAACCTCAATTTTCATGCTTGTTCTCTTAATAACCTACCTCTAATCTTATTTTCTTATTCTTTTATCGTGCCTCAGACTTTATTGGCAAAAGCTGTTGCAACTGAGTGTTCATTAAATTTTCTTAGTGTAAAAGGGCCTGAGCTTATCAACATGTACATAGGAGAGTCTGAGAAGAATGTCCGAGATATCTTCCAGAAGGTGAACCGTTATTATTACTTTGACCAAAATAATTTCTGAAACCAAAAATTTATTTAATGTGAATTAAAAAATTTGGAGTAGATTTTGCTTTGAATGAATTGTGATACTACACATACTTTTCAGGCAAGATCAGCACGCCCATGTGTAATATTTTTTGATGAACTTGATTCACTTGCTCCAGCTCGAGGCGCCTCTGGGGATTCGGGGGGTGTTATGGATAGGGTGGTTTCTCAGGTGATATCTTTTTCAAGGGGCACAATGATGCTGCAGATTTATTTTTTTTCTTATAAATGGTTTTCTAATCTGGAAAATTTTCCTTCTTAATAGATGCTTGCGGAGATTGATGGCTTAAATGATTCTTCACAGGTTCTTTTTTCCACTTAAACAAACTTGTCACTATCTTCTGATGCAAACCATGTTATTCTTTTTTCCTCATCACTCATGTATAAGTCTCTCATACTTGCCTTTTTAGGATCTCTTCATCATCGGGGCAAGCAACAGACCAGATTTAATTGACCCAGCACTTTTACGGCCAGGACGATTTGATAAGCTGCTATATATTGGAGTTAACTCTGATACATCTTATACGGAGCGGTAAGTTCTCTCCTTATTTCCGTTGCATCTTTAATGTAATTATTCCTGATTCCATGCTCTTGTGCCCTCCAATTCCCTTCCATTTCAGGGTACTTAAAGCACTTACCCGAAAATTTAAATTGCATCAAGATGTATCACTTATCTCAATAGCACAAAAATGTCCCCCAAACTTCACTGGTGCAGACTTGTATGCCTTATGTGCAGATGCTTGGTTTAATGCTGCAAAGCGCAAGGTGAGCTAACTCGAGAAATTGAGTGAACTCTACACTCATCATTGGTGCATTTAGCTGGACATTAGAGTGTTGAATAGTAGTTAGGATGTGCTGACTGTAAATTAGAAGTAATTTTGCATATCATGGCTTCACCAGGGGATGCACATATATAGTAACCTTCCTATTCTATTTGTGCTTTGAATGGTGCTCAGCCAAGTTGCCTTTTTCTAGGTTTTGAGTGCAGATCCTGAATATTCCTCTAAAGATGATCAAGCTGACTCTATTGTTGTTGAATATGATGATTTTGTGAAGGTATGAAGCAGTTTTTCTCTTGACAAATTATGTGCTCTTGATGAAACTAAAACTATTAAGTTGTTGAATGGCAATAATAGCTGGAAGCTTTATGATAATCATATAGCTGCAAGTATTAAAAAATGTAGCTACGTTGTACCATGCTGGAAAAGTCTGCTCTCTGCCTGTTGATACCTGTTTCTTGCAAAAATAAATAAAAAAATAGGATTGGGTTCGGAAAATTCTTCACATAAAGATGGCCTGTATCTTGAATCTCTTTAAGAATAAACAGTTATATTAAGTTTCTTTACTTCTACTGCCATGTAATCAAGTCTAATATTTATGTGAAAAATAGGCCCTATACATAACTTAATTGGGTAAAAAATTCCTAGAAGAAGTTAGTGGCTTTGGTACTCTATGGTTACAATTAAGTTTCTAATGAATTGCTCTGTCGAGTCAAACAGTACATTTTACATTCAGAAGACATGTTTGATTGGCTTGGTCACTAGTCATAGCTACATGCAGCTGTACAAAGAGTTGAAACAAATTTCTGATTAAGTTTCTTCTGGAAGTGTTTGGTGTTGGTTATCTAAATGCTATTTTTGGACTTTTTCAGGTCCTTGGGGAGCTGTCTCCCTCAATCTCCATGAATGAGCTTAAGAAGTATGAGCGGCTGAGAGATCAGTTTGAAGGCCCATCAAAATGAATTTCTGGTAAACTTTGCCATGGATATGCTAACATTATGTGAATCGATGAGGGTGCATGAGCATGTTTCTGATATGAAGACCTGTTTTTATCTGAAACAATATTTGCACACTTTCACATGTATTGCAAGAGATGCAGCTAAGATGATTTGATGCTAAGCTATCTAGAGATCATAATAACAACTGTCTGATTAATTTTTCATTTGCAAGACTTGTGGAGATTCTATTTCTCTCACCTATCATGCCACTTCATTCCTGATATTGTGCTTGGTACCTTAGAGTGAGATTGTAGAGGATGAAAATTCATATTGTGACCTACATTAATAATCATGATGGTAATTTCTCATACTGGGCAAGGACAATGGTACCTTAATGAGAATGACGCTTGTGTGTTATAGCTGTGCACATGACTGTGTTTGATCAGTTAACACTTATGTTTCCAGTTTGATAATTTTGGCTTGCTGATATGATGACATCTCTCACTCATGATTTTTTGCCTTATTTTCCTGACAGGCTGATTTTTAAATATTTTTTTCACTAATATTTGGACCCTTTCATCTTATTTTTGGGCCATTTTTTTAGAAGTTTGGATTATGACAAAAGAATAAATCTTGCAGGAAAAAAAAAAAGGCCCTACAAACTCGAGTGGTTGAGTTACATTTTGATTGTCGTACATCGAGTTTCACGTGGAGTCGTCTATTTGTAAAACAAAAAAACTTATAATAATTCACCTTCATTGGTTCTAAACAACCATCACTTATTAAGACTTTTAGACCTAATCTCACTCATTATTCTTTCAAGTGTCTTCGGCCAAGATTTTATGTAAAATAAAATAGTATATTAATCGTGAAAAAATAATTAAGAATTACGAAAATAATAATTCCTTCTTTTATTTTTAATTACTGAATTTGAAATTGACTAGAGCATGATTAAAGTTTTTAATAACACATGCTGCATCATAAAACGGCAGTCATTTTTTAACTTTTATAGCTTTTTTTTATACATCAAAAATAAAACACAACAAAAAATAAAAAAAATAGAAACTTCTCTGTCGAAGCAATTTCTTAAGAAGGAAAACTGGTGTTTATTTATTAGTTTGAAATATTGACTTAGTTCCTAAACATGACGGAAGAGATGAATTCAGCATTTGGTATAATGGGACAACTTTATTTCTTATACTTTTAAAGACAGCAAATGTGACCTACCGACCTACACACACGTACTGTCTTAGAAGGACAGATACTTAGGTCTTCTTTATATATATTTTTCTAATAATTACAATTTTGCAAATACAAAAGGGGTGTAAGTTGGTAGCATTTTTTATTTATAAACTCTTTATTTCGGAATAAATAATATAATTTTTAAAACAAGCTTAGATATTTATTTTATTACTTTGAATGACTTGAGTTCAAATTTTTAGATTTAAAGAGTGTGATTAACGTTAAAAATTATAATTAATGTAAATGTAGCATGCTTGCATTTTTCAGCAGACAAAACACAGCCTCAATAATTTATTAAGGAAAATAATTTCCAAAATAAGTAAAATATACCTATTAATCAAATTCAAAGGATTCAATGTTAGGTGATGACTTGCCTTGACAATAATGGAAATCTCACCAAACTTGTACTTAATATAATGTCATTCTTTCTCCTCTTCATTGTGCAGATCTGCCATATACGTTTACATTTACAATTAGAAAATAATATAATAAATTCAGCCAATCATTTTTATTTTATAATTAGATAAGATCTCTACAATTGGGGGAATGGGGGCTTGAGTTGTATTGGCCATAAAGGACTCCAAGTGCCAATCTCTCTTATATAATTAGTAGTGGAAATAAACAAAGAGATGTATATGGACTGTATTTTTGTTTACCATAGGTAAAAAGTTATTTCATGCTTTGAGTTTGTGAAAAAATAGTTTTACTTTTAATTCAAAATATAGAAAAAAGAAAACATATTTTTGTAATTAATGATATAAATATCATATCATAGTGAACTCCAAAAAACATAAAAAATAAAATTAATGGGTGTTTGAGATTTGCTATGAGTACAATGACAAATCATGTCTCACACCTGTACATGCATAATCTTATTGTATACAATTCTAAATTAATTGGGTCCCCACATAAATAATTTTCCCATCATTTACATTGATTTAGGACATTATTTTAATAATATTTAGAATAATCATATCATATTTAATGACTATTTATTTAATTTTTTATTTATTTATACTTATTTAATACCTTTCTTCTGGTGTTCATCTAACATCTTCTACTTGTACCAAGTGACATCTTTTAATTATAACGTCTACTTACCTATATTAGATAAGTCTAAATCATCATAAGTGATTCTCTCTATTGATCACTTAAACAATATTATTATTATAATATAACTAATTATTATTATTTAACAAAAAAGAAGAATTATTATTACAAAAGTTTGAGTTTACCTGAAATTTATAATTAAGTAAAATAATTTATTTTGTATATATAAAAATTATGCCATTGGGTCAATAAATGATTAGAGGACGAAAGAAACAGTGATACACGTCAATTCCTACCAGGCCCCTCCCCACCAGAGCCACACAAACCCAAAGGGGCAATTTTGTCCAAAAAAATTGGGTCAATTCTGTCATTTGAATTTAGGAACTTCATCAAAAACTGTAAGTACGAGCGAAACTGGAGCAAACTAACATTCACGGTATTCCTCCACCTCTTTTGCTCAAGAGACTTCAGAATTCTCTGTCCACTAACGTTCGATAGTCATGAACACACCGCAGTTCTGAAACTTCACAAAGAGATTTTATTTTATTTTATTTTATAAAAAAACACACATTTTTCCTCTTGGACTATCTAACAGAAAGGTAGCTAGTTTTCTTCTGCAATTTGGCAAATCTCACTTCTTCTATTCCTTTGCTTAAATTTTAAATTTGATCAATAAAAAATTATAAGGGGTTAATTAGTAAAATTAGATAAGCAATGAAGATGAACAATAATAATCTAAGATGTGCAATGACCAAGCAAACTACTAAATGGAATGGAAATGAATAAGGCTATTGGCTATTTGCACATCTCAATGGTTTGATAAGTGATTAGTAGTGACTTAATTAAAAAACTTATCTTCATTGAAGCGGTATTTATTTACTTTTAAGGTTTGTATAAAGAAAATTAGCAAGAATAAGAGATCATTCACTTAATATTATAAAATTGAAATGAAATCTTACCTTCATTGTTGATTTGATGATTCAATGATAATGAGAAGATTGCCTTTTATGAATTGTTTTAGACATTTAATTTGTAGATTGGCAACAAATTAAATAAGCAAATGATATATTTTTGAAAAATGTAATACGAAAAATGAGTCAATAAAATTTACTATAAAATGTAAATAAAAATAATTAACATGACCTTTGAATAAGGTTTACAAACATTATTATCTCTTATATATATAATGTTTAAAAAAATATGTTATTATCAAATGATATATTTTTTTAGAATTAAAAAATTAAAAATCTTTTAAATTTGAAAAAATAAAATAATGATTAATTAAATTCATTACACTAACCGTTCTAACTAAAACCTAAAGTAAGACCTCACTTCTTTTTGCATTTAAAGAATAATGTTTATATGAATACTCAAAATCAGATAAAGATGAACAAAAAAACATTCTTAGAAAGAATATTTTATTATAAGTCCGGTTTTGACGGAGTTTAAGTGCTAAAATGTAGTTAAAGTTAAACTCTATGAATTTTGGTGGTGACAAACAAATGATGAGTGAGCTTTAGTGTTAATTCGATGTCAACATTAATGTTTTAGAGAGAGAAAGTATTGAATATAAGATAGTAAATAAATAGTAAGAACGTTTATTTGTAATTTTTTTATTTTACTTGTAATAATACTGAAGTCTAAGAGGAGGCCTCATGTCCAAAGTAAGAGAACACTCTCCCTTCAGTTTAAGGGCCACATGACAATGGGGGATTTCAACCTTACTATCATTTATTATATATATTTTTTTTTGTGTGTGTGTTTTTTTAGTGATATTATTTTGTAAGACAACAAATTTGCATGTATTTTAGGACAAGCAACGTAGCAATCAATAAGTTATCTTCTTGATCTAAAAAAGTTATTTAACCTACCAATTTTTTGGTGTCAAAATTAATGAGTTTTGTCCACCATAAGCTTTGCTATACTTGGTTGGCATTTCCATTTGCAGATTTTGAGCAAAATTTGGGAAAAAAAAAATGGTGAGTGCATGTTGTCTCACGCGTCCTCCAAAAGCGTTTGTTCTTTGCCATTGCTCATAAAAACACATGACAAAATACAGGAGCCAAAGGGTAAAACTGGTTTCTCACCATTTCCCTTCTTATCAACTTGGTGTTGTTAGATCGGTCCATTTCTCTTTGGATTTGTAATATTCAATTTCATCAAAAAAAATTAAAGAAAAAAAAAAAAAACGCGGCTGCTACCTGCTGTTTACACCAAAAACCAGAGAGAGAAACATACAGAAAGACAGAGAGAGACTCTGTGTTAATCAATTGGAGCTATAGAAATCACGCCAACAAGAACAAGGGCTTAAGGTTTCTTAAGTTCAAAGCAAAGTTCATAGAAAGCTATAGTTTTGATTGATTTTAATTCTTTGAAAAAAATTGGGTTTTTGATATCGATGTGAGTCTTTGATCGGTCGATTTTTATTGTTCTAGGAAAAATTCTTGATGGGTTGTTGATTTTGTCTTATGGGTCGAGAAGAGGATCGGATTTCGAAGTTGGGTTGTGAATGTGGAGGTTGTGTTTGAGGGTTTCAAAGTTGTTTATTTTTTTCCTTTTTGATGATTACCCTGGGAAGTAGGGATGCGAGAAAGGGGTTAGACTTAGGCTTTGGTAGTGGTGGTGGTGGGGGAGAGATGGAGGAGACTGAGCTTGAAGAAGGCGAGGCTTGCTCATACCCAAACAATGAGGATTATGACTCGAGCATCGATCCAGATGTTGCTCTCTCTTACATTGTAAGGCTTACTATGTTATTTGTTTGTAATCATTTACTCGAATTTTAATTTCAAATTCCCCAAAGTCTTGGTCTTCACTTATTTGGATGTCTTAGATCCAAAGTTATGGATTTTGATTACATTGTTGGTCTATTTTTTATCCTATTGGTTATGGAGGTGGTAGCTTAAAGATAGCTACCTGTTCCTAGTTTTATATATGTTTTGCATTAATCTCAAAAGGAAAATCCATGTATCAGCCTGCTTGGTGGGTGGTGGAAATGCTTTATGTAATAGTTAATTTCAAGGATTTCTTTTCTGTAACAATAACAATTCATTGCTGAGGTGGTTTGGTTCATCAGTTGCTCTTATGCTTTTTGTCCATGAACTCTAAGTTTTTTCTGTGAAGGTTACGAAATTGCCTGTTGTTAATTGCAGAGTTTACGCATTGTGTATTACCACAGTACTATAGTAGTCTCATGGAATTTAAAATTTGAAAACTATGCTCTGACAGTGAGATAATTAGTTTTTTAGTAAAGGCATTGAGTGTAGGTATGCTAGGGAGTGCAGCTGCAAGCTGCGCTGTCTTGTATCATAAACAAATATACATCTGTTAATCTCTTGGACTGTATTTTTCCAGTTTTGGAAACTCGGAACACTTCTTTGGTATAAAAAATAACTGTTGCTAAAGATACAAATAGTTTTATTTACATAATTTCTCTCACTAAAGACGTGACATACTCGTGCGATGCACGAATGAACTGGTGGTAGGCAAGTGTGATAAACACAGCACCAAACACTAAGTTTCAAGTCAGTAACAAAGATTTTATAAGGTTTTTGTTACCAGAATTTTTCATCAATAATTATTATTACTACTTCATCAGTTCATTCTCCTTCTCTCTTTTGACATTTTGAACTGCTGTATTTTTTCTAAGGACGAGAAACTTCAAAATGTCTTGGGACACTTCCAGAAAGATTTTGAAGGCGGGGTTTCTGCAGAGAATCTGGGTAAGTAGAAACTCAGCAGAACCTTGATTCTTCTGAACTCAACCAGAGATAATTAGGAGTTACTTTCTCTGAAATTGATGTTGGGGATTTAACTTATTGCAACAGGAGCAAAATTTGGTGGGTATGGTTCTTTCTTACCCACCTATCAGCGCTCTCCTGCTTGGCCTCATCCAAAGACTCCACCAAAAGTTCATAATTACAATATGACTAGATCTCCTCACAATATTCTGGTTGAGGTATGATCTATTTTATCAGTATGGTTGTTTCCTTTTTCTAATAATTAGTCAGATGAAACTTGACCTTCTATGATTTGTAATTTTGGTTTTACGTCAGCATTTTATGTAACATTATTACACAGGGTGGCCAAGGTACTACTCGAGTTCCTTCAACTGCACCCGAGTCAGTGGGACTTCAACCAAGTTCTACTAGTTCCTCATGGCTGCCCGGAGCCAAGGCACCATCCATGAACGATTCAGTCAACCAAGAAGTTTGTGTGCCTGCTACCCATACCGAGGCATTCACATCTAAGTATGAATTTGTGAACAAGAAACCTACTGACATGTCGGACCAGAAACCGCTGAAGGTCCGAATCAAAGTAGGTGCTGATAGCTTATCAACAAGGAAAAATGCTGCAATCTATAGCGGTCTTGGTCTTGATGTTTCACCATCATCATCATTGGATGACAGCCCGTCAGAAAGTGAAGGAATTTCTGGTGAACCTCAAGATGTTCCATTTGAGTCCCCCACTAGTATCCTTCAGGTGAATTGTCTCACTGCACAATTTAAAAAATAATAATTCTCCCTGCAATTTTGAATCTCCATTTTCTTTTTCACATTTAGTCTGAATAGATCAGGTGTTTTTATTTATTTTTTTATTTTTATGGTGTGTTGAACAGATTATGACATCCTTCCCTGTCCTGTTATCACCCTTACCTGATGATGTAATTCACTTAACTGAAAAGGAAACACGTGAGCAAGATAGTATTTCTGTATTTGTTCCTAAGGATGATGCGGAAAGTTCTGGTATGTTAGTCCATGATTCTAATTTTGTGAAGAATGAGAGAAAAGTGTCAGGAGGAAAGAAGATGATGATGGAGAAAAACAATTTAGAATTTAGGGTAGGCAATAATGAGGATGCCCATCAGGAAATTAGAGATCAATCAAAGAAGGGACCGAATATTGATGCATTGACTTGCGAAGAGCTTGTTTCAGAAACCTTGAAGCTTCCAATTTTGTCCAATTCACACACTACTGTTAATGACCCCATAAAGGGTATGGGTAGGCCATTTGATATATTAAGGGAAGCCAAGAAAGGCGTGGTGAGGGAGAAAGCCTTCTCAGATGAGGCACAAAAGACACAAGTGGAACCTACATTTATGGAAGAGGTTAGATTTGTTGAGAAAGCAAAAAGTGGCACAGGTGGAAAGGCTCAAGATAAAGACACCAGTTTTTCTGATGACCCAGTTTGTACAGTGAAAGACAAGCAGCATGAAGGAGAGAAAACTTGTGAGACAGTAATGGATGAATCCAATGTTTCGAAGGGGAGGAGAGTTCCAAATGCTGAAGTCACGGAGGCTCCCAAGAAGAGTTATCAGAAAGCTACTTCCTGTGAACAAGATAACATGACATTACCTGTTGTCAAGGAGCATTCATTTCCAGGCAGAAAAAAGAAGTTAAAGGGAAGTCACATTCATGGCACTGTTGCTGAAGAGGTGCAGAGTGAAAGCTTAAAGCTTGGCAGTTCTATGGTGTCTAAAACAAAGAAGAGCTGTGATGTTGATAGCTATATATCGAAAAATGATACTGGTAACGTAAAAGTACAAAAGGATCACGGGAAGGCCAGAGATAGATACAGAGATTTCTTTGGGGAATTAGAAGAAGAGGGGGACAGGATGGAGTCATCAGAAATGCCTTACGAAGATAATGTGAAGGACTCTGAGGTGATTGAGAAGAGCACATCTGCTTTGAATGGTGAATTAAGGGAGAGATCAAGTGGTAAGAAGCTTGACAAGCCATCAACATCCCACTTGTATCCTAAAACCGCTACAAATGTAGCCGGCTGCACTGGAAATGGGTCTGTTGCTGATGCAGATAATGGAAAAGGGGTACCTATAACTATGGCTCCTGTCATGGTTGAAGATAAATGGGTACAATGTGACAAGTGTCAGAGATGGCGTCTACTTCCTCTTGGTACAAATACTGATGACTGGCCTGAGAAGTGGTTGTGTAGCATGCTTTATTGGCTGTAAGTTCTAATTGAGTGGTATTTTATTATTATATGTTTCTAACTATACACTAACAGGTTATCATCAAACTTGAAATATCTACCTAAACATACTTATGACCATGATGGTTAAGACATTGTTTAATAATTCTAAATATAAATAAATAAAAAAGGAGAAAAAAGAGTACATGACAGGTTCTAGTTTCAATGTCTAAGTGTAGAAAGTGGTACATTGGTTGTAGACTTCCTCTTTCTCTCTCTCTCTGAAGCTTGGTTTCTTTATAATTTTTTTAGGCCCAAAATGAATCGGTGTAGTGTTAGTGAGGATGAAACCACAAAAGCTCTTATTGCATTATACCAAGCTCCTGCCCCTGAAAGTCAAATTAATCTGCAAAGTATCACTGGAAGTGTTATAACAGAAGGATCCTTATCTACTGTCCAGCACCCTGACCAATACCTCCAAAACTATAGTTTGCATCCGATGGCTAGTGGAAAGAAAAAACTGGGTAAGGAAGCTTCAAATTCAACATATAAAGACGGCTCCATGCAGTTGTCACATTCATCAAAGAAAAACTTGCAGTTGTCACTGAAAAGTAGAAGCTTATATGATGTGAACGGATCCCCTCTTCTGAGTGACCCCGATGTTCAGCAGCTGAAGAAGTCAAGTGATTTAGCCAGGGAGAAACACAAAAGTAAGCAGAAAGTACTAGACATCCACTCTGATAGAGGTATTTATATGAAGCCAATATTTTGTGTCTTATGAAATCCCATACTTCCTATTATCTAATTTCCTGATAGTTGCTCTTCCTGTTAAACCTCTTTTCCTACAAATATCTAATTTGTTTTATTGAGAAACATGGCCACAGGTGATACCAAGAATTTGAAGGTGAAAAACCGAAGGGACCCTGATCAAGTTTGTTCAGGAGCTGCCAAGAAAAGTAAGGCCGAAGGGGTGAAATTTACTGATGGAGACTGGACAATGGACCAGGGTGCGGCTGCTAGGAACACGAGTCACAGATCAAGTAGAAGTTTGCCAACTACTTCAGCTGGCAAGGACTGGCCAAAGTATAAAGACCACTCTTCTACTAAAGACTCCATATATGATGCAAAAGACAAACTACAACTCTCTGTTAAAAATGCAAAAGATAAAGGTCGGAAATCATTAGATGGATTCCTGGATAAGGATAAAACTGATGTTAGAGATAGTGGGAAAAAGAGGCCTTTGAAGGAATATCAGGTTACTCAAACTAATTTGGGGTCCCTCCATAGCACAGGTTATCTTCTACACGAGAGCAGGGATTCTGTGAAAGAAGAATTCAGTGAAAATGAAGGCAGGAAGGAGAAGAAGGCAAGATTATCCAAGTCTGATGGTAAAGAATCTAGTAAAAGTAAAGGCAGCGGTAGGACAGACAAAAAAAGTAGCCATACAAAGAACCAGAAACCCTGGCAAGATGTAGGGAGCAGTCTGTCTCAACGAAGTTTGGATGGTAACAATTGTTTGAAAAGGGACTTGGAATCTGTACAGGCTTCTGTCACTGCCACTTCCAGTTCTTCTAAGGTTTCTGGGTCACATAGAACCAAAGCTAGCTTCCAGGAGGTGAAAGGCTCACCAGTAGAATCGGTTTCTTCATCACCTATGAGAATTTCAAATCCAGATAAGTTTACAGTATCAAAGAGGGAGCTCATAGGGAAAGACGATTCTCATGATGCCAGATTATATGCGATAGGTAGTCCAAGAAGATGCTCAGATGATGAAGATGATGGTGGTAGTGATCGATCTGGGACAGCTAAGAAAGACAAAAGTTTTGCCATGACTCATCACAGGTCCCATGAGTCTTCCATGCTTGATATTGAAGACAGGGAGAATGACCATATATCAGATACTAAACCAAATGCAAAATTTCTGCCTTCTCCTGTTATGAAAACCATCCACTTTACAGATCATGTTGTGGACAATGTAGGCCAAAATACTATATGTCCCAGTAAACCACAGGTTTTAGATCAATGTCGAAGCGAAGAGAGACTAGATGATAGCAAGAGTTATGCTAATGGGTCTCATCCAAGGAAGTCTGCAAAAGGATCCTCTTCACGATTGAAGGACAAGGATCGAAGTTTTAAATCTGAATATAAGGTTAAAAATTCTAGTTCTCTTAATCAACTGCAAGACCGATCTCCATCCTTTGAGGCAAAACATGGGGATGGTAAAACTAAGTTGCAAGAGAATTTGGGGGTCAAGTCTGATGGAACTGAGAACAAAAATGTTGGTAAGAAGAAAGATTCTGAATGGAAGTTGTCAAATGAGAGTAGTAAAAGAGAAAGGCTAAGTGGTGAAGGGTATAACTGTCAAGATGCTACTGCAGTTTTGGTCGGCAAACATGACTCAAAGTCTATAAGTCAGAATTTGTTGCTGGACTGTGATGATGAAAGATCTTCGAAGAGAGAAAGCACTGATCAAGGCCAGAAAGTATTTGATAGAGAGAAGCCTCTGCCTTTACCACCTGCTGGAGGAGCTCAAAATGAGACATTTGGCCGTTGCCCACGACCAGCTTCTGGTTCCCTCAAAGGAAATGGAGTTGAGGAAGGTGATGCTTCTAAAGTTGATGATACTACAAAGCTGCTAAAAAGGCAAATCCGAAAGACTGATCATCAGAATGGAACTCAGGATGTTAGTTCAAGAAATCCCACACCTAATGGGCATAGGTCTAAGGATCTCGATGCCCCTAGTCCAGCGAGAAGGGATTCTTCCAGCCATGCTGCTAACAATGATTTGAAAGAAGCTAAAGATCTAAAGCATCTGGCAGACCGTCTTAAGGTTTTCCAGATATATAGTTATCTTCTTGACTTGATTTTTTGCTCTTATTCTGGCTTGATTTTAGAATTTTGGGTCTACTGTGCAGCATTCAGGATCAACTCTTGAGAGTATTGGGCTTTACTTTGAGGCATCCCTCAAGTTTCTTCGTGGAGCCTCGTTATTAGAATCTATCAACAGTGAGAATGCTCAGTCAAAGCATATATATAGTAGCACAGCAAATTTGTGCGAGTAAGTTGAAATATTGTCTTTTTGATTATGCATTAACTCCTTTTAGAAACTACAGTAACCTCCATTGTATTAAATTTTTGTATGAATCTTTCCTCCTTTAATTGTAACTTTAACAGAGTATTAAGGTTATTGGGCACAAAATATATGAAATGCACGTCCAAATGTCTGTCTGCTACTCTTAACCTGTTCAAAGATTTATCAAGAAGGTTGAATTGAGTTCCAGATGAATGCTTAACAATTTTTCTTCTGAGTCCTTACACAACCATCTTTACATTTGTAGCATGCAAGTTGGAAAAAGGTTTGTTAAAAATGTCAAAATACTGAATTCATTGTAGATACAATGCTAAGTGTAGTGCCTAGATTTAAATTTTACAGTGAGAGGTTGTGACATTCTAAGCTGAAGCTAAAACTATGTTGATAATTAGCTTATGTTCTTTACAGTTCCAGATAATAACTTTTTAAGAGGTTTGTGTGGCGATCTTGCCTTGAACAAAAGCATGTATTGCTTTCATGCCTTTATGTGATGTTGCATTTTTACGAACCAGCGTTTTAGGGTTCTATCTGAAATTTTAAGTAGCACCTTGGCTTGTAATGCTGGTTGATTTCTGTTGACTATGTACTTATGTTTGTAGCTTATTGGTTTTGAGTTTGAAATCAGGAATTATCTGGTGCTTTGGTATCTTTACTGAAGAGATTTTCTTAACCTCAGCCCAAAAATAAAGCCAAGTATATCCTTTTGTTGATTTTTATTTTCTCATTTCTATCAGGATTATAGATCTTAGCCTCTGATGTAACAGTCTGTTTGTGCTGACTGTCTTATTGATATCCTTTCCTATTGGCCCTTGTTTGTGGATTATTTGATGTCATATATTTGAGCTTTTACGCTTAATATTTGAAGTTTTCTTAGTCCAATCTATTCATGATAAATTCCATGTAATAGGTTTTGTGCCCGAGAATATGAAAAATTAAAAGACATGGCTGCAGCTGCTCTGGCCTACAAATGCATGGAGGTGGCATACATGAGGGTAATTTATTCCTCACATACAAATGCAAGCAGAGATCGACAAGAGTTGCAGAAAGCTCTGCAAATGATTCCTCCTGGTAATGAACTTAGTGATCTAGATATTGATTTAGCTCGTTGCCTCAATAGGACTGCTGCTCCTCATTTCATCAAGCATTAATATGATACATTGACGACTTCCTCTTGTACTTACAAGTATTTGGATATGAATGTGCTTAGTAGCCTTGGTACCTCCCTCTCCCTCAAAAAAGGGAGAAAAGAAAAAAGAAAATCATGGAAAAGAAAGTTAGTTTCAGCTTCCAATGAACCTTGGTACTTTCATTAATAAAGCCTTGAAATATCAGTCACCCTGTTCTGAAAAAGTATCACGCTGAACATATTTATTAATAACTTATCCAAATGTAATTGCATTTCAGAGAAATGTGACAGAAAGTATGTGCACTAATCTGTAATCGATGCAGACATGTGATGATAATATATAAGGATACATGTGATTCTTTTCCAAAGAATTTAGTTTGTGTATTTGGGGCGCTTTCACTACATGAAATATGCACTAGTTTATTGAAGATTCTAATTTTTCCGTTGTTTCCAAAGAAAGATTATTGGTTATGTGGTTCTTTTTTTTATTAATAATCATTCATCTAAAGCCTAAAGGTGAGAAACGTTGCAAGACATGTGCATCTGTATAACTTACACAACGAAAAAGAAAGAGAGAAAGTCTATATATTGATAATAAGACATAAAACCATTCTTCCTTTCCCATTAAAGGCACTTGACAAGCTGCTAGCCATTGGCCTAATGTTGGTATTGACTAATTAACATTATATGCAATGGGTATTATGTGATTTGAAGTTTCTCCGAAATAACAATACTTCCTCTTTGCTGGGAGGAAGGTTTCATATATTGGATATCCTTCTTTCTCCTCCAAATAATTGAATCCCTTTCTCATCATTACAATGCATTCCACTACAATGCATTTGGTATCAGTAGGTTATTATGCATTGGGTGTTATGCAAGGAGATTGCAAGAATTAAGATATATTCAATACCAATATAAACTTTGGGAGACCTGATTGACAGACCAGTGGCCTTTTTAGCATATTGGTGGAACTCCTCTATTTATATGGTCGAGATTTGGGATTTAAATCACAAAATCCGTGTGATTTGGGTAATCATATTACTTGATAGAAAAGACATACATTTGTACATAATGATAGGAGGGGTGATAGTGATACCACCATACAGCCTGATGATACCAATCTTCCTTTTGCCTGTGACTTTTGGGTCTAAATCTAATTGTGCCTTCTTATATCAAGAACAGCTGCGGAGAGAGATCACTGGTTCAAAACATGAATTTTTTGTCTCTTTCATGATTTAGTCCATTACATTCCTTTTTCTTCTGTTTGACCTTTCTAAATGATTGTGAGGATGTGATGGTATTGAGAAACAAAAGTGCAAGAACTGACATTGTTTACTGATATTCTTGTTACATGTTTGTCAGGTGAATCTCCTTCATCATCTGCCTCTGATGTTGATAATGTTAACAACTGTACCATAGTAGACAAGGTTGCTTTACGCAAGGGAGTAAGTTCTCCTCATGTTGCCGGGATGCACATTGCTCCACGAAACCGTCCCCACTTCGAACAGTTGCTCAGTTTTGTAAGTGTTTTACATTATACAAGTACAAGTACATTTCCCCCCTCCCAAAAAAAAATGATAGGTAAAATGTGCTTGAAAAATTTCACTCAAAAGATACATATTTGATTGGATAATCTGCGATCCGTCAAGATCATGAGAATTAGGCCCAAGAAACACAAGATGGGTTATGAAGAATATAATCTATATTCAGGAGACACAGTACATCTTTTCCTGTAAAATTACCCTGGTGAAAAAGCATCCTATTTTGTGTGTGCTTATTCCCTTGTGTCATCCAGTGATTTATCTTATTGGCAATACTGTTTGTTTTGATGCACATAAATTTGATTTATTATGATTCTTCCCCAAAGTCCAGGCTACATGTCTAATGTCTTGCTGACTAATTTTGTTACTTCTTTGCTATGTCTTTATATGGATTGAAAAAGTATTAGCTGAACTATATGTAATAATTGCAGGCTCAGGATATAAATCTTGCCATGGAAGCCTCAAGAAAGTCACAGATTGCTTTTGCTGCTGCTAATGCGAGCTCAGTTGAGACCAAGCATACCGAGGGTATCCGTTCAATCAAAAGAGCCCTTGATTTTAGTTTTCAAGATGTAGAGGGATTACTTCGTTTGGTACGGCTTGCAATGGAGGCAATTAACCGTTAAGAGTGCAAGCTAGTCTATAGACAACTTCTGCCTGGGATCTCTTGGTGTATCCTTGTGTACAGAGATGAATAGAAGCTGAACTGGATACTCTGCTCATCGCAAGATAATTTGAGTAACTCTGTTGCTACCTGTGCTTTCTGGAAATACATGGTGAAATGGTATTTTTTCACGAGAATACAGCTACTTCTGATATGTGCAAGGATTAACTTTATTGCCATGTCACTGAAATTGGTCTTCAGGAAATTCAGCTCATCAAGAATCAAAGCTTCTGCAGAAGAGCCTGAGCTTTTTCTGCTAGGTGGATTAGTGGTCCATCAGCATTCTGATTGAAGATATAATAGATGGATATGGATAGAAAACTGATTCAGTGGATATAGTAACTGCACAGCTATTGGTGTTATTTCATCTTGAGGAATCTTCTATTTCTCTTGTAATTTTGTAATTCAGTAACTACTTGGAGAAATTTTGAACAAAGGGACCTGCCGTTCTGTGTAATAATTTTGTTTTCTTCCTTATACTGGTGGAGACTGCACTATCTTGGTTCAGGCACTGTCAAGAAGGCAAGCAAGCGCTTGACTAAAGTAAGCCATTCTCATTATGTATTGCTGATAAATATATATATATATATATATATATGAATACATCTATAATTTTTTGATTGGAGCCATTTTCTTCTGATTTTAATAATTGTGTCTATTTTCAGGTTGTCTTCTCCAATTTCTCTGATAATGGTTGGGATAATTGTCTTTCTGTTGTTGATATAAAATTAGCGAGAAGCAAGAAAAGAAGTATAGCAGTAAACATGGTTGTATATGTTGCTACTTGCTACCATTGTTCTGGTACCTAGAAGGTACAAAGTACTCCTTAACTATTGGGAAAAGCTGAACAACTTTAAGTCAGGGCATATCTAACTCTTTATCTCTCTTTTTTGTTGAAGAAATGACAGGGATATGTAAATATACAAATCATAGTATCAAATATACAAAAGTAACAGCAGCCGTGGTTTGTTTTTTTGAAAGAATGCTATACCACCAGCTAGCTTTTGTGCAAAATAACAGGTACCTCGCATTTTTCCATTTAATTCCTTTCTGATTGTGTGATACTCTGCTTAGTTAAAAGAGTTGCCTCTGTGAAGATGTTTGATTTGACTTTTCATTCTCCATTATCTGAATATTTGTAGACTAAACTCTTTGAAATTTGACATTTAAGAAACACCTAATAACCTGCTACTCTGAAAGGTTTACAAAGTGGTTTATGTTGTAATGGAGTACCTCAAAATTGAGGAATGAGGGATGCTTTCCATGCTAAATTCATGGCCATCACAAAGCAGTGTTTTGTGAGTCATTTGACCTGCCCTTGCCCAAGGTACTGTTTCTTGTTAGATTAGGTCCATGGTCAAGATACTGCATCTTAATTAGTCAGCTTACTGGTTGCTTGTTAAAATTGTGGTTCCGGGGTGCGCGTGGCAACATATGCTTGGCCTGCACTAGTAGTTACCATCTTGTGAGTTTGATCATAGATTCTTTGCTTGCAGGTTGATACTGGCTTTAGAAAGTTACAGTTGCATCAGAGCTGGCTAATGCAATAACTGGTCTTGGGTGTAGATTATTTGATAATAATGGGTCGTGGATTATATATATTTATAGATAGGTAAAGGTTAGGTTACATTGTAAATTCTGACCAAAAATAATATTTTTGACCGTCACCACATTTTTGCTTGACTTTTTTTTTCTTTCCTTGTGTATGGTAGCACCTAATTCCTTTCTAATAATGACTGGAATAGAGGTTTTTAATCTTATTGAATGACTGAAATAAAGGTTTTTCTTTGTAGTGTAATTACAAGGGCATGTCTCTTGATACTGTGTACTTGTAGTAATCTGATTGTTCTTGATGGTAGGCCAATAGCATCAATAGTTCACATAAGCATTGCAAATTAGCCCTTTGAAATAACCACTCTCTGGCGATCTGTAATATACTCACATCTGAGTCCAAGTTCATGACATGTTTCTGGTTTTGTTCAAGAGTGATACCATTGAGACCAACCTCTATTAATTTTTATTACAATCAAAAGTAAAGATGGTTCATGATTTTGTTTTAAAAGTGACATGTCATATAAAATTTATGGTTATTTCCCCATGCTTCCTTGGATGGCTAGTACTGTTGCCAGTGCTTTCAACAATTAATGGCTGGGGATCATGATATTCTCTGGAAACTAAACACTGATGAGAGGAACTGTAAGTGTAGAACACGTTCTAGTTCCAAAGAAGTTGACTGGATTTGTTTAAACATTTCCAAATCATGCTGTTGAAGCATCAGCTTGTTCGTCTACTTTTTGAGAAGCTGTATTGAATATTATTCTGAGTTTCGTAGTTTATGTTTTTAGTTTCGTATGACCTTTGTACCTACTACTACAATTTGTTTTGAGGTAGTTTCGTTGGGGGCATAAAAATAATGAAAATATGTAAGTATCCAGTATCTAGTATGATTAATTTAACATATAAAATGTTCATAAATAAATATCAATCTAAAATCACATACAAATTAATTGAGAAAATTAATCGTAACATATAAAAACTTGTAAAAATCTTGTAATACATATATAAATAATTTAAAATATATATTTAATTAAATATGTTTAAAGGTTTAAAATAAGTTTGGTAACACAACATAAATTATAGCTTTTGTGAATTTATCTAATCTAATAGTATAATTGATAAATAATTCTTTGTTCATAACTTATTTATTCATAATCAAATATAAATATGTAAAAGAATTATTAAATTAAAGAAAATCTAAACTAATAGTTTAATGTTGTTTTCTTTAGTACATTAGAAAAAGACTTAGAAATAGAGATGCAAACGATTCGAGCTCGAGTTGAGTTTTGTCAAAGTTCGGCTCGACTCGTCAATTTTTAATAGAACTCAAGCTCAGTTCGTGTACATTAAAAGCTCGCTAGCCCAAGCTCGCTAAAGGTTCATTATGGATTATGAAGGCTAGGACTCGGCTAGTGAACTCATTTATGAGCTCATTTTCTAAGATTAGGAAAAATATAATATGAATGAAGTTAAAGATATTTAAACCCCAGATATGGAGAATATAAAATATGTTGTCACTAAACTAGACATGTTATTGTGTTAGAATTTTAAACAAATATATTTATTTTATATATAAATAAATAAATAGAATTATTTTAAAAGAGCTATGCTCACGAACTTTTAAGCAAAATTTTACAAAATTCAAGCTCGACTCGTTTAGAAAACGAACTGAGTTCGAACGAGCCCTTATAAAGCTTGTTCATGAGCTGTTCATGAACAACTCGGATCATTTACACCCCTACTTAGAAATAATTAATTTTAACAACATATTTCTAATTTGCAAGTTTTTTTTAGAGTAATTCGCTAATTTGTTAGTTAATAACGGATGGAGTTTCTGTTGCCAAGTGTTTTGCCAAATCTAGCCCAAGGCTTTAAAGAATGGTAAAAAAAAAACCAATGAAACCTGTTCAAGTTAAATGAAATGGTGTGCTTTCGTCTTCTTTATAGGGCACGCAACACAGATGAAAAACAGGAGGCTGGAAGAGTAAATCAAATCTACAGCACGTCACGTACCCAAGATTTTAATAAAATTCAACCAAAATCATTTAGTCGATTTGGTGTTGGTGTGAAATCCGCCATGTTTCGCTCCCACATGCCGACAAATTTTTTATTATAAGTTAGATAAAAAATTTAGAATAGCCTTCCAAAATCTATTCTTTTCCCATATTTAGAGAAGAAAAAGAAAAGCAGAACATACAATCAAGTCCAATGTGGGATTTTACACCACATAATTTCTTCGAAAAAATAGTCAATATATAAGCGATCCAAAATAAAAGAACTTGCAAGTTGCAAGCAAGTTGCAAAAAGGTTAAACGTGCAACAAAAAATAATTCTTGCTCCTGAAATCAACGAACATATACTTCAACTACACATCATTTACAGCAATTTGAAAACTCTACTACGGGACTAATCTATTTAAACTCATCGTCCCAATCCACATGCAGGCCTCAAACAACTATACAACAGCAGCTACAATCATGCCAAATACCTGAACATGTTTGGATTTTCTTTGTCTCTCTCCAGATAGTCACGGGTTATGAGATCTTCAATACGCTTCTTGATTGCTTTGATATCAGGCTACCAATTCCAATTCAACAATAACGAATTAGTACCTATACTTTTGGAAGCTAAACATGTAACAACCTAGATATCAATGAGACAACAAGCACTTAAAACCTTCCAGAAGGAAGACAAAACATATTATTACCTTAAACATGCGTCCCAACTGCTCAACACATTCCAAAACTAATTGTTGATGACCCAGAACTTTACGACTCTTCATTATGCGAACAATTGCAGCATCAATAGCATACCTCCTGTCTTTGTCAACATCTTCAATTACCTTCCTCCTCTCATCCACTGGTGGGAGAGGGATCTGTTAAGGTAACAATGAAATAAATTATCAGCTTCATCTAATACAAAGAAGAGATTTCTTTAGCCAGATAATGTTTGGCAATGAATATCTCATACCTTGATCCTCCTCATTCTGTCAGTGAATTTGGAGTTGAACTCAAAGCTGTCATTTTGAGAGATAGTTTTCGTGTTTGGCTCCTTAGTAAGTATTTTATATTTTGCACAGGACAATGAATGAAGTAGCCTAACCAAGTCTTCATGGGTCAAGTTCAGTTGAGTCATAATCTCTTGGTAGCTCAATTTATCAGCAGTATTAAATAGCAGTAGTGCAGCAGCCTGTAGAATATAGGCAAGAAATTTAAGAACTCAAAAGCAAATTCACAGAAGTATCTGAATAAAACATGGGAAACAAAATAAAAGTTTATGTAAATCATCACCTGATAGGTGGACACAATCAATTCAATAGTTTTTGGCTCAAACTTGCCATTGATGTTGCAAGTTCCCAATGAGTAAATCCATGTAAGCTTTCTGTGTTTTGTCTTGGTTTCATAAAAGCCCTTGAAAACTTCCACACACTTGACCTGAAACAGAACAAAAACAATAATAATTTGGAGGTCATGATATAAGAAAACAGAAATGTCTTCTGCCTCACAAAGATGATTATAGCAAATTAGACTTCAGATGCTTCCTACTCTTAGAAGAAAGAAATTACCATCTCAGCGGGAAGGTTGAGATCAAATGACTTATAACTTGGCCAAAACCCAGTAGTAAGAACAGTGACTGTCAAGTCCATCCCGGGGTTTGCATCTGGGTTACTGCAAAGATATTCCTCAAAGTTGGTCTGATTATCCCGAGCCAATGTCAAATCTGTGACCTGAGAAACAGTGAAAGATGCTCGGTGAAACCACATTAGGACACAATAGAAAAAATTAAGCTTAACTACTGTTTTAGTCCTTTAGGATTGTCCAGTTTTTAATTTAGTCCTCCAAGAATATAAAGTAATTCCACATAATCTGATGATAAAATAACCAAAAAAGTTTTGCAAAATATAAAAACAAGTTATATATGTTATTATCTTTATGTCAAGTGTGGTTATATCGTTAATTTATAACATGTAACAGAAAAATTGAACTTGATTGAGAAATTTTGAATCTTGGAGGATAAAATTGACCGAAAAAAATTATTAGAGGACCAAATTGAAAACTGATATAATCCTAAAGACCAAAACAGTAGATAAACCAAAAAATTAATACAAGATACACAGCCCAACAATGAAGGCGAACTCACCATCCCCTCCATCTTTGATGTAAACTGTCCACCACACTGCTGCTTCAGCTTTGTCAAAATACTCTTTTCATGGTCCTCGTTAGCACTCCGGTCAAAAAGTAATCGTCTAGCAAGCTTTTTCCTGCAACAGGAGAAACAACATAAAATACATCAAGGAAACATGTAAAGTAAGTTTTCCAAGCTGTAATTCAGAATTGCAAACATATTCATAGCAAAGGTTTAAACCTGTAGAATTCTGCATAAAGGTCTTTATCACTAATATATGCAAGCAGCTTAACCACCTGTTGAGATTAGTACAAAAGTTAATATCAAGACCAGCTGCAGGGTTACAAAATTGGATGCAAAACCTACTGGGCTACCTTCTCTAGCATATCTTCTATAGCCTCATCACTCAACTTCTCACTTCCACCCTTCTTAAGGATATTGTCACAGAATGTAGCTAGGAGTTCTGCACTTGAACTGCCCGCGACAGTCTTGTTGCAAAATACCTCAAAAGCTTCTTTTAAGGCCTAATAAACAACCAAAAATTAGAACATAATGTGGCTGACAGGGCATGAAATAAAATGACCTTTCAACTCAACAAACCTTGTGGAACAGTGTATGGTTCGTAAAACAATCATTCACGTATGCCATATACTTGTCATGCAGCTCAATGATTTTTCTGACAAGGACCTGAAGACCACAAAATCAAGTCAACCTTTGTCCTTTCCAACTATTACTAAATACAGTCAACTTTACAGGTTGGACAACTAACCTGTTCCTGCAAACCAGATCCATTTGCTGCCTGGAGAACCATAATTGTAAGACAATCAACAACCAATGATCAATGAATACACATAAGTATTACTGCATAAGTAAAAACTAATTGACAGGATCCTATATGAGCATAATTACAGCAAATTAATTTCAAGATACTGGAATTCTAGAAGCACACAGACTCAAAAATATTAAAAACTAATGCTACCATCCAATTCCAACAAACCACACACAATTCCATAGGCATCAACATAGCATTTTCAGGGAGAAAAGTCAAATCACATGAGTTAATGACAATATTTGACTTCCCAAGATACAAAAGCACACAGAGGACATACAGACATATAGTGCATAGACATAATTGGACAAATACATATATGAAAAATGCATTAAGTCACGCGACTAAATCTTTGCACCATAAGCTAATTCCAATGATGTTGTTAAGGGATTTACCTATCCTAGCACAAGCCTGCATCACGCCCTCACTAAAATAGCAGCTATAAAAGTTCACCAACCACATGGCAAAACAGTAATTAAACCAGTGCAAGTTCAGTTGGAAGTGCCAGGATGGAGAATGTATGAGAGCACTTTTTCCTACAAACTCAACTTATAAAAGGTAAAAAGCAATAGCATCAAACCTGGTTTGTAGCTTCGTCTGCCTGTTGGACCAAGGCTGTGCCCTCAGCAGTAATATGCTGAAACCAGAAAACCCCCAATTAGTATGAATGAATCAAATATCAAATATTATGAGAAAGACTTAGCTTGGTGCAGAATGTAAAGCAAACTCAAAAGCAACTGACCTGCTTGAATATATTAGCAACAGGTTCCAATCCCCTAGGTATTTTATGGTAAAGTCTATACATCCTAGAAAGATCTTCCACCTAATACAGACATGAATTAAGAAGAACACGAATTAAAGTAACATGCATGGCCAGCCGATCATGTCATCAAGTGTGACAATTGAGCAAAAGCAGAAAAAGAAAAAGAAGAAAATAAACAAAGCTAATACCATATCATCTCTAAGCAATGCACGACAACCAGAATGCTCCTTCTCAAGTAGTTGGGTTTCATAGACCACCAACAGTTCATTTTGCACTTTCTACAAAACAAGCATGAGTGCAGATTAAATAAACAGAATTCATAGAAATAAGCTGTACAGAACAATAGTTACTAAATGGATCAGCATTGTAATTAGTGAGAATTTGCTCCTCACTGTTTCCAGATTCACTTGGGACATAGACGAGTGAAAGTCCTCCAGTGTAAAACTGACCAAATTAGTGCAGTTGCATTAACTCATGAATATGAAGCTAATTTCAAATTACAAATTGGTGTATGCTGTTGTGTCACCAGGATGAGGTGCATATCCTTATATTGCATTGTAATATTCATGAACCATATGATGTTATGAAACAAATGTTCAATTAGTGAGGGAACAAAGAAATAGAAAATCCCAAATACCCCTAGGTAGCCCCAACAAAGATTTTAACTATTAGTCACTAACCTCTACCAATTTCTGCTCACTGCTCGAGTGCAAGTAATGAGACACTCTCTCCCTCTCCCTTTTCAAGCACTCCTCAGCCTACACAATTTGACAAAAGAAGGTCAGAGAAGTTCAAAAACAACTACACTATTTAAGGGGCAGTATCCACAAACTTGCCTTTAGCATATAATCAGGACAAGAGTCCTCCAGAATCCAGGTTGCTGCCTTACGAGAATAGTAAGCAGCACTATCTTCAAGCATGTGTACCTCAAAGTCCTGTTCATAACAATCCATCTGTCCCATCCCAATTTCAACAAATATATCAAGAACATTCTTCAACAATGCTCTGTCAATCTGCTCTCCTTCACGTTCTTTCTCAATCTGATATACAAACTTAGGTTATTTCAACATAATTCACTGCTAAAGGAAAATGGAAAAACTATTTGACGTGAAGCAATGAACTTACAAGAGCAATCACAGCAACTCTTGCATTGGCATTCACTACGTTGTAAACCTGTGAAATATAAAAATCAATAAGAAAAAGCAGCAGCAGCTGCGAGGGATAGGGAGACATGGCTTATGTTCAAGGTTGTAAGGTGGATTGAAACTAACCAATTCACGGAAGCAAGTAAGCCCAACTACATTTAGTGCAGGAAGCGACCGACGAGCAATAAAGTAACGATCAAGATAATGGAAGAAGCGTGAAAGCCACCTAACCATTACTTTGTGGTTTCCCCACCTTTTTACAAGCTCCCTCAACATAAATTCATCATGCTTCTCAGTCAAAGATGGCAATACCTAATTGGGGGAGAAAAGAAATAAAAGATGAAACAAAGAAGAATAGATGCAGACTTGCAGTAATATTTGAAAATACATGCATGCATGATACATCTTTGGTCTTCCAATAATTAATCCACATCTACACAATATAATAAATGAAAACATAATATAAAGCTCCGTAGAAACAGGAAGAACTAAAGGTCTTCAGAGTTGTCTTAACTAAATAAACAAATTACAACAACTCTAACTAGGCTTTTCAAAAGACTAGCAAGCTCTAACATAAGTATACTCATGTATTTCAGATGTGAGAGAAGATGTTGCTAACCATGGGATTATAGATCTTGACTAAATATCTAAAAGATACAAATACAAATAGAAGTCTAGAATATAATCCTTACTGTAGAGTTGATATATTCTTCAAATGCCTCCTTGTATTTGTCATAAAGCTGTTGAGAATAGTCATGTGGTGGCTTCTGAGTACACATATTGTAAATAGTTCTGTAATTATAATTAAGGAACGTACAGGGACATACGGGACCAAATAGTTCAATATTGGAAGAAAAGCGATAGAAAAAACAGGTTAGGAAACAATGAACCAACACAAAGCAAAATTCCAAAAAGGATACGTGTAAAGCATCATATACTCTTCTGAACTGAACTGCGGCTCTGGTAAACCTTCCAGAATCTTCTTCAGCTTTGTAATCCCTTTATGCATATAGTCCCATCCTTGATCCAAATCAATAGTCTTGCGCTCCATTTTCTGTTAATTAACAAATATCAGCTATCTCCAAACCATAACCCATTAACAATTCTTTCTGAAATTGTGCATTTTGAGTTTCTTATTTATCATTCTCAAGAATCAGACATGGAAGGTAACAAACGGTGATCGAAACCTTGTACTATAAGGAATTTCAGAATTGCTACCATAACAAACCGAGAACACAAAAAAAAAATTAATAATAATAAGAAGAAGAAGAAGAAAACATATCAAAACCCTAGCAGCGAAACATTATATAAACAAACTCAAAACAAGAATAGCGTATCAAACGTCCGAAACCTACAAAAAAATTCATACTACAGGTACCAATTGTTGAACAATGTATAAAAACATCGTTGAGAATTTTCGAAGAATAATACTGATATTGATTATAAAAATAACATAAGCCCAAATCCTAAAACCTAACAATCATATAAGAAAGACAAGAAAAGTGCACACTAACCCTAGCAGAGAAGAATCAATTTGAATCGACGAGATCTGGCTACAGCGGCGTTGAGATTTTGACAGAGAGATTGAGAGGACGAGGGAATGGCTTACAGTGTAGGAGGAGAGAGAGAGAGTATTTTTTCAAAAAAAAAAATTAAAATTAAAAATAATTCATTGGTAATTGATGATGAAGCCTTCTATTCTTTTTATTTATAGTGCAAACTCTTTCCATAGACGGTGTTGTCGACCGACCCAAATCGATGAACGGAAGCTCCGAACTCAAAAAATAGAAGCTCTTAATTTAATATATATATATATTTTTTTTTTTATGGATTCTTTCCATTTAATTTAATGTAGGATGTGTGTAAATTCATTGAATTAGAATTAATTAAAATTATAATATATGAGTTTGAACGACGTATAAAATTATAAACGAAATTGTATTTTAAGTATTTGATGGTGATTGTCATTATTTCTAATCATTTTTTATGATAGTTTTTGTTATTTTTTGTGTTTTCGAATATATTTGTCGTTGTTTTCAATTAATTCTGACGATAGTTATTGTAGTTAGAGATTGTCAATGTTGTTGGTCAAATATTATAACATGATATGCTGTCATAAATAAGTGATTGTCAATAATAGTATATATACAATAATTGTTAATTTTAGGTTCTACTCATAAGAATTAAAGATTTTGTTTTGTAGTTATTTTTCTATTATTAAATTTGAGTTCAAAATTTAATTTAATGTTAAAATACAAGTCAAACTGAAAAATTAGAATTGAACAGTCTAATATATAATTTTAATTTTAATTCATTATATCCAAACTAACCAATATAAAAATATGCTTAGAGTAACTCTACTAATCTTTTACTTTGCATGAATAATATTACTCGATGTGTAAGTAAATAGTCCGATATTATTCCATTTGATCATTAAAAAAATATTTAATACTAAGTAATTACTAATATATTATGTCATAATTTAATTAATAAATAATATTGTGTATTGCAATGATTGAGATGGGAAAGGGAGTTAATTTCTCTGAAATAAAATTGAACCATTTTTAAGTGTGTTATGGTTATGATTAACCGGTTAATATTCTTTTATCTTATCGGGGTTAGTTTGCTCTAAATAGTAATTAGTTTGAAAATATGAATGATAAAGGGCGATAGATTTGAGGATGAGTGGAATTTAAATAAATTTTAAGTTGAATATTTTTAGATGCACATATAAAAACATAGACAAGAAGAATCAACATAGTTAACTTTTAATAACTAATTATGATAATAATAACTTGTGTGTTTTTTGTATATATTAGCACGTGTATCTTACCTATTGTACGTGAATTGTGTTTATGGTATACATATTTTCAACCAAAATTGATTTACATATTAAAAAATTAGGTTAATTTTTGTTTACCCCATGTTAATGTAATTAAACAAATAAGTAAATCTAATTAAAAATTAAATTCATAATTTTTTTCTGTTCTTAAGATAAAAGAATAATTAATAAAATGAATATAGTTCTTAATATTTATTTAAATTCATAGTTATTAAAAAATTTTAATTTATGAATTTGAGAATAACTAGAAAAAAATAATAAAAAATGAATTGCAATCATATTAGCATTAAAATAAAAATGGTTACCCACAAAGTATGGTTCAAGTAAGGCAAACCTAAACTCAGCGGTTAAAGAACATCTGTAATGTTAGGGTTCAAGCCTGCAGGAAAATACTTGTGGAAGGAGCAGCCGCGAACCCCGAACGAGATTACGCTCACACCCAAAAATACTTGTGGAAAACTAAAATAAAAAGAAATAAGTTAGAAAAAAAAATTAGTAATATATTTGAAACACAAAATTTTAATACTATGAAATAATAACTAAAGATTAGTTTTTGTTAATGTAATTAAAATAAAATTCATAATCTAAATTTATAAATTCGTTCTCTTAATTCTCAAGATAGAAGAATAATTAAGGAAATAATTTTATAATAAAATTAAAATTATACTCTTAATATTTATTTTAATTCATAAATTTGAGAAAGATTAGAAAAATAAATTAATAGTAAAAAGAGTTATAATCCTTATTAGTATTCAAAAGGGATAAGAATTAGGAAAAAAAAGAAAGATCAATAGTATATTTTAGCACCATATTTTAAAATTATAAAATAATAACTAAAATGTATTTGTGTAATAGTAACATTTTATAAGAGTATTTATATAAATTAAAAATTTATGTCATTAAATTATTTTTACATGTAATATACATGTCTATACTTTTATATTATTATAAAAGCCATAAGACCCTTATAATCTATTACTATATAATATACATATTTTAAAATTATTTAAAAAAAACTTAATTAATGAAATCTATACAATAACTTAATAACTACTAAATAATAACCTCACTACTCTCCTACTATTTTTTTGATCAAATTAAATTAAAATATAATATATACAACACATACGTGCATGCCATTATTAAATAATATAATGAGGAGATGAGATAGTTCATAATGGAAGTGACTTATCCCATTTAATAAGATTGAGCTATAGATATTACTACTATAAAAATTAAAAATGATTACAAACTTAAAAGAGGAAATAAACTTAAATATGTATTTTTTTTTTTTCATTTTGCTACTTGCCAAAAATAAAATGAAAGTTTATAAACCGCATTGGATTTTCTTGCAGCTGTTTATTGAGATGAAAACAAGAAACTATTAGGTCTTTTTATTCTAGTTTTTCTTTTTCTTTTTATACATTCTTAACTTCTTTTCTAAACAAACCACTTTGGATTTCCCTTATAATTACACTTGTAATATTTACATCCGATTTTCTTATGGTTTTATATTTTGTTAACTAAGTCACTGTGTTTAAAAATTTTCAATTAGATTCACTGGCATTTGACTATTTTCATTGAGTTTGACTTATGCTTCTCTGTCAATTTATAACTTAAAATTATCTAAAAAATTGAGAGCAAGTAAACCAAAGAACACAAGTGGTGATGATTTTAACGTTTGGAACAAATGCTCCTATAAAAATATAAGAAATTTTACGGATCGAATGAATATTTTGATAGAAATATATACACGAGACGCAAAAAATTAATGATTGACTGCTCTATACTTTTATGAACGATATCCATTTTGTAATAGACTTATGAACTATTAAAGTAAAAAAACAATCTCATTATATAAGTTGTAATTATCAAATAGTCTCAATTAAATTTTATAAATTAATTTATAATATACTAAACTATTTTGTTATAAGTTTTTAATGTCTTTTCTATTTATTTTTTTAATCCAATTTTAATTGGTTTTATTTTATTATAATATATTATTATATATTCAATTAACCTATCATAAATTGGATTAATACAAATAGTTCAATTCTTAAAAGAAAGGGAAAGGGAAAGATATTAGAAAATTTATAGTATTGATAATTTAGTATTTTTTAAGTTAATTTTTTAGATTTAATAAATAATTTGAAAATTAATTAATTGTTTTATTATATATGATTGGAATAAGAAAGTTATGTGTTTAATTTAGTTGTTTATAGAAGTTATTTGTAAAATACGTGATAATTATGAGGTAAAGTGTAATTAACTCGTTTTAAACACGTGACTCACTTGAAAAATCAACGAAACCGCAGGGCCCTAAAGTGTAATTTATCCAAAAAGAAACAGAAGAGTAATTGGGCTTGGATACCCTGCTACAGCAGCCGGTTCTCTCTCCTGGTTTACTCTCTCTCGCTCTCTCTGTTTATCCTTTCTCTCTCCAAGGCTCAAATTTGTAATTACCAAACCCTAATCTCGAACCATACTGATACTCTTAGCTTGGGATTTGGATTTCTAAATGCGAGATCTTCCTTATCATTCTGCTACACATTACGCCGAAGAAGCTTCAATCTTCAAGGTCAATTATGGAGGTCTTGAAGGATGGTTTATCGGAGCTAGAAATTGGGACCTCTGTGGAGTCGTTCCAGAAGTTTGTGGATTCTCAAAGTGACCTCTTCCACAGTCAGATCGACCAGCTTCAGAAAATCGTCGTTAAGCAATGCAAACTCACGGGCGTCAATCCTCTCTCTCAAGAAATGGTGCGCTTTCTGAATCTCAATTCCCCTTCATAGAAAACAAGGGAAAGCAACCTGGTCTGATCCATGTGTATTGTGCACCTTCTACTCATTCCCATTTTACAATTGTGGTACAACGTAGTTAGTGATTGTCTGGAGGTATATATGGTATTAGAGTCTTGTGTTTGGTTTTAGCGGACGGGAAAACTGCAAGATCCTTTAGGGCATTGTAGTTTATCCCAACGTGTCTGCTGTTCTGTCAAAACTTCAATCTTTCTTATTTAAGTCAAGTTGCTTGCAATTTTTTTTTTCTTTTCTCTATGCTTGTTCTGAAATCGAATTTCAATTAGCTTTGTTTAAGGCTTTAGTTTAATGATCATATATTGAAAACTCAAACGATTTCTTTTTGTGGGTACCCCTGCAGGCTGCTGGCGCTCTGTCAATAAATATTGGTAAGTCCTGGCAACTGCAATCAGCTTTCTTTTCTATTTTTAATTTCTTTTACCTTGTGAGTTTGGGGCAGTTGATGTTTATTTCATTTGGTTGGTATCTCAATTCTCGATTTTTTTTTCCAGGAAAAAGACCCAGGGATTTACTAAACCCAAAGGCTGTAAAGTACATGCAATCAGTTTTCTCCATTAAAGATGCAATTAGCAAGAAAGAATCTCGTGAAATCAGTGCTTTATTTGGCGTTACACTGAAACAGGTCTAATTTTTTGCACTCTATTTCATCTTCTCCCCCTCTGTAGTTATTTTCAATTTTGTGGATAAGAGGTGTCAAAATTCAAAATTTTCTCCATAATTACGTAATCCTAGTTCAATTTGTTCATTAACATGTTGAGTCATTGCTTGCATGTTTTTATTCTGAATTGAAGGTTCGAGAGTTTTTTACAAGTCAACGTTCCAGAGTGAGGAGACTAGTTCGGTTGTCAAGTGAGAAGGCAATAAGATCCAATGCTTGTAAAGAACCCAATGATGGGATTCCAGCCAGCTCTGATCCTATGATACCAATCAATCCAGTTCCCTTGAACTCTGTTGTACCCAGCATAGAAGAACCACCATCTTGCTCAATGCAGGATGAAGCTCTATCCAACCTAGATGACTTAGATAAACAATTTGTTGATAATGTTTTCAGTTTAATGCGTAAAGAGGAAAGCTTTTCTGGGCAGGAGGAAATAATGGAGTGGATATTGCAGATACAAAATTCCTCAGTATTATGTTGGTACTTGGCTAATCACCTTGTGAGAGTACCAATATGTTGATTTGTTTCTTTTATGTTTCCTGATCCAGATAACCCGTTGTATACACCTGCAGGTTTTTAACCAAAGGTGGTGTTATGATTTTAGCAACGTGGTTAAGTCAAGCAGCAGTTGAAGAGCAAACAAATGTTCTTCTCCTTATCTTGAAGGTATAAATGGTTTTTAGTGGTTAATATACAGTTTCTGCATAGTTTTATTAAAACATTCCATCTGTTAATTGGTTTGTAGGTTCTTTGCCATTTGCCTCTTCATAAATCCCTTCCCGTCCATTTGTCAGCTATATTGCAAAGTGTTAACAGACTGCGTTTTTATAGGACATCAGGTGTGCTTTCTGCCGCATAGCTTTTATGAAATCTGATTATCTAAAATTCTCTGCATGATCCTCTCTCCAGGATGTTTGCTTGCTTCCCCTCCCCCTGCTTTGCATCCTGTTATGGAATAAATGTTTCCTTCAGTTGTATGGTGTTGTATATATTATATGAATAAAGACGACACTTGACAAGTTTGTGCTCACCTTTGAGGGTATTTTGTGGGAACAATGATGCATTTGACATGTCAGTGCTCTTAATCTCTTTCAATAACATGATTTCTTTATTTGCTCACCATTTTACTTAATATCTTTGGCAAAAAATAAGGTCCTTCATGGATATTAAGTAAAATGGTAAGCAACTGCAAAATCAACAGATATTTGCTTTTCCATTGTTGATTAAGTGATACATTGTTAAAGACGGCAAAATCTGGCAATGTGACTTGAAAAATTTAAATTCTAATTTGGGTAAAAAAAACATAATATTTTTTTTTTACTAATAAAAAAACATAATATTTTTTTTTACTAATAAAAAAAACATAATATTTTTTTTTTACTAATAAAAAAATCGAAAATACTTTGGAATTAAAGTTCAGTAGTAAAATAGAAGAATTGCCCAATTCTGTTAAGTAATGACTTGAAGATTCATGCATTCTATACCTTAATTCTTGTTAATCAGACTACTATATGAAGTATTTTAATCCTTGTAAGTCGTACATAATAAGTCAAATTGTAGTTGGTTTTCTCTTTAGGTTATAGAAGTCATATAATAATGGTAGTATGTGGGGGAATGATCTCAAAAACAATCTCCATTTTTTCCTATCATTCTTTTATAATGTGGGTGGAAGTCTATCCTGATTGAGGAAGGATGTTATCGAGATGCTAAAGTTGAGTGGAGGTCACAACACTTTAGATCTTGATTTATTTGATTCAAATCACCATTTTGATGTTCTCTTATGCATCATATGGATGAAGCAAATCTACTTGACAAAGATAGTAGTGTGACAGATAAATCTATATGTGGCTTAGTAATGTTAAATTGATGCACCTTGTTAATCATGTATCTCTGATTTGAAGATCAGACATTTCAAACAGGGCAAGGGTTTTGTTATCAAGATGGAGTAAATTATTGGCAAGGAACCAAGCAATCAAGAAACCCAATGGCATGAAACCTTCAAGTAATGCTCAGAATGAAATAAATCTTACCCAAAGGCAAGTCTCTATCTTTATATCCCAAGGTTGCAGGCTTTGTCAAATTTCTCATATTTTACATTCTATTCTTTTGCAGTATTAGTGAAATTATGGAAGCTGAATTGTGGCATCCAAATACTGATGTTCCTGTAAGTGTTTTATGAAATTATACATCTGATTGCATTGGGTTTTCAGTGTGCCATGTTTCTCATTGGTCCTTTCTTTCTTCTCAGGAAGACGTTCTTGGGCCCTCCTATGAAAATTCTGATGATTTTAGGTGTGTATGTGTGTGTAGATACCTATTATCATCAGTTTCCATATGCTTTTCTTGGATAATCTCTTTCTGCTCTGCTAACCTATATAGTTTCTACTATGTTTTGGCATTGCTTCTGGTGGTTGTGGAGATGTTGAGCTCTTTTTTTTTTTTTTGTTCAGGAAATTGGAAGGTCCACAAGCTGTGAAATTGTTGCCAGCGCCTTCAGATGACTCAAATAAGAAGCCCATCCTAGGTGTATCTTCATCCCGTATCCTTAGGATTGTTTGTTATCTCATATGTCTTGCTTTCATTTCTCCCTTTCCTTTTTTGGTGAAAACAATTTATGAGCATATTAAAGGACATATAATGTCAAATAAAACATTTCTGTTACAAAATGATTTTTCTCTGATGCTTTTGGTGAATCCAGTTTGTCCCTAAAGACATCTAGTCCCAATTCATTACTCAGGATCCAATATATGCATTTATGATATTGGCAGTAGCCAAAGGTCTAAGAATCTAGTAGAAGCTAGTAATATTTATAACAAGGATATTCTTAAATCAATATTTTATACTTTAGTAATGGTTTGGAGTGGAATGCAAATGAGTCAAACATAAGTTTTCCGGGCTCCACTACGCTTACTAAGCTTGCCAGCTGATTCAGTTACTTTTTTTTTTTTTTTTTTTTTTGGGGGGGGGGGGGGGGGGGGGGGGGCGGGGTTTGGTATGGTGCTTCTGCCCATGCACAATTATTGTTCTGCTTGTGCTCTCTAAAAGTAATCAAGTTTAAGTTTACAAGCCTTGGTCCATGGCCCCATATTTTATTGCGGTTGCTTTGAAATCTCCATTTTTAGGCCTGTAGATGTACTGTATTCAGGTGAGTTTCAAAGAAATGGGCATTGAATATGATCACAATAGGGTGATGCTGTTAGTGTTTCTGAGGAGAGAAGTACATCATGGAAACAACAAGAATTATGTTAGCGAATGAGATGGAGTTGGCAGGATTAGGCAATCACCATATTTGATGAGCTAATGCTGCTGTTAATGGACAAAATAGTTTGCAACACATTGCATAAAGTTTTGTGATTACTGAGTTCAAATTCTACAAACTCATTGATAACAAACACAACTAAATGGGACATGACATTGTTATCAATGAATCCAATACTAAAATAGCAATCCTAAGAAATCATTCAGATCTTGAGCGGCTTATGAGATTATCTAACTCAAGTCCCTTCTTTTGAATTTCTTATATTCAAATGCAACCCCCAAATTCCTAAGGAAAAGAGAATGCTAGATGTCATGTTTTAAATGGTAGCTGATCATGTTGAAGAACTAGTGATGAATCATGTTGCTGTCAATCCCATTCCCTTCGCCTGTCCTCTTAAAGGTTTCCAAATAAAATAGGAGACTTCAGCATTCCTTTTTACAGTTAATAATTAATCAGCAAAAATTCCTCGTCATCAAATAACCCATGCTCAAAGATGATATGCACAAATCAATCAGTGTTAATATCAAGTTTTTTTTCCTGCTTGAAATTATGACCTGATTCAGCTGATTCTGAATTGTTCTTTTTATATATCCGTTTTCCGCTAAATTGTTTGAACATGAAAAATTACAGCGTAACCTTATAAGCTGTTTTTTTTTTTTTTTTGATATTGAAAGTACATCCTATTGTTTTTCATGTTCCAAAAATTATATGCTCAAGAAACCACACCACTATTTTGCTCAAAATTTGTGTTCACACCATTGTTTTAGGTTTATGTCAAGTGAGTCCTTTAGAGTGTAGAAACATTAGGTGCCAGGTCATTTTCCTTAGCTGGTAACAGAAACCAGAGAACGCAGAAAAGTTCAGTTGGTGGAACAGCCAGGCCAAATGACAGTCAGCAAAAGCCCACAGACTACGAGAGCTGTGCCTGTGAATCAAAGCCGTCCTATGTCTGCTGATGATATCCAGAAAGCAAAAATGCGTGCTATGTTCATGCAGAGCAAGTATGGGAAATCTGGTTTGTCAAAAGAAAGTGCTGAAGCAAAGGCTGAAAACCTGCTTAAGCCTTCAAATAAGGCTAGCATTCCAGCTTCATCTAAAGTTTCTGTTCAGCCTAAGATTGAGGAAAATAAGAATTCAATGTTGCTTCCGTCTAAAATTTCTAATAGACAGGAGCCTTCTTTTGATTCAAATCTGGGAACAGATTCAAAGGAATCCCTATGGGAGAAGAGCAAGAGAGTCCAGATTCTATGGAAGACACCAGCAGGTACATTTGCTACTTCTTTGTTAATTATTTGCTAATAGTGTTTGAGTAAAACATCTTGTCAACAAAAGGGGAAAAAAAAAAAAAAAAAAGGAAGAAAGAAAAGACTTTTTAAAAGCTGTTTGTATTTTGAGCTCTAGAGACATACGTTATGTCTCCACAGTTTTTGAGCTCTTGAAAGACGTATCTGCAATTTTTGTTGGAGGATGATTCAGAAGCGAATCTGCACTGCTGATGCTAATTTTTCCTTGAGCGCTCCCCTTTCAAATTCTCAATAGTATTAGTAATGACCAAAAGTCTTTCTCTGTAAGTAACTTAGGTATATTGGACCGGTTGTGCTTGTACATACTATTTTGTTTTCCCTGTTAAGAAATTACCAAAAGAGAAGATTGTTCATTATTTGTACAACATGCCTCTTGAAATTTATACGATCACAATATTAGGATATTTTTGTTTCACAGTTTTAGGATCTCTCACTTTTCTTTGAAACTCTGGCCAATGGTTAGAATTGAATTGTCTGACTTGATGCTTTTTTTCTCATGGCAATCCTGCACAATGTACTAAAACTTGTTTATGCATTCAGATTCCCTAATAAATTAAGGGCAATAAGTAACAACCATAATTGAGGATTTACTTAATTGCTGCCTATGATTAAAATACATGGTAAAGATAAATGCATGGCAGATTAGATTTTAATCAACTAAGCCATATCCACCTTTCTTACAAGGAGCATTATGCACAAAACACAACAACCACTGGTATATGGCTTTCATGCAAAACGTGTAATATACACCACTGTTGGATGCCCTTCTGTGTTCCTGTAGACCTCTGCCACGGGTATTATCAGTAAATTGCTGATGGAATGATGGATGCGTATTACTGCATTTCAGCTGTAATGAAGCAAATTCAACTGGGATAGTGCATCGGCTTCAATAAAGTCATTACTGGGAGTTCTGAGTGATGTCTACTGGTGGCAAACATGTATGAAGTTGCTGAATGCTAAATAGAAGTGAAAGCACCACCCTTATTTTAAAATTTAAAGTTTGACTACATCACTCTCCTCCACCTCCGGAATGCAAATGATCAATGTAGTGTGTGGCTGAACATATGCCTGACTTAAGCCTGGTGCAAAATGGCCAAAAAAGATTCTTTCCAGTTTGCAACTTTGACCACAAATCTAATATGAAGTAGTAACAATAATTTATATTTGGTGTCAATCTTGGAGCATAGTAATCGAATGGGCTATGAGTGTGAAAATTAAGTGAATCATGAGTTTCTCTGCCATTGAAAATGCAACTGAATCTGGTGATCTGGTCCAGAATATGATGTACAAGTTATTTGCAATCATTGCCTGGTGTATGTGACTTGATTTCTCTTTCACAAGGTGCAGAACTCCAAACAGAGAGCGTTGACCTTGTTTCTTTTTTCTTATCTCAAAGGAAAATATTTTGTTGTTTCATTACTCTTCCCCTGAATCCTGAGGTCTTGATTATTAAAAGTTGGTAAATTATCAACTTTCAAAATTTTAATTAATCTGTTGGAGGCAAGTATCTGAACAATAGGTTTTGTCAACTGACCTGAGGGATTTATTATCCACTACCAAATAAATACTCGTTTTTTCCCCTCCTGAATTCCTTCATGGTATCTAGTATTGAATTCTCTCCAAGATTTTCCACTTGAATTCTGTGCACAGTAGGCGTGAAAGCATTGGATTATCATATGAGTTTTCTTTTGCTTTCCTTTTGCCGGTTCTTTTTAACTAGTTTTGGAGGATTCCTTTTAGTGTTCAGTAACATACTATGCAGATTTCAGTCTTTTGTTCCCTTTTTCCTTTCTGCAGAAATCAAACTTAACGACGTTTGGAGAGTTGGTGCTGGTGAACATAGCAAAGAGGTTGATGTCCAGAAGAACAGAAACTGCCGAGAGAAGGAAACAAGTTATCAGACAATCCAGGAAATACCATCTAACCCCAAGGAACCATGGGACCTTGAGATGGATTATGATGACACTTTAACCCCAGAAATTTCAATTGAACAATTACCAGATGCTGATGGTGCAGAAATGCTGGCTACCTCAAATCAAGGGGTGAAAGATGCTGTTCCATTGGCGGCTACTTCATCTCAAAATTGTGATGCCACTAGTACTGCTGAACCTGATTTAGAGTTGCTTGCTGTATTGCTCAAAAACCCAGAGTTGGTATTTGCCTTGACATCTGGAGAAGCTGGTAGTTTATCAACTGAGGACACTGTGAAGCTGCTTGACATGATTAAGAAGGGCAGTGTCAATTTAGCTGGAAATGTAAATGGGATAGGTGGAAAAGTGGAGAATGTGGAAGTTTCACTCCCATCCCCAACACCTCCTAGCGATTCTGGAACGGTGCGTGATTTGATTTCATACTTGTCACATATGGTATTGCCAATGCCTTGCAATAAAATGCCATGCGCAGTAACTTTTAGCATTAGTAGCATACTGGTTTATTTTATCTTAATTTTTTTGAAGGGGTGGGGAAGCCCAAGTTAAGGTCCAAATTAATTATATATTAAAAAATAAAAACCTTGTAGACATCCAATTTTTCGGATTTGCGTGGTTCACACTTCTTCTCCCTTACTTGAGGGCAAATGCTTGCATGTGGTTCTGGACCTGTAGGCCGAGGCCTGAAATCTCCATGGGAGGTATCTGACTAGGGTGGGGTATAAGAATTCTTTCTATCGTTGGGGGAAATCTCTGGCAAATGTCAATTTAGGGAAAGGTCCTCATGGGCCATGCAAATTTTCCTTTTATTGGCGTTGGGGTTCCATTGCAATCATGATTCGTTGATCTTTACAAGTAGATGCGTGTGCCCATTCATGGGGCCTGAATGCCCAAAAATTAGTTTATTGAATACCCGGCTTAGTTTGCATTTACTTTTTATGGAAATATTAATGATACACTACACTAATTGAACCATTTGTGAATTTCCAGAGTGGATGGAGAGAAGCTATGAAGAATCCATTTTCACGACAAAGTTCAATGCCAAACAGAGTTTCCCACAGCACCCCAGTAGTGGCTACTACCAACCTGGTGCTGCCTCAGATTCCAGCCACCAGCATTACACCACAGCAACAGCCCACAAATTTGGCCGTGCCACTATCTTCCCAGCCACTTGTAGCTGCAATTTCTCAATACTCATTGCCTCAAGAAACATCAATTGTTTCTGAAAACCGACCATCTGCTCTTCATTCAGTGCATCAGAGTCGCCTAACCAGTTCTCCAATAATACAAAATTCATCCTCAGATATTGTTTTAACCACGAAGAAGAACTTAATCGCCACCAATAATGGATTTTCACTTAACTCATTGGCTGTTGCTTCTACATTGCAGGTTGATAGCATGAATACCATAAACCCACTGCATAACTATGTTACTCTGAGGGAACCAGAAAGATTACCCAATTCATTACGGCAGACCTCTTTTTTGCCATCAGGCCCATCAGCAACATATGCAGCAACACAGCAACAAGCACATCCCCATGTATTGCAGCAGCCTCTTTTGGCCGAACCTTCACTTCTTCCTCCTGTATACGCCTCCCGCCCACAAACTGTAAAACTGGGCCCTACATCAGATTCTTGGAGAGCTAGACAGGGCTTTTCTTCAAACCATCATCCTCAACCTAATCAAATAAACTATAATGCATTAATTGGAGGACAAATGCAGACTGATCCTTCTTGGGAGAGAAGTGATTATGTGAGGAGAGGATATGAGTCATGGAGTCCTGAACATAGCCCAGTTAGAAATCCTGACTATACTTCGGTAAGAAATTTCCCAGAATCAAGAAACAACCCTGGAGAATATTACAGGCCTCCAAGGAACCAGAATTCTTCAGGGTACTGGGATCATAGTAGACAGGGATACAGGAAGTGGCATGATAGGAGACTTTGATTGATTGACCTAGTCTGATGTCTCTGACCTCATCCAGTTTTTCATGTATAGGAAAGATTTGTTAGTAGAGATATTTCACATTTTGGTATTGAGGAGGTGGAGGTATAAGTGGAAGTTGAAGGAGTTGCAGAATGAGTGTTGGGACAAGGACAGAGAATTAGTACCAAAACACTGTCAGACATGCTTACGGCTTAGTTTTTGTTATCGTCAATCAGTAAAAGCTTCAGAAATTTCAATGAATATTTCTCATGTTTCTCTTTGTTCTTCTCCCTCTTAATTCCTAGTCCATTTCCCCCTCTCTTTATCATGTTAAAAACCATGCAAAACTTGGGTGGACTTCATTTTTAAGTTCTTTTTTGGGTGGGGGTGGGTGGTGTTTGCTATCCAAATGTGATTGAGAATAGTATCACTTAATATTTGACTTGCTATGATTCATAGTCCACAGTTGCTCCTAGTGTTCGATTTTAGATTCACTGTCTTGCATAAATGCAAAAAAATACAAGGAGTTTATTTTTATTTTTTGCCCATAATTGTGCCCGAGTTATATATCTAAGATATTCATGAATAAAAATTTTCTCTCGTAAATGGAATACAATTAGTTATTTAGATTTTTTTTTAAAATAAAAAATATTCTCTGCTGGTTAAGGTTCAAATTTTACATCAACTTTACATTGAACAAGACAATCTTTTGGAAACCAAAAAAAAAGACAATCTTTTGTCTAAAAAGTTCTTAAAACAATTTAATTACTACAAAAATTGAGAACTAAGAAGCAGCAGATCTATTCCAAGCATCTTGGAGGTGTTAGAAGATTAAAATGGTTACTAATTGGGGATACCCATCATTGTTCATGCCATGTTTTTAAAAAAATGAGTAATTCATTTTAAATATAGTTTTATAGAATGATTATTTTTTCATTAATATATATTTAATTTTAAAATACTTATCCATGGTCAATATTTTATAAAAATGAGAATTGTCAAATAGACTAGATTTCTCATTCATATTTTTAAAATCATTATTCATATAAATTAAAATAAATAATTAACTAAAAGAGTTGCAAAGAAAACTGTGAAAAAACACCAACTTCCTCCATATCACATGAAACAAAGTAAGTAATAAAATATTATATAGTAAGAGTTGCACCCCATGACACACTGACTGTGTAGCCCGTGGCGTATGCCTCAAAGGAAACAGAAAAAAGAAACGAACTTTCTGTATCTTGGGTATAAACGTATTGTAAAGTTGGTTTATTTCCTGACCGAAAGCAAATAAATTTTCAGGCACTGTTTACCCCCGCTGCCAATTGTCATAAACCAAAAACCTTGGTGAACCTCTGAAAAACCCTTGACACTTGGGGAAAGGAAGTAATCAATGGGACGCGAATTCCACAATTTCAATCCCTTATACAAAACCTGCACGAGATTGCTTTCTTCCCACGCCCACAGAAAATCTCAGTCCCATATAGTTCAATCCCTCAATTTTTATCGCTTAGAACATCCTTTGGTTTTCTCTGACAACCCCATATACAAGATTTCGAGAAGATGGCATTTGGGTCATTCTCATGATCATGAACACCACCACCACTTCAACGGAAAGGAGGGAGAGAATATTTTCAAGCTGGGTCTCGCCGCTGACATTGGTTTGGCTACTGGAAAAGCCTTTACCGGGTATCTTTCTGGTAGCACTGCGATAATCGCTGATGCTGCCCATTCCATATCCGATGTGGTAACTTAATTTGCATTTCGTGGACCCCCCATTTTATGCTTATCGTTCAATTCCTTTCGAAATTTTCATTTTTACATTGTCTTCATTATACATCAGCAAGGGTTAATGAGCTGGCAAAGCCATTCCTCTTTTTCCTTTATCTTTTTGCTGTCCAGACCGTAAATTGCTTACATTGAATTTGAGATGTCAAAGAAAAAAAGAAGGGGCAACTCTAATTTGATTACTGTGAAGGGGTCATTTAGTAAGAGGGGTTCGAGTTGGTTCCCTCAGTCAGGTTTTTCCCTTTGGATTTGCTTGTGTATAACAATTAATACTATGTGTGCAACTGTGCATCATTATTTCAAACACTAACTGATATTTTTATATATTTACCGGGAAAACGCACGTTCCTTCCTCTATTTTCCTGCCAGTACCAACACTAAGGTGCTCCCAGGCTTTCCTTATACTATTATTGCCTATTTGGTTTTGTGAAGTAGATGCTGAACTTGGAGGATCTAAGCTTTATCATAAGACTATAATTTTTACTTCATCCTGATATACTTATCACTATAAAATTCATAATCTTTGGCTTTTTATGGTACAGGTTCTCAGCGGCGTAGCTTTGTGGTCTTATAAAGCTGCAAAGGCTCCTAAAGACAAAGAACACCCATATGGTACTCAGTTGATCCCAATTTATGCATAAACCTACTATTTTTCTATATATAACATAGAGGTTGATATTTTATTTATCAAGATATGGAGGGCTATCTTCTATTCTACATAGGCATCGAGGGATCCTTTCTCTTCAAAATGCTTCATGTTTTATAGTTATCTTTTCTCTTTCCAGGACATGGTAAATTTGAGACTCTAGGGGCTCTTGGAATCTCTTGTATGCTTTTGGCGACTGGCTGTGGCATTGCATGGCATGCTACAGAGCTTTTGCTGGTATGGTTTAAAATTTCAACTTCCGTTTTTTGGTTCTTTTCACTCAATCAGCGTGAATACATAAGTTTTAAAAAATTTCAATAAACATATCATTATGGCTACTTTCTTAGAAGTCCTTGTTATTCATGTACAGGGATTGTTGTCAGCAGGTCCTGAAATGGTTAACCAGCCATTGACACATGAGCATGTGCATAGCCATCATCATGGTGGACATCACCATGGAATTGACATGGCTCATCCTTTCCTAGCTTTGAATATGACTATCGTGTCAATATGCGTCAAAGAAGGGTACCGAAGTGACTTATAACCAACAAGCTTGGGGAGGGGGGATGTTTGTCCTAATATTACTTGTGCTGGACCACCCTGCTCAGCAAGTCAATTTATCACTATTACTTTTCCGACTGCTACTAAACATGAGTAACCATAATAGGATGGTATTTTCTCCCCATTTGTTACATTTAAAGGTCATATTTTGTAGGTATCCCTGCCTTGTCAATAATCCATTTGATGCAGCTTAGAGAAAAGAATTCTAGTTGGGGGGTGGGGAGAGAAGAGTAGTAATGAGAATATATAGAAACTAAAAGGTTGAGAAAGAGAACTCAAAATGTGATCTGTTTCCACTGCCAAGTCTGACTAACAACTTACAATAAGTCCTATTTATTGGCAACTAAAATTAATGCTAAATTACTAATTCAATAGGGGGAGTACCTCTAAAAAATTTCTAAATCCATTAGGAAAAAAAAGAAGACAATTTCTAAAATCATATGGGTCCTAATTGAGCCAAATTCATTTAAATGAGTTAATAAAATTGATTTCCTAAATTATCAGCTTCCTTACTCCTGGTACTTATGCCACTTCTTGTTAGGTTTTTCCATCATCATGTTCTTAGCTCCTTGGTTTTTTGTTGTCATGCTAAGCTTTAACTTGAACCATGTAACTTGGTATTGGTGTAAGTTTCTTCTTCGGAGTTTCAAAAGTTTTGGTTTTTTTGTCCCTATGTAGGCTTTACTGGATAACAAAACGAGCTGGTGAGAGACAAGGCAGTGGACTGATGAAAGCAAATGCATGGCATCATCGTGCAGATGCAATTTCATCAGTTGTTGCTCTCATTGGCGTTGGTAAGAATTTTGTTGTTGCAATAACTTTTTGGTTTGGTATAATTTTGACATGTAACTTAATTTTTTTATGCATGATACATCAGTAATTAGCTTATAATTTCTCATTATTGATTAATTCATACCCAAATAATTGAAGAGGTGCTTTGTTGAGATGTTAGTAGTGTTAAATTTTAGAGTCTTAGACTGATCCTATAGACTCCAAGACTATGATGTTTGAGAGACTGATGATTCACAATTACGATTCTTTGCACTTCTGTGGAACTAAATATATATATGTAAGACCAATATCCTAATTGAAATTAATATAGGTTCTGTGGGAAGTGCAACTCAATCTCTATATTTGTGTTCATTATGAATTTAGACACACTCTGTTCTACCTTCTATCTCAGTTAATTGACAGAAAACTATTAGTTCCTTTTTCCAATATTATTTTTAACCAACTTGATTTATTGGAAAAAATACCAATCTTCTGGGGTTTTTGATCCCAGCAAACATTTTCTTATAAGTTGTGAATCACTAGGTGCTTTAGGAGTTGTCTACTACATGTATTGCTTGTTGATTCCATTCTTGGCCTTTTCAAGCATTTGGCTTGGTCTTTTTGAGCCACTTTTGTTATTTCCTATGTGCAATTTCAGGGGAAGATTACCGTGTCTTTGTCATAATTTATTCATTGTTAACAAACTCAATAGTGTCACCTTCCTTCTTCTTGTCAGGCCATCAGTTATGAACTTTATAGTAATGTTTTGAACACCTAGTGTTCTGCACTATTACACCTTTTTGTCCAGAAGTGGTTGACGTTCTGATATGACTAGGATGTGAAAATGCTAGCCATCAATGTGTTTACCCTTCTATAGAACATCTTATTAGATTGCATTTTTACTTTTTTCTCTTGTGTGCATTCACTGATCATAAATCATTTATTCTACTTCAGGAGGCTCTATTCTTGGAGTGAAGCTTTTTGATCCCCTTGCAGGCCTCATTGTCTCAGGCATGATTTTGAAAGCTGGAAGTGAAAGTGGGTACCAGAGGTAACAATCTACTCTTCATTTTTGCACCTCTTATGTTATTTTGTTATGGCTTGGCATGAATGTCTGGTGGTGCCTTTCTTGGTTCTTATAACATATTGACATGATTGTAGCTATTTAAGAGTTGAAAGGTCAGATGCATCAATTTGTTGAGCATAGTGTCCAAATGAAGCAAGTTTTCTTGTTCCTTGTATGTCCTGTTTGTGTCTGCACAGTGCACACCTGTGTCTTATCTACTTTAGAATGGCTCCTGGTTTGCCAAGGAATTGGAGGCATTTGGCATATGTAAAACCAGCAACCATCTATTTCAATGAAGATTCTCATCTTTTGCTGTCTTGAACCTTAAAACCATTCAGATTGTGTGGCTTTGCCCAAGAGTTTCTAACATTCCTTGTAAATGCAATTATACTGTGTAAATGATTTGCTATTTTTGTTACAGTTTTTTTCTTTTAATGAATTTGTGCGTGTAATCCCAGAAAAGCACAACATTTCATCTAAGTACAATTAATTAATTTTTGTGGAAATTTACAAACTCCCTTGTATTATGGTTTGTATTCACTTCTTTTTGTATTTCACCATTTTTACTCTCTCTGGTTTGGGCATTCTCTTGTCACTTTACCCTGGTAGCATTTTCTTCAATTTAGTCAGAACAAAAAGAGAAAAAAAAAAAAAAAAAACGAAAAAAGAAAATAGCACATGACATCCATGTCCTAGAAATATAGTATTGAGTGGGATCAAGTGATAACAGAGAATACCACTTTTGGGTCAGAGTCACTAAACTGGAGGGAGGTAAGGTGTCCTAGAAATGATACCATATGGGCTTAAGATGATTGATTGCAACTATATCATAGAGGTTATTAAGAAATTTACCCTAGTTTGACATATCTGAAGTGAACTTGAATGTTTCACTACATAAAAGTCTATGTCCTTGTTTGACATGTTCCATTTTGACCAATCATCAGTATTTTGGAACTGGTGGATGCTGCAATTCCCGCCCAACATTTGGATCCTGTTAAACAAACAATATTACAAGTCGAGGGTGTGAAGGTGACCATCTTTTTCTTTTGTACATTTTCAACTATAGCTTAGCATTACTTAGTAGTATTAATATGATATATGATGTCTAACTTGTCAGTTGCTTGTCTGGGTTATTGGGCTCTAGCACGTGTTTCTTTTCTAGCAATTACTTGAATAAATATATGAACCCCTACTAATTTTAATGCATAAAAGTATAGTTTATAGCTTATAAGGATAAAAGTATAGTTTCTAGTACTCAAGTGTGGATGTCATGTAAACTGGAGGATTTTACAATTTCAGCATTCATTTTTATTTTCTTTTAATTTATTTCTAGGGATGCCACCGGTTGAGGGGAAGGAGGGCCGGTTCATATCTCTATCTTGATGTACATATTGAGGTTTGTTCCCTTGACTGTTACATGTTTTCAAGCAATTCAACTTTATGTTTGACTACTATGTGAGATCAGATGTTGTCCTACATTATTTTTGTCTGAAGAATTATAGTTGTTACTTTCTCGTGGCAGGTTGATCCTTTTTCGAGTGTTAGTGCTGCGCATGGCATTGGTGAAAATGTTCGTCGACAGATTCACAAGTCTCATCCTGAAGTAGCTGAAATTTTTATACACATAGGTACAATAGGTGGCAGGGTTTACCAATGACTCTTCTGTCCCGTTGTAGACTTTTTACTAATGCCTAATTTCTTAGTTGTTACCAATTTATTATTATGTGCTCTTTCTGTATCTCACCTTTTAAATTTGTTTATCCTTGTTCAAATTTTCATGTAGACCCTTCAATTTCACATATTTCTCCCAGCATAACAAACCAGCAAGATAGTTTGTGGGACACAGCAAACCAGACTAATGTTCCTGCTAAGGATATTGACATTGAAGCAGTTATTACTGATATTATCTTGTCAAAGTTCCCAGGGGTAATTTAATATCTCTTCCTTGCATTACTTTTTTCTTTTCCTTTTTTGGAGATGTAGGCGAAATTATGCTTAATTTTGAAATATGAGGTGGATACACATGCTAGCTCCTGACAATCTCTTCACATCTCATTTTGTTTTTATTCCCTGCCTCCAAACACGTTGTGAACATTGTGTTTCTGAGCCATAAATGATAGTGACTGGAGTTATTGCTTGCTTATGCCTCTTGATATTTCTCAAGTATTATTAAGTATTATTGGTGTAAGGGTTTCAGAAAATGCTTGTTGAGCATATTACACCCCACTTATTCGATGGCAAGATTGTTCTTCAATTTGAGGTTTCCATGTCCCCTGACATCTTGATTCGGTAAGTTCATCATTCGGTAACCTTTGATGAGTTTGAGTTTGATGATTGTATCGGGTCACTCACATGTTATTCATCCAGAGATGCAAAGGCAATGGCAGAAGAAGCAGAAAAAGAGATTTTGAAGGCAGTTTCTAATGTTATCCATGTCAGCATTCAGCTACGCTTGGGGCATCCAATTCCACAACCCAACCATGAACTGAAATCGTCTAGCAGAGTTGAAAATTTCTTATAACCGCCATTGTTTTTGCATTGTGTTTTTTTACAAGAGATAGCTAATTAGCTAGCTAGTTATACAGCAAAACTGTTTTTGATAGTATTGTCATTATATACCCATGGCGTAGCTAATAGGAATGGAGGAGCCTATGTTTAGAAAGGTAAAGTGTGTAAGTGGGCGGGTGAGTCGGATTTGGCATAAATCTCACCCGACCAATTCGGGTTGATAAAATTTTGAAGCCGGGTGATATACCCAATTCAAACTCGGGTGGGTTGGTCAGGTTTACTGGGTTATACTTTTTTGTTTTGTGAAATCATATTGTAGAATGATTTAATACTTGTTTTCATCAAATTATATAATTTTTTAACTATAAATAAAAATATAATACAAATTCATTAAAAAAAGTTATAATAATATGTATTTCATATAAAAAAATTAAAAAAATTAATGTTTACTATAAATATAAATTCAAACTAATTGTGAAAATTAAAAATCAACAATAAAAATTAAGATGAGTTATAAAATTATTTTTATATTTCAATTCTATATTTTTTTTTTCTCGAATAAGTAAAATATATCTTTTCCAAAACAGTTTCACTTTTTAGGTTGATGGACAATGATATTTTTTTGGTATGAGGATTAAATTTCAACTTCATGTAATCATTGAACATGATACCATTTTTCGATAGCTAAGAAAAGTCCTGTTAAGCCCCCAAATTTCAGTCAGTGAGAGCTCATAAACAAAGAATGTACAAAACATGATTTAACCCTTTGAACTTGCTAGAGTCGTCTTTGTAATAATATACAATTTCCTTATCAACTTCAATGGAATATTGGGAACAATTTTTAAGTGCAAATTTCACTTTCACAATAAATATATATCCGACAGTAGTGGATAGCAAAAAATAAATGTTGCTTACAGCTATAGCCTATGAATATTATAATCATTCAGAACCAAAATAAAAGTAATATTATCTTAGGTTCGTTCGTTCTCATATTCATATTTTAGTTTTATTTTGCACATAACCCTATTGCTTTATGCAACTGAAATTAATGAATTTTGGTTCCCATATAAAAATCAAAACATTTTAAACGAAAATCAACAATAAACAAAAATAAATAAATAAATAAATAAAATAAAGAATTTGTTCATAATTAATAAATAAATAAAAGAGAGCAATCGATCAGATAATTGTAGTCTGATTTAATTTAGTCGACATTTTTATAAATTCTGAAAAAGAATATCATCACCTCGATTGCTCTTTCCACATCAATCCTCATCCTATTAAATTTTTCTGAAAAAAAAAATTAAAAAAATTAGAGAAGTAGAAAGTTGAGTTGAAGGCTCAGAAGGATCCATTGGTAAATTTCTTAATCACAAGGGAATTTTTGTTTTCCCTCATAAAATAGGTAGTTTTCAACATCACGGCCTCAACTCTTCTTATTTTTCTTCACAAACAACGCGGAAAACAAAGGAAGAAGAAAGCAAGAAAAGAAATTTCTAAAACTTTCTGTCTGAAATGTCGCAGACTTATCTTTTGGAAAGCAATACGATCGGCGATACACAAACGAAGTAGGAAGTAGCGGAGACGTCACATGAGCAGAATGCAAAGGAAGATGATGGATTCTTCCGTATATATAGAAGAAGATATCTGAATTAGGGTTTGGGATAGTGTTTTAGGCTGCAACTTTGTTGCTGAATTACTAAACTACCCTCCAATGTTATGGATTTGTTATGCTTTGGGCCTCATTCTCAAAAAGTGTTGTGCTTTATAAAATTATTAAGTCTTCTAAAGCCCATTAATTGATTTGTTTCCAATATTCTTCAATTTCCTTTATTTTTTTCTTTTGGTTTTTGAAAAGAATTTCATCATACTTTCTAATAAAATTTTCAAATAACTACACAAATTAAATCCATGTATATATATAGTGTATTAATAAGTTAGAAGGGAATACGTTAGACATTTTCTTTCTTATAAATCTAATTGTTAAGCATGATTTCTTTGATCAGTAGAATGCCATATGAGGATTTATAATCTTTAAAAAGGTAATATGTTTATTTATTTATTTTTTAAAATCAACATCATTGTCGAGAACAAGACTTGATTCTAATCCTAGGGATCTATATAGTAAAAGATTTTATTAGTTAGATCAATTTATAATATGCTCCGAAACTTAACAAGTTATAGTTCACTTAAGACTAAGTATCGATTTGGTTTTATGTTTGGAACATGTATTTGGAGTTTGAAGCCTGAAAATTACTTTGTATACTAATATATTTGGTTAAAATTAAATACTTTAAAAGTTTTTATAATTCAAAATCACTGTTTTGGATAACTAACCAAATTAAAACAGTTATGTTAAATTCAACCATTTCATAATCTTTACTAGTAAAATCAATTATCCAAAACACCAAGCTAATCCTAAGGCTAAAAAACCAATTCACTATCTCAATAGATGACACTGGTATGTTATAGTACACGCTCACAGCAATTAAGTAGCACTCACTCCAGCGAAATCATCCAACATAGATACATGTGGTCAAAACATGAAAATGATCATTAAACTTTTGTAGTATGGCTGACTTCCAACTTTTCATGATCTCCTAGCTTATTCTTTGTGAAAGAATCAAGGTGCTTGTGGGAGGACAAAGCTAAACAGCTAGTATTAAATAGTTTGACTCAGATGTCCCAAATGGGCTTCTCCATTGATGAATCCCCATGAGAAAGTTGGTGCTGAAAGGGACTCATAATTGGTAATCTCTGCTGGCTCATTGCTTCTAACTCCAACCTATGTTGCCGCTGGTGTTCATTCATATTCACTGGCCTTGACCCTTCAACTCCCAAGAAATCAACAGTTGTTACGTCCGTCACTCTAAATCTTGATGGCCCCATTTGATTAATTTCTGCTGGATTTCTTCCATGGATCAAACTTGAACTAGTACTACTCTCTTCTTGTTCCACATGCTTCATGAATGTGTGGTTTTGGTCAATCATGAACATTTGGCTGAACATTCCCATATCATTCATTGGGGAACCACTAGGATTAGCATCAAATAGTTGTGAAAATTCTTGTGGGCTTTTCTGCAAGAGTTGGTTGGTGAAAGCAACTCCACCATTGATTCCAATCATGTTAGATTGATCAGATTGTGGTTGGAAGTGATCGTATGATGCGTTATGCTGCTGGATTGCACTGGAATAGGGTGGTCTAATGGGTGAAACCTGGTCAGGACCAGCCATGCTACTAGCAAAGCTCTTTTGCATCATTGGAGAGTTTATGCTATTGCTTGCTGTGGCTCCCATTTGCGCCGCTTTCTGTAATAAGGCTGTTGCAGACATATTGGCAGACGCTGATAGTAGGCCACCATTTTTGCTGTCCGGGAGGTAATTGAAGCCAGATGAGCTGTTGGAACTGAGCTGGAGGCTAGAAGAGGAGGAGATGCCTCTTGGAGCTCCAAATAATGTACCTGAGCTAGAAGAGAACATGCCCCCATCCATGTTCATAGACTTGAACGGCATGGGGACAAGTTCTTGAGGAAGGGATTTGAGTGGGTTCTTGGGGTCATAGTTGTTGAATTCTGATGCTGGCTTACTGTTGGTGTTTAGCGGCTTTGAGGATATGAGATCAGGCATTTGGTTTTGTAAGCTTGGTGTGTTTGCTAGTCCTTGGTTGACTTTGTTGTTTTCTTCAGCTAATGCATCACAAAAAGCTCTGTGGGTGATAAAACTATCCCTCCTGCACAATGTCAAATGAATGAGTTTAATACTAATTCTTTTGTGGTTTTTAAATCTTAGAAACAAGCATTGCCAACTTGTATGTAAAGAGTGATTCAAGATGATGTTATTCAATATGTGTACCTTGAAAAGATGGTTCCACAATCACATTTGTATTCTCTGGTGCCACAGGTCTTCTGATGTGCCTTCCAATCAGATTGCACTGCATATTTCTTGGAACATTTGTCACATTTCCATTTCTTCTCACCATGTTTCCTACTAAAATGTTTTTTGATGCCGGTCAGATCTCCTAGCGCACGAGCTGGATTGTGGTGGACACACGAAGGCTCAGGGCATATGTACACCCGTTTCTTGACCTCAGTGCTTGTTCTTTGTCGGAGTTTCCATGGAAGATTATGACCCCTGCGGTGCAATTGAAGGTTCTGATCCCTTTGGAATCCTTTGTTGCAAATCTCACACACAAACCTATTTGTTGCCATCAGTGTTGTTGGAGATAAAGCAATAACTTCAGCATTCGGGTCTGATTCATAAAAATTATTCATTAGCACAACCTTGTAAACATAATGAAAACAACATGTTCCTAGAATTTCTCTTTGAAAGAATACTGCAAAGTTTAGTGATTAATATAGTTCTTGACAATAGTTGAAGTCATAGATCAATAATTGAACCTTCTCCAGTTCTAACTAGCTTTTCAATACCAGCATAAAAAAATTTCATAGTCCATGCTCTAAAGTTTTGCTATGTAGCTCAAAATTAGCTAGACATGAAACTGTTACACACTGTCACTATATATGTGAAAGAATTTATATGTAAGGTTTCATGGGGTAGTTGAATTTGCCTGGAGTTCCAGGAAGATTTCTTTTCTTCTTAGGCTGCTGTTGGTTGGTAGAACCAGTGCAGTTGCTAGCAGCAGATGGCCCTGTACTTGAGCCATGGAAATGATTTTGTAGTTGGGGCTCCTGCTTCTTTTGGTGGACTTCTTCCCCAGAATTTCCTGAAGAGAAACTCCCTTCATCACCTGTGATGTTTGACATTTGAATGAAGAAGAGGCTGTAAAAGTTATAGGAGAAGCTTGTCTGTGTCTTTTCTCTCTCTTATCTCTTCCTTTTCCTTGTTTTTAGTGCTTGATCTGACCAAAAGTTTGGGCTTGTTTTTTGTTGAACACTAAACAAGGAAGTTGCTCTTGCTAGAGGAAGACAAAACCCAGGAATTCTCCTTCTTTTCTGGTGAGAACAGAGCTATTGCTGTTAATGAGACTGACATTGGAACCTGGTCTTCTTTGGCCTTATATAAATATATATATATAGTGTTCACAAGGGACAACAGTTTGGAAATTGTCCCTAAATTCTTAGATATAGTTAATTCCATTTTATTTTTATTATTAAAGATGATTAGCACCCTTTAATTATTGTCATTTAATTTTCATGCAACTAAGAGTGTCAATAACTGGGTCTTGAAGTCCTCAGGCTGCTAATTTCTAGCAGGATTTTGGATTATAGAAAATGCTCTATAAACCCAAATTTGAGATAGGGTTCATAAATATTCAAACAAAATGTAACTAATCATTGTTAGTTAAATAAGTGGATGGTATTTAGGTCAAGGGTCCTGTCCAAGTGTAGAGTTCTGTACAAAGGACAGGTATTAATTACACTTCACTGTAACTTTCATGGTACAATTATATTGAAGTGTGCATTGTGCGCTCGATCCAGCTTCCCCATAAAGGCTGTCGAAGAATTCGGATCTAATGATAATTTGTTAAGTTTGAATTAAATCTAGTAAAGTTTAGACATTTGCCGACCAACTCAATCTTACAAAAAAAAAAAAATACAAGTCTAGTTTGAATATAATCATCATCCAATTTGATATAATTTTGATGAATTCAAGGTGATTCACTTTCGTTCGTATTAACCCAATTTAGTCCATTGCTTTACCTGGCTGAAGAGAAAAGAAAACTGAATTCTTCAAATAAGTCTACCCTTTATTAATTAACAAGTACAGAATTCTTACTTGGTCCAAATAAAGGTTCAAATTATTGAAATTCATGTTGTTATTTCAGGAACCAACCTATTGTTTTGGACAACTCCTCTTGTCTTTCCTCTTCAAGAAATTCATATTGAAGTTATTAAAGAAACTTATTTTGGCAGTAGACAGTGACTAATATCAGGTGCCGAACTCTTTTGTGTTTCATTTGTAACAAACGATTGAAGAAAACAAGTAATTTTGGGCATCTTTAGTTAAGAATTCTACAGTCAGTAAATGACATAAAAAACATGTTGCTGCTGCTTTGTTTTCTTAGGTTCCATTTATAACTAAGAGCATCTTATGGTCACCTAGACTTTTCACATTAGGTTAATTGATTTGTATGCTATGTGACATGTAAATATAGTTTAAGCATAAATTAATTTCAAGTGATTAATTTGTCGCTTTTTGAGAGAGTAAATACACGATTTTGATTTTATTATAATTTAATAAAAAGATTCAATGATGATACAATTATTCAAGAAGTCTTTTAGACTGTAGTTTATATCTCAAATGATTTTAAAAACGATATTGATTATATAGGAAAGCACAGAAAGTTGCATTGTTTAGTATATATTGCACAAAACCAATACAAAACCCTAATTACCATGATTTGCAATTTCAGAAAAAGCCTAATTATGTGGTGGTCTAAAACCTAAAGGCTCCAGTCAATCCTTTATTTTATGTAGAAAGTTGCAGCTTCGATACGGTTGATGGAAAGCAACAAGCAAATAAGGAGACATAAGTCAGTATATTAAACATGCTAAGTTTCAAAGTTTTAGTCAATCAAAATGAAGGTCATCTACATGCAATTAAAATGTACATTCTTCATTACAAATATACTAATCAAGACAAAATAATTGCTTAGTAAATATCGATAATTATCGATGTATTTGATGAATTAAACATAAAAACAACAGTGTGAGGACAGAAATATTTGGATGTCTACATCAAAATTCCTTTTGGTTTTGTTTTAAGATTAGACAAAACCGATTATGGATTACGTAAGCAGCATTTAGGGTACTGCTAATACTTCATTCTTTAAATTGACCTAGTTGCTAATTGACATAAGCAAAGGAGCCCCATAGATAAAACCAATACGAAAGACAACCATGGATTATTCCTTCCTTAAGCATATTCTATGGTTATTCTAATAACTTGTCAATGTCTATCAAATGATAATGAAATGATTAAACCAACTTGGTTGATATGGACATGTTTTGATTAAGTACGAAACATATTTTAACATTTATACTCATTGAGCTTACATGAAACATAAAACATGAAATATGAAAGTTGTTAAATTCATGTCTAATTATTATGTACACGGAGTAAATTGCTCATTGCATGAAAACATCTCACATATAGATTCCCATGTAAGCTCACTCACACCCTATGTGAGAGGCTCCAGTGCACTAATCACATTTATTCTATGCACATGGAAGCCCTTTATAAATACTTGATTAATGTTATATTATGCCTCTCTTAAGTAGTTAATGGGCAAATACATTTCAATGTTGCAGCATAACCTGTCCTTTAGAGAAGCTTGACTGAATATGCATTTTAAGAAAAATAAAGAAGCCAGCAAATAAGGTGTTGCATGTGAAAATCAGACAATTACATTTCATTATGCAAAGGCCAGAATTTATATGTATATTTTTTAACTTCGGCAGAGATACTTACACGCTATCAATTCAAATTGAAGGTAAAAGAAAAGGTATTCACACTTAAGGTGTCTACATATTGAGTGTATACCTATATGACATTATCAAAATCCATCTCAAGAATCTCTTCATTATTACTTACAAGAAAATCCTGATTATTCATTTTCACCTTTTTTGCTCCAAAACCAAATCATAACATAACTAGCTGAAACACAAATACCAGCATATACCGATAAATGTTGGGGATAGCTGCTTTAAACCTGCTCTCATCGACCCATAGTTTAGCATCACTAAGTCTCATGAAATGGAACTACCACTTTTATCAACGGCCATTAGTGTTTGGCTGTTTGCATAATGTGACACCATTGAGGGAATGTTCTCACCACCCCTATTTTCAAAGCTTACGAACCAAAGTGTCCTTCGTCTTACAGTATAAACATCACTTGTGTGACATTTGATTGTTCCACCAGCCACTTGCAGCAATAAGTTGTTTGATTGCAGAATGATCACAATGATCTTCTAGTATTGTTGAGGAAATCACAAGCAGAAAAGTTATCCAATTCGGCTACATTGATAAGAGAGGTGAAGAATATAGTGCTCCTTAGGAATTGGCCAGCCCAATCTTTTCAGAAACCAGAGTCTCCATCTAACTTTACACTACTGTTATATATCCCAAACAAACTCCTTCAACATAGTGTCTGCCATACCATAACCAGTGACATTATAACAGGCTTCATTAATGGCAGTCCTAGCACGTACTCGTGAAGACTTTGAGCTGCTCTGAAATGATTCAGCATTCTCTCTTTCTCTTTGAGTTGAGGAACCCATACTCCAGAGCTTCTAGTGCTTTTGTTGTCAATGGTCTGTTCCTTGTACTCTGCCGACGGCTAAAATTGATAGACTGCTGCTCAGTACTACTCTGACCATCAGGAAGCTGCCATAGTTCATGATGCTGGCTTATCTCAGATAGCAAAGCTGATTTATTTGATTGCTGATTTCCATTATTTACTAATGCAGTGAATGGTTTTTCCATATCAGTTACCAGCTCAGGTGAATCATGAGGAAGGTTCAAGTCAATCAATGGCCTGGATTTAGATTCTTGTGCAGATACTTCTCCACCCAGGCAGTTCTGAGGAAAACTGCCTTCATTGCTTCCATTTGGACAGCCTTTGGGCAGAGAGATGGGGTACGACAAATATTCTACAGTCACTGACAAAATGCCCTCACCTCCATTAGGTAGATAAGATGGGAAAAGTGACTTGTCTACGTTTGACTTCCTCTCTGTAGAAATACTTTCAGTGCTCAGGGTTAATTCTCCATGGTCACAAGCAATTAATTTCTTCTTTTTCATGGCTGGGGCCAAATATTTTGAACAGTGAGGCCTCGCCTTCTGGTTGAAATGATACTTCACACTATTTCTTGGATGCTTGTCATTGAGTTGATCAGTATTATGTTTATGATTTTCCAAGTTAGGTATACTAGTCAAATTCAATGAGTTGCATGTTACCTTGTCAGACATCTCATCTACAGGGTCTGAAGTATGAGTTTGTTCTGCTTCATCTTCTGACTCTCCAGATGTATACAGCTCTGTGCCACTAGAATCACTAGATGGGGCAGATATACTCATGCTTTGAAAAGGAAAACTCCTCAGCTGTCTCACTTTAGGCCCTTTTGTACCATGAACAATACTGGTATCCACAATTGTAAACTTCACTTGATCTTTGGTGCAAGTTGAAGTGCGTGCCTGAAGGTAATGGTACTGACGCTCATTTGACAAACCATCTAGGTCCTGTCTTAACTTCGGTTCCCGTCTCTCTTTCTTATCAATGCGGCCTTCAGTTGCTTCAATTTCAATCTCAAGAAGCCCCGGGTCAGATGCTACTTTATTCAAGACATCACTAACAGAATCAAAGTAGTGATTCCCTTTCACCAGTCTCCTCCTTGAAAATTTCTTGACGCCAGGAATAAGAAACACCAAAGATAGCTTTGAACCAGAGAAACCATGATCCTTAGGCAGTTCAGAGTGCCACCCTCTTGCTAAAAGACGAGGCCAAACAGCTTCCCAGAAGATATCTCTGGAGCGAGCTTTGCTCAACCTAAAATCTCCTGTCAGAAACTTGATAATGTCCGCTGATGTAAGAGATGAGCAAGCTTTGCCAATTGGTATTTCAGGACGAACAGAGAACACATGAATGGTCTTCATCGGCTCCATAGCAATGCCAGTGAGGTCCTGCTTCCCTTTACCAATACCTACTGCATCAATAAGCATATTGATGCCAACAACATTCTTTAAAGTGAATACATATTCTTCAAATGACATCTTTCCCTCTCCAAGAGATCTACAAAGCTGTAGTAGATCACAGTTTAAGTGAAATACCGTGAAAACATATTCTTAACAAATATTAAGTGATCTAGCAAGAAAAATGCTACAATAGAAGCATATATCACAGTGGCCTCTTAGCTTCTGCAACAATACGAAATAATTAAGCTCCATATGAAAGCCTATAGGCAGCCACCTCACATTTATCCAAGCAACGGAAAAAGAAAATACAAAAAATCTGCCGTGGATGTGTGACAAGATAATCTAGATTCCCGAATTGGTGAAACAACTGATCAACTGGAAAAAACATCAGTAGAAATTAAATGCAGAAATTTTTTTAGAGTGGAAGGAAACTTAGAAATTGTACTATTACTGGTGCTTCACGTAAGTTAAATTTCTTCCTAAAGCTATAACTTATACCAACAACAGATTTAAAAAGAAAACTTTAGTATTGACAGTACCAATATCTTTCATTAATTAAAGGCCATTACTTAGAGAAATATCTCTTCCTTATACCAACTCTTTTTTAAATAGAAGAAATAGAATGCGATCCAAATCATATCCTGCATTTCATTCAATTGCTAGCCAGACTACTTTCTTTAATTCAGGTGGGTTATTCAAGAGATGGTTTTGCATGATTGTTAACAGTAACATGTCTACACAAATTTATTGAAATTTGGAAAAAAGCAAATACAAATACTTAGAGATACATGTAAATTCATGCACATGCTTCTGGTTCTCCAAGACAAGATCTAACTTTTCTCTCTTTCTTTCCTTGCTCCTCCTCTCATTTACTAAGCTATCTAACTTATTCAAGGATTTAAGGATTACTTGTTACAGGTCTACGGGGTAAAATATGCTTGCAAGGTCCTAGGAGGAACAGCTTCTTTAAACAGCAAGAAAAATATTAACCATTGTTTTCAATAACTATTTACACTTCATCATCTTACTGTGGTTATCACCATGCTTTTCAGGAGCACACAACATAAGCTGAACTACAATTCTCGATAAAACACTCTTGCCATGCATGATGTCCAAATAATACATCTTAAACACAAGTAAATGTGTCTGCAACACCAAAACAAAGGGTCTCCCATGACAATATTAGCTTCTCATAAGATCAATACCCAATTGAATTCTAAGCATTAAATTCTATAAAAAAAGTTACTCAGTCTACTACTTGTTTATGTAGTTACTATTTCTCTCCTGATAAAGTATTATATATAATGACTTGCATAGATGTTAGAAAAATACCTCAACCAAAACATTCTGACATTCCTCTGACACATGGGAAAATAACCGTGATAATAATTCTTGTTGCCTCCATTCTGTAAATATCTTTTGGCCATATATACATCGCCTTCTTCTCAACTTCCTGCAGTCAGACCATCTGCGATATCCTTCAGACCTATAAAACTTGCAATAATAGAAGGACAGTATATCTCCCATCTGTTTACTCTCAACAAATCGTTTTACAAGATTAAGATTCTTCCCAAATATATAGAGACCGAGAAGAAAACTATTGCATTCAATATCCTTCCAAGATGCACCCAACAAATCGGGGAGAAGACAATCTTTTTGTGCTAGATCCAGCTTAGCTTTCAATTCCATTGCATCACTTCTAAATGTGGATTGAATATTTGAAAGACTTATCCTGTTTTTCCTATCACCAAGTGCACAATTCACCTTTAGTTCTTCAGATTTGCTTTTGGAAGAAACTTGACTTTCTTCACTGTTTACAAATTCCACAATTTCCACATTGTTCTCAACTTTAGAGTAAGCAGGCATAAGGGGAATGGGTAATCCCAGGAACAAGGATTTTGGCAGATTAATCATAACTTCTGACTGAGTTGGCTTTATAAGCTGTGATAGATCAATTGCTACGACTAATGATGGAATTTCTGCTTGATACTCATCTCCAACATGAGGAAGTGCCTGTGGTTCTCCAAATATGTCATACATCTCAGAGGAACCTGAAGAAGGTAATCACTCAGCAAATTTTTCTTCAATGCAGTCCATGTTGTCATCCACATAAATAATTTCCATCTGCCAATTGCATGATAAATTGAATTCAGAACATCAAATGGAGATGAACATAATACTTTCAATCTTCTTCTGTTTATACTTTATATATTATGCAACACTTGTGAAAGAATGATGTAGTCATCCCTCATTGTCTTTGTTCCTATAACATGCACAAACTGCAGAGAGGGGATAATAAATGTCTCATTTCAAATGTAGTAGACCAAAATCTTCATTCGCTAAAAGATGAGGATTTATTAACCAATCATAAAATAATTGAACTGCGGAAATGCCATCGGGTAAAAGTTCATCTGTATTGAAGAAATTTGTTAATCCCTTGAGGAAGCAAAAAAGAAAAAACAGAGAACTAACTTTGCAAAGATATCGTGTTTCTAAAAGAGAAACTAAGTACATTTGTAGTTATACATCAAAAGAAAATTCCAAATAATTCTTTTGAAAATAAAAACCTATTGTAAAATAAATATAGAGAAAGAAAATAATAGTAGCTTGGATTATTCAAGACTACACCAAGATCTTAAATTTATAATAGAGTAATTACATAAGACTTACTTATCTAAACAATGTGAAACTTAATACCCAACATAACTTAATACTAAACATACTCTAACACTCCCTCTCAAGCTAGAGCATATATATATATATATATATGTGCTCAAGCTTGTACAAGTATAATCCAAAATATCAAAACTCTCAACACTCTCCTATAACAAAAATAAAATATAAAAAAATTATATAAAGTTCACTTGACTCACTCTGTGCCTAAGAGAACGAGAATGACACAAAAAACATGTGCCTAAACGAAAATGACACAAACAACATGTGCCTCAAACAGAATTGTTAGTTTACAACCAACGTAAAATGCCAAATTAGCAACAACTTCCGCAGAGAACTTCTCTGGTCAGAAACCAAGATAAGGCAACTCTGGAATCAGTGATAACGAGCAGGGAATGTTGAAAATTCTTCAATCTCTTCAATCTTGAATGGGGGTCGTGTCAAAAGGCTAATTAACCAACAAACATAAAGACGAACTTCGACAAAAACTTCAAAACTAATAACATCAAGAGCTTCAAAACTATTCGGGGCTGCCGCCAAAGAGGAGAGGCGGCAGCCCCAAGATTAAACTTGGGTTTAGATCAAACCCGGGTTTAGATCAAACCCGCTCTGATACCATGTAAAATAAATATAGAGAAAGAAAATAGTAGTAGCTTGGATTATTTCAAGGCTGCACCAAGACCTTAAATTTATAGTAGAGTAATTACACAAGACTTACTTATGTAAACATTGGGGGACTTAACACCCAACATAACTTAATACTAAACATACTCTAACACCTATGATTCACATTTTATCCTTTTTCTTTAAAAAACAAATGGAAAGGTAATGTATGTTAGTTTGCAGAAGCAACTCAAGCAATAACCAGATTTTGGAAGTCTAATCACCAATTACAACAATCAACATACTATTTCCAGCTGAAATCAGTATTTGACGCGGTAAGAGATGCTTGCATAGTGATGAAACATTAATGATTGCAATAACTAAAATTCACAAAATTGAATGCCAACTAAAGCATAAGTCTATAACTCTTCCAGACTCTACTTCACAAATATACCAACCAACCCAACAGCATCCACAGTATAAACTAATTCAACTAATTACCATTGATTTGTTCATTCATAAGAATTTATCTGATAAACCCATGAAAATCTACTTACCAAAAATGAAGAACTGCCTATAATATGAGAAACGAAAGAAAATCCAACAAATATGCATAAATAAGAAAGCAAAAGCAAGAGAGGATTGATTATAAAAAAAAAAAAAAAAAAAGTGCCAACCTTCAAGAAAGGACTTGAATATTAAAACCCACTTGTAGAAATGGACATGGGGAAAAGGGTCTTCCTCTTAACCTCGATTAGTCAACTTTACTTCGTTGTGCTGCCAAAGATATATATATATACAGGCAACAAAATTGTTGAAAATAAAAACTACAGATGGAGATAAATACATGTTAAAGTAAGGTTTGAAGATCACCTCGTATAGTAAGAGAGTTGAGCTCTCATTTCAACCGGAGTTGTATACTGTCGGACTTGCGAAAGAGAGAGGAAAAGAAAGCGAAGATGTTCTCTGATGCTGACTTGTTGGGTTAATTTATCAGAGTAGGATCACACGCGTTCATTGGATGGGTTGGCCTCAATGCTCCGTGCTCAATTACAAAAAAATGCTCTCTATTTTCTTTTTCTTTTTTTCTTCTTAATATTTTTTACATCTTATAATCTTTTTAATTTTTATTAGTAATAAGTTGAGATTTATTTTCCTTTAAATCATCCCAACAAAAAGTATATATTTTGGACATTTTGATAAGTTGGGATGAGGATCTATTTTCCCTTAATTCCTCCCAACAAAAAGAATATATTTTTAATTTCTTCTTTCCTAAGAGAACTTATGGATATCATTTATCATAATTAAGGAGTTAACGATTGCTTAAGTATTATTCTGTAATAGTCACTTATCTTCTTTTATAAATATATATATATTGTTTGAGGCATTTCATAAAAAATTGGTGAGTATAGTCACATGATAGTGACACTCAATATTTTTTTACACATTATTATTATTATTTTTATTTTTATTTTTCAATATAGTTTTTATTTTTATTTCTATTATCTATCTCATTATTCCACTAATTAAATGTATAAGATGAAAATTAAAAAGTATCAACTAGTGTGATATTTTATTTGTTTTTGTGTTTTCATTTTCATTTATTTTTATCATTACCTATTAATTTTTTTTTTATATATATTCATAGTAAATAACATCAAGGAAAAAAAAAGAAAAATAAAACAATCATGTCAAATATGTATTTTAATTTTTTTTTTTAAATAATCAAGTTAAGTTAAAAATAAATAAATTAAAAAAGAAAATGATGTTCTCAGAATTTTAAGAAATAATTAGAAAAATATTAAAAATATATAATTATAGAAAAAAGAAAATAATATTATGATATGCAAAAAAATTGATATCACTATTTTTCAGTAACTATAATCATTGGTTTTTTGTGGAATACCTCAAATTAAACGATATTAAAAAAAAAAAGTAAGTGCCTCAAATAATATATAAAAATAGATGAGTGTCTAGTTTGAGAATAACCTCTACGTTGAAATACTCAAATAATAGTTTACTCTATCATAAATGGTGTCTCCAACTTTTCAAAACTCAAAAATTCTTATTTTGATTTATTATATATATATATATAGCACTTAGTTATATTCAAGTCGCTTACATACACATTAACTAATCCATTACTCTGGTCCAATCAAATATATATTGTTATTTAAGCTGGAATTAAGAATTTTACTATATCTCTAAAGAGATTTGAAATCATTAAATTAACGAATAGAACATAATTTTTTGACCATTAGGCGAATCATTTACATTAATATTTATTAAGTGAAGCTAGTACAACTTCCTTTCTTATATTACGTTTTCTACAACTGTCATTTAAGTTACACAATGAAATTGTTAGAAAATCAATTTTAGATGAAGAACCAATTATGTATAAGATTATATAATAATGTAAGCTTTTAGGTAAAGTGATAGCAAGCTTAAATTTTGTCACTTTGATTATAAATTTTTTTTTAATACTAAATACAATACTTTTTGATAAAGTGGTCTTTGATTAAAAAAAAAAAAAAAAGGAGGAAGAAGAAGAAATATCATATTAAGGAGAGTCAGCTCTTTTAAGATTTGGTCCTATTTTAAATTCGTAATGGGCTATGTATGGGCCTTAGGCCCGGCCACAATCGCAGGGGCATAAACCCATTTAGTTGCCGTGCATGAAGCATGAATAGAGGAAATACCAACTAGCATATATATATATATATATAAATGAAAACTAAAATATTACCAATCAAATAAAGGGTCAAATATTTTATTTTTCTTCATTTAGAAAATATTAATTCATATATTGAAGAGTTTATGATGAATTTGAGAATGTTGTCAATAAATTGTCAGTTTTTTACCTTAAAAACTACAAATTACATTGCGAAAAAATATTTTTGTGTAGTGTTTTAATTTCTCTGTTACCTTATTAAAAGGTATATATACTTTTGAGAAGCAATACAGAGTATACTTTTCAGAGGGGTTGTGGCTCTAATAATATAGAATACCCAAAAATCATATAACAATTCAAAATTAACAATTTTGAATTATTTTTCAAAAAGACTCCTTCAGTTAGATATATATTTTTTTTACATTAATGTTGGCACATTTATTCAATGGTTCGGTAATATCAGATTAGTTTACGTGCATCTCAACTAATGTTGACATATTAATTATTATGTTTTTTACATAATTTTTTTAGCTAGTGACTTAGTAAACTTGTGAAATGATATATTTAGAAAAAAATTTCATTAAATGAAAAGATTTATGTAATATATAATAAATAATTTATTATTTTATCTTAATAAGTGCTCTTTAAGATATTAAAAAAATCTTTAAAATTAAGTTTTTGACTGATCAACTAACTAAATATGGAAATATTTGGTTTAAAAGAAGAAGAATAAGAATCTGGTTGCTTCTGTTTATTATTATGGGAACTTGTTTTTTCTCATATATCATCAAAGCGCTTTAGACTAATAAATCAAATATTGTTAAAGTAAGAATCACTAATTTCTTCTCAAATCGCAGTGTGCCATGCACAAGAAGAAGAAACAAAACAAAACAAAATGAATGAATTATAGATATGAATCGAAAGGCATGCAGGCAAATTCAGTTCAAACACACACTTATTATACTGATGAGATGATGAGTAATTAAGAGAAATCCAAACCTTAATTTATGGAATTAAAAAAAGAAAAAAAGTGGACTGGTTTACTAATTAATTTGATTTCTTGATTTACTGAATTATTTGATTCCTTACACTTGAACTCTCTTTAAGCATTAAGTGGTCAGAAAAAAAATAATAATAATTGTACCCAATTAAAGAAGATTCCATCTAGGCTTAGATCACATCAGCAATTACATTTAAAGATGCCCACTAAGTACTTGATCGCAAGCAAAGTGTGGGAAGGAGAAGAGAATCTTAACAAAAGTGGAAGATTGGCCTTCTAAAAGAGAAAATAATTGGAATTGTATAATTAGACTTACTTTAAAAAAATTAAAAAAAACACCCTTTTAGGTTCTTCAAAGTCACAAAGTCTCTTTCACTTGTGTGCCTAAACCCACTTGGTAATTTATACTATTTCTTTATTGCCCCCATTGTTGTGACAAAGAATCTAAATACATAATCGATTAAGTTTTATTATCTATATCTATATTATAATATATAGTTTAAGATTAAATGAAACATAGTAAAATACTTCATATAATTAAAGCCTCTATTAGAAAAAAAATGATACAGAGTTCACTTAATGTACACCAAGACATTCAATATATAATATATATGCTTTGTAGGTTACCTGCCTTTGGTTCTTCAATAACTTATGTGATTAAGGTAATCTAATTCCTAATTAATGACTTTTTGTGTGTGTGTGTGTGTTTGTTTACTAAACATATATAATATTTATGCAGGACCACATATGATCATGTTCTCTAAACAGTGATTGCACGCCGAGAACATTGCAGATTCACTAACTAAGGGGAGAGCTAGCTAGCTTTCATAACTAATGTTAGAATTGGAACATCTATTAAGCTATATAAATTTATAAGAGACCGAAAATGCTAAAGTTATTGTTACCACGAGTTTAGCTTAATAAAAATATATCAAGATGCATAAATATATAAGAGACCAAAAGTGCTAAAGACGATGTTGTTATCACGAGCTTAACAATGAAAATGTATCAAGATGCATAAATATAAAGATACCGAAAATAATATAAAACATATTGTTATCATGAGTTTAGCTTAATAAAAATATATCATGATATATTCATAAATAAATATATAAGAGACTAAAAGCTTTAAAGAAATTGTTATCACGAGCTTGACTTAATGAAAATTTATCAAAATGCATATATATATAAAGATCGAAAGTACTATATAAAGATATTGTTACCACGAGTTCAGTTTAGTAAAAATAAAAATGTGACATCTTCAGAGCTAATTGAAGCTTAACTTGGCCAGTTTTATCTTCAGCTTTGTCATATTGTTCTTTTGTTTATGATGTTGGAATAGATACTAAATTAGGCTATTTGTCTGACTCTCTTATATTTGTAAACCTAGTTATGCAATTAGTCAAGTCAAAACTAGCTATATATAACTATATGTATGATGTGATTGGGTGCATATCGATCTTAGATTCTAAACATATATTAACTTTTCCTTCAACTGGTGGTGGTGTCTTTTACTGCACACTTAAATCTTTGTTGATGATTTTGTTATTATGGTAATTAAAGAGTTGGTCATTAATTAATTATATGGTCTATATTGTTATCTACAAATTAAAATCGAATAATTCCACGACAACTTTTCGTTTTTTTTTTTATCTGAAACTTCAATACGTATGATCAAGATACTTAATGCGAAGCATAAATATCTAATTATATTCATATAAATAAAACTTTAATTTATCTAAAATAACAGAAGAATCAATGCTTTATTGGTGCGCATTCTAAAGAAAGTCATTGTTTGTGTCATTTTCATAAAGAGTGTGGGGCGTGGTTTAAAAAGAATCAATTCATTAATCACTATGCATCAAAATAAAATAGTAGATTCATGATTTACAGTAGATCAAATCTAAGGAACATCAATTGATCGCCACATGTCAACATTGTGTAATCCATAAATCATGTGCGTTCAGGTCAATAGGTCATTATGGTATTTTATGTATGGTCCAAAGTTTCATGAACACACAACGACCTTATAAGATTTACTTTAAGATAAAAATAATCTTATCTGTCATGAGTTTTTTTAACGAGTATTTTGAAATACTTGTTAAAATAATAATTATAGAAATTTTGTATAATTTATTGTAATATATTATTATAATTTTAGTATTGTATAATAAATAATTTTTTAATTTTCAAGTCAAATTTTAACATTTATATTTAGTAGACCATATTAAATAATCTTAAAATACACGTTAGTAAAATTCATTTTAAATATAGAGTATACATAATTATTTAATTTAAACACACCTATAATTAGGCAGGAGCTATCTACCTACTGGCTAGGTAATCCAAACACAAAGATTATATATAATGTACAATTAATCTATACTTTTTATGTCTTAATTTGGTTGTATCTACACTTAAACAAACACAAGTGCATTTATATTGTCCACAAATTCAAATTTACAACAATATTTAAACATTCTTAGTTCAAAATTATGAAGAGCATTAAACAAATTAAGGAAACAAGTGGGCGGGGGAAAGGGAGATGGGGACCATTATCTCCATAATTGATAAGTTTCAAGTCATTTTCTCTAAAGCTCTTTGGGAGTAGATTGTCCTATATATGAATCTATGTGTATAATAGTTACATCATAAATATAAACCTAACTCATATATACCAACAAAGGGAATTGCCTGCCACTCTGTCCCCGTGAAACTGCGTGACCTTGTCACGCTTATGACATCCCACCTCATCATATCACACCTTTACCAATTATATGATGCAAAGTACTAATTATGCATAAGCATAAAATTTTATGTTCTAAGGTGAATGATATTTCTTTAATCAGAACAGAAAATAATTTTTTTCTTTTAAAGAAGTAGTAAACATTTAATGGTCATATTAATTGTAAATCATTTTGTCCAAATACAGTGTTGCTTCTATAACTATTTATAAGCAAGCTGGGCTTCTAAAGGGGGCAACGTGTCTGTGTTTGAGAGGACAAAATTAGTAGCCTTGAGATGGTTGATAACATGGGCAAAAATTCAGAGAGGGAAGGACTTAAGTATGATTTTACAAGTTCAGGTGAAGATGGGGTTATTAAGGAGCAAGATCGTTTGCTTCCCATAGCTAATGTGGGTAGGATCATGAAGCAGATTCTGCCTCCAAATGCAAAAATCTCAAAGGAAGCTAAAGAAACAATGCAAGAATCTGTGTCTGAGTTCATTAGCTTTGTCACCGGGGAAGCATCTGATAAATGTCACAAAGAGAAGCGCAAGACGGTTAATGGTGACGATATTTGCTGGGCTTTGGCTACTCTAGGGTTTGATGACTATGTTGAGCCACTAAAAAGGTATTTGAGTAAGTATAGGGAATCAGAGGGAGAGAGAGCTAATCAAACTAAGACTAATTATAGCAGTGATGAAAAAAATGAAACATATAATCATCATGGTGAGCAGCCAAGGAAAGCCACAATTTCCTGTGCAGGTAGTACTCCATTGAAGTTCAACATGAGTGATAAGAGTAATATTTCAATGTCTAGGCGATTCTCAAATTTCTAGTATAAATTAACTTATAAGATGTCATGTTGAGGGTGTTATGTATAAACATATCATATATATGGTGTTTAATTTCCTGTGCCGCAGGGTTCTTGTTTAGGTTCAAGATTATTGAGTTTGATACTTGATATTAACTATTACTACGTTGAGAATTATACTTGTGAAATTGAAGCTAATCTTTGTGAAATAATGAGATTTATTTTATATTATTGCAGTAGCATTATTTTTAACTTCGTGGTTCTTTTTGGTAGGCAGAATAAATGGATAAACTCAAATACAAATCTCCAATTTACCGGAGAAAGTGTGAAATTTCTATTTTGATATTTTAAGCATCCTAAATATGGGGATCTAACCACGTGCTCAATATGTTTTTGTTTAGTTTGTTCTTTAACCCGTATTTAAGTGAAAGGCTATATATATATACATATGAACATATGAATGGGAGTATTTTATATACATTAATTACTGGACAGAAAAACATGAGATTGCTTAACTATAATTGTCAAAACCTAATCATTTCTATGATGCCATAATTAACACACTGGAATGATGATTAGGGTTTTGATCCCCTTTGATTGTGAGTACGTAATTCCTAAATCTCAGTAAGTAAAATGCAGTCTACAATTGCGGTTTAGAGCAGTATAGAGTGCAGGAAGGGAACCTGCACACAAACACTTGCAGCAGAAGTAAAACCCTAGCTAGCTAGGGACTAAATTTTAGGTGGTACTGACTGCTAGAAAATGGTTGCTGATGTTGAAGAAGAAGCTCTTTCTGTTGATTTAGCTAGTCAACTTGTATATATGTTCCATCTGTTCATTGTTAAACCAGTCATAGAAATTAAAACACTAGATTAGATCCCAGAAGTACCACAGATTTGCAGTCTACCAGCTTCCACATGGATAATTTGTCGTATTTAGAATTCAGTCTTCCTCTTGAACTATTTTATGATTTCTATATTAAAAAATAGGTTTGGATGCATCTTCCAACAAGTGAGGATGCGTGCATGACTCAATGTCAAGGTCTTAATTTGGAAGTTTTGTGTACATTTTCTGGGGATAGAGACAACAAATTAGGTTAAACAAAGAGAGAATGAGAGACAGAGAAAGAAGTAGTAAATGCATGGGGTTTCTCATTTTAGTTAATTATTTCTTCTTAATTTTATCCAGTTTGAAAAGGATATATATGCGTCCAAGTCTAACACTCTTTTCCTTGAAAACTGCAAAAGAAAAGAAGATGCTACAAGATTTGAGGCACCAAATAAGGTTGAAAACCAAGATTTATACAATAGAACATATTATTCAAATGATAGTAGACAATACTTCTATGTAGAGTTGGTTTTGTGATAGTTAAACCACTTTGAAATACACATATATGTACTTTCTTGTAGGTTTGTTATGAAAATTCTATTCCTTTTTACTTTCTTTAGTACAGAAGACATCATTTCATTTCATCTCTCTCTTCAAATTAAACCCAATCTATTGGGTTGGGACAGTAATTAATTAGTACTTTGCATGTGGGTGCTGTGAGTTCTTCATGTGACATCTAGCAGGGTTGCCAGCCTACTCCCAATGCAACCTGTACCAGTTAGACAAATGACACATGCTGTGAGTTTGTCCAATGCACATTTTTCTGCTAAATAAAGCATTTTTGTCTGTCACAGACTCATAGAGCTGAGTTAATTAGTAGCTAGATATAGCCTGCTTATACCACCTTCAGTTTTTGCATTATATCTTAATTGTGGACCGTGGACACAGTCATAGTGTTCCTTTGATTCTGTACTTTACGCTAGGATACTTGTTGATTAAATGGCACTTGAACGCTTCAAATCAGTTGAGGCAATCTTAGCTAGTCAAGCCATGATTCCCCACACATTCTCTATAATTCAGAAATCCCTCGCAGTAGGAGGTACATTTGGCATGTGCGAAAATTGTGCATTCATCGGCTAAAGTATGAAGGAGAGTTCAATACAAGCTAGCATGAGTACGAAATAATTTACAGGATGTAAAATTGTAATTCATACTTAATTAGCCGATTTATGCACAATTAATGTGAGATAGTGTTTGGATTATCGGTAAATTAAGTTCTATAAATCATGACTTGATTAGCTATGATTGCTGCCATATAACAACAAAAACAAACACTAGCCAATACAAGGAATCTGCATATACGCTCTACAGAATCAGCGACAACAACGAAAGAGACTACCACCATATCATGATCAACACCGAAAAAAAAAAAAAAAAAAAAATGGTGCGAGGGTATATCACAAATACCGTTGCTATCCATCCCTGCATACTTTGGTGGGCTAGCTAAGCCTACCAGGAGGCTTTAAAGGTTACAAAAACAAATGAGAAGTGATGAGTCGAGATATAGAACATAAATGACATAGAATTCATAAAAGGCTGAAAGTGCATAATGAAGGAATAGGTTAAATTCAAGAGCATATTTTGTCCCTTTTATAGGAGTAGTATTGATGCATTTAGTATGATCTACCTTCTTAGCAAACATAACAAGACCTTGTTAAAAAAAAACAAAAAAGAAACAGGGGAACATGTTAGATAAGAATTACATCTGCCAGTTCCAATGTACTCAGAATGTTCATGCACTAATTAGTGTAGTGCATAAGTTGGTCTATGTTTGAGTTCAGATCAGAAGGGAAAATGGGGAGAATGAAATATTTGGCAATGAAAACTGATCGGTCTTACTACAGGGGATTTGTTCTGTTCTGATCATAAAAGTGAGCTCTAGATTTCAGCCAAGAAGCAACCAAAAAGACCTATAAAGTTTACCAAAAAAGAAAAAGAAAAGTTGCTATATATATGGGCAAAGCACATAGAACAGAACAAAGTGCAGCAGGGGAACCTTCACATAACAAACACTTTGTAGGAGTAAAATCATAGCTAAGGCCTAACGACTAAGTTTTAGGTATGGGTGCTCATCTAATCTGCTAGACTATTGTTGCTGATGTGGAAAAAGATACTGTCTTGTATTCTTTACTGAAAAAGAAAAGAAGATGCTACAAGATTTGAGGCACAAAACAATGGTTTATGGTTGAAATCCCTGGTTGATACAGTAAAACAAATTATTGTGTAGTATAGTACTTGTCAGTAGACAGTACTACTATGCAGAACTGGCTTTGTGAAAAACCTCTTTGTTTGTTATGAAAATTCTGCTAGTGACTTGTTGCAGGGCTGCCATCCTGGCTAAATGACACATTCTGTTGTCTATTGCACATTTTCAGCTAAATAAAGCATTTTTGTCTGTCTAGCCCTGTTATATGTGTTAATTATGGTCAGACTCATAGAGCTGAGTTAGTAGCTAGTTAGCATATATCTTCACCTGGTGCATAGTATATATATTGTGGACAGTGAATAGTTGACACAATTTCATTTTACTGTAAGATACTAGTGTAGATTAAATGGCATTTGAACATTTTAAAATCAGTGTAAATAATCGCCTGGAGGAGTACACACCAATGTATAGCAGGTAATTGAACTCTGCATTTGACTATTCGGATCCAGAATCAGACAACTTTTATGTAACCATGCTTTTACATAGAACCATGCAAGAAACACATCGTGTGAGAACTACTTTGTTTCTGAGTGAGAATAGAAGTTGCCTCAATTTAATGAGTTTAAAGTTAGCTAATTCATGGCTAAGACTAACTAGCTACTGTGGTGCATATATACAAATTCTTTGCATTGGCCAGTGTTCATCAATCATAGCCAGTCATGATTTCTGAGACTTTTTCTAAATCCAACAATCCGTGACATAGGGATGTTTGAAATTGTGTGTACATCGACTAAGTATGAAGGAGGGATGTAACTCAGTAGTGTTTTTGAACCGGTGTAAACTTGCCTTTCATACTTAGCCGTTGTATGCCCTATTCTCACACAGGAATGATCAGGGAATGTTGGATTATAGATAAAGTCTCCTAAATCATGACTTGACTAGCTATCATTACTGTCATATAACAACAACTACAAACACTTAATACAAGGAATAGTTGCATATATATACTGGAGAAGCTCAACAGAAAAACTCTAATCAAATCTCACCAACTCTGAGGAAAGCCTTTGGCCAGAAAATCATTTGTTGATATAGCTAGCAGTGTACACTGAAGTGTTTGAACCAACTGTCATGAAATCAAACTCAACTTTTATACAAAAATACATCATGAGCTAAAAGGCCTAGCAAGTGATTTTCATAAAACTTGAATACAGTAACATTACTAGGAGACCTTGCTCGTTACACTGCCAATCGCCAGGAAGAGTACTCACTATACATGTGCAGTGAAAGTATTTTAGCCAATCCTCTTTTTATTCTTTACAACGTACGTAACACCTAGCACCCCAATATTTTTCCTATACAGATTGTCACTCCCATTATTTTCGTTGTCTTGTAGATAATAAACAATTTAATGAGCTTAATTAATTGATTTCTTTATCAAGTGCTAAAGCTCATAAGTCATGCCCACTTTCAACATACGCTGGTGAGGAATATCAAACACTTTGTCACTCTGCCTCAAGTTTCTCTTCATGAAAGTATAAGCATAGTCAATCAAAATTTTCTTCCATATCCTAGCTCCTTTACCAGCAATCACCTCAGTCTCACCCATCAAATGAACAACACCGGCTCTCCAAGCTTGGTCAATTATCTCAGTCTCTTTCTCCACAATCTCTTGAATTCTACCTTCATCAATTTGTTTCGAGACTTCTCTTTCACTACCACCATGATCTAATTCATGTTCTTTATGACTTTCATCATTTTGGACCATTTTCTGTGTCAGCCATATATTCTCATAAGTGAACTCCTTCAACTTCTCAATCAACATCTTCTCAAAAGGCTCTTGTTCATTGCGCACATCATTGTAGCCATACCTAGCAACGCAACGGAACACAAAGAGTTCTTTAGGATCCACACGACGGAATAGAAAACGCTCTTCCATTGGAACTTTACTTATAGGTAATGACTTGATGGAGACAAACACAAGGACAGAGTGCACAGCGGGGACATTTTCCATATAATGCTTGAAAATTGGTGGGATGCCTTGAACAAGCTCTGAGTAGAACATGGCAAGACCAGGCAGTCGACTAAAATTTGTGTTGGCAGCAATCTCTTTGAGCTTCTCTGGGGAAATTTTGTGTTCAAGCTCATAATGGTACTTTCTTCGGTAGACATTATTCCAGACATACATTATAAACATCAATACAGCAGCAAATGCAAGAGGTAGATATCCTCCTTGGTCAAACTTGTATAGTACTGAGCTTAAATAGAGAAACTCCACGGAACCAATGATAACAATGAAAGGGATTACCAAAAGTATATTGGTTTTCCATATCATTATCATGATCAGAACAAGGAAGGATGATGTGAGAGTCATCACAAATACTACTGCTATCCCTGCATATGCATAAATTTGAACTTGTTAGTTATCATACTCAGTCGAAAAGTCTTTGATACCATATTGAAAAAGGACTTTTGACATCTTACAATATAACTAACATATATATAATTGAATTTTCAGATAATGAGTACATAAATAAGTTACCGTATGCATTGCCAATTTTAGTAGTGTTTTTGAAGCCCGCAGTAACTCCAATACAAGCTAGCATGAGTAGGTAATTGACTTCAGGGATATAAACCTGTCCTTCATACTTAGCTGATGTATGCACAATTTTCACACGAGGAAAACACCCTAATGCGAGAGATTGTTGAATTATAGAGAAAGTCCCAGAAATCATGGCTTGACTAGCTATGATTGCTGCCATAACAGCAACCACAAACACAGGCCAATATAAAGAATCTGCATATATATACATCCATCAAATGAATTAATTAGTGCTGGCCATTGCACTCAAATATGTGTATACATTAGCTAAGTTTAATTACCTGGGATGGACTTGAAGAAGGTGTCCTCAACAAGATCATTGTGTTTGCGAAGAAAGGATGCTTGTCCACCGTAGGCTAATATGAGAGAAGGGTATGTCACACAACACATACTTATTTGTATGGATCGGACAGTGAAGTGACCAACATCAGCAAATAATGCTTCAGTTCCTGCAATTGTTGACTTGATTTTAGCATTTTTCATGAGTGATTACATTTTATATAGTAGCCTGTATATGTGAAATTAAATAAGGAACCTGTTATGGCAAGTACAACGCCACCAAGTGAAATCCAAGCATCTTTTTTGTTCCTCTTGAAATAATCTATTATATATTTTGGGTTTAAAGCTTTGATAACAGTTGGGTCGTATTTGATGAAATTGTAAACGCCAATGCCCCCAATGAAAGCGAACCAAACACAGATAATTGGAGCAAAACTATATCCCACTTTGTCAGTTCCAAACCTCTGAACCATGAAGAGACATATCAAGATGGCTACAGATACCCAAACAATCCTATCTGTGTGTTGAAACAACAAACAAAACAAAATGAATGTGAGATTGTTAATAATTTTTTTGTCCTTAAAAAAAAAAAAAAAAAAAAAAACAATACGAATTTGCATATATATGAAGATGAGTACCAACCTTCTGTCATTACAGAAGTAGCTTCTTTGATTCCTCCAACAGCAGACAAAACTGTATCAAATTTGACTCAATCATTAGTAAAAATAAATTGAAAGAAAATAACATATCATAAGTGGTGAATGCATGAACCTATTCAATGGTCTAATTAAATAACATATCATATGTGCATTTGAAAATAACTTAAAGTGACAGTTCACCTACCATAACTTTCTTTAATCATGACCTATTATTTAATTAATTTTGTACATAATATATTTATAAATAAATGAAAAATCTGATTTAGTAGAAATGAATTACCAGAGATGCAAGGAGTAAGAACACCATCACCAATGACCATAGAGGTGCCAAGCATGGTGGCAAACAAAAGGAAAATCTTGGCGAAGCGACTGTTCTCTAGTAATGACTTGACTTTTGACGCTCTTTTCAACCTATTGTTAGGCAATTCCAGTTGAAAATTAGACACTTCACGATCCTCAGCTTGCTGACTCGGGATCAACCCCACTTTTGCATAACGACATATCAGAGAGTACAGTGCAAACGTCCCTCCTGTAATTAGTGGAGTTTCAAAATTAATTTGGACTTATAATTAATTGACAACTACACATGGCCATTTGCAACAAAGTACTAAAGCTATATTTAAATTAATTTAATAAGTTTAAAAAGAGAGACTAAATCAGTTCAATAATTAAAACTAAAATATATGATCATATTTTTTTTAAAGTTTGTTGGACTTGAATATTTTAAAAGTAGACAAGTACTGGAGCAACACTAAGAAAAAGATAAACAAATATTGGCCCGTTAAGTCTCAATTTTCCTCGCCTTGTTTGGTGAAGTTGGCTTGTTTTATGTGGAAAAGCTCTCTTTTTCCACAATATTAATTAAAAATAAAATAAAATATAACGAGAACCTGATGGAAAGTGAATAGAGATTATAAAAAGTAGACATTGTATTCGAGGAGATCAATATGCTTCCAAAAACTTGGTAATTATCACAATTAATAATATTAAAGGGATATTGATTTAAGACTCATAACTCAAAAATCTTGATATATTTAATTGCAAAATAAAAAAAATATACATATATATAAATTTATTCAACGATGATATTAAAGAACCTTAATCACTTACCGTCGCCATTATCGTTGGCCCGTAAGACGATAAACACGTACTTGATAAGAGGAATTAAGGTAATAGTATAGAAGATTAGAGAAAGAACACCCAGAATATCATCGTTGTGTTGAATTCCACCCGTGAAAGTACTGGCATACACATATAAAGGTGATGTACCAATATCTCCATATACAATTCCTATGCTTTGAAATGCTAGATGCAAGATTACGGGCCATTCTTTCCCCTATAACAAATAAAATTTCAGAAAAAACAATTAAGTTAATAATCAATGTTAATTAGAAACATTAATACAATAATTAAAAAAATTAGAACCTTAGAGGCATGACTGTGATGAGCAGAAAAGCTTCTAGATTCGATATCCAAAGAATCGTGTCTTCGTAATTTCTGCCATGAAACCTTCTTTCCTTGAAGTCCACGACGATGATCATCATGATCATGAGAATGAACTTCTTCATCATGATCACGATCATCATCCGTTTCAATACCGTTATTATTACTATCCTCCATCACTAGTTCTCCTGAGGAGGTTCCTATAATCCCTGAAACTCTATTTGACATTTTTTGCTTCTTCTTCACAAATGTAAAGAGTTCAGAGAGAAAGAGAAAGAGAACAATAGTAGTGAAATGATGAGTTAATTAAGATGATTCTTGGAAGTTGTCTAAATATAAATAGTGGGAGTAGATCTAAGAAAGCAGAGCTCACACGAAATCATTTTATTATTATTATTTTTTTAGCATCGAGACAAAACCAAGTTGCGACTACTATTTGATTTTATTGACAATATGCATGCTTTTTTTTTTTTTTTTGGGTTTACAATAACAAACCTAGAGTTTATACTTCTTAATTTACTTATAATTAAGGAGTGTGAAGTCTACTCTCAACAATGTAATAGTTATTACATTGGCACGGAATATATAGCATAGTATCAACAATGTAAAAATTACTATATTGACATATAGCTGTAATATAATTCTTGTGAAAAGTGGAATTGATGTAATAAGGTGACTAGCTAGTCGAGACTTAATTCTGATAGCATGTTGGAGCATTATTCTTACAAATTAATTAATTAATGACAAGAGAAGAGAGTTATTTATTTATAAGAAGTATAATGCGATCTAAGTTTAGTAATGTATAAGTTACTTTGTTAACTAACTAATATTAAAAATTTTACAAATTATCTTTCATTTGGGAGAAATAAACTAGAATTATAGAAAACTCCAAAAGGATTAATTTTATTAGAAGGATCCTTCTTTAACTAACACAAATACAAAATTGCATTTGCTTCCTTCAAGATTGACCCGCATGCATGTATATATATTGCCCTACCATATGTACCATCTAAAAGAAAAAAGAAAAAAAAAAGCTAAATATCAGGTGGTAGAAAACCAAAAACCCGAAATTTAAATATTGACTAACATAAAATAAACGCGAGAATAACAAAGAAACGTAACTCGCTTCCTTTACTTGCCACCTGTACAAATAATATGCCAGATGGCAATAAGGAAAATGAAGTGATGTCCTTAGTACGACGAATCATAGGTCACGTGTAGATTAGTCAGCATCACGTGTATCATAAAGTCTTTTACTTTTCTTTTGTATCATCACAGGGAGGTTCCAACTGTTTGACTTGGAATCCAACAAAAGCTAGTACGACGTCGTTACATAACATGTGAACCAATGGGTTAATTTAGTTGAGGAGTTGTGGGTCCACTCCGGTGGCCGGCTGGTCAAGGATGGATCTTGTCCCTCTCTGCATCAATACATTCACATGGTCATCGTGAATCGTGATTCGTGATGTGCTTTACTATCTTAATAAATAAATAAATAATAAATAATATTTTATTATTTATTAAATTATAATAAATATAATTTTTTAAAAATTAAAATTTTTAAATATAATATTTTATGTATTATATAATACTAAAATTATAAATAATTAAGATAACAAATTTTATATTTATAAAATCTTAATAAATATTTTGACGACATATACAACGGTTAAAAAAATTATTTAAAAACAAAATTATTTTTAGAAAATGGTTGAGAAGACTTTGTAACCCTTGCAATTTGTCTGTCTTGATTATTTCTTCAAGTCCATAATTAATTACAATTTTACTCGGAAACACTGAATCCACACGGAGCCATACGTAAGCATGGAGACTTCTCTAGTTTATTGAAGACTTCTCTAGTTGCTCTAACAAAATAATATTATTTTATTTATATAAAAAAAAGAAGAAGAGTTTTTACTTTGGCGCTTGCGAATTTTAAATTGAGAAGTTATATATATATAATATATGCACACTTAAGATTGAGTGCTGACATACATATAATTATATAATATATAAATATATATAATTGTTGTCCAACTAAAAAGTCATAAAAAACCAAAATATCAATATCTCTACATTCTTATAAAATTGACTTTGCAAACTCCACATCTAGTTTCTCTTTTTCATGACATCTATCTTTTTTAATATGTCTATCATCAATTTCTGTTTTTTTTTTTTTTTTCCCTTTCTAATATAGTACCTAAAAATATGAAAATTTGATTTTCAACTTCTAATTATAATCTTTTGAAAACCATATATAAAATATTTTATTATAATTTAATTTTTTATTTAGAAATATATAATTTTTTTTTTGTAAAAATAGAAAGTGATTGAGATAAGCAGTATCATTGTTGTTGATGTAAAAACCAAAAAATAAAAGAAATCGATCAAAAATTTTTTTTTGGTGCTTGATTATGAAATTAGATACTATATACAAATTTAGATTACACAACTGTGAAGCATGATTTATGAATATATGGAATTAAAGAATTGAAAAATGGCCAACTCCATCACAAGGAAAAAGGGTTAACTTATGCCTTTGTTTGTAGTGAAGCTTTTAAATTAACAGCTTTTTGGATAATCCACACATGTATGAATAGTAACATTTTGTAAACCAAACTGGCCTGAATTTCTTTGCTTTGTTCTTACAATTTTCCTTTTGAGAGAAGCATTGTTCTCACAATTACACCAAGGAAAAAGAATATGCAATTTTGTTCCAACGCAAAGTAAAGAAAATGTCTAAAATAAAAAGGTCAGATACATTATTATTCTCAAATAAATCAAACTTAACATTAAGAATAATCTGAAGAAAATATAAATTTGTGATTAAAAAAGTGTATAAAACTTAAAAAATTACATTATGTGTCTGCATAAATTCATGCACACATCAACTAATTATTTTTTTAATCTTTCAATCAAATACAAGTGATCTACGTTGAGATTAAAACCAAATTTATAATAATTTTTTAAACTCTCAAGATTAATTAATTACATTATGAATTCCCAACGAAACAAATCATTATCGTTTACTTTCTTATTCTTTAATTATTATAATTATTGTCGGTCAGTTATAAATATTTTTTTTCTTATCCTATATATTCATGACATCATGTAGGATTAATAATTAAGACTGAAAACTTTCTTAACGAAATTAAATCATTTTGCACCTTTGTTTGGTAAAGAAACATTCTGCTCCTCTATTTAGGAAAAATAAAAATAAAAATTCGTTTTCAATATTTTTCAAAACATCATTTTTTTTTCTGAAATTTCTATTTCTTGATGCCTTGGTTACCATTTTGTCATTAGCTTATGCATTATTTAACGTCCAACTTTGTGGGCTATGGCCAAGTTGCTGGACAATGTATGCATCACAGTATTTGACCTTAGCCTCAATAATGCACATAGAAATATAAATTAAAAGCTAATTATTTTGGTGTTGAATCCTTGATTCCTTGTGTCACTTTCCCACGTTCTTTGCATAATAGGTTTTCCTATTTTTTATAATTTCATAATAGATTTAATTTCAAATTCTTGAAACAGTGTAAATTAATTTTATCAATTGATCAACTAAGATAATAGATACATATCAATTCATCAATTGACAGAACATATATATCATGTACTTTTAAATAAATTAATATATAGGTGGTATTATTGTCACAATCAAATTCTTTAGAACTATAGTCTATTCAATATAAAAAAAAAATTAATAGACAATGTTACCCTAAGTCTATCATTAATAATAACATTGATTGAAGTTATTCGAATGACTGGACTCTACACATTACACTGAAGATACACATTCTCTCTCCTCTCACCTTCTTTATGAGAATGAAAACTGAAAGTATTTTTATTTCACTAATGTATCCTCATCTGTTATTAATAACCCATTTGTTTTTTTCTAATTGTCTAGAAAAATTCAAGAGTAAACAAGATACGAACAATTTTCAGGTTTCAAATTCTTGACTTAGAGAATGGTTGGGAGAATATACATGTTCAGATCAATAGTCAAGCTAGATTTTTTAATAGTAACCGGGAGGTGCAGGACTCAAACCTAGTAACCGAGAGGTGTTTGTGTGATTTGATTCCTTATTGTTTTCTGTTTTGTCTTTGCTTGGAGAAAAAAATAAATTTGAATGGAATGGTCCTTCAACTACGTCGCTAATATTTTGTTCTTTTGCCCTAAAATTCATTATTAGTGATCAGACCCAATAACGATCTTAAAAAAGATAATCAGAGTATGAAAAGAACACATAATTTATGAATGAGAGAGAAGAAAAATAAGATAATCATCATCGACGTAGTCCCAAAATTTTGATGGACTCAAATCTAGCTCTCCGACTAGTAAAATTGATTTTTATATTTTATGTATATGCTGTGTTCTTTAGTTTGAGAAGAATACAGGAAAGGGCCACTGATTTTTATATTTATTTAAGTAGATTGAAGGATAATTTAGTTAATTGATTCTTTTCAATATTGAACAGGGCACTCTATATATTTTCATATCTAGTTTGTAAGATGTTAAAAAGATTAAAGATGATCAGGTAAAATAATTAAAGCTGATATTTTTATTTTATTTTTTAAAAAAGTTGCATCTTACAAAAACCTTACTACCTTAGTCCAAAAGCTAATCAACCCCAAAGAATGGAGCAAAAGCCTAACCAAACAAGCACTATATATATATTTCACATGCCTTTACCTTTGTCATTTTCTTCATTCATTTATCATTTCTATTTAATTTTCCTTCACTTTACCTCTCATGTTAGCCGGTCCTTCTTGGACCATGTCAACTAATTATAACCTACCAAAGGGTTAGATTATTTGCCAGTTTACATGTGCCAAACATAAAATATATAATATCATATTGGATTAGGATTACTTAGTATACTCACAAAACGTGATTTAAGTGATAAAACACGTTTGAGCTCAACAATTAAGAGGTCTCTACAATATCACGAATTCGAGCTCGCAAGAAAATATTCATAGAAAGGAACAACTATGAACCTATAACGAAATTAAACCCACACTAAAAAGATATAATAATACTCATGGAAACAAAAAAAAAAAAAAAAAAAAAAATTACTTTGTGTGTGTATATATATATATATATATACCATTTCATTTTTTTTATGTTAGATTTGAAAGCAATAATGCACTTTTTATAATTATAATATAATAATTATTAAGAGTAATTATTCATATACTTATATAACAAGGTAGCTTTCTAACATTTGATTTTGTCCAATGTAATGTGGATTATTGATGTGATGATAGGGTTAATTATTAAATTGTCTCCCTTGTGTCGCTTTAGAATCTTTTCATGTCAACGTGAGAATATTCTCATACCAAAATATATAAAACTATTGCGTGTAATTTGTTTTGAAGTTAACAACTTTTACTTACCAAGACTACAAGTAAGTTTAGCATATCTAATAGACAAAAAATTAAGATTTTCTGATTGGCCTTTTACTTACCAAACGGCTGCATGTAATTAAGAGGTTGTTTGGATTCTGCATTGAAAGAAAACTTGTACAGATATATAAATTAATTTACCATACTAATAATGTGCAAACGACAGTGCGTTTTTTGTGGACAACTTTCATTTAAATGGGGCATAGGTATGTAAGCTAGTTGTGACTTTGCAAGGGGCATGGAAAATGGGAAAGTCAAAACATGTTTAATTTGACAAATATATAATGTTGATGATAATGTTTGACAAATTAATTAATTAATAATATCTTTCTACTTGTAATAATATAATTTTTAAAAAAATTATGCCCTTTAGTGAAGGATTGCAGGAATCTTATTAGTGGGGATTGGACATGTCTAGTTGCTATATAATAACCCTTTCAACCAGAAAAAAAAAAAAATATTGACAAATAATTATAAGTGATTTGTTAGTAAACTCAAATTAGATGTAGAAAGGACATAACATTTCTTACCAAATATGTCATGATGATAATATTTAAGTACCAACAATAAAGTCTTTAATTGTACCAACTATCATAAAAACACAAGAAGTACTCCAATACAATGACATTTTTAATTTCTTCTACAAATAATATCTAGCGTTTTTTAACTAAGCAATTTAAATTTATTATCAACAAATAATAATTGATAACCAACTAAATTGGGACTAAATGATAACATAGGAATTATTTAAAATTGAAAAGTAATAATTGTCAATTCAAATTTCAAATATAAATAATGGCCAATCAAAATAGTCAATGTGCATTTATTACGTTAAGCTTTGTTCTCTTCCCCTTGACAGTACTCAGGTCATTTACTGTATTCAATTCAGACTCACAAAAAAGTCGTTGTAGTATAGTGGTAAGTATTACCGCCTGTCACGCGGGTGACCCGGGTTCGATCCCCGGCAACGGCGTTATTTTTGTCTTTTTTTTTCTTCTCTAACTTGTTTAGAGCTGGGCCTATATCTCATTTTGGGCCGATATTGTAAACTATGAAAATAAGGATACAATTGTAATCTCGTCTAAATTTCATTTTTCAACTTCGTTAGAGCTGGGCCTATATCTCTCCTTTTTGGGCCTGGTGCTGTAAATTATGAACATAAGCATAAAATTGTAATTTCGACTTGGTTAAAAAATCCAGTTGTCATCTTCGTCTAAATTCCATGTTTCCACCATCTATGTCTTCCTCTTTCCATGACCACCTTCTCTGCCTTGTCTTGTCCTTCTAGGCCAAAAAAACACAAAAATAATAATTAGGAATGGTTTTGCTTCATACTAGTTTCTTGTTTATATATTGAAAATTATCTATCTATTTAGGATGAATTGCAAGTTCACAAAATTCATTAACACACTTTCTATTTGTACAAAAACTCATCGTCAATATAATTATACATTTTCTTGACCTTTTTTATTTTATTTTGTATAAAGTATCTAAATAAAAATCTGGTTTCTCATTTATATGACTTGGTAAAGAAAAAAAAAGTCATGAAAAGTAAAAGAAAATAACATCAATGACTTTTATTTTGGAGTGACCATTAAACTTTTCTATATGAGAAGGGTTCTACCATTCCCCTTGAGGGAGGGAGTGGGAATGAAGGAGTGCATGAGGTTGTTGGGAGAAGCCATTATAAATTATATAATTATAATTAAAAAAAAAAAAATGGTAAAATACCCTCAATTCTGATTTGCGGTATTGATTAATCATTAATCTCTCTCTCTTTTGGTATTGATAGCTGTCTTTTACTAAATTTGGTTAAAATACAAGTAATTTAAAATATTTGATATCAAAGGAAATAACATATTTTTATGATTTTTTTTGTTTTTTTTTGTTAGAGAAGGTGATATATATATAAGAAGTTTATTTTGTATTTATAACAATGATTTTAATACTATATCATGAAGATTTTTTTTTTTCAATTCATCTTAATTACGGAATTTGTTAAAATAATTGTTAGAAATTATAATAGATGTTATAAAATTCCTATGTATATATCACCCTAACATAAGGGCACTTTAAAAAAGAAGATTAATTCAAATGATGACTGCATTTAATACAAATTCAATGACATTTATCAAAATAGAGTAGGTGAAATGGAATTAATTTAATTTAATTTGTAATAAATGGTTGTTTTTCAGTTTTAACCCAAAAAAAATGGAGAGTCAATTAGAAACCATCGTTAGTGCCGAAATCCAAGGCATACCCCTAGACAATATACACTAGCTAGTATGTATTTATATATATATATATAGGAAGTAGAGCACTTCCTTTCATCTACCTCTCACTAATATTCACTACCATTTTCTCTTTTGTTTTGAGAAAAACAAAAATGGCGATCAAGTTACATTCTCTTCCAATGTCCACATGTGGTGCCCGTGCAATGTTCGCTCTCCACTGAGAAAAATATTGATTTTGAGCTTGTTCCTGTCAATCTTACTGCTGGTGAACACAAGCAGCCTCCTTTTCTTTCCAAGAATGTGAGTTTTTAATTTTATTTATGCATTCTATGTTCACCAATCTCATTGTTCTACTAGTTTTTCTTAGTCAATCAATTGGTAAAATCTTTCTTTTTAGATATATAATAATTTATTATTTGATTTATTATCAGTCTTTGTCCTTTTGATATAGATTGTTTATATCTCAATTCCGATTATTGATATTTTACTTACACATATATTGCAGCCCTTTGGTCAGATTCCAGTGCTAGAAGATGGTGATCTTACCCTTTTTGGTATGTTTCCCATCTCATCCTTTTAATTGTTCAGATTTGTAAGTAGTTTGGAACTTATTTTACTTAATTACCCTTATATGGTATAAGATCAATCCACAACATTGATTTGTACAATTAATTAATTCTTCTTTCTTTTTTATCTAATAGATTTCAGTAAAATTTCTGTCCTTCCTTGACATCATATGCTCTAATGTTTTAATCTATAAAACAGAGTCAAGGGCAATTACACAATATGTGGCTGAAAAATACAAAGAGAAAGGCACTGATCTGGATTAGGCAGAATAACATAAAAGAAGCTGCATTGGTGAAGGTATGGATGGAGGTTGAAGCACACACATTCAACCCAGTAGTGTCACCAATTGTATACCAGTACTTCATAGCCCCTCTTTATGGTTCGAAAACTGACCAATCAATCATAGACGCTAATGTCGAGAAGTTCAAGGGTGTGCTTGATGTGTATGAGGCTAAGCTATGCAAAACTAAGTATCTTGCTGGTGATTTTTATAGCCTTGCTGATCTTCATCACATCTCTTACCTTCACTACTTCATGAAGACTCCATGGTCTTCAGTTGTGAATGAACGTCCCCATGTTAAGGCTTGGTGGGATGATATCACTTCTAGGCCTTCTTACATCAAAGTTGCTCCTGGCTTGAAATTTGGTGACAACTGATCAGAGTTTTGAGAAAGGGATTCTAATTAGCCCTTATAATATATTATTGATGAAGAACTTTGAGAATATTATTGTGGATCCCTGCTTTATGAATGCTTTATAATAAGTGAATTATATATATATATGAACACTTTTTTCTTCTTGTTTGGGTTTTTTTTTTCCCAATCATAATCGGACTACGTTTCCAGTACATGAGTTTGATGGATATAAGAAAATATATTTATGCTTTTTTTCTATACTTCTTACTCTTGAATTTTTACTAGTAAAATTTTTATAAATTTTATAATTTTTGAGAATAATTTATTTTTATCATAAATTCATTGAACAACATATACTCCGTGAAATTAAAAAAAAATGGAACAAATTCAACTTTCTCTTTTTTGTGTTACCTAATTGAAAAAATGTCACTTTCTGGTGTCACCTAATTGAAAATATGTCATTCCCATACATTGTATAATGGATTAGACTTCATGATCTCATCATTTAACATGGTGGCTATATTTAATTTATTTTGCACGTTCAGTGTTGAAACATAGTCCTCACATCTTCATGGAACCTAATCATATACTTTGTCATAAAATGCATCAATGTTGTCAAGTCACATCAGATTCCCGCTGGTATACAAATACAAACAAATTTCTTGCCATTTTCCATAAAAAAATTTCCCATTACGTATTCAATAATTTTTTTTTTTCTCAATCAGTTGTTAGTTTGACTTGTAACACATTTGAAAAAGAAATAAATATTTGATTTGTCTCCCTTGAACACTTTTTTCTTGTTTGTTTGTTTTTATTTTTATTTTTTTATCATAGTTGGATATAATTAAATGAATATAAAACTCCTAATTACAGTTTGAAAAATAAAATAAAAGCAAAAAATAGAGGTGCCAAACCTTTTAGTAATATAATAAACTATACTAGGTTGATGAATAAAAATGTATGTTTATTTTTTCTACCTCTTAGGCTTTAAATGTTGTCAAATAAAATTTTCATAAATTTTATAATTTTTATGATTGTAAGTCTATTTTTGATTGTAAATTCTCAAACAATACCTATTTTTAAAACCAAAAAGTAAAATGGAACAAATGGCATAAATAATGTTATGCTTTTTATAGTATAATATCTAATATATTAAGTCCATTAACTTGTAAGCTACAAAATTCTCATTTTTATGTTTTCACTTTTCAGTGAGATTTAAAACTTGTAAATAATGTTAATCTTTACAATATGATTCACTCAATTTTATTTAGACTAAATAATACTTTTAGTCCTTAATATTTAACCACAAAATTCAGTTTAGTTCCCATAACTCAAAAAATCAAATGTCATCCCTATAATTTGAAAACCAAATAAGGTGATTCCTATCATATCTTCAGTTAGATTTAACTTTACAGAGGTAATGTGGCATGTCATGCAGTTATAGACTACATTGACAAGTTTTTGTCACGTAATCCACTGTCGTTCTTTGGAATTTAAATCTTATCACATTTATCACGTCATCCTCCAGTCATTTCTCGATAATTAAATCAAATGATAATAATCATATTGCATAATTTTTAAACCTATATGATTGACATTTTGACTTTTTAAATCACAGTACTAAACTAAATTTTGATTAAACTATAAAAATTGAAAATGTAATTTAGTCATTTATTTATTAAAGCTTTGGACAAATTTTTTGAAATAGTCCTCCAACTTTATTGATTGACAAATGGAACGTCAGATCTTGGAAAGTTAGGTGTAACGTTAATCAGGGGATCAAATAAAAAAAAAACTGTGAAATCATATCAATAGACAATAGTACTTACCACTTCATTAAAAATCTACTGCTAATTCACATATATTGTGTAATGGATTAGACTTCTCATCATTTATCTGTTATCACCGTAATGTCAAAAATATAACATGGTGGCCATATTTAATTTATATTACATGTTCAATGTGAAACAAAGTCCTCACATCTTCATGGAGCCTAATCTTATACTTGTCATAAAATGCTTCAATATTTTGTCAACTCACATCAGATTCCCGGTTGCATACAAATATATACAATCAAATTGTTTGCCATTTTTCGTAAAATTTTCCCATGACGTATTTAAAAAGTTTTTTTTTTTTTATCTTTATTTTGATTAGTTACTAGTTCAACTTGTAAGACATTTAAAAAAGAAATAAAACCCCATTTGAGTTGTCTCCCTGAACACGTTTTTTCTTCTTGTTTGTTTTTTTTCCCTCATAATCGGACTAAGTTGCCTGAACTTAGTACTATAATTTAATGAATATAAAACTCCTAATTATAGTTTGAAAAATAAAATAAAAGCAAAAAATAAAGGTGCCAAACCTTTTATTAATATCAGAAAATATAATATAATACGTGAGCTTGATGAAAAAAAATGTATGCTTATTTTTATTACTTCTTAGACTTTAAATGTTGTCAGATAAATTTTTTTTTTTTTTTTTTTTACAGTTTTGTTGTAGGTCTATTTTTGATCGTAAATTCTCCAACCAACACCTGTATTTTTGAAACCAAAAAGAAAAATGGAACAAATGGCATAAATAATGTCATGCTTTTATAGTATAATATCTAATATATTAAGTCCATTAACTTGTAAGTTACAAAATTCTCTTTTTTATGTTTTCACTTTTCAGTGAGATTGAAGCCTACAAGTTGTAAATAATGTCAATCTTTACAATTCGATTCACTCAATTTTATTTAGACTAAATCATACTATTTGTCCTTACTATTTAACCACAAAATTTAGTTTAGTCCCTCTAATTCAAAAAATCAAAAAATCAAAATGCCATGCCTATAATTTAGTTTAGTCTTTACTATTTAACGACATTGACACGTGCAATTTACCGTCATTTTTTGATATTTAAATTTGATAATGAGAAATGAAATGTCAAATCAAACCTGAAAATCTTTGAAATCATATCAATAGACAATAGCACTTACCACTTCATTAAAAATCTACTGCTAATTCAAAATGAGCATGGGCTCAGCATTTGAGGAATGGAGGCAGTTGGCAAAGCACCAACAAAGATAAAGCCACCCAATTTCTATGATTCTTGTCTAGTTATAAAAATTGTCGCAACTGTTTTTAATATTCCAAATCCGAACAACGTGGAGCAGCTGGTTCTGTATTCCAATCTCGTTTTCATTATTTCTATTTTTAGATGATGGAATCGATTAATGAAGTTTCAACTTAATTGGTGACAGGTCTTGTGGTTACCTTTATGGTTTGGGTTTTCTTAGGCTTGAAAAGAAATGCCTTGGCAATTGGCATGCATAAGTATTAGTTAGGACATCATAGAGTGGCACTATCTCATGTAACTGCAATTCTCATTCAAATACACTAGCAGCACGATATACTTTTATCTTAATTACAACATCCACAAATTAATTATTTTTCTTCTATATATGAAAATTGAAAATAGTTATAGCAATTAAGCTAGAATGGCGACTGTTCGCAAACTGTACGGCAGCCTGAATTCACCGGCCACCCTTAAAGTCATGGCATGCCTCTTCGAGCACGATCTCGAATTTGAGTTTGTTCCCATCAATCTTGATGCCGGAGAGCACAAAAAGAAACCATTTCTCTATTTGAATGTAAGTCTCGTTGTTTAATTTTCCGTTTATTAAGTGTGATTTAATTGTTGAATTGAAAGTTGTTTAGGCCTTATTGTTTTTATGTATGTGCAGCCATTTGGTCAAGTTCCAGTATTTGAAGATGGAGACACCAAGCAATTTGGTAAACAAAAATAACTTTAATTTGCTTTTTTCCATATTTTATATATCTGATTGAATAATATTCAAATTAATTAAATGTATAGAATCAAGAGCAATAATAAGGTCTATGGCATACGCGTATGGCAAAGAAGGACAAGAGCTAATCTATTGGGATGCTAAGGAGCAAGCAATGGCGGCTGAATGGGTTGATGTGGAGGACCATCACTTTGAACCACCAGCTTCCAAACTGATCCATGAGCTGCTCACTAAGCCGAAGAAGGGTTTGTTTCCTAATGAGGAAGTGGTGGCTGAGGCAGAAGCTAAATTGGCTAAAGTTCTTGATGTCTATGAGTCTGTTCTTTCAAAGTTCAAGTATTTGGCAAGTGACAAGTACACCATTGCTGATGTGCTTCACCTCCCAAACTTGCATACCCTTATGGAAATACCTCAGGCTAAGAAGCTGATCGAGTCGCGCCCACAACTGAAGGTATGGTGCTCTCAGATCCTGGCTCGTCCTGCATGGTCCAAGGTCCTTCACATGAAGGAGGAAGCTCAAGTTTAATTAGTGGAAGATGTGCATCAAAAATGAAATGCAAAGAATGGTTTCTTTCACAAGTTATATTAAATTTTAAAAAAATGAAAGTATGTTTTTCTTTAATCTCATTTTATATACATGTCCTCATTAATTATTCAACAGCTTCATAAAGCCTTAATTATTCAGCAATTTCATAAAGATGCTTGCAAAGGTAATTACTATTATATTAAAAGCATAATCAATAATATGATGAAATCTAATGCTAAAAAACAAAAACAAACAAAAGGAAGAACATAAGATATATCAAGATTAGGATAAATATTGTCATCGTCTTAATAGAGAGATCGAAATTCACTATTATGTTAATTCTTGGAGAAAATACAAGTGAAAAAATGAAATTAAATTTGTTTTCAGGTTTGCTCTCAGGTTGTAATTATTTATTCAACGAGTTGCACCATCAAATTTTGGTCCAACTAGATACAAGGCAAACACAACCATTACTGTGGATACAACCATTATTGTGTTCAGTTTATACTTTAAAAATACATAAATCTTCTATATTGTTAGTGTTGATTTTTACTTTTCTTCCCTCTATAGTTGAAAAACAATATTAATATAATCAAACAAAATGAAAAGAAATCGCCTCTTTTTTTTAGTGGACAGAGACGGTAATGACTGGGTCCGAGCTGGGCAGGACCCTGTAAATAAAACATATTAAGGACCCATCAGTTATTGGGCATACCCAGACCCAGACTCAGACACATAAGTCCGCCCAGGTACCTATTTTTTTAATTAAAAAATTGATTTTTAATTAAAAACTAATTCAACTTATTAATTAATTTAGCAAATAATTTATAGTACTAATTTTTCTTTAGAAAACTACATGATTTACTGACCAAAATTAGGGAAGTATGATCCACGTGTTGTTTCAAATTTCTCTCATTTTCTTCTTTATTTCTCCAATTTCAAACTACAAAATGTAAATGATTATTACCATAATAAAAATGTCAAACTTAGAAGTAAAATTTACCAAAATTGATTCAAAATTATTATTATTACTCTTTTTTTTTTTTTTTTTGGCCAATGAATTGAAAGAAATACAAAATGTTGTGCACATGAAACTTGATTCTACGTTTGCTCATGATTATTTTTGAAAATTGAATTGATTATTATTATTTTTAATTTTTTTTTATAATTTCTATGTTATCAATTAATCTCAATTTTGTTGTTTACCAAAATTTAAAAATTTGTTGTTTATCAAAATTTAGTTTTGATAAGTATTTTAAATTACTTAATTAATCTATGCTAGAGATTTCAACATGTTTGGATTCTAGCATGTCATTGACAACATACAATAGAATTGTCGTAATCACAACAGACAATACTTTCCGAATTATATAGTAAATCTTATGAACAAGAAGACAATATATATATATATATATATATATATAATGATATGTAAATTGTATAGTAAATCTTATACCAAATGAATACAATTTAAATTATATAGTCAAAAATCAACATTTAATAAAGTTATAAATGTCCCTGTACCTACTCTTCTAGCACAGTAATTAATGAGCAGGCAATTGTAAATGGGAGTTTTGTCTTTTGCATTAAACTAAGTTGCTAAATCACAATAGAATTGAAGTTATTATTTAGTTGTCTTTTGCTATATTATATAATTTTTTTATATGCAATGTAGTTTAAATTATACAGTAAATCTTATATGACGAGAATTATACATAATTACTTTTTAACCTAAACATATGGTCTATTTTTTTTTTTCGTTAAAAAAAATGATATTGTTTATAAAAAGTGAAAACAAACTTTTTAATTATAATTATAATTTTTTTAAAATTTATTTTAGATTAAACGGGTATTCAAATTTTACCTAAATTCAACGACTAAAAATTAAAAATACCATATTTATGACCTATTACCTGACCCAATTGTCATTCCTATTGATGGATTTGACTTGTCACAATTTGCTTGTTATTACATAAGGTCTTTATATTTGTCAAGTCACGCCATTGTGTTGACAAATACCTAAAAATTTATTCACGTCACGCTGCAAAGGAAACATATGTGTATATATATATATATATATGTTGTCAAGTCCCATCCACCAAATCTATAGACGTCTTTATCAAAATTGACTTGTTCAATTGTTTAATAGACGTATTTTTGATTTAACATGATAATTTATTTTGACGTGATTATCTCAATTATTTAAAATACATTATAACAATAATTTTACTGTATTCTTTTTAAATAACAATAAGATATATAATACATCGAAAGTTAACGATTAGGAATTTTATAAAAATAAAATATTATGTTTGAACATATTAATATAAAAAATTGTCAATAAATTTTTTAATCATGAGACTTAGGACTGTAATTTTTAAAAGTTATGTTGATAATATGAGTATTGTGGAATCTTTTGATCTTTTTGGTTAATGAGACTTTGCTTTGTTTTTTTCAAACTAATTAGGATATTATGTTTGCTATTTTGTGACCCAATACATCTTTGTTGGATAATGTGTTATTGTAATAATAATTATTATTTTTATTGTGATATGATTAATATTGTATGTGCACATATAGTCATATGACATGTTATTGCATTAAAATCTTAAGACATGGTGTCTGTCTTAAGTATGACGGTCTAAGGTTTGGTCCAATTAATAAAGGCTAGTAAGAGTTCATTTAGTTTATGTAATCATTTGGATAGTGCTCAAACACACCTCTTTGGGTTAGACGTGAATTTGTAGTTAGTGAAGGTTGAGTGTCTTAAAAAGTCTTTAATAGAAGGACTTTTAGGGTTTTATCATAAATAGGTTAAGTCCATTCTCCTCTCTCAGTCAGTGTATATTGCTCCAGAGCTGCTAGTAAATGGAGAGTACGGAAAGTAAGATCTACCTGTCTCATGATTCAATCATGACATGCTTAATTGAAGATTCATCTATTTTACTAATATGAATCAATCAGGTATACAAATATTTATAATTATTGTGATATAAATTCATGTATGTGATCTTGTAATTAACTTACAAAACTTTGAGAATGTTATTGTGGATTTGTGCTATATGAATGCTTTAAATAAGTGGATTATATATATATATATATATATATATATATATATATATGAACACTTTTTTCTTCTTGTTTGGTTTCTTTTTTTTTCAATCATAATTGGACTAAGTTTCCAAAACATAGTACTCTATCTTTAGTCGGGACAACAACCAAAAAAAAAAAAAAAAGGGGAGAAGGGGAAACCTTTTATTAATATAAGAAAATATATTTTTGTATGTGAGTAATTTTGACATGGATAAGATGTATATTTAGATCAGAAATTCACTCCAACAACAACTACTTTTAAAACTAGCCAAGAAAGAAAAATGGAACAAATTGTACTTTCCCTTTTTGGGGAACCTAATTGAATATATGTCATTCCCGTATATTGTAGAATGGACTAGACTTCTCATCATTTACTTGTTAACACAGTAATGTCAAAAATATAACATGGTGGCTATATTTAATTTATTTTGCACGTTCAGTGATGAACATGGTCCTCACAACTTCATGGAGCCTAATCATATACTTTGTCATAAAATGCATCTAAGATGTTGTCAACTCACATCATATTCCCCCTAGCATACAAATACAAACAAATTTCTTACCATTTTCCATAAAAATTTTGCCCATCACGTATTCAAGAAATTTTTTTTCCTCAATCAGTCGTTTGTTCAACTTGTAAAACATTTGAAAGAGAAAGATAAAACTCCGTTTGGATTGTCTCCTTAAATACTTTTTTCTTCTTGTTAGGTTTTTTTATTTTTGGATCATAATTGGACTAAGAAATAATTATAAGACACCCAATTTTAGTTCAAAAAAATAAAATAAAATAAAATAAAAACAAAAACTAGAGGTGCCAAACCTTTTATTAATATAATAAAATATACTCTAATACGTGAGCTTGATAAATAAAAATATATATTTATTTCTTGTACTACTGATATTTAAATTATCATAAATTTTATAGTTTTTGTATACATAGTCTATTTTTGATGGCAAATTTTTCAAAACAACACCAATTTTTTAAATTAAAAAAAAAAATGGAACAAATGGCATAAATAATGTTATTTTTTTGCAGTATAATATCTAACATATTAAGTATATTAACTTGAATTAAAAAATTCTCTTTTTTGGGTTGTCACTTTTCAATGAGAAATGGAACGTCAGATCATGGGAAGTTTGGTGAAACGACATCAAACCATAAATTTGTGAAATCATATCAATAGTACTTACCACTTCTTAAAACATCTACTGCTAATTCACAATGAAAATGGGCTCAGTAGGATTCAGATCCTCTGTTATTTAAGTAGGAATATAATTTATTCTTGTGTGAGAGAAAATTGACCTTACTTTTGAGTTTACTTTCTTTTTATGTAAAAAACAGTTTAAGTGACTAAAATATAAAAAACAAGTGTAAACTCCTACTATAATTTGACTAACTAAGAACATGGGGCCATGCTGACCCCATAATTAGTTGTGAAACCCACATCTTACTTGTGTTGCATGTTTGTATATTCAGTCACAACTCAGACTCAAGTATTAAAATATCTGTTATTTTATATCGAGAATTTAATTTAAGTAATTAAGTTCATATATTTTCAATGTAATAACATAATAATAGTAATAATATAAAATAACTAAATAAATATATGAGATAATTAATTTACTGATAGATTATTCATGATATCAAATTGTCTTAGATATTATTAATTATTTGGAATACAACCAAACTGGTCCATTATTGCGGAAATTTCCAAGTTGGCATGTAAGTGATGCTATTTGAGTCATGGAGGCAGTTGCCAAAGCACCAACAAAAATATAGCCACCTAATTTCTATTATTCTTGTCTAGTTATAAGAATTGACGCAACTGATTTTAAATTCCAAATCGGAACAACGTGGAGCAGCTGGTTCTGTATTCCAATCTCGTTTCAATTATTTCTATTTTTAGATGATGAGAATGGATTAATGAAATTTCAATTTAATTGAGTCTTTTCAGAATCAACTTAATTGGTAACTTGTCTTGTGGTTACCTTTATGGTTTGAGTTTTCATAGAAGGGACTTGGCATGCATAAGTACTAGTTAGGAGATCATAGAGTGGCACTATCTCATGTGACTGCAATTCTCATTCAAACAAACTAGCAGCAGCCCTCAATAGATTTTCATCTTAATTACAACATCCAGAAATTTATTATTTTCTTCTATGAAAATAATTATATTTATATAAATACCCATTAATTAATTTCAGGCAACAGCTACACATTTCCATATTATCTGATCTACTGAAGTCAGACTTTGCTTCTATAGTTGTAGCAATTAAGCTAGAATGGCAGCTGTCCGCAAACTGTACGGCATCCTGAATTCACCGGCCACCCTAAAAGTCATGGCATGCCTCTTCGAGCACGACCTGGAATTTGAGTTTGTTCCCATCAATCTTGATGCTGGAGAGCACAAAAAGAAACCATTTCTCTATTTGAATGTAAGTCTTGTTGTTTAATTTTCCCTTTAGTGAGTGTGATTTAATTTTTCAATTGAAACTCGTATAGGCCATATCATTGTTTTTATGTATGTGCAGCCATTTGGTCAAGTTCCAGTATTTGAAGATGGAGACACCAAGCAATTTGGTAAGCAAAAATAATTTTAGTTTTTCCATAATTTATATATCTTGTTGAATAACATTCAAATTAATTAAATGTATAGAATCAAGAGCAATAATAAGGTCTATGGCACACGGATATGCCAAAGAAGGACAAGAACTAATCTATTGGGATGCTAAGGAGCAAGCAATGGTGGCTGAATGGGTTGATGTGGAGGACCATCACTTTGAACCACCAGCTTCCAAACTGATCCGTGAGCTGCTCACAAAGCCGAAGAAGGGTTTGTCTTCTAATGAGGAAGTGGTGGCTGAGGCAGAAGCTAAATTGGCTAAAGTTCTTGATGTCTATGAGTCTGTTCTTTCAAAGTCCAAGTATTTGGCAAGTGACAAGTACACCATTGTTGATGTGCTTCACCTCCCAAACTTGCATAGCCTTATGGAAATTACTCAGGCTAAGAAGCTGATCGAGTCGCGCCCACGAGTGAAGGAATGGTGCTCTCAGATCCTGGCTCGTCCTGCATGGTCCAAGGTCCTTCACATGAAGGAGGAAGCTCAAGTTTAATTATTGGAAGATGTGCATGAAAAATGAAATGCAATGAATGGTTTCTTTCACAAGTTGTATTAACATTAAATAAATGAAATTGTGTTTTTCTTTAATCTCATTTTATTTCCATGTACTCTTAATTATTCAACAGCTTCATAAAGATACTTGCAAAGGTGATATAATTGTAATTAATTATATTATGTTAAAAACAAAACCGAAAATGGGATAAAATCTAATACAGAAAAAAAAAAAAAAAAACAAGTAAAAGAAAGAACACCTTCCTTTTCTTTCTCTTCATCTTTAGAATCATCTTAATTTCTTAGATAAGTCCATCGACCCCGCTTCGGTTTTCTGTTGTCCTATTTTCGAACACTTGCCTGTTATACACAAGAAACAAAATCCCAATAAATTAATTAATGAAAGTAAGGTTTGTCTACTTTATTTCCATTAGGCATAAGATAACCACTAACAAGTCTATAAAATGCAATAACTCATGTATTATTCATTTTAATGAAATGCATAGAATTATAGACAAATTCATAAAAGTATTGATTAAATTATGGGCGTGGAACATGTGATTTTAAAACTCATCATTAATAAAAACTACTAGTGGATGACGAGGTGCACTTGATTTGAGGGTTGGTATAGTTGTTTGACTTGTTCCTTCTTTTTTGTTTTGCTGTGTGGCTTGACACTTGTTAATTTGGTACAAAAAGCAGCCAGAATTATATGTTAGTGGACGAGAAGGCTTGGGACCATAACCGTCAAATGCCAAACCGCCATTAATATTAATAATGGAAAAAATAATATTAATATAATCAAACAAATTTATAAGAAATAGCCTCTCTTTTGTTTAATGGATTCGACTAGTCATAATTTGCTTGGTATCACGTAATGTCTATATATTTGTCTTGTCACGCCACTGTGTTGACAGATATCTGAAAACTTGTTCAAATCACAATGCTAAGGAAACAAATATATATGTTGTCAAGTCCCACTTACCAAATCTATAGACTTCTTTATCATAATTGACTTGTTCAGTTGTTTGATAGACGTATTTCTGATTTAACATGTTGAAATTGAACTAACACTCACAAATGGCTGTTCGCAAACTGTATGGAATTGTTAGTTCTACTGACACAATGCGAGCCCTGGCGTCACTTTTTGAGCATGAGCTTGAGTTTGAGTTCATTCCCCTCGATCTCAAAGCCAAAGCCTCCCACCACAACTATGACCCTATTCTTTCTTTGAGTGTAAGTAATTAATCCTAAATTATAAAACTCATCGCATAACTAAAATCCCTCTTTCTTTCAATTTCGACATATTTATTAATGTCCTTAAATTTTTGTTCTCTTTGTTCCTCCTTACTTGGCAAATGGTGGATCTGGAAATAGCCCTTTGGTCAGCTTCTAGTTTTCCAGGACGGCGACTTGACTCTCTTAGGTAACAAAACAACTCTGATTATGTGTTTATACCACTTTTGCTTCTTCTATTTAAAAAGAAAATGGTATGTATTGTTAGACTGTGAACTGTTACTAACATGAAATAATAAGGGTGACCGATTAATATGTTAATGACAGAATCCAGGACCATAATGAGGTTTATATCACATAAATATGGAAAACCTGGAAAGGAGCAAGTTTACCTGGTTCCAAAGCAGCAAGGGATAGCAGCAACCTGGATTGATGTGGAGGACCACCAGTTCGACCCGCCAGCTTCAAAACTCAGGGATGAGCTGGTGGAGAAGACCCGGAATGGGTTGCCAACTGATGAGACTGTGGTGGCAGAGGAGGAAGATAAGCTGATAGAGATTCTGGACGTGTATGAAGAGCGGCTGAGCAATTCAAAGTACTTAGGAGGTGATAGGTTTACCTCTGCTGATCTTACTCACTTACCAAACTTGTACTACCTCACGGGCGCATCTGTCACCGTAAAGCATCTCTTTGATGAACGCCCACATGTCCGAGCTTGGTGCACTACCATATTGTCACGCCCTGCTTGGATTAAAGTGGTGGAGACGGTTCAGAAAATTGTTGATTAGAAATAGGAAAGCAGAGATGCACGAGAACGATGAATTGCTTGAATAAGGCATTGTTTGTCAGGATCCTCCCATCAGAGAGGGCGACAATTTTTAGTAAGTGTACTGTTCCATTATGGTTCTACCATACTTATGAGCAATAAAAGAATACAGCACATCATTATTAGCAGCAGCTATGGTTTGCCAAATTCATTTTCGTTTACTATCAAATTTTGGGCAAGACAAGAAGGACTTATAAATAAGCACAAAGTAGGATAATGCACTGGTATTAAACCCAAAGAGAAAGAAGGAATGGAACAAATGGCATAGATAATGTCAAGCTTTTATAGTATAATATCTAATAAATTAAGTTCATTGACTTGTAAGTTAAAAACAAAATCTCTTCCTCTTTTTTTTCACTTTTCAGTGAGATTGAAGTCTAAAACTTGTAAATAATGTTAATCATTATAACACGATTCACTCATTTTTATTTATTAGAGCTTTTTGACGAATGTATTTGAAATAGTCCTCCAACTTTATTGATTGACAATGAGAAATGGAACGTGAGATCATGTAAAGTTAGGTGAAATCATATCAATAGTATGGGCTCAGCATGGGTCTTTAAGGCCCACCATATATATTACCCGAATAACTCAGAAAGAAGCAAAAGCCCAACCATTTATTATTTTGTTTTGGTAATTTTTATTTTTATTTTGGGTAAGTATTTACTTAAACGTTTAGAGTGCATGGGAAGTAGGAGAGGTTGCAAATTAAACGATTGTATAGTGGGTAATTAGTGCGAACAATAAATTTGAAAAAATGTTTTATTAACTAGTAATTAAGATGTGCTATTGGGTCTTAGCTAGCTAATAAATTAGACTTGTTGATACGATGAGGTTTTCAAAGGAAAGTAATGACTAGTGAGCAGAGCAAGCAAACCCATCACAGACTTCTAGTACTCACTAAAAATAATCTAAAATCTTTTTGTACTAAAATAGGGAAAATAATTGGCCCATAAATTGAAGGGTTTAGGTCGAGCCTCATAAATTTGGGCCTTGATTTTGACCCACAGTGGTTAGGCCCAGTTAAGAATTCCACATTGTAATACAATGAATATAAAAAATTCCTAACTAGCCCGTGACCTAATCTCAGTTGGTAAAGCGCAGGACTGTGCCTCGACCTACCTTAGGTCATTTAAAGATCAATAATAGAGTTTGCACATGGGTCAAACATCTTAAGAACATTTATTGTTTGTTTTTTAAGTAATGGGTCGTTTTCCACCGACGAAAACAGAAGGGTCCACCCAGCTATCATACACTTATCCTCACGTCCAGTGGGCCACGCTTAGAACCCATAATTAATTGTGGAACCCACATCCTACGTGTTCGCGGGGTGGTAGTTGAGAATATACATAACATAATATAATGACATATTATATAATAAAAGATATTGTTTTCAGAAATAATATTCATTGAACTTGAATATATGTATATATTAGTTTTTCTGTAGAGCAAAGATGAATCGTATTTGTATTATATTTATATTTATTTATCAACCATAATTATATATATCAAAAAATAACTAATATTACATATTAATGACATTAAACAAATAAATAAATGTATTAAAAATTATTTTATAATATATATATATATATAAGTTTTAAAAATAAATGAAAAATTAACACAATAATATTTTAATAAAAAAATTATACTTTTAATATTTATTTTAATTCATTACATTCTTTAAAAATTAATTTATAATATTATAATTAGTTGTAATTTATTAAATTAAAAAATTTAATCTTAACATATAGTTATTGAAAAATTATAAATTTCTCAATATTAAAAATAATTAGGACTAAAAAATATCAATAGTCATAAAACAAGCACAATATTATAATATTAGAGAAGAATTAGAAAATAAATTTTTTATTTTTTATTTTTAAAAATAGTCTATCTGAAGGAAAAATAAAATAAAATTTCGTCTAGTAAACCTCTTTTATATCATAAAAAACAGATAAATTTTAGAAAAAATTAAAATTTTAATTGGGAGATGAATTAAAAGTTAAAACAATGATATTTATAATCATGAAAACTATACTCTTAATATTTTTCTAGTTCATAGTATTTTTTAAATTCATAAATTTGATAAAAAATAAAAAATATTATAATTATTAGAAAACCTATAAACCAAAAAAATAGAAAATTTCAATTTTAACTACTATTGACGTATAATTAGTGATAAAAAGTATAATTTTTTTTTATGAAGTATTAAAAGTTATACAATACTATTATAATCATGAAAATACACTTAATATTTCTTTTAATTAATAAATTTAAGAACTTAAAAAATTATGATGAGTATAAACTTATTTAACCAAAAAAAATTGAGAAAGTCAATCTTTATTAGTATTGATATATAATTATCAAAAAAATTACAAATTTATTAATATTAAAAGGAATTAAAAAAAATAGTCCTTAAATAACTAGATTTTTATTAATATTAAAATTTAAAAAAATTAATAAATAGTTTATTTGTAGCAAAATAAAAAATTAAAAGATCATTCTCTTAAGTAACTTGTTATATAATATAGATATAGATATATATAATTTAATATTTTTTTAAATCTTTGGTAATTTCAAGAAGGCTATGATCTATTTGTGCTAGTAGCCGAGAAGGATGTAAAAATGGCTAAATAAATATATGAGACAATTAACTCACCAACATATTATTTAAAATATTAAATTACGTCAAAAATTGTTAATTATTCATTGTAGTTTAATAAATATTCTTAAGATACTTGTTAAAAAAATCTTTAATTTATTAAACTTTTTTACGAGTGAAATCCGGGCTGCTGCGACTCATGAATTGAGAAAAACGTATATTAACGATGAAGTATATATAAATAATACAACCAAAGCGCTCTATTATTGCGGAAATTTTCCAAGTTGGCATGCAATAATAAGACTGTTGAACTGACTTTCCCATGTTAGTGATACTATTTGAGTAATGGTGGCAGTTGCCAAAGCAGCAACAAAGATAAAGCTACCTACTTTCTATTATTGTAGTCTATTATTCTGAAACGAGATTCGAATGCAAAAGGATTATGATGCAAATAAATAATCATAAATAATTTATAAATCAATTTCTTCAGAGTTTGATTCATTTTCTAAAAGAGTTGAACTCAAATTTTATTCTGTTTAAAAACTCATGAGCTCAACTCATTTAAATAATTAAATATATTTTATATATAAGATCAATATATAATAAATATATTTATTTAAAAATATATTACAATAACATATCTAATTTAGTAATAATACACCTTGAATTTTTTGAATCTCTTTTAACTCCAACTCGGACTGTTATTACCACTAGCACTGACAGTAAATGATAAAGCCACCTATTCTGTTTTTAAATTCCAAATCAGAACATGTATCTCGTTTTAGAAGTCGATTAATAAAAATTAAATTTTGATCGAGTCTTTTAAGAATCAACTTCAACTTAATTGGTGAGTTTTCTTGTGGTACCTTTTGGGTTTTGGTGTTATTGGGTGGCTCAAAAGAATATATATTGTAAGTGAAATATTTAAAATATTAGGTGAGACACATAAATTAATATTGTCGTTAACCAACACGCATTTTCAAATACCTTATCTATTAATTTTTAGTCATGCAATCACATGGAAAACTAATTCTAGGACAATGATTACATTAATAAATCTAATTTTGTAGATCAAGCCTAATTATATTGTATTTCCTTTCGCTTTCATCTTGTAATTAAATTTGGTTCTTAAAGGGGAGATATCAAATCTGCTTAGTTAGAATATCATTTTCCTATTAACCACTCCAGATTTTCAAAGATCATCTTGTCTGCCAGCCATCTCTTTATAAACTTGGTGGTTTCCCCATTGTTCTCAACAAAGTTGTACCTAAAATATCTGTAAACAAGAATCATACATAAACATTAATCAAAATGTTATGAAAAAATTAACATAAGTTAAAATTAACTAATCTCTCTCTCTATATATATATATATAACTACAAGAAAATTGCTTATTACTGACCAATTAAGTTGGTCTGTAAAGATCTCAAAGTCCGTCGTCAAATCCTTATCGACCAACTGTTGGTTGGTAGAGGGTGGTAGACAAATTTCAAGTTGTTATGACAGACCAACTTGATAGTTGGTCGGGGAAGATTTTTAGACAATTAAAAGAAGTTTCTCGATGTTTACCGACCAACCATAAGGGTGGTAGGCAAATTTCCAGTTGCTATTACAGACCAACTTAACAGTTGGTCAGTATTGTTTGTCGGTAAGATTTTGGACAATTAAAAGAAGTGTGTCAATGTTTACCGACTAACCATAAGGTTGGTTGGTGATTATCAACAACCTTATGTTGGTCAGTGATTACTGTTATGAAAACATTATCCTAGTTTCTCCTTTGTTTCATTTTCACTATAATTTTTCTATAACCTTATGATATAATGACATATTATATAATAAAAGATATTGTTATCAGAAATAATATTCATTGAACTTGTATATATATATATATATATGTTATTTTTCTCTAGAACAAACATTTTTGATGAATCATGTTTATATTGTATTTATATTTGTTTATCTACAATATATGTATATCTCAAAAAATAATATTACATATTAATGACATTAAACAAATAAATAAATTTATTAAAAATTAATTTATAGTATATACATACATATATATATATATATGTTTTAAAAATAGATAAAAATTAACACAATAATATTTTAATAAAAAAATTAAACTTTTAATATTTATTTTAATTCATTACATTCTTTTAAAAATTAATTTATAATATTATAATTATTTTTAACTTATTAAATAAAAAAAATTAATCTCAATATATAGTTATTGAAAATTATAGATTTATCAATATTAAAAATAATTAGGACAAAAAAAAAATCAATAGTCATAAAACAATCACAATCCTATAATATTAGAGAAGAATTAGAAAAGAATTTTTTTTTTTTTTTTAAATATAGTCTATTTGAAGTAAAAAATAAAACGTAAAAAAGTATGTATGTCATAGTAAAAACTCATATGGTATTTAAGAAAATAAAACTTCTTCTACTAAACCACTTTTATATCATAAACAAATAGATAAATTTTTTAAAAATTAAATTCATAAATTTATATATAAATTTTTAATTGGGAGATGAATTAAAAGTTAAAACAATGATATTTATAATCATGAAAACTATACTCTTAATATTTTTCTATTTTATAGTATTTTTAAAATTCATAAATTTAACAAAAACTAAAAAATATTATAATTATTAGAAACCTATAAACCAAAAAAATAGAAAAATTTAATTTTAACTACTATTGACATATAATTAGTGAAAAAAAGTATAAAAAAATTATGAAGTATTAAAAGTTAGGACAATAATATTATAATCATGAAAACACACTTAATATTTCTTTTAATTTATAAATTTGAGAAGAACTGAAAAAATTATAATGAGTATAAACTTATTTAACAAAAAAAATTGAGAAAGTCAATCTTTATTAGTATTGATATATAATTATAGAAAAAATTATAAATTTATTAACATTAAAAAGAATTAATAATGATATTAGTAAATAATTTATTTGCAGTAAAATAGGATTAATAAAACAGTAATTTATGAAAATAATTTATTTGTATTATATAATTTATTAACATTAAAAAGAATTTAGAAAACAATAATTTTTATTGATATTTCTTTTAGATTCCCATAAAATATTAAATTACGTCAGTTATTGTTAATTATTCATTGTACTTTAATATATATTTTTAAAATACTCGTTAAAAAAAATCTTTAATTTATTAAACTTTTTTACGAATGAACTGCTGCGACTCATGAATTCGGTTCATTTTTTAAAAGAGTTGAGCTCGAACTTTATTTTATAACTCGTTTAGTAAACGAGCCTAGTTTAAATTTTGTAAAGCTTGACTTATTTACAATAATTAAATATATTTTTTATATATAAGATAAACATATAATAAATATATTTGTTTGAACAATATGTCACAATAACATGTCTAATTTAGGGACAACACACCTTGCATTCTACGAATCTCTTTGGCTCCACCTTGGACCATTTGCACCCCTAGCACCAATAGTGAATGATAAAGCCACCTATTCTGTTTTCAAATTCCAAATCAGAACAGGTATCTCGTTTTAGAAGTCGATTAATGAAAATTCAATTTTGATTGACTCTTTTCAGAATCAACTTCAACTTAATCGGTGAGTTTTCTTGTGGTATCTTTTGGGTTTTGGTTTTATTGGGTGGTTCAAAAGAATATATATATATATATATATATTTGTCTCTTGCTCAAGCTAAAAGAATTGCACTTAATAGAATTGGTGGTAATAGGATGGAATTTTTGTCTTTTTAGTGATAGTAAAAAAGAAGATACTTAAAATATTAGGTGAGACACGTAAATTAATTTTGATATTAACTAACACGCATTTTCAAGTACCTTATCTATTAATTTTTAGCCATGCAAATCACATGGAAAACTAATTCTAGAACAATGGTTACATTAATAAATCTAATTTTGTAGATTTAGCCTAATTATATTTTATTTCCTTTCGCTTTCATCTTATAATTAAATTTGGTTCTTAATGGGGGGATATCAACTCTGCTTAATTAGAATATCATTTTCCTATTAACCACTCCAGATATTCAAAGATCATCTTGTCTACCAGCCATCTCTTTATAAACTTGTTGGTTTCCCCATTGTTCTCAACAAAGTTTTACCTAAAATACCTGTAAACAAGAATTATACATACAAATTAATCAAAAGGTTATGAAAAAAATAACATTCGTTCAAATTTTAAAATTAACTGATCTCGTGTATATATGTATATGTATATATATATTCATCTTAATATTGTTATGAGATATATTATAATTAAATTATAAAAAGTTAAAAACTATAATATTAGAATACACAAATATGTTATTTTGTGAAATTTTGAATTTATAAAATCTGATCATAACTGATTATTTAAAAATAGGAAGTATATGTAGAAGGTAACGAGTCTCGAAGATGATAGTTTTTATTCATGATCCGCACCTCAAATATGAGTGAAGGAAAAATCTAGCATATAGATTGATGGAAAAACCTCTCGTGTAGGATATAAAAGATGATGGAAATTTAAGCATCGAGTTTAAGATTTTCTTTTTCTCCTTAACATATAGGAAAATGAAAACAGAAATCAATCAAAGAATCTAGTAAATAGCTTGATGAAAAACCTCTCATGTAGAAAGAAAATTGAGACATGTGTCAAGTTTTAAAAATTTATCTTAAAAGGAAAATTTCTAAACAAACACTTTGAGACCTAAAAATTATTATTAGGACAAATCGCAAATAGATCAGTAGTATATAGGTTAAGATATATATAATGGAAAAAATGATGAAATCCTATAAACAGATTGATTATCATTTAGAAATAAAATATAAACATGCATATCTCAAGTTTTTAGAAAGTTTCTCCTCAGAAGAAAAATTCTAAACCAATGATTCTTTGAGTCCAAAAGTTAATATTAGGACTAATTAAAATAGAACATTATATATATATATATATAATGGAAAGAATGTTGAAACCACCACAATTTATACTATCAAGTCAATTCAAAATTTGATATTTTTTCCCTAAAAACAATGATCGTATAAATATCATATGAAGCATAGAGAACAATGATGTATAAGTCTTTTCAGACTTTTAAAATCATTTTTCATCATCAATAAGATCATTTGAAGTTTAGAGATCAACCCATTAATTGGGCTATTGAAATTCTCAAAAATCAATGACGGAATTGATGTCGATCCATTTAATGTTTTTTGGGTTCATCTTTGAGAAGAAACTGCAAAAATAAAAGTAGTTTATATAATTAGATATGTAACTTAATTGAAAATTGAAGTCTGTAGGCATGAAAAGTAAAAAAAAAAATAATAATAAATAAAAAAAAAAAAAAAAAAGAGAGGAAGAAATTGATGTTATAATAATAACTGTCTTGGACTCAATTAAATTTATCATAACAAGAAAATAAAAAATTTGTATATGAAAATAATAAAAAATTTACCATTTGTGAAATCAAAAAGTTTAAGAAAAATCATGAATTGTATATTGAATACTTGTAGCCAATGAAAATTAAGGCCCAATATTTATTTGATTGATGTTACATAAACTGAAAGAGAAATATTAAGAAACTAAATTAATTCAAATTTTTATTATTTGATTGGAACATACTTTTGTAATAATATATATTTTTATTTTAATACTTTATTCAACTTAAAAGAAAAGTCAGTAAATTTTAAATTTGAAGTTAAATATTTAATAAATAAATTTGAATTCAAATGCTCCAAGGTCCGAATATATGTTCTCCTCTTTAGAGTGTAACTTGTTCACCGCTTATTACTTAATCTGTCTTTTTATTTACCTCACTACAAATCTTATTAATAACAAAATAATAATATTAATATTTATGTTTTAAATTAATAGAGGGTTAAAGATTATTTGCCACAATATCTCTTCTTATTTTTTAAGTGTAGTCTGACTTCCTTTTAGATTTGCAATAATTATACATGTGTGGTTCAATCATCAGGAGTATATAAAATATAGTATCACACAACGTAATTACAAAATGTACCCATGATAAGCAATTAGCATCAAGCTATAGTCTCCTTTGTATATAATTTTATCTTTCAAAATCCACCAACGTTTTTTTTTTTTTTTTTTTTTAACTATATATGAAAATTGAAAATAATTATATTTATATAAATACTCATTAATTAATTTCAGGCAACAGCTACACATTTCCATATTATCTGATCTACTGAAGTCAGACTTTGTTTCTATAGTTGTAGCAATTAAGCTAGAATGGCAGCTGTCCGCAAACTGTACGGCAGCCTGAATTCACCGGCCACCCTTAAAGTCATGGCATGCCTCTTCGAGCACGACCTGGAATTTGAGTTTGTTCCCATCAATCTTGATGCTGGAGAGCACAAAAAGAAACCATTTCTCTATTTGAATGTAAGTCTTGTTGTTTAATTTTCCCTTTAGTGAGTGTGATTTAATTTTTCAATTGAAACTTGTGTAGGCCATATCATTGTTTTTATGTATGTGCAGCCATTTGGTCAAGTTCCAGTATTTGAAGATGGAGACACCAAGCAATTTGGTAAGCAAAAATAATTTTATTTTTTCCATAATTTATATATCTTGTTGAATAACATTCAAATTAATTAAATGTATAGAATCAAGAGCAATAATAAGGTCTATGGCACACGGATATGCCAAAGAAGGACAAGAACTAATCTATTGGGATGCTAAGGAGCAAGCAATGGTGGCTGAATGGGTTGATGTGGAGGACCATCACTTTGAACCACCAGCTTCCAAACTGATCCATGAGCTGCTCACTAAGCCGAAGAAGGGTTTGTCTCCTAATGAGGAAGTGGTGGCTGAGGCAGAAGCTAAATTGGCTAAAGTTCTTGATGTCTATGAGTCTGTTCTTTCAAAGTCCAAGTATTTGGCAAGTGACAAGTACACCATTGTTGATGTGCTTCACCTTCCAAACTTCCATACCCTTATGGAAATTACTCAGGCTAAGAAGCTGATCGAGTCGCACCCACGAGTGAAGGCATGGTGCACTCAGATCCTTGCTCGTCCTGCATGGTCCAAGGTCCTTCACATGAAGGAGGAAGCTCAAATTTAATTATTGGAAGACTTGCATCAAAAATGAAATGCAATGAATGGTTTCTTTCATAAGTTGTATTAACTTTAAATAAATGAAAGTATGTTTTTCTTTAATCTCATTTTATATTCATGTGCTCCTTAATTATTCAACAGCTTCTTAAAGATACTTGTAAGTGTGATATAATTATAACTAATTACTATTATGTTAAACAGAATCAAAAATATTATGAAATTTAATATTGAAAAACGAAAACAAGCAAAAAAAAGAACACAAGATATATCGAGATTTTGATTAATCTAGTCTATGTCATCAATAGAGAGATTTAAATTTACTCTTTTGTTATGAAAAAAATACAAGTGTTTGACTTGAAAAAATAAGATTAAATTCATTGTTCGGATCATAATTATACAAGTCACAACATCAAGTTGTGGTCCAACCAAATACAAGACAAATACAATAATTATTTTATTTAGTTTATACTTTAAAAATAAAGAAATCTTCTATATTTTGGGTTTGATTTTTATTGCTTTTCTCTCTATAGTTGAAAAAAATATATTAGTAGAATCAAACAAATTGATAAGAAATCGCCTCTCATTTGTTTAAGACTTGGCACAATTTACACGTTATTACGTAATGTCTATATATTTGTCAAGTTACGCCACTATGTCTATGTTGACAGATACGTGAAAATTTGTTGACATCACGCTGCTAATTAAACAAATCTAATGTTGTCACCCCAGTATGTTGTCACAAATAAATTGTGAGTTGATAATTTATGTATGATATTACAATATGAGGTGTTATATTATTATTCTTATTTGGTTTTTTTAGAAACGAACCCATAGGTGAACCTATTTTCCTAAATGTTAGAAGGAAGTAATTTCTCAACGGTTAAAACTTATTCATATTGCATTTCCCACCTGTAAGCCTATATTGACAGCTTCTTTCATATTATAAAGCTTAGTAGCAGTAGCACTCTCATTGAAATCTCGCATTGTAAAGCATCATCCAAAGAAACAAACACTCACAAATGGCTGTTCGCAAACTGTATGGAATTGTTGGTTCTACTGACACAATACGAGCCCTGTCTTCACTTTTTGAGCATGAGCTTGAGTTTGAGTTCATTCCGCTCGACCTCAAAGCCAAAGCCACCCACCACAACAATGACCCTATTCTTTCTTTGAATGTTAGTAATTAATCCTAGCTTATACAACTCACTCGCATAACTAAATTCTCTCTTTCTCTCAATTTCGACATATTTATTGATGTCCTTAATTTTTTTCTCTCTGGTCTTCCTTGCTTGGCAAATGATGGACCTGGAAATAGCCCTTTGGTCAGCTTCTAGTTTTCCAGGACGACGACTTGACTCTCTTTGGTAACAAAACAATTCTGATTATGTGTTTATACTAGTTTTAGTTCTTCTATTTAAAAAGAAAATTGTATGTATTGTTAGAATGTGAACTGTTACTAACATGAAATGATAATGGTGACCGATTAATAAGTTAATGACAGAATCCAGGACCATAATGAGGTTTATATCACATGAATATGCAAAACCTGGAGAGGAGCAAGTTTACCTGGTTCCAAAGCAGCAAGGGATAGCAGCAACCTGGATTGACGTGGAGGATCACCAGTTCGACCCGCCAGCTTCAAAACTCAGGCAGGAGCTGGTGGATAAGCCTCGAAGTGGGTTGCCAACTGATGAGAATGTGGTGGCAGAAGAGGAAGCTAAGCTGATAGAGGTTCTGGACGTGTATGAAGAGAGGCTGAGCAATTCAAAGTACTTAGGAGGTGATAGGTTTACCTCTGCTGATCTTACTCACTTACCTAACTTGTACTACCTCATGGATGCATCTGTCACGAAGCAGCTCTTCTATGAACGTCCCCATGTCCGAGCATGGTGCAACACCATAATGTCACGCCATGCTTGGATTAAAGTGGTGGAGATGGTTCAGAAAATTGTTGATTAGAAATAGGAAAGCAGAAATGCACGAGAACGATGAATTGCTTGAATAAGGCATAGTTTGTTGTCAGGATCCTCCATGTGATCAGGCGATCAGCGTGGGTGGAAATTTTTAGTATTTTTAGTAAGTGTAGTGTTCCATTATGGTTCTACCATACTTTGAGCAATAAAAGAATACAGCGCAGCATTATTAGCAGTAGCCATGGTTTGCCAAATTCATTTTAGTTTTCTATCAAAATTTGGGCAAAACAAGAAGGTCAGAAGGACTTATAAGCACCAAAGTAGGATAATGCACTGGTATCAAACCCAAAGAGAAAGAAAGATCTCCCATTTTATGCTCTGTATTTCATCATTAAAATTAAGAGAATATCATGTATATAATAATTCGTCTTATACTCTTAAATAAGTACATTACGCAGTGTGTATTTCATCATTAAAAATAAGTTGGAGAGGGATACAAATAAACTTGTGTCCAAAGGGTTGCATAAAGGGTGCAGGACTAGACGTTCTCTACTTCACTCCACGCCAGTCTCCCAAGTCTCCTTGATTGCTAACTCCGTAGTTGATGACCAGTACTTGATGGGAAGAAATTCCAGGAAGCTGTCATCCTGTGTTTAGTTTCTGGTCTTCTAGTGTTTGAATTTCAAATTTCAACATGAAGTTTTGCTTGTCATGATTTTCAACACAAAGTTGTTGCTAATTATGGGTGGTTTTTTTTTTTTGTCAGTGTTGTTGGTTATGAACATCATAGTATGAAATGAGAAACTTTTGGAACTACGGGGAAGGCCTAGAAAATCCATGACTACAAACCATCACTAAACCTACAAATGTTGTCTAGTGCCTTTCTTCAGTGAGAGATTAAACACAGCAGCACATTTTCAAGTTAGAGTGCATCTGAGAAGACATGATCAACATGTGTGTTTTCATATCATGAGTTAGTTCTGTGATTCAGAAGTATTACTCACAAGAACAGCAATGCACAAAGAATAATTCTGAAAGCCAAGTTTCCAAAACACATGCCTTAATCCATAAGTATTTTTCGAAAGATATACATCTAAAAAGATATGACTTACACTTTGCTTATCATATTCCAATATTTCCATCTTATGAAGTCCAACTTGTCAACCAAAATCATACTCATACAGAACTAAAGAACCAAGAAGGTCAAGTAACCAAAGAAAACTGAATGAGAGAACTAATTTTAATTCACTTTTCAACAAATACTTTTTTAGTATTTGGAAGAAAACTGTCTAGAACTATTTTTACAATTTTCCAATCAATATCAAATACAATTTCTACATATTTTTTTAATACAGATTCCAGAATGAAACAATCTCAAAATGGACAGAAAAAATAAAACTTGAAGTTATCTCTAAACAATGACCAGAATGCACATCATTTGCAAAGCTCCTAGGAATATCAGATAACAATGAATTCAAAAACTTTTAATTAAGAACACAATTACTAAAATTGTAAAACTCAGACCTGTCAAAATGTCATGTGCTTGAGAAGAACAATAGATCAAAGCTTCATACTCCATTCCTCATTCTTCTAAACTGCAAAATTATGAGTCTCTTTTGACAACCCTAATCAAACACATGATGGGAAATTAGTATTATCTATAATTTTGCAAAGCTAAATTGCAAGAAAAGTTGAACAGAAACACATCCAGCTGCCCAGCAAACATCTTCTGGAGTATTAAAGACCAACATAAATAACATGCCATAGTCATAAGGGTTTGAATTTTGTACCTCTCAGAAGTCACCTTTGTTGATGGAAATTTATTCCTTTCGGCCTTCCCCAAAATGGGTGACGGCCCCATCTTCCATTCTCATAGCTAAAGCCCAATCGGAATTTCTCATCGATGTCTGTAATTTTTTTAATTTTTTTTTGGTGCCATCAGTGGTCGAAATTTCATTTCTCCATATGGACTTGGACAATGACGTCAGCAAATGAAATCTTTAGGCCCAGCTCTTAAATTTGTCATGTCCAATTCACATCAATAATACTAGCCCACACACGTCTGAAATATTATAAAAAAACATGATTGAGTTATTTTCTTAATAAATAAAAAAATTAACAAAGCTATAATTTTATTTATAAATTGCAAGTGGGAAAAATTAATAGTCAATAAATAAATAAAAATAAAAATAAAAAACTTAATGGGCATTACTGGAACATTTTGAAAGAAAAAACAAACAAAAAAAACAGTTTTCAAATTGCAACTAGTTTTTAGATATATACCTCTCGTTTAGGATATCTTAGGATTTCCTAGTTGAAAAAGAAACTCAAAGCGTGATGTATAAATGAAAATTTTCCCTTTTTTTTTTAATGAAATTGCAATTGTATTATATATATATATATACTCTTCATTTGATTGATCAAAAGCTAGCTCCATAATAAATTCATTCTCCAGCCAAAACTCACAACACAATTTTGCTTCTCATTTAGAAAGATAATTAATGTCGGTTTTCTGAAAACTCTACGGCAGCCTGGATTCACCGGCCACCCTTAAGGTTTTGGCATGCCTCTTCGAACACGACGTCGAATTCGAGTTTGTTCGGATCGATCTTAATGCTGGAGAGCACAAAAAGAAACCATTTCTCTCCTTAAGTGTAAGTTTTTTCATAAATCCCAAACTAAATACCGTGAATATTAACTCATACATTTATATACCAACATGTATTTAATTTATTAATTGTATCTAATGTGTAGCCATTTGGTCAAGTTCCAGTATTTGAAGATGGAGACGCCATTCAATTTGGTAAGCATTCATGCAATATATATATATATATATATAATTTGTATATGATTTGTTTAATGATGAACATTATTGCCAAATGTAACTAGAATCAAGAGCAATTATAAGAAGTATGGCCTTTGGATATGGCAAAGAGGGTAAAGAGCTAATCTACTGGGATGCTAAGGAGCAAGCAGTGGCGGCTGAATGGGTTGATGTAGAGGATCACCACTTTGAACCACCGGCGTTGAAATTGATTCATGAGCTGGTCACTAAGCCAAAGAAGGGTTCGGCTCCTGATGTGGGAGTGGTGGCCGAGGCAGAAGCTAAATTGGGTAAAATTCTTGATGTCTATGAGGCTGTTCTTGCAAAGTTTAAGTATTCAGCAAGTGATAAGTACACCATTGTTGATGTGCTTCGCCTACCAAACTTGCATACCCTTATGGAAACTGAGGCTAAGAAGCTGATCGAATCTCAAGTTTAGCCTCATATAGATCCTGGCTCTGAGATCCTGGCTCGCCCTGCATGAGCAAAGGTTCTTGAGATGAAAGAGGAAGCTCAAGTTTAGCCTCATATAGATCTCTGTTCATTACTATTATGTCATATAGATCCCTTCTTTGTAAGGCTGAATGTTTAAGGGGATTTACAGTCACCGCCTGAATTTGGTTCCAGACTGATTGCAACTCTGATGGGACCTTTACTAGTTGAATTACCACTGATTGACATCCTTTGTCCATGTATACATGTTATATTATATCAAAATTAATAAAAGTTGTTTTCTTAAAGTTACAAACAAAAAGTAAGAGTTGAGATCTTAAAATTTCCAAAATGTTATTCAGCATATTCTTAAAGATAATTAATAAATAAGGTGTTATTATTGTCAATACCAAAATAATTATAATGAAAATGTTAAGTGCACTCAGAGCATTACTGATAGGGTGTGAGTATCACTTAGATGGAGCTAGTGAATGTCAATGCAATAATTTTTCTCAGTAAGTACACATATAAAAATTCAAAATCATTATATTTTTATTAATTTTATCTAACAATATTAACATGAGGATAATTTTAAAAAATATAAAACAACAAACGCATCTCATATATAATCAAATAAATTAGATGCAATTATCAAGTCACATCAATGTGTCAAGTATCAACTATCAAGTCACATCAACTAGATATATGAAATTGTGTTAGACATCAGGCGGCTGCTAAGAAAATAAATGCAGTTACCCGTTTACCAAAAACAGATCTTGTGTTTTTATTGGGTGGACGTGTTTGTTGAAAGTCAAACATATTCTAAGAATCATATAAATTTTGTAAGTTGATCATTTATGTTATGATATCAGAATATGAAGTGTTATATTACTTCTTTTTTTGAATATAAAAAGGAACCCATAGGTAAGCCTATTTTCCCGAAAGTTAGAAGGAGTGATTTCTCATCAGTTAAAACTTATTCATGTTGCATTCCCCACATATAAGCCTATTTTTACAGTATTAGTAGCAGTAGGGCTCTCACTAAATCTCACATTGCAAAGCATCATCCAAAGCAACAAACTCCCACAAATGGCTGTCCGTAAACTTTATGGAATTGTTGGTTCTACTGACACAATGAGACCCTTGGCTGCACTTATTGAGCATGAGCTTGAATTTGAGCTTATTCCCCTCGACCTCAAAGCCAAAGCCAACCACCACAACTATGACCCTATTCTTTCCTTGAACGTAAGTATTTAATCCTGCACTAAAACTCACTCATTTACAGGCACTCTTCTCTTCTCTTCCCTCCTCTGCTGTAGCAACTCAAAATTCCAACAGTATGTATTGACTATAAATTTCCATTTTCTCTTGTCTTCCTTTGCTTGGAAAATCAATGGCATATTCGAAATAGCCTTTTGGTCAGCTTCTAGTTTTCCAGGAGGACGACTTGACTCTCTTTGGTAAAAGATCTAGAACAACTTTGATTATGTGCTATGCAGTAATCAATTACATGTCAAACTAGTTTTGCTATTCTAATTAAAAAGAAATGGTAAGAAATTATGAATAGTAAGACTGTGAACTGTTACTAACATGAAATGATCATGGAAATTGATTAATATATTAATCACAGAATCCAGGACCATAAAGAGGTTTATATCCCATAAATATACAAAACCTGGAAAGGAACAAGTTTACGTGGTTCCAAAGCATCAAGGGATAGCAGCAACCAGGATTGACGTGGAGGACCATCAGTTCGACCCGCCAGCATGCATGAACTGGTGGAGAAGCCCCGGAATGGGCTGCCAACTGATGAGGCTGCGGTGGCAGAAGAGGAAGCTAAGCTGATAGAGGTTCTGGACGTGTATGAAGAGCGGCTGAGCAATTTTAAGTATTTAGGAGGAGATAAGTTTACCTCTGCTGATCTTACTCACTTACCTAACTTGTACTACCTCATGGATGATGTCACTGTGAGCAGCTCTTCGATGAACGCCCCCATGTCCGAGCATGGTGCAACGCCATAATGTCACGCCCTGCTTGGATAAAAGTGGTGGAGATGGTTCAGAAAAGTGTTGATTAGAAATAGGGAAGCAGAAATGCATGAAAATGACAATTGCTTGAATAAGGCATAGTTTGTCGTCAGGATCCTCCATATGATCAGGCCATCAGAGATGGGGAGTTTTTAATGTGTTTTGAATGAGTACTGTGTGTGCCAGTATGGTTTTACCACTTTGTACTTGTGCAATATGAAAAGCAAAATTGATTTCGTTTTCTATCAAAATTGGGAAAATCAAAAAGGACTATGAAAATGATTAAGCACCAAATATGATAGGGACCTGGTAGCAAACTCGAAACTGAATTTTGTCAATGTATTAATGATTAAGCACCAAATATGATAGGGCCTGGTAGCAAACTCAAAGAAAAGGCAGAACTGAATTTTGTCAATGTATTAATTTCTCACATTGCTTAGAAGTTAAAATATAATATAATATATAATAATATGGGTTATACTATTTAATGTCAATTGATTGATTTTAAAAGTGTGGATCTAACATGTTATCAGAGCTAAGTCATAAATTGATCTCATCAAAAAATTTGGTTACTAATATATATATATAGTTTAAGAGAAACACTAAATGTAGAGATAAGACAATAAATGAGAAAAAATGAACCACCCCAAAGTAGCCTATACTGAACTAATGAAGTAAACCAAAATTGTTAATTGATAAATATATATATATATATTCCCCTAGAGGTCTAATTTAAAGTAAATCAGAAATTACTAATTGATAAAAAAAAAAATTCAAGTGGCAAAACATGGTTCAAGGGCCTCTGCAATATTATGGATTTGAGCATGTAAGAAAAATACTTGTAGAGACAGGTAATTATGAATTCCGAATGAGATTAAACTTATACTCAACTAATGAAGTAAACCAGAAATTGCTAATTGATAAAAAAAAAAAAAAAAAAATTCAAGTGGTAAGACATGGTTCAAGGGCCTTCTGCAATATTAGGCTCAAATTTAAAGTAAACCAAAAATTGCTAATTGATAAAAAAAAAATTCAAGTCGTAAGACATGGTTCAAGGGCTTCTGTAATATTAGGGGTTTGAGCTTGTAAGAAAAATACTTATAGGGAGGGGTAACTACGAATCCCGAATGAGATTAAACTTATAGTCAAAAGGTGTAGAGATACTTATAGATACCAAAAATAATATACCATGAGGTGTTGTTGACTAACATTTTATTCAATTTGACTTATAGTATTAAGTAGAAGCAGGTTCCTATCAATTGCTGGGTCAATTCACTTGACTTTCAATAGAAAAAAAGACAGAATCATATAAAAGCTAAAACAGGATCAAGTTTCCTCTTTCTTGTGTTACACTTCAAAGTAAGTTCTTGTCTCCCATGTGCAACTTGCAAAGCTCATTTGAAGTCAGGTATTGTTTATTTATTTATTTTCATGTAGAACGAAGAGGACAACCACTTTGTGGTGACGGATAATGCAATTGCAAGTATTCTGGGATTCTAATCTCGGTGGGATAAAATGTTACTAAAACTCGTTGGCTCTTTCATGTATATAATATTCATATGATATGATGAACTCATTCATTCGTCTAGGGGAGTTTCCCTATGTATATAGTAGCATCCTACACTTAATCATTCAAACTATAAATGTGGACGAGACAAGTGAATTATGGCAAAGAGAGTTGCATAAGGGTGAAGGCGCATAGCTGCACCATTCTACCACTTCTCATTTGGAATAGCAAGTTCTAATATACTTTGACTGTTGCTTGCTTCTTTTCTAGTCAACAGAATCGGTGGGTTAGAGTTATTATGACATGGGTGAACATGTAACATCACAGTAGTTTCCCATGAAGCTCCACAAGCAGCTGGCTAGCTAGGAAAGATCTGGATAAATTTTGATAAGGTGCTCACCTTCTTTGAACAAAATAAAAGTTACAATATTTAAAACTAGAAGGAATCAGTTAGCCAAGAGCTCTATTAATTGAGTTTTCTATGCTTTGCACATATTATAATAGAAATTTGCCTGAGTTTCTTAGAAGCTTCTTCCAATTGGAGCATTTCACATAAGGAATCTAGAATCCACTCAAACTTATAAATAGCCGTCACAAGTCCAACCTTTAATAGTCATCTATTCCCCATTCTTAGCTTTCTACCTTCGCTCTTGGTCATAACAAATTTCAGAAATATGGCAGTAACAAAGGTTTATGGAAGCACTATTTCCATAGCCACAATGCGAGTTTTTGCTTGCCATTATGAGAAAGAACTTGAATTCGAGTTTGTTCCCGTTGACATGCAGCTGGTAAACGCAAAGAGGAACCTTACCTTTCCCTCAATATATGTAAGCATGATAACAAAGAAGGCTCTCATTTAGCTGAACTATTAGATAAACATCATAATGCATGCTTGCATATATATGCTCAATATCTTTTTGTAGAAGTGGATTTCCCCCCAGACCTGAACAAGTTTTCTTTTTCCCTTGATGCAGCCATTTGGTCAAGTTGCAGCATTTGAAGATGAAGATTTGAAACTCTTTGGTAACATTATCAGCAACACACAGATGTAAAAGAAGTTATATCAGTACGATTGATGAACTAATATATGACCTTTTAAAATACAGAATCAAGGGCAATTACACAATACATTGCCCATGCTTATGCTGATAACGGAACCCAGATGATATGCCAAGACCCCAAGAAGACGGCAATCACAGGGGTGTGGTCGGAGGTAGAGGCTCACCACTTTGAACCAGCAGCTTTAAAACTGACCTGGGAGCTGGGAATAAAGCCTCTTCTTGACATTCCTACAGACCCAGCCGCTATGGAGGAAAATGAAGCTCAGTTGGCTAAAATTCTTGATATCTATGATGAAAGGCTGGCTTAATCCAAATACTTGGCAGGAGATGGCTTGACCTCGGTGGATCTACACCACCTCCCCAACTTAAAATACTTGATGGGGACACAATCTAAGAAGCTGTTTGATTCACGCACCCTTGTTAGGGCATGGGTAGCTGGTATCACGGCAAGACCAGCTTGGTCTAAGGTCATTGCCATGGAGAACAATTAGTAAGGAGATAGCCACTATAGGCAGAAGGGGTTTTCCTCCAGTATCTTGCTTTTGCGCCTTTCTGTTGTACTAATCTTTAATTTCAACACGAAGTTGATGATCAAGTGTCAATCTTATTGGTCTTCAGTGTCATTTTTTATTTTCAGTACACATAACTCGGATACTATTTTATTGACTTATTTAATTTAAAAAACAAAGATATGCGCATCCAGGGAATCGAACCCTGGTCAGTACCGTGGGAGGGTACTATGATACCACTACACCAGATGCGCTTTGTCATTATCCTTGTTCTAACATTAAGATAATAAATAATATTTTGTTGTGTATAGACTACGCTGTAACCAAGTGGGTGAAAGTTGAAACCTACGACAAATCGTAAAGACAGACGGAATGAGAATTGAAGGCCTCGCCGGTGGAATTTCATCTGGGAAGAGTACTGTCTCCAATCTATTCAAGTCCCATGACTTTCCCGTTGTTGATACTGATCTCGTTGCTCGAGTATTTTCTTCTTCTTCTTCTCCTTTTGTTTATGTGTGTGTGGTTGGTTGGTTTTAGTTTCACTGCCATGTAGTAGTGTAATTAAAAGACTACATTTTTTTTTTTATAGTCAGATCCATTTTGGATTAAAATTCAGATTTCGATTTCAATTATTTCGTCTTATTAGAATTAGAGAAGCAACTTATAAGTTATAATTAATCTTTCTTTTTCTCTTTTTTCCTTCTCTGGAAGTGATTATTATTGAACTGAATTGACATTTAACATATAATTTTGACATATTTTGATTTGTAGTTTCTAGTCCTTGATGGCATTTTTTTTATTTTTTTTGGTGTTTCAGGATGTATTAAAGAAAGGAACTGGTGGCTAGGAAAAAGTTGTACCATCATTTGGTGAGGATATTTTACTAGATGATGGAGAAGTTGACAGGCCCAGACTTGGGCAAATTGTGTTTTCCAATCCAGAAAAGCCCCAACTTTTTAGTAGGTGTGGATTTCTTGTGAATCTGGATGTTGTAACACGTTTATGGATATTGCCTTTTCTTCTTTTGAACCCATTCCCTAATCCTTATTGCTCATAGCAACATTTGCAGTTTTATGTGTACCCTAAATGACATCATTTGCATTGGCGCCATTTTTCTCTTGTTTCGTCTGTTATAGTGCTGTAGTGTCAAATATTAAATCTAAAAATAAAATGAGCAAACAGATTTCATTTTATTTCTTGACTTTATGGTGTTTTACAAAGTTAGGGATGCATTGATTGCAGTCAGTGCTGTGGCAATAATAACTATGTGATCGTCGAGTTAATTAAAGTTGCTAATCGGCATTAGAATCTTTCCTGGAATAATTATGTTGCAGAAATTGAATGTCGAATTAGTTTTGATTATTAGTTTTAGTTTGATCTTTTCCTAGATTACTGGCTCCTTATATATCCTCTGGAATCTTTTGGGAAATTTTGAAGCTATGGATGAAAGGGTTTAAGGTTATTGTTCTTGATGTCCCTTTGCTATTTGAGGCCAAGATGTTCAAGTGGACAAAGCCCATTATTGTTGTGTGGGTTGATCAGGAAACACAGATTCGGCTACTCGTGGAAATAGACAGAATAGGTGAGGAGGATGCGAGGAACAGGATAAATGCGCAGATGCCAATGGATTTGGAAAGGAGTAGAGCAGACAGAGTGATTGATAATTCTGGGTCTTTAGATGACTTGAATGGTCAGTTTAAAAACGTATTATTTGAGGTCTCAAAACCCTTGACTTGGACTGAATTTGGGCTTTCCAGGCAGGGTGCAACTTCGGCCCTTGTTTCAGTCATCTTAGGCGTTCTTTTATGCACAAAAAGTTGTAATAGTGATGGTTTGTAACCAATTATGGTTCTCCTTATCTACAATTTTATTTTATCTTAAACCTATACATTCATTAATATACTTTTTGAATTCCATTGTTGATATTCAATTTGAATTTCCTGTTCCGTTTGAAGTGATTATAGACAAAGCAGTCCTGACTACTCTTTTATTTGGTGTTTACTCTTTGCGATAATTGTTAGTAAACTGGTGTAACTTTGGCTTAGGTAAAATGAGCCATAGTGCAATTATAGTAGTTGTGGTGCAAACTACATGGTGTCACTTATTCCTTGATTTCAGCTTTGAGCTAGTTATAGTTTCTATCGAGCAATAACATTGTATCTCCATATATATCTTTCTTTTTCTTTCTCAATTCATTGCATACCAGAATTATGTTACTCGTTTACTAAAAGCTTGAACTGGAACTACCTTATCACTCATTGAAAATTATGAACATTACTCTTCATAACTATATGCTTGAATCATTGCTTCTTCGATTGGTCCAACTTAAGATTAAATTGACTCAGGGTATGTTTAGCTGGGGTGATAAAAAGGGAAGAACAGAACTACAAATGGGGTGGAACAAATTGGAAAATAAGTATGTTTTGTTCTGAACCTTCTTTCGATTTTTAAAATGCCCGAGATTGGTCTCCACTCAAGGAGCCAAGTTGATGTTGTTCATCGTTGTTGCATATTATAATTGAGATTATAATTGTTGTTGTAAATGTCCATCATTGTTGTTGCATATTATAATTGTTTAGCAATCAGATATATCATTGCTTTTGTAGATTGGATGACTTAAATTTAATGTGATTAACACTGTCTTTCTATTGGTTGTTTGAGAAAGAAGATGAGGCAACAAATATTGATAGGTAAGTTACGTCAAAACCTTTGGCCTATGTAAAGTGGGAGATGACTGAATGTCCATTATGTTTTGAATACTGTATTGATGTGGATGTATTTTTACTGACAATTGAAACTGGGAAGCGTATAAAATGCTATCCTCAGTTCTAAATTGATATTTTAAGCAAAATTGCTGCAATTGTTTAGTCCTTATCCTTTTTTTACTCCTTCCTATCATCTTTTGAATGTCTGATTTCTTTTTTTCTTTAGAGGTCGACTACTTGCAGGCATAACCAGTTACCTTCTGGTTGTGTTTCTTATGGGTGTGTTGTGCTGACATCCAATATTATCTCCATATAGTTTAGTGTATGCAAAAAGCTAAGAAGCGTATAAAATCCTATCTCTAGTACTAAAGTAGTAAACTAATATTTTAAGAGAAAGTGCTTCCATTATTTAGTGCTAACCCTTTGTTTTCTAATTCCTTGCTTGAAAGTTCACCATGATCTTTTAGATGTATGCTTTCACCTTGTCTTCCCATGGAGATTATTATATGTTCTTTATGCTTCAAGCAAATTAACTAAAAACTAACATAGCAACTATAGTTTTTACCTTCAACTGGTTAATCTTCTTTTTTTCCGCGTGACAATCAATTGTGAGTTGGTCAAACAGTTAGGAGGTTCCTCAATAATTGGAATTTGCCTTTCAGACATATTTTTTTAGGACTTTGGATCTGTTTGGGGATGAGTAGCTGGTGATTAATAGTTATGAGGTTCCTCAATAGTTTAAAAGACATACTTTCAGAACTTTTTGCTCATGCTGACATCATTATTTTTTGGTTATCTCGGAAGGTAAGGGATGGGCGATTCAAACCAGGAACCTCTTACATTGAAGAGTTTGTGTACGTACCACTGAGTCAATGCTCAGGTGGCATTCTGACATTATTAGATTCAGAATATCTTGCTTCTTCTTCATACTTAAAACTCAGTTTATATATGATTTTGACAGCACTAGGGTGAACAGTCAGCTGAAACATCTACCTTGTAAACAAGTATGAATCTTACTATTCTTAGACAATCTTACCTTTCTCATTGAAAAGTATATTTAGCTTTAATCAGGGTTGTTTGATGGAGAATCTGTTGTATCAGACTATTTAGATGGTTTCATTACTTTTAATGCCACTGAATTTTCGTCTCATTGGCCCTTTCATCCGGGGTCCACTACCAGCCAAGCATCCACTGCCCTGGACCTGGAGGCTGTTCATGGGACTAGAAGATTCTATTTGTATGTAGGTAGGACTAATCTGCTAAATTAAGATTGGCATTAAGCAGGAGAGTGAAAGAGAGAAGAGAGAGAGAGAGAAGACATTTACTTGCACAGTGGTTGGCGGCTAAGTTAAGATTCATTTAGTAGGCACCTTTGTTAAGGTTCATAACAGAACTATATGCAAGACAAGAATAACTACCTGGTACAGAAAAATCAATATTTAGACTTAGCTAATTCCATTATAATCATGTTTTGAATTTTTATCCCATCTTTTAAAGTTGAAGTCTTCTGAGTTAGAGGCTTCAAATTCGAAATACACTAGTTAGAAATAAGAAGAGCTGAGATTACGTTTAGAAATAGAAGGGTGACCCCGACTATAGTGTAGTCTACCTTTTGTATCTGATGATATTTTTCTAATCACGTGTTCAGCACGTGATGGAGATGTGTCATAGGTCTAGTGGTTTATAGGATATTCTAGTGATGTGGCATCAACACCAATCAAATGCCTTTTCTTCGACTTTTTAACTCCCTCCCTACTCCACATTTCATTCCCCCTCAAAGCTTTGAGCGTACACAGTCACACTCAAAGCTCTAACATCAGTCCTTCCTCTTCACTCCATCAACCTATCTTTCCCTCTGAGATGGGAGCAAAACCAGTTGAAGAAGCTCCACAAGCACTGAAATACCAGGTATTGAATAAACACACACTTCGTTTACAATTATATATATTTTGTTCATTCAATCAACTCTCTTGTATTACAGACATGGATCTTGAAAGTCTCCATCCACTGTGAAGGTTGCAAGAAAAAGGTCAAGAAAGTTCTTCAAGGCATTGAAGGTATGTGTATGTATATTTATGTATCATATCTATCCAGTTTCAAATTGTCTTATGTTCAGGCTTCATCTCTTGATTTACAGGAGTTTATACTACAGAGATTGATTCTCAGCAGCATAAGGTTACTGTTACAGGTAATGTAGACGCCGAAACTCTTATCAAAAAGCTTTCAAGATCAGGGAAACTCGCTGAACTTTGGCCTGAAAAGCCTGAGAAGAAAGATAAGAAATCTGGGAAATCCAAGAGTAGTAGTGAGAAACAGAAGGACCAAGAAGATGAAGGTGATGAACAAAAGAACTCGCCTGACAATGGTGGCGAGTCAGACAACAGTGAATGTGAGGATCAAGCTGGTGGTGGTGAAAACGGTGGTGGATCAGGAGGAGGAGATGGCGGAGGTGGTGGCAGTAAAAAGAAGAAAAAGAAGAAGAAGAAGAAACCACAAAATGGTAATTCTCCCAGTATTGGAGGAGCGGAGATTAATCAAAATATTGGCGAGGCTAAGGCAGCTACGGGATCACAGATGGGCCCTCCGGACCCAGCTCCATCTATGTCCTCCATGGATCTTACCCCTCCAGTTCAGCATGTGTATCCATATCCATCCCCAATGTACTATCCATCTCCAGGAGGACCAGGACCTCAAGTATATGGGTTAAGTTACAATACAACATATCCCAGCTCTAGTGCTTCATATAATTATGCTCCTGTCATGCATTCCACTACGCTCTTTGGTCACGCGCCGCCCCCTCCACCACCATCCAGCCCTATAAATTCCCTCAATGACGATGATCACCACGATGACGATGATGAAGCTGGATGCTCAATCATGTAAACTAAAGTGTGTTTAAGGGATGTGAGAAGTGATATAAAGTAAACTCTCTTAGTATAGAAGTGAAATGTGGGGGAGGTGTTGGGGATTAAGTTTTGTATTATGTACTAAGAATATTAGTAGAAATAATGTAGGGATAAATAAGAAAAAGGGTATTACATGGAGGGTACTTCTTCACTTTTCACTGTAATTGTCCTTGTATATGTGGCTTCTTTTTCTTCCAACTTTTTGGATTTGCTTAACAAGGCCAATAGCCTTGTAATGTTTTGTTATTTGTAGGACCTAAAAATCTCCCTTTCCTTCTCAATCTTATGTGTAAAGTAGATTTTTGTTCACAAAAACCTTTCTTCTTCTCTCTCTCTCTCTTCTGTGATAAATAAAACGAATAATTTGCAGACTCGTGCATGTACATACAACTTAATTAATAAAGACCTTTTTGTGAAGGTGGACATGATCATCTTCCTTTAGGAAAATAATGCAACTAGTCTTTTAGAAAAGCTAGCATTGATCGATCTTATTTGGTTAAACATATCACCTTCATCAATAGCTTTCACTTTCATTGTGAGGGTACATATTAGTAGTATCGCACTTTGAGTGAAAGCTAGAATTCCTGTGGTTGTTGTTGTAGCTTTATACGTATCTTTCTCTTTGAATCTTTGAATTAGTACTGGGTGGGTAATGGGACCAAATAAGTACTAATGCATGTACAATAACAAATATAGCTAGCCAGCTAGGCTTCTTTAATTTGTCTTTCATCCAATTTAGTTTGGTTAGAGAGAAAATTGATGGCTTAATATTGTGCACAAATTTGAACTTGGAAAAGTTTGATGATCAGCAGCATATCCTTGAATAAATGGCCTCCCGTGAACCATCAATTTGAAGATATTGAGAATAGAAAAAGTTGAAGGTTATAACTGTAATCCCAATATCCCATGCATTACTATCATCACTTTATGAAGAGAATTGAAGATCTTTCAAATTTTCAGTATTCTCTTGACCTCACTTTTTTATAACCCCAAAAGAGAAGAATATTCAAATATTTAATTCGGATTATACCCCTAGCAAATATTTATATGCATGAAGTATATACAAGTGTCTCTTTCTCTTTTTATATATGAGTATTCATTTGCCCTGTAAATAAGATATTTTCATACATAAAATAATTTAATTGATCAATATTCTATCTCTATATATACTATCAGATATAAATTATATTGTGACTTTATCCTCTCACTGGGTATTACATATTCTTCATCACAAAAGAAGTTCTTACGTGACTATCCTCCCTTTGTATTTTCCAACTTGCAAAGTTGGTACTTAATTGCCAAAATCCTACATGCATTTTCTTTTTCTTTTTCATATATATCTTCCAAATTCTAGAAGCCTCAACCCCAAATTATTGATTCAAAGAGTGCTAATTATAAGGTCAAGGAGAGATATGGATGATATGTTAGAAATAATTATCTTAATTTTATTGAAAGAGTACTTTCACTTTGCTTTGGATATTAATCATTACATTAAAGCAAGCTTAAGTATGAGAATTACTAAAAGTTGTCTTTCATGTATTTTTTAGATGCAATGGCATGATTTGTTGGGGTCCCTCCTCCATATGCCAGGGTCATATTTAATATCAATCCTAGAAAATTCCAGCCTCCTCTTGTAGAATTCCATCAACATTTTTTTCCTATCAAATGCAACCTTTGGATGGAGGCTTACAGATTCAAGAAGCATATTAATAAGGTTGTATAGTTTTATATAGGAAGGTCGGGAAACCGGCTGTGTAAGTTATGGGTATTAGGCATATAAAAAAGAATACGAAATGAAAAGATACTAATAAGGTTGAGGTAGCACTAATTAATTAAAGAAAAAATGGAGAGAATTACTCGGGTAATTTAGCAATATTCAATATTAGTGGCATGTAGATACATACTTGCGTTGTATATATTGTATTTTAATTTAATTTGATAAAAAAAACATTATATATTAAAAGAAAGAGAGATGGTAGGAGAGTTGGAGGATGAGAGAGAGTAGGTGAGTGGGAGAGTGGAAGCTTAGTAGGAAAGTGAAGAGGTTATTATTTAGTAATTATTAAATTATTAGATGGATTTTATTAATCAAATTTATTTTTTAAATAATTTAAATATGTGTATATCATATAATAAGAGATCATAAAGGTCTTCTGACTTTTATATTAGTATAGATAGGCCATCGGATGCTATAGATAAAATAGAGAGAGACCAAAAATTATATGGTCATAATAAGTTATTGAGAATGATATGATTATCATTGGAGATGATGTATTTGATATATACAAATAGAGACAAAAAATTAAATACATTTAATCCTAACTAATTTAAAATTTAAAATTTTATTGAATTGAGATGATAAATAAGAGTGTACAGGATCATTTTAGGCTTTAGGCTTTAGCTTTTATGAAAACTGCTTGATAAAATATAAATTATATATAGACATGGTATTAATTAATATATAAACTAAAAGTTCAAAAAAGATTTTCCAAAAATGATAAAAAGGATGAAAATTTAAAAATAATCTACTTTTTTTTTTAATAATATTCAGTAATACCTAAATGGAGAAGTTCAAGAAAGATAAACCAAGCCGAACCATAAAAGAATTTTCTACTATTTTTCTTGTAACTATTTAATTTAATTGGAACATATTGTAAGGTATTTTTTTTTGGGGTGGAGGGGGGGTTGGGGTGTTTGCAATAAGAAATTGATCAAGAGAAGAACAAATTGAATTAAGTTCAAAACTAATACTAGATTGTTATTTATTATTATGTAATGGTGAGATGATTCTGATTTGGGAGACCATATCTAGAATTCATATAAATGTTTTAATTCTGTTGATGAATATTGAAATATGAATCATTAATTAATTAGTTTCTTCATTTTTTATTTAGTTTTTTTTTTTTTTAAAAACATAAAAAGTATTTTAAGTACAATAATCATTAATTAGCTTCTTCATTTGCTATGCAACTCTTTTCATATCAATTTCGAAAAGTAATATTAATTGGTGGGTGCAATAATTTGGGGATATTAAATATGATGGGAAAGTACAATATAGAGATAATGTGAGATTTTTTTAATGCAAAAGAGAAATGAATTGGGACGGTATATATTGTACTATTCATTATAGAGAAAATGATTCAACATTTCAAAGGAGAATCAATTCCTGTAAAGGCAAAAAATATGTATCTCAAAATTTGTTCACTCTTACATGTAGATTTTATTCGTTTTCATGTTCATTGATATGATCATTTGTACTTTTCACGTGCTAATGTTTTGAAACTCAATATACTAGCTATTAATCTTTTGAGATCTAAATTTTAACAATTTTAGATAGTTTGATTAATTTAGATATAACAGTTTAGTCAGTGTACGATATACGATATCATATCATAGTAATCTACTTAATATATTTATCAAACATTTTTAAAATTTATTAATTTTAATATATACTTAACCAGAAATCAATTTATCAACTTGTATTATTTCTTTTGGTTGAGCATATGAGCTATGGTACATTTTCCGTCCCATGACCTAATCAATTACCCAACTTGTAGTAAAAATATATATATATATGTATGGGTCCCACCAGTGAGGGACCCTTGTCCTTATAATATATGGCCCTTGCCTTTCAGTTTTCTTCACCACAGAGGAAGCTTAATAATTAGATGAAGACTCCCAGTGAAGTAGTTTTCGAACCCCCACTTGCCCAACTGGAAAATGACCTTGACCAGTATAGTACACCGACCATAAAGAAACATATATCTTGTCGCCGTCCTTTTTTTTTACTTTACAATTTTGTATTTTTATTGTTCCTCATGCTTAACAGGCAAAGGTTTCAGTCTTCAACCATAGAATGCTCCTCTTTTGTTGTTAGGAAAAAAAAAAATGAAAGCAGAAACTCATTTTTCTAACAATTTGGTGGCTATTATAACTACCACATGCATTTTCAATTTTCATTTCATGGTTTTGATGTTGGAAGAAGTTACTTTTACTCAATTTCATAACTAGCACATGCATTTTACGATTTTTACTAGTGTTGAACTAACTATTAAAAATATTTTAAGTTTCATTCGGTCTATTTTAATTTTAAAACATTGAATTTTACCAATCACACCAAAGAACTATTCAAAATTCGATTGTTCTATATTTGTTTAATAAATGTTTCGTGCAATGGAAAGATGAATATGTCATGTTTGGATCAACAAAAAAATTGTTGTTTTGACAATAAAGGGTTGGCTTAGTGATAATTAATATGTATTTTTATATATTTTTTATTAACTTTCATAGGTTTGAATCTCTTCAAGAGTCTTTGGGGATGTAAATTTTCTAATCTCAATGTGAATGATATATTTTTAATTAAATTGAAAAAAAAAAATTAGTCAACTTACGTATGTACGAACACCAAACCACTAAACTGAAAAAAAAAAAAAAAAACTAGGGTAGAAAAATTTATAAGAAAAGGGACAACAAGATGGTATCTCCTTTCTGTTGTTCATTGGGCTTAGCAAGTATACTCGCATTGAGCCTTGTAGACATAGGCCATTGAAATGGGCTTTTCCCCATGAATCTCAATAACCCAGTGGATTAGTCCAACTTATTAGGCCTGACAGGCTTTATTCTGTTCATTGAGACTAGGTAAGTTATTTCTTTCTTTTTTTACTTGTTTAATTAAAGGGATTTTATCCTCTTTGCTATTCAAAGAGCATAAGTTCTTTCTTGGCAAGTTATCAAGAGAATTTATGCTTCTTTGTAATTAATTATATGTATCACAAATGACATCTCTACATCGTCTAGTGCAGTCACATCAATCGATCACAAGTTGATTCCTCTTGATATTCTGTAAATATATTCCCCATATGTGTTATTTGATTAATTAGGAATCAAAGTATCATCTTCTCATGAACTCTAAATACATGAAATAAAAAATAAAATTCATACACATTGCAATAATCCTCGATTAAAATTTTCACATTATTTTATGAACCGCAAAATTTTTCATGAAAATATAAATCAATTTACAATTTTCAAAGCTTGGTTGCATTTTATTTGAAATTAATCAAATAGCTTAATTAGTTCAAAGATATTACACAAGAGGAAGTAAAAAAAAATATATATATATATTATATTATTCAGGTTATCAGGTACAAAGAGTTTGATCAATTTCGGACACGAACAAATTGAAAATAATATTTTTGTTAAAAGAAATGAAAGGACAACTGGATAAGGAGGTTGGCTCTAAGCCAAATTCACTTTGTCTCCACTAGAGAGTAATCTTATTCCACTTAAGTATTTAATTTTATGATAAACTTCACAAAATGTATTTTTCTTTTTTTGAAAAAAATGCTGTCACTATGACACTAGCTAGTTGTGACACCATGATCTGTCACCAACCATGGGGAATCTAATCCTATTCTAACAAGACAAGTGTACCAAAAAGCATGTGACAGATGCCATGTCTGCATTTATCAGTCCAAAGTACTGATTAATTTTTTTTCTATATAAAGCCACACTGCTTGTCTCTAAAGTTCTACTACCATCTTCCTTAATTAGTTGCAAAGCTAGAGTAGTTGTGTAAATTAATTAAGGATGAAGCCTTTGCCTAATCCACTCTCCGGTGATAGTTCTCTGACTCATGAATCCAAGAGAACGATCGGAGAAAATCTCAGGAGGATTTTCAAGGCGGCAGCTCAGGGGAGGGCAACAACCACAAATGATAATGTGAAGAAACATGGTTGTTTCTCAATTTCTAAACAAATTGAGAGACGAAACTGGAGGAACCATGCAGAAGACCCAATTAGAACTATGATGTTCTTGGCGTCTTGGTGTCACACATAGGCATAGGCTTCTATTTTATTAGTTATATTCATATATTCATATATTGATGATGAAGAAGTTCTATTGGACCCAAAATTGGATGAATATCCAGCCTAGGCAAAGGAATAATGTATATATATATGAAGATGTAATGTACACATGCGTGTATGGGGTGATGGTTTATGTAAAAATATCGTATTACTCCAACAATAAACAATTAAGTTACAATAATTTGCATCTTTTTAATTAGTTCTATGCATTGAAATAATTTATATATTTTCTTCTTTATTTCTAAATCAAGATTGGTCTAACAATCAATAGAGTATTCTTTTTTTATAAACTCGAGAGTTCGAGTCCTCTTCGTTACGACCTTAACATAGATATGGTAGAATTTCAGAATGTGTAAGATATCCTATCTACTTTTAATTTTTTAACTCATAAAAAATGGTAGAATTTGAGATGATTGGAACATATTCTAATCTAATGGAGTGCCTATCCTTTAATTTAACTAGGTTTTTTGCATTCAAGATAATATTTACCTGAAAATGAGAGTTTGTGTAATTAAGGCTGATTTTGGTAATGCAGTTTTGGTTTTAAAAAGTTACAGTACCTAAATATTATTTGGTTAATTTTTTTTTCTTGATACTTCTTCTACTACTTTTAAAAAATCATTATATTTTTAATAGTACCCCAAGTGATATTTTTAAAAGCTAGCTGCAACTTTTCAAAATTAAAAATACAAAAATCACTTTATTAATTTTAAAAATTACCAAATATATCTTTAATTAATTTATAAACTATTAAATTTCTTTCCCAAAATATATCTTTAATTAATGATATTTATTTTTATTATTTTATATATTTTATTAAACACCTTGTTAATAATTTTTATTATCCATAATAAATTTTATAAAAAAAATTACTAGTCAAGATTACTATGAATTTTTGATAGTAATTTATAAAAAATTATAATATTAACAAACTAAACTTAAGTCTTTATTAAAAGCTAGCTATAGCCTTTCAAAATTAAAAATACAAAAATCACTTTATTAATTTTAAAAAATTACCAAATATATATTTAATTAATTTATAAACTATTAAATTTCTTTCTCAAAATATATTTTTAATTAATTTATAAACTATTAAATTTCTTTTCCAAAATATATATTTAATTAATGATATTTATTTTTATTATTTTATATATTCACAATAATTTATGATTTATTTTATTAAACACCTTGTAAATAATTTTTATTATCCATAATAACTTTATAAAAAAAATTACTAGTCAAGATTACTATGAATTTTTGATAGTAATTTATATAAAAATTATAATATTAACAAACTAAACTTAAGTCTTTATTACATTCTACGCGCTTTGTTTGGGAGGAAAGTAAAAAAACCTGTTTTTTTTTTTTTTCCTTTCATCTAGCAGCCGTGGTGGAATGTTGTCAAACGACAAGTCGTCAAGGTTAACCGGTTAAGTTATTGACCCTGATTGGAAGTAGGGTCGGGTCAAGTTTTAAAGACCAATTTGGTAATAATCTCCTTTGACCGCGCCTAGCCCTGCCCTCCCCCCTTGTCTCTCAGAGAAACTCCTCCCCAATGGCGTCGCCATCAGATCACAAGGCCACCCTTATCGACGGCAAGGCCATTGCCCAAACCATCCGGTCTGAAATTTCTGAAGAGGTCCGCCTTCTCTCCCAGAATTACGGCAAGGTACCTTTATATCTCTCCTGTAGTAAAAGAACGTTTCCCAGACAAGCTAGTCTAGTGATAGCAATTAGGGTTTCTTAGCTCTCTTTTTTTTTTTAAATGCTACTTTCACGGAAATTATCAAAGTTCAGTTTACTAAATCTGGACTTGAACTAGAATTTCCAATTATTTAGTACACGTTTTCGAGTCGCGTTATTCGAAGAATGCAATTCAGAAATAAGTAGTGGCATTGGAGATTTTAGTTTGAATCTGAAGAATATGGATTTATGGTTGTTGTATTATGTTTTATTGCTTTCCCCAGGTTCCAGGACTGGCTGTAGTTATTGTGGGTAACAGGAAGGATTCTCAGAGCTATGTGAGTATGAAGAGAAAGGCATGTGCTGAGGTTGGGATTAAGTCAATTGACTTGGACCTTCCTGAGCAAGTGTCCGAAGCGGAGTTGATTAAGCACGTCCATGAATTGAATGTCAATCCAGATGTTCATGGTTGATCAGTTATTTATGCCTTTGTCAAATTAATTTTTAACTTTGAAATGATTTCTGCATGAATACTAGGAGTATATCCTTTTGAAATTTGTTGTTTCTCTTTACTGTCAATTCGTCTGTGTTTTCATGTAATGCAGCAAGATTAACATTCCATTTTGTAATTCAAGAAGAGTAATAAAAAGTACTAGAAAACTGTAAGAATGTTGTACTTAAGGTGTCAGTTAGCACAGTTGCTACTAACTTAGTTCAAATCTATAAATAGTGTGCCAAACATTAGATGTGAAACCCTTGATGTGATAATAGCACCAAGACACGTGTGGTTGCTGCTAAGATATCTTTCCAGACATGAAATTTATAGTAAGTTTTAAACTTTCCTGTTAACATTTTTTCTTTCTTTCTTTCTAGAAGTACTTTAAATGATTGTAAGAAAGCGTGTATAGTTGCAATTAAAATACTATCAACAAAATTGTCTTATTGGGTCATTGATTTACAATTTGACTGATTAAATTAAACATCATTTAATACATTTTTCTGTAACACTTGATTTGATTGCTCTTGTTTTCTATGGATTGGGAATGAATTTTCTATACAACTTAGGAGTAGAATTGAAAATAACAAATATCAACATTATGTATTTGGTCCACTTTTTCTCTGGAATATGCAGATTACTGTTGAACATTTGTCTTAAAAGCATAGTTGGTTACATTGGCAGGTATATTGGTTCAACTTCCTCTACCAAAGCACATAAATGAAGAGCAAGTGTTGACTGCAATCAGCATTGAGAAGGATGTAGATGGATTTCATCCTTTAAATATTGGCAAGCTTGCAATGAAAGGCAGAGAACCTCTATTCCTTCCTTGCACTCCCAAGGCAAATACACTTAATGCTGAAATTTTTAACATGAAATAACATACAAAAACCTCTGCTGAGTTTTGGTGAACAAAGAGTTCCCTTTCACTTAGGCATTGCATTAAATTTCATTGATATAGTGGACTTAAGAATAAAAGATTAGAATGCTTAACTGTGAAATGAGTTTAGCTGTGACTTTGGGAATGCGGAAGAAAATCCTTTGAGCATTGATATATATATATATATATATTGAGATTTGAAATTTGAAATTTGAAATTCTAAACTCTAATACTTGTAAGAGTATAAGAGCTTGAATGCAGTGAATAAATTAATCCTTGTAAGTAGAATGGATTTTTCTATTACAAGACCCTCTATGATTTCAACTAGTGTAGTTGCCTTTTCACTTTTCTTCCTCATTTTGTAATGCGAAGAATCAACTCTTGCTGTTCAAGAATATACAAATACATCGTAGCCTTGGAAATTTTGTAAATACTATATTTACTTTTTCTGTTCTCCCTGTAGGGTTGCCTTGAACTTCTGTTGCGAAGTGGTATTAGTATAAAGGGAAAGAAGGCTGTTGTGGTGGGTCGAAGTAACATAGTTGGATTGCCTGTTTCACTGCTGCTTCTGAAAGCTGATGCAACTGTCACCACAGTTCATTCCCGAACAAGTAATCCCGAAGGCATTATCCGTGAAGCAGATATCATTATTGCAGCAACAGGACAGCCAATGATGGTAACTAGCAATTGATGTCCATGTCTCTTGGTTTTCCGAAACATCATTTAAATATACTAGATCATGTTTATTCCTGGTTTGACTTCATTAAAAGATTCTGGCGCTTCATTTTAGTTTATACTCTAGAAAAAAGTGCTGCAAAACTCTTTGCTGAATAACAATCTTGCATGGCTTTCTTCTTATTGGAAGTTCCTTCTATATATTCCCATTCCTGGTACAGAGATGTCCATAAAGCAGATATGCAGATTTTCTTAAAGGGGGTTAATTGAGCAGGAGTTTAATGAAAGAAAACTCTTTATTTAAGCATCAGTTTTCACTTGTCAGTTTTGTGTCAGTACTATATACATTCGAATGCATCTCATGAATACTTAATGGCAATTTTTGGTATGGTAGCAAAAAGAAAAAAATAGCGTTTTTTTGTAAGATGCATCCTCAGTGCTGTAAGTCAGTCTGCCTGCTGACCAAACAAGAATTGTGTATTTGTTTCAGTCTAACTGACACTGCTCCCCTAGTCTGAATTGTATGTATGAGACATGACAGTTGGCTCTAAGACATGATCTAAATGTGCTGGAGGAAATTATAGATGATGATGAACTTAATTCACTTGATTTTCAATTTTTCATATTAGGAATGTCATTGTATGTGCTGGTCTTTACTCAAAGAACAATTATAATACAGACTTAAAGGGTGTCTTGGTTCCTGTGGAATTTTGACATACATTTACGAACTTCTTTTTACTTGAACTTCAGATCAAGGGCAGTTGGGTGAAGCCGGGTGCTGCAGTCATAGATGTTGGTACAAATGCTGTCGATGACCCAAGTAGGAAGTCAGGTTATAGGCTTGTTGGAGACGTAGATTTCGAGGAAGTATCCAAGGTTGCTGGATGGATAACTCCTGTTCCTGGTGGCGTGGGCCCAATGACTGTTGCAATGCTTCTGAAGAATACTTTAGAGGGTGCCAGACGCAGCCTTGAGCAGTAAACTCTTGTCTTTATTTACTTTAATAAAATATATTGCTCTTCAGGTTAACAGTTTTTTCTTGAAACACTGATAATCATTTAATAATTCGATTTTATTATCTGCTCAGATGTATAATTGTTTTTCTTTATGAAATTTTGTATACGAAACTATTTTGACAGTAGCTTATATATTTATCCTGTTAAATGCATAGGTTTTTTTCAGCTATTCTACCAAGTAATTGCCATGGTTGTAATGCATCCTTAAAGAGATATGGAATATAGGGTTTAGCAAATGTACTTTAGCTAATTCACTGGCCTTTCACTTAACTGAAGAATCACCTGGATAGCTTTTATCAGGGAGAATGGATGCAGCCTCAGCCATGCTTACATAATCCCTACACCTCTTTCCTCTTCATTCCCTTCCCCTTTGTCTACCGTAGAGGACTTTTTTGATTTGCAACTGGTATTTGATGCAGGAATATGGGGATAAAGAGGGAGAGAATTTATTATTGTAGCAGGGGTTAGCAGTTTTAGAAGTTAGGGTTATGTTTAGGATACTTTATCTAATTTATTATTTATGGGTAAGATCAGATCAAATCAAAGGTTATGATTAAGTATTTAAGATTTTAGGATTATGATCATGTATGGGATGACGTTATCTCCATATGCTCTCTCTCTTGTGGAAATAGAATCTCTTTATGTATAAATCTGATATGGAAGGTGTCATCTCACCATCCACACAAGTCGTAAATCTTTTCATTGTTATTAATGCTTCTTTTGGGGGCAAATTTCACTTAAACTGTAGTTTTTGTTTTAATAACCCTATCCTCTGAGTTAAGCAGTCAAAAAATACAATGAACATTGCATGCAGTCTTTTCCCCGTCTTAAAAACTCTTCTTTATGGGATGCTTCAGAAATAAATAAATAAAAATGAAGTGAAAAATTAACAAACAAAAGAGGACCAGTTATATAAGCGTGCAGGTACAATCTCAGTAAAAGAGAATTCAAAATGTGCAAATCTTTTGTAGATTACGTGGATTTCAATTATCCTTTGTGTGTATAATTGACACCTTAATTTACGTGTTCATGAACTTTGACTAATAAACCATTCCATGAAAATCTTTGCCCTGAACTTTGTGTGCTTTTTTCTTGACAAAATTATAGCATAGAATATACTTTACCTTCACTGTTCTATGTTGCCCTACGACTTTGGCTTTTGCCATTTTCAAGAACACTTTGACCATAACTAAAGTCTCTCTATGATCCACCTACATTGCAATTGAAATCATGGTGCCTATAGACGAAAGTCTATGCTGAGGTCTGTCCTAATCTCACCCGATCTCATTTTGTGTGTGTGTGTAAGGTGATGGCTGTTAATAAAAATCATTGCTTGAATAACTAAGTATTACAGTGATGTATAATTACCGATGTTAATTAATATAGTTTATTACTTTTTTTATAAAAAAAAATATTATCTAATGTAGAACTTGGTCTTGTATTATAGTTTATTATTTATATACTAATAATTACTGCATTTGACGCATCTTAATAAATGATTCATATAGATGAGTTGCAATTTGCCATTGTAAAATAGGTCTAGTGCTAGCAATTAAAAAGTCTTCATGATTAGGGATCCAAGGTTAACCTAAAAATTACAATGCCTTTTATGTTTAATACATTCTACTCGCTTGTGATTTGACTTATTTTCAAATGCATACATGTGATTATTTTTCCCAAAAGCACCTCCTGAACTTTGAATTAAAATATCTTTGGACGAAATTCAACCAAACAAACAGTTTTTTCTAACTAAATTACCAAAAAAACCGAAACTACACCTTTAATTTATAAATTCATGCTATTGATTTTCTATTATCTCTTTCTTTTTCTATTAACTAGAATATATTAAACCTCATTTTACTTCAAACTCTAATATCTAGTTGCAAAAAAAACTAAAAATAAAATTGTGCTTGACTGAAATTCCTTTAAGGATAATGTAAAATAAGGGAAGGATTAATATGATGGATAAGAGCCAGAATTACGTGAAAGCCTTATAAAATTTGGACTTAAATTGAAGGAGTTGGATAATAAATAGAAGGAGTTGATTGTTGAAGAAGATAATCTGTCATTAAAGAGAGGAGATTTGTCTAAGGAGCATGTCAGAATTTGGATTGAAGTTTTAAGCATGATTGATTGGTCTATTTTACATGCAATTGAGGTCTTTCATGAAAAAACCAAATGGTTTTCTTTTAGTTTGGGTGAGGTATTGGTTTTAATGTTTTTTAGATTTACATAATTGTCTTTTTATTTTGATGGGTTTCAATCAAAAAATGGTTGTTTTAATAGGTTCTTGTTTACATAAAATGAAAGAGATAATAGAAAATTAATGGGATGTATTTATAAATTGGAGGTTTAGTTTTAGTTTTTTGGTAATTTAGTTAGAAAATCATTAAATTTGGATAAATTCTATCCTAAGACACTTTGATACAAATTTCAAATAGTACTTTTGGACAAAATGAATCACATGTATTTGAAAATAAGTCATACCACAAATGGGTAAAGTATATTTTACTCTAGTATTAATTTGCTCTCTCAAATCAATGATAACTTTGTTTAGTCCCAATAGTAAGATCTTAGTTTCAAGCCTTTGTGACGCTTGTGGGTAGAAATATATAATGTCCTGACTCGAAAAAACTCCTTTTTAAGTTTGTTTTTATTAAAAAAAAAAAAAAAAAAATACATGCAAAGGAATTACTCCTTTCCAGTCCATTAATTAGTCCTAGACTCCCGGCTTCCCTGTTTTCTGTCCTCTTACATGAGTCTGTGGACGCCCCCATTGTTGAGCTTTCACAATCTGTCTTTTCTTTTGGAAAATCTACAAAAGGCGGAAGATAGATGCGCATTTTGGGCACGCTTGAACATGCTGTCGCATACAGTCACTTGATTATTACAGTGTGTAACTCTATATAACTGCATAAATTTCAATATGGTGGGACACTTCAAACTTCACAAAATTTGTGAAAGTTGTAAAATCTCAGTGATGAACATCTAGGATTTTTCTATGAAAATCTAAGAAACTATGGTTTAACTACAATATTGTATTTTAATTATTATGTAATTTGCAAGATATTACCTGCAGGTGTTTAAACATAGATATTACAGTTCATCTTCAGGATTGTTAATCATAACGACTAACTCCAAGGATAAAACAGTAAAAGGATGTTGTTACTTGATGGGGAAGAACAAAAAGGCAAATACAGATTCATTTACCAAAGGTGAAGGAAACAATTCCTGAAGCATAATCCTTTTGCAACTTATCAATTTATGATTGTAGCAAAAGTGGGAACAGTGAACAGAAAGTTCTCTAAAGTTTGTAAATTTAAGACATTAGGGAATCCATTTTGGATCTCTAGGACTAAAGAAGGAAGATTTAACATTACCATTAAGCAGCTTAAGTGCTGTATTAGACTTGATGTACCTTGGCGTTTTATATTGATTGATTGAAGCCCCTTGGCTAACGCATGAATCCATCAATGCCTCAAATGTGCCTGGCTCCACCACACGTATCTCAAGAGGCCCTATTGACTTGTCATTGGTGCGGCAACGCCGGTATATGTAGTCAAGTTGCTCTTCCGCAGCAATGCAACACTCTTGGAGAACCTTTGGATCAAGTGGGACCTCTGAATTCACCTTTGACCCATGATGGAGAATTTCCCAAAACAGTACGTAGTGTCCAGGCATAGAGGAAGTATCAGCATAGCTAGTGTATTCCACAAGGAGAGCATCATAAGGTTCCAACAATTTTTTGGCCATAGTTATGCTCCTATGCAAATCCTCTTCGTTTGTTTTGTCACTGTCAATGCTGAGGACAACGTTTCTCCTGCAGATGAATCGGAATTGTGGGGCTCTGTTGTGGAATCCAACCACTTGGAGTACATCTCCCATACGATACCGATATAATCCTTTGAAATGTAATTGAAGTACCAAACAGAAAAAGATAGTTGCATTAGAGACAGTTTTGATAGCAATACATGTTACTTAAATAAGCACTAGCATAGTGGTTGAATTTTCAACAATAAATGGTACACGTGGTTTTTTTCATGTTGGACAAAATTGGTTAAAATAAAAAGTAAACAAGATTGCACAGATTAAATTGCTCAGGAATAGGCTTAATTTGGAATGCACAGCTTAAATAGAATATGGTCTTACCAGCAAAGGTAGTGATCACCAGCTCATAAAAGCAATCAAGCCTAACGTGAACCAAATCCACAAGCTTATCATTGGGCACCTCAGCCTCTTCATCAAAGTCCATCAACAGTGTCCCTTTTTCTCCCAGTGGTATGAATTCGAAGTAACCCATGTTAGGCAAGAGGGAAAACGCAACATCCGCAGGGTCACATAAGGGTTTCATGTTGACCCCAAAGTAACACTCTGAGGAAGCATACATGGTACACACCAATGGTAATTTCCCCTCACTATAATACCTGAGAGCTGGAACATATTGTGCCATAGAACCAGTGACAACTGCCTCAATGTACTTAGCCTTAGGCCAAAGGTGGCACAAGATTCCCTTCCATGATGCACGACTACAGATATCATTGATCTCATCCGCAAGGTGAGGGTCCGGCGATGAAAGAATGGTATACATGCATGAGCGGCATTCGGGGTCTGTTATGGAAGGATTAAGCTGGCCAGTGCGTATGTCATTGCATAGATGCTTCCAGTTACGTTCAAGGAAGGAAATGGCGCGGAGAAAAGCAGAAGCAAATACAGCACCAAGCCTTAGGACTTGATGGCGGCGAACCAAGCCAGCAAGCACTTGGCAATACATGCTTTGATTGCTGTCATTGCATAGAATGAGTGGGTCAGGGCTTGTGAAATCATTGAAAGGGTCAAGAGCACGGCACTTAAAGTGCTTGCTCTTGTAGTAGCTGGTCAACACAGTCCGAGCAGGTAAGCCACAAGGAGTAGACATTTCTGCCTTGACAAAGTACAGGAACATAGCCTTGCCCTCATCAAGACCAGGAACACATCTGAAAGTCAAGTAAATTGTGACAGCATAGGTATAATGAGAACCGTGTATTAGCTTCTTGTCTTTGTTACATAAAGCCAAAGGACGCAATAAACAAATTTTCTAGGTAATAAAACAGTTTTTTTTCCAGGTTCTTCCTTGGTGTGCTTACATGTTACATCATGTAATGTTTTTCCGGCAGTTTAAGGGTTATAATGCTCATAATATTGTTGACATAAACTTGGAAATAACAATATAACTCGTACAGTTGGCATAAAATCAATGTGCATCTTTGTAAATTTATTATTAAATTCATCCAATTAGGTATATAAATTCTAGTTACATGACATGAACCCATGGAATGCAGAAGGTTATTTGAGAAAGAGTCACCTGCACATAATACTAAATCAGTTATCCACATGATTTGCCATGAAGAATTCACTTTCTTTGAAAAGTACATAAGCTAGTTGCCGAATCTAATGAATTGATAGATCACATAACAGGAAGATGAGAAGGGGGAGAGAAAAATCCTATCGATCCTACGAACAAATGCATGGTAATGGGCCCTCCATTCACAATTAATTGTCACTTCAACCTGCTAATATAGCCTATCCTATCCTAATTTTTTAAGTGCATCCTTCGAATGGAGAATCCATTTTAATTGGAACGATGTTACTACTAATCCAAGAAATTTTATATCACTTAAAGAGGAAAAGAAATTCTAAACTTCAACCATCCAACACTTTGAAATTATTTTTTGCAGTTAAAGGATGTACATATCTGATCAGCTAAAAGCCTAAAACAAACAAATTTAAGAACTAAGTATATATATGTAGATATGAATGAAAAACAAAGTAAAAGTGTTTAACTGATTTATGATTGGCAGGATGAGGTTATATAGAAAGGTCCTACGATCAAGATCTTCTTCAATCGATGGCATCATCTTAGGCTCCCCAGCAGATGTCCCTGAACTGAAATGCCAAATGGTTTAGTTTATTAGATTAAATATAGAATGAAGTACTTCACCAAAATGACCATCACAAAGAAAGGTTACCTGCATAACATTTCAGTTATTGGATGACCAGTAATGAGAGAGGAGTCTTCCCCATTAGCAATTCTCTGGATGTAAGGGAGAATACCCTTATAAGTGATAACTGGAACGAGACGCTTAAACTCTTCTATGTTTTTCTCTCCCTTAATATACTTATTCAAATACTCACTTTCCCCATTTCGTGTTAGGATCTCCTTCAAAATGCTTTCCTGAACTTCATCAGCCTTTGATGTAAGCCTCTCTATCTCCTTCAGAGCCTCTTCACCTTTGTACCCCAAATTCTTTCCGTCCATGCTTGATAGAAAGAATAAAATAACGAGAGCAAATAATAGCAGAAGTCACTGGAAATCAAGGTAACTTCTTGTTCACATTGTATAAGAAGCTGTAGTATGTATATATAAAAAGTTCGACTGGGTGCATTGCTTCTCAAAGCCTTTTTTTTCCTTTTCCTCCTTGTCACTACATGATTGCAATCCAATTGGAAACAACTGGTGCTGATTCCATCCATAATGTGGTCCCGTCTAAGTTTTAATTGATTTGAGCTCAATGAGTTCACCACGTGAGGTACTATGACAATGATATGGTGTAGCTATAGTAAAAAGTTGCTTAATAAGATATAACATCTGCCAAAAACCTTTTACGCGATACCAAGTAGCAATGATAATTAACTAACACCTACAGGTTTCGCACAGTTTCCTGGTCTGGTATTAGCTTCTTTGTTTTTGTAATTGATCTTGAGGCCATTTCAAATTTCTGATTCTATATAATCTTTTATTTTTAGTTACAAAACATCATATATATATGCACACACATATATATGCACACACACATAGCCGGATTAATCAAAATAAATAGTCTAACGTTAGCGTATTTGCTTACTGCAATATCACTACTGATGTCCATAATCATGTGAGCAACGTGGTAATTTCTACATAATTTGCATGAAAGTGTCATAGAACTTGAAGTATAATGTAAAAAAACACACACGACTTCAAGGATAATTTAATCGCAAGGTAAAACTATTCTTGTTTCTGGAAAATATTAATTCTTTTGATAGAGAATATTAATAAAAAGGGATATCACTTGAAAAGAATGTTCACCTTTATACTGTTTGATAGTGGACTGATGGTGAACACAAGCAGCATATTATGTCTTTTCTTTAAATCTAGAGCAAGAAAACATGAGAAAATTTCAAACAATCAATATCTGTTTATAATGCATATTATTGACAGAACTGAGCTTGTAAGTATCGGGTTCTATTTCATACTTGTCCATATATCAGATCCTTTTTGCTCGTCTCAAATTTTATTTTTTTTCCATGGGGGCCTCATCTCAGTAAAAGAACATGAATATATTAGAAAATGAAATGTCTTTTCTATACAGTATCTATTACCGGCCATTCTTTCCAAAAAGAACGTGAACTGTCAAACAGAAAATGGAACCCCCTACGTCATTCGTTTCAATAGCAATGCTAGTATATAGCAAGCTGCACCACAAAGAACATGAAGAACAAGTTGCGGGCATCAAAAGGTCATTCACAATTACCATAAACAAAAAGTTATTCTTAATACCATATATATGAAACTGGATTGGGTTAGAACGTAGAAGGAATTGTGGCCTCTTTTTATGCTGAACTTGTTAAAAAAAAAAAATTACCTTTTCAATGACAAAAAAGAAAAAGAAACAGTGTAGCTGTTCAGTGGATTTTAGAACCAAGGGATTGCCGACTCACATTAATGTCCTTATCCTGAAGGATATCAACCATTTTCTTAATCAATATCTAAAAGACGTGCCATTTGAAGAGGTTGGTACCCTCTGCGTATATCAATCTTCTTTTCTCTTTATTCACACTAGTGCACACTACATGCAGTATCAACATATGTGTACTCTCCATTAGGCACTCGCCATATGACAACTATAGCAAGACAACAGTGGTAGTGCCGTAGTGCAATAGAAACATTTTACTAAATCTGGGAAGTTTTGACAATGCTGGAGAAAGTGAATGGATCACGAGGCCCAGTTTCACATGCTAGGCAGAGCACACCTCGTGCCATCACTCAGATCATGGTGTCCTCCAATACCTTGCTGGAAATATTCTTTGTACAATATTTCAACACTTAATAGACAACAGAATCACGTCAGCTTTGTATACTTTAAAAGATGTCTTCACATCATATTGGTTATTTGTGCCTTGTGTATCTCATTGTTATAGGGTTGATCGCAATCTTTCTTAATCTTTTATGATTTTGAGTGGAAAACAAAGCAAATTGTAGAAATAGAAGACAAACAGATCTGTTTCCTCTTTGCATGTGTTTCTTTACTATAATAGACATTTTATTTTCAAAATCTATACCTTAAACAATGGCTAACTATTGAATCATCAACTAGGATATCAAGGCTACACAGGCCCTACGAGATGATCAATACTACCGTTACAACTATGGTTTTGTAACCAGCAATCCCCACTGCAGTTCTTTGCCGGTGGGGCTGAACATGGCTTCATCTAGCTCTCAAGACCTCTGTCCTCTTCTCCACAAAAGCTACAAAAAAGATTGTCACAAGGAGCACCGTCACATTAAGACAAAAAGACCAAAGAGAAAAGCATCTTGAGTGGGTAGTATAAAGCATAATGGATGTACCCTCTCGGCAGTGTCAGGGAAGAAGAAAAATGTGCAAAAAGAGAATTACAGCCAGCTTTAACATGGAAAGTAGGCTGCTCTTCTTTTGGAAGACTGAGTTTCATGACGTATACCAATGATAACATTACTCAATAAGCATTGCTCATGTGGCCATATAGCCATTGGTGAGTGATTTAGACTTCCACTTTTTTCTATTATGTAAGGTGTGTGATATAGACATATAGTTAGCAAGACATGCATGATTTTTTTTTGCATCTTCAACATTTCCTTAACCTCAGCTTTCTTGGCATATTTTAGTTTAACTGAACCCATGTTGGCAATCATGTGAAAGTACCTAACAACTATTGATGAGAATCTCCAATGCGGAAATTCGAAACTGATACACCTTATATAACTTGGATTTGGTATATCTGGTCCATATTATAGAGTTCCATCATTTTCACTCTGAAAGAATCTCCCCTTTTAACATTTTAGATCGATTGGTAATTGCATTATCTCATTTTCTTAATCTCTAAGATAGAGTATAAGTAGCAGAAATAGATATTCTGCATTTTTTTTTTAATTGTCAATTTGTCATTCACCAAATGCATACATGAAATATTGTGCCAGTTCCATTAGTTGAGTTAAACTTATAAAGCTATAGTGTTATAGTCAAACTTTCATCAACTTCACATTCTGTTTGAACTAAATAACCCTAAAGAGCTAACTCGAAGGCATCAAAAAGCTAACAAGATGGCATCTTTATTGTTGGGTGCACAAGCCATCTCCCAGCTGTCAAATCACAATATTCGTTGAACTATGCTTTTAGTTTTTGTAATTTTGCTCCGATAAGATACACTAGATGTTTAGATACAAAGCAAGAGAAGAAAACAGATCAGAATGAGAAATCACTGTATCTAGGAGAATCTTTGCATGTGTTTTTGTTAATCAATACAAGTTACTAAGGAACTTAGATAGAGAAATAAATCATTCAGATAAACATCAAAAGCTTGGAAAACCTAAATTGGCTGATAATCATAGTTCTGGGAAGAATGAAGTAAAAGAAATTTGGGATGAAAGTTCTTTGAAATAATGAGGCAGACCTATGTAGTGATGGTATCATGGCTAAATCTCTTCAGCAATAGCCAATCAACAAATTGCAGATCTCCCTGCAAATAAATCAGCAATTAACAGAATCAGAATAGTTTAATAGATGGAGATTGTTGAAGCTTGCATAACCTATCTATTAGACTTAATTGACTCGCAATAAACTTTCCACCATGTAAATGCATATTTTCTTATTGCTGTACTCTTTCAAAATCAAAGTACACCATGTCACGTGAATACCGGCAATAGTCAGAAGAGAGTGAGCAAAGTGCCATTTCATTTGCCTAGCTGGGAAAAACCTTTTAAAGAAATATAGAGAAAGCTCAATGCTGCTAAGCTGCCATTGCATATGACATTACTATCACCACTTATTGTGATATTACCAAGCAGTACTTCAATTTAAGTAAAAACTGCTTTAAGGGAAGTTCCATACTTCTCAAATTAGAGATTGACCCCATTCGACAAAATCGGAACTAACTCAGCTACATTTATATAATAAGCAGACAAACTAAAGAAGTTTTTATATTTATTCATTTTATCAAGTTAGTGAAGTTACGGCTCTAAGTTCCATCACCCCAATCGAAAAACATGTTACAGATAAAATCAAAAACCAACTCATCTCAAAAAAAATCAAATGACATGGTATAAGGGGAAATGTTGATTGACAAAAAAATAATATTTTCGGAGCAAATATTTTTCAAAATATTAGGCAGAGGGAGTAAAGGGGATGGCAATATCATTTTATACAGTTTTCTTTGACACTACTCTTAACCTTTAACCTCAAATAGTCATAGACCCTAGCTTTCTTTAGCTCTGACAAACTAGTTGTTAATACATGTTTTCACTTTGACCAATATCAATGTGACACGTGGCACCATTGCCATATGGTACCATATTATTGGTCATGTCTTCTATAAATAGGAGCTTAAGGCTCCAAGGTAAAGGACTCCTTCATTCTATATTTACATTTTATATTTGCAGCTCTTTACTTATTTTTCGAGACTAACTTAAATTTTGGAGTGTTGATAGGTCTCCAAGACTACCTTTCTAGATCTACTAAGGAGTAGAACTACAGGAAGGCAGTGAGGACTCCTAAAAGAAGGCGGTGAAGCCTCCTCATCATCAGGTCTCTAGCTCGGTCAAATCTGACATTAATATTGGCGTTGTCCATGAGAAATTCATATAATTTGGGTTTCTCAACTTCACACAGCTCTCCAACTTAAACACAGTATAGCACCTGAAGACTTCACAGGAATACCTTTAAGAGCTCGATCGAAAACCCAGGACAATAGGTCATGTAGGTCACCAGCTCATCTAGCAGCTCGTACAAGGGCAACAGCTTATCCAAGACAGCAGCTCAACCAGGTCATTAGCTCATCTAAGAGGCAGCAACTCGTCCAAGAGTGAGTAGCTCATGCAAGTGAGCATCTTGTCCAAACCAATAGCTTATCCAAGGATAGCAGGTCTTCCAGACTAGTAGCTAATCCAAGGGCATCAACTCGTCTCAGACAACAGCTCAACCAGGTCATCAGCTCATCTAAGAGGAAGTAGCTCGTCCAAGAGTAAGCAGCTCGTCCAAGTGAGCAACTTGTCCAAACTAGCAAGTGATCCAAGGATAGCATGTCCAAACTAGCAAGTGATCCAAGGATAGCAGGTCGTCCAGACCAGTAGCTCGTTCAAGACAGTAGCTCAACCAGTCATCAGCTCGTCGAAGAGGCAGTAGCTCGTCCAAAAGTGAGCAGCTTGTCCAAACCAGCAGCTCATCTAAGGATAGAAGGTTGTCCAAACCAGCAACTCAACCAGGTCATCAGCTTATCCAAAACAGCAACTTAACCAGGTCATCAGCTCGTCCAATGCAACAAGTTGTCCAGACTAGCAGCTCGTCTCAAGTCCACCTCGGCCCATAAGCCCAACTTGAGCCCGAGATTAGCTCAAGCAGGTTTATCTATTGCAATTTAATCTATGTACTTTCATATATTATGAAAAGTGCCTAAAATTTTATAGAATTTATAATTTTAGCCCAATAATCTAAATATTTTATATATTACGCCCATACCTTTTGGTAATTACATAAAGGCCCTATATTTTTAGTAATTTATATAATTACCATAAACTTCTTTTATATTTTTCAATTATGCCCCCAATGTTTATATTATTTGCCTAATTCTTCGAAATAATTGTACAATAGATCTCGAACTTTTATATTATCATATAATTGACCTAAATAATTTTAGAAATTGCATATAGGCCCTAAATTCTTTAAATGGCCTAAAACTTTATAAATTTTGCACAAATTGCTTGTAAACTTTTTTGTTCTTATAGAATTTCTTGTCAAGTTTGTACTTACATACAAATCGCCTAAAATCACATGCTTAGCTCAATTTATACCCGCTTAAATGCTGGATTACGTGCTAATAAAAAATAAAAACATTCCAAACGCAAAGTCTTGAAAATATTAAATTATTCACTGAAGATTCATGAGCTCTCCTAAAACACCATAATTTTGGGGCCATCATAAAGATGAGCCGATCACTCACTTAACAAAGTAATTGACATCTTAGTCTTAGTAGACTAATAATTCACCTCGTCTACATCATGCACTTTATAGTTAAGATCAAAATGTTAACTGATTACCTAATGCAACATGGTTGGGTAACCACACTATATTTTTGACATGTTATTGCACATTTATCAAAAAGCATGCGATTACATGTTTACCATCATATGTGTCTAATGGATTTTTCTGTTGAGGTCAGTTGTTCGGCCACCTGTTACAAGAAATTCTTACAGGCGAAGTAGAAATGGAGAGGCATAGCCATTCAAAACCAATCAAAAAGATTGGAAAGAAAATCCAAGAGGAACAAATGGTTGAGGTTCACCTTGGCAATTCTTGCTTCAAACAGGGAACCTGACCTCGTCATATCCTACGTCCCGAGCTACCCTTGAGTTAGTCCAGAGGCATTGCGCAAATACTAGGAAGTGTTCCCTTCCCATGGACCTTAAAGGTCAAACCTCATGCCGGCGAGGTGACACCCTAAGAAGTTGGCAAGGTCGGCTTCTATGTCTGAGCCTGTAAGGCCACGCTCAGATACATTTATCGCCAAAAGTATGGAAGCTCAAAAAGAGCCTAACCTCGTAGAACCCGAACGCTGCATGTGGCCAGGATAAAGTAAATCAGAAGCTCACAACGAGCCCAACCTCAGTGAAACGTAAATAACTTGACGAATAACTATCGAGGTATATAAATTATGGATTAATTGCTTATAAACTGCATATAATTGCTACTGCATGTATTTTATTGACATAGGGAGCCAAAGAGCTCCAATTCGGGTAACACTACCTCAAGCTAGGTTTCCCATTTTCTCCGCAATTAGGCATAGTAACTAAAAAGTTACAGACATCCATAAAACATGACAAGGGGTACTTCAAGCACACAACTCGCACTTACACTATTATCATCTGTCATAGTCATATTATATGAGAAATCTAACATTTCAACGAGACATGTTACAAGTACACAAAACGGGCTATCCACCTAAGGTACACAAACAAGCAATTTTCAAAGTTCACACTCAAAATGATAGAAGTACATAATACACACACATGTTCTATTATTTTAAGCTTTATACCTGTTTTAAGACTAATACGAGTTTTCACTTGATTAAAGATAAATCTCAATTCTAGACTTACCAACCTTCCGAGTTGGCGATCTAAATTAGCTTAAACCTTGATCTAAATCCTTTTAATCTATAGTTTAGTTAGATTAACTTCTAATTCAGAAACTTAACCTCGTCATCTTCGCGGCTCGAATGCCCCTAATCTTTTTGTTCACACAAACAGAGAACCTTTCCAATTTAACTTAATCGTGGCCCTAACTAGGACGCCACAATATCACAATTTTAACTGAATTCATTTTCTCTTTGAAATTCGACTTTATCATCTCAATCTCGATGACCTTATTACTCGACCTTCCACGGTCCCAAAAACTCAACTCATAACCTAAGTTCGACCTTCATAATTTCGACTTCGCTTATCACAATTTCAATCTCGGTAGCTTAGTTTTGCACATACAGACTTCAAGTCCGATACACTACGCTTATCGCATTTTTTTGGGGGGGGACTAATGTTAATACAGGTTTTCACCTTGACCAATATCAATGCGACACGTGGTACATGGCACCATACTATTGGTCATGTCTTCTATAAATCGAAGTTTAAGGCTACAAGGTAAATGACTCCTTCACTCTATCCCTACATTTTATATTTGTAGCTCTCCACTTATCTTTCTAGACTAACTTAAGCTTCGGAGTGTTAACAGGTCTCTAGGACCATCTTTCCAGGTCTATGAAATAGTAAGGACTACATGAGGGCACTAAGGTCTCCTACAGGAAGGCAGTGAGATCTCTTCATCATCAGGTCTCCAGCTCGGTCAAATCCGACATTAACACTAGTAATTCAAGTAATCAACAAATGTTCATATTGAAGTTTTAATAGGCAAAGTAGCACTCTTCATATCCAGCTTCTTTGAATGCGTACAACATAGAACTCATCAACTTAGTACATAAACAAAATATGTACTACACCCATCCTGAGTAACAAGTAACAACTAACAAACAAGGCAACTCTTACTAGCCCTGAAAAATACACATACATTCAATCAAAATTCACGAGAGGGGAGAGACATACCTCGAGGAAACTGAACGAACTTTTTGAGACATTCTGTGCTACTTGTTGTAACGACGTACATATTTGAGGTAAGCATAAAACGGCATCCTATCTTTTGCCGTTAAAGCTAAATGGATATTTTGTAGACCCGTCACCCGTAAAAGCGGGTAACCTTTGCTAGTCTGCTATAAGATCTGCGCCGTCCATTTTACGAACATCAATGGAGCAAGTAATCTGAAGGCATGGATGGTCCAGAATCCAGGTTGACTGGATTTGATATTGATCCGTTTCCGGTATTGAAGACTGTTTGGATAGGCTGATAACTAACAGTAATTTGTGACATGAAACTTTTCGATGGCTGTAGCTGAACTTGCTCTGCACCAGCAGTTTCTTTGTTTCTCAAAACCAATACCCAGAACTAGAACAAGACCATGGCTTCCCTACAATGCTACCCTTCTAAATTCAGCAAAAAAGACTCAATTTTCTTTCATTTCCTGCACTTCTTCTTCATCTTCTTCTTCTCAGACCCCAGAGGCTAATGTTGAAACAGCAGAATTTTGCGTCAATTTGGGTCTCCAACTCTTCTCCAAAGGACGGGTATTCAGTTCGTCATTTCCTTTTCTTTTTTACTTTTTGGTCATTGCAGTTTGCTTTGCGGGTGATTCTAAACCTTTAATTCTGATTTTGTGCAATGGGTAAATGCTACTATTTTTCGTGTGCAAAAGATACCGTCCCACTTGCTTGATTAATTTAATTCTTCTGTGTAATGGAAGCGTGAAGATCTTCAAATGTGTTTCCTTTTCATGGAGAGTTTATATTATTTTCTGATGAAGATCAATTATTTAGCACAACGGATATGGAAGCGTGAAGCGTTTCTAATATGGATAATTATAATAGGAGTACATATTAGAATTTGTGCCATCTGATAACATTCTCAGTTCTGAAAGGCCGCCAATAGGATGTTTCTGCAAGGATGTATTCGTCTTAGTATTCTTGGCAATGTATTTTTTTCAGGTTAAAGATGCTTTAACCCAGTTTGAAACAGCGCTTACCTTGGACCCCAATCCTGTGGAGGCCCAAGCTGCACTCTATAACAAAGCTTGCTGCCATGCCTATAGGTATTTCAGTTATACTTTTTGTAGGGCTTAGTATGAATATGAATTCCATAAGGAATTTATATTTAGTATGTAGAATCTATTAGGGTATAGCTTGCTTGAAGTTGTTCCATGAGTCATGAAAATTGTGGTTCTTGGATCAGCAAATGAAAGTTATTCTTAAAGGATGGTTTTTGACCAGGGACATGTGGTGCAAGTATACTTGCAGTTTTTGTTCCTCTCACACTGGATTTACCCATTGAGCCATTAACTATGGGATCCACAAAGTGTGGTATCCCTATTCTTTGCATTTTACCTGCCAAACCCTGGTGAAGTTTGATTAGACTTCTCAACTTAACAAACAGAAACTCTAAGTTTGATGCAATTTGACCATCTCCTCAGGCTTGGCCTCTTCAGATTTAAAAGAAAATGGAAATAAAAGAAAAGAGTAAATGACAGTACAGTCGGAGTGACTGATATCAGGTTTCAGTTTAGTTCCATGTTTATGTTATTGTCACTTGTCTGTGACATTGGAAATCAATTTGTCTCTTCAGTCTAATATCAAAGCTGTCTTTGTTATTATTTTTGATAAAGAGGGGAAGGAAAGAAAGCTGCTGATTGTCTGCGTACTGCTTTGAGAGAATACAACCTAAAATTTGGTACTATTCTCAATGATCCAGATTTGGCCTCCTTCAGAGCTTTGCCTGAATTCAAGGAATTGCAAGAAGAGGTTTGTACTCAGTATTTGAGGACTTTGCAATGTCAAATATTATAAATTTCATGTTCTCTGATATATTAGCTTCAGCTTGTAAAGTTACCTTGTGCTTCACAGTAAATGATTAGACTTCTTTTTCCCTCTCCTTTATGTGGAGTGCGATTAAATATATATGAGAAATTCATTTAAAAGGGATTAGAAACAGAATTGTCATCCATTTAATCAATGATAAAATTCTTAGATACCGATTCTCATTTTTTTAATTTTTTTTTGGGTACATTATCAGGCCAGGCTGGGTGGGGAAGACGTTGGCTACAGTTTTCGGAGAGATCTCAAACTCATTAGTGAAGTTCAAGCACCATTTCGGGGGGTTAGGAAATTCTTCTATGTGGCATTTTCTGCTGCTGCAGGAATCTCGTTGTTCTTTACTGTACCCAGGCTATTTCTTGCCATTAAAGGTGGTGATGATGCTCCTGATCTCTGGGAAACTGTTGGAAATGTGGTCATTAATGCTGGAGGTAAAAAGTAAACTATTTGACTTATGATAAGAAAATCCAATCTTATTAAATTGGTAAACTAACCTGAGATATCTTGTTGACATTGATCATAACTGCATTGAATGCAATGTCCATTAAATGACTAAACACTTGAATCAGCCATTTGCAGGTGTAATTGTTCTTGTGGCATTATTTTTCTGGGAAAATAAAAAGGAGGAGGAACAACTTTCCCAAATATCCCGAGATGAGACTCTATCAAGGCTGCCTTTGCGCCTCTCAACTAACCGTATTGTTGAACTCGTGCAGCTGCGAGACACTGTCAGGCCAGTTAGTGTCAACACTTACTTATTTTCTTATTATTCAATTCTTTTCATGTTAACTGTTCCTGCACTGTAATGACATTATATTGGAAATTCTTCCCATCCATACCATTAGCTGATGTCTCGTTCTTTATGTGAGGTTGCAGCTATAACTGAACTTTTGTCCTATATCTAGGGTTACAGCTATAAGAAATGAAATTCTTCATCTTTGATATTTTTCCGAGTGACGACTGGCAAGTGATAAAAATGTGGTACATGAGATTGAAAAAGTTTATTACAGAGCGATGCTGTACGTGTTTCTTCATGGTGGATCAAGTTATGGGATGTTCATTTTGGTTAGAAGCAACACAAATATCTCAGGCTACTACGGTTCTGTTGAAATGTTATCTTGTATCCTAAGTTTTTCAGGACCTCTATCTATTTCTGAGACGTTTGAACTTTTCAAAACTCCATGAACATGCAGAAGAGAAATGTTATTCCCACTCAGACCAAGGCATATTTTTACTTGTTCAAATAACAATTAGGGTGAGGCAAGGTCAGGAATAACGAGTCCCTTCATGATAAACGGATTCAGTGTTGCTTAGGTTTTACAATGACTGGTGAAGATGCACATTTTGTGTGGATATTAATGTATAAATGGAGAGGGCGTAGCATAAGTCAATGCTACAAGAAAACCATTACATATTTGCAGCATGAGAGTGGTGATTGTCTTTTTTATGCAATATCCTTTCTCTTGTTGATATACTTATGTGACTTAGGACTGTTTAAGTTATGTTTTCCATTTCTTTATCTATACCTGAATGCGCCCTTATTTGGTTGAAGTCTTTTGATTTAGGTGATTTTAGCAGGGAGAAAAGAAACTGTCTCTTTCGCTATCCAGAAAGCAGAGAGATTCAGAACTGAACTTCTTAGACGAGGTGTTCTCTTAGTTCCTGTCATCTGGGGAGAAGGTAGGACAACAAAAATTGAGAAGAAAGGTTTTGGGCTTACTCCAAAGGCAGCTAGTGCTCTTCCTTCTATTGGGGTGAGAAAAATCATCCACATTTGACATGCACGTAATCCTCATGAAGAAATTTAATGATAACTCAATCTTTTATCCTCTGTACATATATTATACTAGGGGATGATATATCTAGTTATTAGCATTTTATGATGAGAATTAGGTGGCTTACCTAGTCCTTTGTGTATAATGTTTTCCTTTATTCCCGTATGCTTCCAAGGCTACATGCAATGCAATTCTATTATTTTCTTTACTTGTGATGGATATTTTGTTGCTGTTCAGAACAATTATATTTATAACTCATGAACTCAAAATCTATTTAACTATGTGCATGCATCAAGTTTGCTGTAAGATCCAAAGCTTTTACCCAATCATGACAATCTATTTGGTCAAACTATGGTAGGAAGATTTTGAGAAGCGAGCTCAGTCTATAACTGCGCAGTCAAAGTTGAAAGCTGAAATTCGGTTTAAGGCAGAGATTGTATCACCTGCTGAATGGGAAAGGTCATATGCTGCTCTATGTCGTGTTCAAGTACTTGTTTCTAACAGTTTAAATGGTCCAAGTTGTTTTATAATGCATTTCTTCTTTTTGAGAGGGGGGGAAGAGAGAGCGGGTATAACTTGAATATAATGATAAAATATTTGCATCTCTTCTTTACTTCATGTTTTGTGTTCTGTCCTATAATTGCATGCTAACACATCTTAACTCTTCTAGATGGATAAGGGATCAGCAGAAATCTGAAGGAGTTACTCCTGGCGAAGATGTCTACATTATACTGCGGCTTGATGGGCGGGTTCGAAGATCAGGGAGAGTATGTACTTTTATGGGGAGAACTTGTTTTACTTTTCTTTCATTTGTACAGAATTTTTCATCAACAAGCATAATTGCTGGACTTCTAGAGAAAGATTATGATCACCTTTGAACTTGGTTTACAAATAAATCTAGTTTTCTCTATCTAAGACACATCATTAGATAAAATTGAGAATTTCATTCAAACCTCAGTATAATATGGAAAATCATCTGTTTTATTGCAGTAGCTAGACTTGATCTTCATATGGGAACTGTTTGCATTCATTCATATAACCCTAGTTATCATGAAATGTGGATGTTTTACATTCCAGACAACTAGGACAACGTTAATTTGTCTCTTGGAAATTAACTGCAGCTTCTCCATCTCCAAACTGTCAGCTAGAGTTTGATTCAATGCAGAATCTACTGACACTCTGCCGCCGTCACTGATAAATATAAGTTGTTTGCAGGGAATGCCTGATTGGCAGCAAATTGTGAACGAGGTGCCACCCATGGAAGCATTGCTTAGCAAGCTAGAACGATGAAGAGTTATTACTAGTGCTTGATTTATTTGAGTTGGAGGATGCCAATACTTCATACAAGCACCATCCCTTTTGTCTATATATCTTATGCCATCAACTAATCATGATTTTCATATGATCCTTGGCAATGCCTCATGGGATTATCTCCTTTGATGCTTGAAGTACGGCTCAGAACTGTATATTGAAATTATTTCACAATTTTTATTACGGTGTGAATAAAATTCAAGTTTAGAAAGCAAATGAAGATGCAGCATGCAAAATTTGGTCTTGTAGTAAACTTTTATGCTTAACTACTATGTAGTTTTAGCAGAAATGTTTATTTTGAAGGACAACAAAATCAAGTTTGAATTCTTTTTATGCATACCTGCAAATGTAAAGGTTGACATGTTTATTCAATTCTGAGTTACTAATTGTGGACCTTATTGCGTTTTTTTCTTTTTCTTTGTCATACTAGACTTACACATTTGGTTCAGTAACAAACTTGTTATTGGGAATTCAACTTTGAACTTGACTTAAATGTTTGATCCACTTTAGAGGGAACAGGCTACTTATTTCAAAGTTTCTGGGGATGGGAGCTACAAGATCGCTGTCTAACTTGCTTATTTTTTTGGGTTATAAAGTTGGGTTTGGACAGAATGTGACAGCATCTATCAGAATTTGAGATGTGTAGTTTTACACATCAAGCAGATTGCTTCAGTTTTCGCTGATTCACTCAGAGATTCAAGTATGGTTGCTTCCAGAAGCTAGTGAACAGGTTCAAGGTTTTCAATTTCAAGCAGACACAAAACTTATGGTCTGCTCTCAAATGACTCTTCTTGTAGACTTCCTTTCGGATTGCATACTTAGATTCAAACCTACATCAATTCCTAAGGGTTCTAATACCAACTAAAAGTTGAATTGTAAAGATTTGCGTAACCAATACATATTAAGTAGAAGTAAATATTATAATGTAGATATGGCTAACATGCTTTGAATCTATACTAATATCATCAAATTTTGATATCATTTTCTTGGTAGGTCTTGAAGATATTACCAATAGTATTCTTGTTAGCCAACTTTCTCCATCGCAATTTGTAAAAAATTGAAACTTGAACAACTACAAGAGTCAATAAACTAATGAGCTTCTTTGAGAAAAGAAAATCTGCACCAATCTCATGGAACTATTTATGTTTTTTGCTGTTAGATTATTATTATTATTATTACCATTAGCTCCATAAATGGGACAGCCAGACTGTTAAATATTGTTGGATAAACCCAAGAATATTAGTCTAATACATAGATGCCTCCTCTATTTGTCAGCCACATATGCCGCTAACTACTACTTACATATAAGCCATCAATCTTTGTCTAATTACAAAATGACCACTAAAAAATGAAATATCTACTTTCTGCTCAAATTTAGATGTTGCCCTTGGGTGTCTAGTGGCAAAAGTGTCCCTTTTAGCAAATTTGCAATGCTCTCCCTTAAAAATTAAAATCATTTTAGTGCCATTTTGGAAAAAACTTAGCAAAATGGTGGCCATATTCATAAAATTAAAATCCTTTGAAAAATGTGGCCTACGGCCTATATATAAGCTGCAGGCAGCCTGCCAAGCTGGTGGAATATACATAAAGCATAGTTTGGAGAGTCAAAAAAAATGGCAACCTTCTCTCCAATTCTGCTTGCCTTCTTGTTCATCATGCCTATGCTAAACTCCTTGCATAGCATTGATGCCATTGGCGACCACCACCACCTGAAGTGGGTGCCAACAAGACCACGATGCCAAGGTTCCATGGCAGAGTGTATGGCCGAGAATAAAGAATTTGAGATGGACTCAGAGATCAACCGGAGAATTCTGGCAACCACACAGTACATAAGTTATCGAGCACTGCAGCGGAACACCGTGCCGTGCTCTCGAAGAGGTTCTTCATATTACAACTGCAAGGTAGGTGCAGAAGCCAACCCCTATGCTCGTGGCTGCAGTGCCATTACTCAATGCCGCGGTTAAAAACTTAAAACGCTGTTTCTCCTACCCCTTCCTCTTCTTTTACCATTTTATGATATGATTTTCGTTTACGCATTTGTAATAATGTAATAGAACCAATGTAATAAGAATGTAGATTGTAGATAAAGACTTTACGATTTGTATATGATGTAGTCTTAGTCACTGTTCTCTTTTTCAGCTTTGCTAATATCTTTCAGCTTTTTCAGTTTGGTAAATGATTATGCAAGGTACACAAAGATTGACAAGTAGAATCAGGAACTTGGAAGAATCATCATCAATATCATTCAAGATACCCTTTTATATACTATTAGATAGTACACTTTTAATTACCGTTATTACCTTATTTTTATCTGAATATAAGGTACTCAAAGCTAAAAAGTACAACTTCTATTTTTGTCTCTTATCCTTTATCTCCAAAAAGTATCAATTTCTCTTTTGTTGGGAAAGTTTTTCTTTTTGGTCTGGATTTCTTCCCCTTCCTACTGGAATTACATTTCAGTTTTTCTTTTTTGGTCAAACGTTTGGGTTCAAAGAGGCAAATGGGCTAAATGGTACAAGTTTTTGCTCTGTGAAAATCACTTGAGTAACGGTTCAAAGTCTCCAAAGAAAAAGGAGGGGCGGAGGTTGTAATGGTTTCTCTGAATGTGGTGATCTTGGAACCGCTAAATAAATTGTACCCGAGGTGACGTAGTCCATTCATCAGCAAGAACAAAAAGAGAGAAACTACACAAAATTTATGCAGCACTCTTAACATACACACTTATGCAGGGTTTACCATATCATTACATTGATGGTTTCCTTAATAAACCCCCAACCAAAGGATATAGCTACTTACTACTCCATGATGTATTTTAAGAAGTAAAGAAATTTTGAACTAACAAAAGCTGAGGGCACGCTTAGTCATATACAGCAAACAACTATTTCTTGGGGCATCATCAGAGACAGGTTACTCTCACAAGATTAAACTCATTAAGGTAGGCAGGAAAGGCAGTTCAACTTATCTTAAGCCGAACTGTCCTCTTTCTTCAACTCATCTTCCTTTGTCTTGGAGGGGGCAACTGGTGACGGACTGCTTTCCACACCCATCTCTCCTTTTAGGTTATTAATGCTTTGCTCCAACTCATTTATACGGTTTCCCATCTCATCAAGTGCATTGCAGTCAAGGAAACACCATTTCTTCCAACTATTATAATCAATTTGAGTACTATAATTTTTAAATAAATTAAAAATTAAAAAAATAAAAAGAGGATGAAGTAAATGCACAATATAGTGAAGAAAGCCTATAAGTCAAATGATCTAAACACCTGGCAGCCAAGCTAGGGAGGGAGAGGAAGATCTCAAAGTATTGTCCAACAAAGCCTCCTTTCTAGGTTGTCCAAATGCATTTAGTAGTGCAAAGACCATTATATGTGTAAGACAACTAGAGGAATAAAAACTTAGCAATTCTACGGCAGGAAACATGAAAATTTCAAGCAAGGTAGGAAACTTTTTCCAAAAGCTCTGAAGGACCCTTTTCACATATTACATGAATTAGATTTGGCACCAATGTCCCATCTAGGACAAGTTAATTCCAGCAAATTTAAGAGCATAAAGAAAAGGATATTCTTTGTAACAATAGAGTCAGACATTGTCTGGAACCTGGTTTGCTGCAAAATAAAAATGTCAACAGTTGTATACTTTGCAGAAGCTAGCTATTCAGTTCTAGAATAAAACTCACCATCTGCTGAAGAAGATTTTGCACCTGAAGAGAGGGGGGCAAAAGTAAGAGATGAGATGTTGACATAATTAAAAACAGAACAATGAAATATTTCAATATCTAACTCCTTTCACAGAACCCACTAGCACAGAAAAGAAATATTTTCATATAGATTGATCAAAGGATCAAGAACTGAAATTCATTAACTCTTGCTTCAAATATCAACCCAGCCAGATAATGACAAGCTGACAACAAAACAAGTGGAGTAAATTATTCATACCCCAAAATGTTAAGGAACTTACATAAGCAGTCATATCAGCAGTGCTTTGCTTGGGGTCTTCAGAATCATGTCCATCCTACCACCAAAAAAAAGAAAGGACAAATAATGTTCAGAGCTCACATTTATTTACCAAGCCAGAAATTGAAAAGCAATGCAAATAATTCTAGTTCACATAAAGAAACCACTGGAAAGGGCAAATTTTGATTACGCGTGAACATAAACTACTTAACAAGTGGAATCAAACAAACAAAACTGTGCAAGTTGATGGAGACCCTCAAAAGTGTTGTCATCCCAAAATTATTAAGGTACCAACATTTTAGTGGCATGCAGTTGGGTCTAATAAAGAACAAACTAGAATTGTTTTAAGCACCAAGTAAACCTATTTGCAAACCTTATACCTCACACTAATTGAAAAAAAAAAAAAAAAAGAAGAAGAAGAAAAATTAAGTTGAGTAGATATTTGCTAAGTTAGGTTCTAATAAGTTAACAAGATACATGAAATGATCCTCTATAACAATTTAACAAAGGCATAACGCAACTCATTCACCTGCCCACCACCGGGTCAGCAAAAAGAACAAAACAAAGAAAGGTCACTAGAAAACTAACAAAACCTCGGCAACGGAAGATAAAAGGCTTAATTCTACTAAAATCAGAACTGAATTTCCTTCAATTAGGTTTTGCAGTTCAGCACGCAATTATACATTTTAGCAGGGACAGATCTAAAGGGAGACGAAGGCACATTTCACTAAAGTAGGTCCAGATGTTCCCGAAACCCTAATTGAATATACCACTGAAATTTACAATCACATATCTCAATGCCTAAGGGGAAAAAAGCCGAAATTAAAGAAAATAATCAGAAATTAGCAAAAGAAATTCTCACCATTTTTGTGAAAGTGAAGTTTTTCTAGCTCTCCTCCTAGCTACGGCCTACAGATCAAAGCAACGAAGCTTTGAGTGGCTGCGAGTGAAGAATGAAGAGGGTTCAAATTCGAAAGTGAGTACTTAGTCGGACTCCCTGTGGGTCTCATGCCCACTTTTGTACGGGAAATTACCATATAATGAACATTTTTGTCATTTCATATTGTGCAGCGACACGAGCGCTACTTGATTCAAAATTTCAAATTTGTGCCTTCGTATTATATCACGTGCTTGGCCCGTGATATAATTTTCTGACAAATTTGTAATCTTAGAAACCTTAAGTGAGGCCAATAATATATTATCGTATTATTGTCATATATTATGTAAAAATTAATTAAATAATTATATTTTATCTTACTATATTTATATGATGTGTTAAATAAAAAATATAAATTAAACATTATAAATAAAATAAAATATATATTTTTTAAGTTAACAATTCAACAATATCATAAATATGTTTAAATATATTATTAAAATAATATAGTTATAAATACTATAATAATAGTAACAAGATGATCTATATTTTGTAAAATAAAAATAATAGTTTCAAATTCATTTAATATAATTATACTTACATAACTAAGTGTATTTTAATCCTATATAATGTGTTTTGAATTTTATTATTTATTTTATTTTATTAAATTTGAATACATATTACTATATTAGTAAGACTCATTAAAATATTTAAAATCTTATTTAATTTTACTTTTTCACATTTTAAAAAAATATCCATCATTAAAATCAATCTCGAGTTATTGATTTTTTTTCTCTCGATTCTTACTAAATACGATTCAATTACTAAAATATACCAAACAGTGCAACTGGTTGCTTAGACAAGTAACAAAAAGGTTGATGTGGTGCAATTGAAGTCATCTAATTGGGTTTAAGAAGTGATATTTGGCACTCATTCAAATTAATTTTTTGTTTTCCTTTTTTTGGTGCATAATTAATATTCCAAATTGGGCAATTTCTGCTGGTCCTCTTCTTTAGGAGCTTGAAGCAAAGTACTAAGTCAGAAATTTGAAGGAAATAAATCCTACTGAAAGTCTAAAACAAGCAATTAGAACATTCTCTCTTGTTTCTGGCTACTACATATTTGATTGTTGGCACATGAAATTTCCAAAGACAACATAAAACGGGGAAAGTGAAAAGAGAAGAGGCATATTGACCAAGACACAACCATAAATCAGTTCACCAGAAAACAAAAATAAATTTGTTCTTCTATTTCCTATAGACTTCTACATTCATGAACAAAGTCTAAGAACACATCCCCCACCCCTCCTTTTTCCAAAAGGAAAAGAACTGGAAAAGGAAAAAAGGGAAGGAGATCGGTTTTTCTTCTCCCTTTTTATTGTTTTTCTTTGCTTCTTCTAGAAAAGGAGAGCAGGCAGGTGGAGGAACCTGTAACTTCTACACGTTCTTGTTGTAAGCCGATGACTGATTATCTGCATAAGGATATCCAGATGGGCCACGCCATAAACCCCACAGTATAATTAAGTGAAGACAAAGCAGCAGCGACGATGAAAAGCTGCTTGAAGGACACTGCATTAGCGAAAAACAATCCCCTTTTTTAACACAATTGGAGGAAAAATAAACTCATGCAGCAGTTATAGCAGAGGAATAAATGTTACATAACCCACCGTATTAAAATAGGAAAAGGGGTTATCCACAACAGGTAAGGCAAGCTATAGAAGTACCTGTACAGAAAAGCAGGCTATGAGAATAGCCACCACTCCATCTCAGAGAGGTCAAACATAACAACTAGTGAAACATAGTGTTGTAAGGGTTAAGTTCAGACAATTCTTTAAATAGAAAAAGATATTTTGTTGAGAAAATGAAAGGGAGTATTTCTAGTGGAAATACCCGAATTACAAAATAAAAAGGAATGGAAATGCCAAAATATGACTTAAGGATATGATGACCTGGAAATGGGCCCTAACTGGGAACAATAAGTTCATGTACATATCTGTATGGAACTGACAAGCCAAGTTGCAATGCCAGCATAGATAGAAAAGGCTACAAAAAGTGAAAACCCTGGATGACAAATAGAGACTCCAAAGTTAGTTGTTGTGGGAGGCCATGTATGCGCTTCTGAAGATGTCTTAAATGAATCTCCTTTTGGATTCTCTCACATTCCCTAGCGTGGGCCTCTGCCTCCTTATCCATGACTTTTCGCTCCGTCTGCATGTCTTCTTCAATAGAGACTCCAAAATTAGTTGTTGTGGGAGGCCGTCTATGCACTTCTGAAGAGGTCTGTCAAAGGTCATATGCAGTGGATCGATCACCTGGGACTAGGCAATCGCTTCGGCAACTAGGTGGTATAAACTAGTGCAATTTTACCTGTGTGGTCGCCTAGTAGTTGCAAAATTTGAAATATATTTTTCTTAATTATATAACCCATCACAATATCAATACAATGGTGATGAAGAGATGTAGGATAGAAAGATGCACTACTAGAGGTCCATTTTTTAATGTTTCGATTTAAAGAGTTATCCATTTCATGACATGATTTAATAACATGCATATCATGTTAGCATCAGAGAGAAGATAGAGTGCATCCAGAATAAACCTCGGAAACTTTTGTCCTACTATCGACAGTACAACATGGAGGATCCAGCGTATGTTTTCTTTGATTTTTATTTTTTTGTAAGTACATCCTCCTGTAACAATCAGAAATTAAGAAACCTACTTTTTCAACTACAAGCAACATTGCAAGTAGAAAAGATTTGTAATAGCTGAACTTACCATGAATAGAACTGATAACACAATGATCAAGCACACAAAATTCCAATGAAATTTCTGACAAAAATAGTTGTCACAATATCTGCATCAAAGTGAGATTTAGTATTCAGATGAAGAAGAATGGGAAGGAGAAAATATCAGGTAGTAGTAGAGGGCAAGAAAAAAGGTGATCAATGGCTATACATAATATCTGTTTGAGGCAGAAAAATTACGCTCTTTCTTGAGAATCTTGAAGGAAGAATTGCTATTGTGAGAATTCTTAAAAGAGGAGGAAGTGAAAAGAGCAAATCTTGGCTATGTAGAGACATATCTAGAATGTAAAAATTTGAGGAGGCCGCCTTCATGCCTGCAACAAAATAAACAAGTAAACAGACATAGACTAGCTTTCCAAGTGCATAAGACAATTCCAAATGGGGCTTGATCCTAGAGATATTGACTGTGCATGATATATTCAAAAGGCAGCTTGCCCATGGCATGTTTCATAGTACGACATAGTCAGTCCCATTTTATCGCAGACCATAAAAAGATACAAGCTAATAACAGTACAACTTGACAAGAGTTAGATAAATTCAGCTTCCCTCCTTGTATGTTGCATAACTTGTACAAGCTTATAAGAAAGAGTAGGTTAAATACAAATCATATCACATCTCGCCATTTAGTAATCGGAATGAAGAAATAAAAGCTGTCCACCTACTTGCACCATTTATAATGAGAAAATGCAGTAAGTAACAAAAGGCAAGCAATCAGCAAAAAGACTGAAAATTCCTTTGATATTGTTAGAATAGTGAATAGTTTTCAGCATTAATTTCCTTGATTAGCCCCTTGTCTATTTCCTTAATTAGCTCTTTTGACTATAAGCTTGTTAGTTTCTTGATTATAGCCCTGATTGGCTCCTAGATTGTAGCTTGTAATAGTTATTTTACACTATAAATATATGTTCATTGTGTGAGGAATACTCACTCAATTCACCCACAATTCTTTTGGATTTCTCTCTTTTTCTCTAAAGTTTTACATGGTATCAAAGCATTTCATCTAAACCCAAGTCCAATCTTGGGGCTGCTGCCCCTCATTGGGGGCAGCCCCAACCTCAATTCTATCATTATCTTCTTCTTCTTTTTTTCTCTAGCCATAATTATTTATTTTCTCATTCTAGTTATTTTCTCTTAACTAGTTATTTCCTCACTCTTTTCTCTATCCCTACTTATCTATTTCATTTAATGGATAGCTCAACCCCTCTCCTCTTCTTTAAGCCTCATTTGTTATAGGATTTGATAGCTTAAAGGGTTTGACAGCTCAAATATACTCATGTGAATTATCCTGCTGCATCTATTTCTAGCAATGTTCTTTTTATTTTTCCAAAAAATCCCGTTGTGTCTCTTTCTAACGATGCTTCTTTTATTTTTCTGGCAAGAATATTGCTCACAAATACTATTCAAGGGTACTGTTGCTATAGCCTTTTTCTTTCACATCGAATCGAGATTGCAGGAATGTACTAGTTGATATTCGTCAAACAGAATGAATGCTTGAATTATCGCTCCTTAGGTTGTTATAAGTGAGGGAGAGTTTTGAGATTGTCAATTGGGTTTTACTTGTAACAAGTATGGAACATATTACCTATATGCTCCAGCTTGAGGAGAGAGTGTTGGAATAGTGAATAGTTTTCAGCATTAATTTCCTTGATTAGCCTCTTAACTATTTTCTTAATTAGCTCTTTTGACTATAAGCTTGTTAGTTTCTTGATTATAGCCCTGATTGGCTCCTAGATTATAGCTTGTAATAGTTATTTTACACTATAAATATATGTTCATTGTGTGAGGAATACTCACTCAATTCACCCACAATTCTCCTGGGTTTCTCTCTTTTTCTCTAAAGTTTTACATATTATCAGAGTGTTTGATCTAAACACAAGTCCAATCTTGGGGCTGTTGCCCCTAATTGGCAGTAGCCCCAACCTCAATTCTATCATTATCTTCTTTTTTTCTCTAGTCCATAGTTATCTATTTTCTCATTCTAGTTATTTTTTCTTAACTAGTTACTTCCTCACTTTTTTCTCTATCCTAGTTATCTATTTCATTTAATAGATAACTCAACCCCTCTCCTCTTCTTCAAGCCTCTTTTGTTATAAGATTTTATGGTTCAAAGGGTTTGACAACTCAAATATACTCATGTGAATTATCCTACTGCATCTCTTTCCAGCGATATTTTTATTTTTCCAAAAAATCTCGTTGTGTCTCTTTCCAGTGGTGCTTAGTTTATTTTTCTGGTAAGAATATTGTTCACAAGTACTATTTAAGGGTACTGTTTTTATAGCCTCTTTCTTTCACATCGAATCGAGGCTGCATGAATGTACTAGTTGATGTTCGTCAAACGGAATGAAGCTTGAACTATGCTTCTTATGTTGTTATAAGTGAGGGAGAGTTTTGAGATTGTCAATTAGGTTTTACTTGTAACAAGTTTGGAACATATTACCTTTATGCTCCATCTTGAAAGGGAATGTTGGAATAGTGAATAGTTTTTAGCATTAATTTCCTTGATTAGCTCCTTGACTATTTCCTTAATTAGCTTTTTTGACTTATAAGCTTGTTAATTTCTTGATTATAGCCTTGATTGGCTCCTAGATTGTAGCTTGTAAAAGTTATTTTACACTATAAATATATGTTCATTGTGTGAGGAATACTCACTCAATTCACCCACAATTCTCTTAGGTTTCTCTCTTTCTCTCCAAAGTTTTACAGATATGAAGATTGGTTCAAGGATGAACTTGAAGTTAACAAACCTGATAAGGCGAAAATCATATCAGGAAAACTTAAATGGACAAACAAAATGCAATATGCGTAGATACAGACACAAAAACACACAGGTAATAACAATTCTGAGTTGTATTCAAAATGCTGTACTAAATTTTAAGCTTGAAAAAAAAAAAAAAAAAAAAAAAAAAACTGTATGCGATATGACTCTTATCACAGTATCCACCATTGAAGACTCTGCAACTTCAGAAGCTACTAGCTTAACTTCTGGTTGTATCATGGTTAATTGCAACAAATAACAATCTATTAAGGTCTCTCTAACACCAAAGTGTTTCAAATGGTCCATGAACAAAATAAATCTAGACCAATTAGGATTCATTTCTCCCATTTAAAATAACTTCACAGAAAAAAGGGAAAAAAAAAATACAGATTAGATAATACTGAAAGAGCTAATTAGGTAATCGCATCGGGTTCAAAGTAACTAAACATATGACAAACTACAAACTCAAGTACCAGAAATGAACGAAGACACAACCAAGATTGAAGGCCCTTGATATATATGCAACCGGATGTGAAACCAAGAAAGGAAGCCCCAACAGTATCTGTGGCAGCATTTACCAAGGAGGAGTTAACACATGAACACCATATTGCTGTCTCTTTGAACATAAATCGCACTTGAACTCCAAGTCACCTAAATAACAATGTCTAAAGAAATTTTAAGAGAAAATACACATCCAACCTTACACGCATTATAAGACTTCTGTTTTCTGAAAAGCATATAGTGAGAAAAATAACAGTCGTTTGCAAATTGGAACCTAAAAGTCTAATGAGAGACAAGTTTTTCATTTTTACACTAGCATTTGGTATCCAGACAGGGAAAGAAAAGAGAACAGGTTAAGAACCTGAACTAGTGGCCAATGCCAATATCAACCCACTGATATCCATAGCCTGCATTAATTTAAGGAAAGAAGTGACGAACTGAGCAATTACATTGACGAATCTAGATTCAATGTCATTGCTATTTTGAGTCTTTCAGCATTCTGACAACTCCGAAGAGAGAAATTATAAATTTTATTCTTATTATGTTTCTTTTTTCCTCTTACATTTCCAGGGAACCAACCAGAAAAAAAAACGACCTGACTAAACAAAACATACCTGCGACATGTAAGCGTCCCAATCTATCTTTGTATCTGAAATTAGAAAAAATGCAAACAACATCACAACGCACATTCATTCAGACCAACAGTTAGAACTTCGAAGTGAGAAATGGTGAAAAGAAAAAAAATTGAATTACAAGGAACATAAGCGATGATCATATAGACAAGGATGAAATCAACAAAGACCAAAGCGGCAGCGAAAGCTATTTTTGGGATTCCGTACAATTTGCTCATTGAAGCCTTTGAGCTCATGGGAGGTTGTATTGACTGAGTCGCAGATTGGACTGCCATGGTTTCTTTACCTTGGAGTCGTCTGCTTCGTTCCATTTGCAGGGTGTGGGAGTCCTCGCAGTTGGGCGACGGACTGGATTACAAACAATAATTTTATTAATTGAATTGTCATCTAATATTTTTATTTAGCTCCCTTAAAAAATAGTGATTACACGAAAAGGTCGTGCTATTTGCACTGCCCATGTTTTATTATGTTTTTATACGGGAACAAAAGTAAAACAAAAATATATATTTTTTTTTATGTCTTTTAGTACTTGTAGTGCATCTAACTTTTGTTGTTGTTTACATTTGCAGTGCACCCAATAAAAATGCAAATTAAGTTGTCTATCTCTTTATAATATTAGTTAGTGAAACAATAATGAGATCAAATTCTCTTGTAAGACTCCCTGGAAGGGAAAGAAAGAGCACACTCAAAATATGATAGTAAAAGAATTGAGTTGATGATAAAGAAAATATATTTTTTATTTTAATTTTTTGAGTTTGAATAATTTTATAAAATATTATGTGTAGTAAAATTATTTTGATAAAGAAAATAATCTTTGTCATAAAACAGTACATTTTTGTGACAACAATATGGTAATATTTTTAGACTTCCTCACAGCATGACTAACTATGGAGCATAATATATTATATATGAACCTATAGTGAGTTGGTATGTCTAACAATCACATTCACATACATATCCTTAAGAGGTGTCCGACATATAATCGATCGGATTCCTGAATCTTATCCGGTTTCAACTTTCAACTGAAACACACCCCCACGTGTGGTTCCATCCAGCTTCCACACCATAATCTTTCACGTAAGCAAATTATAATGAAACTAAACCAGCATTGTCTTTCACCCACGCGTAATGCATCCTCACCACAACCTTCTACCTCCTCCTTCCATGTGTCTCTCATTTTCTTAGCTCCCAAACATTATTAGCGAGAAAGACACGCTCTTCACTATAAAAACCCCCATTCCTAATATTACTCTCCAACATTCGAAGTTTTCCCTTTTCTCCGTTAATAAAAATTGGGACGGTGCTATGGCTTCCCAACGAATTAGAAGCGAGCCAAACGTTACTACGACCACCATGGGCAACGACAAGAACAAGAGCAAGAGCAGTAATAGAATTACCAGACGGGACAAGAGAATGAACATGGCCAAACGCGGCCTTAGATCATTGGCAATAGCAGTGGCGCTACCTGTTTCTCTTACCATACTATGTGCTTATTTGGGCTTAAGGCACAACAACGTTGGAGGTAATCTAACGAAAACGCCGTTTTGGTTCCCACCGATGTGGGCCTTACACTTAACTTGTCCGGCCTCAAGTTTCTTGATGGGTGTTTCAGCTTGGCTTGTATGGGCAGAAGGTGGGTTCCATAGAAGGCCTATGGCTTTGTGTCTTTATCTCGCTCAGCTCGTGTTGATGTTGATGTGGGAACCGATTGTATTCGGTGCTGGAGCTAGATGGGTCGGGTTGTTGGTGTGTTTGGGAATGTTTGGAGCTTTGGTTGGGTGCTCTCGTGTGTTTAAGCAGGTGAATCCATTTGCAGGAGACCTGATGAAGCCTTGTTTGGCATGGACTGCTTTTCTTGCTGTCGTAAATCTTAAACTTGTTTTTCTCTGAAGATTCCATGTGTTCTGAAATTGTACCACCACTTTGTTGCCAGTTGTGTCATCATTTCATACAGAAATGCTCAATTTTATATACACAAACTAGTATACATGTTTCTGAGTGTTAGATTTGAGAAATATTGTCTTCATTGCCCGTTTCTGTATTATAATTTTTTTTGGAAGTTGCTATGTGCTCGTGTGCACAGTCTCCCTTTTATTCTTCAACTTATTAGTCATGCAAAACTCCATCATAAGCTTCTTTTCTATTTTGAGGATCGAAGTACTCGTTACACGTTATACCCATTATGGTTGAAGGAATCAAAAGGTAACTTTGTCTTATAGCAGAACCACTGCATTAAAAATTTAATGTCTCAGCCTGCTCTGACATCCTTCAACAAAGCATAAAATTCTGCTTGCTTTTCTCAAAGAACGATCTTACTCTAGGACCGAATTAGCATTTTCACAACATGGAAATGGCGGAATAAACATGATAGTTGGGCGTTGGGACTCGGGGGAACTTCATTTTCAGTACCAATCATGGAAAACAGAACAACAAAGCAGTTAATGGAAGAACTCTACACTTTCTTCCTTCTCTTTTTCCCTTAGCTAGCTACAATTTTGATAGGGATTCGGGACACAACTGCAAAATATTAGAATATGAATCGGGACACCAGGTAGGTGACAACCAGATAAAGTTGTTAATGAGATTTTTTTATCTAAAAAATTATGTGCCACGTAAACTTGGATTACACTTGAAGTTTCGGAAAATGAAGGGAGATCAAATGATCATTGTAATATCAGTAACATAATAGAACTCACAAACTTATGCAGCGGTGTTCCTAAATCAGAACTGCAATAATAAGAACTAAGAAATAAATGCTATCTTCACCATGAGAAGGAACATCTTTATTTCAAGTTTAACCAATGAAGTAAAGTTTAGCCCTCATCTTTCCTTGCTACAAAATTAAACTAGTTTATGAGAAAGAAATCAGATATTTTCCCGTGGGTCTCATTAACAAGAATGCATAACAAAAACACCACTGAACTAGTAGCCTAAATATCTAAACATTTTCACCATGCCACTAGTCTGGCAGCCACAGAGAATTGTATGTAATTAAAGAAAAAGCTGATACACAGGATAGGTTCAAACTTCCAAACACGTTTCGAACACCCCCACTCCTAATTAAAACATATACACCTCTCTTGGAGAATTACCAGGAATAATAAAATATAATGACTATAAAATTGGCATCATGCAAGTTCTTCATTATTCTGTAAAAAATTGTGTTACACAATCCAAGAATGATAATATCATAAATTCATTATACTATACAAACACAAAGTAAAGTACCGCTTCTAGTGTACCAAACACGTATACAGGAAAATTGCTGAGAAGCTACAAAATTGGGTACTAGCTCTGCTTTACATTTCAAAGCAATATAATGTATATATTAGATACTGACAATGAACAAAAGAATACATCTGCACCTATTACATGGCACATACAGCATAAACAACAAACACATTTCTCTATCCATTTAGTACCATATAAAGAGAACATAACAGCTCAACTAAGATGATGATACCTTAACTTCTTTAAATGCTGGATGAAGTAAGCCAAGTTCATCTTTAACCCCAAGAGGGTTGCTAGTTTCGTTTCGTACTCGCTTAACTCGTCTACTAGCCAATGACTTGTGCGTGAACCCGTAAATTTGAAGTATCCTGATTATCCCCAAAATTGAAAGCTCTGTCCATCTGCTTCAAGCATCTCTCAACTGGGTAATCCCCAAACTTTCCACAAGGCTTGCAACCCACAAAATGTGTCACCAGTGGCCATCGGTGGTCACCCAAACCAGGGTGATAATTCTCCGTCATTTCCTCATATCTGTCAACCAAAATACCCCAGTAACCATGCAAGTAATATGCACTCTCAAGGTACACCTTATCACCCCATTTATCTTTCTGTGTTGCCAACAAATAAACCATTGCTGACTGATCATCGGCTTCAAATACTGGTCTATCCTTGAGTTCCCTAGTCAATATTTTCCCTGCCTCATCTCTAATTTTTCCCTTTGGTCCCATTGGTGCCCAAGCATCAAGAATGTCCAATGACCACTGACAGTTCCTCAACAAAAAGCTCCCAGTATTCAATCCAATCCAATTCTTTTGGTTATAGACCATCTCATTCCACCCGTGCATTACCAAATTAGAATCTTCATACCTCTCCCAGGGTACTTCAAATGCCATATCCGTAAACATAGCATCACTATCCATCCACCACAAGAATTCCACTTCAGGGTGTGACAAAAGAAGCTTACGAATCAATGGAAGCTTCGCCCAAAACCCAGCCATTTCGGCATCAAGAAGGGCCATGTTATAAAATACCTCAATCCCATGTAATCTACAGTAATCAATCTTATTCTTGATAGACTTCAACAAATAATGATCACCTACCGGGTTCTCACATGGTTTTGGCGAAGACCCGGTTACCAGAAGTACCCGAGGCTTATTGGGTCGAATGAAGTTCGGATAATCCGGATTTTGTTTGAGCCACCTCGATCTCTGCTTGTCCCAATCTGAAATTTTTGGACCCAGACTGTACAGCTTATTTGGGTCGCGTTTTTCATCATCTCCTTCTTCATCGACCAATATTTTGTTGATGTCGAACGCATTATAGTTATTGGTAGAACTATCAGAGGAGGAGGACGACATCGTTTGCACTTCCTCGAGAACGCGATGCGGCTGAGCTTGCTTTCGTGAATAGAAATGTTCACGAATCTCGACGAAATCCTGCCCCGGCGTGCCGAACTTCCCGGCTCCGATTGTGCCTCGTAAAACAACGATGGTGAGGACGAGACAGAGGATGGTAACCTTGCCATGACGGAGAGCTCTCTGGATCTTCCTCCACCTCTGAGCCCCCAAACACTTCTCTAACATTTTTCTGATCCTTGTGCTTCTGATTTTGATACCTTAACAGATCAAACCCAAAAGAAGAAAATAAATTGAAATGGATGAAATTAAAAAACCCTAATGAGAGAAAATGTAGTTTTCTCGGGAAATCTCAAGAGTTCAGTTAGTGAGGGAATTGGCATTTGGCATTTGGCAATTGGCAGCTGAAAAATTCAGTGAAAAAGAAACAGAAAAACGCGTTTTTTTGTAATTTTGTTGATCCAAAAGAGAACACCAGCTAATCTCAGTCGAAGGAAAGAGAAGATTCTCCGACATTGTGACACGCTGTTTGGAGCTTGCATTACGGACATGTAGGGCCCATGTTTATCTCAAATTCCATATGGCACCGTTTTTTAACACTCCCTAGCCTAGCCTCTGACGCAAGCTTTCCTTTACTACTTGCCATGTAAATTGTCATCCAGCTCAAAACTTACTGGCTTCGTGCTCTGAAAGTCTAAACCTCATCCTGACAGTCTGGTTGCACTTGTCAAAATTTTTATTACATTTATGATAATTAATCACATTTCGTTAAGAATCAGACTATATGGTGTAATTCTTTTAACCCTAAGTTTTTATTTATAAATTTTTTTATAATTTTAATGTTATTTAATATATAAAACATTATTTTTTAACAATACTTTAAGGCAAATGTAAAAAAAACTCATTATTTATTTAAATGTTTGAAGTATTTTTTTTTCCTTTTGAGAGAGGAAAAGGTTTGAACACATTAAAGTTGAAAGAAAATTATTAATGAGAATCAATAATATGCATTCAATGCATAGAGAATAGTGATGCACCAATCCTGAAGGATGTGTGCAATTGATTTTAGTCAGAAAATTGAGATTGAAAAAGATTTTACTCAGAACTTAGTTTATTAGTCTTCTGACAGATCATAAGATACAAACTTCATGGCTAAGCCACTCAGGAAACCAAATCAATCCTACAATATCCAAGCAATGGAAAACATAGATAACATCATAACAATATCAGGCACACGCATTGACAAAGCCAGATACATTGTCAGAAAGACATCATAATCCTGATGGACTGCCATGACGAGTGGCAATACTGCTTCTGCCCATCACTCGATACAACCTTAGAAGTTTGCTACATTTTCCACTCGCACTCTAATTTATTTGCTCCATCGGCAAGCATTTCTCTGTGCAACGCCATGTAGCTTCACTGATTCTCTGTCCATCAGAAAATCAAATACCGTAAGAGATGAATTGCCCCACTCCCACCAACCTGTATGTGTAACAAAAGTACACAACTGGTTACTAATAGAATAAAAAAAATCATTAAATATCGTAGTTCATATCTTCTCTTTCTTTTGTGCAATAATGATGGAACTAACCATTCATCTATCAGAAACGATGGGAAATGATGGCATAAGATATGGACAAAAACCCTAATTACAAGATTTCCTTTCTTTCTTTTTTTCTTCATTATCTTTTCAAGGAGGCATTGGGATTCAACAAAACATGGATTTGCTCTTTCCATGCTTTATGTTGCAACTACATTTGACAACCCAAAAGGCAAGAGGTAAATATTTTTCATCTATAACACGTGTTCACAGAAAAACTTTTCTGTCCCAACTCAACTGAATCTTAAATCACAAACTAATTAGAGTAAGCAAAAACTTTTTATCTACGCTTGTAAATTTAAACTTCCAAATAGAAGTTTGTAACTTGTATATAATAAATAGTAACCAACAACAACTGACCTTCTATGTCTTGCAGAGCTTCCTCAGTGTTATTGACATTCGTGTCATTTGATTCAATTCTTGTCCTTCCCACATTTGAAAACCTGGTAGGCGATTAATCTCATGCTTCCAAAGGTAGCGAGCTTCTCCTGACAATAAAACTAAGGATCCAGGGGTAAGTAACACAGGAACCTTTTCTATGAGAGGATCCAATTGTCCTTCCTTTACAATGTCATAATCTATTCTTTCAACTCTTGTAAAGTGCATCACACATGATGACTCTAAGGAAACAATAGCAATTCCATCTTCAAAGCGCAGAAGGTCAACGTGTGCACAGATACCCTGCATATACAATGAGCCAAAAAATTATCATTAGCATCACAAGCATTACAATTAACAACATGACTTACTGTAATCAGACAAAAAATCTCACCACACAGTAACAAATTGCATATGTGAACTGAATGCATTAGGCTTAGAAGATAAAAGTAAAACCAAGCTTGAGAAAAAATATATTGACTACTTTGCAGTACAGACATCTTGATGAGCCAACTGAAATAAATAGTAGCATCTTTCTTCATGCATAAATCCGAGACCTTTTATTTTCACATATAAAGTGCCTAACTGAAACATCAGTAGATATTTGGAAATAGTAATATCGCACCTCACCTGGTTTGTAAAGATTTACAATTAATTGGTTGAAAAGTGGCTTCCTCCACAGTAAATCTGATGGAAATGCACAGGTTTCCTCATCCCCACCAGAACTTCCCAAGTCCATTGCATCACTTAGAAGCACCGATTCACAGATGGCATCTGACAGTTCCATTGCCCATTCTGGAAGATCACCAAACCTCATAGCCTGTTGAGAAAGAAATCTGAGCATTGTTAAACATAATTCAATCTGAAACAGCTTAAAGCACAATAGACTAGGCTGACAATGAACTGAATATCAGTAGCTTGGTGATGGTACATGATTAGTAAAGTAACCAATCACCATGCATAACCATCCCCCTCATCTTTGTTCAGAAACTTGGAAGGTGGAGGGCATAATCTAATGGGAAATGCAAACCAAGCTCTTATATGACATCATGAAGGGAAAACTACAAACACCAAGGAGGAAAAATAGGCAAAACTTGCTTCTCCACTTACCAACAAACTTCTTCAGAACATTTCCAAAAGTCACGAAGATTTCCCCAATGAGGTGAAGATATTATCTCAATAGAGCCACAAGTTCATATTAGCAAAAACCACTAATAAACAACTTCACAGAATGAACTTTCTTAGATCTTGCAAGATAGATAGTGAACATAGTTTAATAATTTTAAAAGAAGTACTTTAAGAATTCTATTGGAGAGCACACAAGAATTCATTACACTCTAGTTCAACTGCTGGATCAAGTTTGCATGAAAATTGCACAATGAAATTGTTTTGTAACAATTTAAACTCTAACCAACAAAAACTCAATGATATAAGTAAACTTCAACTACAAAGTAGGTGAAGTACTATAAATTTAAAGTAATTTGAAAAATGCAAACAAATTCTAAAAATCTTACCCAGAACATATTCAATAGTCATGTTACGCCAGAAGTTATAACTAATATAAAAATGAGTCACTCACTTGTAACTGTAGGCTAATATTTCTTTTCCCCATTGACCCAATTTACAACCTAAAATGGACCAGTTCATGAGATTTCCTGAGGTCCTTCAGCACATTATAGCTGATATAGGCTATTCGCTGTCATTAAAGGTTGAATACAACTAAATTAACTTTTTCAACCATGAGTCATTCCAAGGGGTTCGCCACTTTCCCATGTCAAGGGAGGTAGAGAGGTCATGAACTTGATTGTTTGCATTTCAAACAGCCTTGACACTAACTTTTTAACAAATGGAATCCTATTGCTGCCATTCCTTCAGTTATCACTGCAACTAATAGATTCAATTGATAGTTGCTAATATAGACACATTAAAATCTAGAATTAAGTTGAACTTTATATTGCACATGTCAAGGACATAATTCTGTCAAATGTTGACAGTATAGTCTAACAAATGAGAATCAATTTCAAGCACTCAAACATACTGCTTTCAACAATCAACCAATGCTCAACAACAATCAGTAATATGTCTACAGTGCAACTCTGACTCTCATAATTAATGACAATTGACAATTTGTTTCAATAGATATTCAGGACTAAGAAGTGAGCTAATTCATAATCCATAAGTGTACCTGATTCTGCGAGGCTTCATTGAACCACCCCTCTGCAACCATAGATTAAAATTAAGCATATTTATGAAAAGAAAAAACAAAATTAAAAAAAAAAAAACAATTTTTTTCTTCGAAGTCTGAAAATTTATCACAATAATCTGCAATTCCCATCCGAGGTGTTTCAACTATTTTTCTCTTCTACACTCGTCAAGCCATGTTTCTCCAGAAAGAAAAATATTTCAGGTATTACCGTTTAATTCAAGACCCTCTCGGTGCATTGCATAGATGGTCTTCTTCCTCCAATTTCCCACAGTAATCTTACTCGCATGAGTGGAAGGAAGTAAAAGACGAACCTTTTTCAATTGCTGGCGAGCAAAGAAGATTGTCGTTTGGGAGAGAGAAAGTCTGTGCACAACCATAGCCCTTTGATTACGTTGATTCGTTCCCAGCTTGGATTTTGTTCCAAAACAGGCTGAGATCGATCTTCGTAGATTGACTCTTCTACTTCGCTGTCCGACGATTCGCCGAACACTTGCTTGTAAAGGGCCTCGTGATCAATATCGTCCATCAGAAATGAACTCCAGGGATGATTGATAGCCTTTTTATTTTCCTTGCTCTCAATTTTGCTAATGCCAATGGTTTTTTCCACAAATTATTATTATTTCCTATAATCTAGGCTTACAATGTTGCCCAAGGTTTGCCTAAAAGTAGGTATCGCCCTCAAATCAAATAATTTGACTTTGAATTGAAAATTTTGAATTCAAATTTAACTTAATAGTCAAATTCGAATTCAAATTGTATGAATAAATCGAATTACTATTCAAATTTAAATTAAAAAAAAATTATTAAAAAAATTACATTTTATACTTCTTTTTACACTGAAATACTCTAAATATTCAAATATTTAAAATTTTACTAATATTTGAATTCAAATTTTAGATTAAAATTGGGTTAAGTACTCGAATTTGAATAATATCCTATTCTAAACTATTCGGTTCAACTTTTATCCCTATCTATAACTCCATCGAGAATTTCTAATGTATAAATTAATGTGAAATGTATATTACATATAAATTAATAAAGTTTATGACGATTTAAGATAATGAATGTATTAAGATATAAATTGACAATTAAATTAAAATATGTACCAATATATAAATCGGATTAATTAATGATGATTTAAGGTAAATGTACCAATAAATCAGTAAGGCATGAATTAAGATGAACTGTACCAATATATAAATTAGTGGCACTTGTGTGATTTAAAGTGCAATATCTACAAAGATTCAGGCATAAAATATTATCATTTATGATGAAATATTTATTAACACAATAATTATCATAGAAGTTAACATACTTCAAATGTTTTTTAATAAACAAATTCTAAAATAATGAAATATTTATTAACACAATAATTGGCATGGAAGCTGACATACTTTAAATGGTTTTCAACAAACAAACTATAAAATATTATACTACTCTGTGCTAAAAATATGTTAACACACAAATGGTTAATCGCCACCAATTTATTATGAATCTCAAAATAACAAACAATTTTATATAAAAAAAATTGTTAATATTTTTTCATACATAAACTGTAATGGGATAACTATTTACTATAAAATATCTACTTATACATAATTAATTTCTGATTCAAATTAAGCAAGTTCCGATATTCAAATTTTTTTTTCAAGTTTGTCATGAAAAGCAACTCCCACGTATATTTTGTATGTTTATTTACATTCATGAAAATATTTGATTTTATTTTTTGAAACATTTGATAATTTTAAACTTTTAAATGTTATTATGTTGTATTTTTTATTTTTTTGGTACATTGAGAGTGCTCGAAACTCCTCACTAAGAGATGAGAGACAAGTACTAACCATATGAGCTAAGCTCTCAGTAGTATTTTTTATTTTAAATATACAAAAAATTAATTCTTATTTATAATAAACTAAATATTTAACTTCAGAATGATCCCAAAATATTATTCTAAATTAAAAAGATTCATTTCAATGATATTAAAACACTTTCAAATTCTTATTCATTTCAATGATATTAAAACACTTTCAAATTCTTAGTCTACATAATAGTAACATATAAAAAATATCAATTACAAAATTAATTTTAAATCATAAAATGATCATAGTCCTAGGAAAAACCCAAATATTAATTTGTACAAGTATAACACTTGATTGTGTGATGAAATACTTAATTGAAAAACAACTTTTTCTTATTTAAAAAAAGAGAGTAAAGTACACATAACCACTTTTTAGCTTATTCCCAAACACATATATGTGTTTTAATTTATCCAAAATCACCTCTCTGTATTTTGGATGAATGTGTCCTCAACAGAATCTGTTACACTTAATCATGAAAACACCCCATGTGCAGGACAGATCAATCTATCATTGTCTTCAACCTGTATTTTTCTCTTTCCTAATTCTAAAATCTCCTAATTCTTATATCCTTATTAACTTAAATCCCTTTCAGAAACCTATCACTATTTTACCAGAGCCACCACTTTCTAATTTCATTATCTTTTCCATAACTTGCAAGCAAAACATTTTCTCTAAGGAGGCTTTGTTTTCTAGTTCTACAAGATCCAAAATGCATTGCATCTGATGCAATTTTGTGCAGGCTAAATCTTGTGATATGTTAGGGATTATACCATAATCAAAGTATCTCTTAATGCATGGTTCTCCAAGTTTTTTTTTTTTGTTTTATTGGATTGAGAATGATTTGAGTTTTTAAAGAAATAAGAATTTAGTGATTTGATTAATTAAGGAAAAATTAAGAATTTTAAAATTAGGAGAGAGAAAAAATACATATCAAATTAGGGAAGAAATAATGAATTTTAGAATCATGTAAATTTAACAAACATTATCAAGGATAATTTTATATAAAACACAGAAAAATAATTTTGGACATAATAAAATACTTGTATATATTTGAAAATAAGTAAAACCACATGACTAAATTTCTCAAAAACCAAGTAAACAACAACTTTTTTGTGATATTTGGTTACATTTCACAATTTTAATAAGGATTTTTCTAAAAGATGCCTAAAGGGCCCCATTTGTGAGCATTAATTGTTCATTATTTTTTGAACTTTTCTGCATACCTATATACATGTCTAATCAACTTTCAATAACTTTTTTATTTAGACAAGTTTACCCTTCCAATAACTTTACTCTCTTTTCCCTCCAAAATTTCAACACAGAAAAGAAAAAAAAAAAAAAAGATGACTCTTTACTTTTCTTGTACTTTGCCATCTTTTTAAAATTTTCTTTCAAGAATATGGCCACGCCTACATCTTTGAAGAATTGCAATTAGAAAAAAGAGACAATAATGAACACTCTTTTTTGTCATCTTTAAGGTAAGTTTATTCATTCATTTCTATTTTAATGTTTTAAATTTTCAAAGATTTTCTTGCCAACAAAAAATTAGCATGAAAGTAGTGTGAGCCTGAAAAAAATTTAGCTGAATACTAAATACCTATTTTTGCATAAAGTTGAAATCTTCTTGTATTGCTATGAACAGTTCAGAAGGCAGTAATGAAAACTTGAATACTGGGAGTGGCAATACATCTAATTCTATCACAGGGGAAGAAAATTCAGGGAATCTTGTTGTAGAAAGAAAGCTGAAAAAGCGGGCATGTACCATGTTGATATAAGAAAAAAAAAAAAAAAGGAATATTAGAAATAAATTAGTATAATGACTTTGTAAACAAATAAGCAAAACATCCCTTCTCTTGTTTTTTTTTTTTTTTCATTTTCTTTATGTGATCTCTATTGAAGAAAAAAGTCTATTTTTATTGTTTTTAATGCACATATAGAAACTGTATATTTGGTTAATTATCTATTTCAACTTTTTAATGTATTCTAGTTATTCTATATTAACTTATATTTTTATATATGTGTGTGTGTATTTCTAGATGAATATGGAAGATGTTTAGGATGATTTCAATGAAAGTGCTATAACAAATGAGTTTGATTTGAATGAATTGCCTAATGAATTGTTTAACAAGAAAGAAAATGGTTTTGAGCCTTTTATTGATCAATGTTTTATGAGTGACGAGGAGGCATTTGTTTTTCATAAAAAATATGCCAAGAATCATAGTTTTGCAATTCGAAAAGGACGATTCAACAACAATCATGGAGAAATAAAGAGACGTGATTTTTTTTGTCATCGTCAAGGAAAGCCAAATTTGAAAATTGTTGATTTATCGAAAGAACAAAGAAATAGAAAATCAATCAAATGTGGATGTAATGCTCATATGCGAATCATAATGAAGAAACTATCTGATATTTTTCCAATGGAGTGGCATGTTACAAAGTTCATTAGTGATCATGATCATAACTTGTTACCTTTCGAAATAGTACGCTTTCTTCCATCAAATCGTACTATCATCATAAAAGATGAAGAGCGCATATGCTTACTAAAAGACGGTGGTCTTTCGGTTGGACAAACAATGCATGTTATGGAGCATAAAAATACTAGACATAGGCATCTTCCATTTCTCCATAAAGATATTCATAATTTCTACAGTAAGGCTACTAAAAAGAATTCAAAGAATGAAGCTATGGATCTTTTGGAACATTGTAAAGTTGCTAAGGATCAAAATTGTGACTCTTTATGATTATAACCTTGATGCAAAGAGAAAGTTAGAGCACATTTTTTGGGTTCCATCTCATGGTTTTGAATGGTACCAAAAATTTAGAGATGTTGTTCTCTTTGATACTACTTATGAGGTGAACTCTTATGACATGCCTTTTGGCATTTTTGTTGGAGCTGATAATAATAGGAGGACAATACCATTTGGTTGTGCACTTCTAAGCAACGAGACAACGAGTACATTAAGTGGTTAATGACGGTATTTATTTTTATTTTTAAGTTATTCTTTTTACCTCTTAAACTTTTTATGTATTGCGTTTTTATTTTGTGTAATGCTCTTTATTTTCTTGACAAAATTTTATGTCACTAATGAAGAGACAATCTAAGACAATTTTGACTGGTCAAGATCCATGGATTACGGAAGCCATTGGGAAGGAGATGCTAACTTACAAAACAGGCTTTTTGCATATGGCATATTACTGTTAAATTTAGTGGTTGGTTTACTTCAATCCTACAGAATCAGTATTCTAAATGGTGTTCTAATTTTTATAAGCTATATAAGTTAGATAGTTGTGAAGAGTTTAAGCATCAATGGCCTTAAGTGATTGAAAAGTATAACTTGTGTACAAATAAACATGTGAGTGGTTTGTACAAAATCAAGCATTTTTGGGTGCAGGCATACATTCGTGGCTATTTTTTTAGTGGCATTACAACAATGAGAAGATCAAAAAGCATTAATGCATTCATCAAACGGTTTGTAAATTCACATACATGTTTGACCCAACTAGTGAAACAAGTAAGTTTTTGTATTTTTGTCTATAGATAAATTTATTTCATTGATTATAAGACTTTTGAGTTTATTTTTTATTGACACCATGTTGGAGACTTATAGAAGCTTATAATGAGAGTTTATTTTTCAATGAGAGGTATGTCTCCATTAGAGGAACAAGCACACAACATTTTCACACCATTCTCTTTCAAGAAGTTTCAAGAAGAGTTTGCTAGGGCAAGTCAATATAAGGTGATTGAAGAAAACTCTAATGAATTCATGGTCCATCATCATAAAGAGGTATGTAGTCAAAAACAAAAAAGTTTTTTGGGATGGAAAGATTTCTACTTGTAGTTGTAAGAACTTTGAGTTTTGGAGAATTTTTTGTCGTCACATTTTAAGTTTGTTTCTCCATAAAGATTGTTTCGAAATTCCTTCAGTATACTTTCCATCTCGTTGGTGGCGTGATTCACAATATGTTGGAAGATTATTACCTTATAATGAGGAAGATGCATCACACAAAGATTTAACTATTATTGACAATGATAATGTTAATGTGGATGGGTTTGTTCATTGTCCTCCAATCTCAAAGACAAAAGGACATCCAAAGCAAAAACAAATGGAAGGTGGAAAAGAACTTTGTAAGCAAACAAAAACTTGTAGGTTGTGTAAACATGTTGGTCACAAATATTACAACATGTCTAGACAAGGAAAATACTATGGAAAGTTCTAGCATCTCGAATGGCAGTGCTCATAAACGAAAGAAGATTGAGGGTGAGCATGGTGACTTGAATCCTGTTTTTTAATTAAAATTTTAAAGGATATGTATTGCTTTGTGGTTGTATTTGATGGATATGCATGTAGAGCTTTGATGGTTTTGTTCAAGGATATTGTAATGCTTTGTTGGTTTTAGTGGATTCAATGTATTCTATTTTAAAAAGTTCTTGTTAGATTCTGGCATCTTGATTTTTAGCTTTAATCTCTCTCTCGCTATATATATATATTTGTATACATTTTTTTTTTTACTTAGAAAGAAACTAGTATGATGAGTTAGTTCTACTATTTTGGTCATTATTTTTTGAGATGGTGATTATGGATGAAAGGAAGAGATGGTTGTTATCCATTTGTTGAAGGTAATACAATTTCTAATTCAAAAGAAGAGGTAAGCGTCAGAGCAAATGTCAAAGGGGCTTTTAGTTGCGGAGAGTTTTTTGTAATAACTTGATTCCATAATAATGTTCAAAGAAAACTGATAGAATTGGAAACTGGAATGAAAAATTATTGTTGCAGGAAAAACAAAGATCAATTTTTTATTTTCTTTGCTAATTAAAGATATCAACTGACTTGCAATGAGAAGCTAGAGCGATGCATTAGTTTTACAACTTGTTCATTATTATTTGAGAAAATTGTATTATCAAAATATTATAATTTATCTTAGTTTATGACAAACTAAAAATATTTAAAGATGGGTTAGTTGTACAAAAAAGTGATGGGTCATTTTGTAAAGATTTATTTTTCCTTTCTGTAGTTATAATTTTAGAGATGCTTTAAAGATGGTAGATGCATATATGATAAAATTTTAAAAAGTTGGGAGAGTATAAGAAAGTGAAGGGTTGTCTTTTTTATTTCTTTTTATGTTGAAATTTTAGAGGGAAATGAGAGTAAAATTGTTAGAGGGATAAATTTGTGTGAGTAAAATATTATTAAAAATTGTGTATACAAGTAAATTAATTTGTAAAATAATATAATAAACAATAAATATTTAATACTCCCTAATAAATGTCCTTTAGGCACTGTTAGAAAAATCTTTTTAACAAAGGAGTAATATACCAGGCGCGTGGTTAGCCACGGCGACTGTACTATCTCGTGTTCTGTGCGAAAGATGATGCCCAGTTTTCCGTGCCATGCAGAAAACATATCTTCAGCCCGTTCTATACTTGTTACGTACAAACAGCACTGAAATCTTAAAGGTCCACGTGGCAATTTTCTGATGACTTCATCAACAACTACACGACACGTGTTCTTACTATTTGAGCTTTTTACCTATGCTTACCATTAAGCCTTCAACATGACGCATTTGACGTCAGAACCAATTAATAGCTTCCACGTAGCAGAACCGCTTCTAATCTAACCGTCGATTTTCCTGGAGATCGTCGCCAAGGGTAGAATCGCTACAAAGAAGGGAAATCGTAGCAACTGTCCCTTTTCAAAATTTTGGGTTTTTCTCCAAGAATCTCAATTCACATTGCAAAATCAGCAGCAATTTCCAGAGAAAACTTCCAAAACGGAGTGAACATGGCAGAATCTGAAGCCAAACAATCAACAGACGTGGTAAGCTTCACTTCCTCAATCTCTGATCTGAGTTTGGCTTTTCTTTGCGTTTATGGGAAACTTTTTTTATTTCTCAATTGGTTACCATTTGGCTTCCGAGACTGCAAAAACAAAAAAGAAGAAAAGAAAATAGATTCCGTGATTACAGGTTTTAATTTTCTCTCGTGGGATGAATTTTGATTGGTTGAAATTCCGTGATTTCATGAGATTTTGTGTATTTCTCATTTGAAGGTTCAAGAGAATGAGAGAAAGCTCAAGTATCTGGATTTCGTCCAAGTAGCAGCGATCTACGTCGTCGTTTGCTTCTCGAGCATCTATGAATATGCGAAAGAAAATTCAGGTCCATTGAGACCAGGGGTTCAGACTGTTGAGGGTACTGTTAAGACGGTGATTGGTCCGGTTTACGAGAATTTCCACGACGTTCCCTTCGAACTTCTCAAGTTCGTCGATCGCAAGGTTAGCAATCGACCGTTACCTTCTGAGTTCTGATAGCTTCTCCGGCATATATTTTTTTTTTTATTGCGGTGCTCACGTGCTTTGCAGGTGAACGAGTCCTTAACCGAGTTGGACCGGCACGTGCCTTTTCTGCTAAAGCAGGCCTCGACCAAAGCTTTAACTGCGGCACATAAGGCTCCAGAGGTGGCTCGAGCAGTCGTCTCGGAGGTTCAGAGCGCTGGAGTTGTAGACACTGCCAAGAACATCTCGAAAAATGTATACACTAAGTATGAACCAACAGCTAAGGAGCTTTACTCAAAGTACGAGCCGGTAGCTGAGCAGTACGCCGTGGCGGCTTGGCGCGTTCTGAATCGGCTTCCGCTTTTTCCCCATGTAGCTCAAATTGCGATTCCCACGGCAGCTGACTGGTCGGAGAAGTATAACCAAGCAGTGGATTACAGTTATGAGAGAGGATACGCGGTTGCAACATATCTGCCTTTGATTCCAACGGAGAGAATCGCCAAAGTGTTTGAGGATGCTTGGAATGGACCTGCTGTTTCCACCAATGGTGAAACTGTTGTCTTGGCACGTTGATATGGATAATGACTTTCAAGATCTGCTAATGTCTTCATTTAGTTAAAATGAAGAAATGGTTGGTTAGTAAATTTAGAATTGAGGTTTTGTTTTCTCTGTTTTGTTTGGTTGGATGGAAAATCATGGAGCCTTTGGAAAATTTTTGAATTGCATCAGCAATTTTGCTTTTAAAAATATATAATTGCAATGTCCACACTCGAAGCCTCTGCCAATAAAGAAATGCACATGGGTACAGTTTTGAAAATTCTCCAAAACAAAACCAAAAGATCTTAGAATTAAAATAAATCAAATAATAGTATTAAGACATCAGGTAACTTTTTTTAATATGAAAAACTCTTTTTATATATATATATTATTCATATTAATTATCAGTCATAATGAGATTTTTATCAATTTAATAATAGTATAATATTAAATTAATTATAAAATCAATTGTATTTTTTTCATTGAGTAGCAAATGTTCTTATTTTACAGAAGTAACACATTACACTTGCATTTTTAATTTATAAATAACCCAATTCGTTAACATTAATATTAATTTCAAATATATTTTTTTAAAGAAATTAGAAAAAAAAAATGTTCTATAATTGAAAATACACATTTATTATTTATAATTTACTAAAAAATTAATTAATCACAAAACACAAAAATCCCAAATTAATTATGCGATCTATCTTTTCAATAGTGGCTACTACGGAAGAAATTACTCAGAATCTCAGTCAATTATTATATCAAAGGATCAGGTCTGGTGGCATAACCATTTCCAATCAAACATTAGAATTCTTATTGACATTAATGAGTCGAAGAAAAAGAAAGAGATGTGCCAGAAACAAGATGTGTTGGTATCAGTTTCCTGATCAAGTATTTGGATTCTTTATCATATTACAATGAATTTAGATTGAACATTTGTTAACAAGATCTAACAACTATAGGCAAAGTTATTAAAAGAGAAACACAAAAGTTAAAATTAAAAATGATAATAATGATTACGTCTTTTTATTTGTGATTTTCTTTTTGTTTTCTCAAAAAAATAAAATTTAATGGTTAAAGTTAACATTAAATTTAACGGATTATTTATAAGTTGTGATTAAAAATATGGATATAATATGCTTTATTTTGTTAAAAATAGAGAATATTGCTACTTGTGTTATAGTTCAAGGAAAAAAATATAATTAATCCTTAATATATATATATATATATGGATTGATGAAATTTGAACCTAAGAATGAGTCTAGTATATGGATTGAGACGGTGATTGGAGAAGTTCAATCAACCGATTAGGTATGTTTGAATGTCTCAATCATACTATTTGACCTAACCGCTATCGAAGGTAATTTAAAAAATTTGCCTAAATGACATACGCATATTTTTAGTAATTTAGAGATTATTTTGAGTATGTGAGAGTAAAATGTCATGCATACTCTCAAACTTTTGAAATAATAACAGTATTCCTTAACTCTCGCCCTATCTTTGTGATTCATCTCTCTATCAAAATTTATTTTTATGTAATTGATTAAATTATAAATTGTACACTATGAACACAATATTTTAAAATATTATACCAATAATTAAATAATATTTTTTAATAAAACTTACTTACACAATTTGTACACCAAATTATATGCTAATTTATGAATGTCCTCAGTTATAATTTCACACCCAAAATGACATATACAATTAACGTACCAAATAAATATTTGACACATACTCAATTTGTATACCAAACATATATCAAATTTATGTCAATCGATTTATATGCTAATTTAACTTTTGTAATCTATATATCAAACAACCACAACAATCTCTTAGTTACAACTTTATTTAGTCAACGGAGACCTTCATTATTTTTAGCGAGTTTCGTGTTATTCGTAAAAATACTCGCTAATTATTTTTAAGAATAACACGAAACTCGCTATAAATCAATGATCAAGTATATTTATCAACGGAGACCTTCATCACATGTATTATAGCGAGCAATTGATGTGAAAGTTGCTGGCTTGTTGCTTAAATGAAACCTCATATCAAAAAGATGAGCTAATCAAATCATCTCTACTAAGACTCAAAAAATGAGAAATAATAAATTTCATGGCCGAAAAAAAAAATTCTCAAGATTTATCATAAAAAATAATTATATATGTGAATATTAGCTTCATAGCTTCCATATTTATCATAAAATAATTAGATCTGAGGTCAATTTATTTGAAATTAAGAAATAATAATATAATATATAGTGAGATGAAGTCTGACATATGATTTATTTGGATTGGACACATAGGTGGTCAAAATTTGTGTAATATTTTTATTTTTTTAGTTTTAATTATTAAATTTTTCTAATTAGTATCCTCAGGGTACTTAATAAGTTACAATAAATATGATTTTTAGAATTTAAAATATTCAAAAAGTAATAAATTATTAATTACACAACACTGAATTCATTGCTAACAACTATAATAAATAATATAATTTTTTTTTATATTTATCACCTTAACAAGTGCTCTAAGAATACTCATTAGAAAAATTCTTAATTATTTATAATGTAGAATAAAATTATAGGTAATCTAATCCTATATCTTATGTTAAATCCAAGCAAAAACGCCAATGATTAAACCTAATCATCAGCACCCATGCATATAATTAAGTTTGCCTGAGATTCCTTCTCCACTTCAAGGGTGCATGTGATCATTCCCTTTCAAGAAATCATTGATTATATGCTCAAGTAATCTATCTATTTTCCTAATCCCCAATGTTTTTTCTTTTTTAGTTGGTGGATAACCAATGAACTACCTTTGGGAACACAAAAATAATTAATTAGGTAATTAGAGAGACATATACATGAAAAATACATTTAAATATTATCCATATATATAAAATAATCCCAACCCTCTCAAACATTGGCTTAATTTTAGGAAGAATAGGTGAACTTTACGTGAATACGAAACTTCGCCTAAATCAATGTTGGAATTTTATAATAAATTATTCCTTCATACAATTACCGTTTGTAGTTTGAATCGGGATCTCGACCTTTTAGTATTTTTTTTTTTTTTTTCAAATGTTGACAATCAGATGATACTAAAAATTCAAACTATCTAGTATATTGTTTTCCATAAACTAAAGTTATATATGTATATATTATGACTAGTTGATTACTTTTGTGTACAGAAAATTTCCTTGAAATAAACAAATAAAAGTTGAAATAAAATTTTGTTACTATACATGAAAGATTAAAATTGATCAATGAAATAGGATTCGGATCATCTCCCATTCTAGATTTAAAGAATATATATATTTTTTTTCAATGAAATACATTTTGAAAGGGAAAATTAAGAACAGTTGAAAGAGGACAAATTGATTACAATTAGGTTGTTGGTTGTTTAAAGATATAATGTGACTGATTTGCAATATTTGGTTTGCCGCTTAAAGTTAAGAATTGATTGATTAGAACAATTAAATATTCATAAAATTATTTAACAGTTAATAGCTCCTTCATAATTTGTGTCAATTACCAAAATCAACACACAAGAATAGGAATAATAATTAGTAAGATATAAATCACCTGTGACAAACTATTTTGGTTTGAAATGTCCCAAAATTCTAATAAATCTAGAATAAACTCTACAAAGTTTAAGATGGGCAGTGACAGAAAATATTTAATTATTTAAAAATGTTACTTTAAGGGAAATGATTAAGAATGTGTATTATTTTTTTGATTTCATGGATTCTAAAAAACATTATAAAAAGTAAATTTTTTATAATTTTATTAGTTTCAACGTTAATGTCATATTTTTAATCTAACTAAAAAAATATTAATAACCTATTTTTAATCAGACAAAAAAATAAAATATAATTCATGTGTACATAAATTGACCTCAAATATCACTTTATTGGTGAATAAATAGAAAAATATTCATATTTTGATATGTACAACTGCATGCGTTTACAATTTTGAGTTTATGTTGTTTAAGCCACGTCATTTACCAATACAATTTCACAATATTATAATTTTTACTATGAATACTCTTTAGTTAAAATTAATTTAAAATCTCCCACCCATTATTTTCTATTACACGAAAAAGAAAAACACTCCATAACAAAATTGAGTTTTATGAGAGAAGAGAATGGAGCCATAAGCCCTACTTTAGTTATTAGCAATATGCAATCTCAAATAACTTAAGATGTACCAAAAAATTAGTTAGCATAACAATTGTCACTATTATTTTGCATATATTATAGCAAAGTTAAAAAATTGGGAAATTTGGTTACATGTTAATGTTAATGAGCGCAAAACTATCCTTTTGTTTTTTGGGATAAAACTTTTAGGTAATCAATAGGTTAAAATTACAATAGGTTTAAGTAACTACATAAATTTTTAGTCTTTTTTTTAAAATTTTTTTACACAAAAAAATAAAATAAAATAGTTTCATACCTTTAAAATATGAAATCTTAAAAACACGAGAATTTGAAAAAAGAGAGAATTATTTGACTTAATAACAATTACAAGAACACCAAAAAGAATTGTCAAAGTAGCAAAGTTAATTACCGGATTAATATACAAATTGATTAATCAAAACAAAAAAAAAAAAACAAAGTTTGACTTGTCTCGTACAAAACAAAAACAAAACTATTTTCAAATGCACTAAAATAAAAAATATCAACTTATGCTATATTCATATTTTAAAATTTTGAGAAATTCCGTCAAGATTAAATTAAGAGTTTGAAGATTTTTTTTACCGAAATTTGTAATTTGTAGTTTATGATAAATTTAAATTTTTATAAGTGAGGTGCAATAAAATTCGTTTAAATAAAAGATAATGGTAATATGAAAGTGATGGAGTAGATTTCCATTGTTCTATAAAAAAAGAATAAAATTGTGAATATGATTAATTAGTGTCTGTGATAATTATTTTTCTCTTAAATACAGATACAGATTTACAGCAACAGACGTTCCGTCATATAATAATCCATTTATTTTAAACGTTGACCACCAAACCCCTCATAAAACCATGCTCTCTCTCTCTCTCTCGCTTTTTCTCTCTCTCTTCCAGCTCCATATAATTTTCACCCAAGGCAAAGGCAAAGGCAACCAAAACTTTTCCCTTTCCTACTTCCCACAGCGTCATATCTCAGAAAATACTGACTTTCAGAACTGATCACCGCAATCATTCAGGCTAATTTCTCTCTTTGATTATCTCAGCGAAGTCTAGTTGGATCAGAGACGAAGGGGACGCACATCAACGAAATCATGGTTGAAACAAGGCGGAGCTCTTCTTCTTCCAAGCGTGCCCTCTCTTCACCTCCTCCTTCCAACCCCAAACGATCGAAGGTTGTCTCTTATTCTTGCCCGCATTTCATTTTCATCTGGGTTTTCTCGTATGCGATTTGTTATCCGCAATCATACGTTTTTGTATCCAAATTTACATTATGGGTTGTTGGGTTTTGGTTTATTTTTCCCAAAACTCTAGGTGTCAGAGGGTGCTTCATCAACAAGTCTCCCACTGCCTGAAAGCATCGCCCCTGTTAAGGAATCTGGAGCTGAACATGGAGACCCGGAGTTACAACCCTCTGATCTGCTTGATGCCGATTCTTTGAAGGCTGTGGACGTGTGTGATGCGGTTTTACCAGAGAAATCTCCTGCTGTGGAGGCCGAAGGTCAGGTTTTGGTTTCGCCGCAGTCTTCAGGTGGGAAAGTTGGTCCCTTTTTTCCTTTCTTGTGGTATTTTACACTGGGTTTCTCGTTGCACCATGTGCGCTTTCGGGTGTGATAAGTTTTCTGGATTTATTTGGGGTTCAGGAGAAATTGCTGTGGACGCGGGAAAATCGAAGGTGATTGGTGTTGCTGCTGCGAGCAGGACTAAGAAGCGCTCAACGAAACCATCAAAGCCGAGTCCCAAGCCTGTATGGGGAAAGCTTATTTCCCAGTGCTCTCAGGTGATTTCAATTTCCACCGAGTTTTGTGCTTGTTTTTATTCCATTATTGTTTTGTTTCCGAGCTTTTGTAGTTCGAATCCATAAATCATAATGCAAGACTAGAGTAACACAAATCTTGATACCATCTTGTTTGATACTATTCTTTTACTTAAAGGAGCTCTCACTAAACCTTCCAATTACTTCTAGGAAATGCACGGTAAACAACTTTCTCTCAGTTTTTCAACAAATTAAAAAATTTGGGCTACTGAATTTGAGTATGAGGTTTGGGTATAGGTTGGCATACTTTTGAAAAGTACTTTGAGCAAAAGTTTGTTTCGGGAACTATAATGAGCCAAAGCATAGCTGCCAGGATCGTGGTAGTGGAACAGACTAGGAATGCTACCTGGCTAAAAATATGGTACGAGGGTTAGGCTTATTTGGTTTGATATCTTGGGACGTGGTACATTTGATTATTTATTCGGGTGGTGTATTTCAAATTAAATTCCACAAAATTAGTAGAAAACATAATAGTTAATTTATGTTACGCGGAAGATTATGGCCAACTAAATTATATGAAATAGTAGGCCATTATAGCGTTCCAAATTTCTTCCAGTTAACTCCATGTCATTTTTTGGTCTTTAATGTAATAGAGGACCTTGCTTCATGTTATTTTTCATACCAAACAGAAGTTCTAAATTTTCAGATACATCATTAAATAAAGTGTAGGTTCAAATATTATTGGATGGAAATAGTTTTACTTCCTCAGCACCAGTGGTTTCTATACTTATTACTTTGTTAGAATCAAAATGAGTGTTCTTTGAGGAAATGATGACTGTATCATGTTGCAGTCTGAGGGGAGAAACTGGTTGATATGTCGCTTTATCTTTTAACTTCTGTAGAGGGTATTAAATTAACATTTTTTTTTTGCGCGCACATCTATTTATTAAAGGGTAGCATAGCATAAACTTCTTGTTATTGCTTATTTTATTATTAATATCATTCTCTTTACTATCTATTGCTTGGATAGTAGATTTCCATCTTGCAGGAAGTTTAGTCTTTTTTTGCCATGATTTTAGATACCGCTACAGAAGAGTTGTAAAAAAAAGTTGGAAACATTGTTTAAACAGTTTAATTTGAAGAATAAAGGGAAACTTCCTTCTTTTCTGATAGAAAAGGATCCTATGATCCCAAGTCTGTCTTACCTGGGATGACAAGACAGCAGATCTAATAATATACATGTCTAGGTGCAAGCTGAGATTAATCTGTTTTTTTCTAAAAGTTGTTCTGAAAGAGAATTTTGTTAGCTATGATCTTGTTTTCTTTTTTCAAAAGAATTCAGAATAAGATAGAACTTTTGCAGTTTGCTACACTTAAAACCTAAATGATTTTTAGGTCATTTCCTTTAATGCAATGCTCCTAGAATTCTTTTAATATTTGCTAACTAATCCCCTTCCCACAAACTCCTAGACCTTGGGCTGAGCATTTTGACTCCAGCAGGAATTGAACCTAGGATTAACTCCACAAGGAGTAAGTGTCCCACCAACTAAGTTGAAGCTCCAGGATTTATAGTGGAAGAGCGTTGACTTTATGCTAGTTTGTATGTTACTATTGATGTTATTTAATAGTTATTGGAGTAAGTCTTTTGATTGTTTTAATTGCTTCTGCAGAATCCTCACATGTTCATGTGTAGTACTCCCTTCACAGTCGGTCAAGGCCGAAATTGTGACTTATGTCTTAAAGATCAGGCCATCAGTACAATTTTGTGCAGACTGAAGCACATAGAGGTAGACTTCTATCCTGTAATTTTTGCTACTAAATGTGAGACATGCTTAATAACTAAAAGGCTCGTTTTCTCTAGCTTTTGACAGCATAAACATGTTTTTTTTTTTTTAAAATAATAAATTTAGGTGTTTGAAGCGCTAACATCTGAATCTTCCCCCCGTTATGATTCATATGAGCTGGAATATGTCACTTTGTTGAATCACTTTTATCTTTCTATGTGTGCCTATTTTGTTTTGAGCTGTGGCAGGTCTCAGATGGTCCTAGATGCCTCAAATTAAGTAATTTCTAAAATGTTTGGTTCTTTTGTTAGAGGACTGACTTTTCATTGGTTTATTTAAATCTGTAGGGCGGTGGTTCATCTATTGCATTACTGGAAAATATAGGTTGCAAAGGTGTAGTCCAAGTTAATGGTAAGATTGTTCAAAAAAATTCTAGCACAATTCTAAGTGGAGGTGATGAGGTGGTCTTCAGTTCTTCTGGAAAGCATGCTTATGTATCCTTTTACTATGTTCCTGGTAGTTCCACTGGAGAATCATTTTGTCTTCCACACCTTCAATCCTTATTCATTTCTTTCTTGTTTTAAATATTCTCTAACCCCCGACCATTCTATTGGAAAAGTTTTCGCATTTCTTCTGTGCAATTGAATTATGCATGTCAATGTGATTAGGAGTGTTTGATATGCGGGTCAATTGGGTTTAGACTTGGGATAACTGGGGTAGCTGGGTTGCACTATAAACAAACACTCAGATCTGATTGTCTTCTCTCTCTCTCTCTATTTTTTTTAAAACAAGAAAGGACAGAACAACAAATTAAAAGAATGAAAATGAGCACGCCTAGAATGGGATTGATATTTGATTTTATTTTTCAAAACCAAAAGGAAAGGAAGTAGCAAAGAGAAGGAGAGTTTGATGGCCAGGTCTGGCTTAATAAAGAGAACAAGATGGGAATTTGAGTTTGCATGGACATATGAATAATCTAGGCTCTACAGGTAGTTTGACCTGAGCCAAACCTGAAACAAAAATTTTGAATTGTAGTTCGGAAACCCACTCATACCTATAAGGTTGGTTTGAATGATTTGCTCTTTGTCTGGGTAAAGGATATTCTTAATGCATTTGATTGATCTTAATTTGATTGATCTTAAATTATTCTCATGGATGCTTTATTATTTATCTTAACGTGGGAAGTAGATATTTCAGCAGCTCACCAATGGTAATATAGCTGCATCAGGCATACCGTCATCTGTAAGTATTTTAGAAGCCCAGAGTGCTCCAATAAACGGAATGCATATTGAAACAAGAACTGGGGACCCTTCAGCTGTTGCTGGAGCATCAATATTAGCATCTTTATCTAATCTTCACAAAGATTTATCCCTGGTTCCGCCACCTGCTAAAACTGGTGAGCATGTCCAACAGAACACTGAGGTTTCTGCACTACCTTCTGGCAGTGGGGTTGGTACTCCAGACATGGAAATGAAGGATGCCACCATTGACAATGACGACCCAGTTGGAGTTGAATTGACAGAGAAAGCTGTCACCCCGTCCAATGATACTGCCAATGAGAACCCCAGTCTTGACAGCAATGAAATGGATGCTTGTGTGGATGCAGAAATTGGGAAAGTTGCTGCTGCAACGTATGAATTGAAGCCGTTGTTGCGGATGCTTACTGGCTCATCTCCTGATTTTGATTTATGTGGTAGCATTTCTAAAATATTGGATGAGCGAAGGGAAATTAGAGAACTCCTTAAGGATGCTGACCCCCCAACAATTTTGGCATCAACCAGGCGACAGGCATTTAAGGACAGTTTGGAACAAGGAATTCTCTGTCCTGATGATATTGCTGTTTCATTTGAAAGTTTCCCGTATTATCTAAGGTGCGACATTTTGTTTTGACTATTAATTAGATTATATATGATTTGAAAGTTATTGTCCTTGTTAATTGCAGTTTGTCATCATTGTGCCTCTCATTTGTATTAAACTGCAAATCAGCAAACTCATTGTGGCCTATAATTGTCATTGTGGCTCTAGTGCTGGATCGATAGTAGTAGTCACTCCTTATTTGGTGTATGGATGCTGGTGGTTATGTTTCTTATTGATTTTTTGCTTTGTGATAGTGATACAACAAAGAATGTACTGGTTGCTTCCACATACATACATTTAAAGTGCAATGGTTTTGCAAAATACACTTCAGAACTGCCTACTGTGTGTCCGCGGATATTATTATCCGGTCCTGCAGGTAGCGCCTTGTTTCTTTATGCTTCGCTTTTGTTTTTCCTTTCTAATTGCCAAGATGAGATTATAGTTCCATTTAAATTTTATGTAGGTTCGGAGATATATCAGGAAAATATGGCAAAGGCACTTGCGAAACATTTTGGTGCCCAGCTGCTAGTAGTGGATTCTCTTTTGTTGCCTGGTGTATGCTTCTTTGAAATTTTTTCTTCTCTGGAGCTTATCAAATTTCTTTTAGAATTTTTATTCCTCTTAAGTATATGTTTTTCTAGCAATTTTTGTTTATTCTTCGGGTTTCATGTATTTACATTATAATTCATTTGATCATCTATGTATTCATATGATTTTCTTAGAAACTTGCAAATTAATGTTTAGGGAACTCCACTGAAGGATGCTGATTCCACCAAAGAAAGTTCAAGGCCTGAAAGGACATCTGTGTTTGCTAAGCGAACTGCCCAGGCTGCCATGCTACAGCACAAGAAACCAGCTTCTAGCGTTGAGGCTGATATTATAGGTAGATCTACATTAAGCTCTCAGGCTATGCCAAAGCATGAGGCGTCTACTGCCTCATCAAAAGGCACCACACTCAGAACAGGCATGTTACTTAAGCTGCGAACTACTTCCTCTTCGCTTGTGCATGTTTTGTTATTCATTGTCTTTCTCTTCTTAATGATACTATTATGTTAGTTGACATTTCTAAAGGCTATGCCTACAAAATTTGTAGGTGACAGAGTAAAATTTATTGGTACCTTTCCTCCAGTTTCACCACTGCAAAATTGCCCTTCAAGGTAAATTTACTACAATTAAATGTTTGTTTATCTAAGTGTTCTTACAGAATTCATCTTTTTAATGTTTCATACAATTCCTTAAGAGATTATAAATTGTTCAGTCTGTTGGTTAGTTGATATATGAAACCTAGATTTGTATGGTTGGCCACCTCCACTGATTCAGTATCTAGGGGATGTTTGGACTGAAAGCCTTATGGTAGAGAAATCAGTGTATGTAATAAATCATAAAGGATTGAGCACTGATTGGTTGTTTTGTAAAATTCATTTGTACATTCAGTTCAGAACAATGTCTTTAATTTTTACGGAACTTTAAAAAATACCTTGAAGCTGTAACTTCTGAGCCTAATAGAAACATTGTGTTCTGAGGCAGTAGTAGATTTGTGGAGTTTCACTTCCAATACTGAGAATGGCTTTAGCTTGTTTCTCTAAGTTTCTTAGATATCTATGTGTGATCCCTTGTCCTCCTTGTTAGAAATTGAGGCTTTTGTTGTTGTTCTTTTGCTATTGTTGGGCAGGGGGCCTGGCTATGGCTGCCGGGGAAAAGTTCTCCTTGCTTTTGAAGATAATGGGTCTTCCAAAATTGGGGTTAGATTTGATAAATCAATTCCAGATGGTAACGATCTTGGCGGTCTTTGTGAAGATGATCATGGCTTCTTCTGTTCTGGTGGATACACATTCATACTAGTTTTAAGTTTTGGTGTATATTCAAATTTACTTTGTGGGATTTTGTTATTTTCAATTGTTAATTGACTCTTTATTCTGCAGCTAGTCATTTACTTCGATTAGATACTTCTGGAGGTGATGACATTGACAGGTTTGCAATTAATGAACTCTTTGAGGTACTACAGTTCCATACTGGTCCAGATATAGTCTCTATTCTTGTGGAAGAATGATTAATATTTGCTTCTCTGGTATTTACACAGGTTGCTTCAAATCAGAGTAAAAGTGGTGCATTAGTTTTGTTCTTGAAAGACATAGAAAAAACCATGGTGGGGAGCTCTGATGTATATACAGTTCTAAAAAATAAACTTGAAAGTTTGCCACAGAATGTTGTTGTAATTGGATCCCACACTCAGATGGACAATCGTAAGGAAAAGGTTCTGTTTTATGACCTTATTCTGTTGGCTTTTCTTTGATTTTAGTGATTTTATCATTTGAAAATTGTCTCGTTATTTTGACATTGGCATTTCTGTTTTTCCAGTCCCATCCTGGCGGTCTTCTGTTTACAAAGTTTGGAAGTAATCAGACGGCACTACTTGATCTTGCTTTTCCGGTATTCTAAGACACTATTACTCCTATGTTCCCTAAGTTAACCGATTTTATTCTTCTTTTTTGAAGTTTTGGGTAATATTTCAAGTTTTGCTTGTCCTTATGATGCCTTGCTTAAGTGGCATTCCTGTTGCTTTTCTGATGTTATTCACTAAGTAACCCCTTCCCCCTAGAGAAAAAGAACTAAGGAAATAACCAAAGGTAAACGATAATATAGTGTCGGGAATAGAGTCTTAAAGTTACCTCATTAAGCAATAACAACTGTTCTCTCATTGAAATCTTGTATCTTATACTTGTAGGAATTTGGATTACTGTTGTCATTGTACCTTGTTTGTGTATTGGTAGTTTTGCTTCCATCAGGAAGCAGATTTACCAAAACTGTTCTTTCTATCTAGGATAACTTTAGCAGACTGCATGATAGGAGCAAAGACAACTCTAAAGCCATGAAGCAACTCACTCGGCTTTTACCTAACAAAGTTTCAATACAGCTACCTCAGGTTTCAAGCTTACAACCAGTTTATAATGCAATTATGCCTTTTCTATTTTGAATAAAGTATGTGATCTTTTCCTAAAATCTCTTGTAGGATGAAGCTTTACTTTCTGACTGGAAGCAGAAGTTGGAACGCGATATTGAAACTTTAAAAGAACAGTCAAATATTCTTTGCATTCGCTCAGTAAGTTTTATTTCAAAATGTCTTATTTTTCCTTTTTCCAAGATATTCGCTCAGAAGGAGCAGGTTTCTTTCTACCACAATGCTTTTTCCATAGGTTGTGTTTATCTTGAATGTTTCTTAGTTTTGGTGGATTATCCTCCTTAGTTTGAACATTTGATCATTTTGCCAATGCATTTTTCCTTTCATTTTCTTTTCCTCAGCTGAATGAGAAATTCATGAGTAACAATTCTGAAGGTTATTAACTTTAGGTTGTCTCTCCCAGTCCTCCGCATAAGCCCACCCATCGACCCTCTTGCTACATACTCAGGCCATTGGGATTTGGATAAAATGGGCTTCAGCTTTTCCATGGTTATTTGTCGAGGATTGCCTTGTTTGATGTGGAAAATCTTAGTATTTGTGGTCATAGGATTAATATGTTTGGAGTATTAAGTGGCGCCTTCCATTGAAGTTTCTTTACGTCTATTCGATTTGTCTAATATTATACTGTCTTGTTGCCTTTGTTTTACTTGTCTGCCTTTTAATATTCTTTGAGGCTTTCAGGTTCTTAATCGCATCTGCTTGGATTGCCCTGACTTGGAAACTCTCTGCATCAGAGATCAAGCCCTAACAACTGAAAGTAAAGTTCTTGATTTACTGGTTACTTTTGAAAATTCTATAAAGCAAGCTCTAATAAATATGCATTGATGTTGGCCTTAAATTTTGTTTTACTAGGTGTGGAAAAAATTGTAGGATGGGCTTTAAGTTACCAACTTATGCATTTGTCTGAAACTTCAGTCAAGGATTCTAAGTTTGTGATTTTGACTGAAAGGTAGTCCTATTATTTATGTCCATGGACATCTTATATTTGAATGAATTGATTAATGTTAATATCAACACAGTCTATTAACCTCTGCGGCCTCTTGTTAATTTGATAAGTGTTTGTTTATTTTGCAGCATTAGTTATGGGCTGAGCATTCTGCAGGGAATTCAAAGTGAAAGCAAGAGTTTGAAGAAATCACTCAAGGTAGTTAGGGTAGTTTATGAGCTTGCTTCACCCTAACCTTTCCTTTCGTTGGGAACAAAATGTGCACAGTAGGAGTCTGATGTTTATTCAATTGTATCTCAGGATGTGGTGACTGAAAATGAATTTGAGAAGAAACTTCTTGCTGATGTTATTCCACCAACTGACATTGGGGTCACATTTGATGATATTGGAGCCCTGGAAACTGTAAAGGACACCTTGAAGGAATTGGTCATGCTTCCTCTCCAGAGGCCTGAATTGTTTTGCAGAGGACAGTTGATCAAGGTTTCTCTCTACTAGATGGTTTTAGTTTTCTGGTTGTTTTTGCTGTTTGTTGGTATTTATTTTGAAAATTTGGGGTATTAATTTGCAGTAGTCATGCCTTGTTTGTGTGTCATCTCATCATGATTACTTTATTTGCAGCCCTGTAAGGGAATACTTCTTTTTGGGCCTCCTGGTACTGGAAAAACAATGCTTGCAAAGGCTGTAGCAACAGAGGCTGGTGCAAATTTCATTAACATTTCAATGTCGAGTATTACTTCAAAGGTATTAATTCATATATAATTTGTTTGCCTTGTTCAGTCTTTCCATGACATAGTATTTATCTTCTTCTCTTAATTGCAGTGGTTTGGGGAAGGAGAGAAGTATGTGAAAGCAGTGTTTTCTCTAGCCAGCAAAATTGCTCCAAGTGTTGTTTTTGTTGATGAGGTTGGTTTGATTCTTCTTATATATTTGCTACATCATTTGTTAACTTTCTTGCTTGTTACTAGTAATAGTATACTTCTTTTTTTTTTACTAAAAAAAAAAAAAACTATATTTGCTGTATGGTGGTGGTTGTTTTGGACTGTCTGTCTAGGTTTTAAAACGCTTCTCTTTTTTTGGTTGAATTAATTACTTGGTCACACTGACAGGTCGATAGCATGTTAGGAAGACGTGAAAATCCTGGTGAGCATGAGGCTATGCGCAAAATGAAGAATGAGTTTATGGTTAACTGGGATGGTCTACGTACAAAGGATAAAGAACGTGTACTTAGTTCTTGCCGCTACAAATAGGCCTTTTGACCTTGATGAGGCGGTTATTAGGAGGCTACCACGGAGGTAAACATATATTTTTTTTTAAATCACATTTTGATTTTTGTTTGATTGCATAACTCATACCATGGACTTTGTTCAAATGCACAGATTGATGGTTAACTTGCCAGATGCTTCAAACCGAGACAAAATTCTAAGAGTTATTTTAGCAAAAGAAGATTTGGCACCCGATGTTGATTTGGAAGCATTAGCAAATATGACTGATGGATATTCTGGAAGTGATTTAAAGGTTCCCTTTTCCCATCACCATTTATGTCCCGTTTCTAGAGAATGTAGCATTTGATATAGTGGATGTCCTCTCTTTATGTTTTTGGTTGCAGAATCTGTGTGTCACAGCAGCCCATTGTCCAATACGGGAGATTTTGAAGAGGGAAAAGAAGGTTAGTTTGGTATCACTAATACTATCTTTTACACGACCTCAAGACTACAGGTTCCCATTTTTACTTCCTCCTTAATATATGTTGATCTTTGAGAGGATGTTTCTAGTTTCATTAATTTTTTAGTTAATCTCGTCATGACCGACTAATAGTTTTAGTTCTGGAAAATGAACATGCTTGTTTTCTCTCCTCTCTCTCTATATATAAATATAAATGCATTTCTCAAGCTATATATTTTGTTTACTGTAATTGGCCCAAACCATAATAATATTGTTCCCCTCTTATTTTAGTGGTCAGAATTCAGATACTCTGGAGACTGATGCTTTGCTTATGACTGATCCAATATCTTGCTCAGCTACTTCTGAGTTGGTTGAAAGTTAGAATTATTAGGCGGAACAAAGATGTATCATGAGTTAAATTCATCTCTGCCACGTTTCAAGTTTGGAATTTGCCACCACTTATTTGTAGGGTTTGTTAGGTCTTCATTCTGTTTTGATTGGAGAATACAAGATGTTGCAGCATGTTGGTGCTTTTACCAACAACTAGATTTTTTGCTTTGACAAATAAAATAAAGTATTTGAATTGATGCATGGACTTGTCATCTCAGCTTGCTGCACTTCTTTACAGTGTGCATATTCAATGAAGGCAAAGTTGATCTCTTGCACTTTCTGATCTCTTACTCATTTTGCAGGAAAAAACTGTAGCATTGGCTGAGAACAAACCTTTACCTGCATTGTGCAGCAGTGCTGACGTCCGTCCTTTAAAGATGGAGGACTTCAGATATGCGCATGAGCAGGCATGTTACTCGGTTACTGTTATTAATATCATTATTGCGTGTGTTAAATTGTAAATGTGCGTAAAAAAATTATGACTAGGTAAGAAAGCAAATGTTCTGTTTGAGTATTTGTTTTTTTGGTTCTACTGGTGAAGTGACATTTGGTATAAGAGCTCTATGGTGTGGGGGCCGACCTTGATCAGTTTCTAAGAGTTATCTGAAGTAGTAAAATTTGATGGATTGATGCATGTTTCGAAAAAAAAAAAAATTTATTTTTCTTTATCATTGATACTGATTGAATCTTCAAAATTGATGTATTCTTTACCAATGCAGACTTAGGTTTGCTTTTCATATCGCAGGAATGTTTTCGGTGATCATATTAAGTCTGCAAAATTGATGTATTCTTTTCCCCTTTTCTTGGTGGCAGGTGTGTGCAAGTGTATCATCAGAGTCTACAAATATGAATGAACTCCTCCAATGGAATGACCTTTATGGAGAAGGTGGATCAAGAAAGAAAACATCTCTCAGCTATTTCATGTAGAGCTTTCTGTATAGTACTCCTGCAATGGTTTTACAAAGGACCTTTTATGGGATTCCATTGTAGGCCCTCTCCTTATTGTATCATATATAGTCTCTCTCTCTCTCTCCTTATTGTAGGCCCTCTCCTTATTGTATCATTAAATTTTGGTTATTTAACCTTGTTAGAAAATTTACAATTTTTCCTTCTAGCTGCTAACTCATTCTAGTTTTTTCTTTTTCCTTTGTGGTTCCTTGTCTCCCCTTTTATAGGCTGCCTACTTGTACATACTTAACTTTATCAATCGATAATAATTTATATTTTTTTGCTGCCATGTGCAATTAATTTTCTCAGAAATGTGAACCGAATTTTTTTGTGGTATTATAGCCAGACTTGAGAAAGACACTCTCATAAGACTTCAGATGGTATTCAAGATCCTCATGGATGCCTATGCCCAGGAATGGGATACCTATGTTTGGTAAAAATTAGTTCCCATTCAAACTCATTTTAATTTTTTTCTAGGTTGGTGGGATTTTCTTTAGAGTTCTTGGAACTGACAATAAGATAATTTGTTGCAAGTCATCTTTTTCTTCTATGCATAATTTTACACTAGTGATACTTACACAACCAACAAAAAAATATATTTAACATTAAGCTAGAAAAAGAAATAAATGGAACAATCTAAAAATTTTGTCCTAAATTTTTGCTTTTATACTCTTGTGAGGTGTTCTCTTTTCCATTTTTTAATTGGAAGTCGACAGGATAACATCGCTGCAGCCACATTAAATTTTATTTCCATAAATGGAATGTCAAAATTTGAATAAAATCGAGTGCTTGTAAGTGAGTCGACGTCATCTGCCCTCTTCGTCATTTATTATTATTTTTTTTTCGTCACAGCTGTTGGCGATCTCAAGCTGTGAATGGAGTTGATGTTCCATTCTTCTACCTTCCTCATCCCTGCGATTCCACCAGATCATCGCCCTTCTACAACCTACGCGCTTGTCGTTCTTAACCAACATCTTCCAAAATTTGCTCCGCTGCTCTGGAAGCATGGTAATTTTTCATGCACCAGAGCTCTCCGTTTCTCGTTTGGGTTAAGATGGTAGCTTTGAAGTACTAATTCTCTGATTTTTTTATTTTTTTTCCTTTGGTGTCTGCCTGTTCTGTTCTCATGTGTTTTTATATAGAGCAGCAAAGCTACGATTGTGCGCTGATGGAGGTGCCAATAGGGTGTATGATGAAATGCCTCTCTTATTGCCTCATGAAGACGCTTCACATGTTCGAAGCAGGTTTTTATTTTTATTTATTTTTTTATTAATCCTTCAAATTTCTTCTGGGTGTTTCAGCTAATACTGTACTATGACTTTCTGTGATATACAAACTTGATTTGGCATATGTGCATGTATAATAGCCAGTTTCATTCAATGAGCTCTTCTATATATCTGCTGAGTTATATTGGCTTGTGAGATTTTGAAGAAATTGATGTTTTTTTAGTTGGATTTTGAGTTATGTATTTACAATACCAGAGTTGTGTCTGTGTTTATTAAAAAAACTAGTAATTATTGTAAACAAGCTCGTAGCATTATAAATTCAAGCATAATTATTTTCAGTGTTTGAGATTGTTAACACCTTCCATACAGTATACGGAAGTTGTATCATGTATGTATAATTCTCTGTTTTAAAAAAGCACGTGACTTTTAATTTGATCTTTTACCTAAGATTAAGATTGTCTTTGAAAAAGAGAGAAAAAAAAAACATCTTAGTTAGCTGTTGGTTTAAGGGATGGTTGATTGAGACAACATGACACCTAGGCCCTAGCTACATTTAAAATTCAGTATGGACTATATCCAGATATTGTTAACATCATAGTTGGCAGAGTACTTTGGATGGAAGGCTAATGTCACCTCTTGATGTGAACATAATAGACCAATACTGCCTCCCTAATGTTACATACTTACATTAATTAGTTTCTTCAGGATCATTTAACAATTATTTATGTACCGGCATAAAATGCTTAAGACTATGCTAAAGAATTTTAAGTCATGTTGATGCTTAATTTGTTTTAAAAATTTCTCATATCATGCTTGACTGACTGGGCATCTCTTTGGATTGATATAAATTGCTCTCTTTTGCTTTCTCCTCATTTCATGTTATGCTCAATGAGTTCAACTAATGGCGGTTGACTCGATTAGATTTGACTAGCAATTCTTTGCAATCCTAATTGTTCCGTTGGATATTTATTTCTTAACACACAATGGTTGTATTGATTTAGTTATTTATGGCATGTTTTGACATTGGCTTGGTTTCTTTCAGGCACACGCCGGATGTAATCAACGGTGACATGGATTCAATTAGGCCAGAAGTAGTGGACTTTTATTCAAACCTGGTATTACTCTCTCACACACTTACTATCTTTATGTGTGTGTGAAAACACACACACACTTGCGGTGATAGGTGAAATTTCCTAAAGAAAGTTGATGCCATGCTGTATTTTCATGTTACCATTTAACCTTATACATATCAAAGGAATACGCTCAACTTTTTGGTAATAGGACTTGCTTTTGTTATTGCATCATTGGTAAATATTCAATGTTTCATATTTATATTCAGAATCTTCATGGTCACTTAATACATGCAGGGAACAAAAATAATAGACGAATCTCATGATCAGGACACCACAGATCTACACAAATGTGTAAAATATATATGTGACTTCACATCAAACCTTGACAAATCCTCTGTAAGTTGCAGATGGTCGTGAGAAGCTTCTTCCCCCTTCCCCTTGAATAAGGGATGTGGGGTTTGTTCTCTCTCTCTATTAACTGCATTCATTTAATTCTGTTTGGGCCTATTCAATCATTCAAATGATTCATAGAAGGCAGAATTGGTCTATGAAATGTAACTATGCCTCAAGTTTTATAGTTTTAATGGAATTTCTCATAGCCATGCACTTTGATGACAGTGATTGTTTCTGTTCTGTATATGATGGCAGCTATGCATTCTTGTTGCTGGAGCGCTTGGTGGACGGTTTGACCACGAGATTGGAAACATCAATGTTCTATGCCGTTTCTCAGCTGTGCGAATAATCCTTTTATCCGATGACTGCCTCATCTACCTTCTTCCAAGGACTCACTACCATGAGATCAATATTCAGTCCTCTATTGAGGGTCCGCATTGTGGACTCATTCCTATTGGGATGCCATTGGGAAGTACTACAACCACTGGACTTGAGTGGGATCTTAGTAAGTCTTTCACACTTGCAGTATACCATTGGCTGCTTGGCACTTGCAGTACTTATGTTCTAGTAGAAAGTGCTGCTTGGATTTGCTTGGCTGGACATTAATCATTGCTTTTCACATCCTGCCATGCACACTTTTTTATCATTTTACCCATCATAATGAGTATGTGCCGAGCAAGTAAAAGAAAACTAATATGGAGCTGGGACACAGCCAAAACTCATATGGAGGCCTCAGTTGCTATTTTTGCCCACTCGGCTAAAGTTTTTTAGAATCATGAATTTGAGATTATCTCTTTCTATATCTATCCCCTTTTTCCATAAACACTCAACTTCATCGTGTAAGTTATGTAACAGTACAACAAGAGAATAAGCACACATGTCTTTATCGAAGTAAGCCAGCAAATATGGAGAAATTTAAATTTTCTCCTTTAGCTCCTCGGAGACTATGGGGTAGCATCAGATAGAACACCCTGAAGCATATTTCCTGGGGGGAACTGTGAGTCATGGTGTTAAATGTAAATACACTGCTCTCAAGTCTTTATCACCTCTCCATATTAGGGTACAGGAATGGTGCGTGGTTGCGATATGAAAATGATGGCTCTGATGGAGTATCCATATTTTTCTTTTGTTTTTGTACTGTAATGCCATTGGTTTTGTGTTGTTTATGGGGGTGTAAGTTTTTTGTTGTCTTGTTGCAGCTGACACAGAGATGAGGTTTGGTGGTCTGATAAGCACATCAAATATTGTTAAAGCAGAGAGGATAACAGTACAATCCGATTCGGATCTTCTGTGGACCATTTCTATTAAAAAGCCTTAATTGTTGATGTTTTTAAGATTATACACGCTCTAGAGGTTTGGCTGGTCAATCAAAACCTGCAAATCAGGGGTCCTTCTTCAATTGAATGGGGTTCTTCTGTTTTACATCTTCTTTCTGTTGATTTGGTGGTGTGATGGGTGGACTTTGGCATGATTAAGTTGCATTTCATTTTGGAATTTTTATCCAAATAAACCTTGGAATATCTACAAAGTTTTCAGAATTGTTGGTTTTATGATAGATTGCATGAAAGTTCCTAGCTCTTACCAGCAATAGAATCCAAAAATGTTGACAAGGTTTTATGTTTATTGATGTTCTCATTTTGGCTAAATGTATTTGACCAGATGCCGAAGATGTATAATTAATTTCGCTATATTATTAGATGTACTAGAGCTCTACTGTTTATAATACTAAATTATGTCAAGAAATGAATGGCTAATGCGTAATATTGAGAGATGATGTTACTTCTTTAGTTGCAAAATCCTAATTTAAGTACTTTCACAATATTTCTAAAGATTGATCCCTTTTAATTAAAACAAAGAGTAAATATAAATAAATTATAAAGCAAGTGTCATGGGATTGAAATTTGTGCACTGAGCACATAACCGTAATGATCAGATCTATTCTTGTAAAATAAATAAAATGATTTTATGAACATTTGCACTTCAATAAAAATGTAATTTTTTTTTTCTTTTGAAAAAAGAGAGTTCTTGTTTTAATGATAAATTAAAACTCGATGGCATAGAGTAAGATTGGTATTATATGTATTCTCATGAATAATTAAAAATAAGACTTATTTGTTTATATTATATTAAAAGTTAGAACATTTTAAGTGTCTTTTGAATTTTTAATTCAAATATCATAATATTTTATACTATATTAAATTTAGAATATTTTTATCGAGTGCTATGAATTTTTAATATAGTTATAAATTCAAATATTATATAATAGAGAGAATAATGTCATTTTAAATTTAGATCTTTTTATAAATAAAAATTCTGCCAATTTATAAGAAATTACTCATTTGTTCCCTATAATTAAGATAAAAATAGCAAGAAACAAAAAATCTGCTCATTATTAATTTTAATTAATCAATTATTTTTAAAAAATAAAAATTAATCTCTTTTAAAGCTTATTTCTTTTCTTTCCATTTTGTAAAACAATTATAAATTAAAAAAAAAATAACAAGAAACAAAAAAGCCGCTCATTATTAATTTTAATTAATCAATTATTTTTAAAAAAGTAATAATTAATCTCTTTTAAAACTTATCTCTTTTCTTTCCTGTAGAAAAATTATAAATTTTCATATGGAATTATAACAGGACTCTTTTGGAATCTAAAATATAAAACATGACTTTCCCAATAAAATTTAGGGCGGCTTGCTTGGGCGGGTCAGAATTTCATCTAAATCCGACCCAGGACCCGTCACCTTGGTACTAAGCTGGGGAGGCACGAATCGAAGTGAAGCTGAAGTCGAGTTCCCCCTTTTCCGTTGTGGACGATACAGACCGTGGAAGACACAATCGAGAAGTACGGCTAGTGAAAACGCTCTGTCGCCTCCATCATGGTAACTCTTTTCTCATTCAGCTCGTGCCTAAGTTTATTCTTGTCAAACCTAGTAGCAACCAAACAGCACCGTACACAGATCTCATATCTGAGCATACCTTAGCTTAACTAGGTTTTTTGTAATTGTTTTCCTTTTTCTTTTCCCTATTCAAGCTTTCTTTGGAAATCGGAGCAGCAGGGTTACTTTTTAACATTCGGTGATAATTTCTCTTTTCTTATTAAATATTCGGTTATTCGTTGTTGCAGCTTCCTCTTTCACTGCTCAAGACCGCCCAAGGGCACCCAATGGTAAGATGTGTGATTTGAATCACAATTGACATTAATTTTGCCCCGTTTAGTTTTAAAGATGGGTGCTTGACATTGGGATTCATTTGTAACTTGTGTTTTTGCATAATGTGACAGTTGGTGGAACTAAAAAATGGGGAGACCTATAATGGGCATTTGGTTAATTGTGATACCTGGATGAACATCCATCTCCGTGAAGTTATCTGTACTTCTAAAGTAATACATGCCTTTATGACCTTTTCCTTATTTGCTTATCATAGGAGTATCACTTTTTACATGTTAATGTGCTTAAAGAATTCACTGAGTAAGTCTCTGTGGATTGGGTTTTGTAGGATGGAGATAGATTTTGGCGAATGCCAGAATGCTACATTCGTGGGAATACAATTAAGTACCTTCGAGTTCCTGATGAGGTTTGTATAATTATAAGTTCAGTGAACATAAAAGTTATATGCATAGGAAGTTTTCTAATTTGAATTTATTTGCTTGCATGTCAGGTTATTGATAAAGTGCAGGAAGAGACCAAGAACCGTACTGGTATATTCGATTTTTCTATTTGGTTGTTTGTCTTGATATTTAACGAGTTAGGTGTTTCTTTATGAATATGTTTTGGAAGAATTATCTAAATGCTCATCGCTCTAAAGATACCCCTTGTTTTATCTCTACATAAAACAAAAAGTTGTAGGTCTTTGGTCTTCTTTATATCAGCAAGTAACGACTTCATGTTGTGATTGTAAACAAAGCTAATCTTACCCAGAGAAGTACTTTTGTTGTACTTACTGTTGGTTATGAAATAGCCTTATCCTTGCAGAAATGTGGAATGTGTGCTCTAACATAGGGTACTTCTTTGATTAATTTGTCAATTTCCAGACCGTAAACCACCTGGAGTGGGTCGTGGTAGAGGAAGAGGTAGGGAGGATGGTCCTGGGGGGCGCCAACCAAAAGGGATCGGCCGTGCCCTAGACGATGGAGGTGCTAAGGGTGTAGGTGGAGGCCGAGGCAGGGGCGGGTCAGGTGGAAAGCCTGGTGGAAGCAGAGGTAAACTTATTTAAACTATCCCTTCTCGAAGAAGATAAAACATGGATTTTTTTTTATTGCATCGATACCATAATTAATATGGATGGAATTATTCCAGAAATCTTCTATCAAAGAGTTTAAAGTGATTTATACAGTTTTGCTTGTATGACAAACTTCTAATGAAGAAATTTGACTTGTACCAAAAGAATTCGCTTTAAGTGATTTTACTCATTCTTTTTGTTTTTGCATCATATTTTATGGCTAGATATGTCTTACACATGGTTGTATACAACTTGATGTGAACTCTGAGAACACATCATAATTCTCACTTACTAGTTACTACTTCTTTCTTTTGTTGTATTGAAGCTTGTACATCAAACTAATGACCACTCTGTCTTTCCTTTTTGTTGCAGGTGCAGGGCGAGGCAGAGGTTAATTCAAGTTGTGGCGTGGACAACTATGGCCTATGGGTGGGTGGGCGAGTTTGCTACTTTTAGAGGCATTTGTGCCCATCTTTTGTGTGTATCCTTGGATGTTCTAGTTTTCCAGTGTTTTTTCCTTGTTCTCATGGTAACCAAGTGTAGGTAAATATTGTAGAACGCAAAGAAAGCGGTTTTCGTAGTCCTTTTTCTTACTCTTGCCCCCATTATTTGTTTGAACACCCTTCCCCCATTTCAAATGGAGAAGCATAAAGGTCCTACTTTCGGAATGGTAATGTTACTAGTAGTTCTGGGCATACCCTTATATTTGGATGCCTGTTTCCACTACCAATTTGTTAGGATGATTGAAGCAAACTGTGTACATCTTAGATGTCCAGATGGGTTTGGAGGGAACTTACACCCTATCCCCAAGCAAAAGAAAAGAAAAAGTATTGTGTAAGGGGTACACAGGTCCTGTTTGGATCAATTAAACTTTTTCCATCAAACTACCACTCAATATCTAACTTCTCCCTTTTCTGTCGGATCAAGTGCGTTACTCTTATATAAATAAACATGATTTATAATTTATTAAAATTTACAACGATTTCTATATTTCATAGTATCATGTCATGAACATGTTTATAAAACGACCTATCTATTACTCAATTAAATTTATTTTGTTACCCACTTTTTTACTTTTTGCTTTCTTAAAATCCCTAATTGACATCATAATTCCTTCTTCCTAGGTAACTTTCTTCAGTAAAAAACACAGCCTTTCTCCATACTGATTCTCCTGTCATCGTAAATTATTCGCAGACCCTTGTATTACCAAAAATGGCCAAATGTGATAACAGGCTCTCTCCCTTATTGGAAAACCTTGGCAACAGAGGCCATCATCTTTAGGAATCCTTGATCATTCATTTAAACCAATTATAAGTTTTTTTTCTTGTTATTATTCTTATTTACTGATATCTTGACTCACCATAATTTGTGACTGCAGGTCCCTCTTGATGAACTTTAATCAGACGAGGATTAGACATGTGTACAGAGAAGTAAATGTTTGTGCCAATATTTAAGGTAATTTAGGATGTAATTTGGATTTTGACTTGCATGCCAATTTTGTTATTTTTGAAAACCCTCCGGGACCGGTCTATAATGAACTATCTACTATCTTTAGATGTCATTGGTATGGCTAGAACTCGTTGTACCTCTTAGTTTATTTTAATGCATTCCCTTTGCACAAAACAATCAAAAAAAAAAAAAATTTCACCATAATAAAATATAATGTAAAAGTAATCAATTAGAAAGAAAAGAATCGGGCAGAGTTCAATTAAGAAGAAAGGAATCATAATCCCAATTAGGGATTTTAAGGAAAACTCGAAAAACTAGATAAGGAATAGATTTTTTGTAGGGCAAATAAGTCATTTAAATAATTTAAGTCATTTAATATGCATGTCTATATAAACATATGTGGCCGTTTAAATTCTATATAAAAACAAAACATACTCGTTCAATAAAAAGACAAACATTTAAAGTTGAATGATAGTTTGATGAAAAAATTACATGCACTTTGATGCAAGTACAATCGACCCATCATGGGATCTGAATCCCATTTACACATAGGTTAGGAGTTATTTACCAATTAGAATCATGTGCACAAATTCATATCTAGCATAAACATTAGCTAGTACACTGTACGGGAGACCATTCTAAAAGGCATAGGCAGATATTGATATCAGGGTACTAAGTTGCAGTGCACCATTACTTTGTTTTGTAAACTTCCTAGCAATCCTCTAAAACATAGCAGATTATAGCTGAAATCCAGATAATGCTTGCAAATTACAATTCATGCGATGAAAACCTTGATTCTATGATACCCTAATCCAACTAATGGGTGCTTTTGCCTGTGCTTGAGAAAGATTAAAGTTTAGGCAGCATAGGAGTGGGGCCAATGTGGAAGTCTCTAAAATGATACGCATCAGTACAATCAGAGACCTGACATGAAATCCATAAGAATCTTCTATTCTCATGTGAAATGTGAGGACTTCATGTGCTTGGGGCAGCAACTTTGTTGTCACCACCAACAGTACTCTCTTTTTTGTCAGCATCATTCTCTTCCTCAGCACCTCCAGTAACCTTTCTAGTGTCTTGTTCTTCCAGCTTAGACACTTCTACAATATAGTAAAAACAAACATTAAAACCCAAAAATAAACTGAGCATCTTATCCATCTAATTTTTCTCATAAAATAGATGCCTGAATCTTCGACCATAGTTAAGCAAGCAAAGAAATCATTACTTGAACTAGCCAAGGGAATAGAAGTCAGCTTAGATTTTGGGAAATAAAGAAAAAAATTCAAAAAAAGAAAGTAACAAAAATTGGAAGTGACAATAAACAACTGAACTTCTATTTGCCCATTACTAGAGATTAGTATCTATGGATGGTTCATATATCCTCTATTTTCAAACATTTTCCATGCTATTCACAATTAAACAATGCTACATGAACAAGCTGGATCAATTGGTAATAGTATTAGTACACATAGATCATGTTGAAGGAGGAATAGGAAAGATGAAAAAGGAAAATTCAATTAGAATAGATGGCAACTTATCAGGTTGCTTGACCAAAAAGTTCTAGCTAAAACTAGAATTTTCTCAAGTAGTACACACCCAAAATACCCTAGACCCTAATGCTCATCCAAAGCACAATGCAAACTACTTTAATATTTGAAATTCATAGAATAGGCAATAAGAGAATCAAATGACAGCAAGCATACAACACTTTTAGGGTCGCTGTACTCGTGTCAATACAAGTCTGGCCGTATACCAGTCCTCGAGTTGTTAATGTTACACAAAAAAGGGAGCAGATTGAAATATGCTTACTACCATAATTTAACTTTCATTTATTATCATATTTTGTAAGCAGACCCAACCGGCTTTGTAATAACAAATACCACTCCTATCCTTATTGGACAGACCATTAGACTCCACTCGTCAGTTATTAAATAATCATCTAGGAAGCTTGTCTATGGATTCTGATTTACTCTAATGTTATATTGTTGTTATCTTAATTGAGAAATAATCATACCCAAAAAAAAAAAAAAAATGGTACTCTAGTAATTATTAGGTTCCACTAGTCCATAATAAAGCCAATTATATAAAACTTGAAATATACACTGAATGAGTCAAGTTTGAGATAAGGTTATCTAGCATCATCTTCACTGCCTTAATCCTAACTTTGCTGCCTTCTGCTAATCTCACCATAATCATACTTATCAGTAGGCGATGATCTATGAACTATGGTGCCTGTCCTAAACCTAGGAAACAAGACATGTATATAGATATCCAAAACCCAAGTCAGTTCCTTTCCAGGCAAAAAGGTATATCTAGCATATTGCATATCTAATAACTTTTTTAGAAAGAAACTCTGGAAAACCTTAACTTACAACCAAATGTTATTCACAGTCAAGTTTTTTATAAAGTGGAAAATGGAAATCAACTAGAAAAGCTAACAGCATAGTTACCTTCATCACTGTCCTCATCAAAATCGTCACCCATACCATCCATGCCACCCATGCCACCCAAATTCTGCAAGGTAGGACAATAATTAGGACAAAAGACAATTGAGAAGGCTCATAAAAGGTTCAAAATGAAAATCCCACAAGCAAATTGCATACCGAGAAATCCATCCCTCCCATATCCAAGTCACCACCACCTAAATAACAAAACAAAAAATATTATCAAGTCAAAGATAAAGTTTATTAACTTTTCTTAGCTTAACCTTTAGACAACTTAAGTACCAAAACATGGAATTTAAATCTTTATACCAGTATCATCATCTTCATCAACCCATTTGTCCCAATCTACTTTCATATAATGTGGAGTCTTGCCATCTCCTCGTAGTAACTTCTTCCACCATCCACTCTCAGCCTTCTCCAGTATGCAGAATATACTGCGCACTCCTATATTAATTTTGCTTTCCTGAAAGAATATCAGAGAACAGTCAAAGCACAGGTTAACAATAACTGGGACAATAAACTAAAGAAGTGCACGTGTTAGCAAAATATAAGCTTACTTACCATCATATGGTTATACCAAGGCAAATATAAACAACATTAATGAAAGTAAATGTCTAAGATACAGTTTAATTCAAACACAAAAGTCAATGCAAATTGGAATGCATATCAAATCCAACAGACTATGTCTAGTACCTACTGGTTTTTCAAGGCTAATGAGCAGTATATACCAATATATGTAGTCAAACAGATTATTACAGGAAAACTGTAAAACACATAAATGTTATCTAACAAGTCGGTAGACTATCTTCTCACCTCTACATTAACTTTGTCAAAGAGTTCCAATTTCAGCTCATAAAGGTTGTCTCCGGCGCCAGCGCTAGCAGAAAAGGTAAAAACTCCATCTGGGTGAAGATCAACTTTTGCATTTTTGGCATCCGCCAACAGCACTGTTATAAAGACTTTGTCAACCCTCTGAGCCCACTTAACCTCAGGATGAAGACTGCCATTCAAAGAGCAGATTAGATACAGATTTAACGAGAATGCAGGAAACTGAATAGAAAAATGAAGAAGCATAATAAGCCAAGGTGCTAAAAAAAACCTAGCCTCTGAATAATATCAACCGCTAAGAAAAATATAAAAATGGAAAGGTAAGGCCAGAATTAACACAAACTAATAAACAACAAAAACCCTATTATAGTTTTTGTGCCTGAATTGACCCAATGCCTCAGATTTCAACAACAAAATTGAAAAAGCAAAGATTATAACATTGAAAAATCAAATTCCTCATTTTTAGCAGAAACCAAACAAATTTACATGTTTGAGCCTGGAAAATCAGATAAGAAAATATATACAAATCAAATAACAGAGCAGCGTCACTTGTAATTTGTAAATGGAGTAATAATTCAAGGACTAAAACCAGAAAAAAAAATAAAAAAAATCTAAAATCTTTAGAGAAGAGCTTACCCTCATCTTTGGTTTCAAAGGGAAAGAAGAAACTGTAAAACCCTAGACAGCAAATGAAATAATCAAGAGGCCAAAACTTCACCCTCTTCCTTTCCTATATAAAAGAAGTATTTATTTATTTTGGTTTTAAAGTTGATGAGGATCACTTACTAGTTTCTAGCGCCTTCTCTTGTACTTTACTGAAATTCTAGAATGTGCTGCTCAGTAACTAATTTGTGATTGGTGGGTTATCTGACATATAAGGCCAGGCCTTCAACTAGAAGGCCACATTCATTGGTACCATTTAGATAATGGGCTTCAAGCCCTTTAATAGCGGGTTTGGATCAAAGTACAACTTAACATGTTAATTGGGCTGGCTGCCCATCCTAATTAATCCACATGGCCATTGCTCAGGTTGTTTCCATTTTTTTCTGTTGGAGTGGTTAAGCACGAGGCAAAATGTTTGTTACTCTCTAACATGGAATATTTTATTTTTTGTGTAAGAATAGTGGACTATGCAACGGTGATATTATGCTCATAATACATTCATGTATAAACACAAAACTACGTCAAAAAAAAAAATATACAAAATAAATCTAATTCAAATCATGTTTGAACAGAATTTTAACAAATTTGGAACTTTCAAGAACTACAAATTTTTTACAAATGGCATTTTATAAAAAATTGAGCTGAAATTTGTATTGCAAATTGGTAAGTGCATCAAGTTACAAACATGTCAATAAATCAGAAATTTATTTATTTATTTATTTACTGGCCATGTATATTCAAAACAGTTTACGTGCATTTCAACTACTCATCTTTAATAGATCATCCACCATTAGATTGATGTTGTACATTGGTTTCCATGTTTTTTTTTGGCTAGTTAGGTTTGAGATTTAGTTCATTCACATATGGTACCTCTCTTTCTCCAAAGGCCCATAAAGAATTTAATAAATAAGTGGCCCGGCTTTAGAGTTGTCAATTCACGGTCCGCTAATTATTCAGCAAGAGCCCACTGAATTAAGTACTCTGCACGGCCCAAAAGGAAACACAATTATGCAACTTTATACTAGTAAGCCAACGCAAAGAAATTTTCAAATTTGATATATTTATAAAAGATTTAAAAAATAATTTTATTTATAAGGAAATAACTTTGAAATGTATCAAACAAGATGTTCAAATATTTTATTTGAGCCGAAAAATCACATAATTCTTAATTAATAGTCTAAATTAAAATGATTTAAAAAGAGGAAAAAAAAAAACTATTTAATCTTTAAATGCTGACTGCTAGTTTTTTAACTTCACTTTTTTTTTAGTTTACTTTTCAAATATTAATTTTAAATAAAACCAATCACCCATATATTCTCATTGAATTTTCCCTATACCACTAAATAATTGCATTGTCAACATCCTACGATTGAAGACTTCTGATTTTTGATACTTCGCAATAATTTTAGTGGTGGGGACCGATTAGTGTGTAATTTTTGTACTTTTCTATTTGTATCATACCGTGCATTCTTCGAGTTATGAGAAAAAACAAATTTTGATGTCAATTTTGGGAAGAAATGAAAACCAAACACACCCCAGCAAGTAAAAGACAACAAACTTTTGTTGACGTCAATTGTCTAAAATTCAGAATTAGTACCCCGTCAAATACTTCCTCGCCAAGTTTCAAATCACGTGATGTCACGCGTGACGAAACAATATCAATGTGAAAATAAAGAGAGAAACATGTTTATGTGTGTACGAAAAAAAAATTGTTTGTACTCTGTACATGACAATTACTAATAAAAAGATTAAAAATAATCAACCTTCAAAATTATTGTTGGAAGACTAACATTTTTTATTACTGTCGGAACAGTGAACAAAATATGAATTAAAATTATTAAAATAAATATTATGAATTTTTTATTTATATAATTTTAGTAAATAATCTTAAAATACTCGTCACATATCTTACATCTAAAACAAATAATTATTTATATCATATTAAAATTAGATATGCTCAACTTATTAATAATTTTGAATTTTAAGAAAAGTTTAAATAATAAATTGTTGATTTCAAGAATAATTTTTTAATAAATATTTAAATATACTTGGTAAGATTTTATAAATAAAAAAATATAAATTTTTGTAATATTTATTGATTTGAGTGTTATTTAATATAAAAATTATTATTTTAATAAAATTTTAATTTCTTAATATTATAATTCAATAAATATTGTTAAAATATTGGTTAATTTTTCTTAATTTAAATCACTTTTAAAAAAAAAACAAGAAATATGGATGATTATGACACCTGCCACATATCAGTGGATGGAGCCATAAGTTGGGGTATCTGACGGACCAAAATCCAAAAGCATATGATAAAATTAATAGTTAGTAAGTAATAATAAATGTAGCCATGATTGAATCTGTAAGGTTCAAAGTCCACAGTCTGTCTCTACCGCACACTTCTGCATTTGTTGTCATTCTCTTTCCACATGTGATATGTGATGATGTGAACAACATTTTTGGTTTTAACAATACACTCAGAAGTCTTCTTATCTTAATTATACAGCCTACAAATGTCTAACTTGGCTTCATATTCATAGACTACAAAAGCCAAAAATGAGAGAGAAATTACATGCATGAGAATCAGATTCATATATGTCTTAATCATGCATTTTTTGAGTATAGTAAGCCATGTTCATGGCAATTGTTAAAACAATTATTGCTTACTTTAAACATATCATGCTTTATTAGACACCATGATATATTCCACTAGAAAAAAGAATAAAAAAACCAAAAAGCAAAGTAAATCTCGGTTCGGGTTCATCTTTCAAATTTACTACAACAAAAAAGTGTAAACATTTTTTAGCTAAAGTTAATGCTATACGTTAAATGATACAAATTTTGCGTAAAGTGTGAAAGTGATAAGCCAGAATTAGTGCATAGCATATTAGCATATATCACATCAGAACTAAGTTACACTGAGAAGGGCTTTGTGATGATGTTCCTTTTTTACAGCCACGAAACCCACAACATTATGATCCCACTCCAACATGCATGTTCGAAATGAAAAAGTGCCCCTAATTACATAAAGTGCATTCAAACACATAGAGCTAAAGTTTTACCAAATATTTGATTACTTATCACTATAACCCATTATCTATCAATTTGATATTATTTACCAAATATTTGATTAAGAAAAGGCATTGGAAAGTCGTATCTTAGCCAATTAATGCCTATATGATGCAATTGTCTTAGACTATCTACTCCTCGTGCAAAAAAAAGGGTAATAATTTGCTTACTAAAACTTCAAAAATGACAAAAATGAAAAAATAAAAATTGTTACACATTGTGGTTACAATTATTGGGGGAGGACACATTCAATTCAGTCATTGAAAGTGTCTAATTAATAAATAAAAAAGAAAGGAACAATTACACAAAGGTAATGGTCTTTAAGAGGATTTAGAATCGTCATTGTAAATATCTCGACAAAAAAAAATTAAATCATTAGTACAAAGCTAAAATGGAATTGACGGATAAGGTTAAAGAGATAAATACAAAGAAATCAAAAGATTAAAGATGACAAAATTGAACTTAATCCTTTCATTTCAAGTTGTGCATTAATTGATTTTTGGACTATGAGGAGATTTTAAGGATGAAAATGTGAATCAATAAATAATATGGGACCCACTAGAGTTATTATCATATTATTAATTAAAGGAATAAATTAATTTATATAAGAATCTATCATTTTGTAGGATGTGGTTATAGAATTAATCATTGACACAAGCCTTATTTATATTGATTAGTATGTCAATTAAATTAAGATTTAAAATTCTATTTCTTAAAAAACTGAGTTTAAGATATTTTCTTTAGACAGCATCTTGGCTACCGGGGGAAAGGACATGTAAAAGTGAGACCAGGCTGAAATAAAGTATAAATATTGATTAAAATATAAAAATTACATTATTAAAAGTGTTAAAGCGGCATATAGATTAAAGAATGATTATGCTATGAATCACTCCTTTAAAAAAGTTATCAACAATAATTAGATCTAACGGTGAGCAGTGTATTTTCAAGATAAAAACATGAATTCAAATATTAGAATATAAATAATTGGAAGGCTTCTCAATTATGATAGAATTCGATTAATTATTGTCTTAATAATACCGGTGCAAAAATTTTAAAAATCAATTGAAAAGTTTAGCATGTCTTAGCAGAAAAATGGTAAACAAATTAATTATTTTACTGAGCTTTCAAGTTTTACCTGCCCGTATCAAGGTATCCTAATTCCACGTTTCTCTTCTGCTTGTATTTTCTCTTTCTTCAATTAAACCCTAATTTTAGCATGAAATTCAAACTATATGTATTTGATTAATATTAACTTTTCAAAATTTCTTCTTAGTATATTCCAGGCATGTGTGTTTCGGGACCCACAACAATTTGTGTATTAAGCGTTAGAAAAAAAAAATTATGCTTAAATAACAGTCTCTATTAGTCAAATTAACTAAACTTAGGATTAAGAATTTGACAAGGTGACTAGTTAGGTATTTATTTGAAATGGATTAAATCTTTTTGTGTAATAAAAACTGACACAAGTGATTTAAAAATAAAATGTCAATCAAAATTCGTATTACAGGTTATACATTTTTCACCCTTATTACAAGAAATCCATCTCTTCTACTTTTTATTATTTTATTTGCTTTTATAAATATATTCCCAAACATTTGATAATTAAAATAAAAAAATAAAAAACAAAATTTCAAATCATGATGCACATCACAATCTTAAAAATTATTCGAACAATATCAAAAATATAAATTATAATCAAATCACATCTTAATTATAAAATTTTAATCAACCAATAAGAATCGGGATAATAACAAAAAACTGCATACTTAAAGTGAAAATAAAAATTTGAACTGAGTTTAAGAAGCAATATATGCAGTGAAATCGAAAAAACCAAAATATTTAAATCAAACTAGACTTGGGCAGCAAGTCTTTACACGTTAATGTGATAATTGGAGAGTGTACCCACGCGCTTTCCGGAGGCCATACATTTTTTTACTCACTAATCAACAACTAAGTATGCATTAAGTTTTTTCCAAACAGAAAAGAATGAATAAAAGCTACAAACCAAGACTAATACTTGGTCGATCATGAACACGGGTTTCTCTCTCTCTCTCTCTCCTATTTGGGTTGCTAGCTGTGAAATTGAGCTTGCAATTTCTCCACGACTCTTCTATCGAGCCAGTTGATTTACCAAAACTCCTTCGTGTTTCAGGACATGTAATATTGAAATAGAGAAACACGTTTCAAGTTGGAGGGTGGACACCTTCTCTCTAATCTTGCTTCAGATTTAATTACTTTTTCTTTCAATCGAGGTAATTGTTGCTAATATTATTTAATATTTTACAGATTCCCTTGCTTTGAGTTTTGTATGAAAAAAATCTTATTATTTTTATTTAATTTACTTTCTGAATATTCCAGCACCTGTTTGGGCTATTTTTCTGGTGTTTTATAATAATAACATTTTATATGTAAAGTATGAAAAATCTTTGTACGTGGTAGGAGTATGGCCATAAGATTTGATTGTAAATGAAATGATAACAGGCTTAATAGCTTCTTTCACTTCACATAATCTCATTAATTACTAATTATTTCACTTGATGCTCATCTTCTGTTTGAATATTATAAATATTTAATATTTTTTTTTGAATTTCTCTTTTTGCTGGGAATTTGTTATTTATTTATTTATTATGTTCTAATTTAATATATGTTTGCATCCCAGGCCAAAAACGTGGTTTTTTCTATTGTTGGGAGCCTAGTTTGATTAGTAGCTTGGAAAGAGCTAGAAATGTGGCTCTAAAACTTTTTCTCCAAGTATACATTATTATTTTTTCTAAAAAAAAAAAAGGAAATTTATAAAGGATTTTCGTAATAATAGATACCTTAAAAGTATTTATTGAAATACTATAATTTTCATAATAATATTATAAATATTTTTATTTATAAAATTTTAACAAATGTGCCGTCAAGATACCTGGAATAAAAACCTCTTTCATAAAAGCTACCGACCTGTACAGTATACTAGTTGGTTGATTTACACAGGTCTCCCTTGACCTGGGTTGCTAGCTGTGAAAGTTGAGCTTGCAATTTCTCCACGTCTCTTCTTTCAAGCCAGTTGATTTACAAAAACGCTTTCGTGTTTCAGGACATATAATATTGAAAAAGATAAACACGTTTTGGAGGGTGGACACTACAGTACCTTCTCACTCATTTTGCTTAGATTCTCTCACAGCTTCTTCAGCTGAAGAAAAGCTGTTTGCTTCAGATTTAACTACATGTTCCTTCACTCGAGGTAATTATTATGGCAAATCTTTGTGGCAGCAGTATGACCATGAGATTTAATTGTAAATGAAATGATAACACGCTTAATGGCTTCTTTGACTTCACATATTCCCATTAATTACTAATTATTTAATGTGTGTCTCGTGTCATCCTGTTTGAATATTATAAATATTTAATTATTTTTTTGGAATTTCTCTTTTTGCTGGGAATTTGTTACTTATTTATTGTGTTCTAATTTAGGGGGATTTGTCTATTTGTATTTTTCTTTTTTATTATTTATTTGCATCCCTGGCCAGAAAGGTTGATTTTTTTTTGGCAGTCTAGTATGAATAATGTTGCTCTAAAACTTTTTCTCACTTCTGTTTACTCCTCTGCCTTTCTGGGTTCCTCTGATTTTGGCTTTAGAGATTGTGATGTGAACCTCGGAAAGGTCAATATACTTTATTCTCTCACTAAAGGAAGGAGATGATCTGGTATACTCTTTATGTTTTATTTTGTTTTGTTTTGTTTTTTTTTTTTTTCTTTCTGAAATTTGTGTTTTGTCATTATTATTGCTGTCTTTATTTACCCCCTTTAATTTTCTGAGTTATTTATCCTTTTCTTTCTGTTCCGTAATTGTTCCTTCTGGAATATAATGAAGAACTTAAAAAATTTGGTTCTTTTAGAATTTCATTTTTTGTTGCAGCATAACATACTAAGATATGTAAAGCAATTATTGTTGATTTTCTTTCAGGGGAGCAGAAGAAGAAGTTTGATGATAATCAAATAAAACAGAGTGCCTTAGAAGCTTAATTTTTTTAGTGGATAAACATGGGTTCTGCATCTTGGATCGCTTCAAGTTCATGTTCATCCTCCGTGACACAAACCGATACGTTTTCGGTTGCAATTCAATGGCTAAGATTTGTTTTTCTCTCTCCCTGTCCTCAAAGAGCTTTGTTCTCTTCCATTGATATCCTATTATTACTCATTCTCTTTGTGTTTGCTATTCAAAAGCTCTATTCTAGATTCACCTCTAATGGCAACCCAAACCCTGAACTCAACAAGCCCCTTATCAGAAACACCAGCAGAGCTTCTATGGAAATAACTATATGGTTTAAGCTTACTTTAGGTGTCACAATTCTTCTAGCAGTTTCGTACATTATTACATGCATTCTGGTGTTTATCAGAACTACCCAATTGTCGTGGAAGCTAGTTGATGGACTATTTTGGTTAGTTCAGGCCGCAACTCATGCAGTAATTGCAATCTTGATCATCCATGAAAGTAGATTTGAAGCTCTTACTCATCCAAAATCACTTCGAACCTATTGGGTTGCCAATTTTGTTTTGATTTCCTTGTTCTCAGCATCAGGGATTATTCGTTTACTTGAAGAAACCAAAGATTCCAGCTTTAGAATTGATGATATAGTTTCCTTAATTTCTTTCCCCTTGGCTCTTTTTCTTCTTTTTATTGCGTTCAAAGGGTCTACTGGGATTGTATTGACCGGCGAAATAGAACCATCTTTGAATGGGGCAAACAAACTATTTGATCATGAAATGGGCAAATCCAATGTTAGTGCCTTTGCTTCTGCTTCTGTTATATCCAAGGCCTTCTGGCTTTGGGTAAATCCTTTATTGAGGAAAGGCTACAAATCCCCGCTGAAGATGGATGACGTTCCAACCCTTTCACCAGAACATAGAGCTGAAAGGATGTCAGCTATATTTGAATCCAAGTGGCCTAAACCACATGAAAAATCAGAACACCCAGTTCGAACTACATTGCTACGGTGCTTCTGGAAGGAACTTGCATTCACCGCCTCGCTTGCAACTGTACGGCTCTGTGTCATGTTTGTTGGGCCTGTTCTTATACAAAGTTTTGTTGATGTCACCTCAGGGAAAGGAAGCTCTATTTATGAAGGATACTACTTGGTGTTGATTCTGCTGATCTCAAAATTTGTTGAAGTTTTGGCCTTTCACCAGTTCAACTTCAATTGTCAGAAGCTTGGAATGCTGATTAGATCCACCCTTCTCACTTCTTTGTACAAGAAGGGACTAAGGTTAGTCATGTTCTGCTCGTCAAGATCACGGGGTTGGACAGATAGTGAATTATATGGCTGTTGATGCCCAGCAGCTTTCTGATATGATGCTTCAGCTGCATGCTATATGGATGATGCCTGTTCAAATTTGTATTGCCTTAGTGCTGCTTTACAATTACCTTGATCTTGCAGTCTGTACAGCAATGATTGGGCTGCTTGGTGTTATTTTGTTTGCTGTAATGGGTACTCGAAGGAACAATCGTTTCCAGTTCAATGTGATGAAGAATCGTGATTCAAGAATGAAAGCAATAAATGAGATGCTTAATTACATGCGTGTGATCAAGTTCCAAGCATGGGAGGAACACTTCAACAAGAGAATCCAATCATTCCGTCAATCAGAATATGAATGGCTTTCCAAGTTCATGTATTCGCTTTCTTGCAATATTATTGTGATGTGGAGCTCACCGGTCATAATATCAACTCTCACTTTTGGTTCTGCCATTTTGTTGGGAATTAAACTTGATGCAGCGACAGTATTTACAGCAACATCAATCTTCAGAATGTTGCAGGAGCCAATCAGGACCTTCCCACAGTCTATGATCTCTCTTTCACAAGCTATGATATCACTTGAAAGGTTGGATAGATACATGAGGAGTAGAGAATTGCTGGACTGTGTAGAGAGAGAGGAGGGATGCGACAGTAATACTGCTGTGGAAGTCAAAGATGGGGCCTTTAGCTGGGATGATGATAGTGTAGAGGAGACCTTAAAAAATATCAATTTGGAGATTAGAAAAGGGGAGCTTACAGCTATTGTTGGGACAGTGGGATCTGGAAAATCTTCTCTTCTTGCATCAGGTTCTTGGTGAAATGCGCAAGATTTCTGGAAAGGTACAAATTATGGTCGAGACTTGGGGACTTCATATGCCTATCAATTTCATATTGCACTGTTTTAGATGCTTCCGTTTGAGCTTGATAGTCCTCATTATTAACATAGGTCACATACTTTTATAGATCAGTATGACATGTTTTCAGCTTCAAGACTTTAAATCCCTAATACCAAAATGTGACCATGCAGTGAAGTCCTTTTCATCCTGAACATAGTATATTTTAATTGTTTCTGTAACAGGTTCGGGTTTGTGGGACAACTGCATATGTACCACAAACATCATGGATTCAAAATGGAACCATTCAAGAGAATGTCTTATTTGGATTGCCATTTGATAGACAGAGATATAAGGAAGTTATCAGGGTATGTTGCTTGGAGAAAGATTTGGAAATGATGGAGCATGGAGATCAGACAGAGATTGGGGAACGTGGCATCAACCTAAGTGGGGGTCAGAAGCAGCGGATACAGCTTGCTAGAGCTGTATATCAAGACTGTGATATATATCTACTTGATGATGTCTTTAGTGCTGTTGATGCACATACTGGTTCTGATATATTTAAGGTTGGTATTAACCTTTAACATTGACCGAGTCTATTTACTTTAACAGCAGTTGGCACACGCTAGTATGCCATTTAACATTAACTTTGTGAATTGTTAACAGAATAAATCATGTAGAAATAGTTTTGTTCGATTTCTAGTTTAGATGAGTTGAGCTCAAATCCTTGCTAAGTGCTTTTAGGTGACATTGTTGTATTTGAGATAATGAACTGACCACTAATAAAGCACTGCTATTTGTTGTACTCCTTTCCAATCTTTTTTGTTGTTGGTGGGAGCTCTCATGCCTATTAATATGATGAGACGCCATGTTACTTCCCATGGCATGTCTTGGAGTTCTATATTCTAATGGTGGTATCATATGTCAATGAGTATGCCTATATGTATCTCAAAAGGTTCTGTTATTGGCAAGTATAGTATTTCATTGACTTGTGGGTTGCTCTTTCGGAACCCAATTAATTTATTGTAATTTGATATTTATTTGTGTTGCATTTTTGGCAGGAATGTGTCAGGGGTGCACTCAAAAACAAGACCATTTTACTTGTGACACACCAAGTTGACTTTTTGCATAATGTTGATCTGATCTTAGTGAGTTCTTTCCCCTCCTCCTCTTCTGGTGTCCTTACAGTTCTTAAGTTTCTTCAACTTGAGTTGAACTTTAATGATTGAGAGTTGAGACACATGATTATTCTTGCTTCCAGGTCATGAGGGATGGAAATGATTGTGCAATCGGGGAAGTACAATGATCTTCTAGATTCCGAAATGGAGTTTAGAGCACTAGTAGATGCTCATGAAACCTCTATGGAGCTTGTAGAAAAGGGCACCACCCTTCCTGGTGAAAATTCCCCTAGACGATCAATCTCTCTAAAGGCAGATCCTAACCATGGGGAAGAAAATGGTGAAAACAACTCTCTAGACCAACCAAAATCTGACCTTGACACTTCTAAACTCATCAAGGAAGAAGAGAAAGAAACAGGAAATGTGAGCCTGCATGTTTATAAGCTTTACTGCACTGAGGCTTTTGGATGGTGGGGTGTGGTGGTAGTCTTTCTTCTTTCTCTGTTTTGGCAAATATCTCTAATGGCGAGTGATTATTGGTTGGCGTATGAAACTTCAGAAAAGCGTGCTGATGATAGTTTGACCCCTGGCTTTTTATCTCCGTCTATGCAATTTTAGCTGCCGTTTCTATTGTTTTCGTACTGTTGAGATCCTTCTCCTTTGCGATTATGGGACTTAAGACAGCACAAGTTTTCTTCAAACAAATTCTTCATAGTATCTTGCATGCCCCCATGTCATTTTTTGATACAACACCTTCAGGAAGAATTCTTAGCCGGGTAAGCACTCGAGGACCACAATCTACTAACTCTTTAATCTTCCATATTATCTTGTTATAGATTTACATGGAATAATCTAATTCATTATTGATATAAGTACTGCACTATTATGACAATGACAAATATAACTGAGTTAGTTGGCTGTTACATTCTTTTTCTGATTTTCATTATTTGTTTTAAATTTCCTCCAGGCATCGACTGATCAGACCAATGTTGATATCCTAATCCCATTGTTTGTCAACATCACGCTTGCCATGTACTTTACAGTGCTCGGCATCTTCATCATCACATGTCAAAATGCTTGGCCTACAGTGTTCCTGTTAATTCCACTTGTTTGGTTGAATATATGGTACCGGGTATAAATCTTGTTACCTTGTTATCAAGATCTGTTGACATTATATATGTTACATTGAAGATGTAAAGCATGCATCATAAGATAAAGAATCTAAAACTCTTACCTGCTAGAACCTTGACTATAAAACGTCAAAAAAACAATTATCCTATAAGTTTAATTTATTAGGGGAGGTAACAGGAATTGTTTTCAGTCTCTAACATAACTCTTCACTCACCAGCTCATCGGGTTTAAAATGGGGGCAAATCACTTGGACACCACTACATTGAGCTGAAAGAACCACTCATCCTAAACATATAAGTTATTAGTTACGCCCAATCTTTAACACCTATTCTATGACATCCAATCTCGTGTCATCTTTAGTTCTAACTTGGAAGTGTTTTCAATAGAAATCTGGCACAGAAGATTTCTGAAAGGCATCAACCAAATATACAGAATATTGAACCCCAACCTCCTGATGTATCACAAAATATATATACAGAATATAATTACTATAGACACTTGTCTGATAGATACAACCTATGCCCTATGGTGATTGACAATTGCTCTGTGATTGTATTTCAGGGATATTACCTCACGTCATCTCGTGAATTAACTCGCCTCGACTCAATTACAAAAGCTCCTATCATTCATCATTTCTCAGAAAGCATTTCTGGGGTCATGACAATCCGCTCTTTCAGAAAGCAGGAGACATTTTGTGAAGAAAATGTTAAACGGGTTAATGGCAATTTGCGAATGGACTTCCACAACTATGGTTCCAATGAGTGGCTGGGTTTCCGATTAGAATTGCTCGGGAGCTTTATTTGCTGCTTTTCTGCTTTGTTCATGATCATGTTACCCAGCAATGTAATAAAACCAGGTACACATACTTTGACACTTGATCTTAGTATAGAATGATCTATAAATTACATGTGAGGTCAGTTTCCAACATAAGGTTTCTGAGCTCTTTTTTTGGTTGTATTCTCGGTTTGACTAAGGTTCTTAATTAACTTTCCCAGTGATTGAAAGACCTCAAGAGTCAAAATAAATTAATGGTTCACTATATGTATAAGGAAAAGTATCATAATGTAATTGTGTATATGTTCACACGCCATATTTTGACACTCAATATGACTTTTTCTAATGTCAAAAGTTTTGGCTAAACTATTTTGAGTAATTAGACTAACTCATTGTTCTGGACGAAACAGAGAACGTTGGTTTATCTCTCTCCTATGGGTTGTCCCTGAATGGTGTGATGTTCTTTGCTGTATATATGAGCTGCTTCATTGAAAACAAAATGGTATCTGTCGAGAGGATAAAGCAGTTTACAAATATTCCATCGGAATCAGCATGGAAAATTAAAGATTGTCTGCCTCCTCCAAATTGGCCTGTCCATGGCAATGTTGAACTCAAAGACTTGAAGGTATTGGAATTACTTGTTTAACTATTTTTCCTTATGAAAAAATATTAAATCAAAAGTTAAACTGTTAAGGAGCAGACTGTGACCATGGACCTGCTTTCAATATTTGGCCTGTCAAGGCAAGAGTATAGGGGAAAGGTCCTCATTTCTAGCCAATAGTAGAACTGACAATAATAAAATTTACTCAACAAGATTAGTTTATGCTAATAAAATCAGACAAAATATTCTGCCCCATCCTGAAAACAAGTTATTGATATTCTATACATGTTAGTATAACTATTATGTGTTACTACTCCGATAAAAGTTAATTGTTTTCTAATGGAGATGTCTTATGCTGGAAAACAGGTCAGATATCGTCAAAACACTCCTCTGGTTCTTAAAGGCATTACTCTAAGCATTGCTGGAGGAGAGAAGATTGGTGTCGTTGGTCGTACAGGGGGTGGAAAATCAACTTTAATTCAAGTTTTCTTTAGGCTGGTGGAACCTTCAGGAGGGAGAATAATTATTGATGGCATTGATATAAGCATTTTTGGGCTTCATGATCTTAGATCTCGCTTTGGTATCATTCCCCAAGAACCTGTTCTTTTTGAAGGTACTGTGCGAAGCAACATTGATCCAATTGGAGAGTATACAGATGAAGAGATATGGAAGGTAAACATGCTATTCTCAAAGAGTAACTTAATATATGGATTAGCATACTTGCTGCACCAAACACCACTTTATGTTGTTTAATTCTCTGCTGGAGCCTATCTAGTTGCTGTATGTCGTCATTCCTCTTGTTTTGAGGATTTTGTGATAGTATTTATATATCAATTTGTGCCTCGCACTTGTCAGATATGTCAATGGTTACGTTAACTGGTCATGATGAAGGTATCTGCCTGTTCAGCTAGCAATATCTCTTGGCTTTGTCTGAATAACATTGGACTAGACCTGCCTTAGGTATTAATACAAGGGAAAGGGGGAGGGGAAATTTCTGTTATGTAGCCCATGGGCTTACTAACCTTTCATGTAGCCTAAAGAAATAGAAAGTGTATTTAATATCATTAAAGGGATTACCCTATTTTGTAAGAGCTTGCAAGTCCTGATTGACTTGTAGCTGAAGATCTTTCATTTTGGCTTAAGTACTTACTATTGTTGTTTGCAGAGCCTGGAACGCTGTCAACTGAAAGAAGTAGTGGCTTCAAAACCAGGGAAACTTGATTCTTTAGGTATAAGACCCTTGTACCATTCTCTATGAGTTTCTCCAATGGTACATTCAGATTATCTTTTTACCAACTGAATAATTTTAAACTTATAGTGGCTGATAATGGGGAAAACTGGAGTGTGGGGCAGAGGCAGCTGCTATGTTTAGGCCGAGTCATGCTAAAACGCAGCCGGCTCCTATTTATGGATGAGGCAACAGCTTCTGTTGATTCACATACTGATGCTGTAATTCAGAAGATTATTCGAGAGGACTTTGCGACCTGTACTATTATTAGCATTGCACACAGAATACCCACAGTCATGGACTGTGATAGAGTTTTAGTAATGGATGCAGGTATGCTCTCCTTTCTTTTTCTCACTTCTCTTCCACTAATCAGTGAGTCCCCCAATCATAAGTAACCAATTTGTTGCTTTTCTCATTTCTATCAAGACATTTTAACATTACTACCTTGTAACTTGTATGTCAAGTTATTAATATTTTGTGGTTTACTTGATTCAGTTTTTGTATGCTTTGTAACAGGACGGGCAAAAGAATTTGACAAGCCATCCAGATTGCTTCAGAGACGGTCGCTGTTTGCAGCATTAGTTCAGGAGTATGCAAACCGATCTGCCGGACTCTAAATTGGCATTCTGGTTAACTTAACATCACATCCTCTGGCACTCAAAGAAGCTAAATTTCATTACCATGGGAATGAAGATTACTAGCCATTTTCGGAAATAAAAAGGCCAAAAGAGAGGCTCAAGGCTGTTCTCCAACTTGTATGCATTCAAAAACCCGGAAAGTCTTTGCCGGAACGAAGCTAGAGTTATCCACATCCACACCAGTAAATTTTGTGGTATTTAGATGCAGGCATTCTTAGAATTTAGTTGTATGCTTGAATTCTTTTTGGTGCTTCCTGTTTTTGACATATCAACTTCTAAAATAAAAGGTGGTTGCCAGTTGCCAGTTGCCAGTTGCCAGTTGCCAGTTGCCACAATTCATAAAAGAATATATTTATTGTATCCTATCCATGTCTATTAAAAAAACTTAAATAATTAGATGGATATTGTTTTAAATATCAATTTCCATTGAACTTAAGACTCAATAACAGCATAGATTAAATAAAATGGTGGTAGATCTGTAAGTAATGTTAGGCTAGTGATAAAAAATCCTTATGAATTTTCTGTTTTTATCTTTAAAAATTTATATTAGTTACAAGCAAAGTCAACTCACATGAAGAGATAGATTAACAGGCAACAAAACAAACCAAACGACGCCGTTGGAGTTCACTTCAATACTCAACAGCCTTAAACCCTTGAGTAAACCCTCTCATTGTCTTCCTTCTTCGATTCCTCCCTTTGTGGTTGTGCCCTAGAGAGAGAATGAACAGACAGAGAAACAGAATCACATTGAGATGGGAGGGTCGAGAAGAAAATACAAGAAATCGAGGTCAAAAGTCCAAGTAGGGCTACCAAAGAAAAACCCTAGGCTTTTCAAGCCGGCATTCAATCACCCTCCTAAACTGTTACACTCCTTAGTCGAGAAAGGTACCAAATGGGATGACAAAGGCAGTGTCATTCACAATTACAAGTCCTTTGGCGTTGTTTCAAACCCTAATTTGCTCAGTGTCCGATCCCGAACTTCTTACATCATTGAAAGCGATTCCCTTCAAGTTCCGCCTCCTCGTTCTGTGCCCACCGATGAAAACATCGCCGATTTGGACCTTATCGATTCCGGTAGTGATCTCGAAGAAGACGGTTAGTCAGTTTATTTTCCTAAAATTTATTACTTGAAGCAGAAGCTAAAGAAAAACTTATGTTCTGCTGAATGAAGGGAGCTTTATAGTGCAATTTGATTATTTGATTGGATTTTAGTTATAGCTAATGTTGTTTGAAACTTGAAAATTGTTGGAAAGGATGAAGAGAATAGTATTTTGTGTTGGGACAAACTGGGGGTTGTGTATTAACCCCTATTTTGACAGTTGCTATTGAATTGTGATAGTTAAGTAACTTGGTTTAGCCAGTGCTCCTCGAAAGTGATTCTACTGTTGTTAACTAGACAAAATTTCGAACTTTGGTATTGTTCTTGGTGTGAATTAGTTCATTTGAGATATCTCTATGTTCTAGTTTTTGTCTTTGGGAATGGAAGGTTGGGGGTGGCAGCTGGAACCAGGTGGTGAAGCCAGCTTAAACGGATACTTTTTAGACCCTAGACACAGCCAACATAGTTTTATGTTGATAATCAAATTTTAATTTGGAAATGTCGACAGAAAAATTTGTTTCCAGTAAGCATTGCTGTCAAATTGTGAATCAGAATCCTATTTTTATGAATCGTGAATAGTTTGATTCAGTTAAATTTTTTAAAAATAATAATAAATATTCAAAAGAACAAATTACAAAGAATTATTTTTAATAGTTGGTCAAGGTTAAAAAAAAATATATAGTCTATATTTATCCAATGTCTACTAAAACCTTTAAACCTTTGTTGCCTTTTATTCATAACAAACAAAATAAGCAGTTTATTGCCCATTTTCCCTTTACAAAAAAATAAAAAATAAAAAAATTGTAGTTTAGATTTTTAACACAAAGGACTAAACTAGAGATCAATAAAAAACAACCAAAAATAGTAGAGGATGCGATCAAAGGGTTGTTGGATTCTCATGAAGTAATGGTTGTGATTCGCGAAGGCTGGGCTACTAAAAGGAAGGTTAAGTTTGCAGAGAATCTTCAAATTTGTTCTTTGATTATTCATGACTGGAAAAAAAAAAAAACTCAACTTAGTGAATCACAAATAAATCGGTGATTTAGTGTGATTCACATGCTAATTCAGGCATTCCACTGATTCTATGAGCGATATGTATCAGCACTTCTCTGTATCGAATTGTATCATACGATATGGATTGCTTATCGCACAATTATGACAACATAGCCAGTAAATATCATTTTCTTGGATAAAAGCCAGTAAATATCATTGTAATAGGATCGCAGTCCTATTGATCATGTGGATGCTAATCAATATGCTGCACATGCTTGGTATGTTTGCAAGTGAAATGTAGTTGTTGAAGCATCATTACATCATGTATCTTATTAATAATGTTCTTTCCTGTGTTTTTACTCTCTCTGTCAACTTAGTCTCCCGTTCATGATGATTTATATTCTCTCTCTGTTTATCTTTTTTTATTATTTTGACACCATTTTAATCAGTAATATCTTACTGATTATCAAGAGTTTCCCATTTTACAAAAAAATTAAAATTTAAAAACAACTACTCCTTTTCATTGTTTACATCATATTGGATTGACATCTTCATAATAAAAGTTATTGGTTCCTGTAGATCTCTGTTTTAACTTTTCTGTGATGGTTACTTGTCATTGGTAGTTAAGAAATGCATGTATCTTGTAGCATATCATGAATCTTGTTTTGTATGGTGTTAGTCTAATTTCACATCTGTCACTAAGAGGGATCTGTTCTGTCCGTTTTTGTAATATATGAGTCCTGGATACTCAAAATGTTGTTTTCTTATTTATGACAAAATTATGATGGGAAAGCTCTGGGTGCCCTTGCTTTTCTCTCTCTCTTTTAATTATTTGTGGAAACTGACTGGAGAGATTTGCTTCCTCATTACAGAATTTATGGTATCAATGAAGCTCTGATGAAGTGTTAGTGTTTTAGATGGAATCGGATCAATATTGTGATAAAGTTAACTTTAACATTAGCCGTGCCTCATTAGCTTTCCCTTCTTCAGTAGTTCAACTTCACTATCTGTTCACTAGGAAGATCCTTTATCTGTATTCATTAGTGTTTTAGTGTATGACTGTGTCAAGTTTTAACAACTAGAGCTGTCATTCAAAATTCTTGAATAGTGCTTCTTACAAGCTTATATGATTTAGAAGAAGCATAATGTCCTGTATCCTGCTTGCAGTGACATCAGTAAATGCAATTCACTTAAGAAGATGGTTTTCACTACAAACAGTCACTTTGGATGTATCTTTTAATTAAATTCACTAGCATGTCAGTCGTATGTATGCTTCTTTGCTCTAATATTGTTTCATTCTCTCTCTCTTTTTGGGTCATAAAGACTTGAAATCAGCCCTGGGAAAGAAGCGAAGAGATGGAAAATCTGCGCCTCCACAGCCACTGACTTCTATGCAGCGTTTTCATATCAGCCGATTGGTAGATAAATATGGAGATGACTTTCAGGTTGGTAACCAATTTTTTGTTTTCCAGGATATTTTAAATTATGTTTCTTCTGACTTTGTTTCATGTGTTTGCAGAGGATGTTCATGGATACAAAGCTAAATTCGATGCAGCACTCAGTCGCAACTTTAGAGAAACTACGTGAAAGGTATCACATGTACAAGGATAAGAATCCCTTGATTTTAGCCAAAAAATGATTCAGTTTTGAATGTAATATCTTTTGGGGGGGCCTTGACCACATTACTATAGTCTTTCCCTGTCTGTTTGTATGATGTTAAGTTGCAGAATGAAGATCATGTTGTGTGGTGGATGGTATTTTGGTCAGTTAATGATTTTCTTCCTCATATTTGCATTTGGAAGTGGTAAAGTACTAAAAATTCTCAAATCTCACTCAATAATCTGCATTCTACATTCTATCATTTTCTTGAGAGTTCTATGTTATATATCCATATTTTTTTTGGAAATAATATTAGGGTAATCTTTGTTGCATACTCATTGAGAAGTGTGCATTCATATCCACTAAAAGCTGTTGTAATTTTCATTTAATTATCAACATAGGTCACACATATTGGTATAAATTAGAACTGGTTTTAAAGTTTTCAGAATAGCACATAGAAAAAATAAAAAAAAGGAGTCAAATTGGGGACAATACAGATTTTTCTAAGCTTCAGAGTTAAGAGCCTATTTGGGAGTATAGAAGGGGAGGAGATGAGATAGTATGGAAGGAAATGAGAAAAGAAAAAAAAGATACTTATTATTTTTTTAATTTGGAAGTTCAAAAAAATTTAAGGAGAAGAATTGAGATGATAAGATAAATTTTTTTGTTTGGGAGTTGAGTAAAAATGAGAAGAGATAATATGTTATTATATAATTTCAATGAATTTATTATTTCAGTATTAATAGGAATTTTAAAAAAGTAAATTTAAGAATAATCTAAAGATGTACATGTACTTTTTTTTATTTCCTCTTCTCATTTTTTAAGAAAGAACTCCCAAACTAAAAAAAATGTATACTCTTCTTTTCTCTCCAATCCCTCCATTCAAATGTGGCCTTAAAGTGTCATTTTAAAAAACCAAGTAGTGTCCATTCTTATTCTGTTTTTGTGTTATTTGGTTTTTCATCTTCTGCATCCAGTACGTCAGAGAAAGGAGGTCAGTAACAGCCACTGCTAATTTGGGTTGTCCCATTAGACTAACGAAGATTAACTAAAGAATTAAGACATTGCCTGAATAGGTTTTTAAAGGAAAGTTTGTAATATTTACTGCAAATGGTAAATAACCCGGTGCACAAAGTGCTCCCCGGCTTGCGGGGGTAGGGGGAGGGTGGGCGCACCGGCTTGCGGGGGTAGGGGGAGGGTGGGCGCACATGTACGCCCTTTCCCTTACATTTTTGCAAAGAGGCTGTTTCTATACCTCGAACCCGTGACCTATAAGTCACCAAAGGAACAACTTTACCGTTGCGCCAAGGCTCGCCCTCTAACCATGGTGCCATTATGATAAACAAATAGGAGCTCAATCCATTGAGAAACACCTCACAGACGGAAACCATAAAATTTCATCAACATGGTTTGCACGGTTTTTAAAGTCCATAAAAACTGTATAAAATTGAAATAGCATTACAATAAAAAAAAGCTGAGAACAACACCATGAAGACTACTCGACCTGCAGGCTAACCGATATCAGGTATTACAGTACTTGAAAGAATGTATCAAAAACATGATCAAGACCCTCCTAAGTTCTGCATATTCAGGCTGCGTACAGGTAAGTTCTGGAAACTGATCTACAAATGGACATTCACATTCCTTAAACAATAGCATTACCACTAAAACTTCCGAAGAGGAAAGTTGCCTGCCTAGTTAGACACCCATGAATGCCCTACACTGCGATTCCCAGTGCTCCTTCGCTTGTCGAATCCTCTCCATTCTTTCTGTCTGACGCCGCTGCTCCCAGTATTCAGGGCAGCTGTTCAAACATGAAAAATTAAGGCTAGGAAACTTGAAACAAGTGCATTAACACTGATACAATATCTAATTTATTTTACTTTTAAAAACTAAACTAGGTAAGATCAGCTGACATTGTTGTCTCATACATAAGGTCTCAATCATATGATGTTTCTATGGAATGGATTGGAACACACCTTCTGCTTAACAAATTGTTTAATTCTTCCAAGTGTACGGAACCTTCATAAACTCCCGCCTGCAATGAACAAAAGTACCATTTAATATGAAGTGTCTGTAAAATAAATATAGAAAACAAAATAGTAGTAGCTTGGATTATTCCAAGACTATACCGGGACCTTAAATTTATAATAGAATAATTACATAAGACTTACTTATCTAAACAATGTGGGACTTGACACCCAACATAACTTAATACTAAATATACTCTAACACTTCTCCTTAAGCTAGAGCATATATATGCTCAAGCTTGTACAAGTATAATCCCAAGTATCAAAACTCTCAACACTCCCCTATAACAAAAAATTATATCAAGTTCACTTGACTCACTCTGTGTCTAAGAGAACGAGAACGACACAAACAATATGTGCCTAAAAGAAAATGACACAAACAACATGTGTCTTAAACAGAATTGTTGTCCAAAATAAGGTAACTCCGGAATCAGTAATAACGATCAGGGAACGTTGAAAACTCTTCAAGGGTTGTGTCAAAAGACTAAACAACCAACAAACATAAAGACGAACTTTTACAAAAATTTCAAAACTAATAGCATCAAAAGCTTCAAAACTATTTGGGGCTGCCGCCAAAGAGGAGAGGCGGCAGCCCCAAGGTTAAATTTGGGTCTTGATCAAACCCGCTCTGATACCATGTAAAATAAATATAGAAAACAAAATAGTAATAGCTTGGATTATTCCAAGACTATACCGGGACCTTAAATTTATAATAGAACAATTGCATAAGACTTACTTATCTAAACAATGTGGGACTTGAAACCTAACATAACTTAATACTAAATATACTCTAACACTTCCCCTCAAACTAGAGCATATATATGCTTAAGCTTGTACAAGTATAATCCCAAGTATCAAAACTCTCAACAGTGTCCACAATTCTAATTGGTATAAGGCCAAAGCTGCAAAAGTAAATAACGATAATCTAATTGGAATTAGATCGCTGAGCTCGCATACTAAATTCAATAACTTGAAATCAGATTAATTTCCAGCTGATACATATCAACTATTTCTCAGTTTGTACTTTAGAGAACTTCAGATTTAATAATGGCTTTGAGATGAAAGACCAAAATTGAATACCATTTCTGACCTCATAAATAATTATGAATATTGGATCCCATATCTAGTAGTTCTTCAGCATCATGTTTAATTATACTGGTTTATCCCTATGTATGATAACTTAATTCATGAAGCCAATGACCAAACTTTTGGTCTAATGGTGCCTTCAGTGTTAAAAACAAAGTTGCAGAGGGAGATTGAACATTTCCCATGTCTAATACGCTCCCATTGCGGATAGTGAAGTTATATTACCTCGCGGCATAGAGGGCATTTTTCTTTAGGATCTGCAGCCTTCAGTCCATCTACAATAGTGACCGATGCAGCTGAGCAAGCACACATGTAGCAGAATATATGACCACAAGTGAGAGAAACTGGATCGAACACTGTCTCCTGTCACAAAATGTCAGATGGATGCATTAGGAAAGAGATGTGATAGTGTTAATCCAAAACCACATATCGTCCTACTTTTTTGTGTTTATATTAATAATTTTATGATCAAATTATTAATTTTTAAGACCACGGGTGAAAGTTTTGGACATCATTAAAAAGTCTGGTTCTGAGAAGCTGACCACATATCATCCTACTCTTCTGTGTTGATCTTAAGAAGGAAACTGTTGATAAAAAGAATATTTGCAATCATAGTCTGGCTAAGATATTTTATGAATACTTGACCAGTTGAACCTAGTTACATTATCCAGAGCGGACTCGAACAGACAATCTTGAAGATGGTGCAAGCAATGATATTCAAGAATTTAAACCATCATGATATGAGAAAAGAGTGAATATGAACAGGACATCCTCTTACGTAAACCCAAAAACTTACCAAGCATACAGAACAAGTCAAATCAATATCAAGATTGACGGAATCACAAAGCTCGCAAGTAAATGATGGATTTCCATCCTTTAATATGAGTGAGCATCCATCAAATAAAGCAGGTGCCTTCGTTGACATTTCGCTTGTCTCCCGTATGTTGATGTACAAAGCCATAAGCTCACAAAGCCAGGGACTCTGAAGAATTTCAATGTGCATGCTTTGCGCTTGTGACTTGAATGCCTGCCCTTTCTTGCAGTAATGAATCTAAAGGGTGAAATAAAAATGTGAAGAATCCAGAAGTAAGGAGTAAGGGGATCCTAATATGTATCAGACAATTCACAATAGACATACCTTATCATATTTCTTAAGTATTTTCCGGATTGCAATGGCATTGATCAGTGCATAAGTAACCATGTCCTTTCCTTCCTGAACTAGAGCAGTGTGGTTCCCTTGTAGTTTACTTTTAAACCAAATAAAGTACTTTTTGAAGCCAGAAGCAAGATGAAGCTCAAGCAATTTCTTTGCTTGCTCATTGAAGCATCCTACTACTGCAGACATTTCGTTGAGAAGGGAAGGGAAGAAGGTCCCATCGCAAACTAAAGATATTCATTGAATTAGTATAGAAGTAATGGATCCTACAACCTATACATCAATCCATCTAAAGGAAACAAAATAAATTGTAAAGGAAATAACGGGCAACAAATGGAAGGGGTTTTCATTCTCCTAGCTTATTGCAACTATTAGACAAGAAATTATGTCATAGCTAAAAGCAAATAATTCTCGAATGCTTAAAACGCTCCACGCAACATATATATTACATGCAAGTAGTAACAACTAAATTATAAGTGAAACTAGCTTGTTAAATCAGCAAAAATTATTTAAAAATAAAACAAGCTCAACAAGAAACTAGCTAATAAAAAAAAAAAAGGGAAAATAAAAAATATTGAATTTTTATTACCTGGGCAAGGATCAGGGCAGGTTCCAATTCCAAGGGATTCATTAAAACATTTATGGGCTTCACAGTCTCTCCTGCACTTCTCCAATAGCTTCTTGAGATTCTTGAAGTCAACCCCAGGTAATTTTTCATCTTGGACTTGCATGTACTCCTGGTATATCTGGGAAAACTTCATTTTTTTGTAAAAAGAAATCCTATTAACAACAATAATCTAATTCATCCTTTTCTGTCTACCATACAACTCATCCAACAGAGAAAATGCACAAAATTCAGAACCCAAGTGGGTGATGTCTCCCTCTTTTGTTTCACTATTCTGACCCGATTGCCAAAGGTTCTGAGCTACAATATACGATTACGGAGGATTCAAATCCATTTCCGATTACGTAGGAGACGTACATAAAGAACAAACTGGGAATCTGGAGATATCTGACACGCTATCGTCTTTTTCCAAGAGAAAAAGTCAGTTTGTCGTATACTTCTATGTAACATGCCAGTTTATGTGCTCTACTATTTTTTTTTTCTTCCCCAGTAAATTACAGTCCTAACTTCCCAGAAGCAAGCTCAAGTTTAAATTTGAAAAATTCAATTTTTTCATATAAAAAATCATGAACACATATTCAAGTTATTACCAATGGGTTAAAATATAAGAGAATTTTTTTGAGTAACATTAGATTTGAATATTAAATAAAAAGTGGTTTTTGGTGATTTGATCATTGATCGTATTAGTTTTTAATTTGATATTCTTATAATTTTTTTAGTAAATTTTATTTCTCAATCAAAATTTTATTATTTTATTAACTTATTATAAATTAATAAAATAATCACAAATTACATATTTAATTATGTCTGTATTTTGTAAAAAAAAATTAATTTAATTATATACTTTATTTTTATAATTAATTCAAAATTAACTTTTCATCCTTATAATTTAAATTTCTTACATTTGTCTGACAAAAACCTTTCATGTTAATCTATGTAGGGACGTGAAATATAAGAATGGACATAATTTTTTGAAATATAAGAATGAAAATAATTTTTGAATAAAAAATACTTATTAATGACAATAAAAGAAGAAGATGATAGACCTAAAATTAGAAAAGAAAATTGTTGAATCTTATCTCTCACTCATAAAAGTATTGACAACTTGTGAATAATTACGTACCTTTAGGTCAAAGAATTGAAACTCATCGCAATAAAATTTGATTGGATAATACTCAAAAAATGAAATTATAGAGAATACGAGCAAGTAATAAATTGCAGGAACATTAAAAATAATTAATGATTTGAGTTTTGGATGACATCATGGAAGTTGTTTAATTGATAAGTAATTGTTTATAAATGATTCTGAGTGGGTAGTTTTTTAATTAGTTAGTTTAAAATAAGTACTTTAAAATTCTTTTATTTAGTTTATGGGGGATGAACATGGGAAAGCTTTTTCTTTTTTTTAAGCAAAAATAAGTGCATGCTTAGTAGGAGGAACACACTTTTTCTGGTGGAGTTTTTAGTAATTAATTTTAGAAATACAAATATGTTTAGAATAAAAGAAAAGAGTCATTGTTTTATATATATTGACAATGACGAGATAATATTGATTTATAATATGGATTCTCTTTTCTATATTCTTATATATATTTGACAACAAAGAGATAATATTGATTTATAATTTAAATTTTCTCTTGTATTATGATTGAGAATATAAAGCAATATAAGAGAGAGAAAAAAAATAAGATAATAATATATAACAAATTACATGTACTAGGTAATATATAATATAATCTTATATATTACAATTTTAAAATTATGTACATATATATTATTGCCAGTTGTTAAAAAAAAAAATTGATAACAATTCTCTATATCTTATTTTAATGATTAAATTGAAGTACTGGTAGAATAAATTATCTGGCTCGAATCCACAATCAATAAATGAATCCTTTTTTAATTGCAACAAATCAGTTTTTCTTTTTCTTTTTTCCTTTTCTTCCTTATTCACAAACCCACATTTGTCGTTTTGGACAAACCAGGTTTCGATTAAATTTTTTTCTACAGGCGTCATCTGACACTGTTAAAGATAATTGTTAGCTAATAAAAGATGTGGACACATAATATAATTTATCCAATATTATAACAAGGTGTGCCTACAGTAACCAAATTCTACTTTTTTCTTGGACACATGTTAAACTGTCAACCTTGCATAATTTTTTTTGACATGTTATAAAAATCTACCAATTTTTTTTTCAGTTATTTATGTTTTGACCCCCTTTTTATTTTTATTTTGATATCACAGTCAGTGTTCTTTCCATTTGCACAGCCCAGAAGAGCTGAAAACGTTTATAGAGTACAAGCACAAATAGTTAGAGCATCGGTTGCACGAAGAAACCAACACCTATAAATTCAACATTTGTGTGTGACAAAGTCTTATTTATGATCCAATAATTACATCAATTATTTGTTGGCCTATTCTTATTAGTGTTCATACCATACTAGTACAAAATTAATATTCACTAACATTTTTTGATAAACTATAAATAACTCAAAAGACAATCAATCAAATTTTTTTTTCTCACTTACAACACAATTTTTATCTTTATATATCCCTTCTCTCTCTTATCATGTGTGATAACTAAATTAATGTTAACTTACTTTTTACATCTATTTTATATTATATCCATCATGAATTTTTATTGGTATCAGAATAAAGTTATAGATACAATTACAAATAAAATTGAAAATAGCAATAAAATTGGAATCAAAATTATTATTATTATAAATTGAAAAATTTTAACATATATTAGTGACACAAATTTCATCAATAATATTGGACGGTTTTTATGAAGTTGACATATGTTCAATACTGAATATTCAAAATAAAAAAAATTGGGTATTGTAGACTTCTCCAATTTTCTTTGGGACGTGTTCACTATGATATTCTAATTCTCTTTATGGGTTTGTGAATAATTTTTATTGTCAAAAAGTCCATTACATTTCTTGTCCTAGTTGTTTATGCATTTTACAGGTCAATAAATCATTTTATATTAGTATGATGTTGCATGTTTCTAAATAAGTATATATTAGTAATCCTATATTTTTTTTTTCTCGCAGATGTGAGAACATAATTGTTTTTTTTTATAAATAAATTTGGAGGTCAAGAGTTTATATTGTATAATGAGAAATAATCTCATCTCCTTTTAAATTTCTCATTATATCTAAATAATACTGAATTTTAAATTTAAAAAATTATATTTACCATAATTTAATAAATATTTGAAAATACCCGTAAAAAAAAAAAAAAAAAACTTAATATAGAGCACATTTCCACACGATCCAACAAAATTTAGAAATTTCTCCTCCCCTCTATATCCAGTTGTATCATACCAACAAAATGATCTGAATCGTACACAGACAAATTTTACTTGCCATTATAATTTGCATTGACCCATTAAATTTCCAAGATTAACAAAGGAATGAATACATTGCCTGAATATGTTTAAAAATAAAAGTTAGTAAATTTATTGCAAATGGTAAATTAAAGCTTCAAAACATAAGTTGCATATTACAACCATCCTGCTATGATGACAAAGAGGAGCTCAATCTACAGAGAAACACCTCAGACGGAAAGACCACAAAATCTCATCAACATGGTCTGCACGGCTATTTATGTACAAAAAAAAACTCTGTATAGACAATCAAAAACAGTTGAGAAACGAGAACAACACGATGCAGACTACACGACCTGCAATCGAGATCAGGCATTGCAGAAAGAATGTACAAAAAACTTGATCAAGACCCTCATAAGTTTGCCTAATCATGCCACATACAGGTAAGATCTGGAAACAGCCATCAAACAAATGGACATTAACATTAATGTTTTCCTAAAAAGTTAGCATTTCCACTCAAGCCACTGAAGAGGCAAGTTGCCTGCCTAGTTATTTTTTTAGACACCCATGAATGCCCTACACTGTGATTCCCAATGCTCCTTCACTTGCTTAATCCTCTCCATTCTTTCTGTCTGAAGCCGCTCCTCCCAGTATTCATGACAGCTGTTCAAACAAGAAAAACTAAGGCCAAGAAACACGAAACGAGTGCATTAACACTGATACAATGTCTAATTTATTTTAGTTTACCCTTCATTCCAACCTCAACCCTTTGCAAGCCAAAAGTAATGTAAGTTTAACAACTACTTAAAATCAGGTGTCTCCTACAAAAGGTATGAATCATATGATGTTTTGATGGAATGATTGAAGCATACCGTCTGCTTAGCAAAATGTGTAATTCTTCCAAGTGTACGAAACCTTCATAAACTCCCGCCTGCAATGAACAAAAGTACTATTCAATATGAAGTGCCACAACTATAATTTTTTTCAAGGCCAAAGCTGGAATGAAATAACGATAATCTAATTTGATTTAGAGCACTGAGCTCGCAATGTCTCTAGGTGTTACTTCATTGAAGAAGGTAAAAACAGTAATGAGTATAACTATAATTATATCCGCTCAACCTATAGGAACTCATGGACTCTTAATTTCAATTAGATTCATTTCCTGCCAATCCATATTAACTGATAAAATCTCAGTTCCAACTTTAGAGAATTTTAGATTTAATAATGGCTTTCGGTTGAAAAATCAAAACTGATTTTTTATTGAAGACCTCATAAATCATTATGAATCGATTTTCATGTCTAGTAGTTCTTCATGATGCCAATGACCAACTTTTTGGTCTAATGGTCACTTGAATGTTAAAAACAAAGTTGCAGAGTGATTCTAAACTAATCAGCAGCATCTGTATTTAATACGTTGACAAAAAATTCTGTGATAGATCAGACATGTCCTGTGTCTATAGACTCCTTACACTCCCATTGCAGATGGTGAAGTTGTCTTACCTCGCGGCATAGAGGGCATTTTTTTTTAGGGTCTGCGGCCTTTAGTCCATCTACAATAGTGACCGATGCAGATGAGCAAGCACACATGTAGCAGAATATATGACCACAAGTAAGAGAAACTGGATCGAACACAGTGTCCTGTCACAAAATGTCAGGTGTACTACTTAGTATTAGGAAAAGATATGATAGTGTTATCCAACACCAAAAAGTTAAAATGCTTGAAGTTTATGATGACCTTATTAATTTCTAAGACCACAGGTGAAAGTTTTGGACACCATTTTAGAGTCTGCTTCTGAGAAGCTGACCATAGATCATTCTACTTTTTTGCATTTATCTTACGAAGGAAACTGTAGCAATTATAGTGTGCCTAAGATATTTTATGAACTTTATGACTAAATGTACATTTCTATGGTAAAATCTAAATATCACTTAGTTTTGTGTAGTAACAGCTGTTTTTAATATTAGACTTGAATGTAGTTGCATTGAGCAACGCAGACTCAAACAGGCAATCTTGTAGATGGTGCAATCCACTTGAATTAAACTGTCAGGACATCCCTTAAGTGAAACTCAAACTTACCAAGCATATAGAACAAGTCAAATCAACATCAAGACTGACGGAATCAAAGAGCTCACAAGTAAGCGATGGTTTTCCATCCTTAAATGTAAGTGAACACCCATCAAACAAAGCAGGTGCCTTCCTTGACTTGACGCTGGTTTCCCTTAAGTTGATGTGGAAAGTCATAAGCTCACAAAGCCAGGGACTCTGAAGAATTTCAATGTGCATGCTTTGGGCTTGTGACTTGAATGCCTGCCCTTGCTTGGAATAATGAATCTATTGAGAATGAAATAAACGTGTGAAAAATCATAATTGAAACAAGAAAATATTCTCATCTTACTTGATATTTTGAAAATCATAACTTGATATGGGTAAAACAAGGAAGTAATGTGATCCTAATATATATCAGACTATTCACAATAGGCACACCTTATCATATTTCTTAAGTATTTTCCGGATTGCAATGACATTGATCATTGCGTAAGTAACCAGGTCCTTTCCTTCTTGAATTAAAGCAGTGTGGTTCCCTTTTAGTTTGCCTTTAAACAGAATAAAGTACTTTTTGAAGCCAGAAGCAAGATGAAGCTCAAGCAATTTCTGTGCTCGTTCATTAAAGCATCCTACTACTGCAGACATTTCATTGAGAAGGGCAGGGAAGAAGGTCCCATCGCACACTACATAAATTCATTGAATTAGTAAAGAAATTATGGATCCAACAACTTACATAATTCATTTAAAGGAAACAAAATATAGTGTGCAGGCAAGAATGAGCAAAAAAGGGCAGGGCTTTTTTTTTTTTTCATTCTCCTGGCTCACTGCAACTATTAGACAATAACTTATGTCATAGCTAGTAGCGAACAATTCTCTGATGCTTAAAACGCTCCAAGCAACATACATTACATGCCAGTAGGAACAACTAAATTATAAGTGAAACCAGCTTGGTAATAGAGGAAAAGTCAGCATAATTATTATTATGTTTTTTTAAATGAGGTTCAAAAAGAAAAACAACCAGGCAGTCATCGAAGGACTAAAATGAATGCCGACATGGGAATAGAAACAAAAAGGTATCCGACATCTTGAATTGTCTCATCAAACATCTTTGTTTTCGGTTTTGCTACGTGATACTAATCAGAATCAGTTAAGCTTCAGGGAATGGTAGGGGGACATATAACAACAACAACGACAGCTATTTGTCATCATACACAAAAAAGATAGAGAATTAAGATGAAAAACAAGACATTGAAAAGAACATCAAAATGAAGCAATAAATCATAAACGTCATTGGTTATTACACAAACAGCCAATAGCCTCTATTCAAATCTAACAAGACCACCCTTTAAACAAATAAGGGACAAATGGATGAGCACACAAGAAAAAGTAAACAGGTAGTCCCATCAAAATATCTCTAATACAAATTAGGAAAAAAACAGAACAGGAAAGAGAAAAGATCAAATTTTTATTACCTGAGCAACAATCAGGGCAGGTTCCAGAACCAAGGGATTCATGAAAACCTTTATGGGCTTGACAGTCTCCCCTGCACTTCTTCAATATCTTCTTGAGATTCTTGAAGCCAACCCCAGGTAGTTTTTTCTCTTGGCCTTGCATGTACTCCTGGTATTTCTTGCAGAACTTCATTTTTATTTTCCTTATATTATAACAACAATAATCTAATTCCCAAAAATCCTACTCTTTTTATTTGGGTCTGGTGGGAAAGGATGTAGAAGAACCCAAAACAGTGTGAATTTATTGGTCCTGGTAGGTATAGGTGACTTTAACGGTTTTGAGCTTCAATAGAAGGACACGGATACGTATCTAAAAGACAAACTGGGAATGTGACACGCTTTCGTCTCGGATGCTTTTAACTTTTGAGCCTCTCTCTCTCAATCTGGAAAAGAAAAAGTCAAAATTTATGGGATTTGGATTGGAGAGGTTTATGTATCAAATCCACGGTTGCAGCTCTCATATCTTATATCTTCTTATTGTAAAAAAAATTTGTGCTTTAAATTCAGAACAAATTTATGAGATACTTCTTCTCCATTACCAAATAACAAACCAGTAGAAATATCATTGCTTCAGTGAATGGCTTAAATAGATTAAGGAAAACCATTAAAAAGTTTATAACTAACATAAAACAAAAACTTTATTGCCATAAGGATTTAATCAATAAAAGTATGTTAACAATTTATTGCCATAAGGATTCTTTTTGAAAAACATTGAAGTTTAAAATTTAATAATTATATGTTAGTTTCTTTATTCATATTAGTCGGACCTTTGGACTTATTTGAAACATCATTGTTATTATTTGATCCATTAATAGTGTATAAATTTATGCATTATTGTTAAATATAATTATAGCTCATCAACTAACTTGATTAAAATCATAAATAGTAATTACTATTAATAAATATAATATTTTCTTATTTATTTATAGAGTTTATCTGTCTATTGGACACATGATAGTATGCTTACAAGAATGTCTATATATACTATTCATCGTAAGAAAATAAATAATTCCTCTTTATGGGCATATGATATTCTGTGCCCACTACATGATAGTATATTTAAAAAACGTTCACGTATTATTCATTGTAAGAAAATAAATAATACCTGTTTTTAGGCATACTATCATATATCTAGTGAGCACAAATCCTTATTTATATTGTGTAATTTTATACATGGTGGTTTGTTTCCTTTCACCAACCCATATTTATAGTTTTGATCTTTTTAAACCTTTTTGGTTTTGGAATAAACAAGGTTTCTAGTTAATTATATTAACTAATAAAAGATTATGCAAATTTAATAGGGTTAACCACTACAACTAGACACTTGTTTATATACCTTTTGCACAATTAACTATATTCTTTTTATTGGGGATTCTTATTAATTAGACACACGGTATACTTTTTAAAAATCTGAAATAGAAAAGGTCAAGAGAAAAGAAGTTAAATGAGATAATATATATATATTTTCTCCACATCAATAGTTAAATATGAACTTTAAATTATAAATATATGAGTGTGCTATTGCACATGTTTAATTAATAAAAATAATTATAATACTGATAAAAAAATTAGCATTATAACATACGTTAAGAAAAATAGTAATATTTATAATTATAATAATATATGAGTATTTAGAACCATATATTATTTCATTCACCGCATGACATTACGATAGTTAGGTGTCCCACTTTGAAGCTAAACATTCCTAATTTATTTATTTTTATTTTTATTCTAATTATCATTGTTTTTCTTGGCGTGGATCACAAGTAATTTTTTTTTTTAATTAGTTGGAAATGTTCAATAATTAGATTAATGCTATATATATATATATAGGGAAGAAGAGAGAATATAAATGATAAAAAGGCTTATAGGCACTTAATAAGGTAAAGATCGAAAGATCAAAAAACCACAATTATATTAATGCTACAAAAAGAACTTAACTATCTTATTTCTAATTAAAAATATAACTTAATTCGATTATAAAACATGACATGAAAGTTATTATAAATTGATGACCAAATATGTTTATCGATAGAACTTGTAATGATTCAAAAATTATTTCACATATATGATATTCTAAATAAGAAGTTCTTTCTAACAAACGAGTAAATCAAATCAACCTCATCAAAACTTGTAAAAAAAAAAAAAAAAAGATATATGTTTAGAAATGAAAAAAATCTCAAGATTTAGCATAAAAAAATATTAGATATAAGAATAATAATATCATACATAACCTCTAAATTTATTATAAAATTATTATATATATATATATAATCATTAGGTATTAACTGTGTTTAAAAGCTATTGATATTTTTTATTTTTATGAGTTTTGTCTAACGAGCGTCTTAAGGACAATTGATACAGTACAATAATATGAATTTTAGAATTTGAAATATTTAAAAATTAGTAAATTATTTATTATATAATATTAATATTATAGCTAACCATTATAAAAAATAATATAAAATTTTATATTTATTATCATAATGCCTTAAGCACATTTATAAAAAAATTATTTTTTTAATACTCATTATAGCTATATAAATTTACTAATGACTTTACTTTATATGATATGATATTATTATATAAATTAGGCGCCCTTTATCTTTATCACTTTATGTGAATGATGACTCACTATCTATGTGGCAGTGAAGGTAGCTTATCTGCTTCTAAAACAACCCACTTCCTAGCATCCATCGTTAAAAGAGCCAATTTTTTCCTGTCAAAAAGATCCCACTACATTGCTTGTCCTAATTGTTCATGCATTTTTCAAGGTCAATAATTTCTTCTTTTTTTTATATTACTAATACTTTTTGAACATGGTTATCTGATATACGTGTCAACTAATGTTATGCCTTGGTTTTTTGAGTTTTCCTTCCCTATTCACAAAAGATTATATTATTATTAAGTAATAATATAATAATATAATTTTATATTATTAAATTTTTTTAGTTTATCAATAATAGAGTATTTTATGTGAAGAAAAATAATAATATTATTGCATAATTAATATATTTTTTTTAATACGTTATATAAATTTATATTATAATTTGGATCCCTAAAAATTTTAACCAACATGTGCCAAATTGGGCCTGTCGGCAATCACACATTAGTCTCACAGGGCCATGGACCAAATCACATGGACAATTCCGTAACCCAATACGACACAGACTCTTCCTGAACAAAAAAAAGGAGAATCAAGCTCAAAGTAACACGTGGACTTTAGAAAACGAATCGTTTAATAAGACAGTTGCTTACTTTTGTATTCGCTTGTCCGCTACTATTCTATCCGAAACTCTAATCGGCTATCTCATCAACAAACCGGGACCATGGAGAATACGACACCGTTCAACCAGCCTTGCATCCACGGCGGCCATTAATGACAGCCTCTCTCCCTTTGAATAAATTCAGTTTTCTGCGTCCCCTAATCGCAGGAGTAGCTTCGGTCCGTTGGGTTCTCCAACAAAGTCAAACTACAGAGAGGTCTAATGGCGACGGTGGAGAAGCAAGTTATGGTGGTGGGGGTTGATGACAGCGACCACAGTAGGTACGCTCTGGAGTGGACTTTGGATCACTTCTTCGTCTCCTTTGCTTCAAACCCTACATTCAAGCTTCTTCTTGTCCATGCAATACCTTCTGCTACCTCCGCTGTTGGACTCGCTGGCCCTGGTATGTATAATATATCCCTCTCTCTATCTTTGTTTCTTTTTATTTTTTATTTAGATTGTAACTGACTACGCCGAATCATATTGAATTGGATTGATTTTGTGAAATTATTGCAGGAGCTGCTGATGTTTTGCCTATTGTGGATTCCGATTTGAGAAAGATAGCTTCCACAGTTATCGAAAAGGCTAAGGAACTTTGTAGCAGTAAATTGGTAATCTTGAATTTGTATAATTTTGATGTAAATGATGTCTTCTTTAGCTGAATTCATTCTATATATTATCCAATTTTGTGTGTATATTGAATTTCCTATCCGGTGAATGGTATTAATTCTTGTCAATTCTAATTCACATAATTCATTTTTATTAACTTCGTTTGTTTAATTGAGTCAGTTTGGTGAAGGAGGAAAATAAAAAACTCACAATTTAATGATATGCTAATGGGAAATCTATTGATTTATTCACGTTCTTTGCCTGTGTTCTTGATTATGTCATTTCAAAACCCTCTCGATTGCCTAATAAGCCGGGGTATGCACAAAGCTGGCAAAATTCATGAATGGTAGACCTACCTGCAAACTTGACTATTCGTTTGTCTATGAATGTATTTTCTTCTTTTGAGAATGGAAATCTTGAGTATTGTTATTTGGAATGTGTTCGGGAACTTCAGGTGCATCTTTAGATGTCTCTTATTCTTTGAGGGAGTAATGAAAAATGTGGTCTTTGTATAATTTGACTGTATTTCCACTTCAGAACATAGACAAGCATGGTCTGTTAGTTTGCTTGATTTCTCCTCTGGAAATTTTTAATCTAAGCCTTGAAGGTTGGTCTCCAGGTGGTTTCTGAATCTATATCTTACTTGTGGTGCAATTTTCTGATAATTTCAGTTTTTCTCAGGTGAATGATGTGATAGTTGAAGTGGTTGAAGGTGATGCTAGGAATGTTCTCTGCCAGGCTGTTGAAAAGCACCATGCTTCAATATTGGTTGTGGGTAGTCATGGTTATGGGGCTATACAAAGGTAGAAATCTAATCAACTACTTTGCTAGATAATGATGAGATTTGTAAGTTATAGTTTAAATTGAAATGGTTATCATACTTCTCTTTCAATGGTAGGTAGGTGAAATATATTTTCCAGACTTAGAATTGTAGTATTTTGGGACTTGGTTCCTCAAGCATTCCTGAAATCCTTACCTGATAGAACTACTCAAGAACCTAAACGAGATAATGGATTCCATGGTTAGATTAAAATGCATATAGGCAGGTCTCAATCTGCTCTTATTTTTGTCCCTGCAAAGCTAACAATATTATATTTTTACTGATCGAGTGCTCATGCTTATCTTTCTCACTTCTTTAATCACATTCATCATGTGGTAAAAAAAAAAAAAACTGCTTATACAGTCTTACTTGTATCTATCTATGTTTTTGAATTGTTCAATTCTTCATGCATCTTTTTCTTCATCCTGTCGAAATCCTCTAATGCAAACATCCTTGTCTACACTATGTTTGCAGGGTGGTTTTAGGTAGCGTGAGTGACTTCTGTTCTCATCATGCTAACTGCAGTGTGATGATTGTGAAGATGCCAAATCACATACACTGAACTGCTTCAGTTGCAGCCTGAGTTAAAGGAACAATCATATATAGTGGCTTTAGCTGTCTTGATCTCACAGCATTATTACATATACTATTTCTGCCTTTTGTCAGTGAAATAAATGGGCAGCAGAAAGAGCTGATAAGTTCTTTTCAAGTTCTATAGGTCCAACTCCAGAGATGCTTCCTCCCTTCAAGAAACGAGAGTACCAATGTGCAGAGAGCTTTGGGTATCTCTTCAAATCCGGGTCATCCAGATCAACGTAGTATAGGCCATAGCTTGATGCATATCCGCTCAATAACTCGAATACATCTATAAAGGACCATTGGAGATACCCTCTTGTATTTGATCCATTCCTTTAACAATTTCAAGGAATTAAAAAAACCAAGAAACTATATCAGATGTACTAAGCCAATATTGGGATATGAAAGAAGCCTTGCCTCAACAGTTTGAGACATGCAATTGTCAAAGAGGATGAAAACACTTGAAATATATAGACAATCAAAATCAACCTTCAAATCGGGGGAAGGAATTAAACGTTTATGCAGTTTTCTGTAGTTTTGAGCAGTAATTGCATACCTCAAGGCATCCAGCACACCCCCAATGTTTCCATGCAAATACGTCAACCTTCCAAAGTCTTCAAGCGAAGAATTGCGCTTTGTCCGTTGACCTAACAAAACATGCCATGCCAAGTTTGGAGTACTGTTCATGGAATCCTGTATCATACCTATCAGAGAGAGAAAGAGAGAGAGAGACCATTTTCGAAGACGAATATGGGAGGGTTTCCATATTGTTGCTTGAATTTTTCCAGCACTCCTTGCAAAGCCCAAGGCGTTATAGGCAACTGAACAAATAAAAACCTCTTTTAGTTATATATTGTGTAAGGCAAGTATTAAACCAATTATTTGTTTATCTTTCAATCCTCACCTCATCATCTGAAGAAAGGTCCGCTGAAACTGTTCCAACCTTAAAAGCGTTAGAAGTTAAAAAAAGGCTGACTGATAGACTTGGAAGACTACATTAATAATAATGGTCAAGTACCGAGTAAATTACATACAAGTGCCAGAGTGAAAACTGTAAACTTGATTATCAAACAATTAGATGGATGCAACTTTGGTAAAGCAAAAAATTACTCAGCCATTAAACATCATCATGTTGAAAAAACGCACAGGTTATCTTTGCTGCAACGTCTGTTTGGGGGTCTCTTTGTTTCATCTTCAGACTCTCAGGGTTGTCTTTGACATTGACATTCAGGTAATAAATTACCCCCAAAAAATCAAAGGAACCCTTAACTTGTTTTGACTCAAGATTTGTGAAGGATGGAATTCTTGAGCCTACATTTTTCTTCATAATTTTGGGATAGTCTCCATATACCAAAGGATCCATAATCCTGCAACAAACACAGATGCAATAAACAGTCATCTATGCAAAATACTTCTATGACAAGCCTTAGATCTATATTCAAGTCTTGACAAGATTTTACACTGGCAGTTAACCTATTGTAACCCTCCTCTTTTATCTGAACTTGGAACCGCAATACCGAGACAACTCAACAGAAACGGAGTTATGACGAGGAACTCCAATGCCTAAAGCATAACCCTGATCTGTACTTGGTAACCCCCTATTTCCCATCCAATTTGGAGTAAGTAGGTGCAAATTTGAATCCAAACTGACAATGTGGACAATATACGTACTTACCTACTGACCAGACCTCTAGAGAGTCATAGAAGTTTTTTAAGCTCCAATGAAATACAAACATTTAGAGGAAAATGGACATATACTTTACCAACCAACATAAAAATCATGGACTCTTTGACTTGCAATTATGTCTTCTTTTGTGTCTGTTTCAGGAAGAAGCCCCATTGTGTAGATAGAGAGACCGACAAACCCATGTTGTTTGTCCTGCATCATGACATGGCTCGGAATGTAAATAGAAATCATTGTCTTTTTTTTTGGCAAAAGAAAGTTCTCCTTACGTGCTAGAATTTAATACAACAGGCAGAATAAGACATACAAAAAGTTGTAACTTAAGGATATCACAGTTTGTCTGGGGGTTGCTGGGATTTTTGCTGTTTAATTCCTTATATACTCATAACACAAAAACACAGAATCATAGGCATATATTTGAGCACACACACCTATACACATATGTTCTTCTGTTATTGAAAAATTAAGAGGTGATACCTTATACTGTTTCCTGTATAAGTTTACAGCTGATGCATGAGCCAACAAGATATGATGAACTACCAAGTATGGCTCAGACGTTGAATTACCCTTAGAGCAGTTCACCACACCAAATGGAGGAGAACATCGTTGCGGTGGTTCTTCTCCAGAGTCATAACCTCCTAGGGCAAATACATTAGGCTCATTCACAGTTGTCCAGTACAATACTCTATCACCAAACTCTCTAAAGCACACATCCGCATAGGCTGTGAAATCTCTTCTGCATTCAGATTTGAGAATATAACCATTTATTTTCGTTTCTGGTTCTGTATTCGGTGCATGGAATGTTTACTATATATATGCACAAGAATTATATCAGGTTGGACAAATTTTGAGGAACATACATGATGTTCCGACTAACCCATCCTCCATACTCATCTTCAAGTGCTTGGGGATGATCAAAATGGTTCATTGTAACATGTGGTTGGATTCCTGGTTGAGAAAGAGAGGTAGCTGTATCAGTCAAGAAAACAAGTTTTTAAGGTTGTGGCTAATTACTTTAGGTAGCAGAGAAACTTGAAGTAAACCATGTCTTATTAGCTCATTGATGAGATTGTTGTAGTATTGTAACCCTTTTGGATTAACAGGTCCTCTGCCATCTGAGGAAAAAAAAGGTTAAGAAAAAGAATGGCAAAATTAAAGTATGAAGAAACAAATTACTTTGTAGAAAAAGGATCAGAGAAACGAACAGTTTCATTCTGTTAAAGTATTCCTAATAATGAAGGGAATATACTTGGTATTAGTCTTGACCAAGAGATGGAAAATTTATATGCATCAAGACCAGTTTCCACCATGAGCTGCACATCTTCCTGCAATACATTTACACTGAAATTCAGAATACATGGACAATAATCCTATAAAGATGCTATTTGATGAAAATAATTCAGTGATTCTGTCATTGACTGGTTATGGTCATATAATCATCCTGGAGGAAAGATTTTCTACTTTATGCACAAAAACAGAAATGATGAATCAGTAAAGAGAAAAATCTACATATTATATTATATGAAACATGGATTATTTAAGGCATATTGCTAACCTTATATTTATGATACTCGTCGGCTGCTACATCTACGTTGTGCTCATGCGCATATACTGAACAAAAAATGAAGTAATAGTTCCAAGAAGAAAATCAATTTCTTATTATATATTTTGTGAAATTAATCAGAGAAGAAGAAGAAACTGACCAGCATGAGCAAAGGTATCCCAGATGCTTGGAGTTCTTCCATCTTCGTTTGCAGCTCCCTCCACCTTCAATTCCAAGTAACATGTAAATCATTAATCCATTGTTTCAGTGTTAAGTTTAATTTGTGAGCAGAAAAGAAGGAGCAGTGAATGACTAACTGACCTGATAAGCAGAGGTTCCTGAACCAAATACGAAGCCAGGTGGAAAGTCATCTCTGCTAAATTCATTAACACTAGAAACTCCCGTTGACAAGTGAAGCAGAGAAATTAGCAAGCAAGAAAGGCTCAAAAATGTCCCTGGTTGCATTTTTCTTTTTCCCGGTTTGGGTTCGCAATCAAATTATTCATATTATATCTTTTAACCAAAATATTTGTGGCCTCTCATTAGTATTCTTGTTCCTTTCCATAATGAAAGTGACTATGGCCCGTTTGGTTACGGTGTCTCTGATAAAGCGCCGTAGCCCGTTTGAGTTGTCGCGTCCTGCAGAATGAATAGTAGTGGCCAAAAAACTGAATTTTTCAAACTTTTTTGCCGTGCCATTGTATCCTTGTTCTTATCCTAGTCAAATTTTGCCAAAATATTCTACCAAATCCATAGATGTGTCCCTCCTTTTAAATTTTTTTGACTATTGTTAGTTCAAATATTGGACTTTTTATTTTTTTTAATTTACCAACAAAAAAATTCAATTATTAATTTTTTCCTCTTTTTTCCAACCTTTATAAATACCAATTTTTAAATTTCTCTAAATTCACACCGCTCTTAAACTAGTCTATTCCATATTCTTCAATTTTTTCTTTCCTCCCTCTAATTTGATTTTTCTTTCTCAAAAAATCTTATTTTTTGGGTATTATAAATTATTGTGCTCTTTAAAAGATTTTAATATATTTTATAATTTTTAATTTCAATTATCAATTTAATTAGAGGTAAAATCTTTAACTAAGTTTTTTATTTACAATTAAAATTATTTATTTAATTATAATTAAAAATAAACACTGAAAGAAAATTTATTTTTAATTAAATAAAAATAAATAAAAAATAAAATAATTTAAGGTAGACACAAAATAAAAATATTTTAAAACCCGACCCAAGAATTGACTCGTACAAGTATCTGAATGTCAGGTTTCAGTTCAACCCATACTAAATTTAATATATATTACATATATATATAAATATATATATAAAATAATTTAATATAAAATAATAAACAAAAAAAAATCTATTGCTAGTTTCTTTTATTTATTTTACTTTTAATTTTATAAATTCTAAGAGAATTTTGAGAATATATCTCGACCATTTGGGTCAATTCGAATTTGTCTTAGTCAATCCCTATTTCTAGTTACTTAAGAAAATATCTAGGTCACTATCTAACCGATTCAACTGGTCAAACCAATTCCGGTTTCAAAACATTGCAAAATGGTTTAAATGATCTTTTAGTAACCATGATTTTAGATCATCAGACAACAAGTCAAAATGATTTCTAGCCTTTCTTACGTAGTGATTTCTGTCTAGCAGCCATACGAAACACTCCTGTACCAAACAACGCCTCTGAACCCAGCGGCAGAACTGACTTAATTATAGGTGCACCGGTGGATCCAAAGGCTGACAGTTCACGTGGGAATTGCAGGTTTTTTTGCCTGTTTATTTTTTGTCATTTGGACCTAGTTGATATTTTATTTCCCCCCCTAACTTTTTAGCATTTTCTTCTAAGATCCTCTTTTCAGTTTATATTTTCGTAAAAACTTTTCTCTTTTGCTTTTTTTTTTTAAAGTAAATTCTCTTGAAATCTATAAAAAATTATAGCAAACCAATTAACAAATTAAGTTTAAAAATATGAAACATTTAAAAGCGTAATATCTTTATACTTTACAATATGAATATCAATAAATAACTGTAAATTTAAAATAATAATAAACATATATTAAATAGTATTATTACTATTCAAAATGTTTTTCGATACCAAACTCCACTTGTGGTGGTGAGATCAATATTTGAAGTTACAATACTCTCTCGTGAGAAACTAAGTTTTTCTCTTTTTTTTTTTTTTAATTTCCTTTCCCCTCATTTTCATCTTTCATCTCTACCAATTTAAGTACAGACAAAAGCATACTAAATGTCTACTTTTCAAATAGTATTATATATATATATATATATACATAAATGAGTTAGGGTTATAAAAAATTATTATTTTATTATTTTAAAATAATATAGAGGATTAAAATTATTAAAAATATAATTTTGATATATATTATTATTATATTTATCTAAATAAAATCATTATGAAATTCATTTGAACTTTTCTTATTTTTTAAATTATAGAACTTTTTTTTTTCTTTCTAAAACTACTTTAGAAAATACTTTTTCATCAAATTTAAAAAATAATTTTTTATTATCAAACAGTATTATTTAAAAAAAAAAAAAACTTAAATTCAAAAACTGCTTTTAAAAATCAAACCAAACATGGAAAAAGTTAAAAGACTGCTTCTGAAGACCATAATTTTGGTTTGTACATCCTAGGCCCCCAAAGCTTAGGAAGGTCTGGTCTCTGCCGACTAAGGAGACCTACAGAGAAAACAGAGCATCAGTGAGAGTTGATTCAGTGAGCTCAAGTTCGGCAGCCCCCATATCTTTAAAATTGTGAGAAAATTAGGCAATAATCTGTCAAGAGAAATGGCCAAAAGAAGTAGTGTTTTTTGAAATCGTATCTAAGCAACACCGTTGAAGAGATTGGGAAGAACATACTGCAAGAAAATTGCCACTACTTTCAGAATCCTTTGTCAAACAGACTGAAAATTTAAATGGCAAAATATCACACATTCCTTTGAAAAACAGCTTATCTTGTTTGTGTACTTGTTTATAACACTCCCAAAAAACCCAAATCTAAGCAATAATAAATGCTAACAATGAGACAATAATGAGAAAACCTATAGATGGACCTCCATATACTTCATTGTGTTCCTCTCAAATCCTCTGCCAATCATATAATAACAAAAATGAAAGTATGAAAGAACTAAGCAGCCAAGATGTAATCCACACCCTGTTAGCTTGATGGTGTGCAGATCTAGATATATCCACATATTCATGAGTATAAGCTTATTATATGGATTACCCATTTGCCATCACCCTGGAACAAGAAAACCAGCCTCACACAAGGATGATGGTGGTCCCAGGTCTTTTTGCACAAGCAAGACAAGCAAATCATACATCTTGAATTTCCAAGTTTCAACTGCGTAAACTTCAGGTAGGAACCGGAACCGCTTTAAAATTCTCAACATTCTCCCCAAAAAGCATATGCGTTACGATCATCTCGACTCAAGACAAAGGAGAACCAAAGAAAAAGAAATTGGAAAACAAAAAAAAAGGAGTGATCATAAGAAAAATTCCAAACTATATGATGAAACCACAGTATTGTAACTATATTAGGCTTCCTCCTCCATAGACTTCCTATTTTTGTGATTCAATACAGACTTGGACAAAACATAATAACATAGTTAAGTATGTATTTAGTTGCTTTGTAACGGGTAACTAATATATTGTATACTCTTTTTGTGCACTGGAAGCTCTTTACTAAAAACACCAAGGCACCTCTAACTTACCACAAACTTTAAACATGCCATTTACGTATATAAAAGTATACCAAATCTATACCCATCTAAAACCTTTACAACCAAAAACACAAAAAATAATAGTTAGACCAACTAACATATTGTTAAGTACAAAATGCTAATGGAAATCCTACAGACGGTCAGTGTATGTGATAATCATTTTCCTTATAAATTGTCTTCCTCTTATACTCTCCATTAAAAGTTCTAAAGATCATTATCAAGAAAAAAGTTCTAAAGATCAACTTTGTTGCAAAAAAGTATAAGCAATACAAGACAAGTAATGAATAGAAATGCAAGAGAACAAAAGTAAATAATAAAAGCATAATATTATGATATGCTACTCAGAATAGTTTTCGTTACCCTCCTTGTTTACCAAAACAAAAGGGACGAATCCAAGATAAGCCAAGAGATCCTTCACCCAGCCACAAGCTAATTTCCCTAAAAAGATCAAAAAATTTAACGTAATCCCTTGAATTATAGGGACACACGAAGTTATTATGATAGCAACGAGTGGGAGACTAGCCAACTTATGTATATAAGGCTTCTGCAAACACAATAGTGGATATTTATGTGAAGCAACACAACCTACAAATAAGCAAATAATCATTGGTGATACAAAGTGACTCACTGAATTTCCATTACAATCTTAAGCATAAATCATCCCAAAACTACAAAAGCTTAAAAAACTATAAGAGCACATAAACGAGACAAGGTAATGCAAAAACTCGCATGTACCTGAAGAACTTCCACTCAAATCTTTAATCACTAGTGAAATAAATTCCAGATCCCAGAATCAAGAATGAAGAAACAGCAGCTATTCCAACAAACTGAAGAAATGCCATTAGGTGTACAATGGCACATCTGTCCATGCACCAGAGACATGACCGTTCTCACAGACATAAGCTCGAACAACAGGCTCACCATCATCATGGAAGCCAAAAATCCGTCTCAAACAGAATGCGGAATGCAAATCCCAAGTCTCATTACAAAGGCAAAACGCACAGCTCATATGGATCTTGCTCCGATTCCCATCGTTTATCGTCCTCCAAACACGGGACCGCTTGAAATCCTTAAAAATTCCCCTGAAAAGCATGTAGTTTCGCTTCTCCTCAATGTGCACACAAGCGGGCCAATCACAAATATACAGACAATCATCTCGAAATTGTCTAGCAAGAAGCTTATTGCCTTGCTCCCTACTCAAATTCCAAACCCTAGAAGCCAAATGCGACCTCACAGATCTGCAAATCTTCCTTCTTTTACATTTGGGGGATTCCAAATCCACCTTGATAACACCTTTCTCAACCTCTTCACATAATTCGGTTTGAGGACAGTCCTGGGTTTCGGAAACATTACGTGTATCGTAATAAAGATCATCGGATAAGGACCAAAAATAATCAGAGGTAGAAGCAACCGCATCAGAATTTGCATCTGTACGACTCGAGCAAGTCTCTCTGGATGGTCTACTTGTTTGCGGGGAAGACAATCTCTGGTAACTCTCATCCGGTCCAATGTGACGCTCGAGCCCAAAATCGGAGTTCTCCAAGAGAACACCAGCTTGAAGTATCCCAGGACAGCACACAGCGAGCTTATGCAACGAGGCCCAGCCACCTGGAGGTGAAGAATCATCGCAGAGGAGATCAGAGACCACGGAAGGAATGGTCTTCAAACATTTGTTTTTCCAGCAAACGTTCCGAATCAAAGACCAGAACTTGGTGCAAACGCAAGCGAGGCGAGCCCAATTTCGTGGGTCGTCTTCAAGCTTACAGAAAATATTGAGAACAACATCGTCGGAGAGTTTTGAGAAAGCAGTTTCCAACATTGTTACAGGCTCATAAAAAAATGGAAGAGATAAGTATCAATATTTAAACTTTGGGAGGTAGCCTGGGTGTTGCTATCGACAGAGACAGACACAATGGGCCGGTGGTTGTATTGGACAATCTGGCGGCCAGTCGAGCATGTATCTGGACGACTTATTAGAGCTCAAATTATTTTATTCCACCACATTTGAACTAACTCGGTGAAAAATAGTTATCGATAGTATTTGTCAATCTTATCTCTTACAAGAACTTTTTAAAAAAAATTGTAATCTTGATTGTCTAAATTTAGTCAAAACAATTACGTCTCCCAATTGACATAACATTGTGGGGCCGAAAGCGAGGGAAATAACGAGTGACAAGAGAGTCTTTCACTTTCGATACAACCACAGCAGGCATAATGATTATAGGCGTAAAAGAACCAGAGTCACACTCGGTGGCTAATAACATCATGGGGCACTTGTCAGATTGTCCTTGTTGTGTAATAAGTTAGACACGACAAGAGACAATTTAGTTAAGAAAAAATTTCTTCTATCTGATATGGAAATGAATAACTATGGGAGTCTGGAAAAGAATATTAGGAGAGAAAATAGTTGTTCTGTAAAGCAACTACTACCATAAATAAAGTGACAATTTGTCATGCAGTTGATGCTGATAAGACACATCCTTGGAAGCCTTTCAACGGGTAAAGAGATCACAACATATAAATAAGAGTAAAATATGACAAACGATGACACATAGGGTATATCATAAACATTAAATACCATGTAAATCCATGAAAGAAACCCAGCACATAAGATTGAAATTCAACGGGTTACAGAACATTGTAAAAATGAGTTTCAATTCATTTCGAAGAGTTCAATCAACAACTTAAAGAAGCCGAATAGCTGTTTTGGTTGGCAGACCATGTTTCAGCAAAAAGTCCAACGTCATCATTGTCATCACAGCGCTTACCTGTCAGGCCATGTTTCAAACAGACAGATAACAAATTAGTAAAAGTTATGTAGTGCGCTAAGATCAATTCCAAGATATATTGCATCCAAGAAAGATACCTAGACAAACTCTTGCTCTTACTCCTGCTCCTGCTCCTGCTCGGGTTCGGGCTCCTGCTGGCACTATGCCTTTTTGGGCTTTTACTCAGTCGTTTCGGGCGCTATAAAAGAATTGGCATTCTTAAAACAAAACTAACAAAAACTCCCGGTCTAACCTAATAACCATATTTCAATCAAACTCCAAACATGCTCTGAGAGACATTAGATCTTACAAAGACTTCCCATACAAGCACCAAAGGATTTGGAAAACCATAAATTTCACTGTTAGGGAATGAGACTTCAATTTAACTCAACTTCCCCATTCTTTGACAATATAGGCATTTCTAGACACAATGGCCCAGCCAGGCAACCACCCGAAGCAAGTAACAAGTCTAAGAGATCTAATTCAGCCCCCCTGACAAGTTCCAACCAGCAAAAATTATACTAGATCAAGGTAAGGATTTACTCACCGCAGGCAACGGAGATCTGGATCTTGATCGAGATCTGCAAAAGTTCCAGAAACAACCAATTTAAATTCCAGAAGTTCCTTTTATCAAATCTGATCCAAGGGCCTTGATGCCTCTCCCACGTCAGAGTTACCATATCCAACAGGGGTATGACGTAAAACCATAAATATATAGCAATTCAACAGGAAAAAAAATCAGGTCAATTCATATAAATCCCTACAAAAAAAAAATTATAATAAAGCATCACAAAGTAATTTTAAGAGACCAGTCTGACTGGAGAGAAGAATTCTTCCCAACTGCACCATACAAATCCAGACAATCCAGATAGTGCATCCTATTGGCTTGGCAAATGTTGGAGCTGACAATTGTAATGAAATTGTTATTGCTCATTGACAGTTCCAAATCCCAAAAGACATTTGGTATACAAGATATCCAGCTCTAATATAGCAGTCCATGATCTCCTTGATCGAAATCTAGCACCCATGGACATCGACAATGCTAAATGCATTAGTACATATGGACCATGTAGGTATTCAAGGTCGCCCATCTAAAAAACATCATACCTCCACAACCAATTGAGTTGCAGTCAATGAACCAAATCCCATCAAGTTCCTAATTTCCAATCCCCAGTTTGCCGCAAGTATCCATATCTAAAAAAATAAACAATGGAATTTTCATGCAAACAAAAGAAAAGAGAAAATGAATACTCTCACAAGCTGGCATATGCTCTCAGCTAACCCAACCACCAAGAGAACAATCTATAAATCCTATCAGTGGGAAGATGAGAATAGTCGCAGCAGAGGAAGGGGGATGGGGAGTCAGAATACATCAGCATCTCAAATAAAAGATGACAAGTATGAGGTTCATAGAACTAACATAAATTTTCAGTCCCAAGCTTATCAAATGAAGGCAGAAACACAATTATACTTACGGTATAGATAGACGTGTCTCATCTCAACAATATAAAAAAAAGCAGCTGGACATATAAAATTAGACATGAAGCATATTTAAAGATTTTGCCCCAAGCCATGGCCTATATGAATTCAACGGATTTATTAGATGGAAACCAATTAGCACTCTCAGATACACACAAGCATGAGAACAAAGGCATGTGTGCACATGCGCAGACACAAATATATAATTCTGTATGTTTCCTAAATTTCAATTGTGAAATTACCCTTTATAGATGGGAATAGGTAGAGTTTTTTCAACAAAAAGGTTAACAGAGGTTTTTGTTCCCAAACATACATAAGATGCCCCGAACCAGTTCATGATTCCACACAGTTTTCACATATGTAATCTCATTAACAAAATGAGACTTCAAAGCACAATAAAGACATCAATGACCAGAACAGTATAAATATTAAAAGAATAATGCTTACCCTGACAAAGAACGAGACCTTGACCTTGACCGAGAACGAGAACGAGAAGCAGAAGCAGATCTTGAAGGAGATTTGGCAGGTGAACGGAGTGAAGATTTGGCAGTTGAATGGCGTGAAGATTTGGCTTTTGGAGATTTTTCTTTTGGAGATTTGCTGCATAGATGGAAATTACAAAATAGGTAAAAAATCTTACATTTGGAGAAGTTGTACATAGAAGCAAGATGAGCAAACCTCCGACTCCAGCCTCGACTGTGACTTCGGCTACGACTACGGCTATAGCTCCTTCCCCTGGAATAAGATCTACCACGACTAGGACTCCTTGAGGAATCTCTCTTTGAATCATATTCCCTCACCTACAAAAGCATAGACTAGTAATATAAAGCAGATGCATTGGTATACAGCATAAATTTCAAAGTATCAAATTTGGTGGTACATACACGAACATAAGACTGAGAAAATGCATTCCGGAACTCGGAGTCATCAAGTTTTTTTATCTGTATAGGCCAAAAACAATATGTCAGACACAATAAGGTACAGATTGAGGACAAAACACTATGTTCATCAGAGGTTTCCCTTATTTGTGTAGGCAGTATGAACTCTCCTACAAAGTAGATGATCCCGTACTGGATACCTGATTATTGCTCAGACGTACTTCATTTGTTATCTTTCAATTGAGAGACTTTGATCAAGTTTAGAATATCCCCACCCCCCTAACGTTCAAAAAATTTCCTTAGGCCTGAACGTTTTTGATACATTCATTCTTATCTTGAGTCTTTTATTATGGATATAATTTCTTATTTTATTATTCAATGTACCCTAGTCATGCCTGTAATTTACATTTATGTTTAATGAATGGTTGTATACTTGTATCCCCATACCTGGTACCGAAGCTGGTATGGTGCTTCCTAGACATTGTTCTCTAGCATTTGAGAAAACTGAGAAAGAGGGTATAAAATAACTTACTGCATACTTCATGTCATCATAGTTTGTGTAATCCACAATCCCAGTTGTACCTGCAAAAAGAAAATAACAGACCAAATTAATCCCCAAAAAAAGTATAACAGTAAACATAACAAACCCAGTTACAAGGGGTCAAATGCCGGTTTTGAGTGTCTTACAAGTCAAGACAAGAAAACAAATTCCAGCCAAAAATAAAAAATATAACCATTAAACCAGATTAAACAAACCAATTTTTTTGAGAAAATCTCATTAAGCATTGTGCAATATTATCGAAAGATAAAAACATTAACAAAAACAACAACAAATAAGAATTATATAAAAGCAATGGGACATCAACTCATGGAAGGAGCTCTGTACAATTCCATAAAAGACCAATAAGAATTCTAGAAACTACTGAACTTGTTATAATGCCCTCCCTATATTGGAAAGACATAACAATGTGAATTAGAGATTCTTGTTACTTATAGCCAGTGCAGATAAAGAATATCCAAGAGTAAGGGTTTCTAACACATCAAACACAACATATAAATTTGAAAATATGAACTTTAATTTAAATGTATCTCACCACTTCCATCACGGAAAACTTGGGAGAAACAAACATCCCCTGCCTTTCGCATGTGATCCTGAATTGGAGAACATATAAAATTTTGTGAATTTAGTTTCCAGAACATCTACAAACACAATTAGATACTAAAGCTCACTTTAAGATCCTGCCACGAAGCAGAAGAGGGCAATCCTGTGACCAATACTGCACAACAAGGAAGCGTCAGAGATATATCATGAATCAAATGAAAAATCTTACCAAATAACAAGTGCTCCAAATAATTTACACACCACGATACTCAGAGCGTCTTGATACTCCACCACGTCCACCCCGACCACTGCTATGACTGCTATTGCGATCCCTTGATGATGAATGACCGCGCCCGCCATGTGCAGGCTCTACCTAAAGGGTATGAGTCCAAATGACGTTGGCATGGGCATCACAAGTATCAAATAATCAATAGAATGAAAAATATGACAAACCCGTAACCGGTGCCCAGCAAACTCATAGCCATCACGACCACGAACCGCCTCATCAGCATCTTGAGCATCCTCAAACTGCAAGAATAATCCTTTAGCAAGATTGGGGATGGGGAGTGTAAACAAACTGTAATAATTTATGCATTGCAGCTCCAAACTGACCTCAATAAACGCATAACCAGGAGGCCTTGGCGGAACTTTCAGGTCAATGTGGGCTATGGGTCCATACTGCAAAATGAGATCTTATAAGATAAACAAAGACCCTGCCTCTTTAAACTTAGACCAAATATAAGAATTCTCAAAACCTGCTACTCAAACACATCAATATAGAAACTAAACCTACACTGACTGAAATTCACTCTGCATTCAGTATCAACACTCTTTTACAAAATGGGATCATTTACTTATACAATTATGTTCAGAATCAGATTGACTCTCTTTTAAACCCATATCCAATCAACATTACCCAAACATGTAGGACAGGGAGACACCATAATCACCTATTATACGGATTGGTACATTTCACGGAATGGTAATATAGAACGTCACTTATCCCGGAACATGATATGACAAAAGTAGACTTATTTGCATCACTTAGTTGGAACAAAATGATTGCTTCGGATGTGGAATGAATTTTGGGATATATATATATATATTGTATAAATTTTATTTTTTTTAGATAATTAAAAATTTAAGCATAATAGAAAATGAAAAACTTGAATCTCTACTCTCTATTCTACAGAAAAGGAAAAATAACAATAGGGCTGCAGAAGAAAAAAAAATTACAGTACATCAAAGTTTCTAGTTTTGGCCGTCTAGACAAAATATTTTTTTTTGTTGATTTATGATTTGTTTGTACTGTTTTCATGGTCGGAATTCTTGGAACACCGAAAGTAACGTTCCAGGTTGAAAAGGGATATCGCTTGGGATATCCAATTCGTAAGTTGGTACCTAAGTAGGTATATCTGATAACTATGGGAGAAACCAAATAGCAGAACAATTCCTCAGCATCATTGCAAGACAGTATAGAGAATTTTCCTATATTAGCAAACCCCATATGTGGGCTTACGACTTTACATTACTGTCCACACATAAAAAGGAATGAATGAGGTCCAATTCCAATGTTAGACAATTTGAGTATGCATTTTAACCTCATGGCCATCAGATGTAAAATTTGAAAATTGTCGAGTAAATTCAATTAAGGTAAAGCCATAGATCCCCCTCACTGAGAAACTCAGACAGGTTTTAGAATGGAGTGAGACCTATAACTGAAGATATAGAAAGCTCCAGAGACAATTTCCATTGTAATTAATTCCTTGGCATTGTTTGGTTCTTGTCATCAACATTATTGTTTTCTAAAGCATGATCTGAGCACCAGATTCAGCATTTACAATATCATCTTATATTTTTATCCCACATACCCCTGTCAAGGATTTAAAACCTTCCATTTTACATCATACAACTGAGATGAAGGCTCCACCCAGAAGGATTAAAGACCTAATTGGAAGCTCAACCTGTCTACCATATTGTGATAGCTAAAAAAGTAAAATTTAAATTACCTTATAAAACAAATCTTCCACTTCTCTCTCACGAATATCACCAGGGAGATTCCCAACGTAGAGAGTTCTGCTTGAACGAATACTCATTTTCCCTTCGATATACAACATCATAGAAAATCAATTAGCTCTAACATATTAGATAATCAAGTATTGGAAAGCTCAAACAACTTTGAACAAAAAAAGCGAATATCATATTCCAGAATTAACGCAGGAAAAAGGAAAACAAAATAACCTCCTGAAATTAGCATCTAAGACCAGAAGAACCCAGACAAGGTAAACCAAATTAACGCACTTAAAGCTAAGTCACATATTCCAAACATTAATCCGAAAATGTTATTCAAATATATAAAAACCCAAATTTCGAATTTTCTTAATTTCCTCCACTTTCTCGAGAATAAAACGAAAAAATATAGGCGCAAAAGGTTTCTATGGCAGGAAGCTCACTTACCTTGGATGAATTGAGGATCAGTAGGATCCCAGCGGCGCAAAGCTTTAGGGTTTTCGAGGACTTCAGAGATGGCTCAGTTCGAGATAATTGAGATACACGACTTTGTGTTGCGCGAGGCACGGTCTTAAGTTGTACACTTATTTTTTTGGGCCATAATCTTAAGTTGTACACTACTCCCGTTTTTTCTTTTTCTTTCATTAATTTATATTTTTAATCTTATCATTATTTTCTAATTAAATTTGAACAAGAGCATATATTTTTTAACTGTTATTATTATAATTTACAAATGTTGTATGCATAATATGAAATTAAATAATATGCAATTAATATAATATTAATTATACAATTATATTATCGTTATCTTTTTGACTAGAGCTGTGCAAGGAATACGGGATAACCAAATACCTGATAATTCGGTTCGGTTAAATTCGGGTATTTTTCTTATTCGGTTCGGTTCGGGTAGTTAAATTTAATACCCGTTATTTTCGGTTCGGTTACGGGTAACGAGGTAGACTACACATGGGTACTCGTGATTACCCGAAAATCAAAATATATAATTTTTATTTATTTATTTTTGTTATTTTTAATGTATTGTTGTATTAATTTATAATTTTGTATTTTTATTTTTGTTGAATATGTTAATATATTATGTTTTTTGTATTTTTTTTATAATAACTAATAAATTTAAAGAGTATGAAGTTCAAAAACAAAAAACTATAATTTTTAAATTAATTTTAGTAAAATATTAATAAATTTCGAGTAACCGAATACCCGAACCGAACTAGTCATATTTTTTCGGTTCGGGTAATTTCAGGGTAATACTTATTTTCGGTTTAGTTCGGTTCGGTTCATAAATTTTACTACTCAAACATTTCGGTTCGATTCAAAAATTTATCACTATCCGGACCAAACCGACCCGTACACATTCTATTTTTGACACATAATAAATCGTATATATCTATATTAGCATAAGAGCTCTTAAAAATATATATTATCATAAGAGCTTACAGTTGCGAGTTTCTTTTTTTTTTGGCATGAAACAAATTTAAAATTCATTGATACTTACGTGTAGTAAATTTCTAAATTTGTAGTCCATTATTTAGTTTCCCGTAAGCTTAAGACAAAGACAAAGTTTCTTCATTCCGTTATTATAAGACATTTAATTTATTTAATTTTTAAAATTTAAAAATTATATCGTAATGCTATTAAACAATTATACAGATTATTCTTTCTTCCATAACTGTTTTTGTTATAAATAGTAAAGTAGATCATATATTTTTGTTATCATCAAACATCAAGCAGTGTATAAAAACCAAGAAGTTTTATTGTGCTCACAATAAAACCAACCTATAAAGATTAACTAACGATGTCAGCTTAAGTTTGCATTGACCAGAGAAAATAATTGATTTAGAGCTAATAATTCCAACCCGTTTTGTTTTTTCTGCTCGACGCGATCTGTTTTTAACTCAGTGGTCTCCCAAATTACACTCTCTTCTTAAAATCATTTTACTAAATAGCATGATTATTGTAATTTTCCATTCTTCACCATATGGATTTCTCCCCTCAACCTTCTTGGTTTGCCCATGGACTAAATAATAAATTTAATAATCACTTGATATAAATTATTAAAATGCATTGATGCTTTCAAATGGTACTGCTCACAATAGAAAAACGCTTCAAGTCAAAACACATGTGACAGTATGGGCATCAAAACATATGTGAATAACGTTAAAATGACAAGTCACTACTCTCCCTTGGATTTCAAATACCTTCCTAATCATCTTCCTCAATATCTTCCGAATCATCTTCCTCGATATCTTCCAAATTATTGTGATTTTCATCATCCTGCTTCTTCTTCCCATCACTCTTTCCTTTGCCAACATGATTTCCTAGTAGGACAGAAGAGACAAATGAGAACTGTCAACGAAGTCTAGCACCAAAGCACAACACATGACTGGCAAGATAAACCAGAAAATACAAAACGAACATCACAAGCCGATCTCAATCAATTTTAACGGGTCACATGAGCTAAACATCCTAGTGCCATCATAAAGTAAGTATGGAGAAGCATTAATATAAAGGACAAATTTCTAAATGGTGGGTTTAGGTTTAGTGCATCTAGGAGATCTAAGATAAGTCATAAAACATGAATAAGTGAGTAAAGCAGGCATCTGTTAACTGTAACTATTATGTGGATCCTGGGAAATGTTTTTGTTTGCAGACACAAAAAGAATCAGTTCATTGCTGCGTACACAAAAAATGGGTTGTTTGTCAAATAGCCAAACCTGTGTGACACGAGAGGACGGGCGGATGACAGCCGTTTAGACTCAAATTTATGTCTGGGAGTGAATTACTTAAATTATGAGAGAAAACATTCCTCAGTTATTCTATATTTTTATGAACCAAGAACAAAAACTATCTTTCCTCTATAGAAAAGCTAGCTTTACGACATACACATACCATTTTCATTGAATATGGCGCTACCAGAACACAGTTTTTGGTTGTGAATTACATATATATACATAATAATACATCAGAAATTTCGTCGCTAGGGGGACTATACTTGATAAGAACTGGAACTTTAATCAAGGTCTCGTGTTTAATATTCAACTGGGCAAGATGGAATTTAAAGGAAGGGAGACCTGCTACCCCACTCTTACGGAGTTCATGGCCCAAGGACCTCACAGTGAGCCGAAATAATTATAATTTTCTGTTCATTCCCCTCCTTTATTTTCCTTTATCTGTGTTTGAGATTCTCATATGAACATGCAAAATAAGATAGTTTGAGAAAGAATGTGCTACAAGAGGATCCTCCCAAATCCATTTTTAGGCCATCTAATGGTATGACATTGATCTGCCACTACTGCTTACAAGTTAATATAATTCTAAAACTGTATGCATAATCATATATTGTAACGAAAAATATCCTTCAAGGTACCCTCAACTATTTGAATCCCCGCTGAAGAACAAAAATGTAATTAGTTGGCCAGATTCCTTTCATTGTACTTCTGAATAAACCCAAAATCATTATTTACCAAAAAGAAGAATGACAACCGACATGATCTGGGATAAACAAGCTGCAAATATGGTGACACAAAAATCAAATATACCAGATATTGATTGTAGCATTTCTCATTCCTTGTCCAACATTCTTAAGAGCATTGTATCCTCAACTGTAAGAAAAGAGAAATAGAAACTCTTGATAACTAAGAAAGTGTTTTACTTTGTCACAAAGTCAGTAACATCTTGAAGATTCCACGGATCTCTTGCACAAATCTTATAATTCTGCAGGAGACACCCACAGGCTGTAACCTTATCGAATAGTGTCGAAAATCAATAAGCTTTGTGTCTTTGTTGTACTTAAGTAACACAATCCTCTGACAAGAAGAAAGGTTAACCTGAATAATTAATGTTAGACCCACATTAGTGAAGGTCCTGCCACTGCTAGCATTTACCAATATGTATGTAATTACTACAGTGTTGATATCAATGGCTGGAAATATGTTTTCAAACATAGCAGTTGTGAGCTGTAGATGTTCATCGCCACTCCCAAAACTAGAAAGTACAATCTGAGAGAATATTGAGAAATAAATATTGGTAGAGAGAAATCCATCTATACAAACATATTTAACACCATCAGAGCTTGATTATTTTCCCTATGTTAAGTATCATAACTTTACATCTGCATTAACTACTGGTAGTCCAACTAAGCTAAGAACAAAACAGGGATTTGCTTATGCAAAGCCAAGAATGCAAATATGATCTCTTTCATAGTGAGATCGTATGTCTAGCCAATTATGTAACTTATGTTAACAAAAAAAAAAAATCTATTTTACTATGAATTGGTAAAGGAAAATGATCAAAAGACTAGAGCAAGGACCTCCTGCATAGCAATTAGTCATCATTGACACTTCCTACCCCTTAGGCTAACATGAGTAACATCATTCTTCTTGAATATACTTTCTATCATATTTGGAGATTCCGGTGCTAGAACTAGACTTGGCAATGGTTTGCAATCAATATCGGCTAGCAGGAAAACAATATCTCCAACTACTACAATTACCCAATTGAAATTAACCACAGCACGGTTTAGTAGTATTAGGGATCTCTTACTCACCCCACCACATCTGTCTCCTAGGTTAGAGAAGCTTAATCAACCCCAATTGCAATAGTAGCAATTAGCCCCTTACCTTAATTAACAGAAACACATCAGTAAACTTTAGAAAGAAAGAGAGAAACCAAAGAGAATTGTGGGTTAATTGAGTGAGTATTCCTCAACATATATTTATAGTGTAAAATAACTAGTACAAGCTACAATCAAGGCTATAATTAAGAAACTAACAAGCTTATAGTCAAAGAACTAATTAAGGAAATAGTCAAAGAGCTAATCAAGAAAATTAATACTAAAAACTATTGACTATTCCAACACTCTCTCTCAAGCTAGAGCATATAGGTAGAATGTTCCAAGCTTGTTACAAGTAAAATCCAATTGACAATCTCAAAAATTCTCTCTTAATTACATAAGGAACAAAAGATTAAGCTTCAATTCTTTTGACGAACATCAACCGATATATTCATGTAGCCTCGATTCGATGTTAAAAAGGAAGAGGCTATAGCAACAATACCCTTGAATAGTACATGTGAACAATATTCTTGCTGAAAAAATAAAAGGAGTATTGCTAGAAAGAGGCACAGTTAGGGGTGCAAATGGTCCATGTTGGAGTCGAGCTTTGACTCGGTTCTTCAATTTTTAATAGAGATCGAGCTCGGCTCATGCTCATTAAAAGCTCACGAGCCCAAGCTTGTTAAAGGCTCATTATGGATTACGAAAGCTCGGGCACAGGAGTATATTTGAGCCGTCGAAATCTATAACAATAGAGGCTAGAAGAAGATGAGGGGGGATTGAGCTATCCATTAGATGAAATAGATAACTAGGGATAGAAAAAAGAGTAAGGAAATAACTAGTTAAGAGAAAATAACTAGAATAAGAAAATAGATAATCATGGCTAGAGAAAAAAAGAGTAGATAATGATAGAGTTGAAGTAGAAGGTTGGGGTTGCTGCTAAAGAGAGATAGCAGCCCCGAGATTGGACTTAAGTTTAGATCAAACCCGCTCTGATAACATGTTGGAGCATCACTCTTGAAAATCAATCAATTGGTAACAAGAGAAGAGAACCATTTACTTATAAGGAATTATGAAATCCTCTAGCCTTAGCAATGTGGGAGTTCACATCTTGACACCCCCCTCACAGTGGAACGTGGATATCTGAAATCGTTAGGTGGAGCCCATTAGTCATGGGACAATCAATCATCGGGTATGAGCATATTAGGGTGACCTATTAGTCGTGGGCCTAGCTTTGATACCATGTAAACTTTAGAGAGAACGAGAGAAATCTAAGAGAATTGTGGGTTAATTGAGTGAGTATTCGTCACACAATAAACATATATTTATAGTGTAAAATAACTAGTACAAGCTACAATCAAGAAGCCAATCAAGGCTATAATCAATAAATTAACAAGCTTATAGTTAAAGAGCTAATTAAGGAAATAGTCAAGGAACTAATCAAGAAAATTAATACTAAAAATTATTGACTAGTCCAACAACATCCATAGAAATCCATATTCCATCAGAGAAGTTTAATTAACAAAACACACCACCACCCCAACTAACTGCTAGTGATAATGCTCAAGACTTAATGGTGCTTGCTGAAATAAAGAAACAGAAAATGACTCATAAGAAATCTGTTTTCAGCAATTATAAAAATTAAAATGCTGGTGCCTGTGAATTTGAGCGAATGAAGATTACCAAAGGTGAATTTCTAAATAGATCTTGAGGACATCTAGGATGCAGCTGTGATTGAGCGATGTCACCATGCCAATGAGTACTCATTTATTTTAAATGTAAGAGTAAGGCCCTGTGGGGTCTTTGCAACCCTCAAGTAGGGTACTGTAGTAGTCTTTGACAAAATTAGAAAATGTGTGACACCCATTGGCGCAGAAACATTCAGAAAGTCTCTGAGATTATTCCATTTTTTTCTCCTGCAAAATGAATAAAAATATGGTTATGTATAGCCCATGAGTAGTGCTAGCCATACAGATAGACAGAGTGCAAACTCCTGTTTTATACTAATACTATAGTAAATCTCCACTAGTAGGTTGAGATATATCGTGTTTCCAAGATTTAAGCTGCTAACAACTAAATTACTAATCTCATAATTGCAATGGAAGGCAACATTTCTAAAATGAATTTTAACCGTAGCAAATTCTTGGAACTCCTATGGTAAGCTTTCCATTAATTTTATTGTCATCTGATGTTTCTTAATCTGCTCACATTATCATTATCAAGCACAGCCAAATTTGAAAGACAAATACATCTAAGAACCAATCTGTAAAACTCTGCCATATAGAACCAAAAGCAGTGAAAGAAAAATCTTTGGAAATAAGTCACTCTGTAATAACCCTAATTGCTTGGCTTAGCTTGTTGAAGGAATTTCAGGTCACTGAGTGTTTACACTTCATTTTAATCAGTTTCAAAGTCAACAGTATTTCTTTTCTTATTTTTGAACTATTTCCATCATGTCTATCTCAACAGTCATGTGTAGCAATGAACTATCCTTCACATAAGAAGTTTTTCTTTTAGAAGGAAAAAAAAAAAAAAACTGATGAGCATAGCAAATTTTCACCTTGAGATTCAGAGCTGTATAAGGTAGCATTAACTTTCTCAAATCCATTTGAAGTTGCTTAAGAGAATCAGCCAAATTTCCCTCGCGAAAGCACAAAACTCTTGGGGATCTTGTCTCCCTGAATATGATCAACATCCTGTTGTTGCTTCTTCCTCACAACTGGCTTCACAAACGCCTTTTTCTTCCTCCTCTATTTTCAGTAAAAAAAAAAAAAACCATATGAAAAGCATAACCCAGATAACACACATTGACAGACACAACAATAAAAAAAAATTGTATGACCAAATTTTGACAAAGAACCCAATATTTGGCTCAAAAGAACAAATTTTTTTTTTTCTTAATATTACAAGGTTAGATCCCCCTTCCATCTCCCTGATACACTAGTTCATAGCAAATATGTTTTTGGAAGCTATCTTAAGCTGAACTATTTTTCTAGTAGAATGAAAGCAATAAGCCTCATAGATGAGACCCGGCAAGGTGTCCCCTGTGTGGTACATGAGTTTGAAAACCATTTACAACAGAGAACTAAGAGGAAGAGAGAGAAGAAGGGCTTACCATGGTTGCATGCGACCGGATTGCTGTGGCACCAGTGTTGGCAGAAACGGAGTGTCCAAAGAGGAGTTTCTTTTCTTCCCGATTCTTGGACAATATTGGGTTAAGGGCCTATGATATCCTTTTACAGCCCCAATAAGACGACCCGCGCCCATTCAATTTTATCAAATTGATATTGTTTCAAAAAATTAGAATACATTTGGCCTCATTTCTCATTAGGGATGAATTTTTTTAAAAAATTTATTGGGTGACACATGAACCGAATTACTAAAAGAAATTCAACTCTATTCGAAATTTTTTAGCTCATTTAACAAGTATGATATTTGGCTAAGTAATAATTATAATTTATGACATATATTATATATGTATTAAAAAATATATCAACTTGTTTATCCACAATTTTTTTTATTTTTAGATTTTAAATATAGATTGGATCTTTGGCTGGTTCCCGTTCTCGGGTTGAATACCTAAAAATTGGACTGGAGTTGAGTACAGTGGTAATCTTGATCACTCCAAAAATCAAGTAATTCTAATTAATTTCAAGTTAATTGGGTTCTTAACATACCTTTCTTACTTGAAGGTTGAGCTAAGTTATAATTGTGTTCATCGAATGAATTTATGACACGTGCTCTCTTCTAATCTTTGATTGTTAAGTAAAAATTAACGTGCCATTGGGTTAATTGATTCTATGTATTAACAAAGCTCACTAATTTATTGTTGGTATTGGCATACCACTTTTTTCAATTCACCTTTTCTTGTCTTCCCAAATTCATGAGAAACTTGCCTTCCATTCACGTGCTCCTCGTTCTCGCTGCCTCAACCTATTTGATTTCATCATTCAACGACTTCCTCTCCCCTTCTTAATTGTCCTCCCTAGCCTCATGAGTCATGCCTATGTAACAAATGCCAGAAAAAAAGGGTTCCATAAAAGTTACCCACAAGCCTTTTAAAATCCTCGCTACTGTCTAAAGCCATCTCTTGAACTACATCAATGTTATTGCCATTATAATTATCCCCAGCTCTTCTATTATGTACTTATAAGTACGATTAGTCCTAACCTAGCACTCCAATTTCTGCTTCTCCATTTTCTGCAGAATGGCAAGCCTCATATTGCTATTGGGGTTTATGCTACTCGCTTTCCTAACAAATATAGGACAGGTTGTTTGTGGAAGTGGGAACAATTATGTTAGAGATGCATGCAGTGTGACTAGGTATAAAGACCTTTGTATGCACTCACTAGCTTCATTTTCAGATGAAGCAAAGAGTAGCCCTAGCAAGTGGGCAAGGGCAGGAGTATCAGTTACAATCTCAGAGGTTAAAATTGTTGCAGCAGAGCTAATAAAATTGAAGATATCTGGCGTATGAGAGGAAGAAACAGAGTTGCACTTGCAGATTGCATTGAATGCTTCAGTGATGCTCTTGATGAGCTTCATAGATCACTGGGTGTGCTCAGAAGGCTAAGCAGAACAACATTTGGTACACAGATGGGAGACATTAATACATGGATCAGTACAGCACTGACTGATGAAGATACTTGCTTAGATGGTTTTGAATGGCCAAAAAGTAAAACAAATCAGATTGCTGCAGAATCAAGTTTTGAATGCTACTTATATAACTAGTAATGCTCTAGCTCTTGTCAACAAACTTGCCTACACTGGTTTAGAAAGCATCAAAAATCCATAGGAAGCAAAGAGAGAAATTTATTTTACTTTCTTCTGTAACCATATGGATGTAGCAAATAATAAGGCTACCTCAGACCAAAAATAACCCTGGTTGCTACTATCTGCAAACTGCTTCTAGCTATTCGTGAATGCAGTATGTAATCTTTTTTTTTTCTTTTTTTTTTTTCTACGAATGCAAGTATGTAATCTTCAGATTTACTGTTAACATGACAATCAAAAAGCTGTTGCTTTTGGCAACCAGGCAGTTTATAATGTTTCTTAAATTATATATCTTCAATCCCTGCTTCCATCTCTCTGTTAATATTTCTTAAATTATATATATATATATATAACTAGAGTAAACAAATTGCAATTTGATACGTTTATTAAACCCTATATATGTAACAAAAACAAAATAGAAGATTATGGGCAACTTTCCGGTACATTAACCCGCTCTTTTGTGATTTCCGATATCTTCCTAATCATCTTCCTCATTCCGACCATCCAGCTTCTTCTTATCGTCACTCTTTCCATGTCATTTAGTTTCCTGGAAAGGAAAAGGAGAAGAGTAGTTTGAACATAGATTAATACAGGATACACTTTGATTTTAGCAATGGAAATTAAAAAGAAGAGGTAGAAGATAAGAGTGAGAGTATTCTGCCAAAAAAAGGGATGGGAAGAAAGACATCAGGAAGCATATGACTTTCAGAAGACAAAGTAAAAAGGTCTGAGCACAAGGGAGGAAACAACAGAAGCAAATCATCATAGGTTATGGTGCCCAAGATAAACAAGAAAGTTGAAAGCAACTATTAGAAGCAAATTCCAATAATATTTGAGACCAGGGAGCATCTCTTTCTTTCTTTTGAAAAAATATCTTTGGAAATAATTATTGTCTTCAGGAAGAAAGAGAACAATTCACCAAGTGCACAGTAATAAGTTGTAGTATCAAATCGACTAGAATAAGGTTCAGTCGTATACATACATGCTTTGAGCAGATAATTTACAAGATAACATTAAATTTTCCCAAACATCTGACAACTTCTTAACCAGAATAATAAAAAATTATATTTCCTCTAAAGAAAATTGCAAAATACAAGGTAGATATGAATGTACCATATTCGTGAATAGGACTCCATTCGAACACAATCCTTCCTCGGCTTTCATGAGTTCAAGAATCATTCTGGGTCCAATCTCTTGAAGCTTCACAGCAGTTTTCGAAGAACCACTGATCAACACTACGAAGATTCACTTTTCAAAGTGACTGATGCAGCTTCATCATCTGCTTCACTTTCTGATTCATAGCCAGCCCTTTCAAAGCACAAAGAAATGAAAAAAATGAAATGTTTTCATCAAGCCTTGTTCTTGGCAATATAAAGGATTGACGAAGTATGATTAGATTAGCTAATTGTTCAGTATTGGAAGTTTTCATCATTTCACCTAATTTTGCATGTGATTTATGAGTTTCTTGTAAAACTACACATAAATAGCATAGTTTGAATTTTTGAGCTAAATTTTATTATGTATAGATCCCATCCGTTGGTGTGACATCAATCTCGCTAACATTCTAGGGTTTAGTAGAGTTTTAGTATCAGGATAACAGCACTTCTGTTTATGAGGTACCAAAACATTTTCCCTTCTCTCATTTTCAATTACTATGTTTCATTCATAATGACAAAAAAGGCAGGTAGTTTCATTTGGTGATTCAGCTCATTATGCTTTAAAAATTCAGAAATATCAAATTTCAGATTTGGACCATAGACTCCTAACCTAGGATAATAAAGCAGCAGAGGTCAGGAAACACTAATCAAAATGAAATTGATTATACAGTTCTCATTCCCTTTCAACATTATAAGAGTCTTGAGTCCTCAACTCCAAGAAAGGTAAAACAGAATCATTCATAAACAAGCATATCTTACTTTGCGACGAATTCACTCACGTCTTGAAGATTCCTTAGATCAGGGACTTGATGGTTCTGCACAAATCTCCTAATTCTGTGTGACACACCAACAGGCTGTATGCTGATAGTGCCGAAAATCAATCAGATTTGTATCCATGTTGTAGTTAAGTAACACAATCCTCCTGGTGGAAGAAACTTCTACCTGACACAATTATGTTAGAGAAAGTAAGCAACATCACAAAAAAACTAGCTGATGGCATTTGTCTGGTATAAACTCACAGTTTCTACTTTCTAGATCAATCTGGGGAAATAAGTTCCGTAAAGTAGAAGCTATTAACTTTGTATGTGAATCTCCATTCACAAAACCAGAAAGAACAATCTGCCATTCAGAAAATCAACAGTACACACATTATGAAACACAAGGGGGAAAAAACGTAACAGCTAGTGATATCTTGATAACCCATCAGACAACTTCAACTAACAGAAGCAGACCCTATTAACAGCCAGAGAAAATGGTGAGACTCAATGGCCTTTCCCATAATCATTAAACAGAAAAGAAATTGCAAAAGAAAGCTGTCTTGGTATTCTTTTTTTCTGGCAGGAAACAAGTTAAACAGAAATGAGAATGTGGTTCCATTACCAAAGGGTAATTTCTGAAAAGGTATTGTGGGAATCTAGGACACAACTGAGATCGAGCAATATCAGCAACCAATGAGTACTCATGTATTTTAAATGTAAGAGTAGCTCCTTGTGAGATCCTTGCAAATCTCAAGTAGGGTGCTTTTGCAGTTTTCCATATCATGAGGAAATGTGTGACCCCCAAAGGCCAGGAAACATTCAGAAAATCTTTCAGCTTATTCCATTTCTTCTCCTGCAAAAGAGGAAACAACAGTTCAACAAGAAAATAATACCACAAGAAAAAAGAAAAAAAACTAAAAAATAAATGCTAGCTAATTAACAAATAACACACTGACCACTAAGTTGACACATAATAAAGCTTAAACTTCATCTCTTATCTTTTTAATTAAAGACCATGAATTCTAGATTGCTCATTGAAGCTAAAACTCAGTTAAACTTGTTCCAAGCAGGCGAGCACACAAGCAGACGTACATAATCACTATATAATCATTCAAAGTCACTATATTTACTACTCATGAACTATTTAAATCATGTGTAATGTCCGGAACAAGATATGGTTCAAGTTATGACTACGAAGGCAACCAATGGGGCTAAGCACAATTAAAGTTTCACCAGCCAGTGATCAAATCTCGATGACTGTAGATGGTTTTAACCCAAACCCCAGGACTCACAATATAATATTCTCCTGTGTTCTACCTTAGGCAAAAAAAATTTATGACTGCAAAAAGTGAAAGACAAACTGTAGTAGAGGCATTGAGGTACAAAAAGAGATTCATCTTCACCTTGAGATTGAAAGCAGTATGGGGTAGCTATTAATTTTCTCAGGTCCATTTTAGGTTGCCTTAAAGGAGCAGGCAACCTCCCACGGGATAGTACAAAATTCCTTGGAATCTTGTCTCCAGTGATATGATTCACATTGGGCTGATGCTTCTTTCTCACAACCGCCTTTCCAAAACTCTTTCTCTTCTTCCTCTGTATTTTAAAAAGTAACAATTAATGAATAAGGATTATATGGAAGCTGAAAGCATAGCCCCCAAACAAACAAAACAAATAAAAATTATGTTTGATTGATGAAAAATAAATTAAACTAATGCCTATGATTATTTGGCTTAAACTAGAAAGATTTTCCTGCAAAACAAACAAAAATTCCAGTAGAAGAGTAAGAAAGGCTTACCATAGTTTTTTTTTTTTTTTTTTAAGAAAGAAGCGGAGAATAGATTTATATAGCTTTCCCCAACTCTAAGGGGCCCGGATACTGTTACTATCCAGCCCAGTGCTTAGCTCAAAAAAAAATTCTGACCTACCTAGCTGGGCTTGATACCTATTAAATATTTATTTTGTAATTAGCTCCAATCACATGGACTGATAATTTTTATGAAAATCTATAAATACTAATATTTATTTGGGGGAAAAAAAAGAGTCAGAAACGTGACTTATTTATAGTTTTGGTTGCTGCCAATTATATTACTTTTTATAGCTCATGCGATTTCTACCAGCCAATCGGCAATCTATTCACGATACGTGGGACCATCACCATTCGAAGGTGGGTGGTCCATCCCATTTAGAACAGTCATGTTTGATTGGGCTTGCACATTCGCTCACTTGCATTGTTCCCCCTCAGTCCACCCTAGCCCCGAGCCTTGTGCTCTTCTAACTTAAGCTCCAATTCTCCATTAACATAATAATTCTTGCTAAGAAGAACACCCATGTTGTGGCAATTCCACCCAAAACGTAATGTGTTGCTCCTACAACACTCCGCATTGTACTTAATTCTCAAAACTAATGATTTGATGCCATCTTCATTCCCTCCCTAAGACATGAGTTATTCCCATTCAATCTGGTGTATGCAAATATGAAGTGACAAATCTTCTCACTTAAGGTTAACATCTTCTGGAATCCTTTTCAACTAAAACAAAAGTATTAATGCTCAATAAAGAAAGAGCATGAAACTATATGCTTAACTCATTCCTTATAAATCCCTAGACACATGGGTAACAGAATTTTATTTTATTTTTAAATAATTTTAAATTAAATTATTAAAGAGGCCACCTTGAATGGCATAAGCTGCATGCAGGGAGACCCTCACGTAAGTTGTTTAGTGGGATCTGGTCGAAAGACCCACTGTCGCCCATCTGACCAGAGGGAGGGACTAAGAAATTAATAGATTACAAAACTTATCCTCAAGCTTTGCATCATTCTGTTCGTCAGAGGATGATCGCGGAATCACCGAATGAAGTCCTTCATTTCTTTCGGAGGTGTTGCCTCTCATCAAGGCAGAGATGACTAAGTGACATGTCGAATATGGCGACGGCTACTATGTCATAGAAAGAGATAACAGGTGTAGCCATTTTCACAGAAGGAGATGATTACTCATATGTTTCTCACTTTCTGTGACTAGTTGGGACATTTGAAATATCCAAAAAGACATTTAGAGAATCGCTCTAATTCTATCCACATTCGTTCCATTTGAAGAAAAGGAGGGGCACTTGATCGCAGAATCCATTGATGGGTGCATAATGACTAGAATTTGTATTTCAATTAGAAGTGATGCATATTGTGGTTGTTTGGGTATTTTTGTTAGCCTTGCACCTCTATTGCGTAATGTTTGAGTCACAACATCAAGGTCTAAGCCAAATTGAGCAAGGTCTTTGGAAAGAATAAATAGAGAAATATTATTGCATGAAATAAAATTACATGTTCCTTCATGTATTTTTAGCTATATGTGAAAAGTTAGTAATATTTATTGTAATTGTCAAACACAATTTTAGTAACTATTTAGTTTATAGATTATTATTTTCGAAAAAATTAAAATTATATTTATTACACCTTAATAAATGTATTAAAGGAGTATGTTAAAAAAATCATAAAATTATTTAGTTTAATTTATGTATTATTATAATTTATGAAATTTTGTACAATCTTAGGAAATTGGTCATAGATATAAGAAATGTAATGACTGGTTAAGCGCGAAAGTGTATAGAGACAAGTCACACACGTTTATAATATAATTGATTGTATAGTAAAACCGTAGTTCGAATTGAAATTTTACAAAAATCAAATAATTCGAATCTAAATTTGAATTTGAATTTTATTTGAATTATATTCAAATTTAAATTCAAATTTGAATTCGTATTCGAATTTGAATAATACATAATTCGATTCGATTTGGTATTTGACAAATAATTCAAATTAATATTCTAAATAATATATTTTTTATTAAATATATATATATATATATAAGAGTACTATTTTTTAAAATCAAAATACCCTTTAATATTTGAATATTTGAAATTTTATTCGAATTCAAATTCAAATGTTTGAAATTCAATTAGAATTCGAATTCAAGTATTGGAATTTGAATAGTGCACTATTCGAAATTATTTGATTCGAATTTCACCCTTATACATCAAAACAAAGATGTAGAAATGTGATCTTATTGTCACAATCAAAATGACTAAGGTCATAATTTTTAATTATAAAATATAGTGAATGAATTAAACTTTTCTTAATTAATAATTTTTTTAAAATCAATTATATAATAAATTAATTTCATAAAAGTATAAGTGAGAAATTCAAAAATAAATATGCTCTCTTCCTAACCCATTATCTTCTATCTCTTCTAACCTCTTCCTCCCTCTACTCTTCAATTCACTTTATCTTTCTTCCTCTAGCTTCACACATTATTTAATTCTTTCCTGTCCCATTTTTTTATAAATCGACAAAGTAATTAATTTTCGATCTTTACTTTTTGTTCATACATGCTAATTTTGAAAGTTAAGGTTGTATACACATATAAGTGGTGAAAGACATTATATGATTTAGGCATGGCCGAAATTTATGTACACAAGAAAAGAAAGAAGTTCAATAATGACTAAGGTTTTTGTTTTAACATTCTCATTGTTTTGCTTAAAATATAAATTTGATAATAAAATTAAAAAATTAAAATATAACTCTTCTAGCTCATAGGAAGAGAAAGAAATATATAGTTAGAATTCAGGAGAAGATAGATGAGGAGTTGCAGTATGAGAAAGAATTTGATTGGTGAAAAATAAATAAATAAAAGATAAAAGTTTGATAAAAGATGAAAGATAAATAAGAAAGAGAAAGAATAAGAGAGTATTTTAGAAATAATAAAATTTATCACATTTAATAAGTTGTGGCCCTAATTAGGGAGTGACAATGAGCCGAGCTAGCTCGCGAACAGCTCGTGAGCTACTCGTTAAGAGCTCGGATCAAGCTCGACTCGTTTTTTAAACGAGCCGATCTTGAGCTTTATTTTAAGCTCGTTTAATAAAACGAGTCAAGCTCAATCTTTCCAAAGCTCGGCGAGATCAACTCGTGAGCTAGCTCTTTTAATATTTTTTGATAAATTTTTTATTATAAATATATTCATTTATAATAAATATATTTATATACGACAAAACTAACACAAATTGTTACTTGGTTTAGTGGTAATTTGCACAAATATTCACTAAGAGGTCTTGAGTTCAACTCTTCTTGCCTACAAAACTTTTTTAGAATTTTCAAAAAAACTTCACGAGCCCTTAACGAGCCGAGCTTTGGCACGAGCCGAGCTTTGCCAAAGCTCGGCTCGTTGACACCCCTAGCCTTAATATATTAGTTGTGCCAATAAAACTAACCATGTAGAAATTATTATTATTATTATTTTCTCCCTTTCTATAATTTGTCCTAACGAAAAAGTTACCAAAATTCTCTATTATTATTTTCGTTTTAACCACAAAAATAAAATTAGACACATAAAGGAATTTAATTTTTTTTCTTTACATGTATCTTTGTGGACGAACAATATACTATTAATTGAGCAAACACATCCTATAAATATTAAATTAAAATATTAGAATTTCATAGGAGAATCGATTGGAGCTAGATAGCACACCATATTTGTAATCAAAAGCAAGCATTTTTTTTTTCAAGTACCTTAGGGAATGTAAATTAAAATTTAAACCTAGCCACTAGTTAGTTCACAATGAATTACCCCCATATTTTAGTATATTAATTATACGTGTTAGATGAGTTGCTCCCCCTAAAAGCTTATAGTAGGGTTAAAACCTACCCAGCTAACACTTTACAGGTTGGAAGGAGGTTAACAAGCTAGGGTTTATCCAGTGGAGGCTGATCGAAATTAAAGATGAATAAATGAGTAGATCAATCCATTCAAAATAATTAAAATATTCTAATTTCATTTGTACAAACAAAATAAAATAAAATTCCAAATTTCATTAAGGTCCCCCACCTCTTAGTAGTGTGGTATTAGGTCTTCATCAGCTAAACAATTATTTGTTTCATAGTTTTCAACTGAAATATATAACAATTTTTTTTTTAATTAGGTTCTCCAGTATATATATATATATCATTGAATTAGTTTTATGCCTGCTAAATCAAGATGAAATGTTTCTTTGGAAAGAATAAATAGAGAAATATTAATGCATGAAATAAAATTACACGTTCCTTCATGTATTTTTAGCTATATATGAAAAGTTAGTAATATTTATTGTAATTGTTAAACATAATTTTAGTACTATTTAGTTATAGATTATTATTTACAACAAAATTAAAACTATATTTATTACACCTTGATAAATCTATTAAAGGAGTATGTTAAAAAAATCATAAAATTATTTAGTTTAATTTATGTATTATTATAATTTATGAAATTTTGTACAATCTTAGGAAATTGATAATAGATATAAGAAATGTGATGAATGGTTAAGCGCCAAAGTGTATAGAGACAAGTCACACGAGTTTGTAATATAATTGATTGTATAGTAAAACTGTATTTCATATTAAAATTTTACAAATGATCGTTTGTAATCAGAATTAGCAAGCCTTTTGTACCTTTAGGAAATGAAAATGAAAATTTAAACCTAGCCACAAGTTCACAATGAATTACCCTGAGATTTTGATATATATCATGTGTCACATGAGTTGCACCCTTGCCCTGAAAGCTCTAGTTGGGTTAAAGCCTTCCCAGCTAACACTTCACTGGTTAGAGGGACGTTAACAAGGTTTGATATAATTTGTGAGATTTTGTGCAGTCATGTGGCATTGGTGGAGAAACGTGATTGAAATTGTATTCGGATTCGAATTCAAATATTTGAAATTCAATTAGAATTTCAAATTAAGTTTGAGTAAGTATTCGAACTCGAATTCAAATACTGGAATTTGAATAGTGCACTATTCGAAATTACTTTGATTCGAATTCTACTCCTATATATCAAAACAAAGATGTAAGAAGGTGACCTTATTGTCACAACCAAAATGGCTAAGGTCATAGTTTTTAATTATAAAATATAGTGAATGAATTAAACTATTCTTAATTAATATTTTTTTATAAATCTATTATATAATAAATTACTTTCATGAAAGTAAAAGTAAGAAATTCAAAAATAAACACGCTCTCTTCCGAACCCATTATCTTTTATCCCTTCTAACATCTTCCTCCCTCTACTCTTCAATTCACTTTATCTTTCTTCTACTAGCTTCACACATTATTTAATTAATTTTTCTGTCTCATTTTTTTATAAATCAACAAAGTAATTAATTTTAATCTTTATTTTTTTGTTCATACCTATTAATTTTGAAAGTTAAGGTTGTGTACACATATAAGTGGCGAAAGACATTATATGATTTAGGCATGGGTGAAATTTACGTACACAAGAAAAGAAAGAAGATCAATAATGATTGAGGTTTTTGTTTTAATATTCTCATTGTTTTGCTTAAAATGATAAACTTGATAATAAAACTAAAAAATTATAAAATTACAATATAACTCTCCTAGCACATAGGAAGAGAAAGAGATATATAGTTATGATTCACGATAAGATAGATGAAGAGTTGCAGTATGAGAAAGAATTTGATTGATGAAAAATAAATAAATAAAAGAGAAAAAGTTTGATAAAAGATCAAAGATAAATAAGAAAGAAAAAGAGTAAGAGAGTAGTATTTTAGAAATAATAAAATTTATCATATTTAATAAGTTGTGGTCCTAAATATATTGGTTGTGACAATAAAATTAACCATATAGAAATTATTATTATTTTATTCTCCCTTTCTATAATTTGTCCTAAATCAATTTCAAATTCTTAAACGAAAAAGTTACCAAAATTCTCTATTATTATTTTCTGTTTAACCACAAAAATAAAATTAGACACATAAAGAAATTTAATTTTTTTACTTTAAATGTATCTTTGTGGACGAACAATATACTATTAATTGAGCAAACACATCCTATAAATATTAAATTAAAATATTAGAATTTCATAGGAGAATCGATTGGAGCTAGATAGCACACCATATTTGTAATCAAAAGCAAGCATTTTTTTTTTTCAAGTACCTTAGGAAATGTAAATTAAAATTTAAACCTAACTACTAGCTAGTTCACAATGAATTACGCTCATATTTTAATATATTAATTATACGTGTTAGATGAGTTGCTCCCCCTAAAAGCCTATGGTAGGGTTAAAACCTACCCAGCTAACACTTCACAGGTTGGAAAGAGGTTAACAAGCTAGGGTTTATCCAGTGGAGGCTGATCAAAATTAAAGATGAATAAATGAGTAGATCAATTCATTCAAAATAATTAAAATATTCTAATTTCATTTGTACAAAAAAAATAAAAAAAATTTCATCAAGGTCCCCCACCTCCTAGTAGTGTGGTATTAGGTCTTCATCAGCTAACTAAATTGTGTACTATTCTATGGACTGTCATCCTTGTGCTTTTCCTAATGACAATATTTAAAAAGAAAAAAAAAGGGAGGAAAATTAAATTAAGCTAGTATTAATTATAAGGTTTCTTAGAAGTTATAAGTGTCCCTCTCCTCACATTGCATAAGAAGCATGTGGGCATCCTTATATATAATATTTAAGTATCTTAACTTGGAAATATATTTTCTTAATTAAGCAACTACTTTGAAATATTCTTAGTTAATGCTAGAAACTTATAATTCTGGCATTTTGTAGAATAAAAATAGTGCGAAGGGTGGTAGGAAAAAGCAAGTTTGTGTAAGGGAGCGGATAAATGTCTATATTCATCGAGTCTATCACAATTAATTTTTTTTAGTCTAACGATTAAATGTTATCTGAACAAACTTATTTATATTGTATATCTACTTCAAACAAAATTTGATATTCATAAAATGTTTTCTCTAGGCAACCTTTCCTAATATTATTTCAAACCCAGAAACTTTTAATGAAAGGATTTTTTAGTATGAAATAATAAATTCTTTCTATAGATAATTAGGAAGGAAGGAAAATAAATATTAAACTTTGATATTTTGAAGGAATATATTTTTCCAAAGCAAGTTAATTAATTAGATTAGAAAACAAGAGCGTCCAAATCACTTCAAATTAATTACCCACGAACTGCCATTCTTGGCCTATAGTAGTAGGTGGTGTCTAGTTGGGTCATCCCACAATCAATTGGCTTTTATTGTGTCAATGAATGCCTCTTGCTTAACTTCCCTCTAAAGCTACATACAAATTAAATGTGAATAAATATATGTATGATCAATAGAAAAGTCCCCTCACCCAAAATAAGGGAAAAGATAGCCTCCTTTCAAGGCATATAACGTATTGGTTAATTAGGATGTGATGAAACTTTTTTTTTTTCTTAAAATTACAAAGAATGAAAAAAAAAAAAAAAAAAAAAAAAAAACTAACAATAGGAGACAAGATAATTCAAGAATGAAGAAATTTCATCTTAAACAGTAATATCAATCGTCACAAAGTAACTCAATCGTAAGTTAAATAATTTACACACATATTAATTTTATAATAATGAAAACACGAGAACGACGGTTTAACATGTAATGACAATGTTCAGTTGCACTCACTAAAAGGACGGTGGGAAGTCGGAGCGAAATGGATAAGCTAAATGGCTTCTTTAGAATCAAGATGAAATTATGTTGAAAGCATATCATTTGGAAACAAGTAGTGGCAACCTAATTTAACCAAAAAAATCTTTTAATGTGACAGCAGTTGACTAAATAACTTTTTATATCAATGATAAATGATAAACTACAAGAAACTAATATCACTTTTTGTTTTAAGATTTTAGGCTCAAAACTTAATTGTTTTTTCTAGGAGGGGAGTTTTGCAGAATTGTCACAATGGCTAAATATTTTAGAAATTACGTCTTATTATGTAATTCAAAGTCTGCTTCTTCTTTTTTTAACAAAATAGAAAAATAATTACTGTTTATAATTTTTGTTTCTTTGACTTAAAACTTACCTTATATAAAATTAATTCATGAAAATAAGTGATATATACTGATTGGGTTAAGCTTTGTTTTTTACGATTAAAGAGTTCAACCGTGAGTGAAAGGGAAACAAATAAGATGAATAAACTTTCTTGTGTGTATTTATGAGTGTCAAACTTTTGTAGATAACAAAATATTGGGTTAAGCTTTTGAGGCCAGGGGGCGGTGGCGTCGGTCCGTCATCGCCGGCCAAATTAATGCATTATTCTAAATGATTTTGTTAAAATTCGTTTCAGATTCGAACCCATTTGAAGATAAGACATTTCTTGATGTTTTTATTCTTCTTTTTAGTCTTTTATGTATTGTTATGTTTTCTTTAACAATTCAATTCAAGTTTAAACGCATATAACAAGTCGTGATTCAATTTGAATATAATTAATGAGTCACATATTGTTGATATTTATATGTATATACAAGATTAATTTATTTAGGTTAGACCTAAACAAATATTCAAATATGAAAGAATTGTCCCTCATATACCTTAGCCTTCATATATACAAAGAATTTTTATCGAATTTTGCCGTACCTAAATAAGGAAATTATGAGAAGCGAGAGAGAGCTATCACCTAGGCGAAAATTATGCATTTCATCCCATATGCTTATATAGTATGCATCATTATATCAAATCCATGGAGTTGGACTCGTGGACCGGGTTGATTCAGTCATTCAACCCATAATTGTCATAAAATAACGCTATCACCTAATGTTCCCCAACCCATCAAGTATTTGACCCGATTTCCAATTTAATAAGTCAAAATTGGCAACAGCATGATACTCATTTAATCGGATTTATTTTGGAAAAAAGAAAAAGAAAAAAAGATCAACCAACCAAATGACCAGATCTTGGAGAAACAAGAAGTTCAAACACCTAATCACAACCGTTTACTTTTGATAACAAAAATGCAAATGAACTAGAGTACTTCTGTAATATAATATCCCAACACCTTGCCTTATTCATCAAACCCTCGGAGCTTTTAAATACCAAATCGCAGAGAGTTTCAGACCGCATCAGCCACTATCCGGTGACCGAAGTTTCCGGCTATTTCCACTCGGAACTCACTCACCCTCCAAACCCTTCAATAATTTCCTTGTCCAATCCACCAAAAAACCCTTCCAATTTGATAAATCCTTTTTGTATTTCTGATCTGAGATTTTGTGTTGGAGTTTTGGGTCGCCGGAGATTGAAAAAGAATACGGTGAACAATCATGGGTTCGGAGCTGATTTTTAGAGGGCATGAAACCCAACCCATTTCGGATGCATATTCTCCTAAACGACATAAACCATGGTCGTCCATGACTAGCCCGATTCACTACTTGCTTCGCGAACAACGACTCGTTTTCATTCTCGTCGGCATTGCTATAGCCACCGTGATTTTCATGCTTATGCCATCTTCATCAAATTGGTATAGCCACAAGTACGACCCGATCCCAGTCTCGCACTTCAATCACGAATCGACCCAATTAAACCGCAAACCCATTTACGAGCGGTCTAATGCTTTCAGGATGGTGAATTCGGGTGGGAAAATCCCTCTAGGAATTAAAAGAAAAGGGCTCCGGATCGTGGTAACGGGTGGAGCTGGATTTGTCGGGTCGCACCTGGTGGACCGTCTAATTGCTAGAGGAGACAGTGTAATCGTGGTTGATAATTTCTTCACTGGACGGAAAGAGAATGTGATGCATCACTTTGGGAATCCCAGATTCGAGCTTATTCGACACGACGTCGTTGAGCCTCTGTTGCTAGAAGTGGATCAGATCTACCATCTTGCTTGTCCTGCTTCCCCTGTTCATTACAAGTTCAACCCTGTCAAGACCATCATATCCTTTTATTTTCTTCTTATTATTATTTTCATTTAATTTTTGTGCTTTAATTGGTGTTCTCAAAAATTGGAAGTCCTTAATTGTGATTTGGTTTACAAGACAAATGTCGTGGGAACATTGAACATGCTTGGGTTGGCCAAAAGGGTCGGTGCCAGGTTTTTATTAACGAGCACCAGTGAAGTTTACGGTGATCCTCTGCAACATCCTCAGGTCGAAACCTACTGGGGCAACGTTAATCCAATAGGTGGGTACAATTTCTGTCTTTTTTTTTGGTCTGGGTGTGTATTCAGTTACCGGAAACTGACATCATTCTTTGGGTTCCGGCACAAAACCTGACAAGCAACGTTTTCTTGTTAGCGAAACAGCGCACTGTAGCACGTTATCTGTTTTTCAACTAACCTGCACTATTGGGCTTAGTATATTTGCATACGTTTTTAGATCCGCGGTTCGTGATGGAATCCGTGATTTGCGGGTCCACTAATTTCTAGGGGCTAGGAATAGTGTCGTGGGCGTTTTAGTAATTTAAAGTTAGGGATAATGGACCGCTGGTCCAGAATCCAGATCCGACAGGACAGTCAGGGCCGTATTCGTCTATTTTTCTGATAGTAGCAGCTGTCGTTGTCTGATCGTGTGACAGGTGTCCGAAGTTGTTACGATGAGGGAAAGCGTACGGCTGAGACGTTGACTATGGATTATCACAGAGGAGCTGGTGTTGAGGTCATTAATTCATTGTGATTCAACCTAACATTTTTTTTAATTTTTCATTTCATAAATATTAAACTTAATTAATTAAAGCAGTTTATGAATATTGAAAAATAGTGACACACTCTTATTTGATCTTTTGCAGGTTAGAATTGCTAGAATCTTTAACACTTATGGACCCCGAATGTGCATCGATGATGGTCGTGTTGTTAGTAACTTTGTTGCTCAGGTGGGTTTTCATTTTTATAGATATTTCATATTTTGAATTTTTTGTTTTCATGTATATCTCTCATCTGTAAAAATGTGTAAAATTATGACAAAATATGATTTTCAAAAGTTTCTGTCTAAAAATAGTTGTGGTAATGCATTCATACCATAAAACAATTATTTACTGGTTGATTAAGTTATTAAAAATTTAGTGGCTTTAATAAATGCAGGCACTAAGAAAGGAGGCTTTGACGGTTTATGGTGATGGAAAGCAGACAAGGAGTTTCCAATATGTTTCTGATTTGGTAAGCCAAAATATACTATTTTTCTATGGAAGTTTATTATTCCTTTTGTAGTTTTTTTTATTTGATTTATGTAGTTTGGATCTTGTTTAAATTTTAAGACAACTTGATGAGGTAATTTGGATATGAAAATAATTTTAAGGGTATTATTGGAGCTGTCTTTTTTAGTATATTTATTTGTTATTTATATAATCCAGACCACATGAATAGTAGTACTGCTACATAGTACACTGAATAGCATCGGGAAGTTGTCAGGGATCATGTGCCGGGAACCAATTGAAAACCCTACATGGACCACTCATTTTAGATGCAGTTTGCAGAACCAAAAATCATTCTCGTAGCAGTTAGTTAACATCTGCACGCTGCTAAGGTTTTATAATTTAATTGGACAGTAATGTATGTACGTATGTTTGTGTGGTGGATACAGGTGGAGGGTCTGATGCGCCTCATGGAAGGAGAACATGTAGGACCTTTCAATCTTGGAAATCCGGGTGAATTCACAATGCTTGAACTTGCCAAAGTAAGTCTGTTAATTTTATGACAAAAGTGAAAGATGATGTTGTGAATATTCACCATATAATTATTAATTAATGCTCAATCATACATACAAATCTTTTACATCTAAATCGGAATCAATTATTCATAAGCAAACAAGACATCATGTGTAATGCCTAGTTTCACTCGAGATGTTTGTCGGTACTTTGAGATCTCAATTTTCTAGGCCCTGAACAAATGCTACAGAATAGAAGTGGTGCATTTCCCTGTACAAATGAGGACCCTATTGTGTTTCGGTGCAGGTTGTCCAAGAAACAATTGACCCAGATGCAAAAATAGAGTACAGGCCCAATACAGAGGATGACCCACACAAGAGGAAGCCTGATATCACAAGGGCTAAAGACCTACTGGGTTGGGAACCAAAGGTAGACCTTCGCAAGGGCCTTCCTCTAATGGTCACAGACTTCAGAGAACGCATATTTGGCGATCACAAGGATGGCCCTGGTGCCTCTCGCGTGTAATTCATACATATACTTTTAGAGTGACAGAAGGAAATATAGTTTGCATATTTCAGGTTTCTGGTCTTTCCCCATCTTTTATATCTTAAACATAAAATAGGAAGTCTCCCTTTTTACACTTACATTCCATTTATCTTTGTAATATTTGGGTTTACTACCCAAGATTTTAGTTGATTATTACATCTTCAAAATTTCTCTGTTGATTTCCTATTTCTTTTGGATTGCTATCTAGAAGAGGCTTCAGCAAATCAGCAAATCAGCAATAGCTATTTCAGCATTCCCACATTGTGTTCACTCTGCTTAATTTTCCCATGATGGCCAAAACCCCCAATTAGTTTGAGTTATTTCTATTAGCACCCTCAAGGCTCGATCCCTTTATTTTTCTTATTTTATTTTTATTGTTTTGTTTCTCATTTACATTCTTACATATTTTTTCTCACTCTCAGGTTTGCCTCAAATTTTTGTGCATGTCATCTAGTTTACTTGTCAATATCATTGAGAACGGGATATATGTGTCAATATTTCTTAAAAATAAAATCATGAACGTTAATTTTATTTTTTCTTCTACTGTTATGCTTTTTTTATGTATCAAAATAATGTTAATTTTCTTAATCTTTCTCCTTTTTTTGGACATAATTTAGACTTTAATTTGTCAATTTAGTGAAATGAAGTTGACAACAAAAAAGAAAGACTTAGCAATTCTTTCTCTTATATTGTAGTTTGATGCAGGTTCATCAAGAGGAAATATTTCTTATTCCATTTCCTAATCTAAGATTTTGGTTCAAATTTAGAAGCAAAGTTCACCCTTCAAATTATTATACACCATGAAGAAGGAGGCTAGTAACATAAAATAGGTTCATTTCCACAAACAACACTAGAGTTATATATATATATATATATATATAACCCACAATGTTGTCACATTGCGGAGTGGTGTAGCATACGACGTCCCTTCAATCCACAAAAATAGTTTCCATGCCTTTGTGTTTGCTCTAAATTCTTTCTATCATTAACCTTTCCTACTGAAGCAGAGGTAGTAGCCATTCTCTCAATGCCATAGTTAGAGGAAGATTGAATTGGCTCAATAGTAACAAAACTTGCATGGGTAGTGTGCTTGTCTAACCAACCAATGATGTCAGCAAATACAATTTCTATGTTTTCATCTGGCTCCCCAGATGTTAAGCCATGCCACATTCCAGGGTACAGTTTTATTGTCTTGTCTGTGCTGCTTGCTTGCTCGTATAATGCTCTGCTTATTTCTGGGTCTGTCACTGTATCTGCTTCTCCATGTAACACAAAGAATGGTAGTGTTACCTGTCCAAACACACAGATGATAGATCAATTGTATGCACTTAAAAGTTTAAATTTGTAGTAATTAACGACGTTAATCTTACCTCGTTTAAGCTTTCTTCAAGTCTCATACTGGTTCTTAGCATTTCCAACGCTGTTTTCAGCCTTGGTTTTGCCTGGTATATCAACTTGTTCATCCTTATCTGCACCCATCAATTGTGAAAGTAAGCTAAGCATTTATAGACACGGTAATTAATCATCCGGTTCGACTCAAAATCATTAAAATTTGATCTGAATTTAAGATTCTGTTGTATTTCCTATTAACATAATGTTCAACTTTTGTTACCTTACCTTGTCTCGCTTGACAGGGTCCTTGAAAGCTGCTTCAATTACATCTTTTGTTGGGACTATTTTCCATTTTGGAATAACATCTTCAACTCTTGTCAATATATTAATAACCACAGGGTGTGGTTTCACCTTCTCTGATATCTGATAAGATTTTAACAATTGCATGAAGGAATCACAAAAAAATGATAAAACATCTTGACCACAAAGCAGAAAGAGTAAATTGGATTTAATAGTGCTTGGAAATTAATGAATGACATCATATATATATATATATATACTTTACACATGGGTGCAACAAGAACAGCACCATCCCAGAACGAAGGGTCCTTTTTGTGTAATAATAAGGTCACTGCCCCTCCCATGGACTCTCCATACAGGAACCTGCCCTTGCCTTTGTACTCTTCCTGATCTGAAATTACCAAAATGAACAAATGTATTAGTCTGTATGTTTGATTAAATTCTTATTTTATTTGCTTAAGAAATTTAATGGAGGTTGAAGGTAACTAATAGATTGGATGTATACCACTAACTGACTTGAAAAAATCATAGCAGTCATTAACAATGTTATCAAACTTGTCGATGAAACAACGGGCACCTTCAGAACGTCCATGTCCTTCATAATCAATTCCAAACACAGCGTAACTAGCACATGCTAACCTGATTCCGCAATCTAAATTAATCACAAAATCAAATCATTGAAAGCATTAGCTCCCACAGTTAGCTTCAGTTTTATGCACGATATTTCTTAAAATTTATTGACGTTTTTTATCAGCGTTGTGCCAAATTATTAACATTCACTAGTGTATACGAATGAGTATTAGTCCATTTTAGTCCGCATCTGCCTTTGACAAATGCTGATATTGTTTTTTTTTGTAGTTATTTATATGCTATTGAATTCTTAGATTGACCCACAAAAATAAATAAAGACAGACACGTGTTTAGCTTCCATTTCTTGTTTTCTTTATTTGACTACAGAATGGGCCTGAGTTATCTATTTGGGTGGGAGAAATAAAAAAGTTAGAGCAGCATGCAGAACCATACTCCATTATGAAGAAAGAGCAGGATAAAGAAGAAAAACTAGGAGATAAGTTTAATAATTTGACCAGTATAAGCTGACAAAATGGGATTTCCATGAGGTCTCCTTTAACAAATGTTAACTTTATCCTCTGTATCATTTTTTTTCTTAAAAGAAAAAGATAGTGGGTACATGTCTTAATAATCAGATTAAAAGATGAAGTTAAACGAGATAGATTTTGTTATAAATTACTCGTCAAGATTAATACATGTTATGGATATAGGTACTAGAACTTAGGTGTAATAAATTAATAGATTTAGACCGTATTAGATTTTTAGTACAAGTTATGGACATTTTGGTACCTCTCATGAAACCACTGCATTCCATGCCATACCCTGCAACCAAAATGAAGATAGAATTAAATAGAGAGACCCATAAAGAGAGAGAGTCAGAGAGAAACAGAGGAAAGCTAACCATGGCAGAGGAAAACAAGTGCCTTTGGAGAAGAAAATGGAACCCATCTGCAGGTAAAGAGCTGCACACCTCTTGAATTCTTTCTGAATTCCTGAATATATGTAATTTTCGTAATTTCACATTACAACTCAAAGAGAAGGAGAAGAAGAAGAATATATAATACATATTCAAAGAGACAAACAGAGGATTTACTTCTTGATATTCAAAATCCAACTCCATCAGAGCAATGAATACAAAAAGACAAATTTTATTCAAACAGATTTTCAATGACACAAAAAAGAAAAAGAAAAAGAAAAAGCTAGATAGATTTGTAATTGTGAAGCCAAACAGAGAAATGCTCTGTTTCGTGGAGAGGCAGAGAGACTTCCATTTTTTCCTTTATAGGAGTAGCAAAGAAAGAGGGAAGAAACATCAAATTTGATTATGTGTGAGAGAGAGTGAAGACACGGTAAGTCAGTTGCTTGCTATGCTTGTTTGCTTTTATTTATAGTTTCGAGGATTTTATGAAGCTTTTGGAAATTTGAAAAATTCCAAAAAAGAATGAGGTGGTCGTTTGAGCCCATACCGGACTGCACTGAACTTCCTTTAAACTCGTGGACTGTAAAGAGCGGATGCTTTCTCAGATTCAGACTCAGCCCAGTAAAACTGGTCACACTCTTTGTCACAAATCCCTATGTCAAGACTTGTTTGGATTTCTGGCAATTATCTTTATTTTTTTCTTTTGCCAATGGATAACGTTCCAGGCTTGTCTTCAGGAATAAAAAAAAGTACAGGCTACAATCTAGCATAGTCAAATCAATCACTTAAAAGGCCAAATTTTGGACGAAGGGCAATACTCAAAGTACTAAATATGATATGACATGACACGACTACTAATTTTCGTGTAAAAAATTAAAAAAATTGATGATCTTGTAATGTCGTAGTATTCATATAATCCTCGATAAATATAGGGGTTGATATTTGTAAACCCTGTGTTTATTTTTTGAAGCAGAGGCAGAGAAACTTTATACAGCTATAGAACGTAAACACTACAACGCCAGAAAGAAAGTAAATGCAGTGGTACAATTGGGTTTACCTCCGGCACCCAGTCCAACCCACACATTTGTTTTCTTCCTTCACGTAGTTAGTATCAAATGATCAAAATAACCTCTTAATAGAAGAGTTTCAAGTCATAATTCTCACCTTCAGAAAAGAAATATTTTTGGGGAATTCTCGTTTCGTATCATCAGGTTCACATTGTCTTTGCATGCCCTGATTGATGGAATACAAAATCTGACCTAGCAGATGGTGAATCTTATAAGCTTAGATTCATTGTTTGAAACATTTCATCTGCCTTCATCTCACCTCATATTTAACTACTTCGACATGAGTAATTGTTAATTCGTCCTCCTCGGAAGAGAAAATCACAACAACTGCAGAGTGCAGATGCAAAAAAGAACTACCTTGGAAGCTAAGCAACGTTCCAGATAAACCATTGAATTGATCTTTGTTTTAAGTGAATAGAACACTTGCTAGTTTAACTAGCAGTAGACAACTTTTTGTAGTCAACTAAGAGGAGAACCAAAGTTAATCTTACTCTGATGGCAAATATTAATATTTAGTCTTTACATAGTCAACAGAGGTAAATAATCAGGTGAATAACGTACGACTTTTGGTTGATAAGTAAAAAGGAAATTGCCTTCAGCTTCCCACAAGACTTGCTTCAAGGCGTTCTGGAATAGTCAGCTACGGCACTGAAAGCAGAAACCACACCAGCCATTCCAATTACCTGTTTCCAGCTCCGTGTTCTAGCTGCAATAGAAGCACCTGCTACAGCACCCGCAATCAAACCATTCACCTGTCAGATAAGTCAAAAATGAAAAGAAAACAGAATCTAAGGATTATATCTCAGCAGAGCATCAAATTATACCCATATTGCACTCTTATTAAGAGTCCAGACTACAGCATGTATAATCATGCCAAACCAGAAAAGTCCATAGTCGTAATAATTCTTGAGATAAAGATGCTCTAAAGTCCAAAACCTTGAGCAACCATTTGAAGGGATCGAAATTTGGCAAGCCATGGATCAACTGCTTTAACTTGAACATAACTGACCAGACACCAGGGAAATCGATTCTATTTTAAAAAGTTTGGAATTCCACAACCCACTATTGATCATGCAGAGAAAAAAAATGACTGCAAATTTGTGTTCCCATAAAAGAATTCATGATGATATACTTCATTTTTTGGTTAAGTTTGTGACTTGTGAGACTTATTTACTCTAACTCATGGGGTTCAGCAAAGACAATACAAACACCATCATAAATCCATTTGAACGAATGGTATTTAAGTATCATTTTTCAACTGATTCAAACTTGAGCAAGATTCTAAAAACAAGTCGTCGTTTGGTAAACTAGCAATGATGCTATCGCTTAAAGAGCAAAACTTCTGTAAGTTGTGGACATAATGCCACAGCCCACAGGTGACTACAATCCAACCAGAGATTGATACACTAACAGGAAATATAAGTAGAATAACTCAACCAGCCCAAACCCCTCCAAATTTATTTATTTGTTAAAAAATAATAAAAATTTGGGACTTGCAGGTGTCGATTCAATTGAAAAATTAAATCTGAAGTAAAGTAGTAGCCCTCATTTGTACAGGGCATCCCAGGAAGCAAAAGAAAGCTCAATGAATTTATTTACACAGAACTAATTATGGGAAGAGAAGGAAGCCTTATGGTAATACAACTAGAAAGTAAAGATATTAAATTGAAACTGGATTCACTTTAGCAGAAAAACACTTTAAAAGAAGCAATCTTTGCAGTTTTATTGAAGTTCGTTTCATTAGATTAGAATGAATGCAGGTAGTGTTTTGAACATAATACTTAGAAGCACAATGTTTAACCTGTGTTTCTGAAAGTTAGTTATCAAATTAGAGGACAATCAATGAAAGCATTTCATTGGTTAGGAACTATACGTCTATACCTCAATTTTGTTATATATTCATGTTGAGAAGAAGTTATATCTACTGGCTTTCTTCACGTAAAGATGCTAAATAACAAATAATACATAGCTAACTAACCCAATCATTCTGCCTCCGGTATTTCCGAATGCCACATCGAGTACTCGTAAAAATGCCAGCAACAAGTCCTTAAAGCCAATTAATAGTGTTAATAGATCAAATTATGGCTGACAAGTATAAAATCGAGAATAGCAGAGTTGAGTTATATTACCACACTGAAACCCGAATTTGCCAACTGAGTTTGCCTGCACTTGTTACCCAACAATACATCAGTCCAATTCCAAACAAAGACTGTATAAAAATAAAGCACTCAATATCCTACCACAAAAGAAGCTCGAGCAATACCAGTCAGCCCTGCAACATACAAAAAAAAAAAAAAAATTCAAATAAAAAAATATAATCACAATCCAAATTTCCAACCCATTTAAAATTCTGCAATTCAATAATGGCTACCTTGTTTACGAGCATCGTACGGACCCATACACAACCCCCAGATTGCACCGGCCTGAATTAGATTTCATAGTTTTGTTTATCTTTTCTGGGTCTCTAACAACACAAACAAAAATGGAGCTAAAATAGATGTTATCGTTGTTACCGTCCCGACACGGATGATGGAATCAACGGCGAGGGAAGAGCATGGAACGACGCCGTCGAGATCTTCTTCCATCCCTCATGCCCAACACGTACAGACAAAGTTACAGTGGCCTCGAACTATGTTTATCGAATATTGGGCTTTTCAGGTATAATGGCCTTAGGCCCATTTAGTGAACATTTGGGCCCATAGATAGCAGGTGGCTCAATTGTAAGGCCTTGATGAAACCCTAGATAGACAAAACCCTAAGGTGAGCCTCAGCCATCGTTTATATCTTTCATACGCTGTTTGTGTGAGAAAGCTCTCTGTCTCGTATTCCATTGATTCAGTGACGCAGAATCTGAGACGCGAAAATGAGCCGCGGAGCAGCAGCTGGTGCAAAAGGGAAGAAGAAGGGAGCGACTTTCGTGATTGATTGCGCAAAGCCGGTTGAAGATAAGATTATGGACATTGCTTCATTGGAGAAGTTCCTCCAAGAGAGAATTAAAGTTGGTGGAAAGGCCGGTGCACTGGGTGATTCCGTCACAGTGACTAGGGAGAAGAGCAAGATCACTGTCACCTCTGACAGCAACTTCTCCAAACGGTATCCTTCTGTCATATACCAAGTTTCTCAAATTTCTGAGGCTGCTGCTTCTTTGACTCAAAGTATTTATACCCTTTTGATTATTGTATTCCTTTCATTCTGTTTGGTAAATTTTGGTTATTTGTTTATACATGAGATAGTATCCAATTCTTATTGTATGCTGAATCTAGTCGGATATATTAGATCTGAAAAATGGTTTCGAAATAACAAGCATGTTTGATAGCTGCATTTGTCTTGTTTTAATTCACCTAGAGGTGGGTCTACTTTAAGTCGTATTCATAGTTGCCAATAATTAGGTAGCATGGTATGCTGACACGACATTCAAGTAAGCTTCATCTGGTTGCACAATGGGTTAAAATCTATGAAGCTCCGGTACTTCAAAATGCATAACATTACACCGGATAACGGTACTCTTTGGTAGGTACCGTCTAGGTACCAACTATTTTTTTTTCCTAATTTCAAGTACTACTTATTTGGTACCTTGAGTCTTTAGTTGTAATTTTAAAAAACTTATATATATTTACTAACAAAATAAAAAAATGCATTTAGGGTAAACTAATTTTGATCAAAATATCTAAAATGGAATTTCTAATTACGTAAGTATAAACCTACTAACATCAATTTTATTTATTTATGTACTCATTTCTTTGTATTTAGAGAATTTTATTCTATTAGTTAACCTTAGAATGCCTTCTTCTCATATATAAATTATATAATATCTATATATTTTTAATTATTTAATTTGACACATCAAAGTACCGGTATCGGTGCTTTCTTAGTTAAAATCATTTATTGCCATCTTTCTTCCCTAAATGAGTGAGGAGTTCTGGGGGGAATCATTCCATCTAGCATACAGTTGGTCTTTAGCCAGTTTGAAAATTAATTAATTTTTGTGTATATAGGGTGATGTTTGCTGGCTTTTCACTGTGCGTAACTAAGATTAGATGATCTTGCCTTTTGCACTATTTTGCTTCTTGAAGTTTTCTGAATGTCAATTGTATATTTCACAAGATTATAGAGCCATTTGAGAGTGCGAATGAGAGTGAAGTACAACAATTCCACAATACAAATTGTTATTGGTTATTGAAAAGTTTGAAGGACTAGAGAAGCTTTATATTTTTATTAACTTGTGTTTGTGCAAGAGCAAATGCCTGACTTATGTTAACTTTTTTACGTCAAATTACAATCAACTGTTAAAGAGAAATCTGTACATTGGACAAGTAGCTATCTGCAGTCCCAACAGATTGCCTATTGAATATATTGTTACTCTACTTGATGCCATTAGAATGCATTATCTATGTTTGCTTTTGAAGCAGTTTTATAAGCTCAAATGAGTTTTTTGCATGTTCTGAGCATTGTATCTTTCTTCTCTACTTCAGTTAAAGTACTACTTGTTTTCAGTTATGTTGATTCTTTACTTGCCTTTTTTCTTCTTCTTTTGATCAGTTTTTTACAGTTATGTTTTTGATGAATGTCTGTAGCTTTAGTAGCAATCCATTGTTCTGTTGGTAAAAGTTTATCTTCACTAAACACCAATAGAAGGTTTGCTTTTAAATGGTTTACTTTTTCGTATCCATTGTTCTCAGGTACCTGAAATATTTGACCAAGAAGTATTTGAAGAAGCACAATGTGAGGGATTGGCTCCGGGTGATTTCTTCCAACAAGGACCGCAATGTTTACGAATTGAGATACTTCAACATTGCTGAGAATGAGGGCGAAGAGGAAGACTGAAGATCTAGTTGTTGACAATTGCGGCATCATCTAGTAGACTTGGTTACTCTGGAGGCCCCCCTTATCTGCTTTATCGTTCATGTTTATCAACCTGTTTGGAATGTTTTTTAGTGTTTTATTTTCTTCTTCGCCCAACATTATGTTCTCATATTGAATATTGCAGAACTATTTACGACATTCTATATGTTATAGATGCAACATATTTGTTGGATTTTGATTATGAAGGGAGGGTTAGTTTTGCAGAGCCGTGTAAAATTTACAATTTCTTGTTTACATGGAAGCAATTTGTGTTCCATTAGCTTCTGCTCTTAATTGAATCGGAAATACCTGAGTCGGACAGGTTGCCCTAATTTCCAAGTCTGTGGGGAAGAAGATATTATCACTTGTTGTAACTACTAACTCCTAGTCCGTTACCTTCAAACAGTAACATTTCTCCCCCTCGATGCAGGGCACTCAAAAGGAGCCATTATCTACTTCAATTCCATTCTCCTTGCACCACTTTACCTTTGCCATCTCCATGCTAATAACTCTCCTTCCCCCTCCAAATTACTACAAACGAAACTCAAGTTCAAGGCTTTACTAAAATTGAGTCTGCGATCAATCCTTAGATATTCAGCTCAAAACTTGTTGAACTACTCATAATTTTGTTTACATCAAGGGTCAAGGCCAACCATTTTATTCACTTTTGAAGAGTCAGTCCTAGTATTTAACTCATCGTTGAACATTAACAACTTAAATTAAATTAGCTTCATTAATCAGAAAGATTATGAAGCAATACAAATCTGTCATATTCAAATAATTGATTCTCCACCGTGAACTCAGTTCCACAGGGAACAACTCCCAAGATATCCCTACCCCCAACATTTAACTATTACATCTTCAAAAGAAAGAAGTCATGTCAAAACAAATTTTACTTTCCACAAGTGGAAGCTTCATGCTTAAGCAAGGGAACCTGTACAAGCAGTAGCATGAGTAGCTTCGAGCTGTTTCTTTGCAGAACTGTATTTCTTCGTAATAAACCTGAATGAACCAGTGGCACAAACATTCATGAACAGTTCTGAGAAATATGATGTTTAATGCAGTATATTATGATTGTATTTCAGAAACAGTTATTAAAAAAAGTACTCAGAAAACTATTAAAAGTTTCAGAAACATTTGGTTCCAATACTTTTATTTATCAAAAAGAAAAATTGAGCAGAGATTGAAAAGTTGTTTGGGTGTTTTCTGAAGTTATATTATATTTTGAAAAGGTTACTAAAGTACTATGTTCAGAACATGAATCAAATTGGTTCTACTTGGACACAAGAATGATGTCCATAATAACTCTTGTTTTCTCATAACCAATAAGTAAACATTACAAAACAAAACGTGATTTACCTCCCTATCCATCCAAAGATAAACAGAAATGACAAAAAAAAAAAATCAATTCCAGAATTGAAAGAGATTTATGAACTATCAATTTACCTAAAGAAATCCCTCCACAACAACTCGAACATCAACCAATTTGTTCCAGTATTAGATGAGCCACTGCCACCAGCATTCTGGTTTGAGGAAGCACAAATTGCTCTACCAATCACATAATGTCATAAATTAGTGAGTAAATACCCCATTCATACAAGAAATGTTAATATTAGTAAAAGGGAGGTCATCCAAGTGCACACCTGTTGGTGGTCTTCTTAAGTTCATTGAACATAGATCGAGGAGAGACGCATCCCATGGCCAACCATGGAGAAATTTTGCAGGAGAAATTTGCACCACATATATTATCATGGTTACCGTCCTTGGATCCCTTGTGTGGTTGAGCCTGACACTCAGATGCAAATTTTTTGATCCTCTGTAGTGCTTCAGTTTCCCCTCCTACCATAGAAGCATTAGCAGCTGGTCTCCCATCCTACAAGACAATATACACGAGATCACCTTGTTAAAGGACAAGATTCAAGAAAAAATTTCTTTGAAAGAAATTGCTACTAGAAAATGACATGTACACTTTTCTCCTCCTAGAACACAAGAATAACAGTGCAAAGATGCAGAGCAGAAAAATAATCCAGAGCAAGTTTTGTACCTTTGGTCTAGCTTAAGTATACCAACATCTCAATCTTACAAGACATTATATGTAGCTAATGGATCTTTTAAGATGGCTAAGATGGTTTGGCCATATGCATCATAGAGATGCAAATGACCCAATATGAAAATGTGAGAAAATTCAGGTTAGTGGTATGATGATTAGAGGAAGACCAAAACTACTTGGGTTGAAGTGGGGAGAAAGGCATGAGCATAAAAGGTTTAGAAGAGATCTTAGCCTTGGATAGGAGGGAATGGAGGAAGAGAATCCACGTGGAGGATGCCAGCTAGTTTTTTCAGCATCCATGTAGCCCACACCACGTTGGGACAAGGCTTCTTGTTGTTGTAAAAGTAAGTAAATCTTCAGCTAAGAATCAAACTCAGATTCAGGCCAAAGGAAAAAAATATTCAAACTTAGATGGCCCGTAATAACCCTGCGGCTGCAGCAGGCAAGGTGTGTTATTGGAAAAAAGGATGATTTATTTCCTTTACTTTATGTCCAATAATAAATCATCACTATCAGAATCATCCTTTTCTCTGGCTAATAGGTGCCCAAATATCAGCCACAGGGATTGCAATATATAAGAATACAAGTTTTTTTTTTTTTTCCATACTTCAGCCACAGAATATAACTTAAGACCCAACACCAATTTAGGACCGACCAGATACTAATTGTTTCCTGGTCAACGCGAGGCTCAGATTTGAAATACAATCACAATTGCTTCCTCATCCCTGGATCAAACTGAAGTTCCGTGATTGTCTCATCTTTATCATGCCAGTAGAAAGCTAAGACCGCACAAATAGACTCCATGAATTACAGAACAGGTTGCAACCATAGATAATTATCAATTGAATCAAAAAGTTCACCTTTCTTCCTCTTGATTAATCATGGACATAGTCAATAATACTGTTATCTTGTATGTAATTTCGCAAGCAATAAACTTGAATTCAGGTTATGTTATAATGTACAAATCAAAACAACATATGTAGAAAGCCATAAAAGCTTCAACGGAGGGGCAGTTAATAAAAGCATAATAACTGAACAAAACCAAGAGCCAAACCAGTGCCATAGTCGCTGATGGATTAAGACCCAGGTCCATCAAGGATGGAATATCCCCAGGCTCCACATCTCCACGAGACGGCAAATTCTTCAACTCATCCAATGCCTCAATCGTCTTTCGAATATCCAATCCCTCCAGTTTCTCTCTAAATCCACCATAGTTCGAAGGCATATCCTCCAATTTAAAAGGCAAGTCATCAACATGGAACAGAGTACTCCCCCATAAATACTTCACCTCCACATTCTCTTCTTTCATTGCCGCCTCAATCCTCTCCTCCGCCTTAACCTCATCATGAGAAACCTCTCTGTGTGCGTACACAGCGTCAGCCCCAATTGCCTTCGCCAACTCGACCAATACTGTTTCGGGCTTCCCAATTCTGATCACAAGATCAGACCCTTTTGCCTGGAGATTCTTCCGGAGGTCCGAGACCGATTCGATCAAGAATGTGGCACGGTACGGCCCGGTTTTATCGAACCCAGAAGACGACTTCCCATAATCCCTAGGATCGAAACAATAAACTGGCAAGACCGACATTGATTCGTCGTTGGCAGAGTTGAGGCTTTCATTATCGTGGACTCGTAAATCATTGCGAAACCAAACAATGGAAGCTCGCCGAATTCCAGCCCCATTGGAAGGGTCTAAAGGGCGGTGAGGACCCAAAGATAGAGGATTTTGGAGAGGATTGGCTGAGATAGTGGACTTGAAGGAGATTTTGGAAGGAAGGGGTGCAGTAGACGAGAGAGAAAGATGTGCAAGTGATGAGGCTTGTGTAGGGACTCTGACCTTGTTTGGCTGAGGAGAAAGTAAGGCATGACTTTTGGGTTGTACAAAAAAGTGACTGGGGAGGATTGTGGAGAGAGAAAGTGAAGCAGCTGCAAATGGAGGTATGCTGGTTTCTTCGGATGGTACAATGGCAGGTGGGTGTTGTTCTTCTGAGGATTCCGTATCTTGGTTTTCTGGAATTTGGTAATTGGAATCCATTTTCGTTGGGCTTTTGGGAGATGGATTGAAGATAAGCTCCTCTCTTTTATCTGCCTCTGGTTTTCCTGTAACTCAAAAATACGGAAGTGACTGCTTGTTGGCTCTAGTAATCAAGCCTGATGTTCACCTCCCACGACTGCAGCTCTTATCTTGGATTTTTTTGAGAGAAGGATTCAAATTCTAGAATTTTTATATAAATTAGTAATTTTTTTAGTTTAATAGTTTAAATAGGGTAAATTTTGAAATCGTTTTTTCAAAAATTGATTTCTGGGTCCGACTAAGCTATGTCATGTCACTCCCATTTACCCACAACACACACCTCACGCCCCAAGCGAGTCAAATTAAATTAGGTCTGAAATAGACTTTTAAAAGCCGATTTCATTGAAAGTTTGTCACACAAATAATGTCCTGAAAAGTCGGTTTCAGGCCTCTAGCCTTGCAAGCTATCCTGCAATGCTGCATCTGAAACCGACTTTTGTAAAGTTGGTTTCAGACTGTCCTCCACGTCTACACTGCTAGTGAATCTCAAAAATGCAAATTCAATAAATATTCTAAGAAGTTTGTCCATTTGGACTCTGAGTATGCTGTATGGATTGGCAGAATTTCGTTAGAACAGTGGGCATTGGCACATGGCGGATGTCACCGCTTTGACTTCATGACCACGAACTTGGGGGAGTGCATGAATAATTTCTTGAAGGGGGAGTGCATGAATAATTTCTTGAAGGGGGAGTGCATGAATAATTTCTTGAAGGGAGCGCGACAAGTCTCAATCACTGTATTGGTGTGGTTGACATTTTACCAGTGTGTTAAATATTTCGTGGAACATCGGGCGTACATTAATGCTCAGCTAAATGCTGGCAATCAATACACAACCTACACTATAGACAAAATCCAAAAATAGACAGAGAGAGCAGGTGGACACGAGTTGAGACAGTTTTATACCGGTTTGAAGATAATTGAAATAAAGACGCAATTTCGTGGATGGCAAGCCCAAAAGGGCGCAACCAGCATACTATGCGTTTAAATGAAAGAACTTGCACATGCAATAAATCACAGTAATACATTTTTCCGTGCTCGCATGTTATAGCAGCTTATGCAAGCATGCATCTGAACTATAACGACTTTATTGGGGAGTGGTATAAACTGAGAAATCAGGAGCTTTTATACACTCCACAATTCAACTCAGTGATGCACGATGACTATTGGCCAGAATTCCAGTTCCCCCATGTGCTTCCCGACATGTCCAAATTGTGAAAGAAGGGTAGGCCGAAAACACATCGCATTCATAATGAGATGGACATTACAGAGTCCTCGAGGCAACATAGGTGTGGTTTATGTAGACAGGAGGGACACAATCGTAAAAATTGTCCTAACATTACACGATCTTAAAACACAACTTCCATTATCGCATTCTTTACTTTAATGTAAATGTAAGAGTTTTCCTATTTATGTATTTGTTTCTAGCTTTTTATTATATATATATTAGGCATTATGTCCCCCACATGTCATGTAAAATTATTTTGAAATTAATAAACATTATTGCTGTGTATTATTATAAAATTATTAAGAATTTTTCAGGTATTTGTCATTTTATCTAAGTCTTTCCCAATTACATTAAATCGTAACATTATTGTTGTGTATGCATATTAACATTGTATTTGATTTGTCTTTTGTTATGTAGATTCATGGATCCCGTTGCTCCAGTAGATCTTTTAGTCCTTAGACTACATGATAGCCATCTATCCGTTAGAGTTTTTGAGGATCACGAGGTATGTAAATAAAAAATCGATTTACCTTTAATTTTTCAATTTCATTTTATTAGCGGAAATGTTCTTACTAATATGTTTTTAAAATTTTAAAGCGAGGTTCATGTCCTGAGATGCCATCGGAGGGATATTAATAATATTAATTCTTGTGTATTGGAGTATATGACTATGGCAGGTTTTGGTAGTGTGATCAGGGTGGGGTTTATTCCTCTTGATTGGCACCTTGTGACAGCTTTAGTCGAGTGATGGAAACTGGAGACTCAGCACATTTCATCTGCCTCACGGCAGAGGCCAGCATCACACTGCAGGATGTTAGTATTCTGTTCGGTTTACCTGTTGACGGTGAGCCTGTTTCTGGCCTAGTTGGTGCTGACGTCGCAAATGAGTCGAGCGATTATTAGGAGTTGTGCCCCCTGTTACAGTTGTTAAGGGTAACACATTGAAAATGAGTTGGTTAGGAATGACATTTCAGAATTTTCCTGCCGACGGTGATGACATTACAAGCGCAGAGATATACACGAGCTTATATATTACAGCTGATGGGTGGATTGTTATTCACCAATAAGACGAGCACACATGTGCATATTTGTTTCTTATCTCTGCTAGGAAAACCTATATGTCGTAGGACAGTACAGCTGGGGCAGTGCCTCCCTGGCATGGTTGTACAGGGAGATGTGTCATGCCACTCACCTTGATGCTTCTGAAATTCCTGGACCTTTGATATTACTCCAGGTATGGGCATGGGAGAGACTACCCTTTTCTCGCACCAAGGAGGGAGACAGACATTCCGTGGGATAATCTTTGTCCTTTATGCGCGAGGTATGTAAAATTATTTGTTTTATGCATTTGCTTATAATGTGTGGTACGTAAATGACTTGTAATTGACATTTTTAATTACTTGCAGGTGGAGAGTAAAGTTCAAAGTAACTCAAATCGGCCATAATGTAGTGTCTTGGTATAGGGAGATGCTGGACAGGATGTCAACAGAGCAGGTAATTACAAGTTTATCATATATCTATGTACCATTTAACATATTCATGTTGCAATGTTTTATTTATTAAAACATTAACACTATTTTTGGATTGCAGTTCATATCACTACCATACATTGGTGATGAGCTGAGACAACTGATACCAAACTATTGTTATCGAGACCAGCATATTTGGAGTGCTAAAGTACCCTTAATATGTTTTCATATTGTTGAGTATCAGAAAGTGGATAGGGTAATGCATCAATTTGGATATCAGCAACTTATACCAAAAAACCCTACTGACATTGAGGCCGATGAAACCTTGCACAAATGTGATCTTCGGGGACGGGGCGTCACAGACTATAGTTGGTTACATGCTACCCACATAGCCATTTGGGGCATGAGATACCATCTGGTTCAGGCAGGGGAGGTTGCATACGGAGTTGCACATAGTCATGCTGCTCATACACCTGAGTACAATGAGTGGTATAGACGTATCAGTAGGAGATATCTTACACGAGTTAGTCTTATCCATGTTGCTCCAGCTCCTTCCTATTCTACTCATTCGACATCATCATCATCATTGTCATCACAACATTGCAAACGCAATAGGACTGATGTCCCTGGACCGTGGGTATCTTATGGACGTGTTGATGCTGATGTCCGACCATCAGATGTGTATATTCCATCTCCAGCACATATGTCTCCACCTCCTTATATGGCCAGTACTTCATCGTATCATCAGCTTATGCCAGATTTTGCACAGCAATCAAGCGAGGTTTTTAACTCTCCCATATCGCAGGTGCCATACTTTCAGTATGGTAGTACACCTGTATCATATGACCCGGGTACGGGTTCAGGTGTGCAAGCTGAGGAAGGATTTAGCGGCGCTGATGATATACCTCAGTCAGAATATCTTGGTGACAAGGCTGATGTACCACCTAGGCGAAACCCGGCAAGGAGAAGAAGACCACGCCCATGTGGTACGGGGGGTCATTTTTTGTAGACCAGTATTGCCCTGAAATCCTTATTTAAGTTTTTTAATTTTTAATTTTTATGTTTGTTACTTGTAATGGGAAGAGTATTCCTGGTTTATGTTTTAATTTAGTTATACTTGTAAATTAGAATTTACTTTTTAATAAACAAGTAGGGGTCTGCCAAACCCCCCACCACTTCAAGGTGTAAATTTTCAATTGTCTAATAATAATTATTATCTTAAATACTGAAATTATTACATAAATCTTCAAGTATTGTTTTAATAAACAGACATGCTAGCATCACTTTATAATGAAGCATGTAATAATTAGAATAAGGTACGCAATCTTTTCATGAAATGACTACTCGTTCATGTATTTTCAATTCTAAAGCATTTAAACAGTAAATGGACAGGCTGACATTACTTTACGTGTGAACAGACATGCTGACATTACTTTACACTCACGCATTAAATCTTTGACTACTTCAGTATATATTCAAGTGACATTATTTTGACGATAACAATAAATATTTGCTTATATAAACAGAATTGGTCATCAGAGTTGAAAACATCAAACAACCATTTCTTATTAGAAACTCACACTCGATAACAAGAAAAAATGCCAAGACAACCTTGTTCACATTGTGGCTGTCATGGACGTTGTGGTGGTCACAGATCATCAACTAAAACCAGACCTGAGCCATTAACACCGAGACAACATCTTCATCGTGTAGACAAGTATACTAATCCGAATGATGTTACATGGTATGAATCGAAAAGAGAGTTTCAATGTGTCCCTATATATTCTACCAATAGTCGAAATATTGCCGACCATATAATGATCGGACCAGTTACTAATATCTCACAAGAAAATTAGGTAGTTTGAGCAAAGGAACCTAAGTACATTAGATGGTGGGAGACAAGGTGCAAGATGGAATCATATTGTAGATTACAAAAGTTGTCAGTTCCAAAAGCGATATCTGCAACTTTACCTCGTTCAACACAAGGTGAAATAGCTCAAGTGATGGAAAGACTAAAGTCTGAAATTAACCAGATGAATCAAAGACTAGATAAGTATCATGCCTGGCATGAGGCAGCTGCTCGGCAAGACGAGTTAAGAACTTCGACGATGATGAAAGTTAAAATTGATACGCAATATAAGAGCGATGATAACCTGTCTGACTACCCTGACAGTGATTGTGATGATGATTTCGTTCATAATTTTCTTCCATCGACTTTGCCAGCATGTTGTTAAACAATGACACACATATTTATTTCATTATCGCCAATGTGTGGCAAGTTTTTCTAAATAAATTATATTATTCATAATATGTATTTGATTAATATAAGTGTGTTCCATTAATTTTTAAAATAATTTAATGTTTTTTCTTTTTACTAAATCATTTCAAATAAGTTTAAAAATTATATACTTTAAATTAAAAAAATATAGTAAAATTTAAAATTTTTCAATATCATGAATTTAAAAATTTTAAAATATCATAAACTATAATAAAAACATTTAGTGATACACTATAAAATTAAAAAATTATCAAAAATCTTAAATTCTAAAAATACCAAATTTAAAAACTGTCATACACTATAAATTTAAAATTTATCATATATTTTTAATTCCATATAATTATTATACACTTTAAAATTTATCATACATTTTAAAATTTAAATATATCATAAACTATAAATATATAAATTAACATATACTTTATCTTTAAAAGATATCATGAATTTTAAAAATATTTATGATAAAATTAAAAAATTATCAAAAATCTTAAATTCTAAAATTTTAAAATTATCATATACTTTAAATTTATAAAATATTATATACTATAAATTAAAAAATTACTATATATTTTAAATTTTAAAAATATCATACAATAAAAAATTAAATTTAAAAATTATCATATATTTCACAAAAACTCACTTATAAATTATCATATATTTGAAATTTTTTTAAATTTCAAAAATCCATAAAAAAATTTACAAAACTCATGAAAAAAATAAATTAAAAGGATCTGAAATATGAAGGCGTGCATTTATTGGAGGAGGAGGAGTTGTAATATAGATGGGAGGGGGAAATTATTGGAGGTTAGAAAAATTATTGTATGTAGGTTGCAATGCTATGAAGAAATTATTGTGCGGGAAAAAAAATTTTGAGGCACCCTATCACTGTAGCGTTGCAAGCTGCAACGCTGCAGCCCTACCCTGCAAGGGTGCAGGATATTGCACAGGCCTGAAACCGGCTTTAAGCCGGTTTCAGACCTCATTTAATTTGGCCCGCCTGGCGCGTGAGGTGTGTGCTGTGGGTAAGTGGAGTGACATGGCATGCTTAGTCGGACCCAGAAACTGGTTTTTAAAAAAACGATTTTAGAGTTTACCCTATTTTGACTATTAAACTAAAAAAATTACCATTTTGTATAAAAATCCTAGAATTTGGACCCTTCTGTCCAAAATCCCCTCCTATCTTCCACTGACCTTAAATCACATGTTTTCCAACTTCATATTCGTTGGTCTTATAATTTAATCTTTTTGGCTATACAAATCGTAGTTGGTAGAACTATTTCTATAAATTCTAAATACATTTTATTTCAAGTTGTTATTCAATAAGTTCTAAAATACATATAAATAATTAACAAATAAATAATATATAAATATAGTATAATGGCTTAAAAAAATATAATAAATATTTATATAAATTTTAATAGAGTATAAGATATCATATATTTTTATATAATACTCCATAATAATTAAAAGGCATTTGTCAAATAAATTCTTAAACTTTTTTTAAAAAAACAAAAAGATGTTAGCCATATTAAGGATAATAGAGTATTAATTAGTTACTCCTATATAGACTCGAATTTCTTAGTTACATGAAGCTGATGAATGCCAATATGTTACCAAATAAGGTAGAATTCAAATGTGAATTAGAGTTTCTTCCAATAACCCATATGACAAGAAATAAGATAATAAAAGGAGTACAAAATTAATAACAACACTATATATATGAAATTAACTATGCTTTCTTTTTCGAAATTATTTTGGCACATGCCATGCCCAATTTTGTCAAAGAATGATATGCATATATATGATTTCTAGCATATATATATATGTTTATATAAAAATTTACTTATTCTTTTTTAACAACAAAGAATAACAACAAACACCGTAAGAAGAATACAAGTGGGCAATTAATTGATTTCATCCACTTACTAAATTAATATATATGTTAAGCATGTGAATTTATATATATTATTTTCATTAGTTACCTTGTAAAGTAAGCACGCCTACTAATTAAGACGTCCATCCATGTATCATTAATTTCAAGTATACTAATGAGAAATAAATTAACAAATATTCATTAAGCCTAATTAATCATAATATAATAAATAATAATATTCATTATATACTCCTTAATATGTTTAGCCAACCGAACTTTCAGCAAAAACTTAATCTTGATCACATTATATTAAGAGAGTTGTTGTATGCTCTAATGATGTAATATCAGAAGCTGTGAAAAACAAAAAATCAAAATAGTATATAAACATAGAGCTTGAGAAACATATATAAAAAAAAATCATCTAGGAAGTTATGATTATAGTTTGTATAAACTAACCAATTATGGTTGTATGAAGAATTCTAAACTTGCCAATATATTATGCTAATATAGGTTTTGCTCGTGTTATAATATATAACATAATTAGACAATTTTAAAATTATTAGGAAGTTTTGAAAAAAAGAAAGAATTCATATTAAAATAAAACTCTAACAATTTAATTAGAAATAAATCAAAATTTCAATTTTCAATTTTTATTTTCTAAACATCAACAGTGTGTGACAATATTGAAAAATTAATAAGTACAAAGAGTAAAATAGAAAATCAAAATATTATTTCTTTAAGGCTCTTTTATAGTATAGATAGGTAGATGTTTTGTTGTTGATGCTTAAACTAATTTGAACATATTTATTCACTAAATAAAAATAAAATAAAAAAAAGAGTTAAGATACTGAAATTATAAAATTAAATATAAGAGATAAAAGATATGTGAATATTTTAACTGATTTCATATGTAAACAAATTTTATATGAATTTATTAAGTTATGATATTTGTATAGGGTTGATCTAGCACTTTATGTTCAATTTATTGATTTTTGATGTTATTGAAATGAAGTTAACATATTGTATTGTAAGTTAATGTAAGTACTATTTTATTAAAATATAATATTATTTTTTTTTGTGTTGTAATCAAATGGTATTCAAATCAATTTGCAATATCAATAAATATCTAATAAAATATATATTTATATTACTTATTTCTTTTGATGTATAAAAAAATATTTCCACTGGACATTTATCAAACATTGATATTCCTTTTTCCTTAATTTTAATTGATATTTGACAAGACAATATTCCTTCAATTTCTATATTGTATATGTATGTGATTATTCAAACTACTACGAGTATGTAAAACAATTTGACTTTGAGCTATGTTGAGCTAGTAAATTATATTTTATATTTTAAATTACAATTAATCTAATTCAACAACATTATCCCGTGGAAGTAGATATGGAAGGTATTTTTTTTCACCTTCAGCATCAATGGAAAAAATCAAAGAAATAAAAGAAGCCAAGATTGCTGACAAACAAGAGGGTGTGCGCGTTATGCTCCATCTGACTGTAACTGGTAATCCAAACCGAGATTAAGGGGAGGAGGAAGATCACGTCCCTGCATCAATTCAAGGCCGTCATGGGTAAAAGTTGAATCTTCAACATATGGGATCTTTAACAAGTTTCAGAAAATCACCTCCCATTGCTGTTATACGCCCATCAATCAGATATAACGGTAAAAGCAACACTGTTAGAGTGTCAGCAGCAAAACTCGACGGCGATAATGACCCATTATTACGGGCAGCCGTTAATTCTGCTGCTCTTCGTTACCAGGAAACCCATCGACCAGGTATAAACAATTTATGGCTTTTTTATTCATTTAGTTGAACTCTTTTCCGGGTAGTTATGTATTCTGTGAGGCATTTTATCAAGCATTCAAAGAGGATTCCTGAAATCAGTATGTGACCTTTCTTACATGCAGCTAGATAAATAGATCCCCATAACTTTTTATTGTCAATAATGAAGTCTTCAATGTTATTCACTATCTGGTGCTTCCACTAGAATTGTTAGAATATATTTTTTTCTTTTTTCTTTTAGCTAATAAATGTTACATCATATTTATGATTACTCACTGCATATGCAGAGCCTCTGTTTGTAGATCCATATGCTGGTTGTTTTGTTCCTCCTAATATCCAGATGGAAATGAAGCAACAATGGCACCACTTTTGCCTTGCAACTAAGTTCATTGATGATAAGCTGCTTCGTACTGTGAATCATATGGATGGGCTTAAACAGGTATTTTTCTGTTTCTTAAATACTGGAAAATTGACTTGTTTTCTCTTCATTATAAAGTTTGATAGGTTTCTTCCTATATCTGCAGGTTGTTTTGTTAACTGATGGCATGGATACTCGGCCTTATAGACTTAGTTGGCCAACTTCAACTATAATATTTGACATATCCCCAGAAAGGGTATTCAAAAGTGCAGCTGAAAAGCTTGCAGGTGACATTGTTTCACCAAATTAATTGATCTGCTTTTTCTTAGGCATATATCATTGCTGGAAACAAATATGCCTTTAGGCAATGTTGAGTGAGTTGGAAATTTGGTGATTAACATGCAAATATGACATACATATGGCACCTATTTAGTCAAGTATCTGTATGTTTCATGTGCCACAGAACTAGGCCATGAGTTCTAGAATTAAATTTAAGATGTCACAATCTTGTTCATGTCATCTTGAGGCCTTGCAGAAACTCTTATCTCAAAGATTAATCAGTTATTTTGATGCATCCTGAAATGTCACTAATTGAAACTAAACCAGTTTAATACACTTGCTTCTTTGTTTGAACAAGCCTTTTAGCATGTTCTGATTTTATTTTTTTCCATCTGCTTTTCGTTTTGAATGGTAAATATAAATATCGTTTTACACATGTTCCTTGAATAAACAATCAGTTGTTGGGGCCAAGATTCCAAGAAGCTGCTTATTTCTTCATGTTCCACTGGAATCATGTAACATACAGCATAGTCTTCGTGCTAAAGGTTTTAATGCTAACAGACCAAGTATATGGGCCATCCAGGTGACAATACTTCCTTTCTTCCCAATAATATACACCTGATTGGAAATTTTTATTTAAAATACATGCGGCCCCCCACTTTAGTGGGGTGGAGAGAGAAGTGGGGATGCTTCTGTAGTTGAGGAAATCATTTGGGTCTATTCTTGCAGGGTTTGGCTGTAATGACATTGGCAAGTTTTGAAGAAATATTATCTGCAATAAGCAGTTTGGCCATGAACGGATGCTTTTTTATAGGAGAATTGCCTGCCTGGTTAGCTGAGACTGAAATAGGAGTCAAGGTCAGTTTACTTCTAATAACTAAATGGTATTTGGTTCAAATTTAATTTCTTTCTTCCCAAAGAAGGGGGAAAACTTTGCTTTTGTGGTCTCTTGTACAGTCCAGTAAGAAGCAATGGATGGACAAACTATTCATGAGCAATGGCTTTCGGGTGGACTTGATTTGTTACAAGAATGTTGCAATGAGTTTAGGCAAGGAATTAGCATCAAGACGCTACAAGAATATACTATTTGTTGCAGAGCAACTGCGTTTTTCTGATGATCAGGTGAGACAACGTGTTAGTTTGAAATATAAAGATAATGGGTGGATAATGGTTTCTTGTGTGATTAGGATTGAATACTCCAAAAGGAATGCGCTACAACCTATATGCCTTTTCTGTATCCCTCAACTACGTCCAAAATGTTTCTTTTTCAAAGAAACCTCTATGTTTTTCCCCCAACTATTTTGATGCATCCACCACTCATATGATTCAGTTGCAGAGCCAAAGATCATAGTCCTCTCCTTTCTGTACAAACATTTTCTTTTGCTCCTAGCTCTTCACAATCATTAGAATGTTTGTATTTTTCATTCTCAATTTTTTCTTCTCTTTTTTATAACCATTACTTTCTCTTTTCTATTTTGGGGGAGTTATAGAAAAGAAGTGATGGAGATCTCCATTTGCTGCTTCCTAAGATATTTGCTTTTGTCATATGACATTTCTAATCAACCTTAATTATGACCTGACTTGCATGAGTTATCTATCTAATGCATTAATGTTTGGGCAGATGGAAACTTGGAGAAGAGAACTTCAGAGGGTACAGGACGAAGGTGATGAAGAGGGTTTTGAAGAGCTATGACTGTAATAAGCTCTTCATGATTCGTTAGAGGTTATGCAGGCCTAACTTCTTGCCATATTCTTACCAAAAAAAAAAAACTTCTTGCCATATCATTTGTCCTTGTTTACATTCTCTCTTGCTTTTGTGAAGCTCCCGGTCTGTGCAAATGCATTGGCTGGAGAGGAATATGTCATCAAATTTTAGGGGAGCAACTAAAAATTGCCCCATATTTTGTTAAAAGGGAACAGTAGACTTGAATTCTGAATTTGAGTATGGTATTCCTTTTCCCAACACTCAAGTTGCAAATGCTTGATAAATTACTGTCTTGCCACAGCACCAGTGACTGCCTTCTACCATTGTTCCTTCACTTTTTAGTTCATGAAAATTATTTCATTCATGCACAGACATGCTTTTGGGGGTTGCTGTGACTATGACCTTGGCTACTCAGTGAAATGGATACTGTAGAGATACCAAATATTTGCTTAATATTTCTGTAATAGATTCGTGTATCTACTGCACGTGTTTTCCACAACTTAATGTGGGCGATAATCATATCGTACCCTGTGAGCGGAAATTTGAAATGCATGCTTTGTTTTTTTCCTTTTCTTAGGTCTGAAGCAGCCTCCAACACCCGTAAAAACAAGAAAAGGAATAAAGGAATGGAAACAGAACAATCAAACTTGCTGATGCTAAATACATTAAATATGTAAAAATACAACAATTGTTACATTCACCAGATACCAAGTAAGGTTGTTTAAATACCTATTTTATGTAACTGACAAGAACAAATTGGAACGAAAATGGAACAGCTAATGCTCGGATATAAGACAAGTCTCAAAGTGAGACCCTCAAACTGGACTCACCAACCAAAACACCTGAAACTCAACCATGAGCCACCTACCAAACTGATAGCAAACCAATAAGAGGGTTCAAAATCCATTAGCTGAGACAAAAATCCCCACCCACATGATAGTTGAGACGCATAGAATCGAGAATGTACCCCAACCTTAAGAATCAAATTACATTGGTCGTGTAAGATCCTTGAGCTGGGGGTGCCAATAACCTCCAATATCAAAATGGACGGCCAATAATCTGAACTTCGAAAGAGGGGGAAAAATTATTTCACCAGTTGTCACATGTCAGACCTCCTGAAATTGGCATGAGCCACTTCAAAACTTCTCAGTTGAATAAAGCTATTGCTGTGCTGGACGAGGTCTAACAACATTTAGCACACCTCTTGCAGTTGCCTATTAACAGAGGGAAACAGCGAAGGCAGTACAACGTTATGAACAATGATTGCTTCAAACAGAAAAGGAAGGATCTAGATGAGCCTCGTATTTGTTTACCTCAAAAAAGGAATTAAAATTTAACCGCAAAAGAAATCGCCTTAGAAAAGGGGCCCGTTGACTCCCAGCAAGCCTGCTGCTACGCAATATAGTGTATAAGGAGTTTGATTTCTTGTTAAATTCCTGAAAAAAGTAGAAGAAAACAAGTTGTAATATGACCAATGTCCACAGTAGTTCTAGTCTTCTGGGTTAACAAACTGATGTAAGAGTTGGCATATATCCCATATTGATCACTTTCACTTAGTTTTGACAGTTTTTCAGATAATTGGGTTTATTCAATCTGGTGGATCAAATTTAATGAAGGAAATTTACAGCCATATATGATAATATTATCCCTGCTTGATTGTTGAGCAAACTAATGAGTAATGACCAATCATTAAAAAATGAGTAAGCATACCTCCGTTATATGCTCCAGTTCAGATGTATTTGAACAGCTATCTTGGTTCTCAATGTTCCAGCAGAACTGCAAGCAAAGTTTCATTATGCTATCCAATATCCTTGACACAGAGCCAATGTCCAGAAAAGACTGTGATATTAAGGCTGACAGATATCTGTAAGTGATAGCAGAATTATGTAGTGAATATGCTGCAGTTAATACTGTTTAAGCAAAACACAAATACGAGGAAAAGTGGGCACTTGAACAAACTAATTAATCCATTATGTTAGATACAATCTGGCATCTCTCTTTTGTTTCTCCTATTTAGACTCGTAGTTCTTGGTACATAGAGCTGGTTTGCTCTAAGGCACTATCATTACCAATAATCAAAGACAACCAGATCACAAAATGTACAGAAGTTGTCAAAAACAAAAAGAATACCGTGCACATCAATTGCATTATCCTGGTATGATTCTAGTTGCAGTTGTATTGTTAAATTTCATTAGGAATTGTGCAGTCTCTAATTCCACTGAACCTGATTACGTCGTCAGTGATTTAATGGATGTATGCATGCTGGAGAGTGTAGAAAATAGTAGTCCAAAACTATATAGATAACTTACTCTTGATGGAAGCCCACAAGTTCAGTGAAGTCATGAGAATCTTGGACATGAGTTTGCAAAACATTCCATTGAGATTCTATCACATCCACCTGCAGTATAAAGAAGAGATTTTGAATGTGAAATTGAGCTTCTATGTGATCAACAACAGTGGAGAACCCTGAAATGACAAATGATTAACCTGCAGGCTCAATAAGGTGAGACAATTATAACATAAATTGTGAATGATTTAAAGATATAATTGCGAACGAAAAATTATCAGAACCCCAGGCCTTTTAGGACTATTTATATTAATTAGAAAAGCTAAGACTTATATTAATTATACAATCAATCCTAGCATAAACTTTTCCGCTTTTGGAGAATTGAATACATTGATGCAGGTACAGGAAGCAATGAAAAGGTTCATTTAGTTCTCCCATAAGATTTTTCAAAACATAGTTACAGGATATTGATAAAGTCATTATAAGATTTCTTAAAGAAGTCAAAATGCCACAGCATTGACCAAGCTGCATTACTGAAAATGGTTCATTATCACAACATGTTTAATACAAAAGCAGATCTCATCAAGGACATTTAGGCTTTATTTACAGGAGACTTAAACCAGTTGTCACTAAGTTACATTTTTAGTCATTATCTCTTATAAGAAAATAGTTATTATCTTGATAATTTTAGACTGACCTCAATTAACATATCATGGAATGACATGGCCCCAAGGATTATTATCATGATCTCATCGTTGTCTACTCTTTACTGTCATTTTCACAAACAGCCATCTTACATTTAGAAATTGTCATTGATGCAAGTCTTGTAACTCCACATGGTTCTAAGGAATATTTCAATTGCATAGTCAGATGTATAAGAAAAAACTAGCAATATCACAATATTTAACATAAGCTTTTTCTACCACAGAACATAAGAAAAAGCCAATACAGCTTGCAAACAGTATGTAAGACTTCTTTTCTGGGTCATATAAATAAGTCTAATCCCAGATTTAAAACTTAGTACCAGGCATGAATGACAACCTGGATATAAAATTGAAGATTTCTGATCAAGAATGCCATATGCTCTCTGACACGCCACATTGGTCGGAATCGCTGACGTCTCTGCTGAGTCACTGAGCAATTATCTCGATCATTACGATTTTTTACAAAATCACTGTGATCTTGATGCATCACTGATGCCCATGATTTCTCCAACTCCATTTGTGTTCGCTTGAGCCATAGCAAATACTGGAAGACTCGGCGGTACCTGGGCAGAATCATTGTTAATCATATACAAGAACAGGCCAGTAGCCCAATAATTATCAAAATAACATGTCCCATAAACCCCTTCCAATCTCCCTTTTTAAATTTCTTTTTGTTTTCCATTGTTCTTTTCAATATGAATCTACATATAAATATTGTTGCAAGGATTCGTCAACGAACTCTATATAGGATCTTCATATATCACTGAGCGAACAACAAGATCCAATTTCATTAGGTGGTTGACATTTTATTGCATTGTCTGATGGCTAGATTTTCATGATGTTTGGTGTCTTTATTTGATTCAGATCTCATGCTCAGTTAGAAAGCTCCAGTTTCATTGGCTGTTTATACAAAGAAAGAAAGAAAAGCCTCGACCATTAGCACCAGGAATTAAATCTTACTTAGAGAGAACTTCTTGAGTAAAGAACAACTGCAGGGGCCAATCAACAGTGTACTCAAGAGCAATGCCATCCCAGCCATCAAGTGACACTTCTGAGGAAACACTTGAAAGTGAAGCACCTGAATTTCCATCCACCTGAGATAATGCCTTTGGTAAATCTACTTGGGAAGGTTTGACTGAGATTCCAAATGATGGCATCCTAGAAGATGGAGCAAGAAAGTTAACATTAGTTTACACAACATTACATTACAGCAATGTCATGATTCATGGCAGATTGCTGCATATTCAAACTTCAATTTTCTATGACAGAAGAATAGTCAAGTGGGTGCTGACCGCAAGGAAACTTTAGAAAAGTATTTGTCTTCCTCACCAATAGTTTTTATTGCAGCCTGCATAGCGAGTTGTAATAAATGTCTGTCTACCATTACTAATAAATTAAAACATGAAAAGTTGGAATAACCAATACATTAACCATGTTAAGCTGTAATAGTAAATCTAAGGATCGTATCTGGCTAAACTCACTAGATGAAATGGGACCATAAGATCAGCTTCAGCAGTTGATTGCCGCGGTGGTAAACGCATCAACTGGCGACTCTCCTCAAGAAAACACTGGCATAATTTATCATGTATTATTAAAAGATATTGGAAGTTCAACAAAGATTGATGAAAATTGTATTAGATTGCTCAATACTACAATGTCGATACGGTAAGGCACGAATATCTGTAGCACAGATATTGAGAAACATCATACCAAAACTTGAGAAAAGGAACTGATCAACTGGTTCTTCAAAAATATTCTACAACTAATTTTTGAAAGGAAAAACAGCTTACCAAATTCTTTTATATGAAATAGAAATTCAAGCATGACCCAGCAAAACATGTGTATAACACTAATCTTTTGTACAGACATACATGCTTGCATTATAAATTATACATCTTCTATAACATTACCGAACAAATTCCAAAAGCAACTTACAATAAAATATGATAGTCTGTATAAAAGAAAGCAGGTTTACAAGAATGGCAAATTGTATATTGCCGTGATCTCATTTAAAGTATAAAAGAAAGCAGGTGTACAAGAATGGCAAATTGTATATTGCCATGATCGCATTTAAAGTATAGCCTTAACAGGCTATCTTTAAGTAGGTAATAACTAGGCACCATATATAAATAAGGAAACAATGAAATTTGAAGATCTTATGGTTATAACAAATTCATGCAAAGAAAATATGAAATATGTATCTAACACCAATGGCTCAATAATATCAGTAAGCATATTTCTCTTTCAAATGCTACGAGTGCACTTTAATATGTTAACATTTATTAGCCACCATAAGCAAACCATAAATGTAACTATGTATAAATTGGTAGCAATTCTTCAAAGAGAGTATAAGACCAAGCCCCTAAATAAGACAGATATAATACGGGCCAGAAAATTCAAGAAGCAGCTTAGTGATAACGAAGATCCCCAACCCCCAGATGACATGCCTATTAAGACATGCAAATTGAATGAATTATTAAACGAATTTTCTTTTTCTTTCTTTATTTCATCTGAGCAGAGGATCAAATATTAGCATTATTCATCTTTTACCTGGAAGAAATCTCCTTTTGCCAATAGAAAATAGTCTTTTAAGGCCTTCAAGTGGCCATTCAAGTCAGCACGTACAACAACAAGCTGGAGATTAGAGAATTTTATGAATTAAAGCTCTAAAGTATGGATCCACCAAATTAAGCAAACATATTAACTAAAGTTTTTTGCATCTAGCACCTGCCAAAGATGACTGGCTGCAATAGCCCGGATAGAGTCGACAGCACATTCAAATGATCTCTTATGAAACTCAGATGATTCCTGCACAAATTGAATCATTAATCATAAGTCAAAATGGTAGCCAGCACCCAACCAACTAAAATAAATGGAGTGAGACACAATGATAGGATACAAAAACCTTTAGGTCTAGAAGCATAATTTCAATCTTGTCAGCCTCTGACTGTGGAAGTAAGTCTTCTCCTCCCAGTCCTGTATTGGTTAAAGACCCTTTCTGGGAAGGAAAGCGTACTGTGAATCCTTGTAGTTTTTGAAAACTATTGGGCATGTGCTGATTGTGAACAGGATCTTTAAACTGAAAGGCAGGACTTGGACTCCGAAGAATCCCAACAGCTTTACCAGCAAAAAGAATTGATTCTGCAACACGCATATGAATATATTCTGGCAGCATATCCTGGACAATGACATGGTTGATTAACTCTTACCAGATAGATTTTCAAAGGTTAATTCCTCACTACAGAATTAAATAAGAGATACTACTTCCAAGATGAAGCTAGAAGAAATGAAGAATTTTTTATTTTATTTTTAATAAGCCAATCAATCTAATGTGTAAAGGCAAACAAATTCCAAAAATATAGTACACAGCAAGTAGAAAGCATGTATTGCTCTCAATCCATATCTAGCATCCTTAACATGACTGAGATATCTCCCATTAATAAGAAATGAACTCCACATTTGACAAGCACCAATGCCATAACAAGGATGGTGAAATAGAAGTGACAAGTCTCTCTAATAATCAGTGATGACAACTGGCAGCTACATCATCAAGACAGTCACTTCTGGAAACTGATCTTGCTCGAACCATTAATAGAAGACAGCAGTAATATCAGAGATAAGTCTAAATGACTGCATGACACAGCAGATTTAAATTACTTCCTACACAAAATTAGAAAGTTAATGGCTTACACGGAGACAAAAATCTAGGACAAATGTTTCGGTGACATTAAAAAACTCAGAGATCAAGCCTGTCAGTCATCATTAACATCTGATTCTACTCTAAGCCTCAAACAATGTGGCCCACGAGTGTAATTAAAACAAATATACTAAGAACAGTGGTTATAAAATAAGAAATATCACAGGGGACTCCATTCAGAAGTACCAAAGAAATATGAAAACCCAGGTGCCAGTCAGTTAAAGATGTATCGTCAGTCGACATGCGTGCCAACTTTGCAGAGATGTCGGGATGAGATGTGCTATGCTCTACATCTCTATCTTCCTGCCTGAAAGTAAATTGTTCAGGTCAAACAAAATTAAATTTTTTTTGCAAACTATAAAATATTAGAAATCATAAACATTAAGGAAATAAAGAGTAATAACTAATATCTACCACACGTCGTGTATGTGTACATATGTAAGGGGTGCCCAAAAAGAAATATTTGGGGAGTCTGGAGAAAAATGGCATAAAACTGAGATAAACAGAATGAGGAATTGGTAAAATGCTATAGAAGTGAAAAAAATTTAAAGTAAAAGCACTTTATGACAGTAACAGAGAATATCATATTAGCCGAAAAGTAGTATAGTTCACAAAGTAGCAAGTTCAATACATGTTGCATTTCTTGTTGGAGTTCCATAATTAAAAAGAGCTATGCAAGAAATTAAATAGCAGGATGCTGCAAATTATGAACAAAACATGCCAAAACTTCCATGGTTTTTTAGAAGCATTGACATGGCTATGAACTCTTGGATAACATTTTATACTCATGACTTTGGTAGATATTATCATATTTCCAGCAGAGTTTCATCATAAGCTTGGAGCGAACTTGAACCAAAATACACCTGTTATTTTACAAAACATAAGTCAACAAAATGTTATAGTGACTCGTTACCTCTTGATGAAAAACTCTCCATGCTGGTCTTGGAGAATCCCGTAAACCATCCATGAAGCAAGTTGGTTATACATGACCTGATGCCCATGCCAAAGTAGCCTAAGCTTTGGGCAAGAACATTCAATAAGGTGGACAATGATTAAGCCAGAATTTTATTTAAAGTTGATACTGTGATACATAATAGTTCAACAAAGGTATTCCATAGGTCGTGCTTAAACAGATTTTTCCAGCATGCTATCCTAGAGTGATATTAATAGTTCTTGAATCTTGTAATTAATATGTGTACTAGAATATACTGCAATTACCATCTGACATCTGTCAAGCTTCCCTAGACAAAATGTAATATTTATTACCTGATACAATCCCAGGAGTGAAATCCAAAAGAAATAATAGGTAAACACATTATTTACACCATAATGATACTAACAGCATAATGTGTGAAAAATAGTTGCATTACCTCTGAATGCAAGTCTGCAATTCAGGCACACCACAGTGACAACGTTTATGCAATAGATTAAGAAGTTGCCCTCCACGAATATCATCACGCTCAATCTCTATAATGAGCTCATATAGAGGTGGCAAAAGAACAAAAAACTGGGGAAAAAAATCATCCAATTACTCAAACAACAAAAGACATATAAGAATGATTATGTGATGATAAGAACTACAAATAAATTAAAACGGTGGGTTGAAAATCAAAAGTACTTTATGAAGGCCCTGAGTGACTGTTGCCAAGATGGGCATAGTTTCCGACAACAACTTCTGCTCAATGTGTAGAACAGCAGACCTATAAACTGACAGTATCTCGACAATGCTATTAGCAATGGCTCTCCGATACATACTTGGGGTTTCTATTTTTGCTTTGGACAACTCAGAAGTCCTTTCCTGAGGATGGACATTTGCGGACCTTATCCAACTCAAATTCCTAGACTTGGTGGAAAAGCGGTCCAGCTCCCTATAGTAAAAGCCTAAGGTGATGATCTTCTCAATGAGTTCCCTGCCAAAGGGAAATAGCATTAGAGTCATTATACACCATTTTTGCTAAGTAAAACAAATTCATCGACAATACTATTAATGAACGACATTTTTACCAAAATATGAAAACAAAAATTCGAATTTTTTTTTTTTTTTTTTAAAGATTGGGGTTTTGATGGGAACCTATCGCTGGGGTCGATGAAAGAGATGTCAGGAGCAAGCTTGAAAGTGAGTTCGTCGGAAATGGGAGAGTTAGGGGAAAGCTGCTCTCTCTCGTCGATAATTAGATCCCCAGTGTAGCCCAAGAGCGCTAGTAGAAGCTCGTGCAACATACTTTTTCTTCGCTCTGATACAGACAAGCTTGAAAGTGTAGGAGTTAATCTCAGAGAACTTTTCTGGGCTTAGATGCTGAGGATCGTAGTACTCTGATATTGGGAGCGCGGACAAAATTTGAACTCGGTTACCAGCTCCAGAGTTCAATTTATAGCGGAAAATTTTCCGGGAAATCTTCTTTCTTAGCAAGTGTTGGATAGAATAAAAAATAAATTTTCAATGGATTAGATTTACGAGCATACGGCTACCTTTTTCTTTCCTTCTCTCTCGGTAGAACTTTTTTTTATTTTCATTTCTTCAATTTATTGCTCCTTTTTTTTTGGTCATACAACATTGACTTTGCTTTTAAATGCATTCTTGTTCCATATTTATCCTTGCAATATTTTGAGAATAAGAATAAAGATTGGTAGGAAATTTATGTATTTTATAAAAACATTATAAATCATTCCTCCAAATAAGTTCTCTCTTTTTCCTTTATAAATTGTCTAAAAATAATTGTCAATTAAGAAGAGTAATGTAGACTTATTATATTAACAATGTAATTAATTAAATTATCTAAAAATCTATCCTTTTTCGAAAGCACAATAATTTTGGGATATGACATGAGCTACGTGATTTTGTGTCTTATGAACACAATTTATTTTCCAGCTCCTAAAATGTGTCAAGAAGCTTCTAATCTCATTATAATTTAAAATCAATATGTGAAATATTATCCTCTGAAAACACAATTCCCAAGTAACTAAGGCAGAGTCAGTCTCCAGCCAAGCATCCCTTGTTCCACAATCTTTTGCAAACATAAAACCTGTCGTTCATCCCAAAAGCTTCTATGACAAGAGGGTAGGGTCCGAGAATTCACGAGATACAATTTCACGAGATACAATTTCACCCAAAATTGCTAATATCATGTCTCCGAGTTTACATCAATACGTTCTCTGCTTGACTTCTCTTTCTTGTCATTCCACCACCTAAAACTTGATGTTCCCAATGACGGAGAACAGAGCCATTTCATTGAATTCAGGGGGAGACCCAGAATTGTCTGTCAATTAACTTTTGACCCTAGCCTTGATCTTTTTCAAGGTATTGCCATCACTGTTTTTGCCTCTTTTCGACCTGTGCTTCGGTCCACTCCGTTCATCTGTAATTTCATGAGGATTAACTTCCTCATATTCTATCGGTTTTATGATAATGCCCGGCTTCTTCATCACCTGCACCAATACATTGAAGTAGAGAATGACAATTCTGTGGATATTTAGAATCTTATAATGCAATTGAACTTTTTGCTGAGATTATTAGCATGTTGATCATTTTCATCATGAAATAAAAGAATATGCCCTGTTTGGTTTAGCTGTTTGAGAAGCTGTTGTAGGCAAAAGAAGTTGCTCTTCAACTTGTGGCTTCGGCTTTTGAGGGACTACAAGCCCAAAGAGGACGTAAAAGTTCTTGCAGGCAAAAGAGCTACTTTTTCCTGAACAACTTTCATCAACAGCTCAACTCCAAAAGACGGGGTAAAAAAGCTCAACCAGAGATTGATTCCGTAGGGTGAAACACAGTAGAAACTATTTTCTTATTATAAGAAAAGAAACAAAAGAAGCAAGTACATGCAAATTTTGGTTTTAATGAAAACAAGCAAAAAACTGCAATAGGTAGATTATTGCTCTGAAAGGCAAACACAAACATGTTAACAAATAAAAAGACCAAGAAAATTAGGTGGAAAACAGAAGGAAATTTTGCACAACATGCCCACCATAACAGGGGGATCGAACTGGTAGTGGATGCTGGTGAGAAAGCCCAGAAACTTAGTGGAAAACCAAATCTTGGTTATTATGGCATAAGACTGCCAGCATGTAATCTCCTCCCCCCCCCCCCCCCACAACAAAAAAAAAAATATATATATATATATATATAGACACATATATTCCAAACCAGGATGTCTTCCAAACTAAAAACATGAGTTAAAAGTACTTACTTCAGGGCGATTCAGAGCCCCAATGGCTGTTACTGGATTAAATTCCGGACCAATTGGCATGCGGATGCTCTGCTCAAAAACTTCTTGGGAAGTGAAAGGGTAAGGCAGTGTTCTTGTGTGGAGTTTTTCCGCCTGCCATATCCCAAATAAGGTTCAAAAACTATTTAATCACCTCCGTGGCACAAAATAAAGACAGTTAAAAACACAAACAACAGGAAAAAAGAAAAACACTAAATAAAACTAGAACAACCTAACGTTGAACGATATCAAGTAACTTGGACATCGGTGAAGCAAAGAGCAGCAGTTGGTTTAAAAACTCGTTCAACATTTAAACTTTGGTTAAAAAACTCGATCAACATTTAGACAGACATTAAAAGTTTGCAAATAATTTAACATCCCAGTCATGTTAACCACTTTGATTTGGGTCGTTGATAGATTTGAAAATGGGATGGAAGTGGGACTGTGGGAGAGGAAGACCAGGTATGCATCAAGAATTATCAATTCATAGATTACCATTTTCACTCCTCCCCACATCCACTACATGTTCAACGCTACCAAGCATAGCCTTGATAAATGTGAATGATTTGAATGGCCAAATACAGACAGCCAATCAAATATTCTTGTTAGATGAAAATGTTAGTCAAATACGTCCCTCATCAGAAAATACAAAAATACATGATTTTTTTATACATGATTTTTTTATAAACAAACTGACCTTTTTATCTAACTTTTCAGAGACAATAACATGTTTGAGATGAGCATCTTTCCTCTTACTAAGAACTTCTTCTCTCTTCCTCTTCGCATTTTCATGTTCTTTCAGCATCCGAGATGGCAAACCTTTCTTTTTCTGAACATGAGTCCATTGGCCCCATCCTGGGAGTAAAATAGGCTTTTCAGGTTCAGGATTTTCTTCATTGAGGATCTCCTGCTTATCCTTCTCAAAATCGTCCTCCACATCATCCCCCGCAAAAGCCTGATGAATTAGCTCTTCTTGTGAAGGAAGTGCATAAAATTGTTCAGGTCCAGAAGAGAGGATCCCATCCACCATCTTCCCTTCACTATCTGAATTGCTATCATCACCCAATTCGTTCACAGTTTCCTATGGGGATAACAACAAAAAAATCAGAAACTATTTATGAAGCAGCAGAGTTTAACAAATATAAACATTTTCATACTTTTATGTTTTTATCAACTGGTTCTATGAATTGCGAAGAATTTCCGACATTGAAATCCTCTTCATTTCTGCTATTTACCTGTGATCACGCAAACATGGTTGCAACTAATAAATAAAACAAATAATAGGTTCCATAATAAATAATGAAAGAAAAGTTAAAAACAATGATAACCTTTTTCCATGCGCCAGACACAAAAAGGGAAACATCAGCGGTTGTATTTGGACCCAGGTCTCCAACTTTATCATTAAGGTTCTGTTAGCCACAGAAGCATATTCATGTTGATCAACCAAAAATAAAAAACTTGGGAGAATGCAATAATAGACTAAAAACTCCATTACCTTGAAAACTGAATCCTGATGAATATCATAATCTTCATGAATTACAACAGAACCACTTTTATCATACTTCTGCTGATCTTTACTGCTATTGTTTGCAACATCAACATTCCCTCTGACCTCTAGGTCATCTTCACTATCACTACTACCGTAAAAATTATCTGATTTAACCTTATTAGTTGCCACAACAGTCTGAGCTTTAGCTACACCAAATACCCTTCTACCACTTACAGAACCAATATCTGGACTTGCTGCCCCATCAGGATCATCCAGCTTCTTCAGTGAAGATTCATATTCTTGAAGAGCATGTTTAGCTTCTTCAGCAGCTGCCTCCTTTTTTTTCTTCAATTCACGACGCTACACCAAATAATTTGAGAGTAAGACATAAATTATAATACTAAGTCATTCTCACTAAAAAGTCTCCAACATGACAGGAGAAGAAAACGATCCAAACTGAGTGACAGAATATATAGATTTTGTTTTAGAATGATAATGAGAAGAGTTCGCCAACAATTACCATAAAAGGTAAAGAAAGCAATCCTGACTTAGGCAATTCATCATCATCTTCCAATACTTTCATTGTCTTTTCTTTTGCTTTTTGTAAGAACTTGGACGCACTATCTTGATCCGAACCAACAGAGTTTTCATCTATATCATCTTCGCCACTACTATCATCACTGCTGCTATTCTCCTTCATGGAGTTCATTTTTCTAGTCAACACTTCGTGTCTTTGAAGCTGATTAGCTATTGCAGCACGAGTACCTTCATCTTGTTTCTCCAAACCTCGTTCTAACTTGCGTTTTACCCACTTGGAGCTGTTCTTGTGTCTTAGAGTCATGCGTTCCTGTAAAATTTGGAAAGTATAAAGATTTTACATGCAGATTTTTCTCCTCAAGATTATAAAAAAATTATAACAGTAGAATTAGCCTTTATTTGACCATGCCTTTTTTATTCAATACCCACCCAGCCATTTAGTGGGTATTTGTTCAATTACCTCAGCTCTTTCACGCTCCTGCTTCATGGCATATTCTTTAGCAGCTTCAGGATCCAATTGAATATGAGAAGATGCTGCTTTTGATCTGTCTTTCTTCAATAAACGATGGTACGTTTTGGATTTTATCTTTTTTATATGCTTTGCCTTCATCTCATGACGGAAAAGAAGGCTACGCATTTTAGCAATACGATTTTGCCGCTCCTTTTCATCTTCAAAAGAAACCTGCCAAGAATCATGGTACAACAAAAAGAATCAGCACAAAGGCACATCCCAATTTTTAGCCTAACTTTAATTGACCATTAGTAAATAGAGCCACCTAATAGAACTAGAGAAGTATTTTATATTTAGCATTAATTGTAACTAGCAAAGTTAAAATGCATAGCACATTGTAAATGCATCTACATGATAACCAAGATTATATCCAGGCTTCAACCAATTATCACAAGTTCATTAATAACACATCAATACTTGAATCTTCACTCTGCTTATTATATGATTCCTAGCAGTACTTACTTCTCCCTTGCATATCAATCTTTTTGAGAGTGACAATCCTGAGTTCAGGTGATAAAGTCTCTTGGCAACATAACAAACATAGGGAATTTTATCTTGTTTTGCCGGGTTGGAAGATTTATATTAAAAAAAAACTGAAGACTGTAGAGTATGACCATTTATATGGGACATAGCACATAGGTTATACTTCCCTAAAGAGTTAAAAGAAAAAGAAGAAATGCAAGCACATGTGTGCTTATAAAATTGGCAACAGTAATTCTCCTTTTCCTTCAGACTACAAAACTTTGAATGAAATGTTTCTCTTATTTAAGGAAAAGGTGCCTCATTAGCCAACAAATTCCAAAGAAGCGACATAAACATATTTTCCTCCTCCCCCTCAGGCCTCAATGTCCCTTCCAAAAGTATCCATTCAATAATGTTTATTTTTTGTCATGGACCTTTTGTTGATCGTGTTTTGTTTTCCTTATGTAGTATGTGCGTAAGGAGAGATGAAGTGGATTATATCACTTTGAAAACATTACAGGTTGAGGCAGATGAAGCTTCCTGAGGTTTCCTAAAATAGCTAATACACTTCTAATTTTTAATACATTCCACATTCCAGTAAGTTAGTAAGTTATAGAGAAGTGCTTTCCAGACAAACAAGTCACAACTAGTAGTCTGTATTTTCAGTTAGAAAGCTTCATCTATAGAGCTGTGGTTCTCATGAATTTGATTCTGTGGATCAGTCAGTTTCCCAGTAGAGCATAGTGTTAACAGGTCCACTAAACAACATATTTTACCAGCCCACCTTACTACTAGGGCTAAAATATTCCTATGATTTCAGTATTCCTCTTCCTAGTTCTTTTTGTTTTTATATGCTTTCAGTTTAGATTGGAGGCAGTCTGCTTTCTTGCTTGTGATACATTATGTGTTTCCAAGAAACAACAAACTACCAATGTGCAAGCGTAACATTTCATTCAGTCATACAATATGTAAGAATGAGCCTAACAATAAGTCATTAACCATGAAGGGTCAATATAAATATTCATTTCCATCAGGTAAGATGCTCAGATCACCACAGTTACATATAATTAGCATTCCAGAATCCAGAAATACAAGTTCATCAATATTTCAATATCAAAACAACTCGTGTTATAATTTTCCCCTCTGATCAATCATTTTCACTGGATTCAATGAATTTGATTGGTCTCATAGGACACTCCTGTATGCTTTTAATCTTGTACATGTCCAGTTGCATAAAAACCTGCTTGTATTTCTTGAAAAGATTTCCTATCCAGTTTATTTGCCAACAATATTTAAGCGAACAAATTGTACAGAAAAGGTCAAGCAAGTTTCATATTCCAAAACACACTCTTATGTTGCAATTACTTGTGCTTGATTTATGACCATTAAACAAACTGCATCATAACAGCAGAAAACATAGAACAGCGTGGAAAAAAGAGGAGTTTACATGAACAACTGCCAAATTTTTTGCTTTTTAAAAATAGGACCCAGCAGCAGAGCCCTTTCAAAGGCTCTTAAAAAGCCAGGAGTGATAAATGCCAATATTTAACAAATATACTCTACAACACTCATACCTTGTTCAATTCAAGAAGCCTGGAACCATCATTTCTATAAGCTTCCATAAGTTCATCATCGTAAACTAATGAAGCCATTTTCTTCTCAAATTCTGTTCTAGGTTCAAATTCTGAAGCTATTGCTCCTACAGTTGAAAACCCCAAATCTACATTTTCATCAAAATAAATAGTAGGTGCCTCTCTGTTTCTCTTAATATGGGGTTCCCACTTCCCAATATCTTTCTTTACTAGTTCATTTGCTGTCTTAGTCTCTATCTTTGTCCGATCTGCTTTTGAGAGTGGAGCATGAACAGTTTTAGATTTCTTCTCCATATCGCGGATTCTCTTGTTAAGTTTGCTGTAACCAGATATTCCATGAAGAGGATCCAGGAGGTCTGTAATGCTAATTTGACCAGCGCCATCCAAAACATCACGAGTAGGATTATATTCAGATTCTGGATAGGCCTCTGATATAACAATATTATTCTTCTTCTTCTCTCTCTTCTCCCCTGACAATAATTAAAAGAAAAAAGAAACTATTTGATAAATTCTAACATGTACTGCAGTAATATGACCCTCTATGAAATCATTCATCTAAATGAAAAAACTTCCAGTAGAAATCTTCTCACATACATCTGACACTAGCTATCATAATCTTCCCAGTTTCAATACTAGCATAAATGCATGAAACTTAGAAGCATGATTACATGAATTGGATCACATTTACTAACTTAGATGCATTGACAGTATTGCCATAGTGAGATAAGTCAATATGCAAGACAGTGAGAATTAACTTGTGCTTATATGAATGACTTCAGTTCTTCACTTGTAATAAAATTATAAAAGTGTCAGATTCTTTAATAGCATCTATTATTGCAATTCCTAATAAACAGCCACCCAACTGATCAGATGGTTTTTCAAGCAAAAGTACGTTTAACAGTGGTCTCCTGGCTTCAACAAGCCAAAGCACCTCAAGTTCTTCTAGTATATATCCGAAACAAACAAATGCAGAAAAAGTTTGCACCATTTTCTTACCTTTTAAATCTTCAAAGATTCTATTTAACATCCTTTTATGAGTTTCTTCATCTGGCTCTTCACCTTCATCTCCACTGTCCTCTTCACTCCTGTTTCTTCCGTCAAAATGGCCATTGTCATCGTCACTCTCGTCATCGGAAAGAAGATTCTCATCCTACACATAAAGAATGTCATCCAAATAAGAATAAAAACAAACTAGGATGTGTCATGTAAACATAGATGGGTTCCACAAATGATTATTTAACAACGACCAGAGAGAAATCAAATCCAGGAATGAACCCCACAAATTCATCCAGTATACTTCCTTAACAAAAAGGTCAACCTTTAGCAAAAGCAATGCACAATACCTTAAACCCATCAGACAGATCATCCGGAAGCTCGTATTCGGATTTATTAACCTGAACCGGGTCGTAACGCCGATTTTTATGGGATTCCTCCTCGGCCTGCTCTTCCTCGTACTCATATACATCCCTCCCATAAAATTCTCCCTCGTCACCGGCATCATCAGAAACGATCTCTTCGTCGGAGTTCAATGGCCTGCTGGGTTTTAAGCTTTCAAGCTCTTTCCTCAATGAGTTAGGCAAGCGAGGGCCACTCTTCTTCTTCCCTTTGTCGTCCTTCTTTGTTTGGGGTTTGAATTTCGAAGGCTTTTGCTTATTAAACTTCTTCCTCGACTTCTCTCTTCCTCCTGTGCCTTCATCCCTGGTTTTTCGCTTTGTCTCTCCCATGGAAGAAGTATAGAGAGGCGGCGAAGTGAGTACTTCAGCTTGATGAAGAATGAAAATCAATAAGCCGCGTACTTGCGATTTTGCAATTATATTGGACTCTGATGAAATACTATAAACGAAACCTAATGGATCCAACTGGGTTCATATCTTGGGCCTCTTCTTTAGGCTCTTTCTTCTTCAGTTTTTCCTTAATTCTTTTTTCGTAAATAATATATAAATCAATTGTAATTTAAGAAAAACAAAAACCATGGTAGAATTTGAATCTATCAAGCCGTGTCACTTCCATCTTAATCAGTTGAACTAAAATCTCACCGACTCAATCAAACTTCATGCTCGGATGCCCATCGCAAGTTACCATTCATATAAGTTTTCGTAAGAATAAGAAATGAGCATTTAGGATGAAACCTAATGGATCCAACTGGTCCATACTGGGCCCCTATGTACTTTCTTTAGGCTCTTTCTTCTTCTTTTTTCCGTAAATACTATACAATAAGAAATAAAAATCTAGAAAAGAAAAATAAATGAACAGTTTATTAATTTTGCAGTGAAAATAAGTCATCCAAAAATAAGGACACAGAAGATTAATCAAGTATAGATAATAGATAGTAAGAAGTAAGAAGGTATGGAAGTAAGTTTATGTGATTGAGTTTTTACTTCAACTAAGTACTAGATTGGTTTGGCGTTTATTAAATATTGTATTAAAGAATTGATTTTGACCAAATCTATTTTCATGTTTGGTCACTTTATTTCAAATGTGATTTTGACAATGGATAAGTTATTTGGTTACATAACTTAATAAGTATTTTGGATGGTATAAAAGACATAAAAAGACTATCAAAAGTGATTTTTGTAAATATATTTTTTTGTTACAAAAGTACTTTTTAAGATTTATATATTTTTTTAGTTAATAATCTTTTTTAATAAATCAATTAAAATAACAATTTCTATTATAATTTTTTTAACAAAGAGATTGCATAGTGGATAAGAATCTCTCTAAATAGAAATATAAAGGAAAGAGAAGAAAAATAAACAAAAGGAAACTCCAATAGACTCAACAACTCATAATATCTAGGTGCACTGAAACCAAGGCACCAAAGATAAGCATGGACAAACATATCACTACACTTAACCTAGTATTGTAAAACAAAAAAACAAAGCAAAACAAAATGACAAGAAAATCTTTTGATAAAACCCTAGTTGTAATATACTGAGTTAGAGAGAACTAGATCTCTTAGAATTTTGAATAAATTGGTGAAATATCATCTAAGGCTCCAGAGTAGTACACAAAGTGATCACAACAATCTGAAAAAATAGATAATGGCCAACTTATGTAAATTTAAAAAAAGGTTAAGAGCAATTTTGTTTTTAAATATTATAAGGACGGTGTCCCTTTTCATTGCAAAAGTGTGTTTTGGAGAAGTTACAAATAGGTAACTTCTTCAAATTGGGCTAAAACTATATTTTGTTGGACGAAATCAATTTTAAGACAATTAATTGGGTCAAAATTACTTTTTAACTCCCAAACACCAAACACAGTATGAAACCAAAGAACCAAAGTAGGCCTAACACTATATAGTTGATCAACTTAATAAAAGTTTATGTAAATTTGAAAGAAAAAAGAAATACTATAATTATTTGAAAGCTATTAAATAATTTTTTTTGAGAAATTAAATTTTAAAATATTGATATTTAGTTTTGAAAAATTATGGATTTATTAATATTAAAAATAATTAGGTCAAAACAAATCATTTGTCATAAAACAATTACAATAATATATTAAAATAAAAAATAATAAGAAAAAAGTAAAAAAGAAAAATATATTCTATTTGTAAAATAACAACAAAAAAGTATCTATGTAATAATAAAAACTCACATATAAAATTTCGTCCACTAAACCACTTTTATTTCATAAACAAATAGATAAATCTAATAAAAAAAATCAAAATTTTAAAGTTTTAATATGAAGAAAAATTAAAAGTTAAAACAATAATATTATAATCATGGTAACTATACTCTTAATATTCTTTTAATTCATAGTATTTACAATAAAAATAAATTAATTCATAAATGTGTAAAGAACTGAAAACCATTATAATTATTAAGAACTCATTAAAAATTATAAATTCAATCTTAACTCTTATTAACATATAATTATTGAAAAATGAAATAAAATATAAATTAAAAATTAAAACAATAATATTATGATTATAAAAAATATACTTTGAATATTTCTAATTAAAAAAATTATGATTAAAATTTAAAACAATAATATTATCATCATGAAAACTATACTCTTAATATTTCTTTTAATTCATAGTGTTTTTTTTATTTTTAATTCATAAATTTAAGTAGAACTAAAAAAAAATGATTATTAGATAACTTATTAAACAAAAAATTTGAGAAGTCAATCATAAATATTGTTGACATATAACCTATACTATACTATATATAAAAGTGGTTTAATGAAATAATTTTTTTATTTTCTTAAATACCCTTATGAGTTTTTATTATTACATAGTTACCTTTAGTTGTTATTTTGCTCAAAGTAAACTACTATATTTTATTTTATTTTTCTTAATTCTTCTCCATTTTAATATCAATAGAATTGTAACTATATTAGTGCTATAAATTTATTTTTTAATAAATTCTTCTCAATATTGGTAGATTATAACTCTTTTAGTTAGTTAAAATCTAACAAATTTATATGGTTTTCAAGTGAAACGGAACAAATACTATAGGCATTCATTATAATATTATTATCCAATAATTATGTCCACTATGTCATCCATTAATCCTAACTCTAACTTTTAGAACGTGTAAATATTTTTTTTTCCCTAATTCTTTTAATTTTATGAATCAAAATTTATTAAAAAAAAATGTTAAGGAAATAATTTTATTTTGTTATTGTATTATTTTCTTAACTTTTCTTCTATCTTAAGAATTAAAAAAAAAAGTTATAAATTTATATTTTTAATTTTATTTTTAATTATATTTACTTATTTGTTTAATTACATTAATATTGAGTAATACTTTTTATTAATTGTAATTATTTTAAGTCATCCATTAATTCAAACTTTTAGAATGTGTAGGTTTATTTTGTTTTCCTAATTCTTTTTAATTTTATGAATTAAAATATAAAAAAAAAACTATTATTTAAAAAATAATATTAAGGGTATATTTTTTATTTTATTATTATATTATTTTTTAATTCTTCTTCTATTTTAAGAATTAAAAAAATTATTAAAATTTATACTATGAATTTTATTTTAATTATATTTACTTATTTGTTTAATTATATTAACATGGAGAAACATTTTTCATTAATTTTAATTTTTTTAATTTGTAAGTCAATTATGATTAAAAATGTATGTACTCTAAACATAATTTACACACAACTTGTGTATCACACATGCTAATTATTTAAAAATTGTAGATTTATTAATATTGAGATGAGAAGTTAGGAAAAAAAAAATCAATAGTTCTAAAATAATTATAATCCTACTGATATTAAAATGGAAACAAATTAGAAAAAAAATAATAAAAAAATAATAGTTTATTAGAAGCAATATAGATAACTATATAATAATAAAAACTCATATGAATATTTAAATTAAAAAAAAATAACCATTAAGCCACTTTTAAAAAAGCTTTTGGGTTGAAGTTTTTCTACAAAACTATTTAGTAATAGATGTTTTATTTTTTATGCTTTACAAAAAAAATAAAAAAATAAAAACATTTTTAGGTTTTTACAGTTTTAAAAGCTACTAAATTCTAATGCGAGAAAAAAAATTAATAGAAAATAAAGAAAGCTCAAATGAATTTTAATAATGATTTTATTTAGACAAATATAATCATAATATTTTTCAAAATAGTATTTTTAGTAATTTTAATACTCAATATCTTTTATAAAAAAAAAAAATCAAACTAATTGTTTTTTTTGTGTCTCATAGTATTTTTATGTTAACTAATCCAAACACTTTTTTTAACTTTTTATATAACATTTTTAAACAGCTCAACTCAACTTAACTAAGTCTTAAATCCTAAACTAGTTGGGATCGGCTATATAAATCATTTTACCCCATTCGTATTGATCTAAGGCACTTTTTTAAACAGCTCTACTTGAAAAATATATTTGTACACACAATTTAATCAAACAAATCCAATATAGATTATAAAAATAATTCCAATAAAATTAAAATCAATTAAGGATATTTTGTCTTTTAGAATACTAAAATTATCAAAATGAGATGTTTACACGTGTATCATTAATTCATATAGTCGATTAATTAGAACATATTAATGTTGGACTGAGGATAAATATAAAGTCCTAAAACATAAACTGATAAACATATTAATAGTTGATTGTAAAATAATTATGAATATATAAATTAATGTTACATAACAAAAAAATAGGTTGACTTTGAATAGTCATAGAAATCGCCATATGTTATAGCGAGTGTTTAACACATAACTCGTCAGATTATATAATTTACTGTATTAACAAATAATTTAATGTAATTATTATTTACTGCGTTAACAAATAATTTAATGTAAATTTTGTACTCACACAAAAATGACCTATTTGTTGATTTGAACTTTGTAGATAATTTGAATAGAGCCCCACCTTGGAGTAAAATTTGAGTTTTGAAAATCCCAACAATAAGTAAGAGAGTAAATGCAGTGTTGTTTTACATACTTATTTATATAATAATAACTAGTCTCATCTATATATATGCTAATTAAGCTAACCTTTTACAGTATTTCAAATTCAATTGTTTTCTTTTATCAAAATATTTCACAAAACAACATAATTTTCTTTTAGCAGGAGATGGTTTCAGCTTTCAAACGTCATTCAACTAATATGAGCCTTAATTTCTTATAAATTGCTTAGCTAGCTTTTTATAAATTGCTTCATCTTAGAATTTGAACTGAAAAACTTTCAAGTTTCAAGAGCTACATTTGAAAAACGTATTCATTTTTTACTTTTTAGAAGCTTGTGCTACTTATTTCATTGGCCTTACCCTGAGTCAGTTCCTAGTCTCCTACTATGGTTTTTCCATGACACAAGCTCACTAGCTCTTAACAACTCAGTTTACTCTGAGGAGCTTCCACAAACAGGTGAAAAGATAAACATTTTAGTCATTATGTTCACTGTCTACTTAAAATCATATCCAACAAAAACAAATTTTTACAACTTTGAAATTTGAATTATACATCTAGCAGGGATTTATATCTGCAAGAATTACTTATACACAATTATACTTCCTCTTCTCGAACTAACCAGGCCATAGCATTTGGTTCATTATATCTTTCTACATATACGCAGAGACCACCAAATTTTCCAATTTTTTTTTTCTCTCTTTCGGGTGCTTGAGGATGCTACCGTTTTGATATAGTATCCTGCATATATGCTTCACTTTTGAGGTGTAATTGTAATGCAGGGAGTTTAACAGAGGACCCTAAAGAAAAGTGACAAAAAGAGACTTGAGAGTACATACAATAATCTACAAAAGTTTCATGCACTTAACTGCAGGGAGTTGTAGAAGTTTGAAGTGAGACTATGCAAGGGTGAGGAACCCATGTTGGAGAAGTGGAGCACGTGCAAAAGCTGAAAGTAGAAGGATTTGCACGTGCCCTGCTTCTCCAACAAGGAGCTTCCCACCCAATAAAAACTACTATTGTATACTTTGAAGAATGGTGGAATTGCATTAGGAAAAAAGGCTGAGTATTTATAGGTGCAAACTTTAGAGAGAGAAAGAAATTTATTACTAGTTTACAGGATTTGAGATTATTGGCAGGGGCAATGAGTAAATTCATTTGGTTGTGGAGGAAAAGCCTCTGCCAAACCATGCCATGCCATGATCATGCTAGTACATGAAGAAATTCAAAGTAGAGATATCAAAGGAAACCAAAACAGAGTTCTGTCTGCCTCAACTTTCACAAAAGCCATCCTACCCATTTGTTCAAATGAGGTTCATTGCATAGAGAGACAAGCACAAGCCTCTAAAACCCCCAATTTGCTTCTGGCTTAGCCGTGCAGTGCCGGCCTTTAGATCAAGAATCTTGGTTCCATGATGTTGGGTCCCATACGTATGTGGGCCCACCTGTATGACTGACCAATCGTGGTTGATTGCTATTTATATTTTTTCACAATTGGGAGGTGCAAGCAGGGGAGAAGAATAATGTAAGAGATCACGTAGGCTTTGCGTGTTGAGGGCAAGTGTTTTGATTGTGGCATGTGTGGGTGTACGTGTTAGTATGAGTTTTTGAGAAAGCAGCAGGGAGGCTCCCTAGGTAGATATCATTCATTCCCTATGTGGCTATATGTCGTAGCCTCAGCTTTTTCCCCCAAAATCAATGGTGGTTTCAATGTTTCATAAACAGGGGACTACAAGAATTTCAAAGACCAGTGCTAATTCCCGGCAACAGAGTAACTAGTCCATAGTCCAATTGCTATGTGTCAAGCTAACAAGAACTGGCAAACACAAGGGGAGAGGTACTTATTTTGTGTAATTACTCATTGGATTGCTTGGTTTAATTTTCAGTGTTTCAGATATTGATTCGAGACGTTGTTTGATTAATGTTTGATATTATTTAAAAAAAGTTATTTAATTTTTAGGCCCTACTGTGAAAGTGAAAAAGGAAAAAATGTCTACTCAATTGTATATTGAGAAGTTGTGTCGTGTGACAAATGGTTTACCTTTAACCTATATGGTGTCAATATAGGCTACAAAACATCCATCATTTTTTGTTTAGTTCTACTATTGCTAGACACTAGACAGGGTTAAAAAAGGAAAAAGAATGCAGTATTTGCTTGATTTGCTCAAATTATTGCCCCACAAGAAAAACATAAATAACAAAGTCCACGCCTAATACTAACCCTTGGACAGCCACTCACGAGTCATGTCCAGTGCATTAAAGGGTCGGTGTCCGTGAGGTCCATCTGTGTAGGGAGCAATGCTATTCATTATATGACAATGCAATTTGAAATAGATTTATTTTATATAATAATTTTTTTATAAATTAATTTCGATGTGATCAAATTAAATATGATATATAAGCTGATTAAATACCTAAAAAATCTAATAATATTCGACCAGTTCAAAAAGATGAAATTAACATTCAACCATTTTGGAGATATTTTCCTTTCTCACTTTTAGATCATATCACTATTCCTATATCTTGTGGAAGAAGAACATAGATTTTGAATGAAGTCATTATCAAATCTAGAGACATAAATATTGGCGTGTGCATCCTGCATTTGAAATGTAGTAAATGCTTTATTTGGTCACACACTCCTATTATTCAAAGGCTTTTGAAACTCAATCATATTATGATATTTCAATAATTATTATAATTAAGGATAGAGTTTATGAGGCATATTTTTTAAATTATAATTTTGGGAGTTACAAAATTCAATATTCCAAAAAAAAAAGTTTTGAATGATGGAGTTATAAGAAAAAACTCAATTGATTTGAATTTGTAACCACAACTCTTAATTGAATTTTTAAAATTCAGTATTTTATTACAATTAAATTGTTACAATTCAATATTTAATTTTATAACTTATATCATTTAATTCCCTATAAATTTCAATTGATTTTTGTAATTTGACAAAAATTACTAAAAACCTCACAAAAGTGTCAAAAGATCTTCTGAACTTTTATATTTGATTCATACTGATATTTGTGAATTTGAAGGAATTTTAACTCATGGTGGAAATAGATATTTTATTACTTTTATAGATGATTTTTCAAAATAAACTTATGTGTATTTGATGAAAAATAAAAGTGATGCTTTTGAAAATTTTAAAATTTTTCTAAATGAGGTAGAAAACAAATTTGCAAGAAAAATTAAAAGTTTTTGTAGTGATAGAGGAGGAGAATATGAATCAAATGAGTTTGGAACTTTTGTGCAATCTTTAGGAATTGTTCATGAAGTTACTCCTCCTTACTCTCCAGCTTCTAATGGGGTAGCTGAAAGAAAAAATAGGACTTTAATAAATTTGTGTAATGCTATGCTTGTTCATGCTAGTGCTCCTTCTAATTGTTGGGGAGAAACAATTTTAATAGCTTGTTACTTATTAAATAGAGTTTCCCATAAAGAATTTAATAAAACACCTTTTGAATTTTGGAATAATCACAAACCAAACTTGAATTATTTTATAGTTTGGGGATGCTTAGCTTATGTGAAAATAATGGATCCAAAAAGTTCCAAAATTGGTGTTCAAACTTCTACTTGTGTTTTTCTTGGTTATACTTTGAATAGTCCTGCTTGTAGATTTTTAAATCTTGATAATAATATGATTATTGAGTCAGCTAATGCTATTTTTCATGAAAACAAATTTCCTTTTAGAACTAAGAATAGTGGGGGCCAAGAAATTTTTAAAAGAAATATTTCTGAAACCTCTTCTTCTACTCCTTCATCTTATATTGAATTTGTAGAACCAAGAAGGAGTAAACGAGTTAGAATAGAAAAAGATTTTGATCATGACTATTTAGTTTATAATATTAAGAAAAAAATAATTACTTTTCAAGAAGCATTATCATCATTTGACTCAGTTTTTTGGAAAGAAGCCATAAACAATAAGATAGATTCACTAATCTCTAATAAAACATAAAAATTAGTAGATTTACCTCAAGGTTGTAAAACTATAGGTTGTAAATGGGTTCTTAGAAAAAAATTAAAACCAGATGGTACCACAGATAAGCTTAAAGCTAGGCTTGTAGCAAAAGGTTTTAAACAAAAAGAAGATTTAAAATTCTTTGATACTTTTTCTCCGGTTACTAGAATAACGTCTATTAGATTGTTAATTTCTATAGCTTTTATGCATAATTTGTTGATACATCAAATGGATGTTAAAACAACTTTTTTAAATGGAGATTTAGAAGAAAAAATATATATGGATCAACCCGAAGGGTTTATTGTGAATGGACAAGAAAATAAAGTTTGTAAGTTATCTAAATCCTTATATGGATTGAAACAATCCCCGAAACAATGGCATGAAAATTTTGATATAGGCATGATAGAAAATGGTTTTAAATCAAATGAATGAGATAAATGTTTATACTACAAATCTATTGGTGATTTTCATATTATTATTTCATTGTATGTGGATGATATGTTAATTTTTGGTTCTAATTTGAATATAGTTAAAGAAACCAAAAACTTGCTTCACAAAAAATTTGATATGAAATATCTTGGTGAAGGTAATGTTATTATTGGCATGAAAATTACTAGAAAACATGATGGGATATATTTAGATCAAGCACATTATGTGAATAAAATCTTACAAAAATACAATTATGTTGATTGCAAGCACGTGACTACTCATTTTGCATCTAATGTTCATTTAGAACTAACGTATGATGATAGATTTATTATAAATCAAAGGAGTATGCCAGTATAAAAGGGAGTTTACATTATTTAGCTGATTGTACTAGACCTGACATTGCATATGTGGTAGGATTACTTGATAGATTTACAAGTAACCTAAATATTGAGCATTGGCATGCTATAGAACGTGTTATGAAAAATCTAAATAGCACTAAAAATTATGGGATATTTTATCAAAAATACCCAACTGTACTTGAGGGCTATTCTGATGTTGATTGTAATATTTTGTCAGGTGATTCCTTATATACTAATAGTTATATTTTTACTTTGGGTGGTGGTTTTATTTGTTAGAAATCTAAGAAACAACAGATAATTGCTACGTCAACCATGGAAGCTAAGCTTATTGCTTTAGCTTCAGATAGTGAAGAAGCCACCTGGTTGAACAAGAAATTTCAATTTGGAAAAAACTAGTACTACCCATCTTAATTCATAGTAACAGTACTACTATCTTCGGTAGAGTAAAAAATCATTTTTATAATGGTAAGTCCAGATCTATAAAAAGAAAACAAAGTATGATAAGATCATATTTGAGTAATAGTACTATTCATATGAATTATGTAAAATCAGATGATAATCTTGCTGATCCTTTGATAAAATCTCTAACTAGAGAAAAGATTAGGAGTACATCGAGGAGGATGGGTCTTAAGCCTAAAGAGTAGGAAACTACTTATGAGGATACCCTACCTAGTGATCAGAGATCCTAAAAGCTAGGTTCAAAGGGAAAAACAAATCATAGAGTAGTTTGGAGGTATGATGCACAACTAAATATGTAAATGCATATATATTTACAAGACCACCCCTCTGGTGTATGTGCATCTATTATGCAATAAGATGTAAGGTTGAATTATTTTAACTCTTGATGAAATCTATAGCTCTTATGAGTGGAGTGTCACGAATTGCAGAAGCACTCTTGATGGATTTCACCTATGTGAGTGTTGGAGTGGGGCCACTCCTATGAGAAATATGCTAAATTTTCTATAACACTCATGAAACTGGGATAAACACAAGGCTATAAAGTGCTGACTTATGAGTTCAAAATTTACACTTGGACTATTGTGTGCAATATACATTTCTTGAATCCTTTAAGCAGTCATAGTTCAAGGTCATACTACGACTATTGACTCTGGACCAAGTTTTGTAGAAATGCTAAGTGAAAGTTCAAAGCATTGTTATTTTCATTAAGCAGGGTAGTCTATTTTTGTCCAATATTGTGTAGAATTTATTTTTATAATTGTTATTGAAATAAGTGGGGGATTGTTATGATATTTCAATAATTATTATAATTAAGGATGAAGTTTATGAGAATATTTTTGAAATTATAATTTTGGGAGTTACAAAATTCCAAAAAAAAAAAAAAAGTTTTGAATGATGGAGTTACAAGAAACAATTCAATTGATTTGAATTTGTAACCACAACTTTTAATTGAGTTTTTAAAATTCAACATTTTATTACAATTAAATTGTTACAATTCAATATTTGATTTTGTAACTTATATCATTTAATTCCCTATTCATTTCAATTTTAAAATTGAAATTTATTTCAATTATTATATTGATATAAGAGTTACAAATCCTACAACTATATATACCCTACATTCCCACTTTCAATTATATACACATATAGAACACTATTTATATACAATTCTTATATTTTCATCTTTATATTCTATTTTACATTGGACAAATAAAGGTGTGGACAAGGAGAATTTGTCTCCTTTCTTGTGCAGAGAATTAAGAGACATATTCTGTGTAGTAGTTGAGTTGTTGTATCATAGGGGCAACGTGTCAATAAACTTCTGCATCGGTTGAGTAATCACCGTAGTGACACGAATTGTCTTAAAAAAACGATATATATGTGCCTCATCTCAGCCTCTACATATTTTTTGACTAAATTTGAATTTATTAATTTATTTATAATAATTTATTTATTTTTTATTATAATTTTTGTTATTAATTAATATAATACTGACCAACAAATGATGCTTCCAAAAACTAAATTTCTATTCTCTACCATACTTGATGCACATGTTTGACTACACATTTCAAAAAGGAACAGCAATACTACAAAAGGGACATCATTGTGCATTAACTCTTGGATTTGGTGTGAACAATAGCTTTAAATTCGTTTGTTCTCTATCAAACCATTCAAATTAGGTCAAAATAATTGATTTAATAATTTTATATTATCTTATCATCTATATTCATAAAGATACATCAAATGAGTCGGGTAGATTTTTCAGTTGGTAGTATACGAGAATAAAATAATTTATAAAAATATAAATTTCACACATATATATGTATATATATATTATTTCTTAATTATAAAAAATAATACTCTTTTTATTGACTTTTTTGATAAGATAGTACAAAATAAAATTCTCAAATTTTTTTTAGTCCTAGCGCATAACTTGATTCGGAAACAATGAGAAAACATAATTGAAAAGGTTGAGCAATGAACATTATTTTGGTAAAGATAAAAACTTGATTAAAAAACTAAAATTAAAGTCACTAATTTTTTTTTTTTTGGGTACAAAAAAGAGAGATAAAAACTAAAAATATATAGGTAAAGCAAAAATCGAGAAAAAAAGAAAAAAACAGACGAAAGTTCTTTCTGGGTGGTGGGGTACAGTAAACACGCGCTCAGTCGCTCGCTGCAGTTCCGGCAGTAGACACGAGGGGGACAGCTCCGGCGATTACATCTATCTCCTTTGTGTTTTTTTTAAGGTTATGTCCCACTCTCTCTTAAGTTCTTCAAATTATCTCTTGCAATTTCTCTTTTTCTTCGTCTCACTCATTCAGTTTCTCTGCCGAATCTCATACACCATGTTATCTGAAATGTCGAATTTTTTATTTGATTTTTTCTTGTCTGAAGGTATTGCAAATCTTCACGTGTATTTGCTATTTCTGGAGTAACCCACCTTGAAGCCCGAGGCAAAAGCTCTTTTTTTTTTATACTTGTGTGTTCTGTGTATATGGGGTGATTCTGGAACTTGAATCTGTTAAACATCTAGCATTTGTAATCCAGATATTGAATGATGACCAACGGCTTATTAGCCCAATTAGTAATTTTATTTACTGAAGTGATTCAAAATTGTGATTGAATGTACTTACTAGAAAGGTGTTAATTACTTTGGTTAGCGGGTGTATAATTTTTAACAGTCTTGAAGTTGGTTGCTGAGTTTTTGTTTAGAAGAAGACATGTAAACTTTTTCCTAGTGCAATTTTCTTCTTCTTTGCCTAAAAAAGGTAGCTCTTTTGAGATCTTTCATCTTCATTATCAGCATTCCGTTTCTAGAATAATCAGCCCGAAAATAATGTGTTAGAAAGTATCATGTGGCAGGTGCAACTCTCTCTATTGTTGTTTCTCTTTATTCTTATGTCCAGTCTCTTTTTGCTGTATACAATTGGTCAGTTTTGAAATATTGCTTCTGCCAATATTGATGTCACTAGGTGGTTGGAGCTTTGGAGGTCTGCCTCCATTCACTGTCAATGTTTCTGCTGTAAATCGGAGTTTTATGATTCCATACTCTAACAGAAAATGCAAGGCCATAGTTGAATTTCATTACCATAACTTCCTCTAGTCTGCTATTATTTTTATTTGTTCATAACTTCCTCTAGTCTGCTATTATTTTTATTTGTTTATATTTTCTCTGGTATCTTTGTGAATTAAACTGCCCCATTTGACATAAGGTAATGTATTTTATTAGTTTCTTCATTTTTACACTGAAATCCTTTGTGTTCTTGCTGCTTTTATTGATACATATTTTACCCCTTTCTGAGTTAATGATGCTAGAAATATCTGGGATTTTCCCAGTGCATGAAGTATTGAAATAATGTTATGTATTTCCCATTTATATAGGTCTCCAATGAGCCCCATTATATTTATATATGATATTTTTTTCTCATCTCTCATCTCTCATCTTTCCCACTCTCTTTCTCTTTCTGTATGTTGCAGATTAGAAAGATATGGCTGAACGTCAAGCAGTCGACCAACAGCACCAACTTGAATCACAAGTGCAATCCTCACCTTCCCCAAGGGAAGATATGATTGCATGCGTAATGGCATTAGAGGCTGCTTTACTACCTTGCTTACCTGCAAGAGAACTTCAGGCAATAGACCGTTCTCCCCATCCTTCTCATCAAAGTTAGTACCTATGGACTTTGTCTTTTTTATTAAATTTTTTTTTTTTCAGTAAAATGATGAGTCTAGGTGGTGGTGTTAATAGTCAATATTATAGTTATTGGTCACAGCATTGCCAAAAAGGTGCAAAGAAAGTGGGGCTATTTTTGCTTTGTTTAAGTTTGAAATATGTGGCTCAATGATCCTTCTGCTCATATTGAAACAATGAAAGTATGAAACCTTTGGTTTGTTCCTGGCATAAATTCATTTTTTTACATCAGAGAAATCCTTTGGTCTGTATTGCAAAGCATTTTGTTTTACATTTGTACCCATGCGATTACATTATCGGCAGTTTTTGGAAATATTATGAGGACCATTTCTAATAACCATTATTTGAAGTAGTTTTCAGTTCCTTGTGAATATATTTAACTGGCATCCTCCTTTTCCATTAGAATGGGTTTCCTCACTTCAGGAAAAAGGGAGGGAGGGAGGGGGTCATATACGTGTATTGAACCAGAGAATGTTGACAATGAACATTTATATGAGGAATCTCATTCAAAAATTCACAACAGAGAGGTGATATGAGTATGAATCCTGCAAAACTGATATTTGGAATACACACAAAATAAATCAAACATGAGACCTGAAAAACTGAAAACATACTTCCTTCAATGTCTTTTTGGTGTTGATTTGATCTTGTTTCTGGATTGAAGTGGAGTAGCAATTTGGGGAATTCTTCCCTTGGTTAGAACTGACTGTCAATTCAGTAGTAACTCTTAATACATTCTCATTGATTGACACACTGACATATCCTTCTGGCTCCTCTAGCCAATTAATTTTTGTTATTGCGGCTGTTGTAATATCTTTTAGACTATATAGTTGTTGTTGGTTCTCATTGATATGATTACTGAGAACTGCGAAGCAGTCAATATGTGAATGACTGCATTCATAAAGAACTTCTTATTGAGCATTATGGAGCAGGCCCTCCTGCAACCAAACAAAGAAAACAGTTCTGATAATAAAATCTACTAACTTCTAACGTAGATTCTGAGGAAATTGTTGGTTAAGAGTACTTGTTCAATATAAAATGATGAAGTCACTATCATACTTTTTAATATATCTTTGGACAGTTCTGTCCAATCCATATGATTCAAATTTACATGTAGTTTAAGGAAAGGCCAAAATCTTTTTTTTTTTGGGGGGGGGGGGGGGGTTGTTTTACTCCATATCTGTGCTAAGACCAGGGATTCTCCTTCAAATTCTGTTTATTTGACTTGGAATGTGGATTATCAAATATCAGCACATGTCTTTTATGTTGGGTGCCCATCCAGTTACTTTTCATGGGATCAACTGTTTTGGTTTATGATATGACCTTTTGTTGTGGTTTTTCTGGCAGTAGGATATGTAGTTGACAAAATGCTTTTACCATGTAAGTAGTACTAAATGGAGTGGTCTTTCTCAGTTTTTTCCACCTTTTGATTCCTTTTTTATTTGCTTCAGTTGATGTGGAGAGGCATGCCAGAGATTTTATGGAGGCTGCCAAGAAGCTTCAGCTTTATTTAATCAGCCTGCAACGAGAGGATCAGCCAACTAAGTCTGAAACACTTAGAAAGGTATTTAAAGCCATATTGATATAGATACTGTACATAGGTTTCACAAACTATTGAGATTCATTGATATTGTATGTCTAATTTGAATAGGAGATTGCCATGATGGAAGAGGAATTGTCGTTAAAGACTGAGCTCCTAAAAAAGCAGGAGAAATTGATACAAGGATGGAGAAAAGACTTGAAAGATCAGTTTGACAAACACAACATCGAGTTGGACAGGGTGTAGTTTATGGCCACTATAATGGAAACTTCGTTTTTACTCATTTTCCTTAGTGTGCAGCTTGTCATCTGTTAAAAGCTGCATTTGAAACTAGTGACATGGATCCTGTTCATGGAAATGGGAATCACATGTTACTTTACGGTGGAATTTGCTACTACGTGCAATATGGCGATGAACATGCTTGATATGGTACATAATTTGCCAAAAGATGGCCAGACACAATGATTTATTTCCCAACCAGATATTCGTCTTCCAAATATTGTGCACCTTGCAGATAATTTCAAGCTAGCATTTTGACGTGCCTCCCAACCTTACATTTTCTATGCTTTTCTTTTGTTTTTCATCCTGCCCTGGATGCACTGATGAGAATATGAAACAATTCACTATATTTTTATCAGCATGGGTATCAGGATCTAAAACAACAAATAAGAAAAACAAAAACGCATGAAATGATTTGACTAACTTCAAACTCGACTAGTTTCATGTTTTTCATCAGTAGATTGATTATACGAAGAAAATTTTATAAATTTGAAAGCCTTATTTCAAAAAAAATAATTAAAAAACAGAAGTCTAATCAGTGATAAATAACCCTGATACCAAATAAAAAGGAGACCTAACAACAAAATGATACATGACTACAACAACAATCTACTGAAGGAAAACATCTCTTAAGAAGATACATTATTTCATTAGACAGATAACATCCTATAAGTTGAAGACGAACTATTGCAGCCTTCTCCTTATGGTAAGCACAAGTATCACTCGGTCTATCTCTTTCTATTTCTTTGCATAGGTGATTACCATAGGGTTCTGGGGGGTTATCTTGAAACCTTGTAGTGCCTGCATTGCAGCCGTGCTTTGAATCTCATTTTCATACTCAACAAAAGCAATCCCAGGCTTTGTTTCCACCATCCTAACTTCCTTGAAACCTGGGTATTGAAGGAACAGCATCTGCAGCATCATGGAAGCTGTCTCATTGGGAAGGTTCTGAATGAAAAGTATATTATTTGGGGGAGCAGGAGCCTCAGGTACCATAGCTTTTGCACCGCCCGGATACGGTATCTGGGATAACTGCACCATTTGGGAAATGAAAAGAGTCACTAATATGATTAGAGTAAAAGAATACACAATACAAATGATGCTTCTATTGGAGGAAAAAGAATAGTAAAATAAGCTCCTTCTCTTTCAATCAATTGTAATATCAACCATAATTCATTATTTCATATCATATATCAGCAGATTACTGTCCTATTATTTCAAGTAACGCCAAAGGCATGTTCTCTCCTAATTTCCTCAGAAGAATAGTACTTTTTCTGTAAGTAAACAATAACTTGAAAGGGAACTTCCCTTTCATAGCTTTTATATAGAATGTTATGACAAGTTATCTGTCCATAATTATTTAATTTAGAACTATTTCATGGTAAAGGTCCATGAACTAAGCCACAGAAACCAATGACCATCTCAGAACAGAATTATAACATCCGTTAGTACGTTTAATTGTGTGAATTTGCTAAGTATAAATAACTGATAAATAAAAGTGTTTCTCCGTAAAAAATTAATACGAAATCACATGAAGAATTTGAAGTGATGCTATGGAATTAGAGATGATGCTTACAGGAGGTGCTGTGCCATAAGCACCACCATAAGGAGGATTGAGGCCCATTCCAGCTTGATTAGCATCGTGTTGGTCCTTTCGTTTTTTACCTGCAACAAACATAACAATGTTATTTTCCATTGAATGCCATCTTTCATAATTATACAAATCAAAATCAATCTGCATCTGTAGATGGCACTACAAGTTAACTCAAAGTGTTTTTGGACCCATGACCTTCATCCCCCACCGTGAATCTCAAAAGGAGTTGGAAATCCCAATGGGCCTAAAGGCTGCCGACGCCACATAACAAAACAAAGTTCTGACCATGTAAAAAAGGAAACCATAGTATCTGAATCCTGGACCTTCCTAGTGGAACCCACTGAAGAATAAGATGGAGTATTCCAGTGCTAGAAAGGAATGTAAACAGACAATTTACTTGTCAAGAAACAGAGGCAAATAAGGACTACAGCAGTGTATACACTAGAGATGCTTGTGTGGTTGGTTTTGGAGCATTCCAGCGCTAGGAAGGAATGTAAACAGACAATTTACTTATCCAGAAACAGAGGCAAACAAGGACTACAGCAGTGTATAAACTAGAGATGCTTGTGTGGTTGGTTTTACTCGTGTTACAGAATAAAGTGTGCCCCAGCCATATCATTTATTACTCACCCATGAATTGTAAGTGCACCTTTATCACATTTAAATTCCCCCACATTTTATGCCATGCAATGCTTAATCTTCATTGATCAAAGCGTGTAAAGACCATTATAGAATTTTAAGACTTCCCAAATAAACTAGTCAACACCCTCAAAAGGGTCTGATAAGGCGTCCATGAACAACGAGCAATTGATGTCAAAGATTGGCAGTGGTTAGGAATTTAAATTATGCACTATCTCACAGATAATTTCTTGATATGGTAGAAAAGAACAATAAATAAATCTACAATTTTAAGGACATCTACACAAGCATAGGTGCAGCCACTGAGTTTGGACATGGAATCTTACCGTCACCTTTGTTCTTAAAAGGGGAGGAGTTGCTCGCAGACCCATAGGTTGTTTCCATTTTTATCATGCATATTCTACACTGGGACAGACCTGAGAATTATTTTTCTTGTGTGTGTGTGTGTGGGGGGGGGGGGATCTCCATTTATGGTGTGATGAGAAAAGTGGTGTATTATGAGAGTAAATGGTGTTTTGAATTAGAAAAGAGATCACACGACTCATTAAGTGATCACACAACCCTCTAAGTAGTGTTTAATCCGTATGAGTGTATGTTTGTGGAGCGTATCTTATGAGAAAAGTATAATACTATGAGTGACAGGAGCTCACTTATGAACTGTCTAGATAAAGCATGAACTGACACATGATGCACAAGCACATATGTGGATGCAAAATATATACAATAGGATAAAGTGAAGGGAAGTGGAAGCTATCTTACCTTTGTCATCATGTCTCTTACGTTTTTCCCGGGGAACAAAGGTACCATCAGCTTTTGCTATTATATCTGATTTTGTCTTTGCAAATTGAATTCTCTGCATAAATTTAATAAAAGTTCAACTTACTTTGTTTATTAATAAGTCAAATGACATCCCAGTGGAAGTGGGAAAAATTGGGAGTAAACTAAGGTATTCATTTCCACAGTAGGAAAAAGAAAAGATAAGAGGAAAAAACATAATCGACCAGAACATATAAAAACCAACAGCATGCAACTTAAGTTCTAAGCTATTCAACTCATTTGAACATATGAAAACAATATGCAAGTAAGATGTATGCATACATTGCATTTGTACTTTGTTATAATAGACTTTCACAACTGAGTGAGAAGTTCCATGAAATTTCTATATTGAGCATACTCACTAACATGCATCAAACAAATTCATTTATCTTACAACTAAAATAACAATTTATCTAGTTCTATCATAAAATGAATGCTTCTAGAAGAGACCAACATCTGGCAGCTAAAGTGGTATCTACCCAAGGACGCACGCTGCATACTTGAAAGAAAAGTAGAAAACCATCCGGGAAAACAGAGCAGTTTAAAGCTGTTCCCTAGTTCCCTAAAGGATTTAGAGTGATTGGAAAGAAAATTGGCAAAGATGCAGAGTGCATTTGATGTCAGGTTCATATTTCCGAAGGACACAGTGACCTCTTCCCAGTCTAAAATGAGTGGGACAAATCCCAAAAGAGGTCACAAGTACTTAGAATGTCAAGTGATATTACAGAATTCAATCATGTGGAGCTTATGCTTTGCATGAAAGCCATTGTTGTTAGCTGTTATCATATTAAAGCAATATAACACATCTTCACACTGCCAGTTTTCAATCTGACTTCACAAACAATGTGAAAAATATTATCTTCATACCAGCCGATGACATTGATATATGGATAAAAATTCCCCAAGAAAATAATTTTTAGAAAAAATGTGAAGCTAATTTCATTCACATCATTTTAAGACATTTGACTTGATTTTCTTCTAGCTCATCTCCATAAAGGGTCTCTACCTGGTTTGCACTTTGCACAATGGAGACTCTACAACCTTAGCTTAAGTTTTTCTATAACGTTAACTTCTAATTATTATCATGCTTCCCATGAACTACTACTTTTCAGTGACATAAACTCCCATCAAGGAAACATGGAACCTAATGCAGCATAAACTTGATATTCTACAAGCTTCCCACGATTTTTAGTCAATAATATGTTATTAGTTATTAATTCCAAAAGAAGTGAATCCAATTGCTAGGTATGGCACAAAATTATATTGGAATATATAAATTTCAAGTTTCTCACAAACAAAATAGGCAAACTATTTCTAATTCAGAATTCAAATTCAACGAAAAAAAATTGCATTAGTAAGATTACAAGGACTACATACCATGGGCTTGTCATAAAAGGGGAAGCCTTGCATTTGCCTAATTGCATTAGTAGCAGAGGAGACATCCTCGAATACTACCCAAGCTTGACCTTTATGCTTCAGCGTCTTGAAAGCCAACACCTCCATTATCTTCCCGAACTGCGAGAACACGGCGTACAACGACTTCTTCAACTCTGCAACAAAATCACAAACAATTTCAGAAAGAACGTAATTTCTTGCTAAACTAGAGGAATTGAATAGATTAAAGGTACCTTCAAGCTTGATTTTCTCGTTAAGGTTGTTGATGTATATGGTCATATTTGAAGGGACATCACTGCCAGGATTAACATCTCCCATTGTTTACCTCCCACTCTCACTACGCAGCTTACCGGCAATACACTAAGACTGGTATTGTGAAAACAGTAACCTTCGAACTTCACTCTAGCTCCAGTCTCTCCAAGACCACTGTCCCAGGGTTTCACGGTTTCTCAGCGGAAAAGCCCTCAGCCCTAGCTAGAGCCACGACCGGAGACGGTACCTGAAGGGAGTAAGAAGGAACCTGGTATTCGGGCCAGTTGCATAGGCCTAAAACTAGAAAGAAGGTCCACTTTAACTTCAATGATGGCCCATTTTGAAAGGAAGAGGGAAATTGGAAATGGAGAAAGACCTTGGGCCTTTTGAAACTCTATGATGAGCAAATTCCAATCCCAATCAACCATGTTGGAGGATGGTAATAAACTGGTAATGATATTATAACGGATAAAATAAATAAATAATTGACTAAAATAAAAATTTTAAAATTTTCCCAATTCATTCTCCGTCAATCCTTTGGCCACTGATTTTTTTTTTTCTTTTAAAAATGTAGAGTTAGGTATTTCATTACACTTGCTACTAAAATATTTTTTTTTTCATACAAAAAAATAATAATAAAATTCAACATTATGCATAAAGAAATATATTAGTTTAAGAATATTTTGTTTACAATAACAACTGTAATATTTTTAAGAGTAGCATATATATATATATATATAATGACAATTAGAAACAAAAAATATATATAAATTATATGATTCTTCTGCTCATGGATAATTTTACCAAAATAGTAATATTAAAATTTGTCTATATAATGTGACACTACAATTAATAAAAAATAATTTAGTCATATCTTATATCATATTAAATCATGCACCAAATATAGTATAAGATAAGTATTTATATGCACATATCATAATTGTTGTTAATAGTTATAGATATTTTATCTCATCTATGTAATCAAACACGAATTAAAAGACAAATTCGTATTTTCAATTAGAAAAACTTTTGAATATACCATGTTGGATACATAAGAGAATTCAAATTCGTAATAATTCTAATATTATATTTTTTTATATTTAAAAAATATAACTTTGTAGAAAAAAAGTAATAATGTGGACAAATTTTTTATAAAAATAATGAACACGATTTTAAACAGAATGTTAAATTATACATGGAGAAGGACATCCTACTATTTATTAGTTTTACATTCACCTTGTTGTTACTGTTTATCAAATATAATTTTCAAATTAATTTAATATTTAATTAACCACTATAAAAGTTGTGTGTAGGGCTGTAATGGTTGACAACAAGTAAAATTAAGAGTTGAATTTTGACAAAACTTAAATTAATTTTATCAAATTTTTAGAATAATACGATAATATAATTTATATTATTGACTCTTATATTTAATAATACGAAACATAGGGTAAGAAAGAGAAAATAAGATAATAATAAAATAATTATATAATTTTATATTATACAATATTTTAAAATATGGCAAACAAATCTTAATAAACAACTCACTATTCATGAGTTCGCTCCTGCATTAACAACCTCTAGTTTGATGCGGCTCCCAAGTTTTGAAAAGTGAACTTGTTTAATGGGCCTTGGTATTCAAGGTAGTACGTTATCAGATGAGGCTGATCACCTGCTCAAAGACTATATTTTTCTATTTTTCTTTTCATTGAAAACGTTTTTCTTTTTCTATTGAAAGAAACTTCCAGGAGAAATGTAAGATCATTGACTCTCTTGGACGGCCTAGACTTTTCAAGTGTCGGGCTTAATCTTCTGGAATTTTTTACTCATACTACGTCGTTTTTTTCCTTCACATTATCGCCACCCCTCTTCACATTGGCCGGATATTTGTGATATTTATTAAAATAATAAATATAAAAATTATATATTATTAATTATAATAATTAATCATAATTTTAGTATTATATATTAATAATTTATATTTTTATAATATTTTATTTTAAAACCTATTATATGTAATCAAATGTAACTCTAACTAAAAAAAACTCTTATAATAATTATACATATAAAGATTGTTCTAGTAATTATTTTAGAGTATTTGTTAAAATAAATATAAAAACTTTATATTATTCATTATAATTATTAATCATGATTTAGTATGATTTTAGTATAATGTAATAAATAATTTAATATTTTTAAAATATTTTAAATTTAAAAAAATATATTTATTATATTTTATCATATTTTATTTTAAAATATTAAAAAAAAAAAAAAAAAAAAGTAAACATAAACGGCTCGAAGCAGCAACGAACAGGTGGCGTAAAATGAGAGGTCAAAAAACCCTAATTAAACGCGGATGATTTTAGCCCTAATAATTTGGTTGGGTTTTTCTTAATCTAATAAACTCCGTTTCTTACGCTGTAACGCGTCCTTTAGATTTCTCAGCCTATATAACCAATCAGCTCGTCTCTCTCAAACTCATAATTTGGATTCCAGGAAAGCTTTGCGAGGAAAGGGCGAGGGTCTCAGAGGCGTAGAAGTTCGTCTAGCTGCTGTGGTAAGCTTTGTTTTCTCTGATTCAAAATCAACAAAAGCTTTCTGCAGTGGCCAGCGTGGATTGTTTCTCTGAGTTTCAAAAGCTTCCATTCCAAAAGTAAAAATGGCTCGCTCTTTCGCCAACGTTAAGCTTCTTACTGCTGCTCTTGTCTTTGATGGATTCTCTAACACAATCAGCAGGTATTTCCAAAGTTTTTTTTTTTCACAAGTTTATGCTCGCTTTCAGTGTCGGAGAAAAATAGCATATGAGTTTAGTAATTCGAATTAATAATGTTTGATTGACGGTATTAACGTTGTAGGTTTTGGTTTTGTGTTTGATTTCAGGCGTGGGTATGCGGCGGCAACACAAGGAATTGCTTCAAGCGCAACAAAGGGAGGAGTTAGCAGCAAAATGGCGAAGAAAACAGGGGAAGAGGCTGTTGGGGCCACTGAGAAGGAGGCGTGGGTCCCAGATCCAAAGACTGGAAATTACAGGCCGGCAAACACAAATGAGATTGACGCCGCTGATTTGCGAGCTATGCTGTTGAACAAAAAGAATTAATTTCTAAAGACAAGATTCATTAGAAATAATAATAATAAAAAAAATTAGTACTAAGCTTGTAAGGGAAATTCTTAATGTTAGTTGGAACTGGAGTTTGGTTTTCATCTGATTGGCTTCAGACCCCGTGGGATATAGCCATGGCTTTGTTACAATTTCTTCCATGAAATTCGCTCTGCTATCTTTCAGAGGCAGACTAGGTTCTGATTTTGTAATTTGGTTTTCAAATTATTTGTATTTTCTTTTCTCTAGGAAATTAATAAATGGTTGTTATTAAAAAGTAAGCAAGCGGAACACATGTTCTCATTTTTCTGTGAAATATTTCTGTGACTAGCAATAAGCTAGTGATGTGGTATGGTAAGGTGTTTTTGAACTTTTAATTCATGTGAGTGATGTGAGTGTTATGGGCTGGTATCATGTTTTTGAGCGTTGTGTGGTACAAGTTGTTTCATTCATGAGAGTATTGGTAACATGTTTTTGAACTTTAACATTTTGTGCTTATGTGCCATGACATTACTTGTAAGGGAAATTCTTAATGTTAGTCGGAACTGGAGTTTGGTTTTCATCTGATTGGCTTCAGACCCCGTGGGATATCGCCAGACTAGGTTCTGATTTTGTAATTTGGTTTTCAAATTATTTGTATTTTCTTTTCTCTAGGAAATTAATAAAATGGATGGTTATTATTAAAGTAAGCAAGCGGAACACATGTTCTCATTTTTCTGTGAAATATTTCTCCTACAAAACTTGACAATTAGTGGCTGGTAACATGTTTTTGAGATTTTAACCTTTTGTGCTTCATTCATTATGGTAACGTGTTTTTGAACTTTTAATTCATGTGAGTGATGTAAATGTTCAGTGGCTGATAACATGTTTTTGAACTTTCAACATTTTGTGCTCATGTGCCATGACATTACTTGTGTCAAAGATTAAAATAGAAATGTCTAGGATAATTGAGACGAAAGAGTATCAATTTATCATTACTAATAATTTCGGAGACACCAAAATTGAAGTTTTCGTAAATGAATAATAATAAAAAATTTATATATGTAAATATATCTAATATTATACTAAAAATTAAAATATTTTTATAGTCTTTTGATTTAATATAAATTTTAATTTAAATAAGATATTAAAATAGAGGTTTTTTTAAATTTTATTTTTTTAAACTAAAATTTTATCATTTAATAAAAATTACTTACTTTTTTTCTATAATTAAGAAAAAAATTGGCAAGAAATAAAAATAATTTACTTATTGTTAACTTCAATTAATTAATTATTTATTTATAAAAAAACTAATCTCTTCTAAATTTAGCCCATTCACTTCATTTTATGTAACAATTATAATATTTTTTGTTATTTCTTAAAGAAAAAAAAAAAAAAACTCTTCAACACGTGCATCATGTTATAAGGCTAGTAAAAAAATTTTAAACAAATTTTTATTTATTTATTTAATCCTGCCTGTGTTTAAATTATGATCGATCAATCTAAGTCAATTATTATTATAAATTTTAGAGTTAATCCGGATTGAAATAACATCCAGATAATGATCTTTCAATTGATAGAGTTAATCCGAATAGGAATAACAATAGTCCAATCACTAAGTTGGTCCAGGTTAGTCAAGAAAAATCCAAGCCTTTAGTGTTACATACATTTGGAAAGTATATTCGTTTTCTTTTCTTTTTCTTGACGATACTTGTAAAGAAAAGTAGAAATCCCATGAATTCACGACTGTTATAATACTTGTCAAAAAATGTATGGTTTAAGATTGTGGAGGGAATCTAGCTTAGCTTGCAATGTTTGATAATAAAAAAAAGGAGCAATTATAGCCAGAAATAGGGAATTATTTATCTTCGTTATCGTCAGTATTATACAGAAAAGATTAAAAAACAGTCTGTCACTAATATAATGTGATTCTGGTTCCAACTTAATGGTCGCCGCAAATGACTTCCACAAAGGCATGGACTGCTTTGTCCTCCAAAGAGCGTAAGACCAAGCAAGCAACGACTTAGCTGTCACATTACTAGTTTCTTGGTATTCAATTTTGGAATGACTAGTTTGGATAGGGGAGATGCAACTTGTTGAGATACTGAATTGAGTCAGTTGACTAGTAGGGCAGTGACTTGCTTAAGGGAACCCCCTGAACCATAGCAAAAGCCTTCAGTGGGAAATTGTCTTATGGGTCCATAAACCTGAGTGATCTATTCATGACCAGAATCATGCAAGTGTGAATCTAAGTAGCGGTCCAAAACGACTGATGCTGAAGAATCAACAGATGAATTGTGGTTAGTGGGGGACTCAAATCCAGAAATAGTTTGCTGTTTATTTTGGCAAACCAGAAGACTGAGTACCTACCAAAATACCCATTCAGGACCAGGAGTACCATTTTCAAACTTACGGGCTGGATGAATCTCGAAGAAGGTTTCCTATCTACTAGCACTCAGGAAATCAAATTTTAACAAGAAACAACCCTGAAACTGCTAAAAGTTGATTCCACAAATTTACAGGAATCCAAGTATTCTTCTTATGGGTCTGCTCAGCAGTTTCACAAGTTATTCCTGGAGACATCTATGATCTACGTATGGGAATACATTAATAGTCACAATTCTCGAATAAATAGTCAGCTATTGTAGCTTCTTTGAGAAGTAAGTTCCATTGTCAGTAATTGTCACGACACGAGTTTCATTATTCTGTTTTGTCCTCGCCCAAAAACTAGCTATTGATTGTAGTCAAAGGCAATGTAGTTTAGTGTGAAGCATAAACTCAAGCTGTAGACCATAAAATCATTGTCATTGGCACCCTAAATTAGACCTGAAAAACTGAAGGAGGTACATCTTAACCAGCAAGGACTTGGGAGAAGGGTACATCAATTTCTGAGTGACTTCTTAAGCTCTTCCATTTGCATTACATATATATATGCATCAAACAAGTAGCTTTAAGCCTCAAAAGTTTTCTTCTAGTGATCATATTCCAATGACTGTCAATTATACACAATAACTAAGAGTCCCAGCCCCGTTCATAGATCCCTAATTCATAGTTGATCAAATCATCATCAGCAATTTTCCCATAATTTAGTTCTAACAATAAGATTTCTTACATCAAGGAAACAAAGGTCCTCAATAGCTAAAAGTCAGGATTTGCACAGAGGAAAACTAATCCATGAAATAGTTTCTCGCAAGAAACAAACAACGAATAAATGGTCTTCCCTGTAACTCTTATAGTCTTATTCACCCTCATACTAACATCCTCCACCACTTTGCTGATGCAAACAGTGATATCAGTAATCAGATCATCAATCACATGATAAGCATATATTGTTGACTTGTTGTAACCCAGCAGATTCCATTTTTTCAGATGAAACAGATTGGATCTAAATATAACACAGGCTTTTGTTGCATATTAAGCGTGAACTGCTGGTTGTCTACCTCGACCCCCTCACAGTTGCTTGAATTATCCAGCTGTCTAGCAACTACCAGCACACTTTTGCCAACCAAGAGGCATACTCTAGAAACTATTCAAATGACTCTCAGAATGATTAGAAGATGGATAGATATACTTCAATGAGCATAGCTACTAGTACATTTGTATCCATTAAGAAGAAAACTCAATAATTTCTACTTGAGAGTCGAGATAAACTGCCGTAAGACTGCAACAGCTATTTATCTCTAATTCTCTACCATTAGTGTTAAACCACTTCATCTATTACACACTGCACCATGAATAATGACAATATCTCCACCATACTTATTACCATGGAAGAGGTGTGAGCTATTGAGATAACTATCCTACTGACACTTGATAGTAACAACAAAATTTGCAGTCTCGGGCAACTAGATAATTAGTGTTTGTCATTTCAGCAATTTAGCAAGAGCTACATTTCAGAGGGACAAGCAAATCCACGCATCATTTATCGAAGTAATTTCCAGTCGATCCTATTACACCAGTCGTTTGAAACAGAACTCTGGTTCTTTCAAATTTGAGGTTCCTACATCCTATTAGCATGCCCTACTTTGCAATCTTTCAACTAGTTAAAATACAAATAAGCATTCACTGCACAAACAAATAGGTGCAGTATCATCTAATCTTTCCTCTGAGGGAAAATACAGAACATGTCCTACGGTCCTAGGCCAATGAAAATCACACACCTCTCCATCCCCCCTCCACAAGCCACCTGCTGGCTAAACAACGACAATACACATGAAGACATGACTAACAGATTAAAATTTATAACTTTCTCTGGAAGACAACCAAAAAGCACAAGATCTCAACAATGCTAACAAGAAAATTTTATTTCAGTTAATCCCAATGTATATGAAATTCACCAGTTTCCAACAAAAACCCAGCAGGAGCACAAGAGATAAATAGAGGGAGGGAAGGAACTTTCAAAAAGTCAAAAAAATTCTCTAAATAGAGGAAACAGAAGGGTTCAATTTCAATTTCCTTACTTGCCCATTAACGCAATCCAATCCACAACCACATTGCGGGGATTCGTAGAAGTTATCTAATGGAAATGTTGCCGAAGCAATACCCACAGAGAACTCGAGATCGTCGCCGCTCCGAACCACGTCCACAATATTCACCCAGAACAACAACACCTTCACGCTCACCCCACTCAATCCCGTCAGCCTATCCTTTGATAAATAACCACTTATTGTGGATTTATACTTCAATTGGTACGAACCCTCCAGAGAAAAACTGCACGAACCGTTCAAATAGGCACGGAATTTTCCATTGGATCGGTCCAATTCGTAGCCTACAACACCTTTTGGAAGAAGACCCGGGGGAAAGTTATAGTCACTTAGGAGCTCGTACGCCGTCGGCGGTTCATCATCGGTAGCGGTTGCTGACATCGCAGGCGGTGATAATAGGAGGAAGAAGATTAGGAGGGAAAGAGAGGCGATGAGAGACATCTTTCTCTGTATTGGATTTTCCCTTTCGTACATTGTCTCTTGGGATTACAAACGACCAAAAATGGATTTGCCAGCAAAAGACGGTGATTCAGGTAGATTAGCTACGACAGTAGGGATCCTAGAAACGACGTCGTTTATTATACTTAAATTTTGATACATTGAACCTTGCTCGTTTTCCTCGAGTTTGGTCTTCCGTGGTCCACTTCCCACGTAGTGCTAATGAAGTTAAGGAGAAGGACAGGTGAGAAATAAGCAAATATTTGGTTAAATTATACTTGACGCCCATTAAATTTGCTGTTTTTATGATTGCATCCCTGTGAATATTTCTCTTCTTCATTCAAGTCTTTACTTTCATTTTATTTTCAGTTCAGCCTAACATGCTCTAACCAAATTACAGCTAAAGATTTACCTAAATATACATAAATTTATATTGTCTTATTCTCAGATTGCATATACCAGATAAAAAAAAGCAAAAAACAAAAAGCAATAAGCAATACACATCGCAATTGAAGTTAAACAACACTACTAATATTTATATTGCTACTCATAAAAATATTCATTCCAACAGAGCTTGTTGGTTTGGTAATAATAATAGAAATTTACCCGATTCACAAAACATGATACTACCCACCCAGAAAATATCCAAATTATATTTGCACCTCTAAATTATTTAATTCTTCTAACTAATTAAAGAGATGCATCTAATGTAACCACTTACGAAGTGGAAACGAAATCACTGAACTTAACCTTCCTTACCTTCCTTACCTTATCATTGTTCACACAATCAAATCCACACCCACAACTGGGGCTCTCATAGAAATTATCAACAGCAAAGTCTGCAGAAGCAATCCCAACTGAGAAATCGAGCTCGTAGTCTTCCCGAGTGACCGTCACAATATTTACCCAAAACAACAACACCTTCACGCTGATACCCTTTAAGTTTGAGAGCTTGTCTTTGGATATGACACCAGAAATGGTAGATTTGTACTTCAAATCGTATGATTCTATTTTGAAAGAACAGCTACCGTTTAAATAGGCTTTGAATTTTCCAGTGGAAGTGTCTAATTCATAGCCTGTTACACCTTTGGGAAGAAGACCAACTGGGAAATCGTATTGTTCAAGAACATCGTAGGCAGTTAAGGAATTAGAGTGGCCAGAGGCAGATGGGACTGGGAATGACAATGATAAAAAGAGGACGAAGAATAAGCACAGAATTGATGTTGGAGAAATGGGTTTTGCTTCAATAATCGAACCCATTTTTATTTTTTTTCACTTTTTCTGGAAGATTTGAAGCTCTCTGTGTGTGTGTTGAATGGAAGCTTCACTGTTTGGTTATGCAGAAGGCAGAGACCTTTGTAGCCTCGTGGGCAGAGAACTAACCTCGTGGACAATGAGGGGAAAAATATTTATGAATTTTGTCCCTATGTTTTATGTTAATTTCAATTCAAATTTCATACTCAATAGTTTTTAACTTTTTAATCAAATACCTTAAAAGTGAAGAACGATGGATACAAGGAATTGAAAATGAATTTGAAATTGTAAAATTAATTTAATTTTGTAAAAATTAGAATCAATTAAAATTAAAATTAATAATAAATTAATAATAAAAATTATATTTCAAAAACAATTGTTGTCTTCAATAAATTTAACGGTAATTGTCTCTGTCTCTAATAAATTTTGAAATAATCGTGATCATCTTCAGAAAGTCTCAATGATAATTGTTGTTGTCTGTAAAAGATTCGAAAGTGACGATTATTGCTTTCAGCGAGTCTAGTAATGCTGGTTATCTTCGTATCAAAAAGATTGATCATGATAGTTGACGACAGTGAATAAGACTGTCAATGGATTTGATAAGTGAATTATCGGTAATCGACAATATAACATGATATGGCACTATAACGGAGATGAGGAGTTCTTTTTCATAATAAAAGTTGATACTCGTTGTTATTACTATACGAACCTTTCATTTAAGTGTTGACATTTCATTTAATGAGGGATACTCTACAGTGTACCTTGTTTTATAAAAAATATCATTCACTCAATTTTTAATTATTCCCTTACATAAAGTATTCTCTTTTATAGTTTACCCGAATATCTCATTAATCATTAAAAAAACGAGAGGGAAAATACATAGCCATTTACATATTATCTTACTAATAATAATGAATGTTGCTTGATATATATAGAAAACTTGCATGCATCTTACATGAAAATATTTATATATGATAAGTAACTTGATGGTACATTTCTTGTGAAACCTCTAGAGTTCATTCACTCTTTTATTTATTATTTTTTTGTTTATATGAAAGGGGTATATTCTTTTAGTTCTTATAACATTAAATTAAAGGAATAAACTCTTATAAACTATTCTCAATTAATGACTGAAACAGGGCTTGATATGCCAAAGGCTTGAAAGAATTGTTTATGTATCAGCTTCCCATTTCCCGTTGCTACCAAACAAAGCCTTATTGACCTTCAGTAATCACTCTGAAAATTGATGACATTTTCCAATTTCAGACAGGTTAAATTGACTATTACAATTTTTATCTTTTAATGTTCTGCTAGGGGTCAAACAGAAATTAAGAAACAAGGGCAAAAAAGTCTAAAAATTGAAGAAAGAACCGAAAATAGGAACACTTCCATATATGAAAGGGAAAGAACATGTCAACCATACTAAAAATGGCTCAACAAAATGCAAGACTTCCTACATCTCTTTTGTTATAGTCTAGTAACAAAAATCAAGAAGAAGACATAAGACGATTCTTGGAGTCATTGTTACAATCCAATCCACACCCACACTGTGGTGATTCCTCAAAATTCTTCGCCGGAAAATCCACCGAAATAATTCCAACCGAGAATTCGAGATCATCGCCGTCACGAGCCACCTCTACAATATTAAGCCAAACCAACACAACCTGGACACTAACACCCTTTAGATTCCTCAGTCTGCCATTGGAAATCACTCCTCTTATGGTTGATTTGTACTTGAGCTTGTAAGAATTCTCGAGATGGAAACTGCAAGTTCCACCACCCAAATAGGCTGAAAACTCCCCGGTGTCTCTGTTTAGCTCATACCCTGTAATTCCTTTAGGAAGAATACCCACCGGGAATCCATATTGTTGAAGGACTTCGTAGGCTGATAATTTGTCTTCGCTCAACGCATATGGGAGTGAGAGGGAGGAGACCAGAATACAGAGAAGAATAGCTGGAAATGAAGATCCCATTTTTAACTTCTCTGCCTAGAAAATTTGTCTCCTGTATGAAGGGTGTTTGGTTATATAGAAAATGGAGGTTAAGTTGAGGGTAATGGTTTTTGTTGTCGTTGCAACTTGGTAAAGTGACATAATTTGTCTATATTATCATTAAGAGATGCCTTTTTTTTCTTTTTGATAACATCATTAAGAGATGCTTAATTTCATGAAACTCGTGGCTCTTAATTAATGGGTACTACGTATTAGGCTTTTGACATCTGTGTAGAGTTACACTTTTGGACTTATCACTAGGAGTCAATAAGTTCTTCTTGCAATTCCCTATATCCTTTTGGTCACGGAATTATTATTTGTATAAAATGCCAATTTATGGAGGTTTTTCTCACTTAAAATTGTTTTATGTTTTAACTGATGCCAATTAATTTAAAATTAGTGAAAATATGACTTTGGCATAGGAGTCATGGATACCCACTAGTGGTTTCAAAACAAGCAATGTGATGGTGGAAGCCTCAGAATGCACCATCTGTGTTGACGCATGCAGTGTCGCAAGCTGCAAGCAGATCGGGATTTGGGATCCTTCCATCATCACATTTATAATAGGGAATTAGCTCCCTTGTTTAAACCAATCTGACTTAAAATTTGTAGTTAATGGGCAGATATACAAGATAATTACTATGTGGACAAGGGTAAATGATTGTTATCTGTCCTTAACTGTAAATTCATGCTCACATTCATCTATGTGCAACTCAGCAATACTTTTCCTGCGTATCTAATCCACTTTCAATCACCTAATTAGTCTGATTCTCCCAGAGAGCCAGGACAAGCTAAAGATGGATACAACGGAAGAAGAAAGAGAACAAATTTTACGACTCCATTTCTCCAGAATCTTATCATTTTCCGATTCCTTCCAAAACAAACCAATACACAGTGGCAATAGGACAATTGTCACTTCACACTTAAATCCTTTCAGAGGTATGCGGCTAGAAATAAGTATCTTGGTTTGATAAAATTCCTATATCCCCAGTAACATCCTCTAAGAGGTATGCAGCTAGAAATAAGTATCTTGGTTTGATAAAATTCCTACATCCCCAGTAACGAAGGATTCTACAACTTGTACCCCAGGCCCAGTTTTAACTCTACATGTTCTAATGGCAATATTCTTGGTGGTAAAAGATGAGACAGTATTCTACTCAAAAAAGTGGGGAAGGATTGGTTTAACTCTTACCAATTACTAGAAAAATATATGACAAGCTTAACATCTTCCTGCATAAAGTTGTGAGGAAAACTTTTTAGTCCAAGGACCATAACAAGACAACAAAACCTAAAGTCTCATTCTTACACACACGTACACAAGTATTAAAAGTGCACAACTTGTGGCTCCAGACTCAATACCTTCAACAATAATCACCCAGTTCCAGTCTTGATAGGTCCTTTAGGAACAAAAGCATATTTTTGCTGTAGTTCCATCAAATGAAACCAAATCCATAAGTTAAATGTAACAGTTATTTGCAAATATCAAACTTCTTTTCGTGGTAAAACATTGATGCTTGGGCTTCACAACATAAACAGCCCACCCTTTCCATAAATCCTTGATGTCCCATTCCATGCAATAAATATAATAAGATAACTGTACGTCATTCTAGCATCTGATAAGGCATGCTTAGTATCACAGGCATAGAATAGTTTCATTTATCAGTAACAATATTGACAACAAAAACCCAGACACCCCCTGACTGCTAAACAAAAAAAATAAAAAAATAAAACATTTGACAACAAAAATGTCAATTACTAATACTCAACTCAAGTAAGCCTTGAATCTCAAATTAGTTAGGTTTGACTTAACATCGACAAAAACGTCAACTACAAATCTAAAGCAAAATAGAAACATCAGGTATGGCTTACAGCCACATGACTAGTTGTTCAGGGAACCTGTTTAAACTAGTGATATGAATGACCTTTCCTCAATATCCCCACAAAACATAATAAGCTCCCATAAAAACAAAAAATCAGAATAAAGTTTTAGCTTCCCATTTTCTTTGTTGGTGAGGAACAAAAGATAGGATAACAACTGAAAAAAACAGAAAACTTTTTACTTTGTGTTAATTCTCATTGAACAGTGGCTGAATATACATAGGAAGAAAAGTAACCTAAATCCTTAATTTTAGACCCCAATTAGGTAGCATAAAATAAGAGATTAATTACAATTAAAATCCTAGCTAATAATAGCTATACATGATTTGAAATAAAACTACCTAAAATACAGCTATATAATCAGAAATAAATACAAAGAATCAATTAATGTTAAATCATTAAATCTAATTGAGGGATTTACTCCCTGAAATCCTTCAACAACGTAGCTAATCATAGATATACAAATCATTAAAGACTACTATAGCTAAAATACAATTTGTAGGAATATTATTAGATCCTAAACGTGAATCTCCTTCACCTCCCACAACTTGTTACTCTCAAGGATATCCCACCTTCTCCTTCTACACTGCATTCTATTTGTTTCCCCAATAAAAAATCAACCAAACATGTCCTCCTTTTTTTTGGGTACATAACTGTACATGCCCTTCGAGCCAGCTTTATTTGACCGAAATGTGAAAATGATTTTCAGTGAGTTTAACATTTCCATTCACAAGGTATTAAACTGTTTTTGGTGGGGGTGGCTAGGAGTGCAGGCACTTCCTTTTGTTCTCTCTCTCTCTGTTCCCATAAGCCACCATTTTGTCACCAAACAAGGCCATAACAACTTCCGTCAAGGTGAAGCAAATAATCATCAAGGGGATGACCACCCAACTATTGCTAGTTGACATCACAACTAATGTAGCTACCATTCTTTCCCCCCTGTTTTTATAAATTTTCTCTCTACTTTGGGAACCAAATAAAGATCTCAAATCTTTAAAACATCTAGTAAATCTTCAAGTAGAACAGTCAAAATCATCAAGAATCATGGCTTCAATAAATGTGAGATACTCAACTCAACTAAACCTTAAATCCTAAACTAGTTGGAGTCGGTTATATAAATCATTTTTCTTCATTCGCATCGATCCAAGACATCATTTTTAGTAATGTCTAGAGCAGCCATATCCTTCTCGATGGCAGCCCCCCATATAAATTTCGGTCTAACACCTGACACCTGTACCAAGTCACCTTTCTAAACTACCGCGTCTATTGGCTGACATTGGATATGTACAAACCAACGTAGGCGATTCTCCCTTATTTTCTTCTCAATAGGTGCTACTTCCACCTTCTTACGAATCTCCTTATTTCTTATTCTATCCTTTATTATATATCTGGTCATTCATCTCAATATTCTCATTTCGACTACTCCTATCTTATATTAGTGTTACTTCTTAATTGTCTAACATTCAGTATCATACAGCATAGCCGGCTTCATTGCCGTCTTATAAAATTTTCCTTTCAATCTAATTAAGATTTTATGATCACATAAAACTCCTGAAGCACTGTGTCACTTCACACACCCTGCCTTGATCTTATGGTTTACATCATGCTCAATTGCACACTTCACCCACCTGCATGGGTAGAACACTTTCCGAAATAGCACATGGGGTGCAAACATCTCAAATGTCCAACTTTCCCACAATGAAACAAAGCACATGATTTACAGGTGGTTGTCTGCAACTGCTATGTAAGGTTTTAGTTTGTCTTAAATGGATCAAGGATATACCCACATACACACCTTGGTTCCCCTTTCAGTCCTAGATTAGTATACACACATATTTCAGGCAAGGTCCAGAGGAGGAAGATGAAGGCCTTTTGATGAGAAATGGGCAGAGGGGGGAGTATTAGTGGGATCCAAACCTATTGGCTCTATTCTACTTCATCATTTCTACACTAGTCTCAATTACTTATGCACGTGACTTAGAAATGCAATATTCATATTTCAGGCTAAAAAAAGAAAAATATCATAAAGAGCTGTGCATATTGAGAAAAAGAAAATGGAAAAGGAGAGAGCTACAAGAATGTAAGGGAATTCTAAATTGTCAGAAACCAGTAAAGCAATGGTTTATGAAATATTGACTTTAGATAAGGCCTGACTCCTTAGGTACCTTATTCAAATATCTATTGTAAGACTAATGTAGTTGACTATGCATCAGGAAACACTCGCAAAGGAAGCATCAGGTTACTCTAATGAAATCCTGTCGCAAACAGACGTTTGCATGTCAGAAGACTCAAAACTAAATAAAAGAATTACATTGAAAAGCTACCTGAGTAAGTCAGAGAGTTCATACAAAATTCAATAGTATGACTCGAAAGTATTCAGTACCAAGTCCACATAAAAAGAATGAGAAAGATACATACAAAACAAAATCTACAATTTGGAGACAAATAGGAAAATAGAAGCTGGAATTCTTATCATTAAGCAAACAATTATCAATTACCTGTTAAGAACTAATTCATATCACAATCACATGGAGGAAAAGAAAAGAATTTTTATGTATTCATAAAAAAAAGCAAAAATCGTACCCTCAAGTGTCAATCAGCTAATTTCCCTCAGTCTTTTTATCAATGTATCCAATGACTTCTTTTTAGGATTCTGCTTGGCTCCCCGACTGCCAAAGGTTCCAAAAAGCCTATCTGAAGGATCCCTCAACTTCTCTGAGATTGCCACTACTTTTTTGTAGTCCAGGGTATGGTAACTCCTCTCCCTGATCACTGGATTCAGAAAATTCTCTGGATGATTGCTTATAAGCAAATTAATCAATTGTCTTGACTCAACAAGTGCTGTTTTCAACTGATCTGCTTCTCCATCTGAGAAAAGGGAACCTAGATTGTCGGCAAACGATTCCAAGAATCGGATATCTATATCAATCCCCATGATAGCATTTACATTAAACCTCTTAACTGAGTCACTAAGTAGCGCCCCGACTATCAGTTCTGAAATATGAGAAAGAACTTCCTGTAGAACTCTTTTAAGGACATGAGCTGGCAATATCTGCTGAGCAGTAGAAACAAGAGTTTCCAAATATATCATGACCTCATTTATGTATTCATTTCCACTCTGAGGTGGCTCATCAGCCATCCAATTTACAGTCTCAATCAAGGACATGAATCCATCGACCTTCGCTTTGAGCAGTCCAGAGAGCATATCTTCTGCTGCATCACGAGCTTTGCTCAATGGAAACAGTCTCCTACTCCTCTCTGCCATTCTCAAGGGTATACCTGAAAGCTGTGCAGCATGGCGAAAGAAGAAATCACAAGCACGTTCTAAGACAGCCATATTTGCTGCTACCTGCATCGCCTGGGAGACACCATGAACTGATGTGTTAATAAGTTTCAATAAAGCTCCATCTAAGACCTCACTCAGAAGTCTGTCCAAATATTTCTTCACAACTTCGTAGAAATCTAACTGCCCACCGTATGACATGAAACTCACGGAATCCTCAATAAAGGACCGCACAATGCGGCAACAATCTGGAACTGTTGAAGAGAAAGGTGCAACGTAAGGAAATGCAGGTATAATATCTGATGTTTGTATTTGAAAGGAAAGCACATTCATGGAATACTCATATTCTTTCTTCATCAACATCTGCTCAAACTTATCAGCAGCAAGCGCTTCAGTAATCTGTTTACTGCAGTCTGATAACAGCAGTTCATGGTACTTATCCCTATGTTTGCTCAAAACATCAAGCAAGGCATCAACCGGGTAACCATACCTCCGCAGAGTTACTCCTAATAGACTCACATAGTCCTTAATCAATAAAAGATGATTCGCAGTTTGCATTCTAGAGAACTGATCCTCTAACACGGAACACATTTTGCCAACAGCAGTATCCCACAAATTTTCAACATCCAATTTTGATATCAAACCCCCACCAGTCCTCAAGACCCTATCTTCAACAATGAAAAAACCTGCAATTTGAGCAAAAAAGGTCTGATGGGATTCCAGAAATGGAGTCATTGAAGATACCTGAAAGTCCGAGGTCAATTGAAGCTTACGATTCTCGAAATAGTAATGCTTAAACCGATCTTCTAGTCCTAATGTCTGGTGAATATGATAAGCCCTATATAACGGTGTCAAATCGAATCCAAAAACTCCACCCCCTCCGCCATTACTATACCCACCCTCTCCGATGCCACCACCACCACCAAGTTCATCCTCATCTTCTTCCTCTAAAGCATAAGCGCAATCTCTTAGACTAAGCCGACTTTGCTCCTCGGCTTGCCGCTGCTTAATTCTGAGATCCTCTTCTCGTTGCCTCGCAGACGAGGCTTGACTGATTGCCAACTGACCCAAATTCCTACTCACCACTCGGATCTCTACCAGCCAGTCACCAAACTCCTTGCTAACCTTCCTCTCTATGTGAGACCGAATCTCCGGAATCTTCTTCTCCAGCATCTTCTTCAGTGTCGACGACGGAATTTTGTTCATAAGCTCCCTCTCAATCGAGTCGACGCACTTCAAAGCCATGTAGAAATTGTCGTTGGAGAGGTGATGATTCGCTCTAGAGCAAACATCCATAAAATGAATACAAGTTCGTACAGATTCGAGTGCGTGATTGACGTTCTTAGAAACGTTCCGAGTTTCAACAAAGGCGTCGAGGGAGGATAGTAGTGGACCAGCAACGGACTGCAGCTTGGAATTAGATTCAGATAGCGATGACTTGAGGGAATCGACGTCGGATAGTAGGGATCGAAGGTCATCGACGGCAAGAATGAAGTCCTGGTAGTGAGCCTTACAGACCTCTTCGATCTCGGACTCTTTGGAGCGTGCGAAGTGTCGAAGGTGTTGAAGCAATATCTCGGGCTTGCCGGAGGCGAAAGTTTTGCGGACAAATGGTCCTAAATCTTCGTTGTTGCAAATAGCCGAGGAGAGAAGGAGCTGGTCCAATTTATCACCGTTGTCGTCGCCATTAGCCGGAATAATTTTCCGGCGGGGTTTGGAGGAGTACATCACAGGAACCGGAAGGCGAAGGCGGAGCCGTTTCAGGCCGAAAGAATTTAGGGGAGAGAGAAACGAAAGCGGGAGTAGTTATTTGGACAAAGATATAAGACAGAGTCATCGGGTTTTGCCTTTATTTCGTTTTTTGACGAATATGACACTGGGCACGGGGAATTACGGTACCGTTTTGATGCGTTTTGGGTAACTTTCTGGAGCTAATTTGGTAAATCAATAAAAGATTAGAGGCAAAATTCATTGACTTCGTAAAAATTCCTTTTCTCAGGGACGGCTGCCTGACTGGCTTCTGCAATTGAAAAGAAATTGTTAATTTATTGTGTGGGAGCTGGAAAATTGAAAAGCCGAATTAGGCCCAATAAAATTTGATTTGGGTCTAAAATGTAGCGGTGTTAAACTAATATTGTCAGAGATACTTTGATTTTTAAAAAGATATAATATTTAAATATTATTTAGATAATTTTTAAAATATATATATATTTTTTAAATACTCAAGAGTGTTTTTGTGTTTTTTTTTTTTAAAAGTCAAAGTATTTTAAAAGAACCAAAAGCAATATTTTTAATTAATAATGATTTTTTAAAATTAAACATACAAAAATTATTTCCCTAACTTTTATAAATTATTAAATATATATTTAATTAATTTATAAATTATTAAATTTCTTTTTTTACATATATTTTAATTAATAATATCTATTTTTATTTATTTTTATTTGATAATAATTTATAATTTATTTTATCGAACAATTTTTTTTTTTTTCTAACCATAATAATTTTTATAAAAGAATTTACCAAATCATTGGGCTTTTTAAAAGCCTCCGTCCTTCTACAAATGAAGTTTGCTTCAGTACCAATAGCGCCAAGAGTAGTAATAACAACTAACAGCAAACTGCTTCAGCGGCCATGGTATTCGAACCTCCAAACCTAAAGAGCTCAATCACCATTCAAGCTCCTTGTCATGGTTATCAACTTCTCTCTCTCTCCTTTCTGCTCTGCTCTGTGAATTTATGTTGCATAATCTTCCAGTTGAGGATTTGGGGTATCATATGGGTTCCTATGTTTTCAACTATTCCACTTTCTTGTGCGGAGTACTGAGAGTAATTTCAAAGCGGTGATACTGAAGCGGCTATTCATGAGCAAAGTCAACAAGGCCACACTTTCTCTGCTCGGCAAGTTTTGAATTTTCATTTTTAAGAGGGAGAAAAAAAGGTTTCAAATCTAAAACGAATTAATTATTGTGTAATAGTATGCTACTGCTAAATTTACTTGCTTTTTTCTTTTTCTTTTTATAATTCAGGAGAATAAAATTGCTGTCGTTATTGGACCTGTGACTGATGACGTTCTGGTGTATGATAAGGATTTCCCATCAATGAAGGTGACTGACCTGTGGTTCACAGAGACTGCTAGAGCAAGGATTGAGAAGGCGGGGGGGGGGGGGGGGGTGCTTGATCAGCTTGCATTGAGAGCTCCTCTTTGCCAGAACACTCTAAGCGTTCTGCTCTTAGAATTGTTCTCTGCTATTTTCAGGTGTTACTGTTTATTTTGTATTCTGAAAACATTCATACCAGTTATGTGAATGAAAAATGTTCGAAAGGTCAGGGTAGGTAGCAATTTATGTCATTTTCATCATTGGTAATTAGGTCCAGTTTTGCTAATGAGGACTTTGAAAAAGTTTGCTTGATATTTTGGATTCTCTAGAATTCGTGTAAAGTGGAGACTTCTTGTTGTTGCTTGAGTTTCACCTTCCATGGAATGCATGTGTCTGCCAATGCGTCTTTCTTGTTGAAATTATAGAGTTGTCTCCACTGATGGGTTTCCCAGAACCTTTTTTATGCTATCTTCTTCGTAATGTCTGGTATTTAAGGGTAGTTTCTCTCCCATTCTACCTTACGTAACATGAATAGAATCATTGACAAATCAGTTGTGGTTTTAGTTATATAAACCAAAAAGAACTTCCTTTCTAGTTTCCAAAGTTGAGTCCAGCTTACTTCTTACAAAGGCAACATATTGAAGAGCAATGTTGTTTTTGTTGAAGCATTTTGTGAATGATTCTACTGATAGTAATGTAGTTTATTATATTACAAGAATGATATACTAAGGGCTTCAAAGATGATGTAGAATTTGATTGTCCCTTGAGATTTGTTGTAATATGGCACATCGATGAGGATAAAATACCATAACCTGATTGGATGAAAGGTATGGATAACGATAAATGAGTCATTCGGATGTTAATTCATAATTTAAAGAGCAGAGGGTTAACCGAAAGATTTGGAGCGTAGGAGATCTAAAGATTAGGGATCATTATAGTGAGGAACCAGAGATATCAGATTGTTTGCTTGGTTCTGGGTTGTTCTTGTTCACAAACTCGATTATGTAGGCATTGAGGCTCAAATGTGTTAGTTCTTCTCAACTATTTTTTTTTATGTTTAATTGTCCAGATATTACCTTCTGCTATTCTGTGCGAGGCAGGACTTGCAGTGGAAATTCTTGTTTATCGAACATCTGAAGAAGATTTATTCTTTGGAGATTTTTTGTGTAGTTTAGTATTTCTTGTGTACTAAATTATGTTGTTCATGCAGGTTCTTCTCGGGGGTAAGAAAATTGCTCGTGAAGCTGTGAAGCACTTTGGACCAGTTCCTGGTGTTCCACACAGTCACTCCAAACCCTACTTACGTAGGAAGGGAAGGAAATTTGAGAAAACCATAGGAAGAAGAAACAGCAGAGGCTTCAGAGTTTGAGTTGCATAACGCAAGAATAGATTACACCAGGCCCACCAAATCCAAGCTGTTTGGTCCATAACTACTGTGTAACTTTCTTTTTCCTGTTTCTATCCTACTACAGAAGGTTTTGTTCTTGGTATGTCTTTTAATTATTTTTTAATGAGTACTTTTCCTTACCAATGCCACTGTTATTCTAAATTGCTATTTTCAAGTGTTTCAACCAATGTGTTACCCACGCATTGTATGCCTGTCTTGCCAATCGTTCTGACAGCTCTGTTTCTTTGCTCCAAGGAAAACGTTTTACTGCTAGATCACGTTGTCAACATAATATTTGAATTAATGTTTACATTTGAAATCAGCCTGACTCTAGATGCGGGCATACAAATGTAATGAACATATGATAGACAATGATCAGGATTCAGGCCTGGTTACTGCTTTCATATTTTAGAGCAGCGTCTTTATAGCCCTATACACAGTCATCAGTAAATCACTGACTGCTTAAAAGAAAAATAAAAAATAAAAAATCAATCGTCTCAATATCAACCAGACAGATCTCAGGTCATGGCACATTACATTATGAACGCATAAATAAGAACATGCAAGTTCTTTAACCAAAAAGCAGAGAGAACATGGCATGTTGGCGCAGCATCTGCCCTACAATGCATGGAAAGAAAACATTACACTGTTGATTCACAGGGAAAAGCAATCCTGATTGAACCAAAATTAAAAGAAAATTTTGCAAACTTCAGAAAATAAAATTCTGAACACAGTATATGAAATGAACACAGCAGATCTTAGATTTCTAACACAAAAAAAATTGCATATTAAAACTTCTTGATGAAATCATATATGTGGCCATTGATCTCCTCTGGTTTTTCTTGGTTGATAAAGTGAGCTACTCCTTCCATCACAACTAGTTCTTGCAAGAATGGAACATGTTTTTTGAAGCCTCCTTTGTGTATAAATTCCTTAACACCAGGAGTATTATAGGTGATGTCAAGGTCCCCAATAATAAACTTGACTGGTACTTTGATCTGTACGCCAGTCCATGGTGCAGTGAGCTCCCAGTTTCTGCAGACACAAACAAAATATTACATGCCTCACATAATTATTATATTCAACAAATAAGATAGCAAACTTGGTCTGTATTGCTAATGTCTCCTATTTTTGACAATCCTAAACTGAGACTCGTGCCTGGGGATTTCATTTGTCAAATAAAAGGATTAGAGCTGTAGCAACGGTACCAAGTTACTGAAAGTCAGGGCAAGCGACAGCAAAGTGCTAGATAAATAGGGAATGGAGATAGCCTTTTTCCTCATAGAAAAACTCCCAAATTCCCAATTACCTAATTCAGAAATTAAAGTTTCTGTGGCTAGTAGAAAGAAGAACATGAAACTTACATGTCTAAAGCTCGATAATAATTCAATCCACCAGTGAAGCCTTTCTGGTCAAATTTGCTTGCATAGTAATTGACATCTTCTTCAGACAGCCAAGAAGGTAAGTTAATTGGAGTGCCAGGTGGACCTCCAAATCCTACACTTTTAGGTACACATGGTGGATGTGGATTACGAGATGCGAGAAAACTTTTTATTATTCTTGCCGTACCAGCACGAGCAAACTCTTCTTCAATCTCCCCCGGTTTCTATAAGGGCAATTCAAAACTAAGTATCAGGTTGACCAATTAAGTTTTTGAAGAAATTACTAGGAACCACCATATAACATGTAGAATAAGAACATTTGAACATCACTGCTGCATTGTACAGGCTTTGTCCTACATAATTACAAACACAATTATAGGCAAACTGACATATGAGGTACTGCCAAGTAGTTGATTATTCCCTTATGGTAACGAAAAAAAAAATGATGAAGGTCTTGTTTCATAATTGAAATCCATATTGCTTAAAATTATTAGTGTGATGATGTTCTATGCATGCTCAACAAAGTATTATTTCAAATAAAAATTGATATATCATATTGGCTAGAAGCCTAGAACAATGAAACAGGCAAAGAGGAAACTCTAATGGGAATAAACAAATAACTAACATGCATTAGCTAAAGCCTTCAGCAGATGTTGCCAGCTTGTTATTCCACCTGCTATTAGGCAGAATTATTAACTGTAAACCAAGGACAACATCTCGAAAGAAGACCATTACAAATTTTCTTCTGTCCTTAAAGAACAGACAACATATAAAGAGTCAAAATATGATGTGCACAAGAAGAATTTGAATGTTTTATTTTTTTAATTTTTTTGGGGGGCTCAAGAAACTTCTATTTATTTCTGAGCTTGTAGCTTATGCTTATCTAGTGAAAAGAGATATACAAGTTTTGATTTGTATTGGAGGTGAAAATTGAAAATCCTCACACCCATATACACTTCACATTACTTTCAGAAATTACATTCACATGAAATTCTAAGACTACAACTAGAAGTTGAGCAATTAGGTCCAAATTAAATGCTGATATTAATGTGAGCAACAAGGGCAGAAAAATAAATGAGCAAATTATTATTCATTTCCCTTTTCAGGTTATTGTCAATTACCCACTGCTTAACAATGGCCATGAATAAAAAAGTAATGATTGGAATTCAGATTTCCAAACAAAATGGACTTCATTCTCTAAATCAAAGGTTTTAGTCCATAAACAGAAAGATAACAGACAATCACCTAAAATTTATAACAAATTATATAAGCAATTAGTCTCTTACTTAATGTGGTTCTTTCCGAAAACTAACCAATTCGCCACAATGAAGAAAGAAATCAAGGTTAAGAAATTGGAAACGGCAAAAACGAGCTCGAATAAATTAACAAGACAAGGAAAATTGGATTACCTGAAACCTGCAGATATAGTAATCATCACCCATCAGAGCCCGCATGCTCTCAACGGGCTTTCTAGTTGGGTTTCTTGGACTGAACACCACGCTCATGTTGACCAAGGCCTTTACCCGGTCAGGCCTGAACAAGCAGAAGTACCAGGCCATCACAGCACCCCAATCATGGCCAACCAAGAAAATCTGGTCAATACCCAGAGTATCAAGAAGGCCAACGAGGTCGCCGACGATGTTTAAGGCAGTGTAAGAGGCCGGGGAGGGTGGAGCATCCGTATCGCCAAAGCCGCGTAAATCAGGGGCGATAGCACGGTAACCGAGAGAGGAGAGATAGAGAAGCTGATGACGCCAGCAGTACCAGAGCTCCGGAAAGCCGTGAAGTAAAAGGACTACTGGGCCTGTCCCAATTGAAGCTACATGCATGTTAATCCCGTTTGTGCTCACTGTTGTGTGCTCTATTTTCTCCATCTTTCAAGTTTCAAGTTTGAATGCTGTGTGTGTCCTATGTGTGAAACTTGTAGTGGGTATTTATAGTGGTTTAGGAGCCACCGCGCTCCATATGAATCCTCCGAAAAGTACTCATCCCTAAAAAGAGAAGGGAAGGTGCCAAGGGTGGAATTGGAAAGTAGTTTGTAATGATTCACATGGAATTTTTTTTTTTTGGTAAGTTTTGATTCGTGGGATTTCTTTTCTTTATTTTTTATTTTTTAAGCTTATTAAAATTTGCATGTGAACACTGAGAAAACATTAGAAAAAATAATTCAACTACTACAGTCAATACCTAACATACTTTTTTCTCGTGTTTCTTCCTCTATGATTCAATGTGTCCCACGCGTAAAGAAATCAAGCCAATCAATCTAGAACATGTTATTTTAAATTGGGTTAATTTTTGTGTAATAATTGGATGAAATTAATCCAAAAAAAAAAAACATTTGTAGAGTCTCTTTCCTCATTTTTTAGTTTTTTGTTTCAGCAAATATAATATAAGGATTGAAGGCAAATTGTTTAGTTTGAATCTTCTTTAAAAAATGGATGTTTGTTTTCTGAAATTAATATTGGAAAATAAGATGACATATGTTTTGAGGAAGGAGAAAGTGACATCATTTTGGTTTCATAAATAAATGTTATTTTTCATAACATATATTTTTTTTTTTGACTTTTGAAATTTTGTCAACGTATCTAGAACATTTGTCTTTAAGATTCCTTCGTAATTGTCTTCCATAGAATTCTTTTGTAAGACTACAATGAAAGAAAAAAGAACCTTCTAAATTCTAATGCTTTTGTTTTTTTTTTTAGATACAAAGTATTTAGTATATTGAAGAATTATCAAATTATTAAATTAAAGAACTTTTAATACTTTTATTTATTTATTTTTTGGTTCAAAAAAATATTAAGTATATGAGTTACACAGCATAGATAAATTTTATTTAATTTATAAAATAATAAATTTAAATATCATTTTATCTTACGTGAATACTAAATGTTTAAAAATATATCTTAGAAAATAAATAAAAATTCATATATTTACATGGGTAGACTAGTAGTTTTAATAAAGTATTAACTTATACATTTTTTATTTATTAATTAAGAATGTATGTGAAAAAAACATAAAACTACTAATGTAAAATATATCAATGACTCTTGTGGGGCTATGCAGGTACATATGTGACGTCACATATGGCGGACTGCGTTGCCTCCCATGATATGGGTGTCCGGTCTCTTTAGGCCCGTGTCTCAGCCCGTTGACATATATGGCGGCTTGTCACGTAATAATTGATTGAATTTTTAGACTCTCGAAGGATCATGATGTGCACTTGGAAAATGTCAAGTCGGATAAAATTCAGATTCATTTTGATTTTTTATTAATTAAATATTAATTCAAATTTCAAGAAAAAATAAAGCCTCGTATATTCGGTAAATAAATTCATTAATTTGTATTTTAGTTAACTCCTTTAATGTGATTTATTTATTTAATTTTAAATTTAACTTTGTTACATAAAAATAAATTTTATATATATATATATATAAATATCAAGAGCATAACAAAATAACATCTAGAAGACTTCTAAATATATATATATTTATATATATAGTAGAAGACTAAATAATTTCAGGTTCCTATAATGTCCAAACATACTCATTTACAAAGTTTAAAATCAAATATTTAATTTGTTTTGATTTACATTTAATTTTGTGGCACCTAGTTATAAAAAATGCCTAAATTTTGTCAAATTGAATTATATTATGTTAAATTTTACGGATAATAAAATGACGGATCGATTTTGATTATACGGATCTGATCAAGATCAAATCAAATTGGATTATGACCTAGTCCGATCAATTGCCAACATTATGACCTAGATTGTCTCAAAGTTTTAAATTTTGACCATGGTATAAAAAACTAATTTGCATCTAAATGACCCAAAAAATTTCTCTTATAAAGTTAAATTAATTTTTATTTAATTTGTAAATTTAATTAAAATTAGACCTTTTTTAAAAATTAATTTCTAGTTCTAATTATTATTTTTCATTCAGTTCTAATTCTAATTAAATTATTTTTTTATATTTTGATTTTAGGACAAGATGGATATTGTTTAAAAAATTGAATGGCTGAAATGGAAAAAGAAAGAATGAGAAGGGGGGGATTTGAAAAAAGAAGGGGGAAAAATTGAAAAAAAAAAAAAAAGAAGCCCAGGCCTCGAAGCCGAAAAGCGCCCTATGGACTGCTTCTGCTTCTGCTTCTCGGACTCTTAGCCGAACCTGCTTCTGCTGAACCCTCTCGGCCGAACGGGCATTGGCTGCATCCCAGATGGCCCATAATCCCGGGAAGCATTTTGTAGAAGAGCAATGTTGGATTATATTAGAAGACTTCTAAATATATATATATATAGTAGAATAGCAATGTTGTTTTTGTTGAAGCATTTTGTGAATGATTCTACTGATGGTAATGTAGTTTATTATATTAGAAGAATGATATACTAAGGGCTTCAAAGATGATGTAGAATTTGATTGTCCCTTGAGATTTGTTGTAATATGGCACATCGATAAGGATAAAATACCATAACCTGATTGGATTAACAAAAGGTATGGATAACGATAAATGAGTCATTCAGATGTTAATTCATAATTTAAAGATCAGAGGGTTAACCGAAAAATTTGGAGCCTAGGACATCTAAAGATTAGGGATCATTCTAGTGAGGAAACAGAGATATCAGATTGTTTGCTTGGTTCTGGGTTGTTCTCGTTCACAAACTCGATTATGTAGGCATTGAGGCTCAAATGTGTTAGTTCTTCTCAACTATCTTTTGTTATGTTTAATTGTCCAGATATTACCTTCTGCTATTCTGTGCGAGGCAGGACTTGCAGTGGAAATTCTTGTTTATCGAACATCTGAAAAAGATTTATTCTTTGGAGATTTTTTGTGTAGTTTAGTATTTCTTGTGTACTAAATTATGTCGCTCATGCAGGTTCTTCTGAGGGGTAAGAAAATTGCTCGTGAAGCTGTGAAGCACTTTGGACCAGCTCCTGGTGTTCCACACAGTCACTCCAAACCTCACTTACGTAGGAAGGGAAAGAAAATTTGAGAAAGCCAGAGGAAGAAGAAACAGCAGAGGCTTCGGAGTTTGAGTTGCATAACGCACGAATAGATTACACCAGGCCCAACCAAATCCATGCTGTTTGGTCCATAACTACTGTGTAGCTTTCTTTTTCCTGTTTCTATCCTACTACAGAAGGTTTTGTTCTTGGTATGTCTTTTAATTATTTCTTTACCCTGAACGAATTTTGTTTTAAGCATAAATTTCTGTTGAATGTATGAAAGATATAATGAGTACTTTTCCTTACCAATACCACTGTTATTCTAAATTGCTATTAAAAAAATTCAGTCGTCTCAATATCAACAAGACAGATCTCAGGTTATGGCACATTACATTATGAACGCATAAATAAGAACATGCAAGTTCTTTAACCAAAAAGCAGAGAGAGAACATGGCATGTTGGCGCAGCATCTGCCCTACAATGCATGGAAAGAAAACATTACAATGTTGATTCACAGGGAAAAGCAAACCTGATTGAACCAAAATTAAAAGAAAATTTTGCAAACTTCGGAAAATAAAATTCTGAACACAGTATATGAAATGAACACAGCAGATCTTAGATTTCTAACACAAAAAAAATGCATATTAAAACTTCTTGATGAAATCATAGATGTGGGCATTGATCTCCTCTGGTTTTTCTTGGTTGATAAAGTGAGCTACTCCTTCCATCACAACTAGTTCTTGCAAGAATGGAACATGTTTTTTGAAGCTTCCTTTGTGTATAAATTCCTTAACACCAGGAGTATTATAGGTGATGTCAAGGTCCCCAACAATAAACTTGACTGGTACTTTGATCTGTACGCCAGTCCATGGTGCAGTGAGCTCCCAGTTTCTGCAGACACAAACAAAATATTACATGCCTCACATAATTATTATATTCAACAAATAAGATAGCAAACTTTGTCTGTATTGCTAATGTCTCCTATTTTTGACAATCCTAAACTGAGACTCGTGCCTGGGGATTTCATTTGTCAAATAAAAGGATTAGAGCTGTAGCAACGGTACCAAGTTACTGAAAGTCAGGGCAAGCGACAGCAAAGTGCTAGATAAATAGGGAATGGAGATAGCCTTTTTCCTCATAGAAAAACTCCCAAATTCCCAATTACCTAATTCAGAAATTAAAGTTTCTGTGGCTAGTAGAAAGAAGAACATGAAACTTACATGTCTAAAGCTCGATAATAATTCAATCCACCAGTGAAGCCTTTCTGGTCAAATTTGCTTGCATAGTAATTGACATCTTCTTCAGACAGCCAAGAAGGTAAGTTAATTGGAGTGCCAGGTGGACCTCCAAATCCTACACTTTTAGGTACACGTGGTGGATGTGGATTACGACATGAGAGAAAACTTTTTATTATTCTTGCTGTACCAGCACGAGCAAACTCTTCTTCAATCTCCCCCGGTTTCTATAAGGGCAATTCAAAACTAAATATCACGTTGACCAATTAAGTTTTTGAAGAAATTACTAGGAACCACCATATAACATGTAGAATAAGAACATTTGAACATCACTGCTGCATTGTACAGGCTTTGTCCTACATAATTACAAACACAATTATAGGCAAACTGACATATGAGGTACTGCCAAGTAGTTGATTATTCCCTTATGGTAACGAAAAAAAAAAATGATGAAGGTCTTGTTTCATAATTGAAATCCATATTGCTTAAAATTATTAGTGTGATGATGTTCTATGCATGCTCAACAAAGTATTCTTTCAAACAAAAATTGATATATCATATTGGCTAGAAGCCTAGAACAATGAAACAGGCAAAGAGGAAACTCTAATGGGAATAAACAAATAACTAACATGCATTAGCTAAAGCCTTCAGCATATGCTGCCAGCTTGTTATTCCACCTGCTATTAGGCAGAATTATTAACTGTAAACCAAGGACAACATCTCGAAAGAAGACCATTACAAATTTTCTTCTGTCCTTAAAGAACAGACAACATATAAAGAGTCAAAATATGATATGCACAAGAAGAATTTGAATGTTCTATTTTTTTAATTTTTTTTGGGGGCTCAAGAAACTTCTATTTATTTCTGAGCTTGTAGCTTATGCTAATCTAGTGAAGAGAGATATACAAGTTTTGATTTGTATTGGAGGTGAAAAATTGAAAAACCTCACACCCATATACACTTCACATTACTTTCAGAAATTACATTCACATGAAATTCTAAGACTACAACTAGAAGTTGAGCAATTAGGTCCAAATTAAATGCTGATATTAATATGAGCAACAAGGGCAGAAAAATAAATGAGCAAATTATTATTCATTTCCCTGTTCAGGTCATTGTCAATTACCCACTGCTTAACAATGGCCATCAATAAAAAAGTAATGATTGGAATTCAGATTTCCAAACAAAAAGGACTTCATTCTCTAAATCAAAGGTTTTAGTCCATAAACAGAAAGATAACAGACAATCACCTAAAATTTATAACAAATTATATAAGCAATTAGTCTCTTACTTAATATGGTTCTTTCCGAAAACTAACCAATTCGCCACAATGAAGAAAGAAATCAAGGTTAAGAAATTGGAAACGGCAAAAACGAGCTCGAATAAATTAACAAGAAAAGGAAAATTGGATTACCTGAAACCTGCAGATATAGTAATCATCACCCAACCGAGCCCGCAGGCTCTCAACGGGCTTTCTAGTTGGGTTTCTTGGACTGAACACCACGCTCATGTTGACCAAGGCCTTTACCCGGTCAGGCCTGAACAAGCAGAAGTACCAGGCCATCACAGCACCCCAATCATGGCCAACCAAGAAAATCTGGTCAATACCCAGAGAATCAAGAAGGCCAACGAGGTCGCCAACGATGTTTAAGGCAGTGTAAGAGGCCGGGGAGGGTGGAGCATCCGTATCGCCAAAGCCGCGTAGATCAGGGGCGATAGCACGGTAACCGAGAGAGGAGAGATAGAGAAGCTGATGACGCCAGCAGTACCAGAGCTCCGGAAAGCCGTGAAGTAAAAGGACTACTGGGCCTGTCCCAATTGAAGCTACATGCATGTTAATCCCGTTTGTGCTCACTGTTGTGTGCTCTATTTTCTCCATTTTTCAAGTTTCAAGTTTGAATGCTGGGTGTCCTATGTGCGAAACTAGTAGTGGGTATTTATAGGGAAGGTGCCAAGGGTGGAACTGGAAAGTAGTTTGTAATGGTTTACATGGAATTTTTATTTTATTTTTTTTGGTAAGTTTTGATTCTTGTGAATTTTTATTTTATAATTCAACTACTACAGTCAATACCTAACATTCTTTTTTCTCGTGTTTCTTCCGTTATGATTCAATGTATCCCACGCGTAATGAAATCACGCCAATCAATCTAGAACATGTCATTTTAAATTGTGTTTATTTTTGTGTAATAATTGGATGAACTAAATCCAAAAAAAAAAAAAAAAAACTTTGTCGAGTCTCTTTCCTCATTTTTGAGTTTTTTGTTTCAGCAAATATAATATAAGGATTGAAGGCAAATCGTTTAGTTTGAATCTTCTTTAAAAAATGGATGTTTGTTTTCTGAAATTAATATTAGAAAATAAGAAGACAAATGTTTTGAGGAAGAAGAAAGTGACATCATTTTGGTTTCATAAATAAATGATATTTTTCATAACATATATATATATTTTTGACTTTTGAAATTTTGCCAACGTATGTAGAACATTTGTCCTTAAGATTCCTTCGTAATTGTCTTCCATTGAATTCTTTTGTAAGACTATAATGAAAGAAAAAAGAACCTCCTAAATTGTAATGGTTTTTTTTTTTTTTAGATACAAAGTATTTAGTATATTGAAGAAATAGCAAATCAATAAATTAAAAAAAATTTAATTCTTGTATTATTTTTTTATTCTAGAACAACTATTAAAGAGATGAGGTACACAATGAAACAAATTTATTTTTTTATGTATAGAATGATAAATTTAAATATCATTTTATCATACATGAATATTAAATATATAGAAATATATTTTAAAATAATCAAAAATTCATATATTTACATGGGTTGTAGACTAATAGTATTAATAAAGTATTAAGTTATAGATTTTTTATTTATTAATGAAGAATGTATGTGAAAAAACATAAAACTACTAATGTAAAATATATCTTTGACTCTTGCGGGGCTATGCAGGCACATATGTGACGTCACATATGGCGGCTTGAAGGATCATGATGTGCCCTTGGAAAATGTCAAGTCGGATAAAATTCAAATTCATTTTTATTTTTTATTAATTAAATATTATTTGTATTATCCTTTGTTATGTGTCACATTTTTGTTAGCATAATAAAGTAGTAATAATTTAAGAGAATTTTACAAGTGTTGAATTAAAATAAAATTAAGGAATATTTTTCTTAATTTTCATTGAGAAATTCAAATTTTCAAGAAAAAATAAAGCCTCCTATTATCGGTAAATAAATTCATTAAGTTTGTATTTTAGTTAATTTTATTTAATTTAAAATTTTAACTTTGTCATTTAAAATAAATTATATATATTTAAATATCAAGAGAATAATATTTTTAATGACAAAATAACAACTAGAAGGCTTCTAAATATATATATATATATATGGTAGAAGACTAATAATTTCAGGTTCCTATAATGTCCAAACATACTCATTTACAAAGTTTAAAATCAAATATTTAATTTGTTTTGATTTACAATTAATTTTGTGGCACCTAGTTATAAAAAATGTCTAATTTTTTTCAAATTGAATTACATCATGTCAAATTTTACGGATTATAAAATGATGGAACGATTAAGATTATACGGATCCGAACAATATCAAATCAGATTTGACTATGACCTAGTCTGATCAATTGCCAACACTAAGAGTGTGTTTGGACTGTCTTAAACTTTTAAATTTTGACCATGATATCAAAAGCTAATTTGTGTCTAAATGACCGGAAAAATTTCTCATTAGTTGTTATAAAGTTAAATTAATTTTTATTCAATTTTAAAATTTAATTAAAATTAGACCCTTTTTTTAAATTCATTTTTAGTTCTAATTGTTATTTTTCATTCAGTTCTAATTCTAGTTTAATCAATTTTTTACATATTGATTTTAGGACAAGATGGATATTGTTTAAAAAATTGAATTGCTGAAATGGAAAAAGGAAGGATGAGAAGGTGGGGATTTGAAAAAGGAAGAAGGGAAAATTTTTTTTAAAAAAAAAAGGGTCAGGCAGCCCAGGCCTCGCAGCCGAAAAGCGCCCTACGGACTGCTTCTGCTTCTCGGACTCTCAGCCTAACCTGCTTCTGCTGAACCCTCTTGGCCAAACGGGCCTTGGCTGAATCCCAATGGCCATAATACCGGGAAGTAGAAGGCTGGGCTATGTAAGCTTGCCCAATCGGGCCCTTAACTCGGGCATGGTTGGACGCTGCGTTTAGGCTTATTTCCTCTCTTCTCTCACGTCTCCCGCGAACTCCTCGCTCTCCTCGCTTCCCTTTCAATTTTAGGGATTTCTGTCGACATTCTCATATGGTTTCCTGCATCACTACCCCCGAGTCCGAGAGATCAATCACTGAACAAAGGACCCAACAGTCTCCGATCGCGAAGTAAGCCATAGCTCGAAAGCTCAAGCTTTGGTTAGTGTTTTTTCTCGGTTCAACCATCACTTCAACTTCAAGCTCCGGTTTCACCTGAAAACCCCTTTTCAGCCTCGTTCAACTCAGGCGGATTTCTTTAGATCTCTGAAACCAATATTAACTTGTCCGGAAGCTCTGGTTAGTAAACGATACTCTGAGTCTCTGACTGGATATGTCCTGTTTTCACTTTTCCTCTTCACCTTGCAAAGTTGCCGATACTAGCTTGTTTTTCCATGATTTGTTTTTGGTTCATGCGCATATTTAGCATAGTCTCTTATGGATCAAGTGCAGAAATTGGGTCAAAACTTTGTAGGTTTTGAAAGAGCACAGGCATATATTTTGCATTTTTTCTTATGGATCAAGTGCAGAAATTGGGTCACAAACTTTGTAGGTTTGAAAAGAGAAATTGGGTTTTGACAACTAAAAGGATGCGCATAAATGGTTATGATAATATACTCTTAATTATAAAATAAGATGTGTTTTTGATTTGTTGAGTATAGAATGCTTCTATCTTCTATATGGATTTAGTTGTTGTAGACCCCCTTTAGACTCATTTACCTACATTAAGGTAATTGTTGGCTTGTAATTGTAAGGTCTTAGGAATGAGAAGAGACTGGTAGTCCTGTTTTACTTGTATATTTTTCTTGCACCTCTGATATTATGGCAGAGGTCATGTTGGCATGACAAGGAGTATCCTTTATGCAGTCATTGGTTGTCTTCTGCAACATGCATGCCTTTGAAATTATTTAACTGAACATATCTGAACGTATTCTATTCTAGTTGTTTAGAAATAGGCATATCGCCGTCCCATTCTCATATACATATCCATGCTTCACTTTTATGAACAAATGCATTATTGGTAAGTTCTTAGCTTAATTTTTTGGATGACATGTTTAGATACTTTACACTGTAAAATTTTAGGAGTGAAATCCTAAAAATATTTATTGCTGTGACAAATATTTGATGTGAGATTTTATTGCTGTGACAAATATTTGATGTGAGATTTTATTTCTGATAGTAATAATAGGAAGTAGGAACCGTAAATTAGCCTAATCAGGATTTCTAGTTAGTAGCTATTGTTTTATTTCAATTTTTTTTTTTGTCGAGGGACAAGTCATAACTGCTGGGATTTTGAATTTTTTTTTTATTTTTTATTTTTAGTGGAACTCGTGTATGGTTTTCCTATTTATGTTTGTTGGTGTTTAGGATTAGAGCAGGAGAGTGCGAGGTTTGGGTGTGTGCGGTTTGTCTCCACTAGAGTGATTTTTCCCTTCAATTAACTGTGATATGTTGATTTAATAAATTGCTTCCACTGTGTTTGCAGTGGCTCATGTAAAAAAGTGGTGCTAAACACTGATCTATTGAAGTTAATATTCCTGTTGATCTATTTGGTCTATTAGTTTGTGAATTGTGATAAAGCTGATGAGGACAACATTTTTCTGTGCAAAAATAAGTAGAAGTTCCTTATATCCTCTTGCTTATATTATTCAATTTATTTATTTAAAGATTATTGGAAATATATGCAAGCACCTAACAGTATTATTGTAACTCTATTAGACAGAACGTGGCTTTGTTTCTGGTTGAGGGAAATGGATGTTTCTAATGAAGGAGCGTACAAATGTCCACCAGAATTTGAAGTTGATGCTAAGGAACCACTTCTCAATCTTAGTTTGACAGACTCCACTGAACTTTGGCTTGTTCAATTGCCGTATAGTCAAGTAAGCTTGTTTCTCATATATCTCCCGAGTTGTTTTATATCCAATTTTTTCTCGAGATAAAGAAAATAATACAAATAATGGAAACAAGAAAAAAATCCAGAAACTGCACACATAACACAATTATTTTTACATAGATTTACTCTAGATGTTTTCTAATTTTCCCTTTTGATGGTCAATTTAGCTTTGAGTTTTCACTCAGTCATATCAACTGCAAAATGCAAATAATGTCTACTTGTTTGATGGGCCTCTGGAACCATAGGAAAAATAAGCTATCTGAAACAAATAACCTTACCTCAGATTTTTCAGTTATGGGAAGACCTCATTTGAAGGTCATTGAAGTCATCTCCATTATTTTTCTCATATTATGTTATTCTGGCCAGGACTCTCTAGCTGACATTGATGGGAAGGAATTGTCTCTTAATCTTCATCATGATGGACAGTTAGGTAGCTTTGAAGGTTTATCTGGTAAATGTTTTTTCCTCAATAAATGAATCTTTGAGCTGAATAATCTCTCTTACAGCATTTTAAACATTACATGCAGTTGTAACTTTTGCACTGTATGATTTCTTCAGCTTTGTTGTGAAGTCACATCTTTCCTCATTTGCAGGGAAACAATATGATCTGGTGAGCTCTGCTTCTCAGGTGCCAGATGCCACTGTTTTTGTATCCTCTGCCACAAAGCAAAAAATTGGTATGCATCTAACAACTTTTTTTATCTCCTTTTGTTTATTGGGTTTTGCTGTCCTTATTAAATGAGTGGTTCTCTTGTTGTCTCAATCTTTTTACTTTTCATTATTGCATGGATGGATGAAAATTAGTATGCTGCTGTTTTTGACTTGCCTAACTATCTTACAAAAGAATGCTTGTCAAAGAACTTTGGAAAATATTTATTCAGATTGCAACCTGGATCCAATTTGATTAAGTCAAGCTGACTTTTACAATGCCTGATGCAATGAGATCGAGAGTAATTATATATTAAGATTGTTTTACATATGTCTACATCTAATTAATATATAGAAGCCTATTACTTGGAAATCCCATTGATATGACTATGAATACTTTGAACTGTGAGTTATTGTCAAATCCATCAAACTAATATGAAGTTGCAAGTTCATCTGGCCTGAATTTGGATTCTTTTGTAGTTCTCATGTATCAGTTCAGGGGTGGCAATAGTATAATCTAGTTCTAGTTTGGCAGAGAATCAATCAATTCAATTTTACTTAAAAGATTTGAGTGCTGCCTTTGTCTAATTACTTTCACTGAGCTTGGATTCTTTTGTAATTCTCTTCATGTTTCAGTTCAAGGGTGGCAATAATATAATCTGGTTCTAGTTTTAGCAGAGAATCAATCAATTCAATAGTACTCAAAAAATTTGAGAGCTGTCATCATCTAATTAACTTCTACCTTTTCATTTGAGCTGTCTCTTTCTTTTTACACCCTTTCTGTATGAGTCATCATTTATGTTTTTTGCTCCTTCCTCTTTCTCTCTTTTATTTATAACTTTATAAATATTTGAATAAAAATATACCCTTATCTTCCCTCAGCTTTACCGCCGAGGCCAAGGCCAAGGCCCAATAATTACACTTTTGTGGTTAATTGTAGTTGCTTTTATTGTTGTTTCTGGTAACAAAATAGTCAATGTTTAACAGTTGGGAAGATATCACGGCGAGTTTCCCTTGTCCATTACCCTGGACCTAAAGATCTTGAAAATGTCAATTCCAACAAGATGAAACAGTATCAGAATTCTTCCGGAGCTATGTTGACAAAATCTTCTAGTTACTTTCCTTTGCAAAGCTCACAATCTAAACATGCAACCTCCTCACAAGGTAGCAGACATAAGAGTTCTTTATCTGAAGTTGGTGAGCCGTCAAAGTCTTCAAAAAGATCTTCGTCTAAATCCAACATGTCTGAGGACCAATCCAGTCAAGAAACATCCAACAGAAGAATTGATCGCAAATCCTCTAGGTCCATGGACCAATCTAACCAATATTCGGAGCATGGTCATAGTGCTGCCACTTCTTCTATGTCATCTGAGCATTCTCGTGGAGAAAAATCAAAGAAAAGAGTTAAACGTAAGGAGTAGTGCTCTTTACTACGGTTCGTTTCTTACAAATATACAGTCAATGAATCTGATGGTATGGTAATTATGATCCCTCCCTCCCTCCATCTGATGTAATGCTATCATCCAGCATGGTTATGGTTCATTACCATTGGTTTCTTCGATTGTCATTTTGAAGACTAGTTGTCAATAAATCAAGCTGATGTAAGCGCATGAATTTTGTAAACTAAAGTCCCTTTTTGTTTTTACGCCTTTTCCCGTAGGTGGAACTATCTAGTCTATCTTACAGTTTCCTGTTTCCCCTTCATTAAGTTCGTTGCGGCAATGTCATCTGCATTTTTCCTATTTACTTGCTTACTTACTATGCTTCGATTGTATCAGATTCTTTTCTTTTTGGCCCCATTTTTTAGATTTGGAAGTGAGGGTAGAGGTCTCCTTCATTCAACAAGTTCTTTTCTGTTCTGAATAAAATTGCATCCTCTTTTATATTTATAAAAACTGAGTGCTGGACTGTAGGCTCGACAGGTGATAATGGGAATGACTTAACCTCGCTTAAAAATTGGGTTTTTCTCTCTGTCTTCTCCAAGCTAGGGCCTAGACCAGGCAGGCTGGCAGCTTTGGCCCATGTTACCTTTAAATGGCTATTCATCAGAGATGCCATGTCCGAAGAGTTGTGGAGGATCGTAAGTCTTACCTAGGACTAAGAACTGGTAAGTAGTCACTTGCCTTCCTTTGTGCCTTTCTGCTCTTTTCCTTCTTTTGTATTTTAAAAGGAATATCTGAACCCCACCAACTTGGATGCCAACTATACTGAAAAGTGGTCCATTAAATACCATATTTTTGAATGGAATGTGAGAATCAAAAACTACTGCATCAATGATCACATTCTTGAACGATTTTACCAGTCACAGGAATACAAATTCTTGACTGATTTTACCAGTTTTTTAAATGGAAGATATGGAATGCGGGAGTTAAAATCTACATGAATGATTGAAGAATCAAAATCTACTGATGTTATTAATAGTGGCCCATTACGATTTAGCATTTATGATTGACATGTATCGGTTTAAAATTATGTGTCATTGAGTATCTTTAATCAGCACTAGATCTTATTGGATTGAAGAAAGTTAAATGGATCGAATTCCAAACCACTAAATCATAAACACATTAATAACATGTTTAAGAATCACTCAAATCTATAATATAATTTACAACGATCGAAGATGTCTAGAGACTTGGAGGTGACTAAGTTTTATGACTTGGAATTGGGATGCAGGAAACAAACAAGTAACTATATATATGTATAACACAAAGAAAAGAAATTAAAAACGTCTTTATAACCGAATCCCGCCCAAAATACCGTTTCTCGATTTTTGGAAAAATCAAAATCAGAATCAAAACCAAACCAATGAAATGAAATGCATCCACCTAACCATCCATCCACCATCCATAGTAATTAGGAACCTTCCTCCTCCCTTCCCAGTTTCCAACTTCCCCCATACTCTCATTAAAGCCTTCTCCATCTCCCTTTCTCTCTCTTCAGTCCTGTCTCTCTCTTCCATTTCACTCATGGAGACTACTGACTCTCGCTCCAACTATGCCCTCAACGGCAAGATTATGCTTTGCTCAACCATCATCCTCTTCGTCTCTGTATTTATTATAATTCTATTCCACCGCTATGTCCGCCGTTACTGCTCCCGTCGCCGCCAAATAGGTCATTTTTTTTCAGACAACCGTGTCATTCCTTCAAATATTGATAAGACAGGCGGCACTGGACTTGACCCTTTTATTCTCAAATCCCTCCCTCCCTTTACTTGTTACTTCTCCTCCACCACCACCACCCACCTCCCTCTCCAAAATTGCGCCATCTGCTTATCGGACTTCGAAGACGGCCATCGAGCTCGGTTCTTGCCTAACTGTAATCACGTCTTCCACACCCATTGCATCGGTACGTGGTTCCGGTCTCACTCCAACTGCCCGCTTTGCCGAGACCCGGTTCATCCAGTCCATGGACTTGGGCAGCCTAATGTCGCCCCGTCTTCACAAATTAAAACATCCGGGTCGGTTAATGAACTGGGTCGTACGGAGGAAGGTCAAGTGGGTTGCTCGTCTCTTCCTCCACTGATGGAGAGCCGTCGGACGCCATTGGAGCTAATGGGTATGTATAATAGTAGAAGAGCCGGTTTGGATAGGAGATGGTTCGAGTGTGAAACATCCGGGTAACCCGATTCTAACATTGAAGAGGATTTGTAGCATATAAATATATAATTATGTTTTAAGTGGGTCCCATGCTTTTGACGTGGCAGTTGACTTGTAGACGTTGCAGCGACACTTTCTATTAATACAATTTCAGTATTCAGTATTCAGTATTGGATGGTTTCTCAGTTTTCTTCTTGTTTTCTGAACACAGGAGGTTTCTAGGATCCTTCACCCTGGGAAATCACCTGGCTTTTTTCACAAATTCCAAATTTAATTGTTCATTTTTCTTTCCTTTTTCTTTTTCTAGATACTTCATAATTCACTTAATTTAGTAGCTGTACTATCTCGTATTAGTTGAGCTAGCAATTTTTGATCTTCAGTACATTAAAACTTTTTAACCTAAAAGTTTGGCGTAAATTGAATATCTAATTATAATTATAAAGTAATAGGTATGTTAATTAATTTGGTTGGAGAATGCTATATCTTACTTAAGCACAAAAGTTTATTAACTGTATGATATGTATAGTATTATATTATATAGGGCAGAAAGAGAGATGAAACTTCCAAACAATTTTAGTTACTGCCCTATCTATGTCCATGTATAATACAAGTAATTATTTTTGGTAAAACAACAACTATCTAACAGTCTTAGCTTTGTGCCCTAAATTTAGTAGCTTGAACAAAATTTTGGTTTTATTACTTTATAAGACGCGTTTAATAAGCCTTTATAAACTATCCCAATTTGACATGCCAACAGCATCCAGCTCTTCAATCCCTAAATAAAGCAATCAACTTTTCAAGTATAAATTTTGGGAGGAAAGAGAAAACAAGAAGGATGAAACCCATCAGTACAATTTTCTTCTTCCCCTTCGTAATTTGCTTCTCCTTTGTGCCTTCCCAAATTTCGGCAACAAGACTTGTTGCAACAAAAACCACTACCAATGGCATTGATCTAATCCAGAATATATGCCAGCAAGCCCATGCAAAGGATATTTGCATCAATGGCCTTAGATCAGACCCAAACAGCTTAACAGCAGACCTCAAAGGCTTGGCATTGATAGCAATAAGAGTTGCTGCTTCAAATGCCACAGACACTAGTGAGCATCTTAAGCTTTTGCTTAATGATGATAGTATGGACCCTGCTGTTCAACAGGGTCTCACTGATTGCATGGACTCGTACATAGATGCATCTCAACAACTTGATGATTCTGTAGTCTCCTTGTTAGAAAATTCCAACCAAGTCGACGTTAGAGCTTGGCTTCTTGCTGCCGTTGCTGCTGCTGATACATGTGAGGACTCACTTAAGGGAAATGAGAAACTGTTGCAACAAAAGAATTTAGTTTTCCGCAGGTTTTGCAACATTGCCTTGCTCGTCAACAGGGCCTTGACAACTGGGGCATGACTGATCAACCTGATTGAAGGAACACAAGAATTAGTAAATATAAGAATGACCACATCGTTGTGATTGATCGAGGGAGATGAAGTACTTATATATATATATATTTAGATATGTATATATAATTTGAGTGTTCTTAATAAAAAGAAGAACAAGTTTTATATAAAATTCCTGTCTTAAATGACAAAACATGTTTTAGAAATAATATTTGTATTAATTTGAGACATATAACTATAAATCTCTCATTCGTTTTACGCTGATGATAGGTGTTGTATTGTGTTTGTGTTGTCATTCTTTGGAAACGAAAACAGTTTTTAGTGTCAAGAGATGCATGTCTGCTTCCAATCGACATCACAATTCCATACGTAGTTAAAGCCAACAACCATGACAGTATTAATGTCATTTGATTAGTTACTTATCCAAGGATCCGAGAAGAAAACTTAATGAACTTACCTGCACCCAAGATGACAATTTCATTTACCGTGTAAGAGATTAATAATACATTTAATGTTCTATTGATCGTCAAACAACTTGAATTTTTGGAAGACCCTACATCCTATAATAATTATTTAAATTATTGTGAGAAGTCTCTCTGGCCCCCACTTTTTTGTTTGCCCTTTTTTGAAAGCTATGAAAAGCCACATCTCTTTCCAAGTAATAAAACGTAGTCTACGCTGTCGTCAGTCAACGATATATACGTACAAAAGTAAAAGCAAAATTCAACGAATGGTAAGCAATCTATTTGAATGCATTCACCTTAATTGATCTTTTAGTACAAAGATCTTATTCGAAAGAAAAAAAGCACACAGTATATATATATATAAGACAATTACCTAGTTGTCTAATTGCAGAGCTTAGTTAATTCAATAATAAAACAAATAAATTAATTCAAACTATTTGACGTGGTCATAGCAGTCCAGAATTGAATGGCACTCCTGCTTGAGGCAACCAATCATCCCCCAGTAAGAAATTAGTGACAGTAAAATTAGCAGCATCCGTCGCATTAATCACATGATAACCAGCCCATGTCACTCTGTTGACAGTGTTCGATCCAGGTCCGGTATTATTGTACTCAGCATAATACAATGTGCTCAAAGCAAAAGTACCATCCCATTCACGCCAACCAACAATGTTTATCAAGCTATCCATGAATGTTTGCATATAAACCGTCCTTGAATACTCCTTCCATGGCCTCCCTAAATAAGTAGCAATATTACCATTGCTTGTAGCTAAATCATCTGATGCTCTAATTCTACAATTATGAATTGAAATACCAGTATTTTGATTGGGATCAGTTCGGCCTTGAGCTGTGATGGCATTGAATTGATTACTCAAGGGTAAGCGTGGATATATGTTGCAGTTTTGAAAAACTACCGCAGCATTTCCAAATATGAAATCCACTGTGCCATAAATGTCACATTCTCTGTAAAATTGTCTTAGAGAATGTGTATACAATGTGTCTTGGTAGCCTTCAAAGCTGCAACTATAAAACGTGGACAAATCTGCTCCGTTTCGAAGTGCAACAGCTTGATGCTTGATTGCCCCAGCAGTATTACGAAAAGTTATGTTCACAGCCACGAATCCAGGTGCAGTCACAGCTGCATGCGCGCAACGTTATTTTAAAATGTGGAAAAGATTAAATATTAAAAATCAAATTTAGTGAAATGAAAATTTATCAAACAGTTGTGACAAAGTATATGTATTTACCAAATGTTGCCGAATTGAAGGTTGTCCATCCGTCAACAACGCTATGGTTGCCTGTAATAATTGTTTGATTGATCCCAGCACCTATAATCATCAAGTTGTTCTTTTTCTTAGCAATGGAGACGTATTCTTCGTAAACGCCAGCCGTGACAAAGATTAAGAAGTAGCCACTGGTGGAGGCAGATTTGTTTGGTGCAGCAGCAATGGCATCATTGATGGTACTGAAATTTCCGGTTCCATCTTGGCTAACAGTCACAATATCACGCACCAACACCTCATTATTGTCCGCTGTGGTTTGGAGTAGCTTTCTACGACTCACAGTCTCGAATAAGGCCTTGGTTTTGGCTGACATCTTAAGCGGCAAATGCCCATTTCGGAATCCTTTTAGTTTCTTGATGGGATGATGAAAAATAGAGGTTTTGTTTCTCTTGGGGACCCAACCTTTGTTGAACAAAGCTAGAGACACACTGTACAGCTTGGAGTCATTAGAAAGAGGGACAGAAATTCCGTTTTTGAGACTAGTGGAAGCTGAAGCAGTTGATTGTAGGCCTTCCAAGCAAGTTTGTTGGTTTGTTAAAATGGCACTAAGCAACGTTTGGATATCATCAGCCTTCAAACTGCTTAATAATCTTCTTGTCTTATCAACTGTTTGAAAGGAACTTGATAGAAAATCAATGTTTAGCTCGGCTAGAAACCGGCAATCTTCAAGTGCACGTACGGCGGCGATGGAAAAGGTGGACTGGCGGAGAAGATATTTGTTAACCAAGTTCAAGAATTGGCGGGATTGAGATAAGGATTTCCGGACCGATGCTCGGCCGTAATCGTAAACATTTGCAGTTTGATTATTGGGAAGGAATAGGATTGATTTGCAGTATTTTGGGTCTAGAGTGGAATTACAAATGGTTGCAGGGGAGACAGCTGGAATAATGGTATCAGCTGCAAAAGATAGAGAGACAAAGGAGGAAATGATCAGAATGAGAAATGGGAATAATGTTGTCAAACAAAAGAGGTTGGAAGCCATTGCTGATATACTTAGCTTTTGAAATAAGAATAAGGTGGGAGAGTTTTGCTGTTTAAGTTTTTTTGTGGAATTAGTAATCGGAAGGGGTTGGGTATATATAGAGGTAGCAGTAGGACCAATTTGTGTGTGTAAGTTCGTTCAAAAGCGCGTGGAGTATACTGAAATTGATAGCAAGCTGTTACGCAAAATGTTCAGTAGGAATGGTCACTAATTACCGACAGTCTTCATCGTATTAATAAAATTGATCTGATTAATTTGTAAATTTTATTACAATAATGTGCTATAGTGTAAATGTGATTATAAATATGCTATATAATTTTTTAGTATTATGCATGTAGTAGCTTTAGCATGAGATTGGCAATTGGTGACTGGGTTTTCCCAATGAGATATATATATTTAAAATTTTAAAAAATAGTGGGAGTAGGTGAGGATAAAATTAGTGACAAGTCGTTAGGAATCAAATTGTCTCTAGCTAGCTTAATTATTGATAAATTACTATTAAACTAAATAACAATTTATGTTAGTTTTGTTTTATAAAAATAGATTTATTATAAATATATATATAAATAATAAAAATTTATTATATAATATTAAATGGGCCAGCTCACGAGCCAAGTTTTGGAAAGATTGAGCTTGACTCGTTTTACTAAACGAACTCAAAATTAAGGTCAAAATTGGCTCGTTTAAAAAATGAGCTGAGCTTGATCTGAGTCTTTAACTAGTAGCTCAAGAGTTAACTCGGCTCATTGCCTCCCCTAGTCTAGATTGTCCGATTAGACATATAATTCTATGAAAAATGATTGATCTATTCCATTATATATAAACACATCCAATACTTTACTTTTAATTTCTTGTGGATCGATTTCCAGATTCGGCCCGGATATCAACTCGGAGAAGAAAAAGGTTTAAAGGTAAATGATTATTGGATTCAATCGGAATGAAATCGTATATAAGTTTAAATTCGAGATTGAATTGACTCTAATAAATTAATTGGTATATTTTTTCAAGATGGGTAAAGAAGAAAATAAAATTAGATAGAATTAACGAAAATTAAAAAATCTTTGTCTCCATTAAAGGAGTAAAATAATTGAGCAGAAAGGTTTATTGTTAATTAGGTGTGATTACATTTTCGGTAGTCAGATTCATGTGTGTCATTTGGTGGCAATACATTTGGAATTATGCGCGTATGTATGAATATATAAGTCAATGCACCCAATTATATGTTTCACGTATGTTTTGCGTTTGAAAAGGAAATAAAAAACGAATATAAAGACTCTATAATGTCGCTATATATGACTTTGTGGAGAGCGGGTTGCATGTATTTCAGCATATATACATATATTTCTGAACCAGAAATTAGACGACCAATTTTAATTAATCAATGAAAAACTTACCGACTTTTCACATAAATCAACAAATATTTGGTTAAATTAGATGATTACTCACTTGCCAATTAAATATATAGAAATCACAACCAACAGCCTTTTTCTTTTGACTTCAATACTTTAATGTCTGCCTAAACGCGTCAAATTTTCAAGCAAATCTTTGAATCAAATGAATGACTCAGCCTAACTCTGAATTTTCTAGATCGATCAATAATACCGATTTCAATTTTTCTCATCAATTCCTTCATTTCTCCATTCTAATGAAATTTCAACTTCAAATTGTAAATTACTACAAATTTCAAAGTCTAAAAACTGGATGTACAATCTAGATAATTTGATAGATTTAATAAATAATTTTGAATGATTGGAAATTATTTATCAATTATAACTCAAATAAGAAATTTATGTGTCTAATTTGACATATTATGAGATTATTGTCAAATATATAGTAGTTCATGAGATAAAGTACAATTATATAAGTTTTAAATTGAAGTATTTTGTAAAACTTTTATTTTTTATTTAACTTTTAAAAACTACCTAACATAAAATAAAAATATTACTAATTCATAATATAATAATTATTGAAAGAAATAAAATTTATTGAGGATGTAAATTTATTATATAATTTGTTAGAAATGTTAAAATAGGTCTTATTAGTATTTTTTTCAAAATTTTTTTAAAGAAGGACTTTGATACTGCCGGCTCCCAATTAAACCTCTGAGCTACAACGCGGTTATACATGTGCTACAAAAATAAATGAAGCTTCGTCTTTCTATCGGTCTGTCTAGCAATTTTTTCTGACTCTAAAAATTGTTTGTTTCTATAAATTTCTCGGAACAATAAATTATAGAAACTGCCAAATCTAGAAATTAATTTTAATGAAAATGTTCCTGTGGGAATCAGGAATGTAGTTTTCGATTGAACAACTAGTTTAATTAATTATAATTAAGTTCAATCATTAATTACACAATGACGACTTAGGTAGAGGTTAAGACTAGGAATTAATTCAAATAAACATACATATGGAAGTCAAAGTCGATCGAAGGTTATATATAAAATATAAAATATAAATATATATTTTGTGTTGACTGAAATATCGGATTGAAACCTAAGCATAAGATTATTAATTCTATTTAAACATTAATTAACCCGATATATTAAACCAAGCTGCTGTTTTGTCGTTGAAATTGAGTTATCAAACAGGCCGGGGGAATGGAGAGGCCTGTCTTAGTTAAATAATAATGCTAGTTTAATTTGCACAAATTACATATGCCTCACTTTTTATTGAAAAATTCAAGTAATTATTATTTGTATTATAGTATTAACTCACATTTTCTTTCTCATTTTTCTCTACACTAAGGGTGAGGAATATTAAAAATAAAAATCACATTTTCAGAAGAAAATTACGCTCCAACACTTTCATTGACAAAATAATACATTAATTATGTTAGTTATAATAATTTTGCATAGAAAAATTATTATTATTATTTTTAAGACAATATGAACTAGTCAGCTCGTTTATTCACTTGCCGAACATAGAAATTATTATTTGTAAAGTACTTGCTGAGTAGCTTTATTTTCATTGAAGTATGTGTAGTGGATCATCAGCATCAAACGGGTCAATCAAGATGAGTAAATGAAAGTAAAACCAAAAGAAGTGATACGCGTTTTCATATATATATAAAATCAATTGCCACTAGGTTATTACATTTATTAGTCAACAAAGAAGCACAAAATAATATAAGATGAGAAAGTAATTAAGTTAAATAAATAATTTATGGCTAATCAACTTTGCATCCTTAAAGTTGGCTGAATGATTAAAAGGATATTTATATTTTTTTCTTGGATATGAAATCATCCAAAAGAAATTATATAATTTTTTTTTATTTGGATATAAATACAAAATATATTTTACCTCCTCCAAACTTTTCACGCATTGCATGCTTGTCATCATTGTCGAGTAACGTTTCCAATGGGAAGGCTCCGGTTTACATGGCTCCATCAATTTTTTGCCAGGCAAGTACGTGAAAGAAGGGTTAAGCTATTATAATATGAATAAAGACTTCCATGAATGACGGTTCCCCACAAAACAAAAGGGTAAAAAAATAGAGGCTTCAATTCCATTCAATAGTTTCATTTTTCTTTTATGTTTTTGTTTATTCAAAATAGAATTTCTAAATAAATAAACTTCCACTTGTTTTCCGGTTTTATTACTTTCCTTTTGCAAAGTAGGCCAAAGTATTGGGCTTAAAATTTCTTCATAGATTGGAGCCAAAATTTTCAAGTTAGAAGAGAAGGTGCCACTCATACACGTGATTGATCACATGCCTTTTATGTCTACTAAATAGACTAATGTATTGTATTTGATTAACAAAGTTAATCTCGTATGGATCGACTGATAGATCCAAGGCCTAATCTTCCCCATGGCCTTGGACCTAACAAAGTTAATTAATTAATTCTGTGTGTAAATAAAAAATTTGAATTAAAAATAAAATCAGTATATACCTCCCCAACACCTAATCTTCAACTCTTGAATTCAATTTTGAATGTAAACCGAGAGAAATTCAATTAACAATGGCTGCGGATGCACCATTTCGTGGATCCACCTAATTGGTGTCCACTTCCAGCTTAAATTTGTCATTATAGCAAGCCTTTAATTGTTGAAAATTTCATCGAAATGAAATTTTGAATGTGCGATCAAATGAAAAGTACCTTCCCATTCACGCCAACCAACCCTGCTAATCGAGCTATCCATGAATGTTTGCATATAAACCGTCCTTGAATACGCCGTCCATGGCCTCCCTAAATACGTAGTATTATTACCATTGCTTGCAGCCAAATCATATGATGCTCTAATTCTACAATTACGAATTGCAGCCATAAATGTCACATTCTCTATAATACGTAGTATTATTAGAATCGGAAATGGGATTTTAATGTTTTGGAACAAAAGAGGTTGGAAGCCATCGCTTATTTGCTTTCAAACAAAAATAAGGTGGGAGAGTTTTACAGTTTAAGTTTTTTTTTGTGGAATTCGTAATTGGATGGGTTCAGTATATATAGATTACAGAGATAGAAATAGAAACATTTTGTGTGTGTAATTCGTTCAAAAGCTCGTGGATTATACTGAAATTGATAGCAAGCTGTTAGGCAAAATGTTTAGTAGCAATGGTCACTAATTATCGACAGTCTCGTGAATTCGATCATCGTATTAACTAAAATTGATCAAATTAATTTGTAAATTTTATTACTACTCACATAATCATCTTTATGAATTCATAAATTAATGTGATCATAATGTGTATTTTTTTTATTAACTTCATCTTTTCAAAAAATTTGTGGAGAGACTACTAATTTCCTAGTTCTGGCATGGATGGTATATCTTGGAATGACCCAAACACACCTAATCACTAAATAATTTTAAAAAAAATCCAACAAATATTTAGATAAAATAACACAAAATATTTACTAAAATCTACCACTAATTTAAATTGACTCCTCTTTAAATCTAAACTACTCCTATTTTTTACTTAATTACTATTTTGATTTTAGAAGATTGTATCCTTTTGTTAATTTCATTCTTGAGATTTTTTTTTTTGTGAAAATAAAATGCATCAATCAAACAAAAATATGGTTCATACAAGTCATTCGAAGGGTTTAAAATTATGCCCTCTCAAATCATAATCAAAACAATTCGAAATAAAATATTCATGAACACAATAAAAGATAACCATACCTTCCATTGACATATGAGTTCCATATTTTGCTAAAACATCATCACATGGTCTCTCGGTAATTATGGTTGATCTTCTTCTTAGAAAAGTAGGCTAACAAGTGTTTACAATTATCAATAAGATTCCCATATGAATGCGATGAAGTATCAATACTCTCCCGAAACCGGAGGGGAAACATATCACCATCCATTAATTCACTCGCAAATTCTTGAGATTTTTTTTCAAAGTTTTCTTAATAGTGAAAATAGTATAATTGGTAAAAATTTATTTTGAACCTAATTGACAATAATTGATAGTGAACATAATTGACTTATGTTTACTTACATAGGTCAATGCACCCCATTATATGTTTCACGTATGTTTTGGGTTTGAAGAAATAACGAATATAAAGACTATATAATGTCGCTATATAATTTTTAATTATAAAATTAATTAAAACTTAAGAGATATATATTTTTGAACCAGAAATTAGACGATCAATTTAAATTAATCAATGAAAAACTTGCATTTTCTTTCTCATTTTTCTCTACGCTAAGGGTGAGGAATATATTTAAAAAAAAAAACTCATTTTCTGAAGAAATTACCCCTGATCACTTGATCTCATTGACAAAATACACACAAAAATAAAAGCAAAAAGAAATTGAGCCAGTCGAAAATACTCACGAAATAATACATTAATTATGTTAGTAATAATAATATGACACAAAAAAATATTATTCTTACATTAATTTATGAGTCTTAAGCAAATACTCAAAATCTCTATAATAATATTCGACTTGTTAATTGAAAATAAAATAAAATAAAAAACTCAATTTTAATAAATGAATCGAGGTTGAGATGCTTTTTTTTTTTTTTTTTTCTTCTCTTTACGCAAGATGAGCTAGTCAGCTCGTTTATCAAAAAGGGTCAATCAAGATGAGCAAACGAAATTAAAAGTGTAAAACCGTCATATATATAAAATCAATTTCCACTAGATCATCAATTAGTCAACAAAGATGCCCAAAATAATGTAAAATGAGAAAGTAATTAAGTTAAATAAATAATCTATGATTAATAAATTTTGCATTCTTAAAGTTGGCCCTATGATTAAAGAAGTATACTATATTTTTTTATTTCTTGAGTAAGAATTTTTTTTTTTTAAAGCCACATAAATTTTTAAATTCCAAAATAACTGCTTGATATATTTTTAATTAAATTAAAAAGAATAGATAGTCAAAATGCATATAAATTAATTCTAATTGGAAGGGTTTTGTTATTTTTTACGTGATTCACACTTATCATGAATTGGATACTTGTCGTCATTGTCGAGTAACGTTTCCAATGGGAAGGCTTCGGTTTCAATGGCTCCATCAATTTTTTCCATGCAAGGTTGTGAAAGAAGGGTCAAGCTATTTTAATGTGAATAAAGACTTCCATTAATGACTGTTCCCCACAAAACAAAAGGGTAAAAAAGTAGAGCCTTCAATTCCATTCAACAGTTTCATTTTACTTAAAATTTTCGCTTTATGTTTTTGAATATTCAAAATAGAAATTCTAGATAAATAAACTTAATATATTTTCGGTTTTATTACTTCCCTTTTCAAAGTAGGCCAAAGTATTGGGCTTAAAATTTCTTCATACATTGGACCCAAAATTTTCAAGGTAGAAGAGAAGGTACATGCCACTTATACATGTAACTCATCGCGTGCCTTTTATGTCTACTAAATTGACTAATGTATGGTACTTGATAACAAAGTTAATCTCATAGGGATAGACTTAAAAGGCAAAAAGCCTCGTGATGACAAAGTGAATGACCTATAAAGCAAAAATTTATAAAGAAGAATCCATACGAATAAAAAAACGATAAGAACGACATAAGCCGTACTAAATCATCCATTACTTTATTAATTATTTTTATTCCAAGGTATAAATCAATAATAATCTCATACTAAATCGCTATATCAAAATGTACATTGGCCTTGCTTGCTAGAGAAGACAATGAAGATGAAAAATAATCAAACTGAATTTCTTTTAATTTTTTACAGTACTTTTCTTCATAGTAATAGTCCACTATTGTACGGAACTCCTGTTTGAGGCAGCCAAACATCCCCTTGCAAGAAGTTAGACACAGTAAAATTAGCTGCATCTGTAGCATTGATCACATGGTAACCAGGCCATTTAACTCTATTTGTAGTGTTCGATCCAGGTCCGGTGTTAGCAAACTCGGCGTAATACAATGTGGCCAAAGCAAAATCACCACTCCATTCATGCCAGCCAGCAGGATTTATCAAACTATCCAAGAAAGACTGCATGTAAACTGTCCTTGAATATTCCTTCCATGGCCTTCCTAGGTATGTTTGCACAGTAGCAATAAAAGGAGCCAAATCATCCGCTGCATTAACACTACAATTGTGAATGGAAGTTCCTGTGTTTTGATTTGGGTCGGTTCGGCCTTGAGCTGTGATGGTATTGAATTGACCACTTAAGGGAAGCCGGGAGTATATGTTACATTTTTGGAGGACAACTGCAGCATTACCAAATATGTAGTCTACTGTGCCGTAGATGTCACATTCTCTGTAAAATTGTCTTAGAGAATGTGTATACAATGTGTCTTGGTACCCTTCAAAGCTGCAACTATAAAATGTGGACATATCTGCTCCACTTCGCATTGCAACAGCCTGAAATTTGCTTGGACCAGCAGTGTTTTGAAAAGTTATGTTCACTGCTACAAAATCTGGTGCTACTACAGCTGCAAAACAAATATCCAACTGAAACTTGTTAATTAATCTATAGTAATGTCCTGAAAATATTTTGAATCGTGCACCACAAGAAATTAAATATAGCATCAGCAACAACTTATCTCTTCCTGTGGCTGATAATGACAAAATAAGTAATAGAGAAATATACCAAAAGTTGCTGAATTAAAAGTTGTGAACCCATCAGCAACATTGTGGCTGCCGGTGATGACAGTCCTATTGATTCCATCTCCCACCAACATCAAAAAGTTCTTGTTCTTAGCAATGGATACATATTCTTGATACACACCCTCTGTTATATAAATCAAGAAGTATCCATTAGCAGCGACAGTATTGTTGGGTGCTGCAGCTACAGCATCGTTAATAGTGGTGAAGTTTCCTGTTCCATCTTGACTCACAACCACAATATCACTAACCAAAACACTTTCTTCACTCTGAAGCAATTTCCTCCCATGTTGATGCCGTCCTCTTGCCGAATCATAGATATGACGTACTCGTGGTGACATGTTCAATGGTAAACGACCATTTTTGAAACCTAAATGTACACCGTTGGTTTGCGATGTTTTGATTTTCTTCTCCGGGACCCAACCTTTGGTGAACAGATCTAAAGAGACACTGTGGAGCTTAGTATCGTTGTTGAGTGGGGGTGAGAGCGCGTCTTTCACCCTTGAATCGGTAGCTGTGGTTTGAAGGCCATCTAAACAAGTTTGCTGGTTTGTTAAAACGGCACTTAGTAATGTTTGGTAATCTTCGGTTTGAGGGGTGGCAAGTGTTTGATTCGTTCTACTAACAACCGTGTTATATGAGGTTGTTAAGTATTCAAAGTTGAGTTCGGCAAGAAAACGACAATCTCGAAGAGCTCCCAGTGTGGGTTGGGACAGTGTTGAACCTTGTTAGAAGATATGAGTCAACGGTACCAAGGAAGTTGCGGGATTGGGATAAGGATTTTCGAAATGAAATAAGGCCAAAGTCATAAACAGTGGCTGGTTGGTTGGGAAGGACAGTTCTGCAATATGAAGGGTCTGGGTTGGATGCACAGATGGTTTCTGGTGGAACAGAAACATGGTTAGTCTGCTGCTGCAATATTGGATATGGATGCAAGGAAGAAAACAAGGTGTAAAAAAAGTGAGAGCAGCTTGGAAGCCATTAATTAATTGGTTTTGAAGAAATCTAGGAAGAATAAGAGTGCTTGTCGTTTGAAATTCATGGCGAGCTTCTACGATTCTTATATAGATGATGAGCTGGGAGATAGAATTTGTTGATTATAATTATTAAGATTTTTGGATGTGGGAGTTTTAGTTTACTAAAGTTACTTAGCTAGTTAAGTTAGGGCTTAATTGTGTAATTTCTAATATATTTTTTAACGGGTGCTTGGTAACATTATATAAAGGGGAATCCTAAATAAGTTATTAATATCCACTTTTTTCGAAAGGACAAAAAAATATCATTTGCTTGTTGAAACTAATTAGTCATTAAGGAGTATTTTAGTATTTTAAATAGAAAACATATTTAATGTTGAATAATATCTTTCTTGATTGATTATTTCCCTCTCCTAAAATCAGATTATTATTTTTTTTGGAAATTTCTCCTAAAATGGCCAGTATAACTCTATCAATGGATTTTTAACACATCTTGGATAAAATTTAAATTTAGATTTCATTCCGATTAATACCTAATAATTGTTTTGATTGTTGTCACGTTTAATAAATATAAATAAGTCAACTAATTAGAGAATTTGCTATGCTTGATGTTGATATAATGGCTAACCATAAACTTAGTCAACAGTAGCACCTGCTATTAAGAAAATGTTAAATTGAGGAACTTTTACAAAACCGCAATTCCCTATTTATTTATGCATGTAAGCTAATAAATATTCCATTAGAATTAATCTAATTTGGACACAAAATTGGTTTCACATTTGCTGTTGGTATATAATTTTATAGTTCGTCAATGGTGCATTGGTTCCCACTTCCAACCATATAATTTTCTATTTTTAATGTAGAAAGTCTTTAACTAGAGATAGTTAAATGAGATATGCATAAATTGATCAGACATATCTCCTACTACTAAATTTTAAAAAAAAGAAGTGTGTTTGACTTCTCTTTTTTATCATACCAAAGATTATTAGATGAAGTGCGCAGAAAGTTAACTCAGACATATCTCTTACCAAAGGAAAAAATAGTAGATTTGACTTTTGTTTTAGTAACATTAGATACAATATTAAAAAGCACATGATTATTGCTCTTTTAACTACCAATAAAATCATCATTAAAATATAAATAAATAAATTCTGTGTATAAATAAAAAATTTGAATTAAGAATAAAATCAGTATTAACCTCCCCAATGCCTAATCTTCAACTCTTTAATATACATTATTTTAATTTTGAATGTTAACTGAGAAGTTCAATTAACAAATATGGCTGCGGATACACTTTTTCGTGGATCCACCTAATTGACGTCCACTTCTAGTAGTTAATCAATCACCATTGATCACCGACAATCTAACAGATGGCTAGCTTAAAATTTTCATTATAGCTAGCAACCCTTTAATTGTTGAAAATTTCATGCAAATGAAATAAATAGGAGCACGCCAAATTTCTTTGAAAATTATTTGCAAGGAAAAAAGTAATAACTAGGTTTAGCTATTGGCATAGTCAACACAATATGCAATTTCCACATATTTTTTGCATTATATATAGTCATGAAGAAATGGATGCTTAAAAAATAAGATGCTTTAATTAAGGATTAGTACGTGAATAAACAAAAACTAATGAGATAATTTAGTCCAGGTTTGCTAATGCCTAATTAGTATATAAATTTTTCATTGGATTAGATTGAGTCTGATGTCCAGTTTACTAATTCATGATTAGTATTGAATTATTGAGTCGAACCCATCATGTTTGATCAATTCATAGATGAATACAAATTGCAGGCAAATCAAGTTCAACTTTGGATGTTAACTGATCAGAGAAGTTCAATTAAATTAAATTCATATCTACAATTCTAGTGGTTAACCAATCACCATTGATCATCGACAATCTAAATATAGGGAGACTGTATCCACGTTGCACGTATATTTTGCTATCTAATTTGAGATTATTTAGTCCTTGAATTTGCTAATGACTTCTATATTAGGAATATATATAATAGCAATTTGATTCACCAGATTAGACGTAACATGATATCGTGTTCAATGAGAATAAATTTTTTATATTTAAGATTTGTATATATTGAATTTCTTTGATCTATTAAATTTGAATTAGGTTCAGATCAATTCGTACATGAATGAATACAAATCCATGCATAAGGTAAAAAAATGCAATGTCATTCTAAACCGGAATGGATTGAGTTTCAGACTAAATCATATTTTATTTACTTCTAATTGGATCATATTTTGACAAATTTTACTTAAATTAAGTTTAGATCAATCCAAATCTTGATTTAATTATATAATCTATTGTCATGCCAACTAAATATACATGATAAGTTGCAATCGAAAATTCCCAATTACTAGATCATGTTTTATTGGGCTTTAGATTCCAAGTTGAGTGTAATGTTAATATGTTAGTAGTTTAGATTAATGAGACAGATTTCCTTCCCAATTACTAGATCATGTAATATTTGATGGACAGAGGAAGACCCGGTTTATGTGTAGTTTAGACGGAATTTAAGATTGATCGACTACTAAAGCTCACCTTAATTTGCTTAACTTAACATAAATGCAAGTTCTATCTAACTACTTACTTTATTGTATGTACAAGTCAATATACGCAGAGTTGAGATTCTAGAAAGCTCATCATCATGCAATTGCTATTCCCTAATTAAAAAAATCAGTCCTTTTGGTTGAACTATTAATCTGAGGTTTAAACTCACCTGCATATATACAAGAACAAATATACTGAGAAGTATCAAATTTTGACCGGATTGAACGAAATGCGTGTATACTGTTTTCAGATGCACATTATTGCTAATTAATAAAAAATAAAATTTAAGGAGATGTTTGGTATGCTAAAATTAAGAATGTCAAGACATTTAAAGTTTTCAGAAATTATGTTCAAATATATCATATGTTGGAGTATACATCATCAATTTGTGATAGTTATGTGCAATACGAACTAGAAGATTGAAATACCAAACCCTAAAATTGTATTACTAGCATGCATGTCAGGCCACATAGCACAACATGCATATACCATTTTGTCACTGTTAGGTGTGACTTTTTTGTGATGGGCCTCCTTTTGTCTCCATCCGGCCCATTATGGCTTAACCAGTTATTTTTTCTTTCTGGGTGATCAGGCTAATGGCCACTGAAACAGACTATACCTAGAACGAAATTTACAAATGAAGCAAATGGATATTGAATACCCTAGCCAAAGCCTGGCTTGGGTTTTTTATTAGATTAATTCAATTGTTGCAGTACAAACATTTGATAGGAAATATGAAACAAGAATTAGAAAGAGTTTACAATATCAATTGGTAATTAATCAACCAAAATTCAAATCCCAGTGTCAATGACTTTCCCTTTTTGTTAATCCACGAACATAAGGAACTCCTGTTTGAGGTAACCAAGTATCTCCTTGAAGGAAATTGGAGACAGTAAAATTAGCTGCATCCGTAGCATTAATCACATGGTAACCAGGCCATGTAACTCTATTTGTAGTGTTTGATCCGGGTCCGGTGTTAGCAAACTCGGCATAATACAATGTGTTCAAAGCAAAATCACCACTCCATTCATGCCAACCAACAGGATCAATCAAACTATCCAAGAAAGATTGCATGACTATTGTCCTTGAGTACTCTTTCCATGGCCTTCCTAGGTAGGTTTTCACGGAACCGATAAAAGGAGCCAAATCATCGGCTGCTTTAACAACACAGTTGTGAATGGATGTCCCCGTGTTTTGATTTGGATCTGTTCGGCCTTGAGCTGTGATAGGATTGAATTGTCCATGTAGTGGAAGGCGTGGATATATGTTGCAATTTTGTAAAACCACGGCTGCATTTCCAAATATGAAGTCTATTGTACCGTAGATGTCACATTCTGTGTAAAATTGTCTCAGAGAATGTGTATACAATGTGTCTTGGTACCCTTCAAAGCTGCAACTATAAAATGTAGAGTTATCGGCTCCACTTCGCATTGCAACAGCCTGGTGCTTGGCTGGCCCTGCTGTGTTTCGAAATGTTATGTTAACTGCTACAAACCCAGGTGCTGTCACGGCTGCAAAAAATTATATATATACTCACATGAAAATTTTGTATGATGAGGTATTACATGCACGTGTTATACAAAAAAAGAAGGAATTCTCAGTTCTCTTTCCTTACCAAATGTTGCTGAATTGAATGTTGTAAAACCATCATCGACACTGTGGTTGCCTGTAATAATTGTCTGGTTGATTCCGTCTCCAATCATCATCAAATTCCTCTTGTTCTTAGCAATGTTCACGTACTCTTCATACACACCTTCCCTGATATAAATCAAGAAGTAGCCATTATCATCTGCCGCAGTGTTATTCGGTGCTGCAGCTATAGCATCATTGATAGTGGTGAAGTTTCCGCTTCCATCCTGACTCACAACCACAGTGTCACGGACGAAAACACTTTCTTCATCATCTTCATTGTCACTTACTGGTTTTCTCCACCTTCTTGCTGATTCATAAATAGCCCGTGATCGATTCGACATTTTCAATGGTAATCGACCATTTTTGAAACCAACATGTTTCCCTGTAAAATCCCATATCGTCTTGTTCTTTTTTTCATGGACCCAACCTCTGGTGAACAAAGCAAGGGAGGTACTATGGAGCTTAGTATCATTGGAGAGTGGGAGCCAAAGGGCATTTTTGATGGTTGAATCTGAAGCAGTGTTTCTTAGGCCATCCAAACAAGTCTCTTGGTTGGTTATAATGGCACTGAGATAAGTTTGGACATCATCAGCTTCCCAGCTGGAAAGACTTGTCCCATTTGTTTTAGTGACTGTTTGCATGGAGGTTGACAAGTAATCTATATTTTGTTCAGCTAGAAATTTGCAATCTTCGAGGGCAGCAATGGTGGTTTGAGACAAGGTGGCGCGGCGTTGACAATATACTTTCACCAAGTTCAAAAACTTTTGCGATTGTATCAAAGACTTTTTGAACGAAAACTGACCATAATCATAGACACGGCCAGGTTGCTTAGGAAGAATGTTTTTGCAATAAGAAGGGTGTGGGGTGAACTTGCAAATGGTTTCTGGAGGAATAGGAGTAGTGAATGCATATCTCTCTGCAACGGATAGAGATGAAAACAATGAAAGGAGAAAGAAAAATGAGAGATTGATAATATTTGACAAAATTTGCTTGGAAGCCATTTTTGGTTTTGGAACTAAAGAAGAAACTGTTTGAAGAATTTGGATGAAAATCATGGAGGGATTGGGTTTAAATATATAGAGAAGTAAAGGAATTAAGGAGATCTAATATAAGTGCTATAATTGGTTGTGATATAGAATATTATCCATTAGCAACCAAGTTGGAAACTTTCAGCTAGATGTTGATGTAATGGCTGCCATGAACTGATCATGGAGATAAGCTGTTTTATGCAAATGACATATTAAATAATGGCTCAAGAATGTTGCAGTTCAATCGTGCATGTAGCAAATAGGAAGTTGCAATTCGTACTTGGGATCTGAATATGATTTTAGAATGTATTTGTCAGAGTTGACGTTGGTTGTTGCTACAAAATCCTCAAAACCTAGGTGGGTAATTATGTATGCTTTTTGTTTTATTTACATTTATGCATTCAAGCTTCTAATGTTAAAAATGTCCATTATAAGATATATTTAAATTGTTTAGATCCAAAATTGAATGTTATATCAATCTAATTTAATATTAAAAGTTTATTAGAATTGTCAGAATATTTTAATTTAAATATTTGACGTGATCATAACTTTTTATGTAATTCTAATGAATATTATAATCGTAATGATTTAACTAGTTTAGATGATTTTAATGTTACTAGTTTAGATGATTCTAATGTTAATGTAATTTCAATAATTAGGAGAGATAATGGATTCCCATAGATAGTTAGTCAACTTTAAATTGGAGATGACCCACAATGTTCTATGTTTGAATATATTATCACGAAGGAATGACGGTTTGAGAATAAGAGAATATGTCATTATTTTTCATGAAATAATTAATACAAAATACAAATACGTACATCATTTGCCAAGCCATGGGCAGCTCTATTTCTATCCTTAGGAATATTGGGTATGGCCCTTACTCCCTCGTAGAGTTTTGGGCTCTCAAAGATGGCCTTGTTTTCTTAATTATAACTGTGTAATAGGCCGATGTGTAATTTGGGCCAGTTAATTGGGTCAATTCGGCCTTAACCGGCAAAATTAAACAAATGGTGTATTTCACTAATAAAAAGGAAATGTAAAATTTAAGTAAAATGTAATTCATTAATATAAGCTAAAATTTGAAATGCATGATTGGAAGGATAATGAAATTGAATTGTGTAAGCAGTCAAGTCTTTGAAGCTATGAATGATAATTTTATTTATAAGGTTAGGCTATATATTTGGTCTAATTAGTTTCGATACTTTATGTGTCTAACTAATTTGTGAGTTATATTGAACATGAATTGAATTATGATTAGGGCTAGGTTGATCGAATTGGATTGATCCAAATATTAAAAAAACAAAAACTGTATTAAAAAACATGATAAATCTAATCCCAGTTAGGTCCAAGTTAGATTTCAACTACTTTGAATCAAATTATTTTGTGTGGTATCAAAATTTTAAAAAATTTAATTAAGTCAACTTTGAATATATCGAATGGGGTTATTATCAGACATATTTCATGCTTATGGGAAGTATACTAAACTTTTTTTTTTTTGTGAAAAATAAAAATAATTAGGGAGAGATGGATTACTCTTTTAAACTCACAGGTAAGGACAATGAGTTTAAAGATAGTCAACAAAAAGTGGCCAAAGGGTGACTAAAATCTAACTCGAGAGAAAACTGAACAAATTACTTGTCATTTAATCAAGCACCACATTGGGTAAGCATCGGATTGCACTAAAAATGGGTGGATCACACATGAAATTCATTTGTTTCTATGTTCTATATATTTAGAATAGAGCATTACAGTAGATGCTGGTCTAATGATGTTTGTAGACCATTAATCCATCAGACTCAATACGGATTCCATTAAACTCAGCTGGGCAGTTGGGTAAAGGAGAAGGTGGGTTCAACTAGGACAAAAAAGAGTCACATCTCTTCCTGAAATAGCTAATCATGAAAGCCAATCTAACATGAATGGAATGGACCAAAGCAATATCTTCTTTTATCAACTAGGAAACCTCTCACTTAATGTACATATGTGTAACTTGACAAACAAGCAACTAACAAACGAATTTATGTAAAAGAGTTGAATATATATATATACATATATAGTTAGGCTGCCTAGCTATTTTGTTATATATTTCCCTGAAACCATAACACACATTGCTTAAGTCTCAAAATTGAAATCTTTGTTTTCCCCTTGACATGTTCTTTGGTCCTTGTTAGTTGCTACTTTATCTTTTGGTCCACTACCGAGCTGTATACAACCTAAATTGAAAAACACAGACAACCTTCATTAATTACTTCATTTAACGAGAATCAACCACCCAATTTATCCATTCTTCACATACTAGTACTACCTACTATATAATACCCAGCCATATCCCTCTTTCCCTACTCAATTCCAATTATTATTTTACTCATCATCATCTCCCACCATGCACAATCCCATAAGAAGAACTCAATTCTTTCTCACTTCCACACCCATTTTTTTCCTTGTCTTATTTCTACTTCTTTCACTAACCCATTCCAATAAGACCACCAAAACAACAACAAAATACCACAATTTAGTACACCTTCATTCACAAAAGCATATCCAAGTAGCCCATTCAACATGCCAAGGCACACTCTACCCAGACCTCTGTGTCTCAACCATTGCCTCCTTCCCAGATCTCACCTCCAAATCACTTCCTCAAATCATCTGCTCCCTCATCAACCAGACGATTTTGGAGGTACAAGCCTCGTCGTCTAACTGTTCTGGCATTAAGAAGAAGTTCACAAACCTCGAAACACTCGAAAAGAGAGCTCTAGATGACTGTCTTGAACTCTTTGATGACACCATTGCTGAGCTCAGGACAACAATTTCTGATCTCACTAACATTAAAACCGCCTCCCAAATGGACTTGCAGACATTGTTAAGCGGAGCAATAACGAATCAGTATACGTGTCTTGATGGGTTTGCTTTTAGCAAAAGACATGTGATCAGAGATGAAATTGAAAACAACTTGTATAACATTTCTAAACAAGTGAGTAACTCGTTGGTGATGGTTAAGAAAATCCCAGGATTGAATTTGTCTAAGCATGAGGTTTTTCCTGAGTATGGAAAAGTGAATGATGGATTTCCAACATGGGTTTCCCCGAAAGATCGAAAATTGTTGCAAACCACTCAGGTTAAGGCTAATCTAGTGGTGGCTAAAGATGGTACTGGAAATTTCGCTACTATAGGGGAGGCAGTGGCTGCAGCTCCAAGCTCAAGCACAACCAGGTTAGTATAATGAGAAATTATTAGGTGGTCACTAATAACTAGCAACATCAAATTGATGTGGTAGAAGTTCCGGTGATCAATTCAAAAATTGTGTGACCTATATTTTTAATTAGCATGTATGGCCACAAGCTACATTTTCGTAAACAAAAATAATATTATTTAAAAAGAATGTGATACTAATGAAATGTGTTACAGGTTTGTGATATATATAAAGAGTGGATTATATTTAGAGAATGTGGAGGTAGAGAGGAAGAAGACTAATTTGATGTTCATAGGAGATGGGATTGGAAAGACAGTTGTGAAAGCAAGTAGGAATGTTGTCGACGGATGGACTACATTCCGGTCAGCAACTGTGGGTCAGTTTTCCTTCATGAACTCATTTATTCTTTTTAGTTAGGCCAAATTCCTACGTGGGATAATTATTAACGAATAATCCAATTGTAAATGGAAAAACTAGTATAATTTTCTTTGTTTTTTGCTAAGATAGAGAAGACACATTATAAACAAAGAGTATTTAATTTGAAAGATCTATTTTCACATTAAGAGGAATTATGAAGAAATTTTTGTGTGGTATCATGCCACCACGCGTAGGATTATCTTCCCACCACACACTAATAAAAATTGGTCACGGTCCCTTAAAGAAGTTTTCAAGTTTGAAAATATTTATGAGGGTTTCAAAAATTATAGATTTAAGTTGCTAATTAATTATGGTTAATTTTTTTTATTTTTTTTTTTATTTTTGTAATTTTAAAACTTTTCTAAAAAAATTCAAGGTTGTATATATGGAAGCACAGTTTTTTAGAGACTAAAAGTCCTTAATTAACTCAAAGATAACAGTCAATCTAATAGCCATTGAAAATTGTGAACTCATTAATTGTTGTCAAGTTTAACTAATGAATACAAGAATATTCTCAAATCAATGGTAACAATTCTCTAACCCTTCACTCTAGATCTATCATAATATAATAGAGTCAAGTAACAAATTTTATGTGAATTTTTAATCTTCAAATTCAAATTACACAGGTTCAATTAGGGGAAGGAAAACTTACGTTAAAAAAAATTGCTTTCTATGTCGGTGGCCCCATTATTTAAAATAGGAAAAAAGTACACATGGTAGGGGGGTCACAAAAATTTATTAGTCTGACTTTGATGTGTCCTTTTTTTTTGTTAGCATCTACCACATCCATATATCACGGTTCTCTTTGTGGTTTGCATTATTTTGAGATAAGAATTTGGGTGACAGGGGATAGTGTGGACCAAACCAGGACTTTTGGAAAATGTGGTCACAAGCTTAGAGACAAGATTTAGATTCCATTAATCTATCATCTAAATCAACTATTCTCTCTCTTTCTCAAGTTGCTGACAGTTTTGGCTAATCATAAAATTAAGAGTAAAAAGAAGTATATATATCACCGTATTAATTAATAAACCATGATCCGATTCGAGTTCAATATATATCACATTAAAAATCCAATATGAATTATATATAGACAGATGAAATTTCTTAATATATAGCTCCAATTGTTTGTGTTAATTTGTTGGATAATTAATTTCAGCTGTAGTGGGAGATGGATTCATAGCCAAGGGCATAACCTTTGAGAACTCAGCTGGTCCAAGTAAACACCAAGCAGTAGCCTTAAGGAGTGGTTCAGACCTCTCAGCATTCTACCAATGCAGCTTTGTTGGCTACCAAGACACACTCTATGTCCATTCCCTACGGCAGTTCTACCGCGAATGTGACATCTACGGCACTATAGATTTCATTTTTGGTAATGCAGCCGTGGTTTTGCAAAACTGCAACTTATACGCGCGCAAACCAAATCCAAATCAAAAGAACATTTATACTGCACAAGGTAGAGAAGATCCTAATCAAAACACTGGAATATCAATCTTGAATTGCAAAGTTACCGCTGCTTCGGATTTAATCCCAGTTAAATCTTCGTTCAAAACCTACTTAGGCCGTCCCTGGAAACAATATTCAAGAACAGTTTACCTCAAGTCTAACATTGATGACTTGGTAGACCCTGCAGGATGGTTGGAATGGGATGGAACATTTGCACTTAGTACGTTATATTATGGAGAGTATATGAATAGAGGTCCTGGATCAAGTACAAGTGCTAGAGTTACTTGGGGTGGTTATAGAGTCATCACTAGCGCAACTGAGGCAACCCAGTTTACAGTTGGGTCGTTTATACAAGGGAATCAGTGGTTACCTTCCACTGGTATTCCATTCTTTCTTGACTTGGGCACTTGAGTACTTGAATTGAGGGCAAAACATGAGTTCAATTCATTTTTATTACTAAGATTGTAATATATATTTGTCTATTATTATAATAATCTTTGACATGATTTGTCAAAGGCCTCATTTCTAGTTTTGTACGAGTATTCTCATGTATTAAAAGGATTTTTTTTTTTTTTTTTTTCAGTTTTGATTCGTGAATAAGTTGTTTTATGCTTAATAATAAATCAAATCATGATTGATTTAAAATTTATTAACTCTCATATAGTTTGAAAATAATTATGTCTGAAATAGACATATGTGATCGAATTAGACTTGATATGTTTGTTTACTTACATGATTCTTTCCTTTAAACTCCTTCCATCTATGCAAGCATGTAACTATGCCTATGGCTCACATTTCCGTCCTCTATTTCTTTTATTTCTTTAATTAGGCATGCAGTGATTGAAGGGGAATGCTTAGGCCCAAGCAAATAATGCTGCATCCCATATGCAAATATAAAGCACAGAAATGATTCCAAAAAACCATGATGATAAAGGAGAATAATAGAGAAAAATGAAAAGAAAAAAAAGGGTAGGCCATGAAAAACCGAAACCCCTCTTCATAACCTTTCTCTTTCTTGCATCGGAAATCAAATAAAAGCAGAGTTATAAAATTTCATTTTATCTGAAGAAAATACAAGACAATAACATAGCATTGGAACACGCTAGTTATGCGATTCATATTTCATAGTTCCCATTGTCAATAATGCAACCGTCTGTCCTCCATTTATCTTGCAGGTAATGACTAATGATGAATGATAAATGTAACATGTCCATGCTTATAGCAGTTTAATATTGGTCTGAGTACCATGTAGGTGTGCATTACAAAGCTAACTTAAAAATGATATTTGATGACCATTAAGTGGAATTGAGCTTTTGACTAATTCAGAATTCGAATCATGCACCATGAAAAATATATTTGATGTTGTCTTCTCTACACATAAAATGGAAACCTAAATGATCAATTAGCATGAAAAAATATCCAAAAGTAAACACTTTCCATCCTATAATTAGCTAGGGTGGCGCTCTTGCAATAGCAGATGTTGTTTTCTTTGATTTCTTTGGGAGACATTCTTTTGACCAAAGTCAAGCCAGAGCCAAGACTAACAACTCCCTAATTTATTGAGCAATGCACCCTAAACTAAATTAATATTTTGTCTGCCAAACTATATTGCTATCATAATAAATATTTTTTAAATAATAATATTTATGACTTTATGTATTACATTGTTCTTTATTTTACTTCAGTTAAGACTGATTTAGTAAAGCTAAACTCTGAGAGGATGTGGACATAATAATTGTTGTAACCAAGCAGGACGTGACAGAGGCACCTTTTCCTTTATAAATAAAGAAGGTCGCTGTTCCCCGCTGCAGCTTGCAGCAGGTTTATTGTTGGTACCTTGGTTGATTGGTTGGGTTGGAATTACTTTGGGCATCTGAAAAATGGCACTCTCCCATTACTTTACCTTTGGGCTAATCCTCCTTTCTCTGTTCTCTACTTCTCTGCTTCACTGCCATGCCTTCTTCCCTGCCCATTACAACAATCTCATCCATCATCGCCACCACCCTCGCTTTGCCAGACATAACTACAGAGATGCTTTCACCAAATCCATCCTCTTCTTTGAAGGCCAGAGGTCAGGAAAGCTTCCTTCTAACCAGAGGATGACTTGGAGGAGGAACTCTGGTCTCTCAGATGGCTCAGCCATGCATGTATGTTACAAAAATTCATTCTTTTTACTCTTTCTATTTAATTTTTGAGGAAAATGTTAAGTGGGCCTTGCTCATTTGGGTGTAAAATTGCAATGCAGGTTGATTTGGTTGGAGGTTACTATGATGCAGGGGACAATGTGAAGTTTGGGTTTCCCATGGCATTCACCACCACTATGCTTTCATGGAGCGTTATTGAATTTGGTGGGCTAATGAAAGGTGAGTTGCAGAATGCCAGAGAAGCAGTCCGCTGGGCTACAGATTACCTTCTCAAAGCTACTGCATACCCGGATACCATTTTCGTTCAGGTTTTGTTACCTTTGCTCTGCACTAAAAATCTGTTCTTTTACCTTTTTTGGATTTATAAGAATATAAATACATGTTAGAAACAGGGAAGCTAAGATTTGATTTTGGGTTTACTTTGCAGGTGGGGGATGCAAAAAAGGACCATTCTTGTTGGGAAAGGCCTGAAGACATGGATACCCCAAGGAATGTCTATAAGATAGACAAGAACAACCCTGGTTCAGATGTAGCTGCTGAAACTGCCGCAGCTCTTGCATCTGCTTCTTTGGTTTTCAGAAGAATTGACCCTTCATACTCCAAAGTTTTAGTCATGAGAGCTATCAGAGTAAGCCTTTGATTGGATAGGGTAAAAAAGTTGGATTTTTGAAAGAAATAGGGTGTCTCCCTGTTCATATTCCCAATTCCATAGAACCTGATATTGTACATGATTCTGGTTTAGGTTTTCGAGTTTGCTGATAAGTATAGAGGATCTTACATTAAGGGCTTGAGGCGATTTGTATGTCCTTATTATTGCTCTTTCTCTGGCTACCAGGTAGTGTTAATGTTCTTCAGTTTTCCATCTTGTTCCTGTCAAGGGATTTTTGAGTTGGGGTGAGGATTAAAATTTCTCTGATTTATTACTGTTATTGTAGGATGAGCTATTATGGGGTGCTGCTTGGCTGCACAAGGCTACTAAGAATCCAATGTACCTTAACTACATTAAAGTCAATGGACAAACCCTAGGAGCCGCAGATTATGACAATTTCTTTGGTTGGGATAACAAGCATGTTGGAGCAAGGATTCTTCTCTCTAAGGTCCTAAAATCACCACCATTTCTTATGTTCTCTTTATGCAACGCCAGTTTAAATTATTTTCAGCTCAAGTTTTTTGCCTTTGCATTTTCAGGCATTTCTTGTTCAAAAGGTTCAATCCCTCCATGACTACAAAGGCCGTGCAGATAATTTTATCTGTTCCCTCATTCCAGGGTCCTCTTCAGCCAATTATACCCCAGGTCCTCTCTCGCTCTTTCTGTATTTGTATGTGTTTGTCGGGTCTGTAACAGTTACTTTTGGCAATTGTGCTTGAAATTGAGCAGGTGGGCTTCTGTTCAAAATGGGTGATACCAATATGCAGTATGTTACCTCCACATCATTCCTGCTGTTATCTTATGCCAAGTACATAACCTCAGCCCGGAAGGTTGTGCTTTGTGGTGGAACCATTATAACTCCAAAAAGGCTCCGAACCATTGCAAAGGAACAGGTTCATATCAAACAATAACACCATCAAATTTCTCTTTTTAACCTTCCTAATTGACAATACAATTTTGGTTTTTGCTTTGATCAGGTGGATTACCTGCTAGGAGATAACCCATTGAAGATGTCCTACATGGTGGGTTATGGTCAAAGGTACCCACAAAGGATACACCACAGGGGCTCATCACTACCTTCCATTGCTACACACCCTGCCAAGATCCAATGCTCAGCAGGCTTCAGTATAATGAATTCTCAATCCCCTAACCCTAACATCCTAGTGGGTGCTGTAGTTGGTGGACCTGATCAGCATGACAGATTCCCAGATGAACGTTCAGATTATGTGCAATCAGAACCGGCCACTTATATCAACGCACCACTAGTAGGAACTCTAGCTTATCTTGCTCATTCTTTTGATCAGCTCTAAAAGACAGTACCTCCATCTCCAGCTTCTTTGGTGTCCTTTATTTCTATAGGATTTTAAGTCTTTGTCTATGTTGGAGGTGCACGAGGCTTGAGGGTCTAAACCAAAGGCACAAGCTCCCAACCTTGAAGCACACTGGTCAAGGCATAGAGTATGACATTTGAGCTTTTATATTTTAAAAGTTGTTTGAGCAAATTTTCGTGCCAAAAACAGCGACAATATGTAGAAGAAGATTATGTGATTGTGGTTTTCTATGTAGTATTGAATGCAGGCCTTCTGTGTGTCACTCTACTTTGGGAATTTGTATGTTTTTTATTGTTTATCTTGTATGATAGAGTTGAACTAGATGACTTGGGTAAAATGGAACAATGAATCAGATTAGATTTATTAGTGATTCATAAAAATGGTACTTGGATAATTCACAATTTTAACAACATTAAAACTAGCTCAAGAGGATGTTACTAAAGTGAAGTGTCTCTCCTTAAGTGGATAATATTTTAATTATAGTATGTTTTACCTCGTTCTTGATGGATAACAGTTTTGACCAAAAAGGGGGATGGGATTTTGTGTAACGTTATATATTTTGGAATTGTGAATCATCAGGTCAAAAGAGTTGGTTTCTTACGGGTTTGTTAGAAGTGTAATGAAGTCAGAACCAGCTGGAGGATCTAAATCCGTGCTAAGCCTGTCTTATTTGACAGGAAACCCGGGTTAAGACATTTGTAACACCAAGCAAAAGGTAGTAAGAACCCTAAATTACCAAGGATGGATGGAAGAGAAGGAAGGGACTAACTGAGGGACCAAAAAACATTCCTCCATTGTGTCATGACGTCCACAAAGATGCCTATATAACCCCTTTCTTTTTCTGTAACTCTCCAATTCAGAACAAAACCCAGAGTAGACCTGGGTTAACCCATGTGGGATGCCCTGCGGGCAAACCCAACCAACCTTTTTGACTTGGTATGGATTTATAGCCTGGTTGCCTTGACGCTATACCTGTAAAGTTTAAAATGAGTCTTCCAGTTAATGATTCCACCAGAAATTCCCCTTTAAGTATATTGCCTGATACAGCTTCGTTTATCTTTGTTTTATAGGGGAACCATCTTGGACCAATTTTTTTTTGTTGTTACTTCCAACTGTTTTCAGCACTTCCATCAACTAACTTTTAGTACCTATTCTTTATGGGGACATAATTCTCTAACCAACATGGCCGAATCATCTGGGAAGAGAGACTTTCAAGTGAAACTTCTTGCAGGCCAGAATTCAGAATTGCATGATAAAAAAATACGTATGAGGGACATGCATAAAGTATAGAAAACAATTTTTATAGAAAAACAGAGACTACTTAAGATTCATCAGAACAAGATTTAAAAAATCATACAGACAAACAGAACTTTATTCATGCATTATACCATTATTGTCTGCAGTCACCAGTTCATGTATACTCATCTGCTTGAGCTCTTATTGCTTAATGTGGGTCATTGCTTGCTCGGGGAACAGATTTTACCTGAAAAAGATGTAAATATTGAAGATTCATTAACTACTTTCTATAAACAACAAAGAAACAAACATCAGTTTCACTAAAACGCTATCTTTTCTTACTAAATGCAGCTATAATCATTATCAATAATTAAAAGATTAATTGGTACTAGAATTAGTTTAGACAAGGTAGGACAAAAGATGATTTACTATTCTGTATCACAAGGTCATCACATTTCCGAAGATTGTATGACACTAGCAGTCTACCACTCACCAAATTACGGAACTTAAGAATGTAGAACATCTCAAGATATCTTCGAGTCTCACGCCTTTCCAGTTTGGAGACATATTTCCAGAAACTATAGACTCCAGCTAATGTCATAAGCCTTTCAGAATAGATATTCCATGTATACCTACATAATATAATTTGCTCAACTCATATGTTATAATAAAATCATAAATTTCTTTCACCAAAAAAAGATCCTCACTTTCACAAATAAATACTAACCTTTCATAAATTCTTTGGAGACCAGCATCAGAGATTTTATTCCACTGCCTAGGGTCCTCCTTGCACTGTTGGAAGAAATCCACCATAAGTTTGGAAGCTTGATCAGAGTGATATGGATCGATATGAAATCCAGATACGCCATGCTCAATAATCTCAGCAGGACCACCATGGCAAGTGGCAAATGTTGGAAGGCCACAAGTCATGGCCTCAACAACTGTAAGTCCAAAACCTTCATAAAATGCAGGCTGCAATTGCAGAAGGAGAAGTTAAGAATGATGCCTTAGGGATGATCAAGTAACAAAAAGAAATTTCAATATATATACCTGAACAAAAGCACCTTTTGTGTCTGCTATATAGCGATATAGCTCACCATTACGAGTCCTATTCAATTGTGCTGATATCCATCGAAATTGACCATCTAAATTATACTTCCTCATAAGATCATGCATCTTCTCGATTTCTGCAATTTCTTCCCTGTCTTTGGATTGCTTTACATCAATGTAGCCAGCTATCACAACAAGGTTGACCAGTTCCCTCAGTTTCATATTCTTACCATAACTCTCAACTAGCCCGGTTATGTTTTTAACCTGGTCCAGCCTTGCCATAGAATAGATAATGGGCTTGGACCGATCACTCAGTGTACCACTGCAACAAAAAGAAATTAAGGAACTTCTTAACTAACCAATATCTGTTTCCTTTATCAACTTATGCAAAGCAAAATCAGAATTTTCATAATTAAACATAAAGTCATGGCTGAAACAATGTAATAGCTATACTATTATAGAATCCTTAAAGAAAAAAAAAAAAGATACCGAGATCAGACCCTCTTCTGAGCATCTTCTTTACAGTTAGTAGTCAGTACAAAGAATCAAGAAGTAAAGATCAGCAGCCAACATTGGCCAGAAGACTGGAGTGAGAGATATTATATTATCGCAAACTAAGTAATTATACTTTATTATGTTTCTTCCAAGTTATTATAACATAAATCTGGCAGGCTGGCTGCCTTTGTTCATATTGTCCTCTATAATCATGAGAATTAAAGCAGAAGCCGCAGATCTATCAACACAAAATTTATCAGACTAATCATCCTTCCTTGTAGAAGTGAACATACACCAGAAAATAAAAAATAACAAATAACCTTACATGTGCTCATCAGTCTGCTCAGGATCATATAACAACTTCTCAATTGAACCATGAAGGGCTGTAAGTCTGTTTTGCTTTTCAGAGAAGGGGAAATATATGGACATATCTGCCCCAGGGGAGACAATATTGAACTTTGGGTCAAAAACATCAATTCCTTGAACAACTCTATAGACCCCTGGAAGAGTAAAAGCTGTGTGACTCTCGTACTGGCCAATGGTATTTTTCCTGAAAGAAGAACAGAAAAAGGTGTAACTAGGATTAGCATTACCAAAAACAGTAGTATAGCTGTATAGGCATTAAGAACAACAAAAACAGAAGCAGCAAAAACAACGACAACAACTACAATAATAAAAATTGTGCATTGCCATCTATTTCTAGAAGTGCTATCAATGATCGAGTTGCAATAGCTAGTATAATGGTCATTAACATAGGAATTTGGAGGGCAATTTGATGTGCAAAGTACAAAAAATGATCAACAACATCTGAAGAATTTTACAGGGAAAAAAATAATTAGTTTTAATCTGTCAGAAACAAAGCTAAAATCCTATTCACCTCTATGACTAGTGTCTAACATGCCATTGAGTATGCAAAGTTTTGTTGGAACATACCATCAGTAATCTTCGAAGTCAAGGAGGCATGAGTTGTAAACTAAATATAGTAAACATAACAGAACAACACTAACAGAATAAAAGGAAAGGGAAGAAAATTGACATGATAAGTACGTCATCAAGAAAAAATCAAGTATCCTACAAGACAATACTTACGTTCCTGCAATCTCCTGATATGTACTGGTGATGATAAAATCGGCATGATTCATGGCTATCAGGTCAGCAGTGAATTGACATGAAAAATGATATTTATCCTCAAATTTTTTCCAGTAAATATCTGAATCTGGATATTTTGTTTTCTCCAGTGCATGCGCTATTGTGCACTACACATATAAACGCAGTATATTGTAATCTCCTTCTTAGGTGATAGCATGAGAGTTATATTTGCCTAATTAGCATGGTAGAAAATGTAGAGTAAAGAAAAAGAACCTGTGTAACTCCCATTTTATAAGCTAATAATGATGCAACAAGATTTCCATCACTGTAGTTTCCAATAATGAAATCAGGAATACCATGTAACTCAGCAGTAATTTCACTTGCCACATCCTGTTGGACCCAAACCATATGTTATTACACAATAGGGCTGGAGAAAGCATGTCAATTTACTTTCTTGAAATCCGGAAATACAAGTATTAAGTATGCTCAGTTTATGCTCCTCTTCCAATAAATAGGGTGAATGGTGGCAGAAAATGAGCTTGAGCAGTGGTGGTCTGTGTTCCAGCATTACAGTATAGAGTAATTTGCTGAAATATTAAGTGGTCCCCTGAGGTTACTCGGATAGCAACATCAGTAGGTCAGAAGTTAGGTAATAATCATGACAATATGTTGTTACCTGATAGGAATGCACTATATCAAAGATGATGATGGTCGTATTATTTAGTAAAGGAAATGTGGATCAAGCCCCAGATATGGTTCATCCATTTCTCTTAAATATATATTATATTAACAAATGACAGGTTTGTATTCAAAGCTGACAGAGACCTCAAGATGTCATTTACACTAATTTGAGTGTTGGAAGTATAGATATAGGACGTAAATTCAACATACATTACCAAACACGTAACTGTAATGTACAGGACATATTGTGGCTTTCAAAATGTTGATATCAATCAGGATAGAAATTCGAGCTCTCACTGTTATAAAGATTTTTACCTCTGCAAAGGTCTCCAGATAAGGCCATACATCAAACCTTGAGATCCATTTCCGAAGAATTCCATTCTCTGATCTAAAAGGAACCCGCAGAATATGACTGTGCTCAGTACCACTTAGTCTTTCTAGTCGCTGGTTGCATGTAGTCCCCTTTGCATCAGGTATTAACCTCGTTACCTAGGATATTCAGAGAAGAATGTATTTAGATTTGAATTAAAAAAGCACTCGCTACAAAACAAAGTGATCAAAGTTGGAGAAACTGTCTGAGTGGATAAGCTTACTATTAGGATTCTTGGAGTAACATTTAATCCTTGCTTTTGGATTCTTAGAAGCATTTCCTTCTCAAGAGCACGCACTTGATCGAGTATATAAACAACCTGAGAAATAGAAATTAAAGTCATAGAAACCTCCATTGTTGTCTGTTTATATTGATTATATAGACAGCCATCATATTAAGATCAACATATAATAGTCATAGTAACAAAGGTGATAGCATTGAAAAGAAAAGGCCAAAAACTATTAAGACAAACTTGGGGTGGGGGAGATAGAAAAATCAAGAAATCACATGTTTTGAGTTCAAATCCTGTTATATTTAGAAATTAGAAGAAGAAAAAATCATGAATACCTGCCCACCAGTGTCTGGCAAACCCAAAACATTTGCTTGCCCAAAGTATCCATGAGGAGATAATATTACAACATCAAACACCATTGGTACTCTTCCAAGGAAAGTCTCCAACGTGGAAGGATCAGGAGCCTGAAGAATGTCCAAGAGCAGGTGCATCATCACCAATACTCGCTCAGCAGTATCACCCCATCCTTTCTCGAAACCCATTTCTTGTAATCTGCATGCAGGGAGAAAGTAAAGGAAGGACACATTACACTACAATATCTACAGAAACATTATCAAAATCAAATTCATGCTACAAAGTAAAACATTTGAAAACCTTATCACATGAAAGCTTACACATATTCAAACTCATAATAAGGTGTATCAGGTGCAAGCTTAGAAAGATGATCGTCAGCCTTAGCCAAAGCAGACTGAAGTCTAGATATGCTCTGAATACGGTCATTTAACATCAGGGCCTGCACATAAGCATTGATGAAATCAGTTATACCAAGAGAAAAAAAAGCGATACAAAGAAGGGAAAACCTGTGAAATATTGTAGTTCCAAGGGCTAGATGATTTAGAAAGGAAAACAAATAAAACGGCATAAAAACAAGTTAAATTCAAGAATAGTATTGAATATAATAACTAATAGTTGTTTGAAATTTTAACTGCTAACATCTGGCATTAGTACTTTACTTCAAGTATTTTATTCCATGTGTGTATGCGCGCATGGGTGGATGGAGAATTGCCTCATCACAGAAAACTCACATGCCCTTTATATTTGTGAACTCGGAGGAAATCAAGCAGTGGCTCCAGTGAATCTTTGTTGCGGAACATTTTTGAAGAAAGGTGCCGGTTGAGGAATTGAACACCATTTCCAATGGATGAAGACTGGTTTGGGCGAGGAAATGTTGCATTGAATGGCTCAAAATCAAGCTCCAATACAAAAGGTTCATTAATCCTAACAAATGATGAAACACAATGCACAGTAATTATAACACAACATTCACAGGATTAAAGCAAAATTTTAGTGATAAAAAAAAATAAAACCTCTTATTCTGCAAATAAAATTGCACAGAAACAAAGTTATTTCTTACTGCCCATCTACAAGTTCTTCTTTGAAACGAAGATATTCAGATACGCTCAATTGCTCCACACTGAGTTCGAAAACATTTACACGGACATATTCCCAAACACCAGGTCTTGGACGAACTGCTATCGCCACAAATGGAGGCAGAATTATGGCTTCCTATCACCAAAATATACTTCATCAATGTTAAAATTTTGACACTAATGCAACTTGCAGAAAACAAATAGTTCCATCTATTACAGTATAAACTACACCCAACTAGTAACAACAGTCTTTTGTCTCAACAATAGCTCAATCAATTAGAAACCAAGTAAATCATAATTTTTCTGGAAAAACGAAATATTACAAGAGAACAAACTTTCTTAATGTCATCAGCCAGACTTTTCTTTTCTTTTTTGAAACTGAGAAAGATTATCTATTTATAAAAATCCCAACTTGCACCCATAAAATTATCTCTGTTATATACTAAAAGTACCAACAGGAAAGCTAACCTGAGCGGATTTCACGATTTCGCCAAAGGGACCATCCCGGAGCTTCTCCCCTGCTTCATCCTTGCCAATGACATTCTCGAGCTCATCGATCAAACTATGGGGTTGCAAAATCCCTTTTCCCTGAGCTACATACCTTCAAAGCAATAACAACATCACTAAATTTACAAGAGATAGAAAGGGGTAAAAAACTCAAAGGCCACCAACCCATCATATATGTTGTTCTCAAAATCCCGAAAACCAAATGCAAGGATATAAAATTAAACAAGTTAGTTCCTCGCTTTGGAAAACCCAACTTCATCACTATCAAGCTAATATTGAGAATCTATTTGAGCAACAGCAGGATATTACGCAAAAAAATGTGATATTGGAAGTCGGAACACGTTCAGTTGGAATTTGAAGCAGTAAGTTTCATATTTTCATTTCTTACTTCACCAGGAACCCCAAAAAATAAACAAAAACAATGGGTTTGATGAAGTACAATTACAAAACCTCAGTACAAAAAGTAATAGAAAAATGAAAAACACATTTTTATTTACTTAAAAAAAACAGAGAAATGGGTTCATCGAAGAGGAATTTGATAACAACCTGGATAGAAGAGAAACGAGCTCGTTCCGATGATCAGAAAGTGTATCCTCCACTCGCTCTCTGATGCTCGGAATTCGACCGAGTTTAGGGGTCGGCATAATTAGTTATTTCTTCTTGTTGCGTAAGAAACAGAGTCCCAGAGTCTTGGGTGATCCTAGAAGATAAAGGAAAGTTGGAAAATTGTCAAAGTAAAGATTTTGACACGTTAGGACGATCAATTAATGCAAGTGAACTTTGGAAGGAGGAGAATTTGGAAAATAAATAAAAGTAAGAGACGAGGAGTCGTGTTTGAACACTGTAGAGTTTTGAATATGACGTGTTTAATGATGCATTATGCAGAGGTAAAAAGCCATACCGCCAAAAGAAACAGCCACTGGTTTTGAGGGCGATGAAGCATATTTGAAATGGGAGTGGCAACTAGAATCCTAAGAAAAACCACAGAAGGTTCCATCGCCTGTTTTTTTATTCTTTCTATTGCTTGGTCCTTTAAATCAATGTTTTAAAAATCGTACAGAAGAAAATGACTAATTAAGTCGTCGAATTAACGGTTCAATATGATTATGTCACAAATAAATTCAATTTTATTTTTATAATATTAATTATAATATAATCTATCATAATAATATTAAGAATTAGAAAAATCAAATTCATAAAATGTAATCACACCTATAAAATATTTTATATTTATTAGTTTGTGAAATTTTTATTTAACTAGATTTGAATGCATATAGCATGAGTCATTAAATATTGAAAATTTAATTTTTAATTGCTTAAAAATAATTAAAAAATTGACCCAACTACTAATATCAATTTACAATATCTATTTCTCTCCATTCTTTCAATCTTTATTTATTTTTATATTTTTTAGTCATCAAAATAATTCTATGATCTAAACAACTTACCATTTAAATCACATTCCAAGTAGCCTAAAGAATGAAATTGTCCCTACCAATCAAGTGGATCCTCAATATTAAGAGAGATAGAAAGGATTAGGTGTTAGACCATTTGGTATATCAAAATAAGTTTTTTATTTTGATTTTAAATTCAAGTATGGCTATCTTCATTGTAAAGTCGAATTCTAGACATTATCTTTACTTCTCGTAATATCATATTAATTAAACTAAATAATCATTTGAAGTATAATATATGAAACTAAATTCATTTCTCTCTCAAGCAAATAATGTCAATTTCTCAAAATCGTTTCTTGTATCTCTCTCTTTCAAATTGTATACTCTATGTGCCTTACTGGTTTAATAATAATCTATGAGCAAGAAAAGTAAAAGAGGGGACCTCCAACCGAAACATTGTCCTTGCAATTTAGTAGCTACACCAATAAGCACGTAGATTTGAATAAAATAATATTTGTTGGACTGTAGGCCTTGGCCCAAACTTAGCTCCCCACCTGGGCTTAACTGGGTTAATCTGATAGGATATCAAACCCTATGATTTGATGCTTCCACAAAATATAGGCAACTTTTGTAGCAGTTTTCATACCTGCTAAAAATATATATTTAATTTTTTGTCAAAAAGCAACTTTAATAAAACTAAAAAGCTATTACATCGTCACGATAATACAAGCTATTACACAGGCTATTCAGTTGTTCTCTATATTTTGAAATCCTCGTCATAATGTCCTTATTCAATCGATTTTGATGTAATGAGAGATGACTCCACAGTACAAGATAATATAGAGGAGGACACACCTGGCCTTTCTCAGGATTTCAGTGATTCGGATATGGGTCTTAGTAGCCGGGAGGAGGAAGTACATCACTGGGTTCCTAACCGATTGTTTTGGTTGATAAAATTTCTTTTCTTTATGCGTATCATGTCTTGGAATTGCCGTGGAGCAGCAAGTGCAGGCTTCATGAGAGTCATGCGTACTCATAAATTAGATAGTGTGGTGCTTATGGAGACTAGAATAAATGGAGTCAAGGCCGAGAAAGTTATAATGAAACTTGGTTTTTGGTAGTAATCATCTGGAGGAGGCAGTTGGTTTTTCAGGAGACATATGGATTCTATGGAATACTGTTAATTTAAATCTGCAAGTAAAGCAGACTCATCATTAGTTCATTCATTGTAAGATTGAAGCTCGGAAAGGGCCTAGTTGGTTTTTAATGGCTGTCTATGCAAGTCCTTGGAACGACTCAAAACATTTCGTAAGGAATGCATGCACCTTGGTGCACTACAGGAGATTTTAATGAAATATCCAAAGGGGATTAAAAGCAGGGAGGAGTTCAGATTAACATCTCCATATGCAATCAGTTTGTTAGCTGGACTTATGATTTTAATTTACTTAATCTTGGAGCAAAGGGTCTGAGACTTACATGGAAAGGTGCTAAGAGGGGATGACATGGGAGAGTTTTTACAAGGCTTGACCGAACCCTAGCTAACAACAACTGGGTTAACCATTTTCATCATGCAGTGGTAAAGGTTCTACCTAGGTTGCAATCCGATCATAATCCTCTTTTGCTAGATACCTTGGGGCTACAAACTGCTACTGAGAAACGTCCTTTCCGTTTTGAGGCAATCTGGCTCACACACATGGATTTCCCAGGCTTTCTCACCACCCATTGGGAGGATACATTAAATGTCAATGAGATGCTACATAAATTAATAGAACCACTAAAATAGTGGAACTACAACATCTTTGGTAATCTGCACTTGAGGAAACGAAGGGCCATAGCCCGTTTGCAGGGTCTGCAAATCACTCATGAATGGTTCCCCTCTCATGCAACAATCCAAATGGACGAAGCAGTCCAAGGCGAAGTCTTGGAAATTCTAAAGCAAGAAGAATTACTTTGGTTCCAAAAATCCAGGAGCAAATGGATTCTTGATGGGGATCGCAGCACAAAATTTTTTCACACTACGACAATTAATTGGTGAAGAAGAAATAAGATCAATAAGATTCAAGATGGAGAAGGTCAGTGAACTAGCGATGAGCAAGAGCTCCGATCCATTGCAACGGAATACTATACAAATCTCTTCAAGGAAGACCCAATTCACCGAGGTAATCCAGTTATTGATATTGTTTTTCCCCATATTGCTGCAAAGAAGATGAGTGATCTTTCAGCTATGGCTGCGTGTGAGAGATTAAACAAACTTTTATTCTTAATGCACCCTTTTAAGGCTCTAGGACTTGACGGTTTTCAAGTTGTTTTCTTTCAAGCTCAATGGAGTTGAGTTGGCCCTGCAGTTTGCCGTTTAATTCAGGATTGTATGTTGCACAAGAACAAAATAGAGTGTCAATGCCACTTTTCTGACTCTAATTTCTAAGGTGGACAATCAGATCAACTTGTCTCAGTTCAGACCCATCGGTTTGTGTAATGTAATTTACAAGATCCTTCCGAAGCTTTTGGTTGTTAGAATGAAGAAGGTTATGTCCAAGCTTGGGGCCCCGAATCAAGTAAGTTTTATTCCAGGAAGAAATATTCAAGATAATATCATTATTACTTAGGAACTTCTTCATTCTATGAACCAAATGAAGCGTAAGAAACAATTTATGATAATAAAAGTTGACTTGGAGGAGGCAAATGATTGCCTTAATTGGACCCTTATTAGGGAAACTTTGAAACTATGGCTTGTGTTAGTTCTACTTCCTTTCAAGTGCTTTGGAATGGAGACTTGACAGACCATTTTACAATGCACAGAGGCATCAAACAAGGAGACTCGTTATCACCGTATATTTTTGTTCTTTGCATGGAAAGATTAGGTCATATGATCACTAGACAAGTCAACAAAGGGTTATGTAAAGCTATCAAAGTTGGAAATAATGGCCCTTGTGTTTCTCATCTTATGTTAACAGATGATCTCATTCTTTACTAGAGTTTGGTCAAGCTTCGGGACAGAATGTTAGTGTTGAAAATTCCAGGTTCTTTTGCACTGAAAGAGTTCATTGCCATATTAGATGGGAGATAGAGCGAGGTTCGGGATTTAAATCTAGTGATGATTTGGGGAAATATCTTGGTGTGCCTCTTTTTATTGAAAGACTGACAAAGAAGCACTTCAATCATTTCGTTGATAAAGTTAAAAGCCGACTTTCAGGATGGAAAACAAAGTGCCTTTCTATGCCATGGCGACTGGCGAGTAACTCTAAGTCAATCTGTAATCCAGGCAATTCCTTTGTACTCTATGCAGTCATCTCGAATCTTGTGCAACATTTGTGATGAAATTGATAAGAAGGGCAGGAAATTCTTATGGGGTGAATTATAAGACGAAAGAAAAATTTATATAGTTAATTGGGAGGCTATAACTCAAAGCAAGAAACATGGAGCCTTGGGTTTGAAAAATATTAGGCTGATGAACTTAGCGTTTCATATGAAGATAGGATAGGGGCTAATTCAGAATGGTGATAGTTTCTAGGCCCAAATTCTGAAAGCTAAACATCTAAAGGATCATGATGTTTTGCAGCCCCATGTTGCAAGGCACATGGATAGCCCACTTTGGAAGTCTATCTCTTCGATCTGGGCTGAGGTTATTTATGGTTCAAGATGGATTATAGGTGATGGTCGTTCTACAAACTTCTGGGTGGATGATTGGGTCCTTGACAACGGCCGCTACTCGCACAGTCCATTATGAATGTTGAACTGCATTCGATGCTTCCTACATATGTCTGTGACCATATAAAAGCCTCGCTCCCACCTACCTAGGATGGGAATCATGATGTCTTAGCTTGGGGGATGGCTTCAAATGGAAGGTTTTCTGTCAGGTCTGCATGTGACATCCTATTGGATGTCAAAGGGAAGGCCGAATTCCTTTTGGGAAGTTGATATGGAAATGGAAGGGCCCTCAAAAAATTCGTTTGTTCTTATGGTTGGTGTCTCAAAATGGACTTTTAACAAACTGTGCCTGTGCCGATCGTTCTCATGATATTGACCTTAGATGTGCTAATTGTACTCTTTTTGATGAAAGAATCATACATGCCATAAGGGATTGCTATAATGTGAGGCCGGTTTGGATTGCTCTTATAAACGACATGCAGATGCAAGGCTTCCTCACGGAGCCTTTAGAGGATTTCGAAAGCTTTTGGTTGAAATAGACTCTCAAGTAGAGATCAATATGGTGGAAGTGGATGACTGATTAATGCTTATAACCTTCAATTGATAACATTCACATATTACTGAATAAGGACTGGGAAGTTAAACCATATCCATAGGAAGGGTAATAGAATGGCTGATGGCCTAGCAAATCTTGCCCTTGATAGTACTGAAGATGAGCTTGTATGGCTGCAAGTGCCGCCCCCTCTTCGTCTTGACTTTGAAGCTGCTCAATTAGGTATTGCCTGGCCACCGAGGGAAGCTATTTCTGTTTTTTGTTTTCCCTTTCAATAACAAAAAATTCCCAACCCATGTGATTTCTAATATCACCATTTATTTTTGTTGTTATAATCACAATCTTTCTATTTGTTATTGTTAATTATTTTACTTCAGTTTAATTTTAAATTTTCATTTCACTCCAATCACCTCTCTCCCTCCAACCCAATCCAAACTCCTCTGCAAACTAGATGTCTCAAATTTTGTTGTTTCTCTTACTCACAATCTCCATCGTTATCTTTCGATTTGTGCTCTAAAATTCTCAAAATTTCTTCAAACCCAACCCATGTTCTTAGACGAAAGCCTGGAATTGTTAAGAGCTTTTCTTAAAAAGCTTAGCAATCAACCAGTTGGGTCACAGAAAGTGAAAGAGAAAAAGATAACTGAGAGAGAGAGAAAAGAAACTTAGAATTTTCATTATGGCCAAGAGGTCCCCTTACAGATGCTTGGACTGAATTTTTATACCATTCTAGCTAACAGTTCAAGCGTTAGGAGCTAAACAGATTAATAAACCCCAAATAGATTAACTAACTCCTCCACTTGAAATTAACAAACTCCATTAGCAGCCCAACTACCTTCACTTAATCAAACGCAGCGTTTTCTCCTTATACCCAGTGACAAATAAGGCAGTTGGCCCCATTTCCTTTCTCTGCTTTGTAACAATGCCTCTTTCTGCAGATGATCCTTGACCACAAGGATCAAAATCTGGAAATCTCTTCTTCAGCTCATGAATATCTTCCCATGTGCAGTCTTCCTTGTTCGTATTGGACCATTGAACCAAAACTTGCACTGAAGCTCTACCGTGTCTCTTGCTTAATCTCCTCCCCAGAACTTCAATAGGCTCTAGCAGCATCCTTCCCTCCTCATCCATATTAGGTAGCTGTATGGATACAATATGTTGTCCATGTTTCCTTTTGAGTAAGGATACATGAAACACATTATGAATCTTGGCTTTATCTGGTAGTTGCAATTCATAAGCAACCTTACCAACCTTAGCAGCAATTTGGAAGGGTCCATAATATTTTGCAGCCAGCTTATGGAAGTAGGAATTAGTTAATGTCTGCTGCCTGTAAGGCTGAATTTTCAGATACACCCATTCACCTACCATAAATTTCCTTTCACTTCTATTCTTATCAGCTTGAGTCTTCATTCGGTTCTGAGCCTTCAACAAATTATCCCTGATGATGTGAATTATAACTTCTCTATTAGACATAGTCCTATCCACCTCTTCATTGTTGGAATCTCCGATAACATATGGAATGTGGCATGGGGGTTGCTGTCCAAAAATAGCTTGATATGGTGTCATTAAGATAGCAGTATGGAAACTGGTATTATACCACCATTGAGCTAGTGGAAGCCAGTACACCCATTTCTTTGGACAATCTCCTGAGAAACACCTCAAATATGTCTCAACAGATCTATTGACTACTTCAGTCTGCTCATTAGTTTGAGGATCATACACAGATAATTACTGCAACTTCACCTGTTGGAGTTTAAACATTTCCTTCCAGAAGTTGGATAGGAATACTGTATCCCTATCAGACACAATTTCATCAGGCATCCCATGTATCTTATATATATTGCCCATGTATGCTTGAGCTACAACTGAAGCTGTATAAGGATGTTGGAGGGTCCAGAAAATGAGCAAATTTGCTTAGTCTGTCCACAATGACCAGTATGGTTGTTTTACCCTCAGATCTAGGTAACCCATCAATGAAGTCCATTGACATGGATGACCAATTTCTGTGGAGAATGGGTAAAGGTTGTAGAAGCCAAGGATATGCCACATTTTCAGTTTTGAATCTTTGGCAAACTTCACAGGTCCTTACAAAATTCTTGACCTCTTTTTGTAGTCATTTCCAATAAAAAATTCCACTTATCCTTTTGCTTGTTGCATACACTCCAGAATGTCCACCTCCTGGACCGCTATGAAACAATTCTAACAGTTCCTTCCTCAGAACTTCATCTGTACCCACCACCAACCTTCCCTTCCTTCTTAACTAACCTTGCTGTGACTCATAATGTGGATGAGAGTTACTGTCCAGTTTTAATTCCCTGATAATTCTTTGAAGCTTCTCATTAGATTCATAGCTTCTCATTATTCTCTGAATGCAGTCAGTAGTCACCACTGATACTGCTAAGCAAAAGCTTTTGTTTTCCTTTTCCTCTTGCATTACCCTGGAAAGTGTATTTGCTGCTACATTTTCTTTGCCTTTCTTATAGACTATTTCATAGTCTAAGCCCATTAATTTTGATAGCTATTTCTGTAAAACTGGATTGCACTCTTTCTGCTCCAGTGCATATTTAAGAGACTGATGATCTATCTTTATGGTGAAATGCTTTCCTAACAAATATTGCTTTCATTTGTTGGCAGCATATACAATTGCTATCAGTTCCTTCTCATAGGTAGATAGGCTTAAGTGTTTTGGCCCCAATGCTTTGCTAATGAAAGCCAATGGGTGACCATGCTGTAATAGGACTGCTCCTATTCCCACTCCACTAGCATCAGTTTCAATAACAAAGCTGCTGGAGTAATCAGGCAAAGCTAAAACTGGGGCCTGTGTCATCTTATTTGTAAGTGTCATGAAGGCTTCTTCAGCAGCTATATCCCACTGGAAAGCATTTTTTCTTAACAAAGTGTTTAAAGGTCTGCTGATCTTCCCAAAGTTTCTAATAAACCTCCTGTAATAGCCAGTCAGTCCAAGAAACCCTCTAAGTGCCTTGGATGTACTAGGCCTAGGCCAATTCTCCATGGCTTGGATCTTTTTAGGATAACTGTGACTCATTTAAGGCTTATTATATGTCCCATATATTCAACTTGTTGGCTTCCAAAAGTACACTTGCTTTTCTTGGCAAAAAGTACATTCTTCCTCGACAAATACAAGACTTCTCTGAGATGTTTCAAGTGATCCTGCCAAGTCCTGCTATAAACTAGAATATTATGAAAAAGGACTAAGACAAATTTTCTTAATAAAGGCTTAAAGACATGATTCATTAAAGCTTGAAATGTTGCTAGAGCATTTGTCAAACCAAAGGGCATGACTATGAATTCATATAGGCCTTCATGAGTCTTAAATACTGTCTTGTGTATATCCTCTGGCTTCATTCTGATCTGATGGTATCCACTCCTCAGATCTAGCTTTGAGAAATACTTGGTACCATATAACTCATCCAGCAGTTCTTCAATCACTGGAATGAGAAATTTATTTTTAACAGTCAACTGATTTAGTTTTCTATAGTCCACACAAAATCTCCAAGTGTTATCCTTCTTCTTAACCAACACAATTGGAGATGCAAATGGACTAAAGCTGGGCCTAATCACTTAGTTGTTAAGCATTTCCTTAATCATGGCTTCAATGACATCTTTCTGCTGAGGTCCATATCTATATGGCCTCAAGTTTACTGGTTGAGCACCTTTTTGGAGATCAATCTTGTGATCAAAAGATCTCTTTGGAGGTATGCTCTTTGGTTCTTCAAAAACATCATAAAATTCTTACAGTAGCTTGCTCATGTTTGCAGGTACAGCTTCACTATTTCTGAGTTCTATTGGCCATAGCATCTTTAGCTCCATTTCTGTTTCTTGTGAACAAACAGTCTGCATAGTATTTACTTGTACTAGCATTGAGTTTTGATTCACTTTCAGTGACCTCTGCTTCTCTTGTCCACTCATGATTACTTTCTGGTGCAAACCATGCAAGGTAACAGACCTTCCAATCCATGCAAACTGCATAGTAAGTTGCTTAAAATTCTAGCAAATATCTCCAAATGTACTCAACCATTAGATACCCAACACTACTCCATAGTTGCCTAAAGGCATGACTAAGAAGTCTGCTTTAAAGGCATAGTCCTGCAGTTTCCACCTTAATGGTTTACAACTGCTGGCAACAGCAACTTTACTGCCATCAGCCATTACCACTTGTATTGGCTTGGCATGTTCAATTTTCAAGCCTAACCTCTTTATTAACTCCATATTAATGAAGTTATGTGTGCTGCCACTATCAATCAACACCACGAAAGGTTATTTCTTTACAGTTCCCATCACCTTCATAATTTGATACTCTCTATTTTTATCTACCAACCAGTCAACTTCTGTCAATGCTACCAGAGAGATTGCAATCTCTTTCTCCTTGTCTTCTGAGAATTCTGCCAAGTCCAAAAGCTCCTCCCCTTCCTCATTTTCTTTTTCATCATAAGTAATGGTCATGCATACTTGAAAACTTCTACAGTAATGACCTGGGGTGTACTTATCATTACAGTAAAAACAAAGCCCTTTCTTCCTTCTATCTTCCATTTCTGTTTGACTAATGAAAATTGAATTTCTTCTTGTCTGGTTTGGGTTAGGTTTATAGCTAGGAGCTTTTCTGTTACTGTTAACATTTGAGGTTTGGAATTATGATTGAGGTTATTGGTTTTAATTGTTTGGCCATTGATATGGGTAGGAAGGTAACAGTTTGGATGGAGGTGGTACAAAGTTAGGATTTGGAGACTGTCTCTGGCTTTGGTTGTACGTATTTTGGTAAGGTTTATAACTACTGTATTGAGAAGACTTCTTGTAAATGGTTGAATTCAGAAAATTTTCTTGGTTTTTTGCTAAGTTCATTGCATGAGCTAGGGATTGTATTTCCACTAAACTGATTCCATGAACTATTTCCTCCTTTAAACCCCCCAAATAGTGATCAAGCAATACCTCTTTATTCCTAGTATACCTATTCTTCAAAACTTCAAACTTTTCATTGTATTCCTCCACACTATTCTCCTGTTTTAAATATTTTAAAGCAATAACAGGTCTGGCAAGGACATTACCTTGAAACCTTGTCTGCAATGCTTGTTGAAATTCATTCCATGGTGGTCTCTGCATATTTCTTTCCTCCAAGAACCCCTGGTACCACTCTACCACCTTCTCCCCAAAATGCATAGCTGCAATTCTGACCTTCAAGTTTTCTGATGTTTGATTAACTTCAAAAAATTCTTGGCACTTAAAGAGCCATCCTACACCTTCAAAACGTGGAAACTCCACTTGAGCCACCCTTTTCAGCAAATGATAGTCATGTATTTCTATTTCTGGTACTTCTACCCTCATATGTAGGTGTACTGGTGGAACATGAATGTTCACAGGTGGTGGTTTCCTAACTTCCGGCGGAGCTCTAGGAATTCCTGGTGGATTAGACAATATAGGCTCTCTTATCACCTCTGGATGAAATTGAGCAGCTCGTAGCTCAGCCACAGAAGTCTGAATCAAAGCCACTGCATCCATGATTTCCTGTAACTTCAAATCAGTCCTGACTTGAGCTTCTTGTGCAGATGCCTTCAATTCTTGAATCGAAGTTGTGAATCGGTTATCCATGGCCTCCATCTGAGCTTCCATGGCAGTGAATCTCTAATCAATCATAGATCCGTTAACATTCACCATTGTAGAGCCAAGGAAAGAGCTCTGATACCACTATTAAGAGTTTTTCTTGAAAAGCTTAGCAATCAACCAGTTAGGTCACAGAAAGAGAAAGAGAAAGAGGAAAAGATGACTGAAAGAGAAAGAGAGAGAGAAAAGAAACTCAGAATTTTTATTATGGCTAAGAGTTCCCCTTACAGAAGCTTGGACTGAATTTTTATATCATTCTAGCTAACAGTTCAATTGTTATAAGCTAAAACAGATTAACAAACCACTAATAGATTAACTAACTCCTCCACTTGAAATTAATAAACTCCATTAGCAGCCCAACTACCTTCACTTAATCAAACGTAGCGTTTTCTCCTTGTACCCAGTGACAAATAAGGCAATTAGCCCCATTTCCTTTCTCTGCTTCATAACAAGAATAGAAAGATTGAAAGTGGAATCTCCGCCACCTCCTGCGCTACTAACTTGCCTCTGTATGGCTCTCCACCACGAATTTGACAAGATATAGAGACATTAGTAACACGGAAGGATGGAATGGAAGGGAAGGGAGGGACCAAAAAACATTCCTCCGAATGTGTCATGATGTCCACAAAGATGCCTATATAGTCCCTTTCTTTTCCTGTAACTTTCCAGTTCAGAACAAAACCCAGAGTAGACCTGGATTAATCCATGTGGGGTCCCACAGGTAAACCCAGCCAGCCTTTTGGATTTGGTATGGATTTATTGCCTGGTTGCCTAGTTGCCTGGTTGCCTAGTTGCCTAGTTGCCTAGTTGCCTAGTTGCCTAGTTGCCTAGTTGCTAGTTGCTAGCTATACCTGTTAAATCTAAAATGAGTGTTTTAGTTAATGCTTCCTCCAGGAATTCCCTTCGAGTATATAGCCTGATACAGCTACGTTTATCTTTATTTTATAGGGGATCCATCTTGGTCGAATTTTCTTATTACTTCCAACTATTTTGTGCACTAGCATCAACTTTTAGTACCTATTCTTTTATATGAAGACATAATTCTCTAACCAAAATGGCCGAATCATCTGGGAAGAGACACTTAGTGAAACTTCTAGCAGGCCAGAATTCAGAATTGCTTAATAAATAATAATAATAATAGGGACATGCATAAACTATAGAAAACAAATTTTATATAAAAACAGAAAGTACTTAAGATTCATATGTACATGTCAGCAGAACAAGATTTTTACATCGTACAGACAAACAGAACTTTATTCACGCATAATACCATTATTGTCTGCAGTCACACTTCATGTAACTCGTCTGCTTGAGCTCTTATCGGTTAATGTGGGTCATCGCTTGCTTGAGGAACAGATTTTACCTGAAAAAGATTTAAGTATTGAAGATTCATTAACTACTTTCTATAAACAACAAATAACAAACATCAGTTTCACTAAAACGCCATCTTTTCTTCTTTCTTACTTAATGCAGCTATAATCATTATCAAGATTCAAAAGATTAATTGGTACTAGAATTAGTTAAGACAAGGTAGGACATAAAGATGATTTACTATTCTGTATCACAAGGTCATCACATTTCTGAAGATTGTATGACACTCAGTCTACCACTCACCAAATCACGGAACTTCAGAATGTAGAACATCTCAAGATATCTTCGAGTCTCACGCCTTTCCAGTTTGGAGACATATTTCCAGAAACCATAGACTCCAGCTAATGTCATAAGCCTTTCAGAATAGATATTCCACGTATACCTACATTATATAATTTGCTCAACTTATATGTTATGATAATGTCATCAATTTTTTTCACCAAAAAAAAAACCATCACTTTCACAAATAAATACTAACCTTTCATAAATTCTTTGGAGACCAGCATCAGAGATTTTATTCCACTGGCTAGGATCCTCCTTGCACTGTTGGAAGAAATCCACCATAAGTTCAGAAGCTTGATCTGGGTGATATGGATCAATATGAAATCCAGATACGCCATGCTCAATAATCTCAGCAGGACCACCATGGCAAGTGGCAAATGTTGGAAGGCCACAAGTCATGGCCTCAACAACTGTAAGTCCAAAAGCTTCATAAAATGCAGGCTGCAATTGCAGCAGAAGTTAAGAATGATGCCTTAGGGATGATCGCATAACAAAAAGAAATTTCAATATATATACCTGAACAAAAGCACCTTTTGTGTCTGCTATATAGCGATATAGCTCACCATTACGAGCCCTATTCGTTTGTGCTGCTATCCATCGAAATTGACCATCTAAATTATACTTCCTCATGAGATCATGCATCTTCTCAATTTCTGCAATTTCTTCTCTGTCTTTGGATTGCTTTACATCAGTGTAGCCAGCTACCACAACAAGGTTGACCAGTTCCCTCAGTTTTGTATTCTTACCATAACTGTCAACTAGCCCGGTTATGTTTTTAACCTGGTCCAGCCTTGCCATAGAAAAGATTATGGGCTTGGACCGATCACTCAGTGTACCACTGCAACAATAAAGAAAATAAGGAAGTTCTTAACTAACCAATATCTGTTTCCTTTATCAACTTTTGCAAAGCAAAAAAAATTTCATAATTAAAGTCATGACTGAAACAATGTAATGGATATTCTATTATAGAATTCTTAAAACAATTTAGATACTGAGATCAGACCCTCTTCTGAGCATCTCTTTACTGTTAGTACAAAGAATCGACAAGTAAAGCACAGCAGCCATTGGTCAGAAGACTGGAGTGAAAGAGATATTATATTATCACAAACTAAGTGATTATACATTTATGTTTCTTCCAAGTTATTATAACATAAATCTGTCAGGCTAGCTGCCTTCTTTCATATTATCCACTATAATCATGAGAATTAAAGCAGAAGCCACAGATCTTTCAACACAATATTGATCATAGTAACCATTTCTTCAAGAGATATCATCCTTATAGAAGTAAACATACACCAGAAAAGTAAAAATTGGAAATAACCTTACATGTGCTCATCAGTCTGTTCAGGATCATATAACAGCTTCTCAATTGAATCATGAAGGGCTGTAAGTCTGTTTTGCTTCTCTGAGTAGGGGAAATATATGCACATATCTGCCCCAGGAGAGACAATATTGAACTTTGGATCAAAAACATCTATTCCATGAACAACTCTATAGAGCCCTGGAAGAGTAAAAGCAGTGTGACTCTCGTACTGGCCAACGGTATTTTTCCTGAAAAAATAACAGAAAAAAGGTGTAACTCATTAGCATTACCAAAAACAGTAGCATAGCTGGGTATAGGCATTAAGAACTACAAAAGAAGTAGCAGCAAAAACAACGACAACGACTGCAATAGTAAAAATTGTGCATTGCCTCCTATTTCCAGAAGTGCTATCAATGATTGAGTTGCCATAGCTAGTATAATGGTCATTAACATAGGAATTTGGAGGGCAGTTTGATGTGCAAAAGTACAAAAAATGATCAACAACATCTGAAGAATATTACAGGGAAAAAACTATTTTAGTTATACTCTGTCAGAAACAATACTAAAATCCTATTCACCTCTATATATGATTAGTGTCTAACATGCCATTTGAATACACAAAGTTTTATTACAATATACGATCAGTAATCTTCGAAGTCAAGGAGGTATGAGTTGTAAACTAAAAATAGTAAACATAAAAGAATAAAAGGAAAGGGGAGAAAATTGAAGCGATAAGTATGACAGCAAGAAAAAATAAAGTATCCGACAACATGATACTTACGTTCCTGCAATCTCCTGATATGTACTGGTGATGATAAAATCGGCATTATTCATGGCTATCAAATCAGCAGTGAATTGACATAAAAAATGATATTTATCCTCAAATTTTTTCCAGTATATATCTGAATCTGGATATTTTGTTTTCTCCAGTGCATGCGCTATCGTGCACTGCACATATAAACGCAGTATCTTGTAATTTCATTCTTAGGTGATAACTTGAGAGTTATATTTGCCTAACTAGCATAATAGAAAAAGTACAGTCAAGAAAAAGAACCTGCGTAACTCCCATTTTATAAGCTAATAATGATGCAACAAGATTTCCATCGCTGTAGTTTCCAATAATGAAATCAGGAAAACCCTGTAACTCAGCAGTAATTTCACTTGCCACATCCTGTTGGACAGACAACCATATAATATTACACAATAAGGCTAGAGAAAGCATGTCAATTTACTTTCTTGAAATCCAGAAATATAAGTATTAAGTATGCTCAGTTAATGCTCCTCTTCCAATAAATAACGTTAATGATGGCAGAAAATGAGCTTGAGCAGTGGTGGTCTGTGTTCCAGCACGACAGTAGGGAGTAATTATTTAGTAACATCAGTAGGTTGGAAGTTAGGTAATAATCATGACAATATGTTGTTACCTGATAGGAATGCATGATATCGAAGATGATAATGATTGTATTATTTAGTAAAGGAAATGGTGGATCAAATCCAAGATAGAGTTCATCCATTTCTCTTAAATATATAATATATTAACACATGAAAGGTTTGTATTCAAAGTTGATAGAGACATCAAGATGTCATTTCATCTAATTTGAATGTTGGAGACATAAATGTAGGATGTAAATTCAACACACATTACCAAACATGTAAATATAATGTACAGGAAATAGTGTGGGTTTCAAAATTTTGATATCAAAGCAAGAATACATAATCAGGATAGAAATTCGAGCTCTGAATGTTATACAGATTTTTACCTCTGTAAAGGTCTCCAGATAAGGCCATACATCAAACCTTGAGATCCATTTTCGAAGAATTCCATTCTCTGATCTAAAAGGAACCCGCAGAATATGACTGTGCTCAGTACCACTTACCCTTTCTAGTCGCTGGTTGCATGTAGTCCCCTTTGCATCAGGTATTAACCTGGTTACCTAGGATATCCAGAGAATAATGTATTTAGATTTGAGTTATAAAGCACTCACTACAAAACAAAGTGATCAAAGTTGGAGAAATTGACTGACTGGATAAGCTTACTATTAAAATTCTTGGAGAAAAATTTAATCCTTGCTTTTGGATTCTTAGAAGCATTTCCTTCTCAAGAGCACGCACTTGATCAAGTATATAAACAACCTGCAGATAAGAGAAATAGAAATCAAAGTGATATAAACCTCCATTGTCGTGACAGCCATCATATTAGAACAACATATAATAGTCATAGTAACAAAGGTGATAGCATTGAAAAGGAAAAGCCAAAAATTATTAAGACAAACTCCGGGTGGGGGAGATAGAACAATCAAGAAATTACATGTGTTTGAGTTCAAATCCTTTTATATTTAGAAATTAGAAGAAAAAATTATGAATACCTGTCCACCAGTGTCTGGCAAACCCAAAACATTTGCTTGTCCAAAGTATCCATGAGGAGATAATATTACAACATCAAACACCATTGGTACTCTTCCAAGGAAAGTCTCCAACGTGGAAGGATCAGGAGCCTGAAGAATGTCCAAGAGCAGGTGCATCATCACCAATACTCGCTCAGCAGTATCACCCCATCCTTTCTCGAAACCCATTCCTTGTAATCTGCATGCAGGGACCAAGAAAAGGAAGAACACATGACACTACAATATCTACAGAAATATTATCATAATCAAATTCATGCTACTAAGTAAAGACGTGTGAAAACCTTATCACATGAAAGCTTACACATATTCAAACTCAGAAAACAGTGTATCAGGCGCAAGCTTAGAAAGATGATCCTCAGCCTTAGCCAAGGCAGACTGAAGTCTAGATATGCTCTGAATACGGTCATTTAACATCAGGGCCTGCACATAATCATTGATGAAATCAGTTATACCAAAAGAAAAAAAGCGATACAAAGAAGGGAAAACTTGCAAAATATTGTAGTTCCCGTGCTAGATGGTTTAGAAAGGGAAAAAAAAAAAAACTGCATAAAAACAAGTTGAATTCAAGAATAGTATTAAAGATAATATCTAATAGTTGTTTGAAATTTTAACTGCTAACATCTGGCCTTAGTACTTTACGTCAAGTATTTTCTTCCATGTGTGTGTGTGGGTGGATGGAGAATTGCCTCATCACAGAAAACTCACATGCCCTTTATATTTGTGAACTCGGAGGAAATCAAGCAGTGGCTCCAGTGAATCTTTGTTGCGGAACATTTTTGAAGAAAGGTGCCGGTTGAGGAATTGAACACCATTTCCAATGGATGAAGACCGGTTTGGGCGAGGAAATGTTGCATTGAATGGCTCAAAATCCAGCTCCAATACAAAAGGGTCATTAGACCTAACAAAAGATGGAACACAAAACACAGTAATTATAACACAACATTCACAGGATTAAAGTAAAATTTTATTGATAAAACACAAAAACTCTTATTTTGCAAATAAAATTGCTCAGAAACAAAGTTATTTCTTACTGCCCATCTACAAGTTCTTCTTTGAAATGAAGATATTCAGATACGCTCAGTTGCTCCACAGTGAGTTCAAAAACATTTACACGGACATATTCCCAGACACCAGGTCTTGGACGAACTGCTATCGCCACAAATGGAGGCAGAATTATGGCTTCCTATCACCAAAATATACTTCATCAAAATTAAAATTTTGACGCCAGTGGAACTTGCAGAAAACAAATAGTTCCATCTATTACAGTATAAACTCCACCCAACTAGTAACAGCAGTCTTTTGTCTCAACAATAGCTCAATCAGTTAGAAAACAAGTAGATCATTATTTTACTGGAAAAAAACGAAATATTACAAGAAAACAAACTTTCTTAATGTCATCAGCCAGACTTTTTTTTTTTTTTTTGATAAGTAATGAATGTCATCAGCGAGACATATAATAGACTACCAAAAAAGATTTACTACTTATAAAAATCCAACTTGCACCCATAAAATTATATCTGCTTCTGTTACATACTAAAAGTACCAACAGGAAAGCTAACCTGAGCGGATTTCACGATTTCGCTAAAGGGACCATCCCTGAGCTTCTCCCCTGCTTCATCGTTGCCAATGATATTCTCGAGCTCGTCGATCAAACTATGGGGTTGCAAAATCCCTTTTCCCTGAGCTACATACCTTCAAAGCAATAGCAACCATCACTACATTTACAAGAGATAGAAAGGGATAAAAACTCAAAGGCCACTAACCCATCATATATGTTGTTCTCAAAATCCCGAAAACCAAATGCAAGGATATAAAATTGAACAAGTAAGTTCCTCGCTTTGGAAAACCCAACTTCATCGTTATCAAGCTAGATTGAAAATCAATTTGAGCAACAGCAGGATATTACGCAAACAAATGTGATCTTGGAAGTTGGAACACGTTCAGTTGGAATTTGAAGCAGTAAGTTTCATATTTTCATTTCTTACTTCACTAGGAACCCAAAAAATAAACAAAAACAATGGGGTTGATGAAGTACAATTACAAAACCTCAGTACATAAATTAATAGAAACGAGTTCATCAAAGAGGAATTTGATAACAACCTGGATAGAAGAGAAACGAGTTCGTTCCGATGAGCAGAGAGTGTATCCTCCACTCGCTCTCTGATGCTCGGAATTCGACCGAGTTTAGGGGTCGGCATAATTAGTTATTTCTTCTTCTTCTTGTGTAAGAAACAGAGTCCCAGAGTCTTGGGTGATCCTAGAAGATGAAGCAAAGTTAGAGATTGTCAAGTAAGAATTTTGACACGTTAGGACGAGAGGGAATGGATCAATTTATGCAAGTGAGCTTTGAAAGGAGGAGGTGGTGATTGTAAATTTTGTAATGCAAGGAGAATTTGGATAATGAATAAAACAAATAGACGAGTAGGCGTGTTTGAACCCTGTAGAGTTTCGAATATGACGTGTTTAATTATGCATCGTGTAGAGGTAAAAAGCCATACTGCCAAAAGAAACAGCCACTGGTTTTGAGGGAGATGAAGCAAATTTTAAATTCGATTGGCAAGTAGAATCCCAAGATAAAAAACCAGAGACACTTTCATCGCTATCGCCCTGTTTTTTTTAATCATCAATGTTTTAAAAATTGAACAGATCAAAAAATACCAGCTGTAGAATTAAGGGTTCAATTGTAATTAGACTGAGTAGACATCCAGTTTTCTCTTTTATTAATTTTATACAGTTAAATTACTAAAATAATTTTATAATTTAAATGGATTAGGCCTGTTATCCCATAACTTTTTAACTGATCAAATAATTATATGGTTAAGAAGATGGACAAAAAGGTCAGTATCAGACCATTTGGTACATCAAAATAGAATTTTTAAGTTGATTTTAAATTCAATTACATGTTTATTGAATGATAAGAAACATGGATATATTCATTGTACACTCAAATTCTAACAATATTTTTATTTTTTATAATATTATATTATTTGAATTAATAACTGATTAAAGATTAAGAAATTAAATTCATTTCTCTCTCAAGCAAATAATGTCCTTTTTCCCAAAATTGTTTATTATGCCTCTCTCTTTCAACTTGGATAATCTATGTGCCACATTGGTTTATTAATAATCTATGAGCAAGAAAATAATAAGAGGGACCTCCAACAAAATCATTGTCCTTGTAATTTAGTAGCTACGCCAATAAGCATGCAGATCTGAATAAATAATATTTGTTGGACTTTTGGCCTTTGGCCCAAACTTTGCTCCCAACCTCGGCTTAATTGAGTTAATTTGGACTGGGATATATGTATATATAGTCTTATTTCTATCTTTTCTTCTTTTTTTTTTTTTTTTTTTTTTTTTTAATGTGTGAGCATAATTTTATTCTGAATTTGTGACTGTTACTCACCTCGAATGCTTTCACGGAATAATAGACAACTTTTTGTATCAGTTTACATACCAGCTATATATATATATATATATATTATGTTTTTGTTAAAAGGGAACTTTAAAATAAAACTAAATAGATATTACATCATTATGATGATATAAGCTATTGCTATTCAATTGTTCTCTCTATTTTGAAATCTTCATCATAATGATTTTGTATTCAAGAACAAACAGTTACAAATAATCAACTCTATTTCTATATTCTTCATAAGAAAAATAACATCTAAAAAATTATTTAAATTTATGGACCACTATCATTAAATCTTTAAGTATGCTCAAATTTATTCAGTTCTAAGAATTTTTCTAACTAATGTCCTAAGATTATTTGTTAAAATTCTATAAATAAAAAGTTTGTAACATTTATTTTAATTATTGACTATGATTTTAGTATTATTTTATACATAACTTACTACTTTTAGAGTATTTAAATATATATATATATATATATATATATATATATATATTTAGTTTGAAACTTAATATTTGTTAAAAATAAGTATTGGATCATCCACAATAATTCAACCAATGAAAAATCTAACCCGAACATAACCAACTCACCCGAATTTTTAATCGAATATAATTTTGTATCACCGACTTGTTGGATGGAGTTTTTGCTAGCTGATAAATTAGTTAGGACGGGGGAAATATATCCCAAACTCAACCCATTTGTTCAATTGCACTCCCCTAGCATGAATAATGTTAATACGTGAACTCTCACATTGTTAAAGCTAGATAGCTTCATAATCCTTATAAGTAAATGAATTTTTCTTCTTGTTACTAATTGATTGATTTCAAGAATATGACTCCAAGATTTTCAAATATCAATTACATCAAATTAGTTAAATTCTGAAATTTTTACGCACCCATTAATTAATCCAATTAAGTCAATTATCACCTAATGAATGGAGAGCTCATACATATTGGACAAACGAGTCCCTTTCATTTCATCTTTGAAGAATTTGCGGATAACATTAGATAGACACGAGCCATCAAAAAACCATATAATATGAAAAGATAAGAATAAGAGAGATAGTATAGTCGATCGGTTCGGCCTTGCATCATTGTTTTTTTTTTTGGTAAAGACCTTGCATCATTGCATGGCTGTGTCACTTCATTTTTATTCTTTTATATTCTTCATTTATCCATTTTCCCAGGCCAGCTAGGGAGTTCTTATCCAAAGCATAATTGTATTTTTTTTTTCTTAGAAAAGCATAATTGATTTTGATACTATACTATTCCACTATCTTTTTGAACCAAAAGTTACGAATATGTCCCCCCTATATTCTGTTGGAAATGGAATCATTTTCGGAACATTCCCCACTTATATTCTTGACATCCTTACCCCTTATCTAAATTCTTAATATGAAACATCATTATCTTTCTCTTTTTTGTCATACAAAAACATATCTACCGAACTTACTGGAACCCACCCTCCAACCCCAATTGCATATATGGCTCTTGTGGAGAATATGCTCCTTGGTGATTATGTGAGAAATGCATATTGCCCCACCCAAACAAAAAGAGATAGGTAAACAAGAATTTCTCATGCATGCAATGGCCACCGAAAGCAAATCAGATCAATATCTTTCACTCTCTTTTTCAATAATTTGGTGCGAGTATGAGAGAAGCCACAAACTCTGCTCAATTATGATGCTATATATAAAAGGGCACTGCCTCTTTAGCTTCAATATTGTGTAGCATAATTGAGCCATTCGTTTCCAAAATATACAGCTTGGGTTTCAAATGGCTCGTTCAAATGACTTGGCCAAAGTTGGAATGGAGGGTTTTACATTGCTGGAAGAGTGGATGGGGAGAAAGCCTAAGGCTCCTGTTCATCATCAAGTTGGTCATTCTACTAGTACTGTTCTTAATCAGCATCAGTACTATCCAAGCCATGCTCAATCTGTGATTCATCATCAGGTTCATCAAACAAAAGTTCATCGTTACACCACGAGGGATCAACCCTCTATGGATAGCTACCAAGCTGCCCAAATGTATGGCGGTGTTATGTTTGTGGATTATGGTTCCAAGAAAATGATCATGCCACAGCGTCAAAAGCTCTATTAAGGTAATCATCAAAGGCTAGCTCCTTATAATGTACTTCTTAACTTTGTAACATATAGGACACATGGGATCATCCTGTGTTCCTTTTGTATTTTAAGACCTCATGTTGCAGTCAAGTTAATGGAATAAATAATAATTATGATAAAGCAGACACTAATCTTCTATATATGCAATGCCAATTTCATATTATTCTTTGTTTCTGCATTTTTTTAAGAGCCCGAGAAGAAGAGATACGAAGCAAAAGAAAGATGGGGCAAGAAGGATTAAGCCAAGAAGGGTAACGATGAAAGGAATTAATTACCAGACTGAACAAAAATGGGTGAGCTAATTTCCAAGGCCTATAAGGCATACAATCGTCAAATATTTGGCAAGGTTTGGCCATAGAATTAAGAACAATTTGGAGGCTGCCTTCAAGTCTCCACAATGTGAACATAGATTTGGAGGATGGGATTAACGGATATTATAAGTCCAGGGCTTAGTCTAGAATCTATACCGGTCGAGATATATGTCTAGCAGGGCATACATGCATTAATTTACAAATGTGCTACTTAGATATATCCAGCTTGGTTAGGCAGAATATTTTCTTTGTTCAACTGAAAAATAAATTAAATGTTTAAATTATGGAAAAAAAATTCACCCACAATTTCTTTTTTCTAAAAGAGAAGAAGAAAGATTCTCAAATTACCATTCATAAATCCAGCCATCACATACTAATTTACAGAGCTATATTACTAAATTCGGAAATTTAATTAACACCAATCATTGAGTAACATACTAATTATATTACTTCATAAACTCTAATTATTCCCTTTTACCAGGAAAGAGGTTCCTAATTATAAACATAGACAACAGACGGCAAAAACATGAGGCCAAGCAGTTCTATAAATTGAAGGGCCTCTCTGCATGTAAACATATCAAATTGTAATAACACATATTGCACTAACCACATCAAATTTAAGGACACAATGGCTACGGGAAGAATGCTTGAGGGCAGGGCTATTACTGTTACTTTCTTAGGCTTGGCTTTGCTTTCTTGCATGGCTGTAGGTGCATCCCGTGGCCATTTTCATGTTGGTGGTGCTCGTCGGGGCCTTGCTGACACCGGTCCTGCTGTTGTTGATGTAACAACCTTTGGTGCAAAGGCAGACGACAAGACTGATAACGTTGAGGTGAGTTTATTTAGATGCCATGCCAAAAGCTTTTGAAGCTATGATTTTTTATTTTTTGCAAAAAAGCTGTTTGGTAAAACGCTTAACAACATTTTTTAAATTCTTTGGATTTTTGTTCCCTGAAAGCAGAGTTGAAGCTTTTCAAACAGCGAAACAAACAATAAAAAAAAGAAAAGCAAATACTTGATAGAATTGTCTAAAAATGTAAAGTACCTGGTTTTAATTTGTCCACCATATGCATGCATGCATGCAGGCATTTATGCAGGGTTGGATTGCAGCATGCAGAAACGCTAGTGGTCCATCAAAGCTTGTGATCCCGCAAGGGACATTCGTTGTAGGACCGATGGTGTTTCAAGGGCCGTGCAGCCAGCAGCCTATGATTGTTGAAGTTCATGGAACAGTTAAAGCCACAACTGATGTCAGTGAATATACTAGCGCTGAATGGATATCATTTGAAGGAGTTGATGGCTTGGTATTAACCGGTAGAGGAATTTTCGATGGCCAAGGATCTAGTGTATGGGCGTACAACGACTGCAAAAATAATGTTAAATGCGCACCCCTCCCCGCTGTAAGTATATGCTACCATTTGATTTGATAAATACTTGCAGTATTAGCTGTAATGTATATAATTGTAGTGATGGGGGTGTGATTTTTCCTTGCAGTCATTGAAATTCACCAAGGTCACCAATGCCATTGTTGAAGGGATCACTTCCTTAAATAGCAAACAGTTCCACATCCATCTTATTGGCTGCAACAATTTTACTGCTAACAACATCAACATAACCGCACCCGGTGATAGCCCAAACACAGATGGCATCCACACCAGCGGTTCCAGTTTGGTTAATATTATTAACAGCGTGATCGGTACTGGCGATGACTGCGTTTCAATTGGTCAAGGCAGCACCCAAATTACCATCACTAATGTTACTTGTGGCCCTGGACATGGCATTAGGTAATTAAGTTCATATAAGTTGGTTCTAATCAACAACATATAAATTCATTTGCATTTCTGGGTCTAATCTTTTACTTCCTTCTGGGTTTTCGGTGTCAGTGTTGGAAGCCTTGGAAAGTGGCCGGATGAGCAAAGTGTTGTAGGGGTTGCTGTCAAGAACTGCACCTTAACAAACACAACCAATGGAGCCAGAATCAAAACATGGATTGGGAGGAAACCAGGGGAAGCAAAGAACATAGTTTATGAAGACATTATCATGAACAATGTCAAAAACCCCATTATCATTGATCAAAGCTATGGCGGTGGTAAAAACAAGGTAAATAATTGATCAAAATCAATTACGAGCACCAGATTAAATTAATTAAAATGGATGAAGAAAACCCTTTTCTAATTGGAGTGGTTTTACTTTTTTTCTTTTTTTCTTTTTTTTTTTATGGGTTTGTGTAGCCATCAAAGTCAGTGTGGAAGATCAGTGATGTTCATTTCAGGAACATAAGGGGAACTTCAACTACAAATGTTGCTATATCTCTAGCATGCAGTACACTAAACCCCTGTGAAGGTGTTGAAATAAAAGACATTGATTTGGCTTTCAGTGGTGCTAATAGACAAAATGCAAACATTTTATCCTCTTGTTCGAATGCAAAGGCTACGTTTGCTGGTCGATTGTCTCTACCAGTTTGTCCTTGATTTGTTCAAAGACACATTGTTGCTATAAATACAGTACAGGGCTTCAAAGGAACAGAGAAGTGATTAGGCCTTTGTGGGATTTCCGTTGTCTAGCTAGTCTGTCGGATTAGTTGCAGGCTGTAATTTTCTAATTTGGCTTGTCTCTGTACTTCTCTGTTCATTGGAAAATTCTTTGCTTTAGAGCTAAACAACAAAATAGAAAACTATTGAAAAGGAAATTATTATTTTTGTATAACCAATTACTTGATATGATAAATATTTATAATTAAACTGTTGTTATAGTTTCGGAGAGATTTCCAATTACAATCAATACCAACGGTAACATAGAATTGTCAACTAACAATTAATGACAATAAATCTAAACTTGTCTTCTATAATAGCTTGATTGTTGTTGACCTTGATTTTCTCTTGTCTAACATATATAAATCTTAGTACTTATTCTGCATGTAGAGATGAAACTTGCTGGCTTTCATACCATGATAATTATAAGGGCTGGTGATATTACCATGCAATATTTTTTCACCTTAAGATTTATATAATTGATATTTCAATAATTTAAGTACATTTAAAAATTCTCATCCTACTTTCGTTTTCTAGTGAGACATTATATTTATTAAGTTTCACTTTTGTCTTTTTCTAATCTTTGAAACCAAGGTTTCCATCCTTCAAACGCATTTGAAAATTTCCTACAATTAGTACAATGATCCATCCAAAAACACGGATATAGTAACTTATTCCAAAGCTCCAGCTAAAACCATTTGGCCACGTTTTGTCTGGTTTGAACAATCCAAATCACAATTTGGAGCAAGACAGATTGATCTTTAGCTTTGAGGCATGGCATAGAAACCTACTCTGTGATCCAAAATGCAAATGTTTTTGAGAAGAACAAAAATGATGTTTTCATTGTTTGTTATTGTCCAGGTTGAATGCCCTTTGAAGAGGCATATAGCAGAAAAACTGTCCGGTCCCTTCAAAGTTGGTCGTTACAAACAAGATGCACAAAAAAATGGAATATATATGTGTTATTGAAACCGAGAATTTCATAACCAATCAAGAAGCTTATTAGCCACCAATTAGAGGAGGTTTAAGAAAGATTTTAAGGAGAAGAGCAGAAAAGAAACAGAGTGCAATCATTGTAGTAGAGGGAAACAAGGCCATTACGGACAAGAAAGCTCTTGCGACACAATGGAAGTCTGTGCTTGATGTGGTTGGCCAAGAGAATGAGGTTTTAGTACTTACACTTCTTTACGGGAATGCACCTGTGCCATCATCTTATGCAGAACTTTGTTCTGTGGAGCAACGTGAAGGGATCAATCATCCGCACATTAAGTTCTTACACCACGAGATCACTCGAAGTAGGAAAACTTACATTGATATTTTTAGGCCTTTCTATCTTAGATGCAGGAGTTATGGAGTAAGTCTCATCACTCTGTAAAAAATTAAAATCATATTACAATATATGACTAATTAAGGAGCTCGCAAGTTGTATTACCCGAAAACTAAGGCATTCAAAAGGTTGTTACTATGATTAATTATAAGTACAAAGCCATTGGTTGATTCTGTATGTGGATGACAGAACCTAAACATTTGATTGAGATGAAAAAATAAATTAAAAAATGGTCCATCTTGGATTTGTTGCTTGTAATATTCAGAGCATCTCATGCTGTTTAGCTGTTGTGGCAGGTAAAATTTGAAGCCAAGATTGCTGCAGGCTTCACGCCAAAGGATATCATAATGGAGGAGATGAATAACACCAAGGCCACTTGGATTATCATGGACAGGTATGTCTCTCTTATTGTAGACAAATATGGTAACATTTTCAAACTCTACATTAGACGAGTATCACAAAGAAGTATTGCAGTAAATCCAGGTAAAAAAAGCCAACAATAACTCAATTCAAATCCCATCAGGCTTAACAAAACCAATGGAGCTAAAGGTCGAGCTGCTTGGATTTCTACATATAACTGATCATATCAAGAATTCTTCACTCTGGCCAAAAAAGAAGTCTTCACTAACAAAGTTAGTCATTGTGTTGGATGCTAACTTTATATGAAGAAAATTTTCCATTGTAACAGGTGCTTTGCTGATGATCAGGGTTTTCAACTAAGCAGCAGAGGAGATTACACAATATCTCTGATGAGTGACGACAAGGAAAGTGTTCTACATGACTACTTGCTAGGACAGGAAGGACCAGAAAGCTCAGTAACCTATGAAGTAAAACCAAATCTAACATATCAGAGTCCAGCTGTTTGCTCTTCCGTGAGCTTATGTCAAACGTGTCCTGCATCACTCTCCAGTGCAAGCAGAGGAGAGGAAGATTCATTAATGTCTGAGCAGTATAGAGAAAGCAAAACTATGAGAAAGGGAAAGGCATGCATTGAAGGAGCTTCTCTACATAAAAACGAGAATTCAAGAAAAATTTAGACCCTGATTTAGTACTAGGAATGCCATTGGAGTTAAGATGGGAAGTGATTGAAGATATAACAATTGGGTTCAAGAGCAGGTTAATTGGGGAGCAGAATCCTTCGGCATATGCTGGAATTTGGGATGATCAACATTCCTGTGTTCTTGTAAGGAGATTCATTGGAAATTTTGGTGGACTGGTTGTAGCAGAAAAGAAAGCAGCATTGTCTATGCACCACAAGAATATCCTGGGTTTGATTGGCTACTACAAAAGTGAGAAAACTACTATTCTAGTGTCACCTTATGCGAGTAGAGGAACACTGGAGAAAAATCTTTTCGGTTAGTAATAGCATCCTTTCCTTTCCTTGGATTAATTGATTCCCAAAACTTCAGTGAGTAGTGGGGATATATAGCCTAAAATGCTATTACTAGTATCCTTTTCTTTCTTCTTGATTTCTATATATCTATGACTTTTTATCTAATAGGCCATAATGGTACTGTTTTCTGATGCTGCCACAGGCTTCAAAGGGAAACTGGTATTGACATTTCAAGATAAAATGAAGATAGCCATAGGAGTTGCTCGAGGTGTTCGATATATGCACCAAGAATGTCCAAGAGGCCCCATTGTTCATGGTGGATTACTTGCAAGCAACATTCTTCTGCGACATGACTTTCACCCACTGGTAAATATCTGGAAACCAAAATATTCTAAGGATTTCAAGTTTGTGACCTCATTGCGTGTCTCACTTTCAAATCACGGTTTTAACTTTTAATAGATATCTGGCTTTGGACAAGCTATTTGGCTTCATCTTAGACATGGATTTCAACTAGAGAACAGGTTAGTACTTAATTTTATGATTCCAGTTCACACATTTCATGTTGAAGATGGCTCCTGAGCCTTTGGAGGAAGACAAACCCAGATGGCAGATACATAAATCTATAAATATCTTAAGCAACATTATTGGGAAAGTATATGGAGCAAAGTGGTTCATTTTGGTGATCACAGGTGCCAGCTTAAGGATTTGTTAGACCAGGACTTAATGGCCCTAGTGAAATCTGATATCCAGTCCTTCGGAATTCTTCTCCTAAGGCTCTTTTGTCGAAGCTCTGCACCCGAGGATGACAAAACATTGATTCAGTGGGTAAGTAGATTATGAATTAAGTCATATTTTCTTCAGACCTTTGTGTCAAGTGGCCTCCCTTTCAGGAACTGCTTAATGATATGGCTACTTATCACATACCATTCATTATGTATGCATTTCTATCTGGCAGGCTAGACCACTGATTTTTGAAAGAGCATTTCCTTTGTTACTGGATGAAGGCTTAGAGGATGTTGACCCTCATGGGATTTATAAAGTAATGTGTGCTGCTGCTTACTGCACAAGTCCTAACCCTGAATTAAGACCCTGTATGAGTGAGGTAATATACTTGTAAATCCTGCTAACTGCTATCAATTCAGCTCCTCCCTGTAGAGCTATCTCAGTGACTTGGTTTTCTTTTTAATTTTACAGGTCCTTTCCATTCTTAAAGAAGATAAATTTTGTTCTATGTAATCATCTCCATTATTCATAGCAGGCTATGTGAACTGAATCTCATCGGTAGAAAGTGTAAGGAAAATACTGTGAAAATGAAGGAGAATAAGATTAAAATAGAAATCATCTTTAAAGTTCTGAAATAATTAGATACTGCTATATAATAGAACATAGCTAGAGACAACAAATAAGAAGTGTATCACCTAGCTATTGGCTTTGAATAGTAAAAGAGAACAATGAAGAATGTGAGTGAGCATAACCTAATTGAATATTCCAACTTTGCCTTCTGAGATTCAAATTTGTTCACTATGACAAATTTATATTTTTTCAAATTCCTTTTATAAAATTTTTGTCTTGTTATTGTTATGGACTCACTTGCCAACTAGATTAGTAGAGTAGAAGTTACTGGATTGACTATCCTCATTACAATTAACTTGTATTACTATAATTAACACTGGAAATGCTTTGATGCATGTGAGAAGGGAATTACCCATCAAGCATATAATATATATATATATATATATTTGCAAGGACATGTTTTTATTATTTTATTATTATTTAGCCATAAGGTGTGTCAGGATAGCTTGTGTCCACCTTAACTAATTATCTTTCTAGTCTGATCAAAGGAATGTCATCTATGCCTGGACTAGAGAATTTAAGGGGATCTTATTTCTCATGACCTCCCTAAGGAGATTCCAACCTAGGAAGTCAATGAAGCTAGTACACATTCTTGACCAACATATCAACCTTTTAGATCCAAGGACATGCTTTCTACAAGAAAAAAGAATATTTAGTTAGGACCAAGTTGAGTATATAATAAGCCAATTGTTCATCAGAGCTATTATTTAGGTGGGATCATAGTTACTTAGTATATGGATTGATACCCGCCTTGCAGAGCTTCTATCTGCCTTTACCTGATTGAGCGGGTTTTGTCGACAAATGATAGAGGAAGTGGGCGGATCTTACCCTAATTCAAAAAAAATAAGCAGGGATGGAAACGAGGATAAGATTCACTTATACCCTTCCCCCACCTCGATTCGTTTTCGTGATATATATATATTGGTTTTCTACATGTATTTTCTCATTCTTTAGATATGAGCTTAATCTAGTTTGAGATTCGCCGCCCCTTCCCATAAATATTTTCAAGCTGGCCCAAACCTCTAACATTGCAGAGATCCCTCAATCACTGAGTTCAAGCGTACCTAACCTCTTGAACCAGTGGGTATATATATATATATAGTTATATTTTAATTGTGAATATTAATATTTTTTTCTAATTAAATCAAAAGTTAAGATAATCTCATTAGTTTTTACGTAAATATTTATGAGACTAATTATGTATTGTTATATTTCAAACAAGTGATGTCACTTTGCTATGAACTTTCAGTCTGAATTTTGAGGATGGATGTATAAGTTATGCTAGTTGATCCAGGTTTTTTTATTAATTAATTGAGTGTGGCTTTGATTTTTGTTAAAAAAAATATAACTATTCAAGGTAAAACAAATCGAATTCAAGGACTTTACAACTCGGGGTTTAGAAGAAATTCTCTGCCACAATGGGGTTAGGAACGAGATGCAGGGAAAATTTTGTGGGAGTGAATCGGGGTTGATGCACCCCTAATATGCTCTCGCTTCACATTGTCGCCATTCCTAGGTTTATTCAAATCTCTTAGTTAGAATGAAATAAGTTCGGCTTCTCTATAATTCTTTACTGGTAGTGAAAATCCTAGATAATTCTAAAGGATCCAAATCCTACTAAATTAGCTATAATATAACTACAAATATATGAAAAAAATTATTATTTTTGAAAGAATAAATGTTTAAGTACTGAATTTCCCTAATTATTAGATTGTTAGTTATGTAAATTTTATTTTCAAGTACTAATATTGATTTTTTTATCTATCTGAGAGATAGTTTTGGATTATGTCTTAATTAAAAATCAATCTCGGATGACTTTATAATAAAAAAAAGTTTAATGATTAAAGTATAAATTAGTATAATCTTAAAGACAAAAGCAGTAAATAAGCAATATTTTTTTCAGCCTAATAAGGAAAGTCTTTATTTTGTTTTATGTTCATCTAAAATTAAATTATTTGGATTGTTGAAATTTAAAAAAAATAGTGTGAATGACTAAAATTAAAAAAATTTAGGAATTTTACCAATAAAGAATTCTAGAGGAGCCGGATTCTAATTTACATCATAGATTTCCCAATAGTTTGATGATTTTAGCAATTCTATATGGATTTTATAAGCATTTGTTAAATACAATAAATATAATTTTTAAAAATCAAAATTTTTAAAAGTAACAACTTATACATTAAATATTATTAAAATTATGATTAACTATTATAATTAATATTATAAACATTCTTTTTATAGAATATTAGCAAAATGTCATAAGGACAGCAATTAGAAAAATCCATTCTATATTTCTTATTGGAAGCAAGGATATTTTTGTCAATCACATACAAGAATTAGTGGTGGTTAAATTTCATTTTGCTCTCAATGTGATTAAATTGTTGAGTATGTATAATTTCAATTATCAATTAGACCTAAATACTGAATGAATTTTTTTAATGGCACACTAAGGGCTATTATTAAGATTTTATAAACAGAAAGCGTAATATTTATCTCTCTCATGAATTATGATTTTAATATTATTTTTAATACATAAATTTTATTATTTTTAAAAATATTAATTTATAACAAACATATTTACTACAATTTAATAAATATTTAGATACCTAATTTGCATTGAATTGCAATTTATCCTTAATCTTTATGTAACAAACAGACTAACAGTCATTGAGATCCGCCATTCCACCTCAGAAAAAGTTAAAATTTCCACGGAAAGTATATAAATAACTAAATAAGCGAAGGGAAAAAATATCTTTGTCAAACGGTATTTGTGTGGCCTTCGCTAAGCTCGATCCTCTCTCTCTCTCTCTGTTATCTGTTCATCTCCTTCATTCGTATTAATCCCTTGGTTTACAAGTCCGACACAAGCATTACGCGAGCTTTTAGCGTTTACAATTCTTAATTCGAAGCTCAATCAGAGAATCTTTCACTGAACAACTTTTCTGCTTTGCTCGTTCCGCCTCAATGAGCTTCTATTCGTCACTTGAAATTTGTGAGGTTTCGGGAGCTCTTTGGGGGCGGTTGTTTGTCTGGCGTTTGATGCTTACTTCGGTTCAATGAGAGTGCCTGTTTCAATAAAAATGGCCTTTGCTCCTTCCATGTCAGGTAGGTGTAATTTGATTGGTTGCTTAGAAGATGTAGGGAAGTAAGTGAAATCAATGATTTTGAATACTGGGTTCTTATGTTTGGGACTGAGGAAAACAAAAATCTGTGAACTTTGCTTAGTACAAATATGTGGGGCTTCATATTGTTTTCTAAAAGCATAAACAATATGATCAGATGGCGGCTTTTCTGTTGTACTGGTTGCTCAGCAACCAATCAAACGGAAGCATCTGATATGCTTAGTGAACGATTCTTGGTTTTATTTAAATATTTTTGTTTTCTCGGAAATTTTGGGGTGGTCTGATTCCTGACTGAACTTGTATTTCTGAATTTTTGTAGTTTCTTTAGAATGCGTGAACATATGTAAGTTACCAAAAGGGGATGGAAGCGGAAGATATGACTGTAGTGCACTTTCATGTGCGTGGAAAGCTCCCAGGGTATTGACTGGATTCCTTGCTAGCACAGCTCATCCTACTCAGTGTCCCTCCTTGTCTTACGGGCGAAATGGGAGAAGGAACGGGTATAATGGTGTAAGTTCTTTTTTTCCTTAAAAAATATTACCTAGGATTAGTAGCATCTGCAATGTTTTTCTGAATATTATAAAAGATAAATTTGATATATTTGGCGCTGATTGTGTAATTCTCTATTGTGTGTATGTGTGCGTTTTTTCTCTTTAAAGCTTTAAGATTGATTCACATGTTATAAAAGATTTGCACTTTTTTGTCACTTCTTCTGCCGTTTTCATTTATTGAAAATTTGTGATTACTTGAAGCTGTAGCTGATGCCATAAAATATTTTTTTGGAAAGTAATAACTTTCTCTTAAGGCTAGAACAGCTAATCAGGTTGAGACCATTATGCCACCATCTTGATATGCACTTTATACCTATATGTGCCATTAGACCCTAATTATCTCGGTTGACATTTTGATTATGGTTAATAATCTTGAAACATTGACTTCTTTTCGGTCATGGTATTGAATTTCATGCATGGCTATGTAACATTTTGGGAATGTATGTACCATTGATTATATAATTCTGTATCAAGGATCAAATATGTGTATGCATATAGGTACCCAGAATTTTCTTATGTATGTAAAATTAAAGAATGAGCGTAGTCTTCATTAAATTTACATATATATCTCCATCATCATAGAAACTTGTGCTGTTTATTAAAGCTTATATTGTTCTGTTCTCTGTCTCTCTTCCCCTCCTACCCAACAATAATATCTGACAGCATTCTCACTTTCCTTATAGCGAGTACTTTTTAAAAAATAAAATAAAATTCTAAAGTAGTTATTTTTAATTACTAGTAAAATCTTTTGGTCTTTTGCAATGTGGCTTTAAGGACTCTGTTTAACCAAATGCTTCAATCACATGTTGTATTTGTTTACTGATTATACAATTATGCATTTGTGGTTACTAATTCTGATATCTGTCAAATCCTGTACATTGGTAGAGATGTGATGTAGGAGGTTCTCTTTCATCCGAAGCCGTTGACATTATAGTTCTTGGAAGACTCTCTCAATCATGCTTGTTTCACATTGCTAATAAAAGATGGCAACTATGTTGCATGTCCTCTTTGAATCCCATCAATGAGGTTTCTCCTGAAAGGTTGTGGGAGGTACAGCCTTGGTTATTCTGAACCTGGCATGTCTGATGCTAATTATAATTAAGAAAACGTGGAGATATTCTTTGGTAGGGTCTGAGTCATACTGTCTATCTATTTCCTCAGGATCTGAAACCCGTCATATCATACCTTTCTCCTAAAGAACTGGAGTTGGTCCATAATGCTCTCAAGGTGAGCCGCCTGACTTCAACAAGTCTTAAGATTGCTCCTTCTTGCAAATTCATCTGTTTGAAGTGGTAGATTTAGTAATTTTCGGTTGGCACAGCTAGCATTTGAGGCTCATGATGGTCAAAAGAGACGCAGCGGGGAGCCCTTCATCATCCATCCAGTTGAGGTTGCACGTATTCTAGGAGAACTTGTGAGTTTTTCAAAATCAACATATATTTTCTGACTAATTATTTTACAGTCTGAAACTAAATTAATTAAACTGTTTGTCTAGGAACTCGATTGGGAGTCTATTGCTGCTGGATTACTGCATGACACGGTTGAGGACACAAATGTTGTTACTTTTGAGAGAATTGAGGAGGAGTTTGGTGCTACCGTGCGCCATATTGTAGAAGGAGAGACTAAGGTGTTTAGGGCATTCGTTGTTAGTGATAAAAATAACAAATACATGTTGTCCTCATCGACTTTATTATCATGTTGAAGATGCCCACTTAAATGGATTCACATCAGTTCCATTATCATCTATGTCCTGAATAGGTGTCTAAGCTGGGAAAATTGAAGTGTAAGAATGATGAAGATTCAGTTCAAGATGTGAAAGCTGATGACCTAAGGCAGATGTTTCTAGCCATGACAGAGGAGGTGACCCATACATAATAGATTTTTTTCAATTTCTAGTCTGACCCATGTTGAAATCTGCTTGGTAACTAAAAGACTTGCTATTTCAGGTCCGTGTTATCATTGTCAAATTAGCGGACAGATTACATAACATGCGGACTCTATCCCATATGCCCCTGCGTAAGCAGGTGATGTGTCACTAAATTGAATAATTGACTGCAGAAAATATAACTTAACCCTGAAGCCTGGAAAAGGAAGAGGGAGAGAATAACTACACCCTTTTGCTATTATCTTTCTAAGATTTGAAAGTATGTGTACAGACCAGCATTGCAATGGAGACATTACAGGTATTCGCTCCTCTGGCAAAGTTGCTTGGGATGTATCAAATCAAGGTATACTTTAATTCTGTTGTTGCCCGAAGGTAGTACTCTTGTTTTATTCTAATGTGCTCTTTTATCTAAAGTAGAGCATTGAAAGTAAAACTAATTCCATTTCAAAGCTCAACATTATATACCTAATTTTAATTACTCAATGGTACTTCATATTCTAAGGGTATAATAGTTTTGCAGTCAGAACTAGAAAATCTGTCCTTCATGTACACCAATCCTGAAGATTATGCAAAGATCAAGAGAAGAGTTGCAGACTTACATAAACAACATGAAAAAGAAGTTGTGGAGGTATTGTGTGTCCAGCTATCTCAACATTGTTCAAGTAGAGCTCTAGGAATATTATGATTTCATGAATTCACGGTTCCTTTATTACATGCATATTTAAGATGTGAAACTCAGAATGGTAGATTCAAAGCTTTCCAGGTAATATCACTGAGATTTTGCTTATTGTGCACTCTACCTTTTCTGTCAGGCAAACAAAATTCTGTTGAATAAAATTGAGGATGATCAGTTCTTAGATCTTATGACCTTGAAAGCTGAAGTTCATGCTGAATGTAAGGAGCCTTACAGGTTACACCACAGATCTCAACCCAACCATTTTGTCTATCCACTTGATCTCTGTTTGATACATCTGAGTTTTGACATCATAATTTGGTTATCTTTGATATTATTCTTTTAAGTATTTACTGATTTAACCTTTCAAAAAAAAAAATTATTTACTGATTTAATGGTGAAGAGGGTAAACATGTAATTCAACTACATAATGCATCCCTTGGTGACATTTACTAGGACTTGATTTTATGATTATTTGTTGGGGATTTAAAATGGTTTGAAGATGACTTTTATCACATTAAGATACAACGAATCACAGTCATAACCATGCACACATACACAGTATGGTATGCCATATGCTTTGAGAAACTGTACATCATCCCATATGTAATTTGAACTGCCTGTTATAAATTATACGATAAGGAAGTACTTTAGCAAGCTATTAATTGAGATTTTTCTTTTGTTTATTTGCAGTATACATAAAGCAGTCCTCAAATCTAAAGGTTCGATCAATGAGATTAACCAAATTGCACAGGTTTGTTTTATTATTTGTCTTTGGATCTATCTCGTGTTGTATGAGAAATCTTTCTGACATCTTAAATTCTGTTTCTTTCAACTTCAACTGTTTATTGTAATCAGCTTCGTATTATCATAAAGCCGAAGCCATGCATGGGCGTCAGGCCTTTATGCAGTCCACATCAGGTAACGCATCTCTTGCTGTAGGAATTAATCTTTTGCTCTTACTGCTCCTTGTATTTGCATCTCACATGGCTTCTTCTAATTGTGTTATGTGCAGATTTGCTATCATCTTCTCGGGTTGGTCCATGGAATTTGGACCCCTATTCCTAGAGCTGTGCGTATGCTGCTCCTGCTTATATTTAAAGATTATTTAGTTTTATTTTAAAAGAAAAATATGAAAGTATTTGGTATCTTTTAAAACAGATGACAGATTACATTGCAACCCCCAAATCTAATGGTTATCAAAGTCTCCATACAACCGTTATTCCATTTTTGTATGAAAGCATGTTTCGGCTAGAAGTTCAGGTAATGTTGGAAGATGCTTTTTATCCCTGTCCTATTTTAATGGTAATAGACAAAGAACCTACTTGAGTCCATTAAAGTTATTGAGCTTTTTTTTTTTTCCTTGGAATGGCTCTCTTTACTGAACTAATTTCAGAGCCTAGTTTTTTTATCATTATTCACAAAATACTTGGTAGAAAAATTCGGTGTGTTTACTTTTGGCAGATCAGAACTGAGGAGATGGATTTGATAGCTGAGAGGGGCATTGCAGCTCATTATAGTGGGAGAGTATCCATCAGTGGTTTAATTGGACGTGCAATGCCTGGTGGCAAAAGCTCTAATGGGAAGACTGTCTGTCTTAACAATGCAAACGCTGCACTGAGAGTAGGCTACCTTTTCCTGATATTCTAGTATAGAAATCATCCTTGATGGGGGTTCTTAAGAATGGTCAATGAGTCCTGATTATAATTCTGATTTGATGGATGCTTCCTATTTGCTCCAGATTGGTTGGCTCAATGCAATTAGAGAATGGCAAGAAGAGTTTGTAGGGAACATGAGTTCTAGGGAATTTGTGGACACTATCACCAGAGATCTCTTAGGTAGTTGTGTCTTTGTGTTTACACCAAGGGGAGAGGTAAGGGAGAATACTTCATATGGTATAATTTTTTCTTTTTTTTTTTTTTTTTTTTTTTTTTTTTTAAAGAAATGACAAAATTTAACAGTAAATGTAAGAATATTACTGATAGTTGCCTTCATATTATCAACAGATTAAGAATCTTCCTAAAGGTGCAACTGTAATTGATTATGCTTATATGATACACACTGAAATTGGCAATAAGATGGTGGCTGCAAAGGTACTGTTATTACTGGTTGATTGATATAGCATTTATTTCTAAAATCAAGTCTCACTTTTGAAGAAAAGAAAAAGAATCAAAACAAGAAATGGTAATTAAAAAGATAAACAGTGCTTAGGGTGGTGTTTTGTTGGAATGCAGGTCAATGGCAACCTGGTTTCTCCCACACATGTACTTGCAAATGCGGAGGTTGTGGAGATTATCACCTATAATGTTAGTAGTCATGTGTTTGCTTCCTTCTTGAAACATATTGTGAAAATCCAGAATTAGGTTTGTAGTATATACAAAAGTATAAGCTTCCTTCGTAATGGTGGAAATGTACAATTCTTTTAGTTTACCAGAAATTTATTAGTATTTTTGCAACTTTAGATACCCAGGTGCATGGCATGTGCTGTATTATGATAATCAACTTCTTTCATTTGATGTCATGCAAACTCTGTTTTCCACATAATGTGCATGGGCTTACATGATGATGTGATTTTACCATTTTAGTACCTTAGGATAGGTGTTCTACATTTTGATTTATGACAAGTTTTTCAATTCAAACAAGCTGGCTTGTCAGAAGCCAAGCTTGTATGCCTCTACAGGAGTATGCCAATGTTTTCCAGCCGTATTTCTCATGCTTTGTAATTGTGTAAGGTTGAGAACCTTGAACCTACCTATCTAAGGATGTGGTGTCAATGGCTTCTGAAATGACAGATGTAGGATATGTAACTAATAGATTTCTAACACCCTTAAGTTTGTGCATGTCTATTCTGTACACAAAATATAGCCTCTGTTAATTCACCTTTCACCACTTCCCCGGAGCTCATACTTGCTTTTTTACCAGGCACTATCCAGCAAATCAGCTTTTCAGAGGCATAAGCAGTGGTTGCAACATGCAAAAACATGTAGTGCCAGACACAAAATAATGAAGGTAGGCTATTCAGTGAGGAATGCAGATTATAGAATTCACCCCCCCACCCCCCCCCCCCCCCCCCCCCCCCCCCTGCGCGAAGAAGAAAGGCATTTGCTCTAATTATAAGAATTTTATATTGTGTGTAGTTTCTGAGAGAGCAAGCTGCACTTTCTGCGACTGAAATAACAACAGATACAGTCAATGATTTCATCGCTGATTCGGAAGGTGATAGTGAAGCAAATGAGTTGACCAGTGGTTCCAAGGGAAGCAAACCTGTATTGGAGAAAATATTTATGAAATTTGTAGAAATGTCATCTCCAGGAAAAAGGGATGATGTCCTCCCCAGTAAAAACGAAAGTGTTTGGACTCCTAAGGTCAATGGAAAACATAACAAGCATGTGCGGCATGTAAGTTTAAGGGGAGAAGGGGAGTTATTAATGCATGGGAACCATGTTGCCAAAATAATTCAGGCTAACATCCCAATGTACAAAGAAGTCCTGCCAGGTCTGGAGAGTTGGCAAGCCAGCAAAATTGCCTTGTGGCACAATTTAGAAGGGCACTCAATTCAATGGATTTGCATGGTATGCATGGATAGAAGAGGTATGTAAGCTATATTGCTTGTTGGAATCATGTCCCAGAGCTTAAGCAAATAGGAAAAGGGACCAAATATATGTATATCAAATGTAACACATTTATTAACACTCCCCTCATGCATACTTGCAAATGTAATTTGCTTAACTTGGTTTAATGTAAAAAATTAATTCAGGCATGATGGCCGAGATCACAACAGCATTGGCCACTGCAGGCATCACTGTATGTTCTTGTGTGGTGAGTTGTAAAAATGAGTTCAAACTATGGGTTGTCAAATCCTTGGCTTTTGTCATTTATCAACAATGCCAATCACTGTGAAATGATCGTAACACTTCTATTATCAATAACCAGGCTGAGATTGACCGTGGAAGGGGAATGGCTGTCATGTTATTTCATATTGAAGGGAACTTGGAAAATTTGGTACAGTATCATACCTCAGTTTCTTTCTAACTCGAAGTCTTTAAGCATGTTTCATCTACAAGGGTGTTGTCTTGCCTCCTGATTCAGTTAATTTTTTTCACAGGTCAATGCTTGCTCCAGAGTAGATTTAATCCTTGGGGTTCTGTGGTGGTCTACAGGATGCAGCTGGCCTAGCTTGATGGAAAACCATGATATTCTGGAATGCTAGTTGATAAGCGCCAGGAATGCAGAGTGTCGTTCACCCAGCCATTTCAGGCCAGGGTAAAAGTTTTGTCCTCAGAAGATCAATGTTGCACGTCATGATTGGTTTTTGGTATATACATGTATATCCTTATTAGATATTTGTTGGACATTTAACCAAATAAACTGGCAGAAGCCAACTGAGCCAAGACTCTATTCAGGTCATAGGGCAATGTATATAGAAAAGAGTGATAGGGTAAAAGGAATATACACTGTAAACATACTTGTGAGGAGGTAAAGCAAAGTACAGAAGGTTGTATGAATCTCTTGCTGTCAAATAATTTATTTTCCTTGGCTAAAATAGCAATTTACTTTGTCAGTTTTTATGCGGGAATTGGCCAGAGAAAAAAAATGGTGTGGGAATTGTGCATGATATAACCATTTCCTTTTGCCATTTAATCAAGCATTTACCTCAGTATTGTCTCGTTGCATGTATGAGAGATCCTTCTTAGGAATATGGGTGTGCATGTGCCTCACCGCTCAATCATTCTGACCATTTCGGTGTTTATTGGAGTTTGATCATTTTCAACATACGCTTATCGTTGGCGGTCACTCGGTAATTATCACGAATGGAGGTCGTTTGAAATATGGCATAAATGGCCAAAAGAAAACCTATGGCACATAAAGTTCGACGAAACTTGTAGTGGCTTCTCAGCTATGAAGTCAAATTCTATTTTTCAGGCTATAAACTATGACAATCTGAAAACAAACTAAGCATCTTCGAGTTTTGTTGTGATGTATAACAGTGAATGCTAAAGTCTTGGCTACTCAGGAAATTAGTTGGCATTTGTTCTTTTTCCATTCTATTCTACTTCTTGTTTGCACTGACTTTAAAAAAAGACGAAGTGCTTGACATGGGAATTTAAGCTGTGCAAATCATCAGGGAAACTACTTAGGAACATTGCCGTGTCATTGTCTAATCATCACCTCAATGAAACAGATGCTTTATTAACATTGCTTCCTAACTATAATATCATGGGGCACTCCCAGAATCACTATCAAGGCGATAATAAGACATGGCTGAAAGATGGGCCAGCAAAACTATAAGCAACATCAGCGCCAGCAGTAAAATAAGCATGATCTGAAGTCTCAACTTTGACGTGTGTAATGGTTGATCATTCAGCTCCACAGACCCTTTTGCTTTTGCATTCAAGATCAGTGCTGCTCTTTCAGTATTTTCAGTGTCATCACTTCCATGACCTTCGCTACCATCACTATCATTGCTATCATTGCCATTGTAGCGGTTAGCAAACTCCTCTGTTTTGGCTGCCACATCTGCTTTCTCAGGCTCTTCCACAGGCCCGTGTGCTTTTGCATTCAATATCAGAGCTGCACTTTCAGTATTTTCCGTGTCATAACAGTAAGAACCTTTGGTAACATCACCATCACTGCCATTGTAGTAGTTAATAAACTCCTCTGTTTTGGCTGCTCCATCTGCTTTTTCGTGCTCGTCCCCATGACTTGGATTGATCTTTGTCTCCCCGGATTCAAGTTCTGGTTCCCCTATCAACTCTGTAGGCCAGATTACAGCTTCAGTGGAATCCATGGAAGTCCTCTCTGTTCCTTCTGAGCTCTCTTGAGCATCCTCCACAACATCCTTATCATCATCTTCTTCTTCATGACCATTTTCATTTGCATCATGCTCTGTGTCAGTTGTTGTGTCACTCATTCCATTCTCGTTGTCTACATCAATAATTTCCTTTGAGAATAGGCCTTCCTCATATTCAATCTTGCCCATTTTTTCTCTGTACATCCTGGGATCATCAAATATTAACGACAAGCCTTCTTCCACAACTCCAGTCTCATCCATGGACTGTACACTTTCCGGTAGCGAATCATCAGACAGCGCAATCTCCTGATGAATAAAGGTTGTGTTTTCTTCATCATCCTTGGGTTTAGGCTCAAGTTTCTCCTCCTGAACCAAATGATTCAATTTATTAAAGTTCTTTCTTTTTTTTGTTCACTCACACCCCAAAAGATTAAGCTTGAGGTCCAGGAATAGGTTTTACTTTTTACCATAGAAGTTTAGTTGCATAATAGAATTTTTTACAGAGAAACAAGCTCACATAAGGATTGAATTACCAGAACCAAATTTTGGGTGGTGAAAAATTCACAAGGGTCAGTTACACTCACGCTTGTCTTTGACATTTCATAGCCCGTGCAACTGCATATTTAAGCAAAAATAATTAAAATTTTAAAGCATGAACAGAGCACAAAAAACAGACGGAGTATGAAAACAAATTTCAAGAGTGTGTTTGTTTGTGTTTACCAAGAATTCTGATCAATAGCTTTTGAATCTTGAACAAGATTGAGTTTTGAGCTTAGTCCTAGGCTTGCCTCGTCCTCAATTTGACACCCCAATTTGTCCATTTCTTCAGGTACAACATTTAGTAATTTTGGTTTCTCATTCTCACCCTTTTTCCTATTTCTCTTGCTAGCAAAGGCTGCTACAGCTATCACACTTGTAATAGCCAAGGCACCGCCCAACACAATCAGCCCCCCAATACCGCCGCCGCCGCCGCCAACACTTAAGGTTATCTGCGTCTTCTTTTTTCCATGCTTGTTTTTGACCCTTTGCTCCTCCATGTATTATTCTCTGCCTTTTTCCTTGTTTCCTGGTTTATGGGGCTCTGATATCAGAAGGGTTGGTTTGTTTCTTCGGATAAAGGATTTGACTAATTTATGGAAAGGGCAGTAGCAAAATCGGAGCTTGAACCGGGCACAATACAAAGAAATTTCTGTTAAGGTCACCCTTTTTGTGAGGTACTACTTGTTTATATATATATATATATTGGTGAGATACTACTTGTTTAAATATTTACTAGGTCAGAGAAAGAAAAAAATAGTGCTTTGCTTAGCTCAATTTCCACCGCCATTGTAGCACCTAAGCCTACGGCTTATAACAAACCATGAGGATTAGAAAATGTTTGGTTAGGTTGACACTTGTCAGTTGACACATTGAGATGGAGGCCTCGTTTTCAAGCATATCACTCTCGCACTGAAAATTAACGAAGACTACAACAGTGAAAATGTATTAATAATTAAGAATTTCAAATTTGGTGTGCTTATAATATGGGTATTGACATTAGATGATGGATTATGATTTATGACAGACCATTAATTTGGTGTTATGGTCTAAAACTTGTGGGTTTGGATCTAATTAATTGATTATAATAAATGATTCTGCTTAACAAAGTGACTCTCTGACAGTGAGTTAGATGGCTTAATTTGTATTTATATGTATTAGTGTATAGAATCAATGCTTGGCTGGTTGCATACTTGCATCATGCATGCAGTTCCATTTTGTTTCTAGGGTTAATTCATCCTAACTCCATGATTGCCTACTTCTTGGGTCATCCATGGTTCATGCCCATTAATTTTCCGTGACATGCGATCAATAAGGAAACTTTTCGCGAAGAAAGATTTCTTCATCATTTTCTCATTGTCCAAATGCATCATCTGTCAAAATTAAAAAAATTTATTCTTCACAACCAATACTTGCAATGTAAATTATTTTAATTTTATAAAAAGTTTATAGAGACCATTTTGAAATTAAAAAAAAAAATTAAGGCAAAATATTATTATTATCGTTTTAATATGATTTTAAAAACAATTCATAAAAAATGATAATTTAAACAATTGAACTAAAACATTATCAAACTTTCTAGTCAGAAGTGTTATTTCTTATATTCAATGATATGTATAATTAGTTGTACCATCCCTTCATATTTTGTTCTCCCATCATCCCATGTTGTTTGCTTATATATATATATTTTTTTCTCCTCACATATGCATGACAAGGACTAGTATGAACAATAAGCATAGATTGCAAAGTCAATATCACATTAATTTGGAGAATCAATCACAGATTACATAATTGGGAAATTAAATTACGAAGGGAGTAACAAAAATATCACCTGCAAGCTTATTACACATCTCTCGGTCTCTCCTCAACAATAAATTCAACACACTCATTCATAGAATTCAATGATAATTAATTTACAAATATTTTTAGTAACCATCAGGGACTGGTTTATTAGGTTCTGAGGTGTAAAAGAAAGGTCCCACTGAGTACAATTTGATATTGTCATTGTTGAGGAGGTGGTAAGAAGAAAGGAGGGCACCAGTGATTCCTTTGTTCACATCAGTTGGAACTTGACAGGTATCTAATGGAGAACTCTCTAAGAAAGCCTTGCACTCAGTTAGCTTCCATTTCTCTTCAAGCTCTGAAACTGAAATTGTTGCAAAGAAATAACCTTTGCTATCTGTTATATGACTCACGATGGAGAAAGGAACTTTCTCATATCCATTTTCATCCACTGCCTGACATGTTATTCTTGCCAAAGCTCCTGCATGCATCCACACAGTGCAAACCAATTAATTGTTGAGCTTTCCATGTGAGATATGACAAGAGTTAGTCTCACATTGAAATAAATAAGGATATGTTCATTGTAGCAGACAATAAACCTACGTACTGATATAAACTTTTGGATCCAAGAGTATTCATTATATTGTATGCGAGCCTTAACTTAATGGATCACTCCCCAACAATATTAATAACATCATTGATTCAGTCTATGTATAAAGCAATATTAGAATAAAATATATAGCTGGGATTACCTTGAAGTGGGAAGTATTTGGAGGGTGATTTGCATAAAACTAGCCCTTGGATACTAATGATACTAGTGGAGAGGAGCTCTGCTTTTTCTTCTGATTTTGGTTTGATCTCTTTCTCATAGTCTGGCTTTGTGGGAACTGGACTTGGTTTGATCTCTTTCTCATAGTCTGGCTTTGTGGGAACTGGACTTGGCTTGATTTCTTTCTCATACTCTGGTTTTGTGGGAACTAGATTTGGTTTGATCTCTTTCTCATAGTCTGGCTTTGTGGGAACTGGTAATTTGTCATTCCCTTCTGGTTTTGGTTTCTCATTGTCAGGTTTTGGGCTATAATACCCATAATCATTGGCAGAAGCAATGACTAGCAAAGAAAATAGTAGCACTGTGGTTGCAAAGAACGACTGTATGAAAGCCATTTCTTTGTAATATGATGTATGCTAGCTGAGAATTAACAGAGAGAACTAGATATGAAAGTAATACTGGCTATTCTAACATGCAGAATTCTAGCCTATTTATAACTGGTTAATTAGGGTTGTTTCAATTATAATATTTTCAACTAAAATACATATATAATCTTTTAGAGTAACTTGGTCGCGCGCACGACATAGCCTTAGTTTGTTGCTTGCACATCACATTAACAATTAACCAAGAGAGCAAACGTGGTCTCAACAGAGAAGACTGCTAGCTTAATTCTCAGTAGATTTGATTGACCAATTACACCATAAACAGCACTTTGCAAAGACAAATAACTTAAAAACGCGAAAATGCCAGGTGGTTCAATTCATAAATTTTTTAATTTTGTTTAACGTATTATATTTGGGATCAAATTTCACATTCAACAAAGATGAAATTATTTTTCAAGATCATACATTTGAATTTGTAGCTTTCACTAGATGGTGCTCAAGAAATTCTCATGTATAAATTATGTTGCTATGTACCCAACTATCACTGAGTATTCAATTAAATTAAAATGGATAGATTTTGAGCTATTAATCGAATATATAACTAGTTAAAATATACAATTTATACATGAAATTCGTGATTTACACAATTAATTTTTATTCTTTAATGGTTGGGTTCATGAAAATCTCAGTCATACATAAAAAGTTATTAATTAATGAGTATTGAAGTTTTCCGTCATCAATTTAAGATCATTTTGCAAACTAATGTTTTGCAATCTCTTAAAACATGCTTAATCTAGTGTTGGACTAGCTAGCTAGTATTAGGTTTATATTTATATGCTGGTGAGTTGGACATAGAAATGAATTGGTCTTTTTTATGTTTAACATTTTTATTTTATTTTTTTTGTTTAGCAAGTGTTTTAGCTAAGTTATTTTTCATTTCGATTAATTCACTTCTCTGATATGATCAAAACAATCAATCACACTGAAACTAGAAAATTTTATTCTCACGAACTCTCACAAGAAGATTCTAATCCATAAAACTAATGAAGAGAATAGATCTTCTTGATCACTAGCCAACTCCTTGTGTGTCTAAACAATTTACTAATGATACTAGATTTGTAGTACCGTCCAATCATCTCGAATTTGATTCTTTATTTTAAACAAATAAGATTGAATTTTGATAAATTTAAATTAGATGATATTTAATTAATAGATCTAGATGAATCACGAATGAGATTGTATTTTAATAAATTTAAATTCGATTATATTTAATTAATCGATTTAGATGAATGGAATTTAATTTATATATATATATATAGTGTGTGTGCCGGATCTTAAAACCATTTTACGTTGTTGTCCCTAACAAAATTTATTTTTTTCTTTAATTTATAGGATATCAACGGGTCTTGAATTGTAAATTGGATAAATTTTATAATGAGTAGCCATCAATTGAGTTTGAGTTATTAATTTTTAAGTGACAGCTTAATGTCATTTAAGATTTTTATTTTGTTAATAATTTTAAAATCCAATAGAGGAGTAACCAAAATTGATAAGAAATTGAACTATCTTACTAAATTGATCAAATTAAAATTTCAAGAACCATATTGATAGCACGGATCAAGACAATATGTTTGTCTTAATTAAAACACCTCAACTTAATTATACTCATAACAAATCAAAGTTTACAGCCATTAGGAATTGAAGTTTAAATACCCATGAATTAAACAAAACAATAAACACATGATAGAAATTAATTAATAACCAACAGGGACTGGTTTAGGCACCTCTGAAGTGTAGAAGAAAGGCCCAACAGAGTATAATTTGATCTTCTTGTCAATGAGAATGCGATAAGAAGAAAGGAGAGCACCCTTGATTCCCTTGTTCACATTGTTAGGATTCTTACAGGTTTTCAAAGGAGAACTTTCAACAAACACCTTGCACTCAATAATTTTGTTGTATTTTTCTCCAATCTTTGGAAAAGACAGCTTTGACAATGTTGTAAAGAAATACCCCTTGTTGTCCGTTGCAGGACTCAAAATGGAGAAAGGAGCTCTTTCATATCCATGCTCATTCACTGCCAGACATGATATTCTAGCCACTGCTCCTTCAAGAGGGAAGTATTTAGGGCCTGATTTACATAGGACAAGGCCTTGAATACCAACTGTTGTAGGGAGAAGCTTGTCTTTTCCTTGGATCACACTCACATACTTGTTGGGTAACGATGTTGGGAGCAGCTTATTGTCTATAGCTTCTGGTTTTGGACCATTGTACCCATAGTCTGTAGCAGAGGCAATGACTAGCATTGCTAAAAGAAGCACAGCTACAGAGGTTGCAGAGAAGGCCGATTGGGTGGTGGTAGTCATTATTAGTTTCTTCTGTGTATTGTAAGTTGTAACAACTACCAACAATGAAGAGATGTGGTGGGCTAACTTGTAACACTAACCTAGCTATTTATGCATGCTTAACGATGCTCAATTATCTTTCAAATGTATTACATAATAAAATATATAATCTCTTGGTATCGAATAAACTAGTTGCACGATTCTTAATCTTGGGATTTGTGGCCTACATGTTTACGCCTATTAAAACCAATTTTGACCGTGATGAGGTGTTGAGATTTGATCTGTCTAGTCAGTGACGGATCTAGGTAGAGATGAGTGCTCAATTGAACCCAGTCACTTTTCCTAGATAATCGCAAGAATAGGGGTGTCAACGAACCTAGTTTGAGCCAAGCCTAAGCCGAGCCTAGCTTAGCTCATTTTAGGCTATCTCGAGCTCGGCTTGAGCTAGTCTCAGGCTCGCGAGCTTAAGCTTGTTAAAAGATCCGACCACTTAATAAGTTTTGTGTAAATTATCACTAAACTAATTAATAATATATGTTAGTTTTTTGTATATAAATAGATTTATAATAAATGTGTATATAAATAATAATAAAATTATTAAATAATATTAAACGAGCCAGCTCACGAGCCGAGCTTTGCAAAGATTGAGCTTGGCTCGTTTTACTAAACGAGCTAAAAATAAAGCTCAAGATCGGCTCGTTTAAAATCGAGCTTGATCCGAGCTCTTAACGAGTAGCTCACAAGTTGTTCACGAGCTAGCTTGGCTCATTGCCACTCCTATCCAAGATATATCATAATTATTTATAAGCTAAAAAAATAATAAATTTGGCCCTACAAAAATATTAATTTTTTATTTTTGTCCCCACTGAAATCTTAGTAAAATAATTTGCCCCTACAAATTTAGATAAAAGTACAATAGATAGTATAATTACCTATTTGAGATTTCATTTACATTTAAACTTATTGTCTACGAATATAATTTACTTTCTTTTAAAAGTTTATCAATTAGTTGTTTCTCAAATTATAATGGAACTCAATCAATAATTTCCCACATCACAAGAAGTTTTTCAAATATAATATAACAATATAAGTTGATGAACCAAAAAAAAAATCGTATTTTCTTGTCTATTTTCCCTAAATCATTTTTCCTCTATTATATATATTTGGACAAAAAAATATATTAGGATTTATAGGTATAAATGAGATTTTTCATCAATACACTTTTGTCTATTATTATATCATAATTAATGAAATATTTAGTCCTAAAATCTAGGTCTTTAAGAAATTTTTCTTACATATGACTCTTTGTAGAGTCACCAAGTTTAATTTATGAGATGATTAGAATTCTGTAAATGTTTATTATATAATCTCAAATTTCATAAGTTTTTTTATGAACAAAACTAATAAAAAAATATTTTTTTAAAATAAATATTATTATTAATTTTATTATATATAATTAAATTATTATTTAGACTCCGCTAACATAAAATTCTAGATCTGTCATGGTGTCTTGTCAAAAGTTTCATAAGGCTTTTGAAGAAAATTTGAAAAGAATAACAGAGATCTATTGATAAAAACAATATAAGGATAGATTATATTAAATGTAAAGTGAATAGTGAAATAAAGATTACATTTCTTGGCTTGGAGGCTCTTTCTATATTTATAGTCATTCAAAGCCAGTAAGAATATTAGGGGTCCGTTTAGTTTAGTTGCAATGCAAAAATTATGGTCTCTATTTTATTTAGTGTGTTTATATTGTTTTAAAGTTGTGATTTGTAATCATGGTTAGAAAAAAATTGATTTGTGTGTAAATTGCAAAAAGGGTATTTATCCTTAGAGTGTTTGGATTGTCCAAACTGTATGTTGTTAAGAGAGAAAAGGGAATAAAGAAAAGATAAAGGATAAAAAAGAAAGAAAAAAATGGGTGGGATTGCATCCGAGCTACAATGGTCAAGAAGCGTCCATTGGGTTGCCTCTTAGATGTGCATTCTGGGATGCCCAAGTGGGCCACGGTGCAACCTAGGTGGCGAGGGATGCGCCGGTGGCACAACTAGGGATGTTAGCCCAAATGGGCTCTATGTGTCTGATATTAAATGAGATAAAATAATTTCTTTTAATAGTTGTTACTGCTATAAGGAAAAAATAAAGGTAAAGGAATAAATTTCCTCGATAGCGAGGGAAGAGCAAGGCAACCCTATTCCCTTGTCTCCTGGCATAGGGTTGGCTCATGAGCTAAGCCAAAAGCGTAGCTCATCTAAGTTTACGAGCCGAGCTCGAACAAGATTTTGGAGCTCAATTATAGGATCGAGCTTTTAGGCTCAGGATCGAGAAGTTCGCGAGTAGCTCTATAACGCTTAGTCCATAAATATTTTATGCTTTTTTTACTAATTATTTTAATTAGATTTACCATTTTGACCTTATCCAAATTTAAATTTTAAGTCCAACCCTAACTTATATGAATCTCACTCTCACAGTCTCATGCATCTGACACATCTCTCAACGCTCACGCCTTTGCCTCTCTAAGATTGACGACAATGACAACTCGGTAAGGTATTTATCTTAAGCCTCAACCTCTTACTCTTAATTTCACAAAGATGGATGGTGGTGAAGTACTATCTCTCAAATTTCTCCTTAAGGTATTTGATTTGCTACAAATAACTCTTAGGATGTAGAATTTAATTTTATATGATGGAGGAAAGATGATTATCATGCTTACCTTGAAGCTAAAAATGTCCAACTCTTAAACACCTAGTTTGAATTGTAATAAAAACAATTGAAAAAATGTCTAAGTTCTGTTGATTTAATGATGTCTGCTAGTTAGAGTCAAGATAGAAGATGTAAAGATAGATTGCTTTATATTATTTGGTCCAGTTTATTGCTATATGGTTTGGCATACTTGTGGGATTAGGACAATAGGAGTCAGTTATTACATGTTTGTTTTATTGTATATGAGGATCTAGTGAGAAGGGTGTGTTAGAAATTTCATATGTGGGCTGCCATTAATTTTATGATTTTGTTTTAATAATAAAACAAGCTTAATGTTTAGGTCCATTTGAGACATGCTGGTAAAAGCCCATATAGTTTATGTAATCATTTGGGATAGTGCTTAAGCACACTTCTTATCTGATTAGATGTGGATTGGCAGTAAGTGTAGGTAGAGTGAGTTTAGGAGTCTTTAATGGAAGGACTCTTAGAGTTTTATCTAATATTAAATAACTAGGTCCCCTCTCCTCTCTATACATACGCATCTTGCCCCATTGAGAGCTGCCACTAAATACAGAGAGTATGGATAGGAAGACCTGGCTATGTGAAGCATTTACTAAGGCGTGCTTGGTTGAGATTCCATATATCCGCTGTTATGGCTCAATTAGGTAGCAAATCTTATTATTAATATGTACTAAATTCATGTGTGAGATCCTGTATATTTAAAACATGTGGTATCAGAGCCTAATCTACATGAATTAGAATTCTAATGTTAATTATTTAACATAAAATTAAAGGGTTCATATAAGTGAATTACTTTAAACTCAAAATCGAACTCATATATGAATGAAATTGAACACAATTTGTTAGGGCTTTTAAAGGTCTCGTTTATATCTTTAATTTGATATATTATTTGTATGATTTCATCAACTATAAGTTGAGAAATCTGAATTTTAAAATTCAGGTTGTTTGAAAATTGAAATTAAGTTTTTGATTTGAAAAATAAGATTTCAAGTTGTTTTGATCAATTTAAATCATAGGTTTAGATTCTAATATGTTTTTATACATATTCTGGAATCATTCAATGAGTTTAATTAATATTATTTTGAAAAATTGGATTGAAACCCTTGTAAAATAGAGTTAAGGTTCATGTCATTATAATTTCAATTGATCGAAATGTTATCTTGATAAAACATAAAATTGTTATAGGGTTAATGTTAGAAAAGTAATTTAAAATAAAACCCACACAAAAATTTAAGAAAAAGCATCAAAAAGGCTTCTGAATAAATAATTTTAAGAAATGGGTCGTTTCTTCCAATCCGGGTCAAGAAGACCCGGCTGGAGGAGGAGGAAGGAGATATTGCCGCGGCAAGTGGCGCGTGTACCACACGCACCACCTTCTGGACACTCTTTTTTCCCTAATTTTTTACAGAGTTAATTTTTTGAATTTTATGGTATGGTTAAATTTGGAATATTATGTGCATGATTTATTGGTTTGGTTAATGATATTTTGTTATGTTTCAAATTAATATGGTTGCACATAAATAATTGTTGAGAACTGTATAATTTTTATATTTTATATGTTCTGGAAATGTTAACAGTAAGTACTCTCCATAGTTAGAGCTAAATAATTTTGTACTCTCATGTCTTCATAACATGTGTCATTTCGAATGCTTCTATTTAGATTCAATTGTTCAAAGTTGCAACATGTATTTAATTATCCTATGAGATACTTTTAAAATATATTTCGGTTTGAAATGATAAATTATAAGTAATTATATTTTCCCGGCTTGAGAAAATCTTATAGGTTTATGTAGATGGTTGCCACTAAAGTGGTCTACCTATGTAGATTTGTGGGATTTTTGAAAACTATAGCACAAGATATTTCTTAAATTATTGTATATAGTTTCCTGCCTAAAGGGGGTTATTATATACTTTAATTTTAGAAAATACATAGAACATATGATTTAGAGTATACTGGCCTAGAAGGTTTATCTGTCCAAAGTGGATAGACTTTTCAAAAGCTAGGATACTTTAATTTAAGCTTCATGGGTTGATCATGAGATTCTAGTAGCATGATACATTCTCTATCCAAATGGAAATTTGTAATGATGCATTTTGGATTCATAGAGAATAAATATTTATTCTTGATTTTTAATTACTTAATTTGTTGACCTGTTGTATTATTTGTTATTGAATCAATCTCCCTAGCTGTTAACAACAATAATGCTACTATTGAATTGTTAAACGATTCCAACTTTAAGAAATGGAAGAAAAATGTTGAATTTGTCCAGGAAATTATGGATATCGATTTAGCTCAACGTAGTAAGAAACCTGCTGATCTTTCTGATGCTAGCTCCATAGCTCAAAAAAAAAATTTGACAATAGGAGAGATCAAATAGGTTGAGTTTGATCTACATGAAGAGATCAATCTTTGAACACCTTTTGAGTGGGTTGCCTGAAACTCAAAGTGCCAAAAACTTCATGAAAGCTGTAGGGGATAAATACAAGTTATCTGATAATGCTGAGACTGGAAAGCTAATAAATGATCTAACGGGTATGAGATATGAAAATGGAACTAGGGTTCGGGAATTTATTCTCAAAATGGTTCATGTATAAACCAAGCTTAAAAACAAAAAAATTTCAATCCTTAATAGTTTTGTGGTTCACCATTCTCTCAATTCCTTACCACCTGATTTCTCTCAAATTAAAATTGTCTATAACACCCAAAATGAATCTAGACCATCAATGACCTTATCTCTAAATGTATGGCTGAGGAGAATAAACTTAAGAAAGAAAAGAATGAAACTGCACTTTTTGTTTTCCATTCTAAATCTAGTTCTGCCAAGAGTGGTCAGGGTAAGTCTAAATCTACTCATCATAAGAAAACTCAGGATGAGAAAGGGCATAGTACTGGTCAGAAACCTGTTGTGGGTGGTCTTAAGGCTGTCATTAAAAATGACATTACATGTGTCTTTTGCAAAAAGAGGTCATTTGAAAGCAGACTGCTTCAAATTAAAATCCCAGTTAGAAAAAAAAAATAAACAAGAAGGTAACTCACTATATTTCGTTTGTTTTGAATTTAATTTATTTCATGTCCCATCAAATTCTTGGTGGCTTGATAATGGTGCAACTGTTCATGTTGCTTGTACCATGCAAGGGTTCAAACACAAAAGAAAGTCAAGTGATTTAGAGGCAAAGCTTAGAGTCGAGAATAATGTCGAGGTTGAAGTCGAGTCCGTAGGAATCGTCTCTTTAATTTTAGAAAGCGGTTTTGAACTTGTTTTGGAAAACACTTTTTATATACTGTCTTTTAAGAGGAATTTGATTTCAGTTTCTTTGTTGGACAAAATTGGTTATTCCTTTAATTTTGGTAATTCAAAGGTTCAGTTGCTTTTAAATTCTGAAATTATTGGAGGGTGTGTTTTGTCCAATAGTTTATATAGAATGATTTTACCACCCTTAAATGTTAATTCCTCCTTAAATACTGAAAAAAGTTATTTCCAAAAGATCTTTAATTAAAGAGAAATCCTCAATGTTTTGGCACAAGTGTCTGGGTCACATATCAAAGGAAAGAGTTGAAAGACTCATTAAGGATGGTATTCTACCATCACTTAATTTTGATGACTTAGAAACTTGTGCTGATTGTATTAGAGATAAATTGACTAAGACAAAGAAAAAAGGATTAAGCCGTACTTCAAAACTTTTAAAGATCATTCACACATATATTAGTGGACCATATTCTAACACTTCATGTAAAAACTGTTATTTCATTACCTTCATTGATGACTTTTTTCGTTTTGGTTTTGTATACTTGATTAAATAAAAATCTGATTTTCTTGATAAATTTATAATTTTCAAGATTGAAGTTGAAAAACAATTAGAGAAAGTCATTAAGATTGTGAGATCTGACCGTTGAGGTGAGTATTATGGAAAATATGGAGTTGATGGACAACATATAAGACCATTTGCCAAGTACTTATAAGAGTGTGGGATTATTGCCCAATATACCATGCCTAGTAGTCCTGAACAAATGGTGTAGCCGAAAGGCGTAATCACACCCTTGAGGACTTGATGAAGAGTATGATGATAGGTCAAACTTACCTGAATATCTTTGAGGGGAGGCCATTAAAACTGCCTCGTATATCCTTAATAAGGTTCCCAGTAAAGCGGTGCCTAAAATCTCTTTTGAGTTGTGGACTGGGAGGAAGCCTAGTTTGAACCATTTTTCTGTTTAGGGGTGTCCAGCTGAAGTGAGAATCTATAACCCAAATGAGAAGAAAACCGACCCTAGATCTACTCGATGTTAGTTTATTGGTTATCCAGATCACTCTATAGGATACAGATTCTATTGCCCCTCACAAGAAACCAAAATAGTGGAATTGCAAACTATCATGTTCTTGGAATTTGATTTTACTGAGTTGGAAAAGTCTTCACCTTTAGATCAGGGAAAGTGAATGAACAAGCTGAAGTAGCATCACCTGTTCCCACTGATGCTACTGCACATGTTCCTAATGAAGCTCCTTAGCAATAAAATCCAGTTGCACAAATACCTGTTAGAAGGTCTGAAAGGCAGAGAATGCATGCTATTTTTGATGACTTCATTGTGTATTTAGGAGAAATTGATTATGATGTTGGTCATATTGTTAATCTCACTATATATGGAGAAGATGTCTCTAGTCCACAATGAAACAAGTGGATTGAAGCCATAAGAGAAGAGATACAATCTATGGTACACAATGGTGTATGGGAGTTGGTTACACTTCCAGAAGGTTGCAAACCCATTGGGTGCAAGTGGGTTTACAAGACCAAGAAAGATTCAAAGGAAAAATTTGAGCATTTCAAAGCAAAACTTGTAGCTAAAGTCTCTCAAAGAGAAAATGTGGATTTTAGTGATATTTTCTCTCCTGTCTCAACTAAATACTATTTTAGGATTATCATGGCATTGGTGGCTCATTTTAATCTTGAGTTACATCATATGGATGTCAAGGCAGCCTTCTTAAATGAGGATCTTGCTAAAGAGGTTTATATGGTTCAACCTAAGGGTTTCAAAGAAAATAGAGAGAGTAAACTTGTTTATAGACTCACGAAGTCTATCTATGGTCTAAAACAAGCATCTCGATAGTGATTTTTGAAGTTTGATGAGGTAATCACCTCTCTTGGTTTTGTTGAAAACAAGATTGATGAGTACATATATCTCAAAGTCAGTGAGAGCAAATTTATCATACTGGTTTTATACGTTGATGATATTTTACTTGCCAATAATGATGTTGGTTTATTATATGAGACAAAATTGATGTTATCTAAGACATTTGACATGAAGGATTTTAGAGAGACATCATTTATTCTTGGCATTGAAATTCATCGGGATAGATCTCTTCATTTGTTAGGTCTTTCTCAGCAAGCATCTATTGATCTTGTGCTCGATAGGTTTAATATGCAGAAATGTAAGCCCGGGGATGTACCAATTGTCAAGGGTGATAGATTAGCTTGGATCAGTGTCCCGTTAATAATTTTAAGAGGGAGTTCATAAAGAATGTGCCTTATGCTAGCGCAGTTGGAAGCTTGTTGTATACTCAGGTTTGCACCAGACCTAACCTTGCTTTTGCAGTGGGAGTTTTTGGAAGATATCAGTCAAACCCAAGACCATAACATTGGGTTGCTGCGAAAAAAGTTATGATGTATTTGCAAAGGACCTGACCTTGCTTGATGCTGGTATTTAGAAATGTTGATCACCTTAAGTTAATTGGTTACTCCGATTTTGATTTTGCTGGCTGCAAGGATGATCTAAAATCCACATCAAAATATATTTTTATGTTAACTAGGGGAGCCATATCTTGAAAAAGTTCTAAACAGACAATCACTGCTTCTTCTACTATGCAGGCTGAGTTTATTATTTGTTATGGAAGCATTGACACAAGGTATATGGTTGGAGAACATGATAACCTGTCTTGGTGTGGTTGATTCGATCTATAGACCTCTTAAAATTAATTGTGACACAAGTTTTACTGTGTTCTTTTCAAAAAATAACAAGAACTCTAGTGCATCAAAAGCTATAGATATTAAGTATCTGGTTACCAGTGATTTAGTGAAAAATGGAGACATTATGTTTGAATATATTGAAATAGAAAAAATGTTAGCAGATCCTTTAACCAAAGGATTTAGGACTGAAGTTTTCAAAAGTAATGCTGATAACATGAGTATTGTAGACATGTCATTGCATTAAAATCGTAAGACTTTGTGTCTGTTTTAAGTGTGACGGTTTTGTCAATTTGGAGGTATGTCTCAAATGACACTAATTGGATATCTGGAGATAGTTGTTGATACATACAAGCTTAAAAATAAGCTTAAGTGATTTCTAATGCTTTGGAAAGCATCCAATTTTAATGAAATCATCTGGAGGACCGACAATGAAAATAGCATATGTTAATCACATTTAGATGCTATTTTCTTGCTACACTACCGTATCTAGATCCATTGCAGATTAGGTTGTTAGTATTTGTAACTATGGGCTGGTTTTGTGTCATTGAAGTGGCACAATGATTGTTATGATTCGATGTTAATAACTTAATTGGGCAGGATTGTTTGAACTGCATCTCAGGACCAATTTTATTTTATTTTATTTAAATTGTGGCCACATAAAAATTATACTTTGCCACAGAGTCATTTTTTAAAAATATATTTTTCAAAATTTTAAAACTACAATTAATGTTGCCTAAATGAGAGAATGTTAGAAATATCATATATGGGCAGTCATTAATTATATGGTTATGTTTTAATAATAAAACAGGTTTAAGGTTTGGTCCATTTGAGACATGCTGGTAAATGCTCATATAGTTTATTTGATCATTTAGGATAGGGCTTAAGCACACTTCTTATCTGATTAGATGTCTTATATGATTAGATGTGGATTGACAGTAAGTGTAAGCTGAGTGACTTTAGGAGTCTTTAATGGGAGGACTCTTAGAGTTTTATCTGATATTAAATAGCTATGTCCCCTCTCCTCTCTATATATACATATCTTGTCCCATTGAGAGCTGCCACTAAATAGAGAGAGTACAGAGAGGAAGACTTGGTTGTGTGAAGCATTTACTGAGGCATGCTTGGCTGAGATCCCATATATCCGATGCTATGGCTCAATCAGGTACGCAAACCTTATTATTAATGAGTTTTAAATTCTTGTATGAGATCTTGCATATTTATAACAGGGTGCAGATGGAACTACCTCAGCCTCAAGGATCCAAACTTGGTTGAGTTAGAACTTCGTTTGTATTTTGCCATGTGTTCTACTACCTTAGAAGTTGGAACTTCTTATTTATTTTCCTATGCAGTTTAAAATTTGTTTAGGTTTAGATTGTTGACTTGTTGCCTTGTTTAGTTGGAATGTTCGATGTTGCCTTGTTTAGTTGGAATGTTCGATGTTGCCTTCTTATTTGATTGTTGGTTGTTGCCTTCATTTTAGATTGCAGGTTGTTGGTTGCTGACTTGTTTTGTTGAATTTGGATATTAACAATATTATATTAGTATTTGTTTTTTGATTAGAATCTTTTTGGATGTATTTCAAGTTTGGTTGTATTAGAACATGTTTCACGAGCTCAAGCCGATCTCGAACATAATTTTTTTTTTAATTGAACATGAGACAAGCTCGAACAAGCAAAACATTTATCAAGCTCGAACAAGCAAAAAATTTATCGAGCTCAAATTGAGCTTACCCGAACAAGCTCGAGCACGGCTTGTGTCCAACCCTATCCTCGCTCCCCTTAGCTAGACAGTCCACTCTTTGTTATTTTCTCGTCAAGTGAACGCGTTGTTTTATTAATTGTAAATTTAAATGATAGTGGCGTCTTTTTTTTTTTGGAAGAAAACCATATCTGATTTCATTTCTCTCACTCACCCAATGACTGAGTTGCCATGCATGAATGAAATTTATTAGCCAAACACACTGCTAACTCTTAATTTAAATCCTAAAACTAGAAGTACAATAGAATTCAGTTTAAAGCCATGCACGCGTCTAGGATGACAAAGGCAGTAAGTACTATTTCTTGTTCAAAGTTCAAACATAGTGTACTGCCAAATATTCACAATTGGTTGACTTCCAGCCCTTCTTACATTGTCAGACTTGGTGAACCTAATTTGATTACGCCCACCTGTTGGACACATTACGATGTGCTTAATTTGCTGTTTCTCGACAACTTGTACCATAGACTTATTAATATTAATTATTTGCTACTGCTTTCTCTAACCTTATCCCAAAGTAATTGTCAATTAGCATATATGAAGTATGACATGTACTTTCTTTAATGTTATATAAATAATTATTGATTAAATATTATTTTCCAACAATTAAATAGGCTAATTAGGTAGAAAAAGTTAATAAAACTTTGATCCTATGTACATAAAAAGTTAATGTACATTAAAGTCAGTCAAAGTAATATATATATATATATATATATATATTTGACATAAGAATATCACAATAAATAAATTTGCTTTGACTTTTATCATATGAAATTAAACGGACTGTGGAGTTCAAATATGTAAAAGGCAAGGTTATAGAATGCCCCAGACCAAGATAATCAGACAAAGTTTTTTATTTTTATTACATTGGTCGGAATGAGGCTCATTGGGCCTATAAACCATACAATAGGAGATAATTTTCTTCCAAACCTGTACCAAAATTCTTCATTGATATTAATATCAAATAATTTTATCAATTGAATCAATTAACATATTTAATTTTAGACAAGTTTGATTATCCTTGAAATATATATAAGACCAAGTATACTTACTATAGAATAAGAGAGAGGGGTTGGACTCTAATTAATGTTTTCTCCACTTGTAATTAAGTAAAAGGAACTCAAGGTTGGTTTGATGGTAAAAAACATGTTGTTATTACTACTATTATTTTATTTTTTTTGACTTTCGAGGTTCAAATTTTTTCAGGGTTGCGTAAAATTTTTTAACCTCAACTTAAACTTAAATGGCTTGTCTTTAAAAAAACTCAAAATATGATTAATTAAAGTCCACATAAACTAGTCTAACACGTGTCCCCTCTAGAAATATATATAAAAAGTAGATTTCATACTTTTTCTTAATAATTTACACATAAATAGGATTAAAAATAAAATTAAAATGTATGAGCTGGATGACAAGATTTTAAATAATAATTTTTAATTTAATATCTTTGTAATTTTCATTAATCATTCAATTAATGAATATGTCGAACTTTTCATCAATCTTAATCGGTTTTGAATCATATTTGCACTATATATATATATATATATATATTAAGTTAAACTAATTAGTATTATGGTTCATATTTTGTTCAAATAGTGTTACAAAATATGATTATTAAAAGGGAAAAAACAAGTGATAAGAGATGTAATCCAGGATCAAAATATAGTTTCTTGATATAGTATCTGTCATTCTAGAAAAGAAAATATATCTGAAACAATGTGAAGACGGTATACAATCCCATAAATTTATTTATAAGTAATTTGTAACATATATAATAATTAATTGTACAAGTTTGAAGATTTGATTTGTCTATTCATGTAATTTGTATATATATTTTTTACATATTTAATCTCAATCATTTATTAAATATACATGATGCAACCAATACATATTAACTAAATCAAATAAAGTTTAGAAATAATACTTATATTTTACTATATTTATTTTCTTATCATTTGACTAGATTCTATATAATAGTTTTTTTTTTTTAAATAACTTTTAGTTTTTATACTAATAAAATATAATTGTATAATTTAGTTTATATAACTTAATTGCTTATAATTAAGTATTAATATGTAAAAAATAAAAATAACAAATTTTATTAGTTACAATTTTTAAATAAAAAAAATATGAACTATTAGTAACCATTAAAAACAAACATTTATAAAGAAAAATAGTTAAAATAAAAATTATTTGTATTATGAATTAAAAACTACTTATCACTAAATATTTCTTTGTTAATTCTTAACATTAATCTCCATTATTAATTTTTTTCTTTTATTGATAATAAAAAAATCTTAAAAAATTAAAGTATGTAGGATACGATATTCAGAAATATCGAAAGTATCTAATAGTAACCTTGAATACAATAGGATACCAACAAATATCTTTAGATACATTTGAATATCAGTAATAAATAATGATTTTGTATGCATAACTCAAGATACGAATAAGTTTTGGCTATATTGTAAGAAAAAATATGACATTTAGTTCCTTGGATGTAATAATATATAATGTATACACACATTATCGATTAATGATTATTATAAGGTTATGATATTATTATCGATTTGATGGAGTGGAGTATTAATTTTCTATTACCAATTTCATTTAATAAGTTTACAGATAAAGTGTAGTTTAATCCGAAGGTAGTTTTGTTTATATAATTCAAAAAAATTTAATAATTTTAATTTGAATCAATTTAATCCACATAATAAAATTTTATTAAATTAACTCAATTAAAATGAAGGGGACACGAACAAATGAAAATAAACATGAACTAACCTGAGTCGATGTGTCAATTATGATCATAACAAGAAGTAACATACTGACACATGAATAACATTTTAAAAGAAAAAAAATATACAAAAAGTTAAAAATTAGAAAATCCAATTGTGTTTTTATTTTCTAACATTTTCTGTCGCTTTCTCAATTGCACCGTATTCTAAAAAACTTTCTTTACAACATCCTTTTTAAGCAAAATTCGGTGTGAACAACAACAATGCAAAATTTCTTTTTCTAATAATATTTTTGACAAAAGCAATAATTTTGAGAATATTGAGGTGAGTTTGAAATAAATCTATGTGACAGTTTAATTTAATTTAATTTATTTTATTTTAATTTAGTTAATTTAATTTTTTTTAATGTTTAGAATAAATTACTTAAGTGATAAGATTTAAATAAATTAAATTAAATTATAGTATTTGGAATATTATTATAATTAATAGAATTTATTTCATTTTAATACTATTACAAAATTAGCCTTGTATTAATAAAAGATTTTTTTTCTCTAAAAAATAACTTAAATCATTGATACAAGTTTAATACATTATAAGAAGGGAAGATAAATGAGGGGATAGTAGGAAAGAGATGAGATGAGAAATGGGGTAGGAAGAAGAAGGAAATGTCGTGATTTTTGAGATGTGAATATGAAAAGAAGTAAAAGTAATGGTATATATATATATATATATATATTAATTTAATTAGATTGAATTCTTAACAAATCATACCAATATTAATGAGAATTTAAAATATAAACAATATAATAAAAACATGATTTATAATGAATTAAATTCTCGTGAAAAATAAATACTAAACATAATATTTCAATTAAAATTTATTTAAATAAATTAAATTTCATAATTTTTATAGTTCCAACCATACTTCTAAATTTTTGAATTGTAGCAATGGCTGCTTTTTCGACAGTATTGTAATTTGAGAAATATTATACAGTTGTTGTTTCAAAAGGCTGTTGTAGAAAAATATTTTGTGCAATTGAGGAAGTGACAGAAATTCTAGAAAGAGAAAAAAATTCAAGAAAAAAAAATGGAACGTTATTCATGTAATTCATATGCGGAGCAAACAAAGCGGGCTTTGTCCCAGGATAGCAACTACCGCCATCCTTGGAAACCGAATGAGGCAAAGAGCTACCTAAGGAAAGGCATGCGGTGTACATTGACATTTGTTCGCGTACATGGGATCTGATGTCCTCCCTAACAAAGAAAATTGGGCCTCCACGTGTAGCCTCTACTTCTTTATTGACTCACATGCTTTCCAACCACTCTCAAATTAACTTGATGGAATTGATTTAACTTTAAAATTATAAATTATTATTGTAAATTATTATCCGAGTTTTGAGATCTTCTCATCTTAAATAGTCCTATGCGCTCAGGGGTCCTCGGGTTATCCATTGTTCTTTTTAGTGCTCCTCTAGTCGAGAGTTTTGTTCATGTGGGTTTCACGGGTGATCCACTCGTAGGGTCATTTCGAGTGATCCTATCCTTAGGATGTAAGGGTGGCTCTCTGAGCTCGTGGGTCCCTCTCCAAAACTCAAATTAGTGAGGGATGTGGAAGGCTGAATGAAAGAGAATTTACCTAGACTTGGGAGAGAGGCTTTTATTTGTAAGTGTTGACCGAGCTAAATGTGTCTAGTTAATTATTGTATTAAGTATTAATAATTATAATTATTTTTGTAATAAAATAAAAAATAATATAATATCTATACTTTTAACATGAAATATTAAATTTATTAACAAATTTTGTAATTCATAAAACATGATTCAAATTGTAAAATATACTTGAGTTTAGCGAGAGATCTTTATAATATCATATATTCAATCCTGTAAAAAAACACTTATATTAAATAACAGTAATAAATTTAAATAAAGTTAAACTCGCCCTAAAAAAGTGTCTGAATAATTGTGAGAAATAAAAATAAATGAATAAATTTTGTAAGTGAATTATAAAAATATATAGTAGAATTTTACTTCATAAAACTTCTTGTGTAAAAAATAATAGAATAAGCCCGAGACCCCAAATCTTATCTTGTCAGCCACGAAATCAAAAGTGGACGGATAAGCCAAAGCAAATTGCAATGTAATACAAGGTAAGTAAATCGAGGAAAGTTCCAATTAGCCAGCTGTACATTCTAAGTGGCAAGCGCCTTTCCTTGTTTTTCCGACTACAAAAGCCCCCTTGCTCTCTCTATCTTCCTCGTAAACATTTTGCATCACTCGGTCCCAAGAAAAATACTTCCTTAAACCCCTTCAAAAATCTTCAGCCAGTAAATATTGTCACACTCATATTTCTTTGTTCCATTGTTCAATACCCATCCTATAGCTCCGCTAGAGTTTGCTTTAAGCTGGTTTGAGAATGTGTGGCGGTGCCATCATCTCTGATTTCATCCCTTGCAACAGTCATGGCCGCCGTCTATCCGCCTCCGACATCTGGCCCAACTCATTCGCTAAGCTGAATAATGTTGAGTCTGGTTTTGGTGAATTTGGTCTCAATGACTCAGCTCCCCTGAAAAGATCCCAACCCTCTTCAGGTCAGTACCAATTTTCTTTATTACTCATATACACACACAAGTTGAGTCTGGAATTTTTACAAGCATGTAATAAACACGTAGATTTTTTTTTGCTTTAAATCTGAGTGCTCATTTGTGAGTTTGGATTTTTTATTAACAGGTAATGAGCAAGTTGAGAAGCCTATCAAGAGGCAGAGGAAGAACCTTTACAGGGGAATTCGGCAGCGTCCATGGGGTAAATGGGCTGCTGAAATTCGCGATCCTAGAAAAGGGGTTCGTGTTTGGCTGGGTACCTTCAACACTGCGGAAGAAGCTGCCAGAGCCTATGACAGAGAGGCTCGGAAAATCCGCGGCAAGAAAGCCAAAGTGAATTTCCCCAATGAAGACGACGAATATTCCATCCAAACTCGCCGTCACCCACCAGCACCGCCTCTCCAACGCCTCAATCGTCCTCTGTATCAAAACTTTGATGCCGATCTCAATGATGCCCCTAAAAGCTTGAACTTGAAATTTGGTTATGATCTGAACCAAATGGGGGCAATTTCGTCCAATGGTTTCGAAACAATCGGTGGTCTGAACACCAGCTCAGCTGTTGTCTCTGTTGATGAAAATTCTGGGTCTGGCACATGTGGATCGGTTTCAGAGGGTGATTATTCATCAACGGATCTCTTCGGTTCTAGTCAGAATGTGAATGGTATTTGCTTTCCAGAAACGAAGGTGAATGGGAAAGATGGAAAGCAAGAAGAAGAGCAAGTGATTGAAGCGCAGGTGGAAGAGAACGAAGTACAGAAGCTATCGGAGGAACTCATGGCGTACGAGAACTACATGAAGTTCTATCAGATTCCGTACTACGATGGACAATCAACGCCGCCAAATACTGCTCAGGAAAGCATGGTCGGGGACCTCTGGAGCTTCGATGATGACGGCGTTTCTCCTCCCGCGAAATCAGCCTTGGAAGCTGCTTCAGTTTAACGACGCCGTTCTTGCTGATATTAATAAAATAATCCCTTTATTATGTTTTGAATATGATTTTGGTTTTTTAAGTTGTCTTTTAGAATTAGGTGTTCAATTTGTTCCTTTTGTTATTGATGACTAATGGTCTTTTAATTTTATGTCCAAAATGTAATTGTATTTTAAGTCTCAATTTTCAGATTTTGCCAAAATGACTGTGTTCAAGACTCACTTACGCACCCAATTTACAATTTTGTTGGGATGATTATTTTTTCTTGAGTTAAATTTAAATATATCCCAATAATGAAATAGTGGAAAATCATATAATTTTTTTTCTTAACATTACAATATGTTTTATGTAGTTTTGTAACAAAGGTTTAAAAAATAATAATAGTTAGATTCCAACAATCAAATTATTAGTCTCAACATTTGATACTTACAAAAAATAAATTGACTCTTAATATAGGAAAAACCAAAAGCTAATTTTAACATTATTTTTAGTATCTGCAAAATTTTAGCTCCCTATGCAATTAAAAAAAAAAGTAAAGTAGTTAAAGTGGGTCCTGAAGAACACATGGATTGTTGGTGAATGCATGCTAATCATGTACAATTGGGTAATTAAGGAAACAAATCAAGTGGCGCTGCTGGTTTTGAGTTTTCCGCGGCGATAGAAACCGGGCTCCGTGGCGGTGGGCGCCAACGGATTGTGACTCGTGAGTACTGGGTTGGCGGTAGTACCAACTAGCTTCATCTAACTGTACGTGTTGTACTAACAATTGGAAGCCGCATGCAATCTTTAAATATTACATTAAATAAGACACGTGTTTTAAGAGGTCAAAGTGTACAAAGTGTGCGAGCAACTTTGCCGCGTATTTTTACATCTCCCTATTTTGTCTGGAATCACCTAATTACCATATTCGTCAATCCCGGTGGATATGTCTAGATCATCACATTCAGTTCTTTATTACTTTTTCTTCAATATGTATGTTAAGAACAAAAAAATAATAATTAACAAGAAACCATGGTCATATTGAAAAAATAATAATAATAATAACTAAAAATAAATCATGGAAAATAAAAAAAATAAGAAGATTCAATTAATGAATGTAGTCTCTTTTTTCTTTTTCTTTTTTCATATTGAAGATATGTCATAAAAATTTCTATACAGTAATTAAATTTTGTATTCAATAAATTAAAAATAATTACTATTGTGAAATTACGATTTTACTTAACTTTATTACTAATTGTTGAAGTATATCCTATTATCCTTATTTACTAAATTACTATTTTTTTTTTTTTCCCAATTAGCAACTAGACTGTTTATGGCCCATGAATTTTGTTTAGTTTAAATCAAAATTGAATTGTTTAGCTACATATATTGAATAGCATTGAGAATGAAATGATGATGAAGTACTGTCAAAAAATAAAAATAGACTTTAAATATTGTAATAATTTATGTATCAAAAAATTTGATGAAATAGTAATAGTAGTTTCTTTATATTATTATTTTGGATAATATGTGTAAAAATATTAGTGCTTATACAACTAAGCTACTCACATATTATGTAAGTGTTATTTATTAGTTACCAAATTCTCAGAACCATATATGCAATATAATTAGTCTAACAACCATCATAAAAATAAAAAAATAAAAAATTTCAACCTATTTGAAATATTTAAATCATATAAGAATTGCAAGACATTTGATCAAGCCTTAATTATGTGGATTTGGAATATTTGAATCACATAAGAATCCCAATATATTTCGTCCAGTTATACATTATGTTCAATTGTTAAATTATCAATTTTGCTATTTTATAAAGAGAAAAATAGTTTTTTTATTTTTTTATTTTAAATTTCTCTTCTATAAAGTAATGTAATATATATTTTTTAAACTAAAAGATCATCATACAAAATGTGTATCATCTTTTAAGTTGGACTTATGAGCATTTACTTACAGGCCCAGTACTGGAACCAATATATGGTCCATGGTGGTATATTTTGGACACCGTCGAGGAATTCCAAACCCCTTCTTACCCTTTGGGAATGTTGGGCTCCGCCCCATATAGTTGAAACACTTTCTCTGTTAATTCCAGTAAATCAAGAAGAAGAAAAAACCCAAAGAGGCCCAAATATTATCTGTCCAAACCCTAGGGTTGATTTCAAAGTGGTGCAATATATAATACCTCTGTTCCCCTTTCCATCTTCTGTGCTAGCAGCTATCACCGAGAAGAGAGAGGAAGAGAGGCAGAAATGGTTTCCCTGAAACTCCAGAAGCGGCTTTCCGCTAGTGTGCTCAAGTGTGGCAGAGGCAAGGTCTGGCTCGACCCAAATGAAGTCAATGAAATCTCCATGGCCAACTCTCGTATGCTACCTCTTTCTCTTTCCATGTCTTACATGTTTGTAATCTAGCAAATTTATTCCGCTCTGATCTAATTGCTTTGTAGATGTCTAGATTTGGTTTCTTGGGCTTTTTAGGAAAAGAAAAGGGAAATGAAACATTTTGAGTGTTCTACCGAACTAGGGTTTTAGTGGCTATTTAAGATTGTAAGTTGCTTTCTTATATTTTTATGGGTTCCTAGTAGTCAAACATTCCGGTGGAATTGGAATCTTATAGTTGGTTTTATGTTTTCAACTATAACTGGATTGAAATGTGTTTCTTTGCAGATCCCAAAAACAATAAGAGTGCTTATAAATTTACTACTGTTTTTGCAATCATGAGCTACTGTGCAAATTTCCAAGAATTTTTTGACATATAGTTTGGAATCCCCTTAACTGAGACAGGAGATCCAATGCTTGTATCATAGCTTAGCTTCGATGCTGTTTTTCTCCTTTTATGTCACTTTTTTAATTGCTTCTTAGAATTCAATATTTCCTGATGAAGTCTGGACATTTATTATAGGGTAATTGCCTTCGATTGCCCTTTAAGGCTGTTTAAATGAGACTTTATTACCTAAGCTACTGCTGCTCCTGTTAGAGCTATTAATTTTGTCTATACAAAAATTAATACTTTTTAAAAAATAAAAAATTAATACAATTTGTATTGTTTGTAAGTTGCTTAATGTATTTGGATCCCTATGGGCAGGGCTAAACATCAGGAAATTGGTGAAGGATGGGTTCATTATCAGGAAGCCTACCAAGATTCACTCGCGTTCACGGGCACGCCGTATGAAGGAGGCCAAGAGGAAGGGACGCCACTCTGGATATGGTATGTGCTATTCATAGTTCAAATGTGTTTGAAAAATCTGAAGGATTATGTTGAAGTCAAAATGAGTTAAACCAACAATTTTGTGGGCAATCAGATTCTTCGATAGAATGTTTTGGCGTATATGAAAATTGACTTACAAGGTACAATTGGAGACGTATTCTTGCCATATACATTTAAAGGTTGTCAAAGTGCTAGGCTATAATCTTATGGAAAAACCTAAGTGATAATACTGTAAAAACTCTTTAATATACTATAGTTATAGGTAGTAAATCCTTTTAGAATAGTATGTTAACAAAGCTTGTTCCAATTATGCAAAGCATGTGTACCATATTTGGTTGCTATATTGCACAAAAAGTTGTTTCTGGTGTAAAGGAATAAAGACAAATAAGTTAACGGAGCTTTCTTTAGTGACTGATGAAGATATAATACACTATGTCCTCTTTTCATCAACTTTCTGTTAATTGTTTCTATAAGATACTTTTCTTTAATTTTCATAGGTAAGCGTAAAGGAACAAGGGAAGCACGGCTGCCCACAAAAGTCCTGTGGATGAGGAGGATGCGGGTTCTCAGGCGCTTGCTCCGCAAGTACAGGGAGTCAAAGAAGATTGACAAGCACATGTATCATGACATGTACATGAGAGTGAAGGGTAATGTTTTCAAGAACAAAAGAGTCTTGATGGAGAGCATCCACAAGTCAAAGGCTGAGAAAGCTAGAGAGAAGACTTTGTCTGATCAGTTTGAGGCTAAGCGTGCAAAGAACAAGGCCAGCAGGGAAAGGAAATTTGCCCGTAGGGAGGAACGGTTTGCCCAAGTACGTATTCAGTTTCTTAGGTTCTTTCTACATTTCTTGGATTGGATTGGATTGTTCACACTTACTGTAGTTGATGTTCAGAGTTTAGCTATGATAATGAACTTTATCTTGGACTTAGAAATCTTACTCTATTTTTTCTCACACCCTTTTTTTAACTGTGTTTTAGGGTCCTGGAGAAAAGCCTTCAACGGCACCTGCTCCTGCTCCACCTGCCACTGCATCTCAGGCTGCTCAGTAAGTACCATTGATCGAAAACATGCCAATCTTAGATTTCTAAAAAATGTTATCACAGGTCTAATGTATGTTTGCTTTGGTTGCAGAGCATCAAAGAAATCCAAGAAGTGAGGCACATAATCTGAAATCTAAGGGACATAGGCCCTTTGGAGCTTTCATCTTCAGCAACTGTCCTAGTGTAGTTTTGACAAGTTTGTGTTCTTCTGTTTTGAACATTGTTAGTTTTTATTCATAAGTATAAGATGTTAAGGTATTCCCTGTACTTTTTAATCTATATAGTTTTTTGCCCTGTTCATTAGGCCTCCCATGAATTTTGCGTTTTACCTTCTGCAATGATGGAAATGCTGTTGGCTAGATTGACATCAAGACTAAGTTTTTTCAATATTCTTTTGGCGTCCCAAGTTTGATTTATTCAGAATTTTGTTGGCATTCTGAAGACATTGTTGTAAAGTGTCACTAAGTCATGATATTACGCCTGGTTAGCTTTATTGTTTGAGTGACAAGACGGCTTTGTTTTGATACGAAAGAAGTAATACTCCAGTTTAGTAATAAAAGTGGTCATTACAAAGATCAAATCCTTCAGGTTTTCTCTTGGCTAGAAATAAGACCATTTCTCAAAACAGCTTGATGCTTGATTGGGGTGCCATGGGAAGGACCTACTTGGGATGATGTAGGGAAAAACAAAAATACATGTCATTAATATAACAAAAATCATATTAATGGTGCAGCAGAGCGCCACGGGGCTAGCAACCTAGCAAGGTGAGGCGCCAGGATTGGAAAACATCTGGAGATACAAAACTTTGTGAAAGTACCTTAATAAACCAAAATGCACCGCTAACCATCCGATTGGGAAATCAATTAACAAGTTTGTTATAATCATTGCTGATCTCACCTTGTAGTTTCTTCATATAACATACTTCTTTGTTAATTTATAATGTACTTCATAGGTTCTTTAAGAGATTGCCATTGTATCTCTGGTGACAATAAACATTCTATGGAATGCAAAATATGGGGGCTTACACAAAACCTGGAGCTGACATTTTAATCAAATGGACCGAGTATCCTGATGCAGCACTGTTGCAATCGGCTTCTAAAGACTTCTCTGATAGCGTTGATTAGAAAATGCTATCTCATCAGTATCTTTAGCTACAGGTTTATAGCTAATGAGGTCTCCACTTCCACTATATGCTTGGCCTCGGTTTGCAGCTGGGTGAACTGAAGAATCTGGATTTTCACACGTCCCAAGTTTTATGATGAATGTAACTGTACTTCCCTTATCAACTCCCTTGCTCTCAATCCAAATGTGTCCTCCCATGAGATTTACAAATCTGATTATGTGAAAACGGTGAGCTAAAGAATGAATGGAAGATGAATAAAGAACATGGAAATCTTAAATATGGTAGATATATCGACTCTACCTTTTACAAATGGCAAGGCCAAGTCCTGCATTACTATTAGCTCGAGCAGATCCACTTCGAGACTGAGAAAATCTCGTAAAGAGCTGCGCAATGTCTTGTGGGGGAATACCACATCCGGAATCCTTAACCTGCAGCAACAGGGATGTTGAGTTCAAAGAAAGAGGGGATGGAATGCAGTGACTGAATTAATTTTGAACATTTTCTCTGTTGAAAAGAACAACTCATAAGCTTCTATCGAGGTATTAGGGCACCAAGAAAGGATACCTGACACTAACTGGGCATCTAGGCAGATGTAAATTATTAGACAGGCCCTATTCGATAATTAACAAAATTGATTTTCTCTTGCAATCAACAATATAGCAGTTGGCTCTACAATTTTTTTTTGCATAATTTTCCAAAATTATTTGACAAAGTGGGGTTGGGGGAAGAGCTGAATCAAATGCAAATTCACTGGCATCAACCTGTACTCGTAGGTAGAAGTGGCCATCACTTGACACTGGATAAAACTCAGGTGGTAGCCAATCCTGTAAAGATTCTTGTTTTGCAACAGATACTATAACAGAAACGTAACCCTCCTTTGTAAATTTGACACCATTACCCACAACATTTAAAAGAACTTGCAGCAGCCGATTCTCATCACCAATAGCACACATTGGAAGATCTGGTGCTAGAATCAAAGTCATACGTAACTTCTTCACAGATGCAACAGGTTTTATCAAATTAATAACCTACATTTGAGACAGGAAAACAGTAGGCATAATGCCCAAGTGAGTGTCACAGAATTTTTTTATTTTTTATTTTTTATCCTTCTTTCAAATATTTATTCAAAAAACCTGTTCAATTACCTCTCTGAAAACCCCATGAAGGTTGAACTTTTGCATGTCTAATTCTAGACTGCCATCCTCAAGTCTAGAAAGATCTAGAACATCACTAATAAGTGTTTCCAAAAGGTTGCTACTCTTCAATACTGTCTCTATAATAACCCTTTGTTCTGGAGTCAGTTCAGTCTCTAAAAGAAGTGATGACAACGCGATAATTGCATGCATTGGTGTTCTCATTTCATGATTCATGACAGAAAGGAAATCATTGCGAGCATGGATTGCTGTCTCTGCCTCTCGTCGAGCTAAATCTAAAGCTACATTCTGTTCCATGAGCTGATCGCGGGCTCGCATAGACTCCTCCAGAATAGCAGCATGTGACAGGGCAACTGCAACCTGTATCAAAATTTAAAATAAACTCAGTACTTATGAAAATGAATAGAGTAGCTCCCTAAGTCTAGCAGTACACAACTTAGGAAGAAAAGGACCATGTAAAGCAGTAATAAGAAGGAGACAACTTAATTGTGAAGAGTGACAATGCCAGAAAAATGAGAATATCTACCGAATGAACCAATCATATAACTGAACAACTAAACCATAAAAAAAGAAAGAAGTCATCTTTCCTAATGTTATGCAACAAATCTAGTGTTATGCCTGTGTCCAATTTCAACTGTATTATGCAACAATTCTAATGTTATGCCTGTCTCCAATGTCCTCAAAAAACGCAAGGGTCTATCTGTAGAGCTGGAACAACAGCATCACAGTGCTCCAAGTTTCAGTTGAGTTAGGAAAACAACTGCAGTACCAACTACACGTCAAAGTACATTCTAAGCCACCATGCAACAAGTAGTTTATACTCTCTCACACAGCTTAATAACACACTTCAACTTTCTGAGTGCGAATAACATGATTAACTGAGGTTGATAGAATTTTCCCTTGTTTGCAATTTGGGAGGAAGAATGGAACAGAGAGAGGAAGAAGGGGGAGGCGGGCAAATGCATGAAATATGAAATATCTCTTTCAAGTAAAGTGCAATATTGGCTTGAATTCGTTAGGCTCCACATGCCTTATCATTCAATTCATTTAAACCAAAAATGGGGCTACTTAAACCTCTCTAAGCAGATATTACCATATTTTTCCATGTTTATTTTTTATTTATTCCTTCCCTGCAAGAATCTTTATTATATTAAAGTTTGACAAGCCACAGATTTAACAAACCTTTCATTTATTTTAATGTTTTAACCTATGTGTCGGAAGTTTTAATTTTGAAAATAACCTCACCCAACCTTCCTTTTATCAGTTTTAGGTGAGGCCCATTGTTGACCAAGTATTAGCCTATCCTCTTTTGAATTGCAAGTGTATACTCAAAAGAAGATCCCTCTCAAAAATGAATTACTGACGAGTCTGTAGGACTGGTGTTCTTCAAATGAATATGCTTATAACTTTATAAGCAAGAATAGTAGGCAAGACACGATGTAGGATTGGTATAGCACAAGGAAACAACAAAAATAATAAACAATGAAAAGGCAGGGAAATGAAAGAGAGCAAATCATAAAAACACCTGGTCTGCAACAACATCAACAAGTTCCAGCTCATGGTCACGCCACTTCCTAGCACCATCTGTTGGGAGAATCAGAACCATGATCGCATAGCTTTTTGCAGAGAGATCAGGCCAGTCATTAATTTGAAAGTTTGAGAGATGTAAAAGAGGCACCCGCACAGCAACAACTTCAGGTGGCATGTATCTTCCCACAAGAGGTCTGATCCTGGCAAGTGGACAAGTGTATGGTATACGCATTGCTCGAGCACTGTTGAAGACTTCATTGACTATAGGAAGGTTTGTTGGCACAGAGGATCCAACTTGTATAACGTAGTTTAGGGTATGAGAAAGTTGCAGATTCAAACCAGTTCTTGATGGCATCCACAATGCACATTCCTCTAGGCCTAAAGTCCTACCCAGCTCAACAAGTGTTGTCTTCAGTATGGTATGCCTGTCAAGTGTGCTCCTAATTTCATGAGTCAACATTCTAACATGTCTTCCAGTTTCTTCTTGAGTGAGAATAAGACCCATCTCCCTGTCAAGCTCTTCAGCCTTGTTCTTGAGAAGTAGTTCACGAGTTTTGACACTCAACAGATCGGGAATAATATGAACAAGCATCAGTGCAGTTGCACATGAAACAATAGCACATGAGATTTTTGCAATGGTCATGACCACTGCAACAGCTTTAGAGTGCATAGAGAAAGTCCACAAGTTTATAAAGTGCGTGGCTCCACAAAGAACAATAAAAGCACCAAACTGCATAAGCACCCATCTATACGGGAAGAATGCAGACTTTTGAACAAAATATATAAGTTCCACAGGGATAGAGAAATATGCAACGGCAATCAAGACATCTGATATATACTGATATTTCACAAGAAGTTCATCAGCAGGCCATTGTGTGTCAATGCAGTCACAAGACTCCATCATCTAATTACTGTCTTGAATAAATCTGAAAGCACAAAATGATAAGTTATTACAAGAAACATTAAAAGAAAATTTGTTTCAGAATTTTCAGTAATAAAAGGCATTGTTTTACTGATTGATATTCTTCCAAAAATCAAACTCCTTCACTTTTTAATAGTATAGTGATATAGTGATGAACCCAGATATATAGAACAAACCCCATAAGATCTAAATCTACCGATTAACAATAATAATTAAAAAAAAGAAGGAAAAAAAGCATGCTTTACTCTAACTTATGATAGCCAAAAAGCCAAGTCTCAAAATCAAATGTTGTAACAAATAGTGTCTTCCATATGAGACTAACTAGATATATCTAAGAAAAAAGACACCCTAAAGTTTCAAAATATAATTAGAACAAATTATCGTAAACATTTACAGCTGGGTCGTGGTCAATTTACAATAAAAATAACATCAGTGTCGAGAAAATTACCATCACCGAGCAAAAGAAGACAAATTGGATGAGGAGACATATCACTTGCAGAGTTTTGAGTGAGGAACCGAGCCCCCCATTTTCCTAAAACAAAAAGAATCTTTTCTTGGAGACGAAGTAGGAAATAAGAGTAAAGGAAGGAGGAGGGAGCGAAAAGCATCACGGACAAGGAGAGGACTCACAAATTCAAAGAACAGTCGCACGTGCGCGGACTCTGTTTTCCTCACAAATGCTGCCAATCCCAATTTCTATTATTATTTTATTTTCCTTATATTCATCACACGTGTGAAAAATACAAGTTGTTGGTGAATATTTATTTAATAATATAGCTGAATGGAGAAAAGCCAGAAACTTCCCAAAAAGTAAATTGAAAAAAAAAAACAAAAATTGATTTATAATAATCCACTATGATATCTAAATTGAAGTTTTTTAAATTCCTCATATTAGTTTCCAAAGTCTTTTATGATGTCAATTCATCCTCATCAGAGAGAGAGAAAAATAAACAAATAAAACAGTGTACTAAAAAAAACAGGGTAAAGGGAACGTACTTGACAAAATTGCAGATACATTGCATCTGAATGTCCAAAAAAGAAGATGGAGGGGCATATTCAATGCATTTAGATAATGGCGAACCTGTTCCACTCGATCAAGTGGTCATTGTCTATGCTGCGATTATGTTTTTTTCTTTTGGTCTTTTCACAAATAGAAGAGAATTGTTTTGGCAACATCATCTTCGCGATTTCAATTTAATGAAAAACAAAACAATAAGCTACTTACGTAATACTAGTCATGAATCCGACCATGTACGGTCACTTTGCAGTACTTACCATTTCATTGTACACAAAAACTTGGGGTATGTGTTTTCAATATTTGCTTGTTTTAAATGGACAAAAAATTTAACTTTATTATTATTATTTTATTTAAATTGAAAAAGAATGGATTTATAATAATTTAATTTATAGATTTACAAAATTCAAATTTTAAGATTCTCAATGCAATTTTCTCTCTCCTAACCTCTCTCTTCCTCCCCAAATCAACACTCATTTTTCCTTCTCTCTGTAACTCCACTTTTATCCGTCCAATTCCTTCTCACTTTCTCCCCAATTTGTTTTCAAGTGCATTATACTAATAATTTTGAACTGCGTCTTGGATATTTTTGAATTATGCAAAAGATAGAAAAATTAAAACAATTTACTGTCATGAGGAAATGAAGAAAAAAGTAATACATAAAACGAAAATGAAAATCACCTATACATGACCTTTATTTTTGTTTTCTCTGAATACAACTATAAGGGCTCCAATTATGGAAGAAGCCTTATTTTTTTTTTATATAGAGCTAAACTCGTTTGATTAATTCTTACATTAAAAATTTACACCAAGCTATAGTAACCACACATTGAACAGTAGACAAAAGAAAGTGCAGGGGTTAATGATGGAGGGATGAAAATGAAGGTATGGAGAGAGAAGGATAAATGAGTGTTGGATTTTAGGATGGGGAGAGAGATTAGGAGAGAAAAAAATTTCTTTGCAATTCTGAAATTTGTAAATTTTAAATTAAATCACTATAACATCCTTTTTATTATTTTAATTGTGAATAAAAAGATAAAATTGTGTTTTTTTTTTTTTTAAAAAAAAAAAAGAAGTAAACATCGATAATATACTGTATATTAGTATTTCCTTTTATATATATCAAACCCTTGCATTCTCCATGTAATTAGGAACCTAATTACTTCTCATTTGGGCAATATCAATTCTATCTACCAGCAAAAATAGTCCATGTAATTAGGAACCTATATCTACCAAACCAGCAAAAATAGTTTGAGAAACTGAGCTGATCCTTTTTAATTAAAAGATGGTGCCTTTTGGAGAAAAAAGCCCTTTCAAGCATATTTTACACTGCAGTCCCAACCATCCAAGAAGCCGACCCTCCTGAAAAAATTACATGGGTCCCCCATTAGAAACCCGGCTAGGCTGAACACCACAAACAAATTTTATTTTTTTACAAGAATTGGTGATTAACTTCTTTTTGTGTCTTTTTATTTATTAAGGCACTGAGCCTAGACCTGAAGGTTAGGAGAATACTCATTATGAGTTTGAAGTCCAAGATTTGGTAATTGATTTGCATGAATGTTCCATTCCCATTCATTCCATTCTTACAAAAGAATTGCAGAAAACAAATTTTTTTCTCAACAAAAAGCTCACTTTCTAGCCATAGTTGTTGCTGTGAAGGTAATAAAACCAGAGTATGATACAAGAATACCACCAAACACCAATACCATTTGCACATTGTGAGATAGTGGTAGATATAAGATAACTTTCATGAGGACAAATCAAACTCGGTCTGAAGGCCTAGCTTACTGCATCGGTTGGTAGACTGTCAATGCCACAGTCCAATCAAAACCTAAGCTCCATTCCATGATCTCCAGAAATTGACTGTGCAGTTTGGTGCCTGGAGAGTTGGAGTTATCCTTAACCTTATTTGACTCATGTTAGCTAGCTGATCAATTGAAAACAAGGTTCCATGAATCTATTTTGTGACGTAATTAATAGTATTTCCATTGACAATCACGAGCTACGATAAAAACATTAATCAAATGGAGCCTATATAAACTTTGTTAATTTATGCATGTGTTATGCAAATGAATGCCTTACAGTTTGGTAAGAGTCATAAAGATGGCTACCCAATTAAAGTTTTATGGTACTAATTTTTACTGTATGGCATTCCAAGAATGCTATTTGTTTGTTTGGAGGAGCTGTTCGATTCTACCTCTGCTTCATGAACCAACAGTACCTATCTAGCTATACAGCTTATTAAGGGAGAATTATTTATAAGATCACAATTACTTAAAGAATATTTTATATAAAGAGCGAATATTTAGATATAGGGTGGAACTATTTCTACAGTGAAAACTTTCTCACATAGATAGGAATATTTAGTTCTGCCCTTTATAATGCTCATTGGGATGGAGAACCTCAATAGTTACCATGGGAAGAAGTCATAGAACCATATGCTCATTAGCATAATGCACCAAGTAAATATAAAGGATCACTAATTTTCACTTAGACTGGCCCTCCTCATTCTTTCTGTATAAAAGAAACCTCTGAGTTTAGACCCGTAATATACAGAGACTCATTATCTCATAGAACAAATTTCAGTTTAGGATCGATGGCCATCATAATATGGAAGACATTGATACTTCCTCTGATCTTTGCCTTGGCCCTAGCTCCATGTTCAATTGCTTTAGGCCACCAAAACCAAAGCCAAAGCCAAAGCCAACCTTCTTTAGCCACCACATCGGCTATACCCAAGTACCATGGAGGCCCCCTCCTGACAGGACCAAGGGGTATCAATATCTACCTTATATGGTATGGAGGCTTCTTTCATAAAGATACAGCTTCCATAACTAATTTTTTTGCTTCCTTTAATCCTTCCAATTATTCCCATCCTTACCCAGAACCTACCGTGTCAGCATGGTGGAAAACCTTCCCGTCATACAAAGACAAGGCTGGTAATTCTGTTTCCAGCACTGTCAAACTTGTAAAACAAGTAGGTGATGCACATTCTTTAGGAAAGAACATCAAGCGAGCCCAGATTGCCAACCTAATCAAAAACAAGATTGAAACCAACATATTTCCACTAGATTCTAATGGCATATATCTGGTTTTAACTGCAAAAGATGTCGTGGTTGAGCGTTTGTGCATGGGATCGTGTGGATTCCATGATAGCATCTTGGTGTCTGCAAAAAGACTTGTATATGCACATGTAGGAAACTCCTTGCAGCAGTGCCCAGGTCTTTGTGCATGGCCTTATGCCAATTCAGCAAATGGTCCCCCAGGCCAAGCACTTGTGGCACCTAATGGTGTTGATGCAGATGGTATGGTCATGAACATAGCAACTGTTCTAGCAGGAGCTGCCACTAACCCTTATAAGACTGCATATTTCCAAGGCGATGCCTTGGCACCTCTAGAAGCAGTCACAGCTTGCCCGGGGATTTTTGGTGCTGGTGCTTATCCAGGATATCCTGGGAGCTTGTTAGTGGATAAAGTTAGCAAGGCTAGCTATAATGCATATGGTATTAATCACAGCAAATTCCTTCTTCCTGCGACATGGGACATAAAGAGCTTGAACTGCAAGGTTGTTGGTTAATATTAGTTAGAAAGAAGACAACTAGGTAGAGATTACAGCTGCGTCAAATTAGACGCATCGCTGAAGTTTTATAAGCATCATACTTGAATTAATTAAACATGGTCTATATCCACATATACGCCCTATTGTAATAAATTCAAAGAAAATTGCCTATTAGAACACCATAGAATTGAATTACAGATGAGCAAAGCCATATATTGAATCATATCTTCCTAAAATTAAAGACCAGTATAGGTCAGAAGTGCATGTCTTTTCTTCCATTGCCTCTCAAATTTATTGCTTAGAAGATTTAGAAAGACACAAAACTGAATGTTATCCATTACAGAAAGCGGCCTACTCCTAAGCCAAGTGGTGGATAAACTAACTTGTTGAAGGCTATCTTTGTCTATAAGTTCTGATCAAAATGATGGGTAGAATATGAATATGCTTTGTAAACCTACATAAGTAATTCAACAGAACCCCATCAAAACCCAGTACTCTGTGGAAGAATATCATAATAACAGAGCCGACGTCTGGCCAGACAAGAAAATTATCTTATATTCGTTGGTAAATTTCTGCAATACATTGTCTCACTAAGAATGGGCAGGCTCTCACCTCAAGCATATCAATTCAGTTAGAAAATAAAATGTTACCAGTTTTGGCTCTTTATTTCCCAGTCCAACTGGTGCGAAGAAATGGTTCAAAATTAGATCTTCAAGGCAGTTGATGAATATGATCTTTGTCAACCAGATGGGCCAATCATTTTCTCAGGCACCACAAGATTATCGTATTCTTCAGAGGTCAGTACTTGAAGCTTCAATGCAGCTTCCTGCAAATTTCAATTTCGTTAGTTTTGATATTTCAGCCACTCAAGTGGAAAGCATCAGTCAACTAAACTTGAATCTAGATTATCACTAACTTGGCACCAGCCCACTCCAAGTAAACAAAATTTTCTTTTCCCCATTGGTGGAAGTCCAAACAAAGAGTAAGAGAGAAACAATTCTGGGATGATACTAGCAGAAATATATCTTCAATAGTGCAATTTTATGTGTTCAAAATTAGGATGTCAATACTCAATAATACTGCTAAATGTACATCAGGAGAGACAAAAAAGTTAGTGAACACAAAAAATTTCATAGGCGAGAATGAACATTACCTTAAGACTAGTTCCCTCCTTGTGAGCTGTCTTGGCAACTAAAGCTGCCTTGTCATAACCAATTTTCTGGAAGCCAAACCGAACTCAAGTTAACTATGGAAAGCATGTGAAATTGTGGAGAAAATGATCAAACATGAGGAAACTTACTGGATTCAAGGATGTGACAAGCATTAGCGACTGAAAGGTCATGCAAAATGTCACACAGTAACAGCATCAGTAAGCTTTGGATATAAACATAAGGCATAATGATTAATGAATGAATTACTGTTTATGAGGCATCAAACTTACCTCATGCAATAATTTTGAAATTCTCTCCCTATTAGCTTGAATTCCTCTCACGCAGTTCTTTTCAAAGGAAGCAGATGCATCCCCAAGCAATCTCACCGACTGTCAAATAAGAACGAACAACAAAAACTTAAAAAGTCTAGAAGTGCATGCATTTGGTAATGTAGAGCAGGAACCACCATATATGTAAGTTTCATCACATGCACACAAGAGCAACAGAAACAAGAGACCTCATAAAACATCATACATCAGTCACTAAGATATAACCCCAGCTGTTGTTTCCATTTTACTTGATTAGCCAGGGGTTCGGAAATATGTGACTTCTTCCAAGAATTACTGAAGCTGAAGTACAATCTGAATAACTTTTTTCACCCAAATCTCCATCACAAATGTTGTATGCCACATAAACATGGCAAGTTCAGTTTGATACAGACAGCACCTCAAATATAGAACTTAATTTCTGCATTTGTATATAGGAAAAAGATTATCAAACATACATGTAGGAGACCAGTGGCAATCATTGGCTTAAATACGTTAAGTTCAAAATGACCATTTGATCCACCCACGGTAATGGCAACATGGTTTCCCATAACCTGCAAGATGTAAAAAGGTGGTTAATCATCAAGATTTTAAAGTGGGACTTATGACAAATTAAAGAAGAAACCAGCATATAGCTAAAGATGCATAAACTGGTAATGAAGGACTGGAGAAGAAAGACCAATTATTAAAAGTAACAGACTAATCGATGGCCAATAAAAACCCAGTTAATCATATCATCTTAATGAACCAGAACTGAAGAAATTTACCTGAGCACAAACCATTGTGAGAGCCTCACACTGGGTAGGGTTAACCTTCCCCTGAAACAGAATAAACCCAATCATTATGGTAAAAGTTTAGTGGAAGAAAAATAATAAAACGAGGTATAGCAAGTAATAGGAAAATAGTTTCCTTAATTGGAAAATGTATATATTAATGATACAAAGACTTTACGGGCATTATACTGCTTCCTGGCTCGTTTTCGGGCAGAATGAGTTCACCAAGGCCGCAACGTGGACCACTGTGTTAGGAGAACATTTCGAAGACCCTTTAGAAAACAAAAAGGAAGTAAAACTAAATAAAGCAGAAGTCATACAACTAGCAAACTTACCTCCCTAATAAGCGTATATCATTTGCAATTTTCATCAGAGATGCAGCAATCGTGTTGAGGGCTCCACTAGTTTCAACAAAAGCATCATGGGCTGCCTGTAACAAAAAGCAAATTTTGAGCATGCAACTATTTTGTCACATTTGTCACATTTAATGAAACCAGCTTCTTAAATGAGAAAGGTATCCCTTCATCAAACATAAAATGAAGAAACGGAAAGTTAGGGTTGACCAACTGACCAAAGCTTCAAATTTGTTTTCTGCTGTGACAAATGGTAAATTTGTTTCCTGAGCTACTGCTGCAGCTATCTTCACATCAAACCTAGATGGCAATAAAACAAAATTCAAAACTAACTTACTAGAAAGATTCAGACACACAGTTGCTCTTTAGACGAAGAAGTAGGTGCTGAAAGGAAATAATACATGACTATCATTTCCAATGCAAACAAATCCAGGTCCCACATGGAAATGATTATCATACTCAGTATAGTAGATGTCAATAAAGAAATCTTTTTAAAAAAGGATAATTGAAAGCAAAGAGTGTATAGAAAAGGAAATTATAATCATTACTCAATTCAACTCAGTCTTAAATCTTAAACTAGTTGGGGTCGGCTATCTTAAATCTTAAACTAGTTGGAGTCGGCTAATACAAAAGGAAATTATAAAAGTCAAAATTTTGCTTCATATCTAAAACATGACTTACCCCTTTTTGGTATTCAATCCAGTTCCTACAGCAGTACCACCCTGGGCAAGCTGCTCAAACAAAATCATATCCTATGTGTCAAAAATGTAAAAGAAAATGAATGGAGGAAGACTAGTTAACTTTTATGTTGAGTGGCCAACCTGATACATATGAGGCAGAGTGCATGTGACTCGATCAATCCCATACTTTACCTGCAGATAAAGGACAAAGCAATCCAAAATCAGTCCCAATAAAATGCCAAAAGTTTTACTATTCTTCCACCAAAGACAGGTTTACCAAATGGCCATCCAGCAAACTCAACTGAAGAAGTAACCTTACTTGTGTAGTATAGCCACTGAACTCTTGCCCAAGAGTCAACGGTGTCGCATCTTGAGTATGGGTGCGCCCAATCTTGACAATATCCTTGAATTCGATAGACTGGTAAAATTTGGGAAATTTATTGTTCAGTTATGCAAGCATAAGCAAAAGTAAAAAGCAATGCTAAATGCTATTGTTAAATTTTAAAACTTAATTTATTCGATAAGTCAGCTATGTATTTCAAACGTGGCTTTTGCCCTTAAGATTTCATCATAAAGACTAACAGGAAAAAGCATGTTATGCAGAGTAGTGCAGTGAACTAATAACTTTTCATTTATGAGTCCACAGTGTCTGATGCAAATGCAGATCCAAACGAGCGAGAGACCTAGATGGTTCAGAATACTAACAAGGAGAAAAATATGTGTTGGCAATAACTATTATTTGACTGAGATACTGATAATAATCATGCAGTGAACTAATGTGTTTTCATTTTGAGTCAGATTTCAGATGCAAATGCAAACGAGCAAAAGACATAGAAGGTTCAGAATACTAGCATGGAGAGAAACATGTATTGACATTAACTATCACTTGATTGAGTTACTAATACTAATCATAACATGAATATAAGGCTGCCTCAAGTTTTTACGCTCAGTAAGTATATTATATGTCTAGATGTAGCAGTATGCAGTGACACACTTGAGGTTCAATACTTGTAACTCTAAAATATCATCTTCTAGTATTACCTAAAAGTATTTTCAGTGAATTGAACTTTAATGCATTATATAACATGTTGCAGGAGTAAGATTGCAACTCATCCAGCAGATTGTAGTTTTCTTTTTTAAGTATAAAATCAGACATCAAACCTTTGAATGTAAAGAAGTATGCAATGTTTTCAACTTCGGAATTAATCTTGAATTTATTTCCGTCGCTGCTGCAATATGCATTACCTGGCCAGAGGATAGAAAAACATACAATCCATAATAAGATGACAATGACTTGGTCTTTTCAGCAAGCCAAGGAGCAAAGAGTTTGCACTGAAAGTTTACTTTGGAATTATAGTAAATTAGTAATTAATTAAATATTGCCTCTTACTATGGAAAAAAATGTATTCAACCATAATTAGCAGTATGAGAGCCAAGCTAGCGAAGTTACTACAGAAAACGAAAGGCTTACAGTTGGGAATGTATCATTTGAAGACTGTGATCTATTAACATGGTCATTTGGGTGCACATACTTTTCCCCACGCTTATGGCCAAGAATCTCAGCTGCTCTGTTTGCAATAACCTGAGGGAAAAACAATGCAAGATGAATTAACAGAATTTCTTTCTATGATTAAATAAACAGTTTATGTGAGTCAGATAATGGACCCATTGACAGCATGCTTATAAGAAAATGCATAAGCTCTTCGAAAATTACTTATGTAATTGCGGGGTAAACATTACTACACAATAATACAACTGTTGACAATGATAACCATCAGCACAGCGGCATACAGTGAGATACCTCAAATTTAACCGTTATGCACTTATCAGTTAACAGACACATGTTTCCCTTTATTGGTGTTTTGGTGATGCTTTGTACCAATTAATATGAAATTGACTCTGTACTACTCCGTAACAATGGCATAACTTTTGAAACAATATTCATTTTGTGTATTCTTGTTTTCACGGGAGATCTAGTAGAGTTACTCTCTCCATCTCATGCATAATGATTTCCAATGTCGATAAAAAGCTTCAAAAACAGCCATGAACTTTGTGACATTAGTGATAAAGTGATAGGATGCAGACCATTCTAGGGACCAAATCAGCTACCTTACAAAGGAGCATATCAAGAAAGTATCACCATGAGTAACATGCATCCCAAATAGACAATACATAGATGAAAATGAAGTGAAGTGGATGATGACCATCCATTAAGTGTGAATCAGATTCAACAATGACCTAAAGATATGGTTACAAGTATGTGATTTTAGATCTAAGTTTCCAATTGATGACCAACGCTGTTTAATACTATAAAAGCTAGAGGAGGTCAAAAAGTAAATCCCTGGTCAAGCCGCTGTACAGAAAATTAAAGCATTATAGCATTGCATTGTTTCAAGTAGAAACGAATTTCCAGGGGAATAACATTTTTAATAATAGTCAACAATCAAAATGTGGAAACCGAGTCAATTAAACAAAGTTTGCAGTAGCATACAAGCACAAACCTCGTTAGCATTCATATTACTTTGAGTACCACTCCCAGTTTGCCATACAACAAGTGGGAAATGATCATTTAGCTTTCCCTCGGCCACTTCTTCAGCTGCTTGCATTATCGCTTTCCCAATAACTGGATCAAGACCATACTCCATGTTCACCTGCATAAAAATACATTATAAGCACATTTTCCCTTACCCACAAGTTGATGGTGGATGTCACACCAATGAAAACAAAAAAACACAACCAAATACAAAACGATGAACACAAGCAGAGCTTGTATATGCATGTTTTACACCAGTTAAATTTGAATTTATAAGCTAAGTGCAACTAAAAATGTGAAACGAAGAAGTATCAATATGCAAACTCCAAACCTTAGCAGCGCATCTTTTTAAGATGCCAAAGGCACGAATAATCGGTTCAGGCATTCGTTCTCTCTCGCCTCCGATATCAAAATTCTGTAACGATCTTTGAGTTTGTGCCCCCCATAATCTAACAAGTACACAGAAATTTAAAAAAACAATATATTACTTGAAACAATGAAGTAATTTTATTGCTTCATGAATCTAAAGAGTATAATTCTTACTACTCATACTCGTAGTGATACGAAACATAGAGAGAAGGAAACGAACTTGTCCGAGTGAACAAGAATTGGTCCAAATGTATCTCTTTCTTCTCTAAACGACGACGAATACGATCTCGAGCAATAAGCATAGCACAATGTCAGAGCAAGCTGCGACTTTGAAGATCCACCGGTTAACTGCCGAGACACAGAATACAACGCCATGTTTGTTTGCAAAGCAGCAAGGATTACAAAAGTTGGCGCAGTCAGAGAAGGTGCGGAGGTCGAGGAGCTTGGCGCAGTCTCCTGATAGAGATTTAAGGAGAGAAAGGGAGGTTTAGATCTTTTTCTTTATTCTGAAATTATAATAAGTTGGGCTTCCAATTATCATGGGCATGAGATTGTAACATAAGTACAAATTTGTCTAAATAATATTAAAAATTTTATACCATATAAGCTTATCTTGAATCTTGTCATGTTATTTACAAATTAGTATGTACAAGATATTTCATAAATGTTGTATGTAAAAACAAAAAAGTGTTATTTAAAGGATTGAAAAATATTTAGATATGTTAATATAAGGGCGTTGTAAGATAAAAAAATTATTTGAAAAACTTCATTTTCAAAATTTAGTTTTTAGTATCTTTTAACTTTTTCGTAAAGCTTAAGAAATAAAAATATTTGTTACCAAAAAACTTTGTTAAAAAAAATTAAACCAAAAACTGTTTTATATGCAAAATTGAATAAGAACAATATTTATACCTATGTCTATATTATATTAGAAATAACTCAAAGGAAGAATCTTTTGATTTTCTTAATACTATTATGAGTTTTATTTATTTATTACAAAGTTATTTTTATTTGTTATTTTATTACAAATAAACTATTATTTTTTTATTTATTTTAATTTTTCTGATTCTTCTTAATTTTAATATCTATAAGATTGTAATTGTTTTAAGACTATTAATTTCTTTTTAATCTTAACAAATCAATAATTATATGTCAATAGTAATTAATATTTACTTTTTCAATTTTTTTTTTGTTTAATAATTTCCTAATATTCATAATTTTTTAAATTCGTCTCAAATTTATTTTGAATTAAAAGAAATATGAAGAGTATATTTTTAATGATTATAATATTATTGTTTTAACTTTTAATTCATAATTTTTTTTTATATATTTCTTCAATAATTATATGTCAATAGTACTTAAGATATAATTTTTTTTCTTTTTTTTTTTTGTGTAATAAGTTTTTAGTAGTTATAATATTTTTTTTATTTTTTACTTTATGAATTAAAAAAAATTAAGAATATAGTTTTCATCATTTTAACATTATATTTTAACTTTTAATTCTTCTTCTATCTTAAGAATTATATATATATTTATGAATTAATTTTTTTGTTAAATTTATCTATTTATTTACAAATATAAAAATGATTTCGTAGAAAATTTTTTATTTTCTTAAACACTCTTATAAGTTTTTACTATGCCATAAATACTTTTTAGTTGTTTACTTCAAATAGACTATTTATTTTACTTTTTTAATTATTTTCTAATTCTTCTTCATTTTAATATTAATATTGTAATTAATTGATGACAATTGATACTTTTCTATCCTCTTTTTGTTTCAATATTAATAAATCAATTATTTTTTAATAACTATATATCAATAGTAATTAAGATTGATTTTTTCAATTTTTTTTCTTTAATAAATTATAATTTTTAAATTATAAATTAATTTAAAATAAATATTAAAAACATAAATTTTATGATTAAATATTTATGTGTTAATTGTCTTCCATCTTTAATATTTTTTAAAATTTATATTATGGATTAAATATTTTAGTATATTTATATATTTATTTAGTATCGTTAACATAAAGTATCAGTTTTTTATTAACTATAATATCTTGATTTGTACATTTACTATTGATGAACATATATAAATATATCATAAACGATTCAAAAGCAACGCATGTGTCACTCAAGCTAATTTTAAATAAATGTATTTTAATATAATTAATTTTATGAATTATTACAATTAGAAATAGTTACCTCATTTTATACATACAGAATAATGCGCTGGGCATCTTTTGGTGGATGTACTAATTACTACGAATGAATAAAAGCAACTGGAATCATTGCTGCATTTAACTGTGATACAGATTACAACAAAAATGAATGACTAATATGTATGGCTCACTCTCACTCTCACTCTCTCTACAATAAATTGAAAAAAAATAGGGGAAATACAAAAGCAAAACACCTTCTTAACGTGTCTTAAAACATATTTACTTTCTAATTCCAACTCTACGTTTCATGTCATCGGGAGCTGGATGCCTCCCATTCCGTTGTGAGACACCATTGGATTGTTTCCGTGAAGGAGATGGACCTAGTGAAGAGTTACAATTCTTGCTGCAAAAGTCAGAAGCAACTATTAGTAACCAAAAAAAAAAAGAAAGGTCGTGACACTAGATAAGATTTAATGAAAGCAACATTTGACAAGAGGAGGTCCAGATTACCTTAGTTCAGGGCTCTTTGCTGGTTTTGAAGTAGATTTCTTAGTCTTTGACCCAACTGCATTGGTTATGCTAGTGAGTTTAGAGTGATTGAATTGCCAAAGCAAATCAGGCTCCGAGGAATCACTAGTTGCACCATCAGGGTCATCCGTGTCATCAGTATTGTTGAAGTTGAACTGTTTGCTTCCCACTAACATATTATAAGATTGATCCATGTATAGTTTTGAAGAATCTGGGAGATATTTCTGGTAAAAGACATCAGATAAGTGCTCATTGTCTTCTGCCCAACACCCTAAGGGATTCTCATTCCTGCTCACATCTTGCTTGTTCACCATGACCTTGTCAACCCAATCTCCTGAGCCGGTTTCTTTATCATCTTCCCCACTGCTCTGTCCAGGACTGTTCACCTGGAGGCCAAGGTGGAGAATTTGCTAATATCTCATCAAGATCAAAGCTTTGCCTCTTTTGTCTCAACGTGGAATTACTATGAAGCTGCAGAATCAGTAATCACATATCACCTGAGTTTGCCAACAAACACGAGAAGAATAACCCAATAATTGTACACGGTTATTCAACCTTTTTCGGTAGGTAGAGAACCAACTTTTACATGATTGTCAAATGATCCTCATATTTTTCTGGCCAAATAATACCTATATTTGCTCAATATAAGTCCATCTCAAATCTAAGCAGCATGCTAATGACCGCTAGACAAGACATGCTTAAGCTGATACTTGGAAAATGACATGACATATGAAGAAAATTGAGAAATGGCACTCTCCAAGTGAATAACTTGTGTAGTAGGACAGGAGGCTATGTTGGTTCTCTCATAATTTGTAATATTTTGGCCATTTGATGTTCTAGTAGACTACTACTGTTAAAGTATACTTCACTTAGTATAACTAAGAAGTAAGAATATTTAGCCATGTTAGCACTTGTGTCAATTATACTCGGATGGGAAAGGAAAAAAACAGGAAATAAAAGTTTACCTCTATGTTGCCTACATCACCCATTGGTTGCTGGTAGCCATGCTGATCTCTCAATATATCTCCACTCAGGTTAGAATGCAAAGGTGATAACCCACCTGCCTTTGTCCTGTACTTCTCGGAGCTATCACATAAAGAACGCTGGTTGTTCCCTGGTTCCCCATCCTTCCTTGCTATTGCTGCCTTAAGGCTGGAAATCTGAATTAAGAATTTAGAAGTTTGTTAGAATACAAATGGATTTATTATGAAGAACCGTGAAGATTAGACACTGACAGTCCGAACCTGCTCTTTGAGCTCTTTGACATCCGAACTACCTTTGTTTACTTGGGCAGCACCAAGTTCAACTGTAGCAACTCTCTCTGCAAATTTTAGGGTACTTAATGTTTCTCCAATGGCATCAACCTCAGGACCAATGTGCACGAACATTAGCGTCTTGGCTTGTCCTCCTGAAAATTAATGTTAATGGGGCACAATTAGAGATGACATAGTTGCATTCTACCTTATTAATATACCTTCTACTCTAAACTTACCAAGTGAATCTTGGAGCAGTTGTGTGAGTTTACTATTTCTGTAAGGGATATGTGGATTTTTTTGAGCAAGGGAGGAGATGACATCACCCAATGCAGAGAGGGATTTATTAATATGTTGTGCCTCTTTCAGTCTTTCTCCGGTCGCCTCAGATTTGTCTACTCTCTCACTACCTGCCAAATCAACTAGATGCATACATCCACGAATACTAGTTCCAGATGTCAAATCTCTTCCCTGAACATGAACAGTCAAGCAACTGCAAATCGAATTTTTTAGAGATGGACCAAAAAGAAGAAGACAAAGGTTAGCCTACTAAAACACATAATCATTGAAACATGCATAGATAAAAAAGAAAGATGAATAGAACATACCTGTGAGAGCGACTACTACGGTCATTTAGAGCTGTTGCACCTACTGCACGGTTTCTTTGTCCAAGATTCATCAGATCAATAATGTCGGATGTTGATGATACAGAAACAAGGTTTGCATCTGGGACACTAAGTCCTTTATGAGAACTGTTACGAATTTCTAATGTATTAAGAGTTAGGGAAAGCGTGGAAAATGGGAGATCGATAGTAAGGAATGTATTGAACTCAAAAATGCATTAAGATAAGCAATGGTATTGAACCCAAAAATGAAAATTTTGCAAACTGCTATTTGTTTCCATTCTGAATTTAAATAAGGAATGTATTTCAAAGCTTCCAGTTGTCTCATTCATTAAAACAATTTGATAGAAATTTTAAGAGTTTAAATCTACTATAGCAGCATTGAGAAGCACCTTGTGCAAGATGAACTGACATTTTTTTATAAGGGTAAAAGATGAAAGAAAGGGATATCTTCTGTTAGTTCCATCAGTAACCAGGAGATCCCTAACTTGCTCGTTGTAAATTTCAATCATTTGAACTGATACTTCATAGAGAAAAGTTTCCTTTCTTTGATCTGCTATAAGAAATAAATCACTTAAAGCCCTGTAATTTACACCTCGACTTTTCTCTGCAAGCTCTTTCGGTCCACTCTGCATGTAAGCATCCAAAGTTAGAAAACTACCATCAAACAATAGAATAATTTCAAATATTTAGAGATAACATCAACTGTATCATACCATAGTGTAAGTTTTCCCAGATCCTGTTTGGCCGTAAGCAAATATGCACACATTATAACCATCGAGAACAGACCGGATTAGTGGTTGCATATCAGAGAAGACCTCCGCTACAATAGGATAAGATACAAAACTTTTAAAGTATGTTAAGATAAAGAAATTGAAAAGTTTACTTGAAATGGAGAATCATACTAACCTTGAGTTGCTGATGGCCCAAAAACTTTATTGAAGCTGAAGGACCTGTGACCTTTCCCATTCTTTGATGGAGTACCAATTGTGATAATACCATCTTCTATATGTTGGACTGAGCTCAAATAGTTCAATTGTCCAGATAAACATGGTCTTACTCGACAATATACCCTAATACTTCCTGATAATACAAAAGATTATCCTTAGATGTAGTTTGATATAAGATATATTACAAAAGACATATATATGACTTAGTCTTTAAGCTAGCATTTATCTTATTACCCTTGAGATCTTGCACTTGATTGTATAACCTGCGATTTTCTTCAAGAACTCTGTGATACCCAGAAGCAGCATGAGCTAGGCCATGAATGTGCATACCTGTAAAGAAATGAAACAATGAATGAAATCATGAGCTCCCTTCCATCAGTCCACCCACCCCACCCCAAATAAAAAAAGAAAAAGAAAAAGAAAAAATGAAAAAGAAAATGGAAAAATGAAATTGCTAAAAGGCTTTAATCTTCAATCCCTACCGAGATTCTGGAACTCCTCATGAAACTTCATTTGCATGAACTGCATACCAGCTTTTGTGCTGTGGAGAGTATTCTTCAGATCCTACAGAAAATTTGTAATTCAAGCTTAACCTTTTCATTTTTTTATCAAATAGATGAAGACAATAGAAAAGAGGACGAAGAATATCAAAATGGTTCTTACTTGAATATCTCTTTGCTGTTGGTCGAAGAGCATTTTCTCTTTTAGGAGTTCACTTTTCGATTCTTCATCAGGAATGCATTTTTTATGGCTAAACTCCTCTGTTTTTGTCAGTTCAGAAATCTTGTTTTCATTCTAATCAATAAGGAAAGAGACAAGTTTAAAACTGTGTAGCATTTTGAATCAGAAGATTCTATGTCAAAACCATTTTGTTATGCTAGCCACAAGAAAGAGGACATACCTTTTTAACGCCAGAAGCTGAGTTGAATATAGACACATTGCCTTGAGAAACACTTTTCTCTTTTGAAGTTGTTTTTGTCTATACATGAAAAACAAGTGATTAAATATCTCAGTAAATACAAAATGAAATACCTCCAAGGATGATAAAGGAAATTATGTAGTGAGAGTGTATAACCAGTTTATAAAAAAGTAATATATCATTGTATGGTAAAGAAATGTACCATTTCACCTTGACCTCCAATGCGATTTTCAAACTCCTCTACAACCTTGATTATAACAGATTCCACCAACTGTTGCAAGGGATAGAGTGGTATAAATAAACTAGTAGCAATGGTACTCAAGGAATGAGTAAGGTATGAGTTCAACAAATAAACAATTGGATATATAATCTCTTACTGTTGGAACTTCTTCAGGCTTCTTATCTGATAGAATTGCTTGGATAAGCGCACTCAAGGAATGAGAACTAGACTGCAAGTAAGAGCATGAAAAGATCTTCAAAGTTATTCTTCTCATTCAACTCGTGAAAGCAAGTAAAGAAAATTGTTAAAAGGCCAAGCTTACCAACCATTTTATTAGAATCAATGTCTGTGGCAAAACCATGTTTTTCATTGATTGACGGGGTCCTTGACAATGAGTTAGTAAATGGCTCTGAATTTTTTCTCACAAATGACTTCCCTGATGTTGTAGGTTTTAAATTTCCACCAAACTTCCATACTCCATTTCCCCCAGTTTGTTTCCACTCGCTATAGGATTTAAGTGCCAGGACGCTATTCACAACCCTTGCTGATTTTCCTCCCTGAAATTTGACCAGGGAAATCCATATAAAACCCAAAAAAAGGTTATAACTTCTCGGAGTATGGTAGTTTGAAAAAATCAAATGGTGTGTATGCGACATTTAACCTCACAGTGACTGAAATTTACAAAAAAGAAATAGAAAGAGAAAATGCTAGAAGATAAAAAGAATGGGTGTATGATATTTACATACTTGTTCCAGATCAGATGCCTCAAAAGTAGGAAGGCCAATTTCCTGCACAGCCACTAGGAAGTTCCTCACATTTTCAAAATATTGAAAGGCCGACAATGCTGCCCCATCAGGGATCAAAGCTGAATCACATGGACTTTCCACCACCTGAAAGTGGAAACACAATGTTAATATTGTGCATTGTAGATATAATTGAAATTGGACCAAATCAAGATTAGGATCAACTTCACCTTGGACACAGCACCAGGTTGAACCTTATTGAGGACATTACATAGGATGATTCCACTTCGTAAACCAAGTCTAAGCTCATCCTCAGAAGGTTCTGCTGGTAAGTCTTTAGCTGCAACAACTCCAAGCATTTTTCTCAGCCACCCAGCTGCTTCATTTCTTCTTGATGCTACATTCCAAGGTTAACCAAATTATCATATGCTAGAGTATTAAGAATGGTTTGCAGAAATCAACGCACCAATAAAAAAATAATCTCTTTTGTTTTGGGAAAAAAATCAGTCAGGGACTGCATAGACACAATCAAAAATTAAAATAAATTAGATCAGAGAAGGTACCAGATAGAAAGAAGAAAATCAAACTAATTGGGAATATATAAACAACAAGGTGAGGATAAACTCTTTATTTGGATAATTGGATGTAGCTAGAATAGTGTTGATGCAAAAGGTATTTTCCTTTTTAATTAGTAAAAAGACCCAACTACTTCTGTTTTGTCTCAGATGAAATCAATGAAAACCATGGTTTGAAAATTTACTTTCCTCCTTGTTTCTGCCACCATTTTCTCAGCAACCAAACATAGTAATGAAGAATTAGAAAATGCATATAACCGGAAATTTCAATTATAAAAGATTTCAAAAAGGAAGAAGGTAGTACCAGCTTCTTCTGCTCTTCTAGATTCCAAATCAAGATCCCTCGGTCTAGTCCCGTGCTGTTGAAGAACGTCTTCAACCACCGCTGCCACCGAAAACGAAAATGCCTCCTCCGCCGCCATAAAAACTACTTCAACCGCACAGACCCACCAAATCACAATCTCACCGTCCAGTCACACACCGGAAACTAATCTAACAATTCAAAACTCATCAACACTATAGACAACCATCCATTAATCTAGAAGAGGAGAAACAGAGAAAGAGAAAAATAGAGAGAGAAAGTTTTGGAAGAATGAATTGGGTTTATGATATTATTTTGATTTTGATGATGTTGATGTTGATGTGGTTTCTTTTCTTTGTTAGCAATTCATTCACAGTCCCACACGCTCACATTCTCCATGACCCTTTTTTTGATTTTCTCTTTCTCTCTTCAAAGTGTAGTAGTACTACTTGTACAAAATACAAATATGAAGGAATACCTTTCCTTTCCTTTCTCTCTCTCTCTTCTTCGGTTCTGTTCTTCCTGTATCCGCTTTATACTCTCACCATGTTCGCTTCTCTTTCCCACAGCTTAGCTCCGAACCTGTTCCCAAACCACCTTAGTTTCTAAGTTCAAATCCGAGACTTTGTAAAACAAACCTGAACAAAACAAAATTAAGAAAATGTTAAAACTGTAATTCCACTTGCTTCCTCAGCGCGTGTGATCCATCATTTAAAAAAATATATTTAGCTTTAAGTTTTCTCATTCGCAAGAAAGAAAAACTTACAACAACAACAACGACGATGGAACAAGACCTTATGCACCTGGTTTGTAAATTGTAATGCTTGTAAATAATTGACACCAAATGAGATTTACAACGTTATAAGGTATGTCACTATTTACACATGATATTTTATGAATTCTAATTGTATTACTTGTACGATTAATATTTGTTTGTCACAAAGGAACTGTCATTACACATAGGAATTACACTAATATATAAATTGGTACAAAATTTGGCTATTTGTGGTGAAATATGTTCTAATGCACTAATCAGCAGATAGACTGTAATGATTTATGGTGAAACTAAGCAATAACAAACAAATCGCCCAACACATTGACTATTAACATTAATATATGCACTAACAAGAAAAATGACAAAAAATTATTGACGATATACGTTAAAATATGTACTGACAATCACTATAAGCACTAACACGCAAATTAGCAAATACTGTGACAAGTTATGGTGAAATATGTGGTGCAGGCAAATTAGAACAACAACTTACAAAATAAAATATATTGAGTTAAAAAATGACTATCACTTAAATTGATATAGAACTCTATAAACATACAAATTGTCACATTATCGTATTGTTATTATTCATAAATGAATATCTAAAGTAATAAATGGCCATCACATTAATGAATATACTATGTCGTGGATATGAAATTGACAGGATTGATATAAAAATTAATATAATTTTGAAAGATCATGACATTGGTTAAACCAAAAATTAATAGTGACTTGCACCATTCAATACTATTACATTCATGTGACCAAAAAAAGAGAAAAACAATAACTTGTTAAGAATTGACTATTCGTGTATAAATGTTGAATTTTTATATAAAAATATTAAAAAAAAGATGTTATAAATTATGGTGAATGCATATAAGGAAACATATAAAGAAGTATAAAACTTCAAAACCATTTATTAAAAAAAATAGAACTTAATTATTTTTAATACGCATTGGTATTTAAAGCCACTTAATTATGCGACCTATATGGATGAATTTTCACCTGTTATTATATTTTAATTAATTTTTTTTCTTCATTTTACAAATTTGATAATTATTAACTAGCTAGACAAAAAGTAAATTCAGGTTGTTGGCAATTTTCATCAACCAACTTTATGGACACAACTAGACCACATTAAGAGTTACCACCTTCCTTGCATAATTTATTTTTATTTTTTTCTTTTACACAGTTTCTAATTCCATTATTTTCGATTTTGAACAATTTCAATATAAATTTATAATTTTTCAATTAAAATATTAAATGATTAGGTAGTTTTGTTATCAAGCAATACAATCAATATTGATTTGTATCGTAATCGTAAGAAAAAATAAATAATTTATTAATATTATTATGTATTTATTATATTATGTGCGCCTAATTATCAACTCGATACTAGTTGAACAAATAAAAATAATGAACTCAAGTAATGAATTAGCTCGGGGTGACTACTAAGGATTCATTTCCTAACCCGCTTTAAATTCTTGAAAAAGACTAATTGTCATCTTAACGCTCATAAACCTATTATCAATGATATCCAGGAAATACTTAGCAGAGGCTGGGATGTCCATCGCGAAGGAAATAAGTTGCTGATCACTTGACTAATTTGACTCTAGATGGTGAAGAGATTGATGTTGCTCTTTTTGCAGAAGTTGACAAAAGCAAGTGTTGCTTGCGAAGGATTGCTATCCATGTTCTTTAGTTTTGTTTTTCTCTTACCTTGTAATCAAAAAATTATTCAAATTGAACCTCAAATAATAATAATAAATAAAACGCTATGTCTAATTGATTTATTAAAGACATCCCCTCCCCTGCCTTCAAAAATTGAAAACAAAAATAAGTTGAGTGGGTGGGTTTTCTTTTTCTTTTTTTTGCTAACAATGTCTTATTGTCTATTAGTTAAAAGTCAATAATGTTCATCCACAAAAAGGTCATGTTTGGTGATCCCATACATTCAATTTTTTATTTAAGTTAATTATAGAACATTTTCAAACTAGGACGATCTATCTAACACATCCAAATTAATATTATAGTTACTCACGTGCAAATAGGCCCACCTAAAGTAGGCAAAATGTCTCTATAGCTTAGTTTGAAAATTTTATGATCAAGTTTAACCATACAAAATCGTGAATACAAAAAACATGCCCTTCTTGTGATTCAAAATTTTAAGTTCATAGTCATTACCACAATTTGGTCTCAATGGTTTAAGTGACAAAAATTAAATACAACACTTTACGATGGTTGAGGCACTAATCTTTTTTATCTGAGTTTTTTAATATACACCAGATTATGATACTTATGTGAAATAAATATAGTTTTTTAAAAACAAAATAATTTAATAATCTAGATATATATATTTTTTTTGATAAACATTGAAAAAAAAAATTTAATGCAATAAACGTAATAAATATTATTCATGTCTTTAAGTATTCTTTCCAAACTCAAAATGCTCAATATATTTATATTTTTAATTTTATAAATAAAAATAATTAATTACGATATTTTTTTTGATAAATATTTAATACAATAGTTAATATGATAATATATTGACCATAAACGATAATTTGGAGATGCAAACATGATTCGTTTTTTTTATTTATTTTTTTCAGATGGTATCTCATTTTATTTTATAATTTTTTTTGGTAAACACATTTTATTTTATAATTAAATTTGTAACTGCCAACAAATTGTAAACAAGGAATGCTCTAGATATTTTTTTTTCGATAAACATTAAAAAAATTGAATTTATAATCTCTATTCAAATCTTCTTTCACCCTTATAATGAGTTGATATTTTAAATAAAAATATTAAAATATGTATTGTTATTGTCTATAATTGCTTTACAATTAATTATCATTGTTATTCTAGTTATTAATTTTAAATATTAAGATTCGATCAAGTGATGAAGGCCACGAATTGTGGTCGTGCAGTGGAGCATGAAGGAGCTGAATAGAGAGGGCTTAACTGTCAATTTAACTGCCCGATTGCTTTAACGTTCAAAATTTTCAAATCAGTGGTTCGGCACCACAGCTGATAGGTCCGGATTCAGCTTAGGCCCACGCAGAGCGTCCTTAAGGGACCCACTTCACAGGCATTCGACAGATTCCTGACGAGATAACCAGTCTCTCCCAAAAATATCAGAACAGACCAATTGGGGTGGGTCATTTAGATGCAGGACATGGTGTTTTCCTTACGTGGCATGTTCCAATTGGGTGGTCTAATATGATTTTAACTACCGGCTACGGGCTAGAAGCTCCGCATTGCAGCACCTAACGGACTGTTGACCTTAACAATTCCTCCCGGGCTCCGGCACCTGAAGCGCGTGTGTTTACCCTTCTAGGCTGGCTAGCTTAATACAGTTAAACATTTAAATTTTTATTGAAAAATTATATAATGTAAATTCGGCTATAAATTAATATTTGATTAACATAATTATATGTAAATAAGCAATTGACATAGTATCTTCGAATTTTTTTATTTTATTTTTGAAAGTATCTTTGAATTTCGATACTAATTATCACTCTTGATTTATACATATATATATATTTTTATGCTAATTCTTTAATTTAATTTCTATTGGTAATTTGATTGGACGGATGCCCGCCCTTATAAAATATCTCAAGCATGGGACCTGCATAATTTCTAATTAATTAATCCTAAAGATAAACATAATTATAAAGGTAATTAATTGTTGGATTATAATTGCATAAGAAAGCTTAATTATATATTAGAGTTATTATTTCAAAGACTTAAAGTCATGTGTTATTGCTTTTACTTTATCACTTTCACATGTTAAGTGAGCCCAGCTATTGTCTGAACTACTGATGCTGCCCATAATTCCATAAATATGATTGTATTGATGAATTATTCTCTATGTAAGGTTAAGCAGCACTCTTTCTAAGTTTCTTTTTTTAATTGGGGAGGGGAATAAATCCCATGTTATTAAGAGAGTCGATCCTTGAAACTCATAGATAAAAATGAAAAACAGAAGTCCAAATGCACATATTGATATTTTTGAAGATGGTCATCCTCATGATCATATTATGAAAGCACATTGCTTTCTCATCTTATAGAGAGCAATACAAAAGTGAGATATGGACTCAAATATATAGTTCAATTAATTTTTTCATCTTCCTCACTTAATATTGCTGTAAGTGCAATCCCACAAAAGCCTCTACCACTTTTGGAGGAATGTAAGTGGCTGGTTGGTGTCATTTCATCCATGATCTCATGACCCCAAACTATAACAAGATTGCGAATTATTTCATGTTATAAGAGGTCACTCATCCTATTATTTACATACAAATACTTTTAATGTATTAGTTATGATCACACCTGTTAAAAGTAATTTTAAGACTTTCACATTTAGAATACCTAAGAAGTTAATTTCTATTTTGTTGACAAAGCTTAAAGCACTCATCGTCATCATAATTGTTGTTGCCATTGGCTATATATATATATATATATGAAGTCTCAGCCTGGAAAAGCAAACTCCAACCAAAACCTACCATGTATAATTGAGTAAGTAAGATACTCTTCTGCAACACTTAGAATAGTATATTGGTATAGATTATTAATTAAGCAAAAAACAGAGGCCCAGCCTTAACGTTTAAGAATATATAAGTGAGCTTTTTAATGTTAAGCTACCAAGTATGCCTGTAGGTGGGTTGGAATCCTTGAGAAATTGAAGAGCTTGTGGTTAGGAGGTGTTAAAAGCATTAACTAAAAATGAAATATTAGTTGATAAATTGAATTTAGGAAGATAGAGAACATAATAAAATTGGTCTGAGTCCCTCACTTTTTTCCTCAAAATGGTGGGGTAACAACTAAACAGACTTCCTCCCTACAAATTATGAAAGCATTGCACTCCTCTATCTTTTGGTGCCTCTATATTCTTTTCTCTATACTTTATGGACCGACCAAACTTTGATGAGGGTGAAAGGGCAATACTTATGCTTCTCACATGATATATATATATACTAACATAAAATATTTAAATATTTTTAATATTGACTAATATGTTAATATTTGATATACCAACGTGTGGTTAGAATTTATATATCATACTAAATATGAGAATTTTGATTTCGTATATTAAATCTCTCTTACATTTTTTTAATTATATCTTGTTTTTTATTGTAACACATTTGTAGAAAATATTAGATTTCTCTTTTTTTTCTCTGTCTTTATTTTTTTAAGAAATGATAAATGTTAAATAAAAGACATAAAAAAGCAATTTTGATGTCTCCTACAACAATTTTTTTTTTTTAGATTTTCCCCTTTCCCCGCATTGTTTATTTTAATCTTTTCGTGTTAGATAAAGTTGACAAACGAATTAGTTTCAATGTTTCTTTGTCTAGAGAGTAATATCTTAGACATTGGATGCCAAAGAATGGCCCTTATGTGCCTTGTTGTCCTTAATAGTGGAAACAATCCCTTTATCTTGACCAATGAGTTGTCCAATTATGAGGTATCATCACCCTTTATTTGCATCACTTTTAAAAGACTTGCATTGAGATGGAAAGTTTGCTCCTAAATTTAATAGCATTCTAGTTGTAATATGGATTATGGACATATAATGTAGTTTCATAGTGTGGGATAACTAAACTACATTTCAGTCTGAATGATTTAGTATTAATTTGCAAGGAAACTGATTAAGATGGTTGAGTAGATAAGCCATCTCTATCCCAGAAGAGAAAAACTTTCCCTCCCTGTCATTTTGACCATTGGCTAAACATTCTAAGTCCTTTGATTCTGACAACACAACTTGCAAAAGCCATTTTCCGGATACATTCGAGGAATGTCTGGAAATCTTACTCTCCATGAAATGCTAAGTATATAATATTACATATATACAATAAATTCATAAGAACTAATGATAAATTTTTATTGTGAGCTAACATATTTAACAAGCACTTATAAAGAATTTATTACTATTTTTATTAAATTTATTTATATGTGGAAAAGTTGTTTGAGAAAAATGTTTGCATGAAAAGAAAAAGAAAAGTCCTCCCTACAAACCAGGAGTATTCCCTGTAGCTGATTTATTGGCCATCCTGAAACAGGTCCAGTTGTCATTGTCTGGCTTTTTCCCACAGAGTGAGAGGTTGGGGACAGGAATGTTCACACCCCAAATCAAAATTAACAGATGAAAAGGCAGAGTGAAGCTAATTTCACCAATTTGGACACAAAACTCAGTTTTCAGATTTTCATCTCCTCAGCTTCAAGCTAGGATATCTACTTGTCATGCCTTAGTAAGCATCATCAAATTTAATAACCATGTTGCTCTGGTGCAGGCAGAAGCATGCCCAATAATGAAGACCTTGATAACTGAGTGAAAAATATATTAGGGATGGGGAAAAAGAAGAAAAAAAACATTTTTTTATTGCTATCTTGGTTACATTATCAATTTACAGGAACATGCAGATAATTTGTCACCACCTATCATCTTAGGCAATATCTTATGCTGAGGATTCCATTAATGATCCCTGAACAAAAAGTTATGATCTTGATTAAAGCAAGAAACAAATGTTAGCGACCTGGAAGCAGGGAGAGATTTTGAAACACAGATTAATTGTTGCAAAGAATATTGAACAGATTCAGATTATTCAGCAGTTTCCATATAAAATGAATGAAATGTTCAGAGTCCAAATTATACCACTATCCCTTTATCGACATTATCACTATCTGTATTTTGTGGAAGCAACCCCCTATTGTCCCTCTGCCGACAATGATGTTTATGTAAGGGAAAAGAGGGTTGAAATGCTACTGGTATTTACCAGAAACAAATATGATACACTAACAATTAGAATCTGCATCAAGAGAAGGATTATGTGACTTGACTAGATTTCCATGTTGGGATCCTTCGTTGATGCACCATGCTACATCCTCGACCATGAGCCCACCCTCAAAAAATGTGAGGATGTGGATCAGGAGGGAAACGAGCAACAAGAAATCGGTGAATCATTTCAAAGCTGGTGAATGTGATTACAGCAGCTGGAGTTGTCCTCAGAAGGTTTGCGCCACACCCACGGTAAAAACCAGGGATGCCCTCTTGCTGGAATACCTTTCTTACACAATCAATTACACCTGAATACCGCTTCTCTGAGTGATGGCCTTGTTCTTGAAGCCTAGACCGTACAACCTGAAAATAGTAAATCTATATGTTACTTTCATCTAACCATCTTATGTAGCAGCTAAAATAATAAAGATTAAAATAGAAAAAGGAAAAAAAAAACCTTGTTACTATGGACAAAAAAGGGGAAATACAAAAAAAGGGGCAAAAAGCTTATCATATGCTTTAGATATGGAAAGGCAACACAAGAGTTTTCTTGTCAATTGATTGGCAAAACAACTAATCTTTTATTTACTTGTTATGACTCGTAAAAAATTGTCATTTCAGTGTTAATCCTCAAAAAAGTTTGAATGACACCGGAGCATATTCCTTCAGCGTTATACCTCATGTGGATAAGTCAAGGTAGATGCAAATATTTTGGAGACTGATGAGGCAATTGCAACATCACGCGCACCAAGTTTATCTATTGTTGTGTTATCTGATACAAAAAATTAATTACATGAATCAAATACAAAAATATTCAAATCCTAGAAACAATTTGAACATGAAAAAATTACCTCGATCTGCCAAATAAGATTTTATTTTCTCGTATGTTGGAAATTGGATGGCAACATGACTAACACCGGCCAAAGCAGGTACAAGACCACTGTTTACAACAAAGAATATCTCAGAAACCTTAAAATAGTATTTCTGACCAGATACACATTGCCTTTAATAGTTTATTAATTATTAGTGATGAGATTACAAACCTGTATAAACCCCGTATGCCCTCCTCATGAGCAATTCTCCTCAAAGCAGACAGAGTACTCCTATATGGCACTACACCTGTTCTCATTCCTTGGGTCTGCACCAAAAATAGAAGTGGTTTCTGCCAAATAATTAGTTGAACTTTAACATAATAAAATTGGTATGTTATTATGCACAGGCATGAAACAGTATTGCATGATTTAACGATAAACAAAAGAAATCACAATTCAGAAAATATTATTTCTTCTATTTTAGTGAAACGTGAATGAAAACTCATAAGCATCCACGAAATCAAGGTCACCAATATCATTATAACAATTCTTGTTTGCATATTGTAGACATTAGCGTCCTTATTCCAAAGTACTGTAGTCATGATCTTCTGTCCAACCAAAAAATCTAAACTTTCTATTTTTTAAAGGTATATAAATTCACTTTCTTGTTTCTACTTATCATTCTTCCCTAGTGATATTTTCTAAGATATGGGCTCAACTGTTTTCTTGTTTGGTGACCATATGATTCTAGGAACGGCACGTCAGCATTGTAAGAAAAACCTAAAGCAGCTATACCGCGACATTTCTAATTAAAAAGAATGCATCCGACGAGATCTCTACTGCTTAATGAGCATTACTTGCACAATAAACAAAGGCATTTAGATGCAAGTTCAGCATGAGTTACAGATACAGCAGGGCTTCCTTGATAGAATATCAATATTCTCTTTGCATATGTCATAACATAATTAAATGTAAAAAAGTAAGGTTCAGCATGAGCTTGAGAGACATACTTGAAGTCTTGTCTTGACAACCCAAAGAGGATTTGTGACAACAGTAGTTGCAGCTCCAGCACCAGAAGCAGCTATCATGTTAGCACCAATTGAAAGATGGTGACTGTCATCTATGAACATAGCACAGCTAAATCACATTTATGCATTTTCAAAAATAAAAATTAAATGTTACGAGTTTAAGGAGAAAGTAGGCAGAGAAATATGATTCCCCTAAGAACTAAATAAAAGCTTCAATCATACTTAGTTCATCCTATAGTAAAAGACAATGAACTAACCATTGGAAGAAAGGCGGCTTTTGAGTTGCCCGTACATTGTAAAGTAAACCTGCGAAATAATTAATAGAATCATTCAAAAAGATTACTATAAATAAATTGTCATCCAATACTATAAATAAATTTTCATACATTCTACAAAATAGTGTTATTAAAGGCGAGCCTGAGGCTCAAAAGGTGAAGGGCTCCAGCTCCCTGTCTCTGCACCCCTCAAGCAAGGCTTATTCACTCAGACTCAGCACCTTTCAAGCTCGTGCCTAGGCTCTCAGTTGACTATTTGTTAGAGTTATTAGAAACTTAGAAAGCAAAAGCACTAATTTTATTGTTTTTGGCTTAGAGATAATTTTTACTTGCTGAATTTAGTGGGCTACTTGATGGATCTCTTGTCTTTAGATAAAATTTTCACATTTTTACTTCTTGCCTATATCTAAATTTTTTTTCTCCCTATTTTTACTCTTTTATAACATGATGACACTAATTTTTACCTGCTAGAAGCCTAAAATTCTTGCTTGTGACAATATTTCTTTTTTCTTTAGCAGAGCGCCTGGCTTTCCTAAGGCAGGCAATTGCGCCTATGTTACTTGGTACGCGGATTAATATGGTATGGGGAATTGGGAGCGTGGTACGTCACTTAAAACGGAATGTGGTACGAAGTGGGTAAGCTTTTTTGGATTGTTTAGTTGGAACAAAATAAGTTACTTTGGAACGCGGAACGATTTTTCGAATCACACGTGATAGGTATTTTTCATAACTATATATATTAATAATATGTTATAATTAATTTTTTGTATAAATAAATAGTATAATTACAACCTTACTTCTTATAGGTTTGAAACTTTGAATTAAATAAAAATGAGTCAAGTCTTTTAATTTTTATAGGTCATGCGTTGCACTTTTGTACTAATCTAACTAAATTAAAAAAATATATATCATTCTATTTATTTTAAATAAAATAGAAATCCCAAATGCTAAAAAGTGAAAAGTGAAAAGCTAGTTTTCAAAAAAGCTGGTGGGTTGATGAGTAGGTCTCACTATCAAAAATGGTTTTAGAAGACAGGTAGGTCTATTATCATGTACATAACATCATCACAAAAAATAGGGTCCCACACATTCTTTTAACTTTTTTACCGTGTACAGTACATATTAGTACCCTTTTTTATGTTGAAAATAATTGGACAAAGACTTTCTGTGAATTTGCAAGAAGTAGCAGACTTCATCCTCGCAAACATCTGCTGTCCTCGACTGATTCTCTCTTTTATGTCTGCAACTCACCCAGATCTACCCGAATTCCTCACCCTATCTGGTTGAGAAATCTGGTTCTCTCCTGGCTAGACTAAAATAGCATGTCTTGTTGAAGAAAAGCAGAGGCAGAAATCAGAACGCTAAAATCTATGTTCCTGATTGAGATCAACCCTCGTTTGGGAATGAAAAATCTAGCTCGGAGATTGCTACCTAGAGAGAGGTAGCGATTTCTAGTAACCATGGGTTGCGCTTGGTGCCAATGTTATTAAAGGCGTGCCTTAGGCTCAAAAGGTGATAGGCTCCAGCCCTCTCGCCCCTACACCCCTCATGCTTGGCTCAAAAGGCGATAGGCTCCAGCCCTCTCGCCCCTACACCCCTCAAGCTTGGCTCAATCACTCAGGCTCAACCTAGGCCCTTCAGACATACACCTAACCACCTCAGGCTCACACCTAGCCCACTTAGACACTAGTGTACAACATATCATCTTCAAAGCAATGAAGCATTTCAAATGTTTTAATGAAAAAAGTGTGTTGGACAAGAAGTTAGTAACTCTTGAAAAACAGAAGCACTATATATGTTTGTTAAAAAAATCAATGTTTAAGAAACATTAACAATATTGCATCTAATGATCATTCGATCAAAAAGGTTAACAGATTGAAATAAGCAATGGAAAGAAGCAAGAACTGGACTCACCGCCCAGTTTGGAAGTAATGCCAGCACAGTGGGTGCGAGACCACGATACATGCCACGTACCCCTTCCTTATGGAATATTTGTTGCAAACTACCAACAATAAGACTACCTGATAAAAGAAATGAAAGACTCAATTCAGGTACATTACATGAACTTCACGAATCAACAAACTAAGTCACTTGCAAATGGTAAGACCGTAAGGTACTGTCTGAATTTTGTTACAAACAATTTTTCTAAACATGTATGCCAGTCAATATGGTAAGGTACTATCTGTATGCGTACCTTTAATGGACCCATTGGCAAGCTTTGGCAGCCCATGGACCTGAAACCTAGTTTTGATGACATCTAAAGGGCACACAAATGTAGCAGCTATAACTCCTGCGCCATACTCAAAGCCGCGAATCCAACCAAGTATATTAGAAAGAAAAAAGAAAAAAACAATTCCAATTGAAATAAATGAGCAATAGACTTGCCAACAAATAAAAGTAACAGGAAAATTTGATCCAGTCTTAATCCCTGATAAAACATTGTGACGTCCAGAAGATAATCTTTCTCAGATAATATTGACTATTCCATTCTATTTCTAGTAATTTTTGTTTCTTTTCCAGCAAGCATTTACATACAAATTGGAGAAATAGAAGAAAAATGAACATACCAGCGGCAGCGCCGGCCCCAGCATTACATAGAATGCCCTTGGGATTAGGTGCGTGAGTATCGCCGGACATGGCTGACGAATTTGAAACGAATATTGTGAAAAGAAACAGAAGAACAACTAAAGGAGTCCTCTCTCAAGAGGGCGGTCGCTGAGAACCAGGGTTGCATGGCCCGAGGCTGAGCTGCAAGCAAGCGAGCGAGCTTGACTACGAAATACCGTTCCGAGCTAGGGCGATTTTCGAAATCAGATTAGGGTTCGATGAGATCGAGAATGAGAAATTGAGAGAACCATCAAATTCGGGGAAATCATCAGCGACTGCTAGCTTTGGTTGGTTGGAAGGGACTTTGCGAGTCGAGGCTGAACCGCTCATTGACGAAAGAGTGAGGGGCTTTGGTTGCGCTTCAATTCTTAATCCAATCACCATAAAGCGATGTTTTAAAACCCACCCACAGACTGGAAAAGAGTCATGATCTCGGATCACGTGTTCAAACATTGGATTAACTTGGATTGGCCCAATAACATCTACATAAAAATATTATTTTTATAAATTTATAATTTAAAAAATAATAAATATTATATATATATATATATCATAAATAATAAAAATATCTTAAAAAACACAATAATTTTTAGTTTGGGGGTTTTAGATCATAAGTTCAACTCTACTTATGTAACACTAGAAAAAAAATTCATATTGTTATCATAAATAATTAAAAAATTGTTGCGTTTTGCCCAATTTTATTTGCTTTAATTAGGAGTACAGGGTCGGGGTAATGGTTTATAAATTTTCTTGCGGGTAGAATATGAGTACAATACCCTCCTCGTTTGACCAAACCTGCCTTATTGCCACGCAATTGCCATTGTTAAAGAATGTCTATTTACAGTGAACCCTCTTATGCCTCACGTTGAGGACAAAAATGCCCAATTTGGGCTTTGTCTAACAAATTGACACCGGAGTAGTATACACTAAACAATTTAGATGTTTTATGATAATTTGGCAAAATTTGATTATAATCAAATAATTTAAATATTTAGTGTTTGGTTAGAGATTTTTAGATTATAAACGGATTATTTTTTTAAAGTATTATGATTATAATAAATAAAAAAACTAAACAAAGATTTTATACTTAATTTTGTACACTTATAATATCTATACTGACCGAGTAAAAGACTATATTATCATCTCTATTTTTACAAACAACACCCTAATATCATTAATGTCACTTAAAACTTAACCAACAACCAATTTTTAATATTCTACATGTAACTTTTATTTAAATTGTCAAAGTTTACTATATGATTTCAAAGTAAATGTTAAAATGTATAGAGAAACTTCAATTAAATAAGTTTTTCTATTATATTTCTTTAATAAAAAAAATTAACATAAAATCAGATATAACTTAATTATTTTCGTACCCTTCTTAGTAAATTTGACAAAATAATCAATTAAATATTATTTTAGCAAACACTAACACAACTTTTAATCAATCACTTCTTAAATTATAAATAATTCTTACCAAACAATATATACAGTGTATATCATAACCTAAAATTTAATTATAATTAAAAATAAAATGATAATCTGATTATTAATTAGAATAGTATAAACAAACAATATTTATTTCAACCTTTTAATAAATGTGTTTTATTTTGGCTTGGGTTGTACTCCATGATGGCACATTGAAAGGCTTTATGGCCTATTTTAATATAATATGCACATACAAAGAGTATGTGAGGAGTATAACTAATTTTATTGAGTGGAATTAGTGCCCTCTATTACTTTTCTTTTATTGATTGTCATGTTGATGCAATTATCTATTTGATTAGCCAAGTATGTCGGTCAGGAATTTATTTCACATTAGTTGTGTACTTGAGTGGTCTTGAGTATATAAGGGGCGTTATTATTTCTTTGTTATATGCATCTTGAGAGGCCATGTGGTCTTTTCAAGAACAGATTTGTAAGTCCCAATAGAATCAAAGCTAACAATGTATGATGCAGTAAGTGAGCCTGCTGAAAGCCATTACGGGGATACAATCAATGTGCCACCAAGGACGATAGGCCTTTAAACAAGTAAGGGTAGACTTGACAATCAAGGACTTAGTCTCAAAAAGGAAGCCACAAGTATCTTTTGAAGAACAAATTCGTGAAGCTAAATAGGACTAAAACAAATGAGATATATTACGTGAAAGGTAGACTGTGACACAAAACTGTATATCATTTATTCATGTAAACAAATAATATATATTATGTGAAATGTGGACCGTTGTATATTATTTTCATGTGATATGTCATCTTTTGATGGGTCACATCATCACTATTCTAACTCCCCTAACACTTGCGAATTCGCAAAACAACCATATTATATAAGAGGACATAACCTTTTACATAAGACCTCCAAAGTTACGTTTAAAGTTTCATTGAACAAAGCATACTGTGAAATTTGATTTCAACAACAATTTATTTTGAGATTATTTTTTTTTGAAATTAGAGATAAATTATTTTATTCAGTGATCATGTGTGTCTAAATTGAATTATACACTCATCAACCAAAATGGATTACCCTGAACATTTGATCAATAAAACTTTTCTTTTTTTGGATCAAGTGGGCTACTCTTCTACAATTAGGCCCGAACAACATAATGAGACATGTCTCGACCATAAGTCTGTAATGCCTTGACAGTTTTATACAAAGCCCCACTCTATCAGGTAACAGAAAGTGGCAACTGATTAGACTAAGCTGGCAACAAATGCTTTACCGAAACCCAAAACAACTCAGATTTTCCTGGGAAAATTATTCCAGAAAGAAAACTAATTCGATGAAAATAATGAGCTATATATTTAGGAAAATGTTTTTTTTTTTCTTTATTGTCATAGGATTCTTTAAATTTAATGAAAATCCAAGAAAGAGCAAAACATGAAAAGTATGAAACCTAGTATAGATTTGATAAAGTTCATAACTACCCCACATACGTTATAACCAGTTTTCCTCGTCACAGCACAGGCCATACATGGCATTTTTGTCTTTTCGTTATCTTTGGCTGGAATCACAGAAAAGCAGTGTGTAAATGTCTGGAATGCCTGAACTCACCTAAATGTATAGTCAATATGTCTGTCATGCTTATCGGAGTCTGTTGAGAAAGTTTAAATTTTTATTTTTTAAATAATTTAAAAAATAATTTTATGTAAGAGCATTTATGAGTGTATCTAGCTTGATATGATGTGCGATTAGTTATTTTTTCCCATATAAGGGAAGGCAGTTTGGGTTTAATATTATTTTCAACCATTTTTTATTGCGATGCGAGGCCAATAAGAGGTTTCTCCGTTTTTATAAAGACAAGAGAGTCCTTCAAATATTTTTATTTGACATTAGTTTACAAAAAAAAATATTTGCATTGTTTCAAAATCTTTAAAATTCAATTAGTTGATACGAAAATCTCTATAATAAGAATATGATATTTTGTAGTAATAAAATGTACTAAAAATTACTTCTTCTTTTTTAACTTATTAAAAAGGTATTGTATAAACTTATGCCAAATGCTTCTTAATTACACAATTTAAAAACAAATAAAATCAATGAGAGAAAATATTTAAGATTAGAATCCAACATAATTTGGATAAGTAAGTGCAAACTTATGGCAAACGTTGATTTTATTTTATTTTATTATAAATTTTGTTTTATTGAACTAATGGAGAAGATGACAGTTTTAATGATATTTTTTGTTATTCTAATATTTTTAGATTGGGTATATTATAATTTATTTTTATCACGTTTAAAACGTTATTAAAATAAAAATAAAAAGTAATAAATTAAAAAAATCAAATCATTGAAGTTTAGTTAGTACCGGTTAATCAAAGAACACTATTTTTTTTTTTTCTAAACTTGTCGTTATTACTGTTTTTATAGTTATTCATTATATAACAAATTCTTATTATAATTACACCTTATCATTTTTCATCCAAACTACTCCAACAAATACTAGTTCGAGATCATGAAAATACTTGACATCACTTTAAAAAAGAAGAAGTTATGATCACCTTGCTCTTGTAGGTCTTATATTCTAATTTCTTCATAAATCATGTTTCTTAATCTATTTCAGTGTCGCAGAACCTAAATAAACCTTAGAAACAAAACAATATATAAATTAAAAGTAAAAAAAGGCCACATGCGTCAATTCCGGTCCACAGGGTCAATTCGGGTATTTCGTTGACAAAATTGTTCAAAGCCCATCGGGGTGGAGTCGCGAGTCGGAGAATTGCAAAGCATACAACTTAAAGAGAGGCCCTTTCTTTCAATTCCGACTTCTGAAAAACAAAGAGCACGAAAGTCACTTCCATGGCTTGTCATACTCAACCCTTCTGATAAGTCAGCCTAAGACCCTTCAAAAACCCTTTCATATCCCTTGATTCTGTAGTGAAGTTTCAATACAAAAAACCAATTTTAATTTAATCTTTATAATCATTTCCACTGATTCTGAAATTCTCATAAATATTAACAATGCCCAACTCGGGAGCATTGACTCGGAATCATGGCTCCAATAGAATCAACAACTCGCCGGTGGTTCGGAGAAACCAGCCGCAGTTTCTACCGCACCACCAGCTACAGAGAGAGCAGCAGAGACCGCTCAAGTCCAAAAGCCCTGAGACGGATTCTAGGACCGACTCAGACGAGTCGACATTGTCGACGCTTAGCTCGGTTAGCTCAAGTTCACCACCGAAAACAGCTGATTTTACTAACTTGGATCGCCTGATTACTGCAGTGACTCCGTTTGTTCGGGCTCAAATGTTGTCTGAGGTAGTGTCTATTTTGTCGGTCAACTTTATTGTCTTAGAATTATGACAGGTGTTTTTTTATTTATATTTTCAAAACAAAAAGACCGGGACTTTAATCCCAAATCCATTTGAAGCAACCTTCTGAAGGTTTTGGATCATTGATTTTCTCCCCCTATTTATAAAACCGTTTTCCTTTAAGTGATACGTTTAATGTTGCTTGTGTTCATGAAAACTGAGAATTTAGCTCAATTGACCAAAGTTTTTTTTTTTTTTTTTTGGGAGACGTTTACTTCATCAATTTCAGGAGGGAGCTACATACGTTGGTTTGTTACATGAATACTTCATACTCAGTTTGAATATGATTAGCCAGTGAATGGATACCTTTCAATTCTGTGCTCCAAATAGTTTTACTCTTTTTTTCTCAGTTTAAAAGGAATTAAATTCGTAGAGGTTCATGTTCAGTTGAGTTAGAGATATAGTTTGTTAATAGTTATAGATACCTTCCAAAGCAATAGGATTTAGGCAATTCTCTTGTTCTTTTTCAGCTGCTTTCAGAGACTACATGAAGATGATGGGTGCTGTTTTTAGTTATTGGCTTTAATTGGTCGTTTCTATAAGCCACAGTTGCTTTCAGAAGTTATATAAAAGGAAAATATAAGTAAGCTCTGTCTGCCTACGCTAATTTTCTTAAATTGACCACGATACTTAATTTGGTCTCCATTTGGTGGAAGTCTTGTTCACATAAATTCACAGTTGACAAATATTCCTACAGGACTCACATTTTGTGTATCTATAATTACTTACTTGCTTTCTCACATTGGTTTCACTGTGTATGTTGTTAACTAGTGGTGGCTTTCTGAATTCACAGCCAAAAATGAAGGGGAAGACAAGTGGAGCTGATGGGCATCCTTATTTCTGTCTGGGAGATCTATGGGACTCTTTCAGGGAGTGGAGTGTGTATGGCGTGGGAAGCCCAGTATTATTAAGGGGCGGTGACTCAGTTAAGCAGTATTTTGCACCATCCTTATCAGGCATTCAGTTATACATAGACCCACATAGGCCAAGGTATGCTGTTCATGTCCTCTCTCCCTTTCTTGATGTTAATTGGCCTCTAATTACTGATTTATGAGTAAATTTGTGTCTATAACAAGTGTTCATGAATTACCTGCTCCAACATTCCACCTTTCTGCTTTCTAGATAGCAGAATAACCCATGATCGTGCTACTAGCTTTATGTCATTTATTATTTACTAACAAAAATCAAACACGTAAGTTTTGGCTGTTTTTTGCTGTCACTGAACTGTAAAAGTGTCTAATCATGATGTGCTAAAGGAACACTATTTTTTATTCTATTGTGATCTCATTCTTAAGCATGGTTGATCCTTCCAGAATCTGTGATTTTATGGCCTGGATATCTTTTCTGTGTCTGTTGATTCTAAGTTATATTCTTTCTTCATCTTGGTTGTAAGAAATATTCTAATATGAAAGCTTGGGTTCCTTAGGGACAGATAGTTAAAATTAATCTGGTTATGTGGACAGATATGTCAAAATCAAAATGTCAGAATAACAGAATAGAAACACAGCCAAAGGGGAGGATCTTCTGGTTTGAAGCAGCCGTAAAGAACGATATAAGAAAATCAGGAATAATCGTCTGTTACATGTACCCTAAAGAACTTCTTTTAGATGACTAAGACCTTTTTTCCCCTGTTGTGAAAGGCTAACACACCTTTGGCACCCTTTTCTAATTAATACTTGTGTACAAAAAATAGAAGAAGATATCTTTCTAAAAGAAAAGGAACTTTATCCAAAACCCTAATCAAATGAGAAACCCTAACCTATTAATCAAGTCTAATAAGTGGTCCTATATCACTTGACAAATGAGAAAAAGTGTAAAATATCACATGAGAAAAAACTGCTACACTCATTCTGATAAAGTAAAATGATTAGAAACTTGATTATTTAATAGGATTCACCTGTATTAATCATCTTTAGTTGGATATTTTTTGGGCTAGCAAATGCATCATTGTCTTTCTTTATTGGCCATCCTCCAGTTTTTCTTGTTCTTTGTCAATGAGGATAATGGTGTGTCTGATAAATGATGTGTCATCATCTACTAACTAAAATGAAAGAATAGGGTTCTAGATGTCAAGGTGAGCCTTTACATTTCTTCTGGGTAGACGATCTCATGACAGCCTGATTTCTTTCTGTGTACCAATTACCTAATCAAGGAATTGAGGGCGGAAACATATTTATGTAGCAACCACTCTGTGTTAGTTTTTTGGGTAAAAAAGCATGTCTTTTATGTTAATCAAATAGGCTTTTCTGTCTTGACCAATTTTAAAGTATCAACAATGGGCTTTAGTTTGCTTTCTTTTATTTTAATTTTTCTCAAAGTTTGTGTGGCCAAAGTGCTTGTTACTGCAGTCTAGTTTTGGTATGAGATAATCCAATATGACGTTTTTCTTCAGTATACTACCTATAGTGGGCCTTTCTTCTGATATTTTCCCGATCAAATAATCAAGCATTCAAGGGTGCATTTTCTTTCAGGTACTCTGTTGGCATAAGAGCAAGTTTGTTTTGAGAGAGGTTGTAGCCTTACATGTTCTTTAGTGACACGAGTAGGAACATTTCAATTACTTATTTGACATTTATGTTTCTACATCTTGCTTGGACGTTTTGAATTTAATAAAAAGTGAAAAGGAAGTCTTAGTAATTTTTGGATACACTCTTTCCCCTATTTCAAAATTTTGTTGCTCCAACCCTGTATGCTATTATGCACTCTGAATCATTGGAGATTGAATCTCTCCTTACCTGGGTTGTTGTTAGAAGGGAAGGAAAACAAATAGTCTTGCTGTGTAGCCTATAGGTCCAGTGGGCACCACTTGGAAATTGAATTACAAATTTATTCTAGATGTGGCATTGCATGCCTGCCATTTCATCCACTTACGGAACCTTTAGTTCTCAGCATAGAAGGCAGAGGCTGAATTGATTATTGACATCAACTGTGTTGTATGGCTGGAACTTATAAGTATCTTACCAATATTGCTTTCCTTTGACCATTAGTTTATTATGTATACAAGTAAAGCATATATTTATGGATAATGTGGGAAGGATGGTTGAGTGAAAGCAGATGCTTGGATTCAGTGAACAGGGAACTCTTTATTGCCACTGTTTATTAGCTTTGGGTCTAAGGGTATTCTAAACTACCATTCACATGTATACTAGATTATTATACTACTAAGGCACTGATTTTAGGGAAGCAAAATTGTACTGTACCATTGTTGTTCCATTGCTGTTAAGACATTGACCCAAACTTTTATCTTGGACACTACCAGGAGGACTAATGGGGACAGTGATGATGGGTCTTCAAGGGAGACATGTAGCGCTGGCAGCAGTGACAGTGAAGCAGAAAATCGAGCCAAAGGTGCTGTTGATAGAGCGTGGAATCAGCACAGCCTGGTGAATTTTAACTCACAGAGAATGAGCAGACTTACAATGGGAGATGGACCTGGAATGAGTTCGTCTGGTGATGAAAGAGGAGTTGGTGACTCATCTGGGCTGCTTGTATTTCAATATTTTGAACATGAACAGCCGCGTGTTCGCCTTCCTCTATATGACAAGGCAAGTTTGTTCTAATAGATATTTACATATTGGATTTTGTAATAGGTCTATTATTTGCTCTGACTTGGGCTTGGATGATTGCAATATCTTTTTCTCCTCAGGTTTCAGAACTTGCTGCTCACTTTCCAGAGCTCAGAATGTACAGGAGCTGTGATCTAATGCCTGTGAGTTGGGTTTCTGTGGCTTGGTAAGATATTTTCAGATACGGTGTCAAAATTGTGTTTTCTTATTGTTGTGTTTTGTCCTTCTGATGAATCCAACTTGTATCCAGGTATCCAATATACAGAATACCTATGGGTCCAACACTAGAAAATTTGGAAGTATCTTTTCTAACCTTCCATTCCCTGTCGACGCACTGTAGAAGTATGTCTTTCTCTCTCTTTTACTTATACAGACAATCATACATATATTGGAACACTGACACATTCACAATCAACCACAATGATCCCCTTGTTATGACTGCTCATTTCATATTCTGTGTCCGACAGGCAAAATTCAACCACAGTTTCATGCGTCTACTGGCAGAAAGGGCTATGGTGTTGATTTATCTCCAAAGATTTCTCTGCCTGTTTTTGCCCTTGCTTTCTGTAAGTTGAGAGGTTCAATTTTGACTCCCGATGGAGAGTCTGAGTGGCAGCAAGCAAATTCTCTATTCCAGGCTGCTGCCAACTGGCTCCGGCATTTGCAGGTTAATCTTCCTGATTTCCAGTTCTTTCTTTCCCGCTGGAGATGAAGGGAGCATGAGTATAAATATCATTCCATATATATGTGCAGCTGAGATGTTCATGTCCTTGTTGGAATGATGTATGTTGAAAGACAAAGTGCCTTGCTAAAAACCTTCTTACCGACCAGCTTGAACCAGTCCTTCTTGACCTTATAACTATAGTAGTACTTTATTTATACAAGCTGCAGCAGTATCTAGAGGGATAGAGAAAAAAGAGAGAATTTGGTTTTGGCATAAAGATTTGTTAGGAATAGGAAGTTGTTGTTACCATATTCATTCAAGTCTGCAGGTCCATGAGTAGGAATCAGGAATCTGTATTCTTCTTGTTGGGCAGGGCATGAAATAGCAAAATTAGAAGACCTCACTTTTTGTTATGTTTGGGGCAGCTCAAACTTCGTTGCTCCTGGTAGAATGATAAATCATTGACCATTATCTTGTCTGTTCAGTGGTTTATTCCTCTATAGTTAAGCCATGATGATGAAAGTTCAAAAAAGGTTCTGTAATCTTTTTTATCATCAAATAGAGACCCATACCTATAGTTTCTGGCTCATTATTTTCTATTTCCCTTTTAATAAGTGAATTTTAATTCTCATATTCAATGAAACAATTGTTGATATAGCGGTGTGCTCTTACAATTGGCTTCTTTAGCGTGTTTGGAACGCTTTAAAAAATATAGAATTCAATTTATTTTTCATTTGAAATAATAAAATGGTGTAGATTTAAATGAAATTAATTTGAAATTCATATTTTATTCAATTATGAATTTCACATTATATAGTTTGAATTTTATTTTGTATAATTCATTCGAGATAAGTTATTATTTTGCCCACCTCAAATAATACTTTTATCTTTAATATTATGCGTGTTTTTCATTTAGATAAATAGATAAAAAGCTACCATCACTTCATTTCAAATAGTCATTTAATCAATTACAAGTTTTTCTTCCTAACTTGTCTTTTATTCATTGAATAATAATTATTTTTCTTGTCTTTATACTTTTAATTAATTAATGCTAGTTTTAATTACAAATTTTGAGGGTAGTATTGGAAAAATATTTAAACTAAATGAATTCTTCATTTATTTCAAGTAAGAGAATGAGACTAAATTTCATAGATGTAGTTTATATTTCAAATAAAAGAATTCAATATAAGTGAATTGGATTGTAGAATTCATTTAAAATAAAATAAATTTTATTTTTTATCATGTTCCAAACATAGTACTAGTGCTGTCTGCAAAAGCAGCCGCAAAAGTTTTTACTGGAGAAACTATACCTACAGACCTTGCGTGTTTAGTTTTATACTCTTAAGAATTTGCATTGACTGTTTTGACATTACTATTGTAGAAGGTTTTAGCATTGGTGTGTGGTTACTGCATATAATATTTTTCAAAATAAAATATCTAGACAAAAATATTATTGAATTCCTTTCCATTATCATTTGTAAGACTACATTTTAAAGGAAAATAAAATTATTAAAGACTTTTAAAAGTTGAATACAACATTTGTTAATATGATATATGATTTTTTTTTTTTTCATTTATTATAATACTTGACTTTTTTATGCAATTAATTAATTGTACTTGAGTTTTGGAATTTAAAATATTTTAAAAGTAGAAAATTATTTACTACACAGCATTGAAATCATGGTCAACTACTACAATTAATAATAAAAAATTTCTATATTTATTATCTTAACAAATGTCTTATAAGCGCCTGTTAGAAAAATCATATTTAATATTAATCAAAACAAATATTTAATGTTAAAAATTTATTTATTGTATCTTGTAAATTAATTTACAAAATCCAATTAACTTATCAATTTAATTACAAAAATTTATCACTAGGCTCGCTAGAATTTGTCATCAAAGTTATTCAAAGATCATGATCGTCCATTGAGTGGAAAGCATTAAAGCAAGAGTCAACCTTCTGAATTTCCATCAAATTCTCCACCCTTATTGAGCTGTCATACGTGGTTGACGACAGACAGACACTTGAGCATTTTGATTTTGTTAACCCTAGATCGGATTCGGTGACTCTTGTTACGGTTTTGATTAGCCAAGTATTCCATCCTCGAAGCGGCTTCAACCTTGTCCGGGAACACCTTATCCCCAAAATTTGCAAAAACCAACTCGCACTCGCAAATCTTGTTCTTTTGACTCTAAGGTACCCTTTAACTAACGCTCCTTAATTTTCGTCCTTGTTGTCAATATGTGGCTGTGTTGGAAACAATTTGGTTTTGTTGATGATATTCATTTACCAGCCTCTGTTTACATTTGTTCTGTTTCTGGGTACTGTAATATCCATGTATGCTGCAAAAATTTAATATTTTTCTTCAAAGAAATTTAATTTTTAGAGTAAATGAATAGATGGAAATTTTCTCTGCAGGATTGAGAATTAGACGAGTTTCGGTGTGTATAAGTGTTGGTGGGATAACTGAAAACTAACGCTGACTGAAGGTAATGTAGCATTAGTTGAGCTAATGGGCAGTTGTTTAAAGATCATTTTCCAAGTATAAGATCAATTTTAGTAGCATTAGGATAGGAGGGTAATACTTTATACTGGATAAGCATGATCCTATCAGGGTTTGTTTCAAAATCAGTCCTTGTTCTGTTGGGAACCTCCCATTGTATTTCTTCATTTTTACAGCATTCAGGGGTTTGTTTGGTTAATACATATGACAACAACGCTCTAAGAGCATAATCGATTTTTAAGAACATCATCTCTCATTAGAACCTTGGAATAATGGATGCTTACCAATGAAGTTCTCCTTTGTTTTGGGATTTGTTGATTTGTCATAACCTTTTGTACCTGAAGCTGCTTCTACTCATTAATTGGTGTTATTTTTTAGTATGTCCTTCACTGTCTTTGTGTTTGTTTCTTGTAGTTATAGAAATTTTTAGGTCTTGTGCTGAGACCTACATCAATTAGTAAGCAGTTTGGACTTTGGAGCTTACAAGGTGATGAAATGTTGCATTTTCTAATTCTTTTTTTAAGATTCCTTTTCTACTATTTGTTAATTATGGAACTCAAGACACTTTCTACTCAAAATTGTAAGTTTAAGAGTTTCGGGAAATATGAAGTTTCTTTTCATTTAATGTTCAGAAGGTTACTTAAAAATTTGCTGAAAAGTTACTTGAACTTTCTATGAATTACCTACTCCCAGAAAATAGTTCAGACATTAATGTGGAGAAAAAGTAATCCAACCTCATTGGAGCTGAATGTAGTAACTCTGCATGGTGAGAAATATTTTGTTTCATTTTTTGGTACTTAAACCGTCTAAAAGTTTATGAGAACTTGTTTTAGGAAACTCCTTAGGTAGTTTAGGTTTCCTCCTCTTGTTAGCTTTTTATAAGCAATAAGTGGCTTGATTTAAACTTTATACTCTGATTCACTCACTTTCTGATATTCAACCCTATTTCAACTCCATGATGAGAAATTATTAACTGATTGATTTGGTTGGGCATTTCCCATTGACTAAAAATTTAATTAGTCAATTATTTGTGGCAAGACCCTTGTTTAATGAAGAATGAGTCAATGCAAGTAACGCATGCTTCTTGGAAAATGTGGTTTTGCAGTATTGGATGATTTGACTGATACCTTCTTTCACATTGTAGAAGTGTCGGTATGCGAGCACAAAATAGTAACGAGCGCCTGAGAACAATTTGGACACCTGAGATGGATCATTACTTTATTGACCTTATGTTAGAGCACGTTGGCAAAGGAATTAGATTTGATGATCATTTATTCAGCAAAAGAGCATGGAAAGATATGAGCTCATCATTCAATGAGAAGTTTAAATTTAAGTATGATAAAGATGTTCTAAAAAATCGGCACAAAACACTGAGGAATCTGTACAGGGCAGTAAAGAACCTTCTTGTCCAAACGGGTTTTAGCTGGGATGAAAAGCGAAATATGGTGATTGCTGATAACGATGTTTGGGAAGAGTATATCAAGGTGCAATACCTAATCTTTTGAACCTTATAAAATGTTTCTAAATTTTATTCTTATTGGATTATATACACAGGTACATCCTGACGCACGTTCTTACCGAATAAAAAGCATCCCATATTTTAGTGATTTGTGTATGATTTATGGACACCCAACAACTGAAGAAAAAGGTATCTTTTATATCTAGATGCATTGCTAAGTTCAAAAACTACGATATGCAGTATTTGATATTTAAAAAAATCTAAATTCTCTTTTTACCTGTTGCTTTTGGGTACTGAGGTGCTAATTTGCCAGAGATGTCATCTAATCCAGGTGAGGATGGAGCAATCGTGGCCATACATCCAAACAATGTTGGTGAGGGGTCTTATGAGGCTCTTCATGCTAAAATGGTTGATGAAGGTTATGTAGTATCTACACCAGAAAAAGTTGTCACTGATTTTCAGCATACTTTGCCAGGAACTACCTCGGGTATTCGTACCCGGACTAATTGGCAGCCACCAATGGACCGTTACTTTATTGATCTTATGATGGATCATGTGCAGCAAGGGAACCGGGTTGATGGTGTATTCAGCAAACAAGCATGGATGGAGATGAGTGAATCATTCAATGCAAAATTTGGTTTTGACTATAGTGTTGAAATTCTGAAAAATCGATATAAAACTCTCAGAAGGCAATGTAACGTAATTAAATGTCTTCTTGACGCGGATGGGTTTTACTGGGATGAAACACGCCAGATGGTTACTGCTTATGATTATGTATGGCAAGCTTATATCAAGGTATGCATCTATATGCCCAGCCCAGCACCACCACCCCCCCCCCCCCCCCCCCAAAAAAAAAAAAAAAGAAAGAAAGAAAGAAGGAAGCATTTTCTTAAGTACTTTCAGTGAGATTCGGAAGTCTTACTGTTCTAGTTGTTTTGCTCTGTTTACTCTTTTTCTTTTCCCCTCCTTTAGGATTCCTTATCCTCCCTCTTCTTCCTTTTTCTCTTCTCTTCCTGAATGAAATTTTGTTGTTGAAATGGCAAAGTTATAAGATAGAGAGAAGGTAAGCGAATATCTAAGTTTTTGGTTCTTGAAGCTGCACGGCGCTAAAACACATTCTATCTATCAAGAAAAAAGGGTCAAAAATCAATTTGGTTGCAGTTTCTCATAGGACTGAAATAGTGATTGTATTGTCTATGCTTATAGAACCAATTGTATGGTTCTCATCAACATTCATTATTAACATTATGAGTTCCTTTAGCTGAAACAACTTGAACTAAGTCCGTCTTTAGAAGACAGGTTGATTTTCGACTAAGCAATCTATGTAGGACAGGACTTCTATTCTCAGTGCTTGATAGTCATCTCTTTGGCTCTTTATCTTGAAAAAACTGCATGTTGATCAATTATTCTATTTGTCATGCTCCGTGTGATTATTTTAAGGACGAGTTTGAGCATTCATAAGTAAGGGAAACAGCGAAAACCATTTGACAGTGAGTTTGAGCATTCATATGTAATGGAGAATAGTGAAAACAATGTCACAGCCTTTAAGTGTTGAAAGGCCAGTAAGATAACTAGTAATTTTGGCAATAGTTTATTGTCTTTTCAGAGTTTAAAAAGCCTTGGATTTATCACATGCAGGTTCATACAGAATCACGGCAGTTCATGACCCGACCTGTGCCATATTACAAGGATTTATGTAGTCATATGTGATCTAAGCGGTGATGAAAAAGAATCCTCTATGGGTCAAGATTTAGAGCATGAAAATGAAGTTGATCTTAAGGTCCTTAAAGAATATAAAACTTGTCAGTCTCCAGCTACATCTCTTTCTGCTGGAGGCCAAGTTGGTGATGCCCTTGAGTTAACACAAAGCATTCAGAAGCTCAAACGTCAATTAGAAAACTATTTTGATTCTGCTCATTCCAAGAGATCAAGAAACAAAGACGCAGGAATGGAAAGTGTTCTTCATGAGATGGCAATAGTAGTTTCTTCACTATCAGAGAGGAAGAAAGATGATGAGAACACAGTATCAATAGAGACTGTAATAGAAGCTGTACAAGCATTACCAGACATGGATGAAGATCTTGTATTGGATGCCTGCGATTTCCTGGAGGATGACAATAAAGCAAAAACATTTCTGGCATTGGATGTTAAGTTGCGGAAGAAATGGTTGAGGAGGAAACTTCGTGCTGAGGTGTAGCTTTTTTCTTTATTTTCAAATTTCATATTAGTTGGTGTTTCTGTTGTCTATATGCTGTCCTTGACAAGTAAGCTGATCAAATATTTATGTTGTTCAAATGGATAGAAATAACATCTGGAATTTAGTATGAATATTCATCAAGGTGTTTTGGCTCATTATGGGGGAAAAAAAAAACTCACCTTTAAAATGGGACTTATTTTTAAGTTCGATATCCAGTTTGAGAAATGGGTAGACTGGAATTAACATTAAATATTTAGTTATTTATTTACTTCTTTATCAAGAATCTACCAATTAAATTATATGAGCTTTGAATATGGTAGGAGAATGAATATCTGATAATTCATGGTGGATGTCGGAGTTATATTTGTGATATCAAAGTAGACATTCCAGATTCGCATTCGCCTGCATTTTGCAATAAGCATGTATGGTTGTTATCGATTAATGATTATAATGGAACAAAGACGATTTCTACCTGCGTTTTGGCAGTCTTCCATATTCTTTAATGGGGATTTTCTCTCTCCAAATAAATATTGGATCTCTGAACAGGACCCCTTTCACTTGGAAATTTAGTCCATAAAACAACAGGAGAATCAACAAAATAGATATAGCTCTGTCAGCCTATAGAAGATCTTCCCATCATTTTTAAAATGGCCATTTTAATCTCATTGTTTATAGACATAAAAGTATAAACCAGTACTATTTCCACTAGGCAAAAAAGTGTAATGAAGTGGGAATAAAGAAGAGTCTGCCTCTGTTTTCATCCTAAATTACATTGCCCTGACAATTAAATGTCGCATTTATAAGTTGTCATCAACATCAAAGGGACATTAGTATTCCCTGTATAAAGTAACTTCTCTGTGCTTTCTCTGTTTGATTCCTTGTAAGATAAGAGGGTTGAATGTTTCTGCAGCAACAGTAATACTATCAGATCCAGGAATTCATATTATAGTCATGCAGAAGTTAAACATGTTAGCAAGATTATTGATTAATTCAGACTTGTAGTAAGGCATGAAACACTTGACCAACATGCAACTCAGGCGTCATCCTCACTGGTATATTATCATCACTACTTCGATACCAACCTTTACCAGCGTTTACATCACAGATAGTACCTCTTAACCCTATAACTATTCATGTATAAGACAAATGCTGGGGTATAGTCTAAACTTATACTCATGTTTCCAAGAAAAATCACATAACTATTACCACCATTCCCTGAATATGGCTCACCCTCCCCCCATACTGTTTTCTTTTACCGGAATGCCTATTCCATTTATTTTTACTGTAGAATTTTGTCACGAGGAGACTATTTCCACTTAAAAAGTGAAGTTAGTTCAACTCATCGTGTCATGCATGAACTTCGCCTATTTGAGACTCGGTTATTTCTGAGTAGTAGAACTAATTCTAGTGAGTGAAAATAATAACTGCTTTTATCATTTGTGGTATAGTTATTTTATAATCGGTACTTGACCCTCGAACACAAACAGAAAGAAAAGAAAAAAAAAAAAAGGTGTTTTGCAGATAGTATTCAATATATATACCAAGTTGTTTCCTTTCCTCGGTCTCCATTTTTTGGCGGTTTAAGAGAAGGGAAAGAAGCAGCTGAGCTAAAGCAAGGGAGAGACCCTCAACTACCCAATGACATCCGACTCCCGCGTTATTTTCCGAAACCACCTCAGGCCTCAATTACCAAATCACCGACGACCCTCTCGCACAAGCCCAATTCAAGGCCCAATTCATTTTCATGTCTCCCTTACGCAATCCATAGAATCCTCCCACGACTTCCATTTTCTCTTTCCCTTCAAACTTGATTTCCAGGAGTTCCTTTCTGCAGTACCCAATTCTCTAAACCTTACAAAGTAGAGTTATTGATTCGAAAGTTTAGATTTTTACTTTTTTATCTTCCTTTTTGGGTTTCAATGGCGACGAGGAATCGGACTGTAGTATACAGAAAGCACAGAGACGCCGTGAAGAGCGTACGTGCCTCCTTTGTCGTCGTCAGCGTCAGGTAGTCCGGTGATCGAAATGGTGAGCACTTCGCTTTTTCGTACAAATCGATCTTCTTATGCTCCCCTAAGCACCGAAGATCCAGGTCCTTCAAGGTATTGGCCCATTTAAGTTTCATATATTTAATTTCTTTATAGGAAACTCGGTGGCTGATTAAGTTTTTACGAGTTTGTTTCAAGCTATGAAAGATGAACGGCTTCCGCTCAATTATGTTAAGTTGGTTTTATGCATTGGCACACCTAAATAAATTTAGCAAAATTTCTCACAATAGTTGGGTTAGTGTCACTGAAGTCAAATTTTGTTTTTCTGTTGAGATTTGTACAAAGTTGCAACTCCTTACTAAATTATCTGGCCGTGCTACGATTCTAATGCATGTGCTTATCGACTGATTGCTAGTTATACCAGAGGGATGAAGATTGGTCCAAATCAACTAAAGCAAAGAACCTCTTTTGTACTATGTGTATACACCAAAGTCCTTTTGAAAAATTTGGAATGGTTCCATCTCACTAAATCTAATCCCAATCTGGTGTAGCTTTTCTTTCAGTGCTTATGGTTTTTATTGAGAAAAGTACAGTTTGGTGTTGGGTAAAAGAGCTCATCTTTTGTATTCTTACAAAAGCAATTGCATCATTTGACAGTTCCACTCTGAGATATATTGAATGGGGAGTTAATATCTCTTCACGGAAATAATCTTGTAAAAATGGATATGTATTTTGTTGAGTAAATGGGTTTTTCTTTTTGTTGGTAGAGTTGGGAAGCTAATAGTGTGAAAAATAATGACAGCTGGGAGTGTACATGGCCTCACATAACTCTTGGAAGTTCTAGTGTTTAATTTCTATACATTGAAACAAATTCTTTTTCAGATTCTTTGATATACTCACTACTGATCATCCAATATTAAGTAGTATAAGTATATTGATCATGCTATGCCGTTCAACCTGATTTGAGCCATTGTTTCGGACTATGCATTCACTCTAACAGTTATGTTTGCAAAATTTGAATTTGGTGCTCATTCTAATTCTCAGATATTGTCCTTGATGTAATAGAGATGAGTTTACCTTGGGCTTACCACCTGTTTGGGTGGATGATTTTGAAGAAGTAGCTGCAAATATACAACATGCTCAGAACAAAATGGCTGAGTTAGTGAAGGCTCGTGCAAAGGCTTTAATGCCATCCTTTGGTGATGGAAAAGAAGATCATTTCCTGGTTGAGTCTCTCACCCAAGAGGTTACAGATCTATTGAGGATGTCTGAAAAGAGGTTGAAGAAACTCTCTGCAAGTGGATCCTCTGAGGATTCAAAAGTTCAAAAAAACGTGCAGGTAATTGTCTTATTATCGGTATCTTTCAAGTACTTATTCCTCAAGATTTGAATCTTTCTTGACATTCACATTATTATTCTTACGGGAGGCATAGGTTACGGCATATTTATGGTATGAGTTTATGTTTTCTATATTTTATTAGGAGATATATCCATGAGATACATTATAATTTATAATTTATTTCAACCATTATTGTCAGCTGACCTTTATTTGGATAATGGCTTCAGGCACCCCCAATAAGAAAAGAAAAATAAACAAAGAAGGCGTCTCACTTGTACTTTCAGATTTCTTCCTGATGTTGAGATATGGTTCTTTGTAGTTTTAATATGTTATCTTTACTTTAGCTGTTTGCATCTTTGATTTTGATATGTGGTTTTCCCATTATTTTAAATTTTGATACTGCAATTGCTAGTTCATTTCTTTTCCTCAATGGATGACTCACATTTTATTTATTTTTGACAGCGTTCTCTTGCTACAGACCTTCAGAACCTCTCAATGGACCTCCGGAGAAAGCAGTCAACATTATTTGAAACGTCTGCGGCAGCAAAAAGAGGTAACATTGGTTTTGCATGTTTCGTCTTGCCGTTTTGAAATCTTGCTAACAGTAACAATTCATATGTTGGACGGCTTACTTGCTTAGTTGTCTATGCAGTAGATCTGTTCAGTTTTTTCTTTAAGTTTTACTAGTGTTACTATAATTCACTATGTATATATGTGTGGTTATGCAGGGATATGATGAGGTTGACTTGGGGATGAATTTGAATGGGAATACTTTTGGATTGCAAGATGATGGGTTTAGTGACATGGTATGCTGTCTATATAAATGCTCATCTTTACTAAGTCCTACTTTATACTGGAAACATAGTGTCATGAAATTAATGGTTATCCCTTTTGTTTTTGATTGAGTGATGGTTGATTAGGAAATCAAACTTTTGATTTTCTAGACAAAGATTCGGATTACATGTCGATCTCTTTCCATAAATTCCATCTATCTGGAAACTTAATGTTTTTTAAAGAGAAAAGGGGAGCATTTTTCAGAAAAGAGTTTCTTGGACTTGACTCATGTTTAATTCCAAGTTAGTCAGGGTTGGTTTTAAATTTGTTAAATTTGTTCTTGCCGAAATATAGACTATGTTATTTGATCTGTATGCACTTGTTTGTTGTAACATTTTTTCTTACCCTTTTTTAAATAACTTTCTTTACTTTTCTTCTTGTCATTTCTATTGTACGAGTACCAGTAAACCAAGCCATTATCCTCCCCCTGGTTCTGTGTTTGTGCTGGAGGTATTGATTTATCGATTATTTGTTTTTTCTTCTCTCGGAAGGTTGAGTGATCGTTATGAAGGATAAATGGATGATATTTGGGTTTTCACTGGGGTTACGGTTTCTTCCTGATGAAGAAAATGATTGCTTGGAAGGAGGAGGATATTGGTGGACCAATTTGGAGCTACCAGTTATGCCCATATCAAGTTTTAAATGAACAAATATGGGTCTGTTGGAAAATTTGATTTTCTGGATTGCAAAATTCTGATAAATAACTTGCATTAGTGTAAGACGTTATATGTATGTATGTATGTATTTTGCTCTGGAAGACCGTTGATATCTTATTAAAAATAAAAGTCATTGATATTCGATGCTTGATTGATCCAGAGTTTGAATGAACCGCAAATTACAAAGCTAAAGAAGAATGAGCAATATTCAGAAGAAAGGGAGAGGGAGATCGAACAGGTAATTTCGAAGGCACTTGATGTATTATTGAAGATAATCTCTTATGTACCTTGTCTGACAGTAAATAATTTGTTTTAGGTCACTAAATCCGTCAACGAGCTTGCTCAAATCATGAAGGATATTTCGGTCCTCGTGATAGACCAAGTTAATGCCTCATCCTTTAATCGCAATATAAGATTTTTAAAGAAAAAAGAACATGATTGAGGAGGTTGATATTCTTACAGGGAACAATTGTTGATAGAATCGACTACAATGTTCAGAGTGTTGCTACATCAGTTGAGGAGGGCTTTAAGCAGCTGCAAAAGGTTCTATTCTCCCTCTCATCAGATACATATGCACACACTTGCTGTTTGAATTTCTTAGATTAATGATTTTAATAAAATTGCTGCCTTTTTCCCCCTCTAAATAATACATGACAGTCATCATCAAGCTGAGTGCCTTGTATTTTCAGGCAGAGAGAACCCAAAAGAAAGGAGGAATGGTTATGTGTGCAACAGTGCTTGTTATAATGTGCTTCATCATGCTAGTCCTCTTGATACTGAAGGAGATATTTTTGTGATCATCATTTACAATGTTAATGTTTGACCTGCTGCTGGTCCTTCAGTCTTGCTGGGCGATGGAGAACCAAGCAGGTTCGGGAACATAACACCTATGATGCATGCATGACCATGATGACTTACTGTTACTGCTAATTACTTTTCCTATTTATCTGTAGGTAACAATCTTACGACGACAATTGCCATAGGAGGGCACTTTGACTTTCAAGAATAGGCTCATAGAAGAATCAAGGGTACGAGTTTAACAATACTTTCACGCAAACAATATACATTAGATGGCTGGACCATATCACAATTATTGTAAATTGTTTAGAGGGATATTTACTTGAAAAATACTTATATTTTGTGTTTACTTGTATGAAGGACAAAGCCGCAGTTTGTTATCTGCATCGTGATTACTTGATTTCCTGACCATAATGTAGAATGGTGAATTTGGCTTTTTTGGCATTTGGTTTATAGTCGTGACTGTGAGTAGAGGAAATGTCTAATTGCATTGTGTTTTAGTTAAGAGGTTGGGAGGATAGACACAAGCAAGAAATAACAACAAAGTTCCATTTTAAAATAGAATGGAAGTAAACTAGTCCTGATATTTAGGAGGACTTGAGTTGCTCGTTAAGTTTTAGATTCAAAGATTTACCTCAAGACAATAATGGTCTTGTCTGGTTAAGCTATACGTAAAAAAGTTACGTGTAAAAATATTTTTCAAGTAGAGCTGTTTAAAGAATATTGTGTAAAATGTTAAGAAAGTGTTTGGATCAAGGTAACATAAAAGTGTTGTAAGATAAAAAAATTTGTTTGATTTTTTTTTTTTTTTAAATATTGAGTATGAAAATTACTTAAAAAGATTATTTTGATAAATATTACGGTTATATTTTTCTAAATAAAATAATTATTAAAATTTATTTGAACTTTATTATTTATTTTTTTATTTGAATTTTTTTTTTCTAGCTTCAACTTTTAGTACTCTAGAAGGTTAAAAATATCTTTTCTTAAAGCTTAAAAAATAAAATCTCTATAACAGCATTTGGGTTTCAAACAGTTTTGTGAAAAAACTTAAACCCTAAAAAGCTGTTTTAAAAACTAAACTAAGGGACAATACCTATATCTCCCTTTTAGTCTTTAACTGACTAGAATTTGTATGAAACATATTCAGATTGATCTCAAGCCCCTTACCCAATGCATGTTTATAGAGAATTTTATTTATGTGCATCTTAAAGGAAGAGATTTTCAAATTTACATTCAGTAAGGCCTTAGCCCTATAATTTTTCCACTGTTATAAATATTATGTATTTTGATAATAAAAAAAATGTGAGTAATAATTATAAATAATATGCAAAGTATTTTCTAAAATAAAAATTAAAAAAATCCATTTAATGTGGGAGAATCCTGTTGCTAGGGGTGGCCAGGGTAGACTTACCAAAAAATTAGTACAAGAATGTTTGTCTTAGGCTCTGGAAGTATGAGTTTATAGTCCCTGTTTAAATTCCCTTTTTATATTATTTTTCAGCATCCATTTTGGTCGTTAATTTCTTGAGTTTTGATGCAGATGCAGTTACCGAAAAGATTTTGGAGAGGATGCAACTTATGGGTGTCCCTAATCTCACTAGAGAAAATGTTAATAGTCACCTTCTGGTATGATTCCTAGTGTTTCAATAAAAATAAAATAAAAAAATCCATGAGATTTATGTAAGTAGCCATTGAGTTAAGTCACGAATGCAATACAAATTTCAGAAGTACCGCATGTCTTGCAATAAGTTAAGTGAGGATCCACATCTGAGGAGCCAAATGTTCAAGCCAGCTAAACCAATTTACATGGACAGCAGAGTACCTCTGTTATGATGCCAATGGCTCAAACTTCAGAATGTATGAAACTGTTGGATTTCATTCTTCTCGGAAGTTCACTCTTAACAATTTTTCTTGCCACTGATATGCAAAGTCAGGTTCTAGGCCAGAATTGTTTCACAACTGAGTTCCCGGGACATGGTTTTCCTCTTGATGAAAGTGTTTCTGGCAGCCTTCTATTGGTTTAAACCCTTTTAAGTAATGAATGTTTAGGTGATTATGGGAGTAATATGAAAGCTGATCAACGTGATTCTTTCATTTTCACTAGACCGCTTCAGTCAGATATCATGATCTTATGCCTGCAATATTCACAGAGGTTAGTGAATCAAATTACTACTTATACAACTCCATTTAAATGGTACAGATAATGTTTTTTTCTTATAGAATCTAAGTAATTGATATTTATTTTAATTTGTTTTCTTTCAACAGGATGTTGGAACTGTCTGCTATCCAAGACAAATTTGACTGCTATCCCATGGATAATGCCCTCCTATGTAGGAGATATTGTAGTTCTTCAATCTAGCCATTTCATTTGCACATAATTACTCTAGCTTAAGTTCATTCAACCTTAGTTCTTTCTGAGAAAACTTTAAGGTAGTTCCATGGTTTGTTTTCCATTTGTTATTTAAAGACGCTGACAATTTAGCATTGAGAAGGAACTTTTCCCTAGTATCTTTAAAAATGGGAAGTTCTTTAGAGTAGTTCAAGCAGATACTTGTAATGAAAAGCATGGCTTGTAAACTGAAATTTACTTTTTATGCTTGAGGTCTTCTATTTTTCTTTTTCCATGAAGTTTCTTCTTATATAATTTGTGATCAATTACAAATAGGTCATGAGCATGAGACCCGAATAACCGAATACTCGAAAGAATCCACCCGCAGCTGACCCAGACTGAAAAAGGGGGGTCTTTGAAAAGTTTGTGACCAACTAAATCCGGCTTCAGAAACCGTTTAAATTTTAGTTAATTAGACCGTTGAAACTCTTTAATATGGGGACCACTCTCACAAACAAAGAAAAAGGACCGTTTCCGTTTAAAGGCAACCCTGAGATTCAATAAGATCAACGGTCCATATCAGTCGACCGTTTTTATTAAATCCTTCCTTACAATCCGAAGACAATCATTTCACTCAAAATTCAATTTCGACCGTTGCCGAGGTTCTCTAATCTGCTTGCTGCTTCTTCTTTGTCCTCCGTCCTCACACTCGAAATCCTCTCTATTCTTCATGGGTCTTGAGGCTTTCAGATTTTCTCAACAACATTTCCATTGATTTGTGAACCATTTCGTTTCTTTTGTAGCTTTGAGTCCATTTATCATTCTTTCTAGGAAAGTTTGTCTTTTTCTCCTATACAATACAAAAATGGTGAAAACAGCTTCTTCATCGTCTTCCTCTCCGGTGACAATAACAGTGTCGTCAGGGGGTAAAGGAGGAGGAAGTAGGAGCATGGGGTTAACTAGTCCGGTACCGCGTGCTTCTGTGTCAAACAACCCAAATTCACCTCTCAGTTGCAGAGGAAACCGACTCTCAAGCAGTGGAAGCCGGAACTCAACCGGAGGAAGGTACTGTTCCACGTACAAAGATGATGTAATGGAGGAACAAAATTCCGAATTTGTGTCATACACTGTTCATATACCTCCAACTCCTGATCATCAGCCCATGTCAACTTCACAGACGAGTCTCATTGAAGACTTTAAGAATGTGGGAAAGCCAGAAAGGAGTTACATTTCAGGTACAATTTTTACAGGAGGATTCAATTCAGTGACTCGAGGGCATGTGATTGAGTGCTCCATGGAAAAGGAAGATCCTGTGAAATCAGGACTGGTTTGTGGAATGAAGGGTTGTGATGAGAAAGCAATCAAAGGAAAGTCGAGGGCTCCATGTGAGTGTGGGTTTAAGATTTGCAGGGAATGCTACTTGGACTGTGTGGGAAATAATGGAGGTCGTTGTCCTGGGTGCAAAGAACCATATAATAATGTCAGCGATGATGAAGAAGAGATAGTATCTGAAGCAGAGGATAAGGCCTTTCCATTACCTTCTATGCCGGAATTTAAGATGGATAAAAGGCTTTCCCTAGTGAAATCATTTAAAGCGCAGAATCACCCACCTGATTTTGATCATGCACGTTGGTTGTTTGAGACAAAAGGAACATATGGATATGGAAATGCTGTGTGGCCTAAAGATGGATTTGGCGTGGGTTCAGGAGGTAGTGGATTTGAAAACCCTCCAGATTTTGGAGAGAGATGCAGGAGGCCTTTAACTAGGAAGGTTGCCGTTTCAGCTGCAATTCTCAGTCCATACAGGTATGTCCAAAACTCCAACACTGATATTGTATTTTTTATACAATTTAATTTATATTGGATTAAAATTTCTGATAGCTCTTGTTAGGTTGTAATGTTCTGTTTTTGGTTCTTCATTATTCACCTTCCTCAATTTGTGTATTTTGATTCATGTCATAATACATGTGTAAACTTATATGTGAATGATTCCAATTTTTTTTTTCCCATCTGCAATGATTTTAAGAGGTAGTTAATAAATTTAAGATCTTATTAGAAGCTTCAATTTGTTTATTAAATTAATGTGAAATGTGAAATTTCCACCGGTTGTTTTGCAGATTACTTATTCTGATACGTCTTGTTTCCCTCGGTTTCTTCCTAACATGGAGGATTCGCCATCCCAATCGCGATGCAATGTGGTTGTGGGGGATGTCTATAACTTGTGAACTTTGGTTTGCCATATCATGGCTTCTAGATCAGCTACCTAAGCTCTGCCCTGTAAGCAGAGTAACAGACCTCTCTGTTCTGAAAGAGCAGTTTGAATCCCCAAACCTTCGCAACCCAAAAGGGCGATCTGACCTCCCTGGGATTGATGTTTTTGTTTCCACAGCAGACCCAGAAAAGGAGCCTCCTCTAGTTACAGCAAACACCATTCTATCAATCCTAGCTGTTGAATATCCAGTGGAAAAGGTTGCATGTTACTTATCTGATGATGGTGGAGCTCTGTTGACATTTGAAGCTTTAGCAGAGGCTGCTAGCTTTGCTGGAATCTGGGTTCCCTTTTGTCGAAAGCACAAAATAGAACCGAGGAACCCTGAAGCATATTTTGGGCAGAAGCGTGATTTCCTCAAGAACAAAGTAAGGCTTGATTTTGTAAGGGACAGGAGAAGAGTGAAGCGGGAATATGATGAATTTAAAGTGAGAATCAATTCCTTACCAGAATCTATAAGGCGAAGATCTGATGCTTATAATGCACATGAGGAGCTACGAACAAAGAAGAAACAGATGGAAATGGGTGCCAGTGCCTCTGAGCCTGTTAAGGTTCCTAAGGCGACTTGGATGTCAGATGGTTCTCATTGGCCTGGAACATGGGCATCAGCAGAGGCAGACCACTCAAGAGGCGATCATGCTGGTATAATTCAGGTAATTCTTCAAGGTTATCTACTTAGTACTTTGGTTCATGTATTGTGTTTGATTCTTGGGCTCTAAAATTTGTGTTTCTCTGCAGGCAATGTTAGCTCCACCAAATGCAGAGCCAGTACATGGTGCACAAGCAGACGGGGACAGCTTGATTGACACATCGGAGGTTGATATTAGGTTGCCAATGCTGGTTTATGTTTCTCGTGAGAAGAGGCCAGACTATGATCATAACAAGAAAGCTGGAGCCATGAATGCTCTAGTAAGAACTAGTGCAATAATGTCAAATGGACCATTTATTCTGAATCTTGATTGTGATCACTACATCTATAACTCCTTGGCTCTCAGGGAAGGGATGTGCTTTATGCTTGATAGAGGTGGTGACAGGATATGTTACGTTCAATTCCCACAAAGATTCGAGGGTATTGATCCAAATGATCGGTATGCAAACCATAATACAGTGTTCTTCGATGTGAGCATGAGAGCTCTTGATGGCTTACAGGGTCCAATGTATGTAGGAACAGGCTGCATTTTCAGGAGAACTGCCCTTTATGGGTTTAGTCCTCCTAGAGCTACAGAACACCATGGTTGGTGTGGTAAGAAGAAAATTGAGCTGTTTCTAAGAAAGACCAAGAAGTCAAAGAAGGAGGAGGATGTTGATTTGCCAATCAATGATCATAATGATGATGATGCAGATATTGAGTCCTTGCTTCTTCCAAGAAGGTTTGGAAACTCAACTTCTCTCTCTGCATCTATACCTGTTGCAGAATACCAGGGAAGGCTGCTGCAAGATTTGCAAGGAAAAGGTAACCAAGGAAGGCTAGCAGGCTCTCTTGCAGTTCCTCGTGAACCATTAGATGCTGCTACTGTTGCAGAAGCTATAAGTGTAGTATCTTGCTTCTATGAGGATAAAACTGAATGGGGCAAACGGGTGGGATGGATATATGGGTCTGTGACAGAAGATGTGGTGACTGGTTACCGGATGCACAATAGAGGGTGGAGATCAGTGTATTGTGTGACCAAACGGGATGCTTTTCGTGGAACGGCTCCAATCAATTTAACAGACAGACTACACCAAGTGCTTCGTTGGGCAACAGGGTCTGTTGAGATTTTCTTCTCAAGGAACAATGCATTGTTTGCAAGCCGGAGAATGAAATTCTTGCAAAAGGTGGCATATTTCAATGTTGGAATGTACCCTTTCACTTCAATGTTTCTCCTAGTCTATTGCTTTCTGCCCGCAGTTTCTCTATTTTCTGGGCAATTTATAGTGCAATCCCTCAGTGCAACCTTCCTGGTGTTCTTGTTGGCCATCACTATCACATTATGTATGCTTGCAATTCTAGAAGTCAGATGGTCAGGAATCACTCTTCACCAATGGTGGCGAAATGAGCAGTTTTGGGTAATTGGAGGAACAAGTGCGCATCCTGCTGCTGTGTTACAAGGATTGTTGAAGGTCGTAGCTGGAGTTGACATCTCTTTCACACTGACTTCAAAATCTGCCACTCCAGATGATGAAGATGATGAATTTGCAGACCTTTACGTGGTCAAGTGGAGCTTCTTGATGATACCTCCAATCACAATAATGATGGTGAACATGATTGCCATAGCTGTGGGTGTTGCCAGGACATTATACAGCCCATTTCCACAGTGGAGCAAGCTAGTTGGAGGGGTATTCTTCAGTTTCTGGGTTCTGTGTCATCTCTACCCCTTTTCAAAGGGTTTGATGGGGAAGAGGGGGAAGGTTCCAACTATAGTCTTTGTGTGGTCTGGATTGCTCTCAATTATCATTTCTTTGCTCTGGGTGTACATAAGCCCTCCTTCTGGAAGACAAGATTACATGAAGTTTCAGTTCCCTTGATGTGTTGGCAACTATCTTGCAGCTATATTAAGTAAGAATGACGTTGCTCAATTTCACGTTGTAGTTTTTTTTTTTTTCCTTTGAAAAAGAACTTCATGTTGTGAAATATATTACTCTGCCATGATATAGTTTCTGGTTTTCTTATTATTCTTCTTGATGTATGTATCAATGAACAAAGTAATTCAACTTCACCCTTTGTCATTCTTGAGAAATATATTACTCTGCTACAAAGTCATGATATAGTTAGTCATCCTTGATGTGTATCTATGAACACAGTTATGCAAATTCATCCTTTGTTTTGCAGGTTAGGATATACAAAGTCATGATATATTTAGTCATCCTTGATGTGTATCTATATATCTATGAACAAAGTTAGGCAAATTCATCCTTTGTTTTGCATGTTGGGATAGGTAGCGGAGGAACCTCAGTTGAAAGTTACTCTCAGCATTGTGTTATATTAATAATACTGTCCCCGTTTTAGCCTGAGTAAAATTCTGAAAACAAAATTAAAATGTTCCTTCTGCTTCCGTCAGTCAAGTTCACTCGCTCATAAGAGATAGCATACAGGCTGGCAACAAAACACAAGTTTCCAGTAGATAATTGCCATTGCAGGAATTACTAGGAACAGCTGCCTGCAAGCTGCAAAAAAGTGTCCCACAACTGTCCCCAAACACTTCAATTTCTTTTTCTGTTTGAAATCCTCTGCTTTTGGGCAAGTTTCCTTTGTCTTTATATTATGCTGGTTCTCAAGTAGAAATTTTTCCATTTGTAGTGGGGTTGATTCTAATTTGGCAGAAAAAGACAGCTGCAATGGTTAATCCATCTTGTCCATATTATTATTCTAGAAAGGACTGAAATTGGTAAAGCCTAAAGCATGTTTCAGTGTTTCTTTTACAGCTCTTCGCCAAGTCTTGCCAAAGCAAATTTCATATGCTACCCGAAGCTGGCTGGACAACTTAACTCCCACTCCCTTTCTATCCTGCAGGCATTGCACATTCTTTGTGTCACTAGCCATTGATGAGGCACTACATGCAGGTTAAGTTTGCTAGCTCAAGTTTTAAGACGTTAGAAAATCAAGCTCTTGAACTTAGCAATCCTAATAAATCAAATTTATCAATGCATTAGTAGAAGAGTTAATCTTAGCGTCCCTTGAAGGAGTTACGTAAAGTTTACAGATGGTCCCCTTCATTACAATGGTGACGAAGAACATCGTTGTAATTGAAATGGCACTGGCAAAGACATGCGCATGTGTTGTTTGTCCCTCTAGCTTGGCCCAGCTAGCTGTTACCACAAAGACTTGGAATTTGCTTATTTGTCATTTTGTTATAGCTAGCTTTATGAATTCCATACTTTTCTATTACATCCCTGTTGCATCATTAAATCTTCTGTACGGTTTTCAAAAGAAGATCTAGCCGACTGAAATAGTATGTGGTGCTAACTTGTTTTACATGCATGTTGAAATGCAAAAGAGAAGACCAAGTAATACAGCTTTTGGAAGAACCTAATCTCGGCTTACTTACCCTCAGTGCTAGATTTGCAAATCTACAATTCTGCTAGGAATTAAATTTGCAGAATTACAGTACTAAAATGACTCACCAGAAAATTGGGATTCTTGCATCGTCCTTGGCTATGCGTGTATATATATACCAAGCATAGCACAATCTATCAATTTGATTCCTTTGCTCCAATTCTAGCTTTCAGACCTCTAGCATTCAGCTAGAATTACACAAACTGGCATGACCCACTTTGAAAGAAGCAGTCGGCATCTTCCTTGTGATATTAAGGTCGGCCAAGAGACTAGGTTGTAAATGTAGGATTTCCTAATATGTACAAACATATATACATGGACCACAGAATGTTGATGGTCCACTTGACCCTCTGCTAGGGCTCTTCTCTTTTTCATGTACATGTACGTATGTCCTTTTGATATTTCTTTCTCACATGCTACAATGGCTGGTTCACATCCGAGACCCAGAGCAAACAAATGTGGCTCTTAGCCTTTGCAACATCTATCTGTCTATGTGAGGCTCCCCAGGAAAGTAATAAAAGCTTTCTACAATAGCCTAAGCTGAGCTAATCCTTGAAGTTTTTTTTAGGAACATTAATGCTTATAAGTGGAATGATTCTCACATTAATCTCACTCATCCTTTTTTGTTTAGCCCTTCAGTGTTTATCTTGAGATAAAATGAGTAAATGACTCTTTGACATTGGGCATGGTAAGAGCTTCAACTAGGGGCCAAATTTATTTTTGTTGCAGTGGTTTTGTCATGTAAATTAAAGATATTATACAAAAATGATAACTGAACAAATGGGGGATAAACCCAAAAGCAAATAGGAGATACGGGAGCAAATGATAAAAATGCGGTTATGGGGCTGCTATTCGTGCACCTCTTAGCAACATGGATGAGCTATGAAAAGATCTTTGGCATTCTATGAACGCAATAGGCTTGTTTTATTACCACTGAAAGATCCGAATCTAATTCCAATTCCATCCACATGAATAACCTAACCCAACAAATTAGTGGAGGAAAAAAAGAACAGTGAAAAAATTATTTTTACTTTTAGCTAAAAGAAGGCGGCATCGGATGCTAACGTAGCTGAAAATCCTTAAGTTGAATCTGAATGCTTTGTCATTTGCCTACTGTGCAAGTCTTCACCTTGCTTCTTTTTCTAGAATCCTCTACGTAACTCCAAATGATTGAAATTATTTACAATAGCAAATGATTAGAATAATACTACTAGTGGCATTTATAAAGTTGTCAATGTCAGATAATGATCTTTTACGATTTCCCCACCTAAAACTTTGTAGGGCCAGTGACAGTTGCCAGGTCCCAATATATTAATAATATTTCTTTATTGGGTAAATTATAGGCGTTAATCCTGCCATCCAATGTAGCAAAAAGAAAATTAAAAGGGGGATAAAGAAAAAGAAAAAGAAACACTTATCCGATGGAAAGAGAACATGGAATTGCCAACTAACTGAGTAAACCGTGCAAGGTATGGAATGTGGAATAGGAATGGGATGGCAGCTTACAATTGTTCCGCCGCTGCCACCAACCTTATAGCTTTAGCTGCACCACAATTCACAACTTTGTTGGATTCTTCTAAATGCCCAATTTAACAAAGGCAGCCCGCAACAATGCGCTGGCTTATCCTAATGACACGCCCCCACTCGGTTCCTTTCGGCCTCAAGTAAAATTTTACAAGTGGACAATTAAGCTATTTGCCCAAATAAAGCATTTATGTCCACCACCTGTTGCTCCATGCTTTATCACCTTCTACCTATAAAGCATTCATTGTTTTTCAATTTTCTTTGCCTTCCCCAAATTCAATTAGCAAGCATCTTAACAAAAATTTGCAAGTTTAATGCAAATTACCTACGAGCATAAGCTATTCTCTCAGCCACTAACCAGACTAAAAACAGCACAAAGTTAACCTACCACTTAATGAAAGTCATTCATTGTAAAGAAAGACTGCACCTATAATGATAGGTAATTCCCAAGGAACTATATAAAGCAGAAACCAGAAGGAAAGAAAGTTAATAAGGACTTTTACTAACATTAAATTTTGACAGTCGCAGTAATTAAATGGGATTGGAAAGCACAATTTGCTCCTTCCAAAGCATCCACCTTCAATGCCATTAATCCCGCCCGTGTAAGGTGTAATGGAGGACAGCTTTCTGTCCATCTCGGTGAGACAGTGTGCAGCTCATATCCTAAATGCAAATGTGACTACACATCTACCCTACAATATGTTTTTGTTTCTTTTTCCTTATAATTTCAGAGTCTGCAATAATAATATAGAATACAATGCTAAATAAGATAATTGAATTTAAGAATCAATGAAAAATAAGTAGGTGGTCATAGTAACCAAGAAGAAAAAGGCAATACAAATTATTAAGAAAAGATTGAAATTAAATTGAGAAATAAATGAACAGAACAAATGACAAAACAGTGCTGAAGGGAATTTACCGGCAGGTACCATTGCCGTTGGGATTCAATGAGAGTGTCCGTACAAATCGTATGGTGCCCATAGGGAGTCTAGGGGGCAAGGCTGCTTCGAATCCAACCTCAGCCATGGCTTCCCACTACCTGACCAATGCAACAGGCTAACTGGACCTGGGTGCAAGTCCCTACAGCTGCCCCTAACATTATCACCACCCAAGCCGTGTTGGTTCCACCTGTGCTCAATCGGAGCCACACGTCCCGCAAAAACCAGTAGGAACGGCGGCAGTGAACCCAGCTCGTAGATCCGGTTACTCTTCTGAATCTCCATCCACCTTTCGATCCGCTTTGTGTACCCGCCAAGCCTCCATTTGACTAGATCGATAACCATCACACCAGTGTTAAAGTAGCACGATTTCCTGCCGGCAAAAATGCCGGAATACCGCTTCCCCGTCCAAAACCGGGGAGTGAAATACTTGCTAAAGTTAGCGTGGCAGTACTCAGGGGCACCGATTGTTTTAGAACCCAAGCTCGTAGTCCACAGCTTCGAAACATCATCGACCACAACTAGATCAGAGTCCAAGTAAATTACTCTACGCACACAAGACTCTAGAAGATCGGCCAAGTAATTCCTCGCATAATTCAGCGGCTGCTCAAGCGCTTGCCTCACAGAGGTTGAGATCAAATTCTGAACAATTTTAGGATTGAAGTAATACACCTTGAACTTCAATTGAGGAAAAGTGGATCGAACTAGCGAGTCCAGATTCGTCTCCGAGACCAGGAAGTGAAAGAAAAAGCTCTCAGGGCACAACGAATGCTGCAGAATCGAATGAACGGCAGCGATTGAGCCCCGGAGATACTCAACGTCGAGAGTAATAGCAACGTGTACCAAAGAGGGATCACAAACACTGGTTTGCCCAAAATTTCCCTGCCTATTCAAATCACATTCTTCCGCATTGCGAAATGTGGACGCTTTTCGGAACGAAAATCGATTCAACAAACCGGCGGGAGACATCTGGACCGGAAAACGGAGATAACCTTCGAGGTGGGAGGATCGGATGGCTTCAGCAGGTGGAAATGATTGGAGAGACGGAGAGAGAATTATCATTATCATTGCGGCTGAGAAAAACCCTGAGAATCTCATAACCCACAACATCTTCACGCCGTAAATCCTCCTCCTCTTCTTCTTCTTGGACTTGAAATCAAACCGATCTGCCAGAATCGACGATAGGAAAGCTAGGGTTCCTTTTAAGTCCTCCAGTCTTGTGGAAACAGAGAAGGGGACTGAAAGCCGTCCCAGTCGACTTTCTATCGCAGTGTATCTGTAATAATCAATTAGGAATTCCTTGGGAATGAAGCTACCTTGAGGAGCGAGAAAATGAAAAAAGAATCCATGAACCGAACCAGGGCGCAAAATAAGGCCCTGGTACTACCGTACGCCGTTGAGCGTATTACTCTTTCCTTCCCCTTCTGCCACTCTTTCTTTATCTGCCCTCGCTCCACTAGGTTCTCTGTATGTCTCTGAAAGAAAGTGGAAGGAAGAAGAAAAGTAGCAGGACAGACACTAGCAGAGAAGGCCAATTCCTTTCCTGTCCTTTCTAGCTCTGCGTTTTTCCACCATAGAAATCCACGGCCTCCAATTCCATCCAAATATAATTAATAATTAATATTTATAAATTTGGAAACTTTTTATTTTCATCCTCCCTATTAAAGAAGCGCCAGTGTTTTTACCCAAAAAAAATAAAATCGCCAGCTGTCCTGGCTTTCAAACAAAATGACGGTTGTCTCCTCATACCAGTGTACCTTCTAGTTGTGGTACACGTCGATCATTCTTGTTTTGATTTGGTCTGGTATTTATGTTCATTTTCATGTCCGTTTACTATTTATTACTTGGGTCAAAATCCCGACCCGTATCCAACATCAGTAGCGCTACGGTATGATCCGAAAGAGAAGCGAAAATGGAAACCATAATCACAATTCACAGCACAGGCCTCTTGTGATTTGCGTTTCCTTTTTAAGCGGTGAAAAATATATGTACCTACCTCTATAAATATAATGGATAGTGCTTTGAAATTTCCTATAAGCTTATTTTCATTTCCCAAAACAACTTAATTCACCAAAATTAATCAATGTCGTATAATAAGGAAAGGAATCCACGCCCCTTTTTCTTTTCCCTTTCTTTTTTAAGTTTAGTTCCACTATATGGAAGATATTTTTTTAAAAATAGTTAAGTAATTTTCAAATCAATTTTCTTCTAAATTAAATACTTATAAAACTTTTATGAGGTCTCAAGCTCAAAAAATTAAAAATCAAGATATGAGAGTAATTCCTTGATATCTTCTATAATCTCTATATAATATTAAACACCAACTATCATGTAGTCAAACAATTTCTAAAATTTTGAAGCTCTCACTTTTATTTAAGAAAAATTCATTTTGTTTAATTAAGTGGCGGAGAAGAAAAAGTTGATATGATATTTTTTATGGTAAATCTACATCAAAAAAGTATATATATATATTTATTTTTTTCATACTTTTCATTCTTATAACATAGTTTAACTCTCATTTTGTCCATATATTTTAAGAAATTTAATTTTATGACCTATCTTTTTGAAAATCAATCAAAGTGATCTTAACTGTGATTAACTGTCTAAATTAACTTAATGTCATCTTATAAATTTATGGATCAAGTTAATTGTAACTAACCTTTTTGGAAGGACAAAATTTACGGATGTTAATTAGTCATGAAAGATGGCATTAAGTTAATTGAAACCTTTTAAACTATAAATACTAAAGTGAGAATTCGACTATACCATAGAAACAAAAAGTGTTAAAAAAAATGCTAAAAAAATTGTTGTGTTATATTTATATCTAAGAGGTAGGAGACCTGATAAATTATGTATAAAAAATAATATTTACTAAATTAATCATGTTTTAAAAATAATAATAGAATATTAAATGATTAAATTGATTAACACTTCAATTTATATAAGGCTATGTTTGAATCCAAATTGGAATTAAAAACCAATTTCAAGTCGTGATCATCTTCGAGGCTTCTAATTGTGTCTATCGTCTTCTTCAATGGTGGTTTTCGCAGTGTTTAGAAGCTTTTGGTGGTTGTTTTTGTCATCTCCAATAGCTTGATGGTGAATGTTGATGTCTACGGTAAGTTTCGACGATGATTATCATCATCTCTGAAGGGTTATAATAACAATTTTCGTCGTTCGGACAGATCTCGATGATTATCGTCACCTCTGATAATTTAAATGACAATTGTGGTCGTTTCTAATAAGTCCCAACAACACTTCTCATCGTTCTGACGGATCTAGATAATTATTGTTATCTCTAATGGGTTCTAATGATAATTGTCGTTGTTTCCAGTGGGTCCCAACAATAATTTTTGTCGTTCTGACAAATTTCAATTGTGTTTATCATTTCGGTAGGTCTTTATGATGATTGTTGTTGTATTTATTTGTCTCGATTGTAGTTGATGGTAGTCATCTTTGACATATTCTTATAGTGATTGATATCTATTCGATTAGGTGACGATGAAGCAAAAAAAGGTGTGTGAACAGAGTTGTTTGTGGGTAGGGTCAGTAGTGAGTGGTGGAGATTGTCAGTAACAATATTATAAAATGATGTGACTTTATTAAATGATAGTCAAAAAAATATATGTACAATAATTATAAATTTTACTATTTATAAGAATTGAATAAAAAAATTTAATATCTGAAATTGAGTTGAAAATTTAATTTTAATTCAAATTTTAAGATGTATACAAAATTGAAAAATTAAGATTGAGCAGCTGAATTTAGAATCCTAATTGCAATTCACTCTATTCAAATAGATCGTAATATTTTATTTCGGTGGGTGACCAAAATAAAGGCAAGCGATTCCTGTTGTCGTATCATATTACAGTTTTTGTTGTTTTCTTCATGCCCAAAAAGTGAAAGAGGGTCCTGCTGAACGTGTTGACCCATCCGATCAATACTCTGTCGTTTAGCTAAAAACACATTTAACATGTAATTCATTTAACTTGATCAGAAAGATGAAAACATGAGCGTCTCAGAAGGCAGAAGCGGTGTGCGTAGTGGGGTCTAACAAAGAAATATATGTGTAGTCGTGTTAAATGTGTATGATGGTGCAGGTGTACCGTGTACGGTGCTCTGCTCATCACAATTCACAGCTGAAGCCTGTAAATATTGTGTTCCTCGGAAAGCAGTATACCAGTCCGTACTATATAACCTTTTCCTAATTCCCTGCTTTGGCCAGCCTGGCATCCAGTCATCCCCTCCTGTTGAAAACTCTTCGGATTCGGGTCATGGACTCAAATTCAGATATCGAATACGGTTGGCCCACTGAACTACATCTTTTGCAGCAATTCTTTTCTTTCAATATCGGACATAAATTTCATCGGATTCAGATACATTATTCGGCTCCATTTTTCTCACTAAATATAGTGATAATTAATAAAGGATGAAATTGAGTTATTTATAAAAAGATTATATTTTAACTCAACCGATTTGCCAAGTGGCAAATAGATGTGTTCTTTTTCATTTTACTGGGTACAAATCTATTTGCAGAATGTACGATGGGAAGGGAAGAAAAACTCTTATAAATTTTGTAAATTTTTGTTTAGAAGAATTAATTAAGATATGTGGTAATTAATTTTGAATTTAATGACTATAAATACATAGATATATTTTTATTTGAAATGAGAATATCATAAGAATTTTTTTAAGAAGTGTTCAAACGTCATAAATTATGATTTTATAAATAAAAATTTATAATATTTGTTATGTTAGTTTTAATTTTAGTATTATTTAATATATTTTTATATTAAAAATTTTAATTTTTAAAATTATATTTATTGTATTTTGATATAATATTTTTCTAGCAAGTATCCTATGTATGAGGATTTTATAAATAAAAGAAAAATTATAAATTTTATTACGGTTATTACGTTAATTGAAAATTATTTAACGCTCAAATTTTTATTTTGGAAAATTTTCAAAAACCTCTTACAAAAGCTCATTAACAAATTATCTTTAACGCAGAAGTTAATTTTTTTTCTTTTGACAGTGTCGCAATACTGTTACTGAACATTCTAGAAACAGTGACGTCAGATTAGATAATCCCGTTAATTAGTTGGACTAGCCGTTAACAGCAGCTAGTTGTTGGATTAAGACTTCCCATTTGCCAATAAAAATAATAATTAATAATAGAAAAGGTTCATATTTCCAAAACCTAATCTCTATCCCTTGGGCAAGAATTAACCGACATTCTCCTCTATTAATAGCCGTTGGATTCCGTCTACAATTTGGTCACTTCAAATAAATTGCTTTAGCCGTTGGGTTCCTTTTACAATTTGGTCACTTCAAATAAATTGCTTTATTGCATTCACGAAATCACCGCTAACAGTATAATACCATTTAGTTTTTGTTCTGCTTATTTGTGCCTTGGGGCCAGTTTTGACTTTTAAGCCGAAAATAAAAAATCGCTACTAAAATTCTAAGGACTCATTTGATATATGGTATAAGAATAATAGTATAAGGTTATTCAGTTAACTCTTATACAGTATTTGACAGTAACAAAATAATATAAACTTATATTATTGACTCTCTTTTTTTATTATGTCTGATAATATAAAATTATATAATAAGGAGAGGAGAATAAGATAACATTATAATAATTATAAAATTATATAACATAATATATTATTTATCATATATTATACAATCTTATACGATGCACTAAATAAATTATTAAGTTATGGTGAAAATTAGAAAGAACCAAAATCATATAAGAAATGTAAATGGGCCTAAATTGAAGCCCATACATACTTATTCAATGTATATTACCCAGAAACACGAAGTCCAATAAAGAAAAAAATATCATTCAATCTACGATTTTGGGCTTTTATTTGTACAACCTAGAGTTTAGCCTTTTCAGTAATTGCCAAATGGTGTTCTAGACAAGTATGGTACTCTGGTCAACTTGTGGGATGGGATTGAAATATCTTAGGTATTTGAATCAATGTTTTAAAATCTAACCGGTTGATCGTCTTATGCGTGACAAATGAGATGGAGTTGGATTGGTCAAAATCAATAAAATTATAAAAATTAGAAGAACCAATGTCAATTAATTGAATTAAATTGTTAAAAATAAATAAATTATTATTTATATTAAATATCAGTAAAATAATTATATTTTATATTAATATTTTTTTTGTTATTTTGATATATAAGTTAAAATTTAAATATTATGATACATAATGAATTTAGCCGTTGTCGTATTAATTAATAAGAATAATATTTTTAGTGATTGTGATGTGATTTTTTTTTATTTAATAAATATTAAATTATTATTTTTTGTTTTACTACATGATTAACATAAAATTATTAAATATATATAACATTCAAAATATAAATTATGCATTTATAATATCATCTGATCAAATTTGGATTAAACTAATGATCCGAGCTCCTACAATTTTTTTGAGTCATCGCTTGTCTAATTTTTAAAATATTAATTTGAATGGGACAGCTCGACAACCTTTGTTCAACAAATATTCGTTCATAACTTTGAGAAACCAAAGAAGAACATGTGGCCGCTATTTAGATCTTAATCTACTTCTTAAAATAAATTTAATTATAAATAATAATAGACTCAAAATAATAAAATAAGAGACATTGCTACTTGGATGATAGTTTAATATAAGAAAGGAAAAAAAAAAACTCACTTTTTGCATCAAAAAAAATGGAATATATAATTAATGTTTAAAACATAAACTAATATAATATGTGTCTACTCACAAAAAGTAAAAATATCGATATCTTTTTTTTGTTATACATATATAATTTGATTCTTCGACTCAAATTTCTATCTAATCATATTGAATTTTGTTAAATCTGATTATCTAAGTGAAGAAGATTAGAACAAGAAGAAAAGCCAATTTATTACATTATTACAATTACATCAAAGAAGAATAACACCTTTGCAAGTATCTTCTTAGATTTCTATCTAACCAAACGTATAGCTGGCTGCCTAGTAGACAGGAAATTGTAGTCCCGGGTTAATATTTCTTACCGTCGGCTGGAAATTTGTGAGGCTTTTCTGGGTGCATCGCGGGGCACCAACGGTCCCTGCACCATCACCAATGACTTATAGATCTGAACGATCATTTTTTCATCATACTCCTTCACTGGGGCCCTCTCAAACACACAAATCCCATCTCCTTCTCTTCCTCCTAGGGCCCCACCACCATTACCATAACCATAACCAGAAGCAGAGCTCATCACCGGAGAGTTGGCTAATCCCATCATCATCTTAACATATGAATCTCTTAGCCACACCAAAAACTTGTTTGGCGCCGAACCCATTTTTGAAAATCGGATCTTCGGAGTGATCTTAATCTTCCAGAACCGCTTCCTCCGTGTCTGGGTAGAACTAGAACCCAACTCAATCTTGCTCCTCCTCCGCCTACCCGACCCATTTAATCTCCGGTACCCTCTTCTACTCCAATACTTTCTCAACCCATTATACACCCTTACTGAAACACCTTCCATTGTTGTTGTTCCAATCCTATCTTCTTCCTTCTCAGCTTATTTATGTTTCTCTCACTAAATAAAAATTTAGAGGGAGAATCAGAGCAAAAACAGAGTGGGTGAGAGATTGATGAGAATTTATTTTATACCTAATTAAGCTAATAAGTGGGAAGGAGTTGATGTAATAAATGAGAGTACTAAGAAATATACCTGTATTTAATTTAATATTAGTGTTTCTATCCTTTTTTTCTTTTTCTTTTTTTTAATGGTTATGCTGGACTAACTTATGCCTAAATTCAACTAATTATTTATTCAATTTAATTAAAAATAAATCATTTATATCAAAATCAAAATTTTTATGTTTCAACATGTTTCTCTCAACAACATTCAAATCTAAAAGGTGAATAATAAGAATACATCTTAATCATCTAACCAAATAAAATTGCACCGAGATTATTGGATCTAATAAAACTATATTGATTATTAACTTTTCTATTATTGGTAATGTAAATGGTAGAATATATAAATATGGACGGCTTAGCATAGTTACACTAATATGATGTCAGAGTCTACGACTCTCTTACTATTCTAAATTTTATAAAATATATAATTTTTTATACTAGTGTCTAAAAATACTTTATAAAGAATTATAAATATGAATTTTAAAATTTAAAATATTAAAATTATTTATTATACAATATTAAAATTATAATTAATTATTTTAATTAATAATAAATTATTTTTATATTTATCAATTTGACAAGTATCTTAACACTTACTAGAAAAATTCAAAATTAAATGATAGAATAAATGGAGCAACATATAATCTTGCTATTCTCTCTGTGGACAAACCCATAGTTTGTTGCTCGAGGTGAAAGAGTCGGTGTGTGTAAATGGGCCAGTACTATTAGGTAGGGTGGTATATTTTGACATGCTTTTAGTAGAGCTAATAAATGCTTGCCCACTACTAGAATCCATATTGAATTTTGCACTTTCCATCACTGAAGTTGGTTGTTAAGATGATGAGATGATGAAAATGTCACGTGAATTGTTGGAATTGTTGAAAATTGAAACATTAATTCTTGTTAAGATTTTATATATAAAATAATTAGTTTTTGTAACAAATGTCATGATTATATTTGTTAAAGTTGTAAGAAATATAATATTTAAAATTTGAAATATTGTAAAAATAATAAATTATTTATTATTGTAATCATAGTCAATTACTGTAATAAATTATTTAAAAATTTTATATTTACCATATTAACAAATGTCTTATAAACATATATTTAAAAAATTCATAAGAAATTTATAATATTTATAACGAAATAGTTATTATAATTTTAGTATTATTTAATACATTCATTATTAATGCATAAAAGAGATGGGTGTGTAAATGATAATGTTTTGAAAATTGGATAGACAAGGTCGGTTGGGTTGTCGTCTCGTAGAAAATCGAATCAGGTTAAACCAAAAAATTATTTTGTTGGTTGGACTGTCAAAATCATAATTACTAGAAAAATCGATACTGGATTAATAGAAATAAACTTTTTTTTTTGGTTAAAAAAATTGTGAAACAATTTGATTTTATATTGATATTTCTTTTTTATATTTTGATGCATAAGTTATAATTTAAATATTTTGATATAATATAAATTAGTTAATTATTGTATTAATTTGTAATAATTAAATTTAATAATTTATAACATAATTTTTTATTATATAATAAATATTAAATTATTATTTTTCATTTTTCTATTCAATATTTATAATATATTATTAAATATATTTATAATTTAAATAATAACCCTATCAAAAATTTTGAGCCACTCGTCAATTTGATTTTCAAAATATTGGTAAATGAGCCGCTATTTGGTTGGACAGTATATTTTGACCCACTTTTAGTACAGCTAATAAATGCTTGCTAACAATTTCTAGAAACCATATTGAATTTTGCACTTTCTGTCACTGCAGTTTGGCTAAGATGATGAGACAATAAAAATGTCACAGAAATTTTGCACTTTATATGACATTTGGTTTAGCCACTTCACTTTCTACGACAAAGTTTTGTATGTATTTAAAAGATTAATCAAACTTTTTAAAAAATAATTAAAGTTAAATAAGAAATATATAAATTTAGTATCATGAAATGAGAATATACAAATATCTTATTAATTTTTAAATTTTTTAGTTATTTCATTAATAATTATATAAAACATTTATTTTCTTTTTTATTTTATTGTATGATTTTTTTGAAAAACAAGTATTATTTAATTAATATTTTGAACCTAAAATATTTTAAAAATTAAAGGAGAAAGTGAAAAGAAAATATTTTATTTTGATATCTAAAATTTATATGAAAATAAAAATTTATAGTTATGATTTATTTGTTTTGTAAAATCCGGATTTAGGACTTGTAGTGCTATTGTAAGTTTTATTTTTCTATTTGTGATATCACTAATAAATAATAGTTTACTTATATATGTGTAAATTATTATTTTTTTATTTTATTAGAAATAATAGATTAAAAAAAAATAAAGTTTGACATTATATGTTTTCAATTTTTGAATTTTAATGTAGTTTTATTCAACATTAATAGAAGATTATAATTTACTCTATATAAAATGATGAACCCCATACTTACAAATCATCAAAGCTACAATTATGATTAGTGATGGAAATATACCTAGAGCTAACTCGACCCAATCCAATCTTGATATGAAGGCACATTGGATCAAACCTGATTCAAATAAAATATGATCCATGGATTTTGATAAATTTATCTAGCCTGACTCAAATATGACTTGGTCCGAATCCAACTTAAACCTGTTATGTATATATATATATATTTGAATAAAGAAAACCTTATTCATAATTTTGAAGTTTACATTAATGAAAACGAAAGTTCTTTGCAAGTCAAAATAAACTAATCAATTTATTATCAAAATACTATTTTAGTAAACCATTTAAAGTCCATTAGGTAATGATGAATAATATATATCCTATTTTTTAGTCAATTAACTTATTTAGTTAAGCTTACTGGTTTGAAGAGTAATTATGTCAATAAATTCATTTAAGATAAAAATTATTATATAATATTATCTAAATCATTTTAAAGAATTAAATTCCTTAATTTTATCTTTATGTAGAATAGTAATAACTATTTAAGTAAATAATTAATAAAATTTACTAAATTCATAAAATTGAGTTTAAAAAAAAAAATAATCAACTATATTTAAATTTCTTAATTTATGTATTTTTGATTTTCTTATATAAATTTATAACCATTTAAGTAAATTTTCTAAATTAATTTTGATATTATTGCAAATTATTCTTCTATTTTATTATATAAAGTTGTACTATATATAAAAATACATCAAGTAACAAAAATATTTAAAAGCTCAATTAATTTTTTGAGGGAAAAAAAATTGTATAATCATTCCACATACACTGATTAATGGATTGTAACCCAATTGAATCCAAAATGAGAAACTCATTCAATAAACTAAATATTAGTCGAATCCATTAGTATTAGATGGGGTTGAATATATGACCCAACCCGATTTATTGCCATCCAGTAGTTCACTAGCAAAGTTTTCCTCCTAAATTCATTTCAGAGCAAGATAATCTTCTACAAGGGACAAGGGATAAATAGAAAAATCAATTAGCATAATTAGATTTTGTCAATACGAAATTGGTATGAATGCTTATATCATATATACCATATGATACCATCATCCATGAACCATGAATCCATGATCAACTTACAGAAATTAGATATATTAGTAACCAAATTCAAATACAGTACCTAATTAATTAGTAAAGCTTTCAGACTCTTGTTCAAAAGAAATAAGAAAAGCAGAGAAAAAAAGCATTACTACTTTTTAGCCTTCTTTGTGGGTCTAGAAGAGTTCATGGGATTGGAACTCTTTCTCTTTATCGGAGTCAAGTTTTTGTTCTTCTTCACCCACTCCGGAGTCTTAACCTGACTCAGCCGCTTCAATTTTCCACCGCCAGTCACCACCGGCTTCTTCTTGTTCTTATCAGCCTTTTTCAGAACCTCAGGGGTCTTGATCTGACCCAACCTCTTGTTCTTGGGCGCTGAATCCTGCTTAATGGGTTTTGTGATCTTCTTCTTTTGGCTCTCTTTGATGACTAATTTCAGCTTCTCAGTGGAAGATAACTTGAAGGAATTCTTCACCTTAAACAGCCTTTCAGATTTCACAAATTTCTTCAACTGAACCGATAACATTTTCTTGAAATTTGGGGGCAGCGATTTCTTATACTTGTCCTCGATGAACTTGGCAATGGCTTGCTGGCTAGAACCAGTCCGATCATTCAATGTTGTTAGAGCCTCGGATATCATCTGCAAAATCAGAAATAGAATGAAAAAATTGTATTGAAAGAGAAAAGGATAGGAAAATATTAGAGGACCTCGAAATAAGGAGGGTGGATGGCATTGAGGCCCTTCACATTTGCTTTAGCCATTTCTGCAAATTTCTTGGAGGAAAGGTAGAAGAAATGGAAAGCTAGAATTTAGAGCATTAGAGGGAATTGAAGGGAAATATTTGAATTTCAAGTTTCAAATTAGTTTGGCGGTAAAAATTCCCTTATTGAGTGGTGAATTATGATTGGAGAATGTAAACGGGAAACGCATATCAATGTTCGTTTGACCCGTTATCCATTAAAGATGGTGAAACCGACGTGGGCTTCGTTGGGCTAGAAATTTTGAAGTTCCCTTTTTATATATATTTTTTATTTATAATTTTAAGAAAATGGAACATGGAGATAATTAATTTATTTGGAGATAATATTCTCTATTTTCACATTAAGGGATGTTTGATTCGTGCAAAAAAAATAAAATCAGAAGAAGTGAAATAAAATTCATTAATTTTGTTTTGATGTATGATGAATATTTTATCCGATTCAAAAACCTAAATAACATATATATCAAACTAAAATTAAGATTCTAGATGTATTTGATATATATTTTTTTAATTTGGTTTATTAAAATATAAATATTCTCTATTAAATCATAGTAAAACTCTATATATATATTTTTTAGCTAATTGATGCTAAGAGAGGTGATGTTTCATTCTGTCTGTCTATCTCTCATGATTAAGAAATCATTATAATATAAAAATATATGATATATATATAAAGCATGTAAACTGAATTATTTACAAGTTGAAGGTGGAGATAACTTCAAAAAGCGTATAATTAATCTTCTATTTACTCGTTGATATTATGATTTATTAATTTATATGCCAACTTCCCCACAAGAAAGGAGGTGTTCACATTTAACTACCCATCTTATGAATTTAGAAAAAGAGAGTTGATCTGAAAATAGGTGCCAAAGTTTGTCTAATACAATGGATGCAAAGACGAGCAGCTCCAAAGCTTCAATACCCAAATTTGCCCTGCTCTTACAGCAGTATTATCAAGAATAAAAATTAGCCATGACTAGAATAATGTCTTCACCGGAGTTCAGTTTCCATCCCACATACAGGTGATTATCTTGTCCTTGGGGAAAGAAAATACCACATGAATATTACAAATAGTTTTCAATTTTCAATGTCCTTACCTTATGTGAGAATAATCTTGTGGGTAAATATAATAAATACATAGAGATAACAAACAACCTATCTATTCCTAATTGTAATACTAAAAAAGTAAAAAAAAATAAAAAAATAAAGATAGAGACTCTAAATTCAATCCATATAAACTTAAAAAAACACCTACGAGAATATAGGAAATGCATAAACCATTTGGGTCTTGTCCATTGCAGAGCGCAATATTTCTTACTTTGTTAGTTGTTACACCAAGCTCCCATGCACCCATGACCAAAGTGGTGCTCAAAATGTCTCCCCTCGAAGAGCTCTGAGAACCCTTGACTGTGGCGCATCAGGATCACCTCGCATTGCATTCTGCTTAAATATCTCAGCAGCCCTCCTTAATGCTTCCTCAGCCGTGTCAAGCTGCTCCGGCCTCCACCCTATCACATCCTTACCTCCCCCATAATCCGGACTGTCCGCCGTCCCATCTGTAGCTCGAGTAATAGGCTTCCGAGTATCAGCAAACTCAATTTCCGACAAAGGTGACGCTTTGTGATGCTTATAGTACTCTTGTTCGTCTTTATGCTGTTCTTCTCTATGCTTTTCCTCTGGCCATGGACTCCCGTCTACCCCAGCACAGCTCACGTCTTCTAGTGTTATAGACCCGTGCTTCCTCTTTTGTTGAGTCATTGGGTCCAGAGGCCGGTTCACCCCTGTGCTCTTCAGCCTTGTGGAAGATGGATATGGGGGTTTAGGCGTCTCCAAGGGGTCGGTTTCTCTACTTGTTTGCTTCCCTGTTTCTTGCAATGTTACCCTGTCTTCCGCTGCATTTTTTATGCCCTGCAGATGTTTGCAGAAATGTTTATTAGACCAACTAGATAAAAAATAACCTTTTAACATCAGATTTTACCAGTAAACCAATCCCAACTTAGAAAGAAAAATAATAATTTACTAGTGGTTCATTTGTGTGCACAGAAGGTCCCGCTTCATGTTCTCCAGAATGAATGGCAGGGTCAGCGGTCCGAGGCTTACTAGTGGAGGATGCACAAAATCGTCGCCGGAGAGCTTGATTAAGGAGTGAATTGATTAACCCGGACGACCTTGTAACTGTGGCGGCTAACCGTGACTGCATATTGTTTAGCTTCTTTAGTTCGCTTGACTTATGCTCCTGGCCTAATTGCTGTTGTTCGAAGCTGGAACAGACAAGAAATGGAACAAGTTGGTATAAAAGAAATTGAGTAGTGCTTTCTGGAGCATTCATATCTTTTCGACACGTGTTTATGTCCCTTGACGTAGCAACAGCTTGGAGTGCCATCGAGTATCTTCGTGTCACTTCTTGATTCTTCCCTTCTTATTGCAAGTCATTTGGACGACCCACGTAGAACTACACATCAAGTGCCTCCTGTCTCTAGAGCCACAATCATAGTTCTGGAATGCTGTGCCTAGATTCTTTTTATAAACCAGGTAATTTTGTCCTTTCCTTTGTCTATAGTATTGCAATGTGTTTTACACTTGCACTTTCATCATTCGCCGTGAGTACTTTGACTTAGCAACGATTTCACTGATACTAAGCCAACTAAGTAATTAGCATACGACATGACAAAAGAAGACTTTCAATTTTTTATTCTCATTGATTTCTTATACAAGACTGAGTTTAAATCTTATACATGAAAATATTGCCAAGATAAAAACTGTTTTTTTTTTTTTTTTTTTTTCATTCACTAATTTTTGGAGTTTGGTTCATAGTTATTTACAAGCATAAAAAGCATTACAAGAAAGAGCCATCAATAATAAGGCTGCTTGTTCTTCCTCTTTGAACTTCAATTGATTTCCCAGTGATGTATGCAACACTATCTTTCTTCCCAGCAAATCCACTACTCCCAGTTTCACTAGTACTCTCAGCAGCTTGCTGCTTCTACCTGTTCTGTTCCTGTTACTGTTCTTCTTTGCTCTACCTTGATCCAAGCTTAACAGAGCCCTCATCCTCTTCCTGTACCTTAGTCCGCATGCATTGCAAAGCGACTGAAACAGGGGACTAAAAGAAATCAAATAAACATAAAAGAGTAGTTGCTGCATATGGAGATGGAACAACATGTCAAATTTAAGAGAACGAATTAGTTTTACTCTTGGTCCAGCAGGTCCGCTCCTCCATAGAGGGGTTCTACTTGTGTGGCAATCCACACAGCTTTTCTCCAATTCATTGATCTGACTTGATAAGATGTAATCTATTTTCTCCCACTCTGGTCCCTGTTTCGGAAATACCCATTTCATTATAGTTACTGATACTAACATACAGTCAGATGACCAATTGACATGAAAGTAATAAAATCAAATGGCATAGAGTTACTCACTTTTCGTTCTGGATCCATAATTGGAATTTAATGAAAACCCAGAAATGTTTTAATGATTTAAGAGCTTGGATCAACAACTTCAATCCAAATCTGAATGATAATCGAAGTCATAGAGAAACTAATACATGAAATGAGTGAACAAGAACAAAGAACTGAAAGAGATCGAAAATGAAGAGTGGAAAGGATGCTCAAAATTATATAGTTTTGCGCTTTTGCCTCATGATCATCAGTAACAACAATAATAGCAAAGAGGAATACCAGTATATATATATAAACCTACACAATTATATTTTCTCCTTATTGGACAATGATGTAATTTCATGATTAAGCTTTTTTGTCTTTAATTAGTTGCCAGGAAGCAATTAGAGCCCACCTTTTTGTTCCACAAACATATTTTATTCCTGTATTGCACAAATAAGTTAAAAGAAGCTGCTGATAACAGATGAAGGAATACTTTTGCTTGCAACATGAAGGAATAGTTGCATTGATTATTAGTTTGATCAAATGGATAATGGTTTGTTATAGAATTGGTTGGTGTTTCATGAATGTTTTCATTAGAAATTTTAAAAATTAAAATAAAAATCAAATTTTTTGTTATGATATTAACCTCCGATAGCATGAATGATTGTAATTTTTTTCTCTTCCTTTGTTTTAAGCCTGAGTGAATTATTGTAATTGACTAATATTTTTTGAAGTAGGTGGAAAAGGAGTATGTGCTCTAATAAGATATTATAAAAATCATAATCAAAGGACCTCGCTTCTGTGACTGAGAGTGATGATGATGATAGAGATAGTAGAAAGAGCCAGAAACCTGGGGAGCTGGTGTTTTGTTGTTAAGTACCCCCAATATTCACAAAAAAAACTGTCAATATACTAATTGAGGAAAGCAGCTAAGAAGAAAAAGATAGAAGGACAGACAAATTCCCGGCCTAAATATTGTTCACACAGGGGGATGCTTTTCTTTTGTTACAGAAATTTTCTTCTCCATCATTTTTTTTCCTTGAAAGGGGATTAGCCAACATGATTAAATATATTTACGTTTGTCCAAGCTCATAATTTCTGCCTCCTGCCCATTTTTCCTTTTTGTCTTGAGTAGACTACAACAAAGTCCGCTTAATTAATGTCGGGATTGAAAATTTTATTTTTTGAAATTTGCACATAAAGAGTCAATGAAGAAAGAACACCTTCTTAACCACCAGGTCAATCCTTTGAAGTCGTTACTACTACTACTTCCTCCCAAACATCTTCTACTACCTGTCCTAGGCACCTTCAATAACTATACACAAAAACTAGGATTCCCACTTGCCAACTTCTTCCTAGAGGTTATAATCTTTTTGGCTATGTTGATGGCTACTTCTCACCACCAGCACATATAGTTATTATTCTGAAGTGTTATAAAACCTGTAGAGAGAGAACTAGTCTCACAAATTGAATACATGCTGGGTCAAAGTAACAAAAGCTAAGTTAGATAATGAAATTGTGTCTCGATCTCCCACATTATCAGTCATTGAGATCACCTAAACTACTCTTAGCAAAAGAAAGCATACAATAGTAGTAGTGTACAATAAGACACAATAACAAACGCTTACTTCTTGCACAAAATTATCCTTCAGAACTTCAGTTTATCTTTGTGTCCAAGCTGGGTGCAAGTATCAGCAAGGAAGGCAAAGAAAGCACCAAACAAACACATAAGCCACGATGAAATGAGAGTAACCCTGTCCCGGAAGATTTTCTTTGGTAAGTGGCTCCTTTCTGAGATGAGCAATGCCCTGTAAACAGCTTCTGTCAAGCCGTAGGCTGTTATGGGATCTGACTCTTCAGCAAGAAATCCATATTCAGTTAAGCACACAATATCATACACTCCAATAGTGTCTGATATACCTAAGCACTCGCACAATTTCAGCCTCCCTTCAATTCTCTCCTCGGTTGATAACATGTCACCGTGTGTCAAAATCAAGATTGGCTTATCATCTGCAGCCACAGGTTGTGAGCAAAGCTTTTAGAAGAGATGCAAAGGCTTGAAATTTATTAGGGATATGATATTTGAAATTTTGGATGGAGAAATACAATTAGATGTTGGGTAGAAGTAGAAAGAGATCTGACCACCTACTGAGGTGGTGAATTGTCTATCCTAGAGTATAACACATCATATGGTCTATTAGCAATAATAGTCGTCTTCTACAAAAGAGATGTTAAATAGGACAAGTACTTTCCCTATTAACACGATCACACTGTTAATTACCATTGCAATCACTTGGTACACCTTCTGCAACTTTAGGATTAAGATAATTCCTACCGAGCAAGGCAAGAGGAAACTGATGATTGTTGAAGATTTCTAACATCCAAACATCTACATAATATGATCATGAGTCTCATTGATTGATATTTTGGCTGTCCTATTTATAGCATGAAATAACTGTTTGTTAGCCCTTCTCTGCTTATTGTATGACAACATTTGAAGGAATTTTGGTTGCCAAAAAAAATAAAAATGTAAGGCCAACATGTTTAGACAAGGATTATTAGCGTTTTATTCAATAATGAGTACTTCTGCTCCTAAGGATGGTAGAGGGGAGTGATTTGGTAGGGTGCCCTATGATGTAGGTTCTTTACATCTTCGTTTTGATGACAATGAAGAAGCAACATGTGTGTGTAGACAACTGAAAATTTGTACAGGTAAACAGATTTTCTTGATGTGATAGAAAGACGGAAGGGAGTGAAATGGCCATGTTAACCATGAAACTTACTGCACTTCCGCAAAGCAGGAGAGCAGAAGAGCTCTTTGGTAGCCTTCATCGGCTTGGAATCACCAGCTTTGAAAGCTTTATAGATCTTTGATATGTCAGCCACCACCATTGCACAATTCACTCTCCTCGTCACGAACTTTGAGGAGGATTTCAGAGCAAGAGTCTCCATCTCTTCTTTCAGCAGTTCATCATCTTCTGATTTCCAGCATATCTGGTTATGGTGAACTCCATCAGTCATCCAACTTGACAACTCCTGGAGACTTTCAGCCAATTTATTATAATCAAATCCCCTAGAGTCATAAACGCAAAACCCACCTCGCATAGACCTTAACACGTTGTGTTCTTCCAAAAACATGGTCTTGAAATTGGAATCATTTCCTGAAAATTGAAACAGAAATCCAAATCAATTGCTTGTACCATAATCCAACTCCGTATATGGTAGTAAATGTTTTGGCACAGACATGCTCATTAGCTTGCACGTTATGCTTAATTAATTGCTTACCCGATGATGTTTGAGCAAAGGGTATGAGTCCAGAGCGGCCAAGAACACTGTACATAAGATTCAAAAGTGAGCTTTTTCCAGAACCAGAGAAACCCACCAAGAGAATTGTGATTACTGGAGGAATGTCCATTTCCTCCTTTTTGATTCCTCCAGTGGGTACCCAGAAATCCCCTGAGCGATACTTGATCAGCTTGTGCCGAAGCTCGTTAAGGCCTTCATGTGCAACCATAGCCAATCTTTCCATCTCCCTGAGAAGTCGAAGCCTGGGGGTAAGACTTGAAATGTTGGGGAGGCAATCAAGCTTGAGCCTAACACAGTCATCAAACTTGGCAGCTGATCTCCACCAACAGAAGGAGACCATTCTTGATGTCTCATACTCCTCTTCGTCACTGGAAAAGAGTTGGCTCTTCATTTTTCAGCAACAAGTTGGCGAACCAAATTTCAAGAGCTCTACTTTAACATTTTGGTTCAGATTCTATAATTGTACAGTATTTATTAAAGTTCGTTCATAGGGAAAATGTGGAGGAGACAAAAGAGTCCCACAGTGCTTGTCTGAAACAGTTCTAGCTTAGCAGCCGTTGTGAACTGAAGGCTGGTTTCGCAGCTCTTTCGTGCACTGGAAAAGGTACGCTTAGTTATGTGAAATTTACATATATACCCACATAACGCCATGGATGCAAAAACTAAAGGACAGGGGGTGAACTCATGGTTCTCTTTTACCCTCTGTTTTGCCCCGCAGTCGGTGGGTCTAAGTGAGTACAATTAGTATGAAGGATTGAGTAGTCATTAGTCAGTCATATACAATGCATTCATCTGCACTGTTTATCTGTTTTTAGCTTATTGATCACAATTCTCTTATGACCATTAATTAATCTCTAGGCATGGTAATGAATTACACCATGTCGAGAATCGATCTAAATCAAAAGTGATCCAATTTGAATTTGTTACAATTTATTCTGATCTAACAGTCATAATTTCCAAATTCAAAATTCAAAATCATCTTATTTTATTCTTGTAACTTTTCTAAGTGGTTTTGTTTTTATCCAATTCAAATTCAATACAATTTGCCGGTACTTAGACACATAAAAAAGTCTCATGTCTAATAGATGAATCAAATTGTCATTCTTATTAATATCTATCCCAATATGAGAATTTCTTCTTTTTTTTTTCTTTTTTTAAACTGTGTAAAAAGGATGAACAACATTAAAAACTGTAGGGGGGAGATGATGTTATAATTTCATTAATTGAAAATACTAAGACTTCAACATTGTAAGGTTTATGACAACAGATGTTCATTGTTTCCAGGCACGACCAGGGACGTGATCAAGATGGGCGATGCTGTTGTCAATCACCCCAAGTATTTCTGGACGTTTGCGTAGCTCTCCTGCTTGCTGCGAGGTCAAGCTGGCAGCAAAACCTCCCAGGACATCATAGACATAGCGAATGTTAATAGGGCCTGGGGATTTCAGGCTCAGCAAAATGGAATTATACCAGTGTCCAGCATCGACTTTTGATGGTTTAAGGCTAGAATCTACAAAAACAACGTAAATTTTGGAATCTTTGACATTGGTTTCACAGGAAACCGTGGAAAGTGACAGGAAAACTGCCAACATAATTGGAGTCCAATGCAGAGCCATGTCTATCAAAAAGAAGAGAACAAATAAGATGGTGAAGAAAAGAAAACGATGAAGGCTAATTTATACTTTCTAATCAGTAGTTTGAACTTTAAAGCTGTTTAAACATTGATTTTAACTGATGTTACATGTATTTAAGTTTTTAAGTTCATTTTCAATCAGAAACGGAAAAAATATTGGTTAGCATTTTATGCCATCATAGTAAACTTTAATTTGGTGAACCAAATAACTGTAGATACTAAATGCAGAGAATATTTATAGGCCACACACTAAAGTCTAAATATTCAATTCTGGAACCATGAACACTTTTTGTTCTTCTCCATTGCAGCTGAATTCCAACAAAGGGGGATGGACAGTCACCCAAACATTACGCCGGACACCTATCTGGATGAACCCCTTTGACAAGTGCAGCAAGGCCGGATGTGTGAGAGGACATGACAAAGATGTGCCAGAAATGACGTTGAACTCTGTTATCCTTTTGTCATCTTCATGTTGATTCTGCTCTTTAGAGTTGAGGGACTGTGATTGGCTAAGTCAATGTGGCTATTAAGCTTAAACTAGAAAAATTCTGCCTCTTGTATAGCATGAAGGAGAAAAGGTTAACACTTGAAATGTTTTGATTTATTCTTTATTAAATTTGACAATGGATTAGTGCTCCAAATTCAAGCTTAGATATTCACTCTATTTTTTGGTTGAATATTATTTAGTAATTAGTAATTGGTTACTTTTCATTTTATTAACGAGCAAAACTTAGCCTTCACTGCCAAAAATTTTACATGCTTGCTTATATGCAAAAGTTTTGCTGGACAGAACAGCAACAGAGGTTTCAAACGGTTGAGACAGGGCATAAGAATAAGGAAACAACAGAAGGAATGGAGGAAAAGCTATCCTCTGTAGCAAAGAGGTTTGCACCGTCACCCGTTCAACAACTTTCACATTTTGCTCAGTTGATGCAATGCCATCAACTTCGCTGAAGGCTTCCCCAACTTTCCTGCACCAACTCATGAAAAAAAAAAAAGCTGCCGTTCGTGCCATCTGTTAAGATTGGATTTGACTAGTTGAGGTATCCTCCACGTGACAAACCTACAAAGGGGCAGTCCTTTGGACCTGGAAAAACTTCGATGCCAAAGTCAATATTTGATCAAAGTATGAAAGTTGAAAAGCTGTAAAGAGTAAGTTTGATAGGACAATCCATTTGTTTTAAGCCTCTTTTTTAGGAGTTGTGGCAGAGTATTAATCACAATAATTATGACATCAGTTACAATAATAATGATGTCTGTTATATAATAATGAACAATAATGACGTCCGTTATAATATTAATAGGAATTAATGGTAACAGTTACGATTCAGATTAGTTCGCTATATTTTAACGATGTCATGTGTAATGTTATTGGATTAGTACAATTTTGTATTATCATTAGTCCCCCCAAAAACGAGTTTAAGGAGCGTAGGGACTTGAACTAGATGTTGTGACTATCTACTTAGGTCATGTTCCTCGTTTGCGGGGTGCACTTTTGTGCTTTTTTTTTTTTTTTTTTTGAAATTTTGGTGCTATAATTGGTGTGGTGCACTGATAGTGTGATATTTTATCACTGTGTGATATTTTTATCGCTGATCTTGACGTTATGTTGTATTCCACCTTATAACTTACCTTATTTCACTCCACCTTATAACTTACTCGCATATTTTTTGAAGCGAACTGAGAAGTTCATACTAGTTATGATAGCAGTTTATGCTTAATTTTCACCCGTCGATTGAGACTAATATGCAATTATGTTAAACTGTACTGAAATAAATAGTATACCTTGCTTTGAGCAATATGGGTGAAAACCCGAGGCTGTTTGTTGATAACATTATGGTTGCTGATAGCATTATGGGTGAAAACCTTATGATGTTGTAGCATTATGGGTGAAAACTCGAGTTTTTTCATGATATTGTAGCATTCTGGGTGAAAACTCAAGCTTGTTGGCTTTGTGGCCACTTGATTTGTTAGGGTAATTTGCCCGGATGCCGGCTTTTTAGCCTATGCTACTAATATGCAATTGTATTAAACTGTATATATTAAAATAAACAGCGTATCTTGCTTTGAGGAAAGTTGGGTGAAAACCCAAGCTTGTTTTGTTGATATTTTGGCTTTGTAGAAACTTTTTAGGTGCTTTGTCTAGGCACCGACTTTTTAGTCTGTGCTGCCCATCCTGAGTGTGACTATAGGCGTTTTAGCCGTATATCATCTTCTTGGGTTCTCTCTCCAGGTCAGGTAAAAATCTAGTACCTTTGGCTATTTAGTATCTGAGAAGTCCCACTAAAAAGCTGGGAGAGTTGAAAAGTTACTTATGCATTTTCTCTATTTTGGGCTATAATGCCTAGACCTTTATAGTCGCAAGAGGGAACATATTAGATGCCACTCTTCTCAAGAACTGTCACTAACTGAAAAACTATGTATATTAGCTCTTTTGAGCTGTTATGATGGAGGGCAATAACCTCTTCTATTTTGAAAGCGATGAGCTCATCTTGATTTAGCGGCTTTATGCATGAAGATTTTTCTAAAATATATTTATAATTGCAACTGAAAAGCCGAACTCAACATAAAAATTGTTAAATCCACATATGTGAGAATATTAATGTATTGCTGAAAAGAATAATCAATAATAATCTCTTGTAATATTATATAATATTCTTGGTTCGAGCTTGAGAGCTCGGGATATGCATTTGGACTATCAATTTGCACACACATGTTTTATCAAATATCATGTTATAGCTAACATTTGTTTTAGTTAGTTTAATTCAAGAGCAGCAAAAATCAACAAATACTTTAAAGCCATTTTAAAGGATCTGAGTGAAAGCTATCAACTTGCATACCATGTTGTAAGGCAATCAAATAATTAAGCCCTCCATCAAGTTTTTGTAAAATCATATATGTTTGTCTAACTAAACAATAAGATACATTGAGCAATGACAATAATCATTCTCAATACTAGGCATAATGTGCTATGAGCAAGATGATTATATCCATGAATAAGCTTACTTTCGTATGAAGTGTAAGGTATGCAAATCATTTGGATAGGCTTTGAGAAATTAAATTTGAAGCTATACGGCAGTTGACAATCACAAATGAATATTATAATGATAGCATTTACTTAGGAACACGGACCATCACAATACATTAACCATGCAAAGAAAAATTGGTCTTGGTCATTTTGAATGACCGCTCTGCCTTTTTAATGCATTCGTTGGACTTTGGAATAAGTCCAAGATCTATATATTAGCGTAGGTTGTTCACCTTCTTTTTCTTATGTTAATTTTTTTTTTATGTTAAAGTAGAAGAGTAATATTTCAAAGAAGATAACTATTTAACCTTTTCTTCTTCTTTTCAACTAAAGGACTGAATTCTAGATTGTATGCAATTGTGCATAAATTTTTGCAACAAGGGCATAATATCAACAGAGTTCAAAACCCAATGATGCACTGACATGGCTCTTCAACTGTTGCTTGCTTATTGAAACTCACAAAACAAGGACACACCTATGTGATGTCTAACATGCAGAGATAAGAGTATGTAATAAATTGTCTTTTTTTTTATTATTATTATTATTTTTATGAGTAATCCGATAGACTTCTCAGAATTGCAGAGTGATTCAATTAAGTGGATTTAAGATCCAACTTGGACTAGAATAAGTCCATATATGTCAAACGTCAATAGGAGTGGCATTATTTTATACCTTATTTCATAAACGTACCTTCGGATTTGAGAGAAACATGACCGACAATTCAATTGAATTTTTCTGACTTCAGACCTGGATGTTTCGCTGGTGCAATCCACGGTGCTGTAAGAAGTGGCTCCATGTCGTTGGTACGACGCCACAATGAATGACAAAATTCAAGAATAGAATCTGCCCGTGTTTTGAGGGAAGGGCAGAGCCAATATGCTTGAGTAGAATTGTGAATATTAAAATTCAAATTATATGTGTTTTTATAAATGATATCAATGTTAAAATTTGATTTAACTTGTTGAGATATTCTTCATATGGCTGACCTGGGACAGTTCTTTGAATTCTGATGTCAAAGTTAGTATTTGATTAGAGTATGAAGCTGAAAATTAAATTTGAGAAAATAACTTGTTTGTTTTGAGTCTATTTCTATAAGAGTTGTTGCGGAGTATTAATCACAATAATTATGACGTCAGTTATAATAATAATGATGTCCGTTATATAATAATAACATCTATTATAATATTAATAAGAATTAATATTAGCAGTTACGATTCAGATTAGTTCGTTATACTTTAACGATGCCACATATAATATTATTAGATTAGTACAATCCTGTATTATCACCATCAATTCTGACTTTAATCAATACAGGTTGGTTCTTTAAATTCTATGCTCCTTAAATTTCAACCACAAAGGTTTTACTAATGAAATTTTGTTTATTGATTTGAAGACATCCTAGAATTAATTTTAGAAAGTTGTAATTTCTTTTTCATTTTAGTAGTTGAGATTGTTTATCATGGAAATTCTATTGCTGAAGTAACTGACATAAGATCAACTCCTAAAGTTTTTTTATAAAAGAAATGGAAATTTAGGCCCGATTAAGTATTAGGGTTTGCTTTTCTCAAACTTACGTGCTCGAGTGGTAAAAATTGTGTAACTTAGAAGCTACAGCAGGTGAAGGGGTAGATTGTGTTTTGCTTTGTAAAATAAATATAAAGAAAGAAATAATAGTAGCTTAGATTATTCTAAGACTATCCCAGGACCTTAAATTTATAATAGAGTAATTACATAAGAATTACTTATCTAAACAATATGAGACTTAACACCCAACATAACTTAATACTAAATATACTCTAACACTCCCTCTCAAGTTAGAGCATATATAGGCTCGAGCTTGTACAAGTATAACCCCAAGTATCAAAACTCTCAACACTCCCCTATAACAAAAAAAATTACATCAAGTTCACTTGACTCACTCTGTGCCTAAGAAAACGAGAACGAGACCGGCACAAACAATATGTGCCTAAAAGAAAATGACACAAACAACATGTGTCTCAAACAGAATTGTTGGTTCACAACCAACATAAAATGCCAAATTGGCAATAACTTCCGCTTAGAACTTCTCTGGTCGGAATCCAAGATAAGGCAACTCCGGAATCAGTGATAATGAGGAGGGAACATTGAAAACTCTTCAATCTATTCAATCTTGAATGGGGGTTGTGTCAAAAGACTAAACAACCAACAAACATAAAGACAAACTTCTACAAAAACTTCAAAACTAACAGTATCAAAAGCTTCAAAACTATTGGGGGCTGCCGCCTGCCAAAGAGGAGAGGCGGCAGGCCCAAGATTAAACTTGGGTTTATATCAAACCCGCTCTGATACCATGTAAAATAAATATAAAGAAAGAAATAGTAGTAGCTTGGATTATTCTAAGATTATACCAGTACCTTAAATTTATAATAGAGTAATTACATAAGACTTACTTATCTAAACAATATAGGACTTAACACCTAACATAAATTAATACTAAATATACTCTAACAGGCTTTAAGATTCAATAGAAGAACAAAGAGAAAAAAGGATAAAGGCATGCATTACCAACCAAAAATCATGAAAATAGACATCTTGCTTATACAGTAGGTCAGTATCTAAAGTGTCTTGGACTAGTGGTGAGTCTTACAACTTGATAAATGCAAAATGGAACATAGACATACTCTCAAATACATACTATCCTTGTTTTACTTGTCTTCTTTTCATTTGAAATTAATGGAGGGGGCCTTCTGCCAACCCAAAAAGGTAGGAGCAGGGCCTAACTATTGTGGTGGAAGGCATGTGGAAGGAATTTGTGACCAGCTGGCAAACATAGTGAAAGAAATGCACAGTTTAGATGTCAACTCTTCATCTGATATTGCTGTCGCTTGTGGTCAATCGGAGGCATTTGCAGCAGCAATTTTTGCAAGTAACTGTATTAACTTGTAATTTTATTAGCATAAAAACCTTAAGTCATATATAGAATTTTGGCTTTACTGATGAGCATTATATATCACTTTTTGTTCTTTTTGGATAGTAATAGGCAGGGGTGATGAAGTCATACTTTTTGATCCCTCTTATAAAAGCCATGAAGGATGTATTACCATGGCTGGAGGAGTCCCGGTAAGCTCATCATTTCATAAGCTCTCTAGTATATATTATATTTGCTTAACGAATTGATACAGTTATTTCAGTCAACAAAGTGGACATGACAGGTATATGTTGCACTCGACCGACCTCAATGGACCCTGGATGTTGACAAACTCATGAGATCTCTTACTGGAAGAACAAAAGCTATAGTGTTGAACAGGTTAGAAACTATTCAAACTAAGAACTTCTATGGGGCTTTACATAGAAGTCCTACTCATCCTGGTATGACTTGCCCAAAATGACGTAGTATGTGTTCAATTAAGATAAAACGTTGATCAGTATTCAAAAGTACAAATTTCATGTTGTATATAGAATGCAGCTTCACGAAAGTCTGTTAGCTTATGTTAGGCTTTTTATCATAATATTTATTATGGGTTTCCTGCAAGGTTTATGACATCCTTCCTTCCTTGTAAGTTCGCAGCAGGACTCATGTTATAAACTTTATCATCAAAGTGAAAATTGTATGAGGATAAGATATAAGATGTCCAACTTTTATCGAATCAGTCAGGCTGATTAATTGCCATCACGAAAGAAATCTATATGCTGTTTTTTTTCCCCTTTTTCTCCATTGCTATCTGTTTTTGCTTACTTCATCTTGGTTACCTGTTCTATATATGTACAAGTAAAGGTTTTCTTTTAATGATGAAAAATATATCTAAAGAGAAAGGTATGGCTCATTTTTATCATATATATAATAAATCTTAAGAGACTATAGTAATAATATTGACGAAATTTCCTAAGGACCTTTTGCTTTACAAATATGTTATATATGAAAACAATAATACAATATTTGCTTGTTCTTAAGAGTTGGGATATATGTGGTTAGAGTTAAAGAGTAATGTGAAGCATTGTTTATCAAAGTTATTGAAGTATCTGATCTTTCTCATATTATGATTTAGTATAATATATTACCATTACTAGTATAAAGTTTAACTGTCCTCATAATCCAACCGGCAAAGCTTTTACAAAAGATGAACTTGATATTATTGCTGGAGCATGCCGTAGCAGGAATTTTCTAGCTATAACAGATGAAGTAAGAATCTCCCTTTCCTTAGTACTGGTTGAAGTTGAGCATTTATGATTTAGATGATTTATTCATCAGATGGATAACAGATACCCAGTCGCACTTGTTAATGAATTGGAGCTGTTTCTGTCTTTCTACTAATAATAAACACATGATCAATCTGCAAGCTTTAACCTTTCATGAGAAAAGTTTCTTTTCTGTTAATTGTTTTTATTGCACAAGAAGAACAATCAGTTTTTCCTTTTTATACTGACTATGATAACTGTTTTTTTTTTTTTTTTTTTCTCAAATGAAAATGCACATGCACAAGAAAATTTACTGGTAATTTTACTTTAAAAGCTGTCTCATTTAAGTTCTAACATATAAGGAAACTCTAGATTTCTTCTTCCTCTATTTTTGATGAGTCAAACTCTAGCTTTCTTATTGTTGGATATTTATGCAGGTATATGAGCATGTAACATTTGACAATGAAAAAGACATATCCCTTGCCTCATTTCCAGGAATGCAAGAGCTGACTATTATAACATCTTCATTGTCTAAAACGTTTAGTGTTACAGGTCAAAGCTAAATTGAACTTAAAGCATTTATGTTCTGTATTGTCAACAAAAGCAAAACTGCATGCGGAATATTTATGTTTCTGCTACAAATCTGATTATGTGCTTTTGCATATCATTCCCATTTCTATTAGTTTCATGGTCGGGATATCTGTCTATAGGTTGGAGGATTGAGTGGGCAATTGCTCCAGCTTTCATTGCCTCAATAATCAGAAATATTCATTTCAGACTTACAGATTCTGCTCCAGCGCCTTTCCAGGAAGCTGCATTGGCTGCTTTGAGAAGCCCCCTAGAGTACTTCGAATCATTGAGAAAGGTTAGAATATTTGAAGATGTGAAATGATGAATAAGATAGGCTTCCTTTTTATCATTTATGATATATTTCTATAATGCTCAGGATTATGAATTGAAAAGAGACTATATCATGAAGTTACTTGCACGGATTGGCTTTCAGATCCCATTTAAGCCTCAAGGTTCCTTCTTTTTATTTGTTGAGCTTCCTGAAAATTGCTCACTTTCTGATGTAAGTTCTCTGTTTAATAGCCTTCTCATGTTTGTTTTCCAATTTATTTTGTACTTGTAGGTACTTGAATGGTCATATTATTGTTCTCTTTGATTTTGGACGGACTAAATGATAAGCTTACTGATTTTCAGGTAGAATATGTTAAGAAACTAAAAGAACAAGCAGGAGTTGTGGCTGTACCAGGGTGTGGATTTTTCCATACAAACTTATCGTCTGAGAAATCTTCTGAGCTCAGTTCCAACTAACCGAAGAGATACATCAGATTTGCTTCCTTTAAAAGCGAGGCAACTTTGGCCGCTGCTGCAAAAAAAACTTGTTGAGCTTAAGGAACCACTAGCATCATAGGCTACGCTGAAATAGAAGTAAGGATGCTTTACTACTGGTGTAAGGTCATCTGTAAGTGCTAAATTTTTGCCAAAATAAGGTTCTCTTTGAAATAAATTGACTGAAATTCTGTATCATATATATGTAGAAGATTGTACTTCTAACTCTAATGCCACGATAGCAACCTTCCCAAGACAGTTTGTTGTACAGATGTATATCAATCACCCTTATTTATTACACTAGCAAATTGTATAGGCATGTACTACATGTCATAAATCATACTAGAGTTGTACAAATTCTGAGAAGAATAATTGAAGTTCATTTAGATTTTGTTTTTTAATCTCTTAATATTCATTTTTTTTTATGTACTCTAACGTAGTAAACTTTTGTATATAATTTATAATGAATGCGAGATTCAATAACAATACTAGTTGATATAATAAAATGTGCAATTACAAATTACATCCTGTATGGTTTTTGATTAGTAACACTATTAAGTACAAGTCCTTTCTTTTCTTTTCTTTTTCTTCTCTTTTGAATCTGAGAAAAATTCTACTTTTTTTTTTTTTTCTTCTTTAGCCCAAATTTAAAAGAATGAAAGACAGTCCAGTGAATTTACAAAATGAGAGCCCAAATATCAATATCCAACAAGGTCCGTCTAAGCAAACGAACAAAACCGCCGAAAAGAACGGCAACAGCAACAGAGTTTTACACCGTTCCAATGGAGGATAAGCTATCCTCTGTAGCAAAGAATTTTACACCGTCACCCATTCAAGAACTTTCGCATCTTGCTCAAAGATGCAACGCCATCAACCTTGCAGAAGGCTTCCCTGACTTCCCTGCACCTCCTCATATCAAAAATGCTGCAGTTCACGCCATCTATTCAGACTTCAATCAGTACAGGTTGTTTCTGTAACTCGTATGTCACTTGTTCAACTTCAACCATTTCTTTAGAATGGAATTTTTTGAATTTCATCTCATTTAGTGACTGTTGATTAGAGTTAGTTCATAATTCCGTTTCTTGGGTGAATTGAGTGAGACCCAAATTGCCTGCAATCACTTTCAGGCACTGTAGATGAAGTCGTTGTTGTGTTAGAGCAACGATTTAGACCAAGAAATTTATCTCCCGCAAAGTTTTATTAATTTGTAGAAATCCTGTAAATTGCTTTCAGAAAGTTGTAATTTTCATTCTCATATTGGTAGATGAGACTGCTTCTCATTGAATATTTATTGCTGAAGTAACAGACACAACTTCAATTAATATGTCTTAAAGTGGTACTTTGGGGTCTTATTGAATAGAAAAAAGTTTTCTTTTTCCCATTCATGTATCTATTTTAAGTACTAAAGTTTGTCTAGCTTAGAAGTAACAGCAGGTGAGAAGTATACTAGGTTGGTGATGCTTATTTAACTCAAATTTAAAAAAAAAGGAAGATGAAGACATTATCCCCACAATCATGGTAATATACATTGCTTATTACGGTACCTACAGTGTCTTGGACTAGTGGTGAGTCTTACAATTTAAAAATTCCAGAAACTGAAAGGTACATAATGACACTCTCAGATGCTTATTGTCTTGTTTTGCTTGGATTCCTTTACATATGCAAATAATGGAGGGGCTTTTATAGCAACCCAAGAAAGATAGGAGCATGGCCTAACTGTTGTGATGTAAGGCATGTGCAAGGAATTTGTGACCACCTGGCAAAGATAGTGAATGAAATGCACGGTTTGGATGTCAACCCTTCATCTGATATTGTTATCACTTGTGGTCAAACAGAGGCATTTGCAGCAGCAATTTTTGCGAGTAACTATTTTATATTAGCTTCTTGTTATTTCATTTTCTTGAAGCCTTATGTAATGTAAAGTTTTTAGCTTTACTGATGTGCATTATCAGTTTTTGTTCTTTTTCTATAGTAATAGACCGGGGCGATGAAGTCGTACTTTTTGACCCTGCTTATGAAACCTATGAAGCATGTATTACCATGGCTGGAGGAATCCCAGTAAGTTTGTCATTTCTTAAGTTCTCCAGAATTGATTATATTTATGCAATGACATGATACAGTTATTTCTGTTATCAAAATGGACCTGACAGGTATATGTTGCACTTGACCCACCCCAATGGACCCTGGATGTAAACAAGCTCACAAAGTCTCTTACCAGGAGAACAAAAGCTATAGTTTTGAACAGGTTAGGAATTATACAAATTAATAATTTGCATGAAACTTTATGTGGAAATCCTACTCAATCTGGAAAAACTTGTCCAAAATGACACTGTAAGTTAACAAATTAAGAGAATAAAGATTCAGCGTTCAAAAGTTCTTTTTTTATGTTGTATATATAGAGTACAGTTTCACCTCGTAATTTGCTGTAGAACTCATGATATAAATTTGTCTCCAATGTATGTGGGTTTTCTCTCGATGTAGAAATAAACCTCAAAAGGGAGATCTATCTTCTTTTTATCACTTTAACGGACTGCAGTATTAATTACTAACAATTTTTCTTCAAACAAATAATCTTCTGTTTTTTTTAGAGATGTGTTACATGCGTTTCTTCTTACTTCATCTTGTTTGTTCCTAAGATATGTGGTTACAATTCAAGAATCATATGAAGCATTTTTTTATCAAAATTTAGAAAGAAATGATTTTTCTCATATTTTGATTTAATGTATTCTATTATTACTAATTTAAAGTTGAACAGTCCTCACAATCCTACCGGCAAAGTTTTTACCAAAGATGAACTTGAAATTATTGCTGGAGCATGCTGCAGCAGGAATTGCCTAGCTATAACAGATGAAGTAAGATCCTCCTTTTCCTTTATAGTGGGGGAACTTGAGCTTTATTCTTTGGATCATTGACAGAAAAAGTATAACCTCACACTTATTGACAGATTGGAGCTGTTAGTAAATAATAAGCACACAATATGCAAGTGCTCAGAACACAAATGTCTTGTCTTTTAATCTGGTTGCCACTATTAGTTTTCACTTTTAACAGATTGGAGCTGTTAGTAAATAATAAGCACACAATATGCAAGTGCTCAGAGCACAAATGTCTTGTCTTTTAATCTGGTTGCCACTATTAGTTTTCACTTTTACTCTGCTATGTTAAATTGATATAATTTCAGTCCATCCCAAGATCAATCCGTAAATTTCTTGTTTTTTTGAATTTTTTTTTTCTTGGCACTGAGGTGAACCATCAATTTTATTCTTTCATTATGGTTTTGGTAACTTTTTTATCTTTAATTAAAAAGAAAAAGAAAAAGGAAATTACACAAACAAGAAAGTTTAATGGTAGTTTTGCTTTAGATAAAGAGGCTGTCTTATGTTTAACATAAAAGGAAATCCTAGATTTCTTATCTTTGAATACTTCTGCAGGTATATGAGCATGCAACATTTGACAATGAGAAACACATATCCCTTGCCTCATTTCCAGGAATGCAAGAGCGGACTATTATAACATCTTCCTTGTCTAAAACATTTTGTGTTACAGGTCAAAGGGAATTCTAACTCAGAGAATCTGATGCAAAACTGTGCCAATTTTTCTTTGAAATCTGATTATTGACCAATTCTACTAATTTCATGGACGGATTATTGTCTAACAGGTTGGAGGGTAGGGTGGGCAATTGCTCCAGCTTTCATTGCTTCAGTAATCAGAAATATTCATATTAGAATTACAGATTCTGCTCCAGCGCCTTTCCAGGAAGCTGCCCTGGCTGCTTTGAGAAGTCCCGTAGAGTACTTTGAATCATTGAGAAAAGTAAGATCTTAAAAGGAAGTTTTTCTTTTATAGTGAAATTTATTTGAAGGAAAATATGACATCCTGAAATAATCAATAATGTAGGTTTGCTTGTCATCATTGTGATTTTTCTTTCAATGCTCAGGATTATAAATCGAAAAGAGATTATATCATGAAGTTACTTACACGGATTGGTTTTAAGATCTCATTTAAGCCTCAAGGTTCCTTCTTTTTATTTGCCGAGCTTCCTGAAAACTGCCCACTTTCTGATGTAAGTGCTTTGTTATTGGTGAGTGTGTGTGTCTTAGTTAATATACCTCTGGCTGTTCTTTGAAATTACCGGCTTTTGGGAATAAGTAGAGTTTGTTAGGAAAAAAAAAGTTATTTGTTACTGTTTTATATAGTTAAATAAATTATAATGGGATTTTTGCCTTATCATTTTTGTTTCTCAATTTCCTTTTAGTTGTAGTTGTAGATAGTTCGAGGATCATGTTTCTGTCCTCTTTGATTTTGGATTGTACTAAATGACGAGCTTAATGTTTTTCAGGTAGAATATGTTAAGATGCTAATAGAACAAGCAGGAGTGGTGGCTGTACCCGGGTGTGGGTTTTTCCATACAAACTTATCGCTGGAGAAAACTTCTGAGCCAAGTTCTAACTACCAGAAGAGATACATCAGGTTTGCTTTCTGTAAAAGTGAAGAAACTTTGGCTGCCGCTACAAAAAAACTTGATGACCTAAGGATGTTGTAGGGCATCTCAGGATAAAATGACTGAAAGTCTGTATCAGATAAAAAAATTTGATTTTTGACACCATAATTGAACCAAAATAGCCTGCTACCACTAGCAAGCTCTGTGAATGAGCTTGAAAAGAATACTTGAGAAATTGCTTATTTAATTTGAGTTGATGTAAAAAACCTAAGCAAAATGTTGTAAGAGAGAAAATTGAGTATCAAAACCACAAAATAGAAGAAGAAGAAATACAAAAGAGTACCATCTCAAGGTACCCAAGGTGAGGGTGGCGGTGGTGGATTTGGAGAGATTGGTGGAACTGCAAAAAATATGGTGTTCTTGTCAATCCCAGTTGTTGTTATTACCTCTGCCATGGCCACAAGTGCTGCAACTAGTCCTGCATTTCCAGCAAGAGTTGGCTCTGTATAGTTATAGTTAGAACGCACATCCTTGAAACCATCATGCTTGTCAGGACCAGCAACCATAGCTCCATGGATCACATTTGGATTCGGCTCTTTACTGTCCCTCCATTTCCATCCTTTACACCCATATTTTTTCTTGTCATTCAGAATGGATGCCCCTCTATGATGAACATGTTTTGGATAACGATCACCAAATCCAACAACATAGCTCATACCTTGAGGATTATTTCCAATAATGTAATCCATCTGGATCTTAGCAAATTCCTGTAGCACTTGTTTATGGTAGAATTTAGGTCCACAATATAACCCTTTCATGAGAGTGATGTCCATGTAATCACTGTATAGTTTAGCCAAGAAAGCAGCATTTCCAACATATTGTAGTGGCCGAGGCTTGCCATGGTTTAGTTGAATCAACCCTGCTTTTGTTCTGTTGAAGGTAGAGAAATCCGGTAGGTACGAACACATAATATCATCAATTCGACTGTGAAATTTCCCCAATATTTCTTCGTAAGGATACCCATAATCCATGAAAATTCGCAACCTGGTAAGAAGCAACATAACAGCAGGAAGCTTGTTGTCCCAACTAAGTACACCGCGGTCTACATCCTGCTTGAAACAACCAGCTTGATCAGCTAAACCAGGACTAGTAACAAGATCAAGATAGGTAGAATTACCAGTTGCAAAGTACAACCAGGTTCCACCCCATAAGAACTCATCCCAGTAACTAGTAGAATAGTAGAATTTCGAAATTGGATCTGCACCGGATGAATATTTTTGTCCTTGGTCTTTTGTAGCAAATTTGAAGACTATTTGAGCCCCATGAACAAGTTTCTTTGAGTACTTATAGTTGTCTTTGAACACAATTGATGCAGCAGCTAAAGCAGCAGCAGTTTCAGCTGCAAGAGCAGGGCAAGTACCACATTGTGAAGCAGAGCGTTGGTAGTCAATTTCTTCAGGACGCATCCAGCAGTTTTGATTGGTAACAATTTGTGAAGCAATGTTGTCAGTGGAGTTGGCTGAGGAAGTGAAGGTATTTAGAAGGTAATCTGTTCCCCACTTGATGATGTCTTTGACATGGTTGAGTTGGTTAGCAGCTTCATATTTTTCACTGTATTCAACCACACTCCAACTTAGCATTGTCATGGCAAAAGCTGCAGGGAAATTGTGCTTGGTAACATCCCCAGCATCATAGTACCCACCTACTAGCTGCCCGTCCTTCAAACAGGAGTTGCCCCTCCATGAAACATTATTGTTCTTCGGGAGTCTCCCAGCTACATGTTATATTATTGAAGTAAAAATAAAAATGAGGTACATGGTGAAACATTATTCAAGAAATTTTCTATTTATTTAATAAAAAGTAAAACTTATAATTAAAGTTCAAATTGGGCAATCCCCAGAATGATAATATTAGTAAGGTTCAAAGTCCAGTCAATTTTCAGTTTCCCTGTCAAGATTGATTTATAATATATATATTTTAGTACATAAGAGATCGGTTGGAATTAAAAGCTAGAATGTAAAGTTTTTTTCCTATAAATCCTCTTCTTAATGAAAGCACAATTAAATCTTATGTTTTTGAGACAATGCTAATTTTTATTTTTATTTTTATCAATTAAACCGATTTATACATTTTATATTCATTTGTATCTTTATATGTAGTCATGGAAAATGAATAATGAACATAATTAAGAATTCGAACTGTTTATAATAATATGAAACAAAAATAGTAACAACAAAAAGGCAAAATAGAATATAATTTTCTGATTTTTTTTCTTTTAATTAGTTGTTTAATCATAGTCTTAAGGTCTAATAAATGTAATTTATAAATATTACAAAACTAAAAATTCATTAATTGCATAATAAAAAAATTATAGTCAATAAATGTAATGAAATTTTTTTTGAAACTTAAAATTAGCAAAGTTGAGAGAGAGAGAGAGAGAGAGAGGAGCACTGGAGAATGAGAAGGAGAAGGAGGAGGAATTACATCTTTGGGCGTTGAAGAACATGAGAGCCTGGGGGAGGGCGGCGGTGTAGTTGTCAGAAGAGGAGACATGGCGGTGGCGGTGACGGTGACGGGGGACGAACTTGGCTATAAGGACAACAAAGACAATAACAATGGCAACCAAAATACATGACCAGAGAATAACACTTTTCAAATATGTCTTCCACCAAATCTTCTTCTTCTCCTTCTTCTTATCCAGCCTCAGTAGCCAGCTTTGTTTAACCTCCTCCTCTGATGGCGCTTGATACGATGCCGTATCGCTATTCTTGTCCTGCTCTCCATCCTTTGCATGTATTTCCAGGGAACCTCCCCGCATATTATTATGTTTCTCCAACATGGCCTTTCTCTCTCTCTCTCACTCTCACTCTCCCTCTATGAGACTGTGTTTGTGTGGTTTGGCACTTGCTAACAACATGTCTTATGGAAATGCAAAATGCCACGAAGCACTCAACTATTGGTTAGAGAGTTTCTCCTTTTAGATCATTGTTCAGATCATATATAATATTTCTCATTCATTTTCTTTTCTTGCAAAATTCTATTGAGAATATTATGGGAGCCAACTGTGTAGAGGCTTTAATGGGTAAATTTTGATATATTATATCAGTAATTAATTAATGCTTTTAGGTTATGTTTATGTAGACAAAAAGTCAGTGGTCTCACCAACCCATTTATTGGTAGGTGTTTATAACACTTAGATAGTTACAATTGATATATATATATATATATAATTTTAATTCAGTAAGATATCCAAGAAACTAGTTTCTATTATTTGGATTAACAAAACATGGGTGGACTAGTGTTTGTAAAAATTTCTAAATATAGGTGTATCCTTTTGCAAATAGATTATCAATGGGGATTAGTTGTCAAATAGACAAAGTTTAATGGCAAATATGTATTTTCCCCTGTCAGCGGATATCAATAAAGAAGTCATACCGTTGAACAAATACGAAAAGACCATACTACCCTAACCCGGCGATGATGAGCCCAACCATTGGTGAACAAAAAGACCCTTATAGTAACCCAGCAAAGTCGGAGAGAGAGAGAGTGACAGAGAAAATGTCTGCGTCCATTGATGTCGAAGAAGAACAACGAACACCTCTTCTAAACGACTCTTCACCTTACTTCCGTCACGGAGGTTCCACCAATGAAAACGAAGATACTGTCCTTCCCTCATCATCCAATGATCTATCACGGCCCAACCTCGCCGTTCCCAATCAACGTCTGGTCTCTCTGGACGTCTTCCGTGGCCTCACCGTCGCGGTTAGTGTTTAATTCCTTCTTATTTTCTCCAATTTCCAGAAAAGTTTGCGACTTTGTTATTAATGCACTGAATTTCAAGGTAAAATTTGTATCCACGCTTAAAGTGGGTTATAGTTCAATAATTTTGTCGGGGAAAGCAATAATTTCAATTACATAGAGCTAAATAAACAAAAGGGGACTGTATATGTAGAAAGTTTTCACTTTTATTGATTATGAGTTTATGACTGACATTCCCTTTTTGTTGTTTTTCTGTATTAGTAAAGCAGCTAAGGACCGATTCTTGTTTATAATTCATTAATGATTTCAATTTTCTTTCGTTCTATTCCATATCCAGTTGATGATTTTAGTTGATGATGCTGGAGGAGCCTTCCCATCTATAAATCATTCTCCTTGGTTTGGCGTGACACTTGCGGATTTTGTGATGCCATTTTTTCTCTTTGGTGTTGGGGTCTCTATCAGTCTAGTGTTCAAGGTGTTTAACATCCCCTTTCTTTCCTTTTCCCTCTCTCTCTCTTATGATTCCACAAAATAGGAAAAGTTACTCTAGTCTTTCTTTTCGTCTCGATGAGCATCCATGAAACTAAAAACCATGAAGACAGTACTTAAAAGAACCTATGCTAAGCTCTGTAGCAAATATGCTATACTCATATTCATAAATGGCTTGAGAGAGTATTTAGCCCCTTGGAATTTCAAGTAGCAGTTAAATATCAAATTTTGGAACACTTGACAAGTATCCAAATGTTTGGACAAAGTTATAATTGTGTTTTCTATTACATTTCAGAAAGTATCAAGCAAATCAACTTCTACAAAAAAGGTAATATTGAGGACAATTAAGCTCTTTCTCTTGGGGGTGTTGCTACAAGGTATACTTTTCTACCTTATCATCTTATGACAAGCATATACTTGCTCAAGCTGAATTCACCTAATACCTGTATTCTTTTAGGCTTTCTGATAAAACAATACTCAATTCTTTACAAGTGAATTTAGATTTTGTGATGATTGTGAATTGCAATATGCATATATTTCGCTTACGCATTTTGAGTGGAGATTACATGTAATTGAGTTGTTCAGGTTGTAAATAGTAATTAATAAACATTTGGTGTGTCATTCTGTTTGGAATTTATTCGTAGGTGGGTATTTCCATGGGCGCAACCATTTAACATATGGAGTTGCTGTGGACAAGATTCGCTGGCTTGGTGTTCTTCAGGTAGCAATAATTTGATTAGCTATATATAATTTATATTTATTCTGTTGTAGCAGATAGTCATACAATTACGCTGCTCCAATTTCCCTGTAACTGTAGTTTTTTTCCAAACTCGACTTTGCTGATGGTTCTCCATTACTACTATCTCAATTCTTATTGAAAAGAACTTAAGCTGTAATTCCACGTACACAAAGTTAGATATGCATCCTATAGGCACAGTATATATTGGTGTTGGTGGAAGCTATCATGTGGTTAATTCGAATATTATTTGAATTTCTATCTTATTCCATAAAAATTCTGCATTATAATCAAGCACATAGAGGAGACATGGCAATAGAAATAGTTGTATTTGGTAATAGTGTAAATGATGTACTTTGAGAGAAATAATTAGTTATCTTCTTCTTTAGCTACGCATGTTCAATTTGACTGAGTCACTGACTATGCATTTTGAGTATGTGCTTGTATAATTTACAGAGGATATCAATTGGATATCTCTTGGCTTCAATTTCGGAGATCTGGCTTGTTAGTGATATCATGGTTGACTCACCTGTAGCTTTTGTGAAGAAATACTACATCCAATGGTTAGTTATATTGCTGGAATTTCATACTAACACTGCTTTGAGTAAAAGAACGTTGGAGGGATTCATGTTTTAGAAAGAATGATCAGGAAAAGTGCAATGTATAGCCTAGATGTTTTGAATTTCGAAGTGAAATCTAGTAGAGAGTTGTTACAGTTGAAACGAGGATATTCCCTAAACTATCTGGCAGCCAACTTTACTGAAGTACTTATATATTTTGTCAGTCTATTCCAGTTAATGCTAATGATTCATGCTAAAATTATTTTTCAGTGATACTGCTTTATCTGTCTATGTATTTCTTGCTGGGAAAAACGCTTACTGGAACTAGACTTGTTTTGGGAACTTGAAACTTACTTATCAGCTTTAGAAATCACTTTTGAAGGTATGTTATTATCTTCTGGAACAGAGTCTGTAATTTTGAATTGCGGACTTGAAAGGCACTTGTTGTGGCCTGAAACTCAGTACAAATCTCCAAATTAGAAGGGTTTAATTATTTCATTTTTTTAGTCCCTTAATCTTATTCCAGATTCCTTTTACCAAATTGATACTCTTGGCAGGCTACAAATTCCCATATCTTGGTACTTATTGGTACATTAAATAAGATTTTTCAATGATAGTGACTTGTGATGCAATTGTGTGTACTTCATGGTTAAATTAACTTCTGATCTGGCTACCAACTCTTGGGATGTAGTCCTCCCTCAAAGATTTCCCATCCTTCCATTGTTGCCCAACTTAAAAAGTAAGCTGGAGGTACATGTCAGAAATAATTGGTTACAAGATCTCATAACATGAGATCAACAGCATAACTTCCTTGCCTAGAAAAATCTTCTATTTGTCTCTTCAGATTGTTTAGGGTGTCTAGATGATGAAATTATCATCCGCATCATGTTTCTTGTCTTTTATTTGATACTTTGAGGTGCTAAGTTGTTGTTTTCTTTTTTCAGGATGTTTGTGACCTTCTTGTGCTCAATTTACATTTGCTTGCTCTATGGCCTTTATGTTCCAAATTGGGAGTTTGACAGTCCAAATTTGCAATTGTCTGGTTACATATCAAGTACTCAAACTGTGAGTTTAAACATGTATTTTTCTTGAAGTTCTGTCTTGTTGGAAAAATTCTGCCAATCTGCTCTGTTGTGTGCTGAAAGACATGCAGTGAGTTTTACCTTTATTGTACTTAAATTTTGTTTTCTTGGGTAGGGTTCCTGCCCATGTAAACAATAATTTTAACCTACTCTCTCTGGTAGATGAAGTGAACATTACGTTTGGTTTCTTATTGCTTGTAGTGGATCCTGCCCTTGTTTTGACATAGTGATACCGCTACTGTAATTTGGTCTCTAGAACTAACTTCAAACATCATATGTCCAGGTTCCTTGTGAAGTATGGGGCAGTCTTGAACCCCCTTGCAATGCTGTTGGTTTTATTGATCGAATTATTCTTGGTGAAAATCATCTTTATCAACGTCCAGTGTACAGAAGAACAAAGGTTAGTTTTTCTTCACGTATAACTGCTATTTGAATTAATACGGTATCGTGCTTTCTTTTGACAACATCCTTTCATTTTGTTGCAATTTCAGGAATGCAGTGTTAATTCTCCTGACTATGGACCTTTACCGCCAAATTCACCCGGATGGTGCATGGCACCATTTGACCCAGAGGGCATCTTAAGGTTAAAAACAATCCTCACCTTTCTCTTTCACCTTCATCCTTCTCTTAAAATCTTTGAAGATATTAAGTTGTATGTTCAATAACCAAGAGAGTCCCTGAAGCGTAGTCTTAGCTTCTATCTGTGTTTTTTCTCAGATATAAGAGGATTTGTATCTTGAGATCCAAATGATTAGTGTTTCACCTTTTCTTTTTCACAGGAAGTACTTAATTCATAAACAAACTAGGATTTTGAACTATATTCACTCAGTGATTGGTTGTTAATTACTGTATTTTCCAGTTCAGTGATGGCTGGCATTACTTGTTTTGTGGGATTGCAATTTGGGCACATACTTGTGCATTTTCAGGTATGAATTTGTTGGTACTCTATTTTTTAATATTTATGTTTGGCAAAGTGAATCATAGTCTTATAATGTGATGTTTGTTGGTATATCATGATCTGTCACTGTAATGGTTTGTTTTGATGATATCATATTTTTTCACTGCAGGGCCACAAGGGGAGGGTGCTTCTTTGGTCAATCTTTTCCTTCGCTTTATTGATCTTAGGGTACATTTTGGAGGTGATAGGTATGCTACGTACAAGTATGATATATATGATGATTCTTCCTTGAAAAGATTTTGTCTATTCTTCAAGTAATTACTGCAAGTTTTTTCTCAGGAATTCCTCTCTCTAAGCCACTCTACACATTAAGCTATATGTGCACCACCGCAGGAGCATCAGGCTTATTTTTAACCATTATCTTTTACATTGTAAGTTCATCTCTTTATGCAGCGAAAAAATGATTGATTGACAGCCATTGCCCCCATGATAACTGACATTCCAGAGTTGCTGACAAACCCACTAAATTTGAGCCTAGATCTAAAACTAGTAGCTCAACTGTAAGTTAGGATATGGAGAGCTATGCTAATTAATCCTCTCTTGACAGTCCTACAGTGTCTTTCAAACCGTCGAGTGTTTAAGAGTGTAAACTTTAGACTACCAATTAGAAGTCAGAAATGGCCTGTAGCGTATTTGACCTCATAACCTAACATGATTGGAAAATTATCTATATGCCCATTCTTCAAAGGAAATGCAAGAGGAGGAATTCTAAGGTCAGTGAGATACTGAGATCTCTTTTTCGTTTACTGTTTTTAGCTTTAGTCTTGGTTTTCGCAATGAATATTTCTTCAACTTAGTCGTGCTCTGTATGGTATAACACTATTGTTAGTTGTATATGGTTGGTACTTGTAAGGTTACAAGTACGGCTAAATTATTATAAATTTTTAATGCTGGGAAAATTGCCCTTCTGTTTAATTAATGACATGAAAGATAGATAGGTTGAGATGAAAATTTGTGCAAAATTTCATGTTATTTGGGTGAAGTAAATGACTGAAATTGCATACAAGATGACTGAAAAATTGCATCTTCAACTGGTGAATAATTCCATATAGGTTGACGTAAAACAAGTCAGAAAACCAATGGTCTTGCTACAGTGGACTGGAATGAATGCTCTCATTGTATACTCTTTAGCTGCTTGTGAGTTATTCCCAGCTGCAGTGCAGGGTTTCTACTGGTGTTCACCAGAGAACAACTTGGTATTTTTCTTTCTTTTTCAATGGGATTGTACTGCAATTTCTTTTCTCTCCACCATCATTTTTCTTCCATGATCATTTGCCAGTGCAGATCCTTTTCTCTGATGATTACTAATATATTCTATGCACTTTACTGAAGAGCTTAATAGTTAATACTAGTAAACTAAGGAAAAAGATGAAAAGGGAAGAAGACATTAGAAGATTCATTGCTTAAACCAATGGCACAGAAAAAAAATAAAAAATAGAAACAAAAAGAAAGAAAGAAGAGGAAGATGATTCGTGTTTCAGGAATCTGGCAAGTTGGTATTTTAATTTGTAATAATCTTATCTTCTTTCCTCCCTTGGTACTAGCCTACAAGGTAATATCTTTTAGATATAGCATAGGGATGGCAGTGGCCTTCCCCTCCCTAGACCCATGAATAAATAATTAAATATCCTTCCACTTTGGTTAAATAAATTGCTTACACCACTGGGAGTTGAATCCAAGACTTCTCATTCATGAAAGCAAACTGAGGTACATTTTTTGTGGACTTTGGTTCAAATAGTCGTTTATTAGCTGTGAAGACATCTAGTTCTAAAAGAATGAAAAAAAGAAAGAAAAAAAGAAAATTGGCGTCCGTCTGTTCTTAACTTAGTATTGCTAAAAGTAAATCCTGCATGCAGGTTGATGGCACTGAATATCTACTGCAGGCCCTGCTTCATTCAAAAAAGTGGGGAACCCTGGTCTTTGTAATGGCTGAGATTTTATTCTGGGGTTTTGTTTCTGGTGTCCTACACAAGAAAGGTATATATATAAAGTTATAGGAGATGATGATACGTAACATCTGGTGTTTCCTGTCAATAACTTTCCATCATACACAGCATTTTGTTTCCTTTATGCAAATGTTGATTAGAGGGCATCCGTTTGTTGATTCTCTCTTAACCAATTTCTTTTTCCCTACCATTTCCGCTGCAACAGTCTGAACTCTGAACAGCACGCAAAAAACTGGAATTTTGTTATGTTTAGTCTTAGATTCTATGTTGTCAAGTTCCTAACTTATTTTTTTATGAACATATGCAAAACCAAGAATCATTACATTTGTGCTTGTCACTCTGCTTCAACTTTTCGGATGTTGAACTGGAACCAATGAACATCAATCTAAAATGGGAATTAACCACTGGTGATTCAGTCTGGGCATTCATTGTGATTTGGTTTAAGGTTGTTTAAAAGTTGCAAATGGAGACTTAACATGAGATTGTTATATTTTTAGGTCTCGTTTGATGCATAGTTCAAAAAGGATATGATAATAGAAAACATTTCAGTTAACTCTTATACTGTATTTGGCAATAATATAATAATTTACTCTTGTTTTATTGACTCCATATAGTATAAGGGAAAATAATGGTTTATTGTTAGTGAAATGATTACAATTTTCTTTCCATAGAGAAATATTAATTTAGGACCAAGTAAATAGAAGCTATTATTTAACTAAGAAATTATTCGACAGACTTTCATGCATAAAAGCAGTATGATATTTTGGTTTCAGTGTTTCTCATCAAACCATGGTCAATTTCATAAAAATGGAAAAATAATTAATAAGCGAAAGATCAGGAATTACTGTATTGACAAAAAAGGTAAGACATAAAAGTGATTAAAGTAGTGATAAAGGTTTAAATCATACGACTGTTTGCTTTGGTATATTTGATTTCTTCAAATCAAAGACATAAATAACTTCCTAGGTGGTAAAGAAACTCCTAACGAGAAGTTCTCTTTCGGCCATAAACGCCTTTTGCTAAGCTAGTCTTACCATTTCCACAGCTGTAAAAGATTTTATCTCCCGACAATTCATTTCCTTTCCCAAACCACATAAAAACCAGCCAGCCATCAGCCATCAGCCATTTCATGCCCTGCGTTGTCTTGCATTACCATTTCCTTTCCCCGCAGAACTATTTTCTAAAAGAAAAAGAGAATGGATGCTGAGAAATCTCATGCTGAAGTTTCAGACACCAACAGTTGCGGCATCCAAGACAATTCAATTGAACAATCAACAAACAGACAACAATCAGAAAATACCCACTTTGGAAAAGCACTTGCACACAGAGCAGTCTATGCTTCTACCAGTCGGCGCAGAAAAGTCAGAATTCAGGATGTGAGAACACTACCAAGCAGGCTAAGCAAGGTCTCAATGGCAGATGACAATACACAAAGTTAGAAAGTAGTTTATAGCATGTAATGTATGTCACAGTTAAGTTGCAGGCATAACAGAGATTTTACTTTGTAGAGAGATACCACATTGTTCCTTATTTCTTATCATTGGAATTCAGACCTTGAATGAAAAATGCCTAGATTTGAGTCCAAATCTCTTTTGCTTGATTTTCTTGAAACCAGCATAATTGGAAGATTACAAATTAAGAAATGAATCAGACCCACAGAGCAAAAAAGTCCCATTTGTTGCTGCATTTTCATTTCCCACTTAGTGTTGGAAGTGAACAAGTCTCAGTGGGAACACAAACACATGAACCTACTGATGGGTTGCCCGTCAATGCAAAATTCATTGGCTTGAACCAGCAGGGGAGTTTTGCAAACCAAACCATTCACTTTTGCTGTCAAAAGAAATATATTTGCAAACATGAACCTGTTTGTTAATTGGTCACCCAATAAAATATATGAGAATGGCTATCAGTCTTTGGGTTAAAGTTTATTTTCGGCCTGAGAGAGTTTTGAGATTGATGGATTAGCTTTATGAACTTGAGGTGGTCTTTTGGTCCATTTGGGTCAGATTTGGCATAAGTGGTTTACAACCAATTACAAACAAATTAGATATTAGACAATTTTAATTATTCTCATCAAATTTATACTATCAGTAAACAGTAATTATATAAAAATAATAAAATAGTAATAATATTTGACAGTAACAAAATAATATAGACTTATATTATTGACTTACTCTAATTATATAATATCTTATATTTAAAGCTAATATAATTAAAATAATAAAATAATATAATAATAAAATAATTATATAATTTTATACGATACTATATTATATAATTTTTAAGGATACGCCAAAAGATGTGTGTGTAATTTTGGCTTTGATCCCTTTGATAATGGCCAGGCAGGACTATAGAAGACTATGTAGAGCTTTGGTGGGTCATTTCAACTTTTTCCATGTTGAGATCTCAATTCTCCCCTTTAGATGATTATGTGAGGTGTTTGATCCCATCAAAAGTAATCAATATAGACGTCACTCATATAGTCATATATATGAATCACAAGTATAAATTTATGAAATTCATCATTGCAGTAACTCACCACAACTTCCAATTATGCGACAAAAAAAAAAACACAAAAATCTGTCATAAACTGGACATATCTACTAAAATTAATTGAAGGAAAATATAAGAAATACTAAAAATCCATGTAAGAGAAAAGAAAAAGTAGCTGGGCACGATTTCTGTCAAATTATGAAAATTTTAATCTATAAAAAGGTGAATGAGCTATCTCATTGTATAGTTAAAATAAATTAATGCTTTTTTGAAAGTTGTCAAAATATAAGATGACAATGAAAGATAGAGAGAGACAGAAACCACTCAAATAACCATCAACATTAATTGACCTAATTTTCTGTACTTAAAGATAGGGATTATATGTTTTGATTGCAGAGAGAATATTGTCATATATATACATATTTTTAGTAGGAAAAGAAAAGCGCACATGGGCATACACATCTTGTCTCACTGAAACTTACTCAATCACGCACCATTGTTGTAATACTTTCTTGATACATATAGGAACTGAAAGGGTAGCTACCACTATACCAACTAAACAAACTAGCATTCTTCGTTTCTCCTAATTCTGAATTTATATAAGACATGAGAAATCACTACTAAGCTCTCAAGTCTTAAGGATAATGCAATAGTTAGAACTTGATGAGAATTTTATAATAGAACGAAGATAGAAATTTCAACACTTAAATTTGACCTATATGTGTGAGATCAAATGAAATTTATAAATATTCAAAAATCATTCATTAAAATTTAAATTGAAAACCGATGTTAGATAAGATTTCAAGAATGGAAGTTTACACATAGACCTTCAATTTATATATTTGTTTAAGTAAGATTATTTTAAGAATGAGTTTATATATTTACATATTGTGCTGAAATTTAATTATGTGTCAAATTAAAAGTTATTTCACTGAAAAATTTAATTTGTTGGGTAAAATCGTAATAATTATACATTTTGATCTCTTAACTTTTTGCACCAAAAGTCTAATGAGGGACTTATCAGTATGGAGAATGCATGAGCTCTCCTTCTATCTTGTGACAGTTTAATGATGAAAATGGTGGTGGCAAAAGCCAAGAATCAAACTAGCTCTCTTGAATAATAATTGTCCATGAAAATTTAATTATTTCACTTGATTAAAAAAATGGAACTCAAATAACCAGTTTTTTTTATAAAAAAGAAAAAGTAATTAATGTGTAAGATGTAAGATCAAATTGATCAATTACACTCTAAAGAAGTACAGTGTGGGATCAGCAAGATCGTTTGAAAGATATCCCACATGACACAATGAATGGTTTCTACTTTCTCCTTCAAAATTGTAAAGATTGTTGAGAAAGCAAACGTCAATCGAGCTAGGGTTATGGGAAACACTGCTCATAGCTGAATTTTGTCCATGTGCCTGTTAGTGGCCGACATCCCATCTCGTCGTTAAGATAACTTGGTATCTACACCTGTCACCACTTGGTAGGATAAAGTATAACACATTATTTCTCACTTTCTTTTCATATACATGCCAATGCGTATAATAAATTTGTTTGATTAAAATATTACAAGTAAAAATAAATTTGAAGTAAAACTGTTAAAAAGTTATGTATAGAAAATAGGAGAAAGTGTTTGGATGAGTTAATGTAAAATGTAGTAAGTTATAATTGATTTTATTTTTTCATAATCGATAATGAGGGTTAAAATTATTGAGAAGATAAATTTGATAAATATTACTGTTATATTTGTCTAAGTAAAATAATTATTAAAATTTATTTGAATTATTTTTATTTAATTTTTTTTTATTGAAAATGTTTATTTTTCTAATTTTAACTTTTAGAACTCTGAAAATTCAAAAATAATTTTTTGTAAAACTTACAAAACAAAATTTGTATTACCAAATAATTTTATAGAAAAATTAAGCTCAAAAACTGTTTTAAAATCCAAGACAATATATAATTCATGTGTCATCATTTCATTTTAATAAAAGATTGAAAATGGGCCCACAAAAAAAAGAGAGAAGAATATGTGCCAGTAATTGTCCAATTCTAAATTGTATGCAATTTACAACATATATACAACTGCAAAGTAATTGTTTAATACACGATTTCATCGGCCATCATTTAAAACTATGGTATTCATCATATTTTAAGTTGTGGTATTAAATAAAAGTGTTGGAGCATATAGAGAGCTGTAGAATCCAACTTTAATATCATATTAAAACTCAATTTTGTTTGGTTATATGTAGCGGAAGTGGTAGCTGGTTTATATAAACAAGGGATATAAGATTGCAACTCGAGTAATATATATCCTAGGCCTAGCTATAGCTCTAGCTATTGATAGTGACCCAAATCTATTCTCATAGATATCCTTTGAATCTGCTTTTGCATTGTCATGAACATTAGAGAGCAATAGAGCATATTATTAAAGAGAGCACTTTAGGTTCATGCACATACACATAGTAGCTAGCTAGATAGTCACTGTCTTAATCCCACTCAATATCAAAAAACAACTAGCTAAGATAATCCCACTCAATATCAAAAAAACAACTAGCCAAGATTTTCTTGTGCTCTAAATGAAAAGAACTGCATGGCAAGCTATAAGTGGATCTAATTAATGATGTTTCTCTTTTCTTTTCCTTTTAAAAAAAAATAATATTTATTAATGTACAATAAAAAAAGTGGACATAACTTGAATTATTTCAAAAGTCATTATCAAATAGTACAATGAAATGCTGAAATGTTTTTATATGTATAATCTTAATGAAAATCGGTTACAAAAACGTACAAATTAGTTGTCCATTACAAGTATGTAACAAGTAAAACCAGTTCCCTAGCTATATATAAATGATACTGCACGACACACACTCTTCCTAGAATGTAATTAATGTGGCAAGCCAAACAATATCATATTCACCCACTTATAGTTCTATAGCTAGCTAGCTAGTTATGTCCGATCATCACAATCCCACTAGATCTCCATTGAAGCTATTCGGTTTTCTATTAACTAATCCTCATCATGATCAACCTGAACTTTCAGAAAGAAAATCAGTAGTAGTAGATGATTCGGAAGAGAGTAGCTGCAGGAGATTCAAGTGCCAATATTGCAAGCGAGTGTTTGCAAACTCACAGGCACTTGGTGGTCATCAAAATGCACACAAGAGAGAACGCCGTGTAGTCATGTCTGCTCAACTTCAGAGTGGTCAACACCACCCTCATAGGCGGCGATTCCAAGCAGCTGCCACCGTGCCAGTCTTAACTAGCTCACATGCAGTAAGTTCATCAGCACCAGAAGGATTAACCAGTGGTTCTATAACTAGTAGTAGTCCTACCTGCAGCACAAGGTTTTCTTCTCCAAGATTTTATGTGGCACCCACCTTGCACTCCCCTACTAATAATTATAATGATGCTGCTAAATTTTCTGGTAAATCGCCAGAGATGAATGTTGGTGTTGATCTTCATCTAAAATTGTCTCTATCTTAGAGATATTCATGCATGGCCAATGTACGACAAAACTAAATGTATTTTAGATAATGGAAGCATGATCCAAACTTAAGATCTATGCTCTGACACCATTATGATAAACTGTAAAACATGAATGTTGGTGTTGAACTTCCTCTGAAATTGACTCTATCTTATAGATTTTTATAATAGAGCGATAACATTGTGTCAATTTAATAATGAAAACATGATTTCATTCAAGATCTGTTGTTCTGATATTTTAATAAATATCATATCATATTAATTCAATTACTTATTTTCTGTCAAATCATCTAATTGATGATCATATCGCTTACAAGAAGAATTATTCATGACATTAAAGCCTTCAATTTTTTGGCCTTGCTTTTTCTTCTTTTCTCGATTTTTTTTTTTTTTTTTAAAAGTTACTAGTTTAATATTCTTTTTGCGAGATTTAGGCCAGATTCACGATCTAAAATTAATATATATACTATTTTTTTCTTTTAAAAAAAAAAATACTTGTGTAAATGAATCATGAGATCTACATGATCAATACAATGTTTTACTCCTTAAAATATGAAAAAGTTGCACTTTAAAGAGTCAGGTCCACTTGGGAAGATTCTTTGTCCTTACAAAAGTCTCTATGAAGAAAAATTATAGAATATTTATGTGCATGAAAATTAAGGAGCAGAAAATAAAATCTGTGTTTTGTATAGCAACCAACATAGGCCAGGCCACGACCCATAAATGAAAAAAGAAGTAGAAAGAAGACATAGGCCATCATCATGATCAGCTACCAATTTCTAATTAAGTAGTTGTTGTTAGCCCCATCTAACAAAGGGTTTGGAAAGTATGCATCTGTTTTTTTTTTTTTAGCCATTATGTGTGTGGTAATCTATTTATGCGTGTTTCGACCAATTCCATCTTCAGTCTGGTCAAAAGCAGATAATCTATGTCAAGATTAAGAAATTTATGAAAAAAATAACATAAGTTTTAATTATAACTATTTTTTTAAAAACAGATCATCCACGTCAAAATTAAAAAAATTATAAAAAAAAATCAGCATATGTTTTAATTATAACTTTTTTTTCAGCTAGCTTGGCCATGAGATATGCTAGCTTGCTAGTTTTGTAATTTCCTTAAAAACTCTTCGTAGTAGGTGAAGACTAACTAGCTCCATCATTTCCAAGATGACCAATATATCTAGAAGACTTGATCATATATATAAAATTACTTCCACTAATTCTTATAAGATTATTGTCTTTAATTAACAAAGTTATGTGTAGCTCAACATCCAATTAATGTACTAAAAATAAAAGACAAAAAAAAGTACATGCAAAATGATGTCGATTTTCTGGTTTGAAATTATTACAATGGTGTACTACTGAACAAAAGACACATTTTAGATATTGACCATGCATATCAATCTAAATTGGCTAATTAAATTAATCATTGGGACAAGATAGACTCTCATAATATTCATTCAAACATGTTTCAAGTAATTGAAGGAAAGAAGTTGTATCTACAAAATTCATACCAGGAACAACAATATTAATCTAATTTTTATTTATTGTAAAATAAAAACAAACCAGCAGCCAACATTTGGATGATAAAAAATTAAAATTTTGAATATTCTCGCAAATTTATTACTCAAAACAATTCGTCCAAACAAAAAGAACACAAGAAAGCTAGCCACACCTTCATCCAAACAAAAAGAATACGTGAAATTGAAAAAAAAAAAAAAAAAAACTAACTAATAGTAACTCCTAAAAGAACAAAACTATAAAACAATAATATCAATAATTATAACACCATGCTCCATCCAATCGAAATTGAATTTTGTTCTCCTCCTAATATTTCTCCCCTTTGCTGCCTTAATAAATCCTTAATTTAAGGACAAAAAATGTACTTTAGCCAATTCTTTTTTTTTTTTTTTTTTTTAAAAAGACAATTATTTGAAGCTGACATGCATTATTACGTGCATGCGAATTATAAACGACGACGCGTTCCATGTATGCACGAATTAATCCATTCAACCTAATGACCGCACAATCATTTCCTCGTAACGAAGATCCATAGAATCCAAGCGCTGCAGCCTTATTTGTTCATAAAATTGAGCAATGAATTCCTCAGCCTTGGCATCAATCATCTCATCCCCAACAATGATATCATGTTCATCCGCCTCACCGCCATTATTATCAAGTTCTTGGAGATTCACGGCCGAGGCATACCGGCTCATGCTGGCTTCCGAACTCCCAGCCGGTGACATGGGTGCAGAGTACACACTGGCATCATCGGCTTGATTATGATTAGTAATAAAGTTTTCGTGATTAAAGGCCGCCGGAGGTGGAGAACTTTGGCTTTGGAGATGCAATGGACGCATGGACCCTAAGAATCGCTTCCATATGCCCTTGGATGCAACTTCGACCTGAAGCGATTTTGATTTCTTGGAACGATGTCGTAGCATGAAGAGTGCCACCTTAAGCATCTGCATTGCACCTCTCTTCTTTTTCAACGAGCTAGCATACTTCTGAGAACTTATGTTCTTCTTGTTGACTTTTTCTTCAGTCGTAGGTATGGCTAGGGCTGGAGGTCCGATAGGGACCTCGTTTTCCGTGATGACATTGTTTGGGAATTTGTCTGCATGATGTTGTTCCATAAGCATATATCAGGGATGGAAGAGAAGGCAGCCAATGAGCCTTCTTCTAGTTGTTTCTCTCTCCCTGCTTTGCCCTGCACAAAGCAGGGTGAGAATAATACGAGAAAATTGTAGAGAAATTGTTGGAAAGAAATAATATATATAGGATTTTTTTTTAACGAATATTCTTAAAAGACATGACTCACTTCTAAAAATGTGGTTATGAGAGATGTAATGGCGTTATTTGATTGGAGGGAAAAGCAAACGAGAGAGACAACGTTGTTTGAGGCACAAGATTCGGTACGTACGTTTGGTGGGAGGGCAGCAAGGAATGAAGATGCTGCTGTTTCGGATGCAGATTCATTCCCATTCATTTTGCCCCTTGACTAATTTCTTAAATTTGAAATTGAACTGGTCCACTACTTTCATTTGTGAAATTAATAATGTAAAAATAGAAATCCAGTACGTAGCTGCCATTGCCAGCTAGTTTGCTTCAATCCCTGCCTTTACTTGCACTTTTCATGTTTCATTCCCTCACTCCCATTTGCACTCCACGGTACTGAACAAAGGCTGGAAAGTTGAATTTTTTTGCAACTTTTTCCCTTTAAAGAAAGGGTTAGCAAGTTGTAATGTGGGGTCATATCGGGCAACTCATGCGAAAATAGAAAGAAAGAAACGAACATGTAGGAGACTAGCTAAAGCTATCTATATACGCTTCACAATCTTTCATAATTTATGTCCATTAGTGATTGATTTCCACCGGTTAGAACATTTAAATCATTCAAAAATCTACATCACTACAAGTTTGAGATTGTTAAATGAGATCATAATTTGATATCAAAACGAGTTTGATTTAAATCTTATGTAGTTTTCTCATTCTTATTTTTTATGGAATCAGTTTAATTCAATCAAAGAATAAAAATACATTTCTATCATGTAAGATAAATAGTTGAGATAAATATACTAATAATATAAATAAATAAGTTAAACAATTAATATATTTAAATTAGTCAAATGACAAAAATACCCTTCACATTACAGTAACTAATATAAAAAAATGGAATATAAAAATAATAATAAAATTAATTTATTTCAGTCAAATGAAAAAAAATATAATACCTTCATATCATAGTAAATAATATAATTCTAAATAATTATTTAATGTGAAATAAATAAATTAGTTCAATAATTTTAAACTAAAATATTATTATTAATAAATAATAAAATAAAAATATGAATAAGAATAATAAAATAAATATAAACTATTATTATTTATTAATTAATAAAAAACTAAGAAGTATGTAACTTATATTACATTTTTATTAATTTACTTATTTAAGGAAATTTTTATCATTTTAGCATAATTTTTATATAATTTCGTGTCTAAAAACTACATAGAAATACATAAAAGAAATTGAATGATTATTCTTCACTGAAACTACCAAACAATAAAATGATATGATTATACCATTCCAAACTATAATCATTCATCCATATCAAATTAATCCTAATAGTCTAATCCAAATCACTCTATCTAAATATTTCTCTAGTTATAGAGCTTGAAGGGTTACGTAATTACCTAAACATCATTTAAAAAAAAAAAAAAAAAGTAGCCAAATATGAGAGTGGTATCTAAGGGTGACAATGAGCCGAGCTAGATCGTGGACAGCTCATGAGCTACTCATTAAGAGCTCGGATAAAGCTCAGTTCATTTAAAAAACGAGCCGATCTTGAGCTTTATTTAAAGCTCGTTTAGTAAAACGAGCCGAGCTCAATATTTTCAAAGCTCGGCTCGTGAGCTAGCTCGTTTAATATTATTTAATAAATTTTTTATTATTTATATATATATTTATAATAAATATATTTATATATAAAAAAACTAACATAAATTGTTACTTGGTTTAGTAGTAATTTACACAAATACTCATTAAGTGATTTTGAGTTCAACACTCCTTGCTTAAAAAACTTTTCTACAATTTTTAAAAAAATTTCACTAGCCCTTAATGAGCCGAGCCGAGCTCGAGCTCGTTGACACCCCTAATAGTATCCAAAGTTACTTACCAAATACCAATTATACTGAAGCTGGCAGTTGACCTAAGGTAGTCAACTCTAATGTCTTGCTTATGATTGATTGCCAATCATCTATCTTGTAATTTATAAATGAATTAATTGATTATTTCAAAATAAAAGAACGACACACGGTTTAGGAAAAGTCCACATAACAGCACAAATTTTGGTGGGGAATATAAAATAATTAACCAAAAGTTTACTTTAATTAATTTTATAAAGTATTTAAACTTTTCTTCTTTGATGCAACTATTTAATTATTAATTAAAATCCAAATTAAACAAATCTGGAAAAGAAAAAAAACGCGGAACGTTGTTCAAATATGTTATACCAACCGTTCATTTCATGTGGGGGTGGGTGGGTCCTTTTCTCTCATATCACCAAAACGACCTTTTCAAATATGTTGTTATTTCGTTGGTAGTTAAACATTTTCTGCTGCTCCAATCGGTAATACCTAAGACAAGCCAGGGACAAAAACGTAAGTAAAGAAATTTCCAGCTTGATTACAACCCGCGTACAGCCGTATCCCCAACGACAACGGGCGAGCTTCCACCATCCCACACTTAACAATTCACAATTTCACATTCCCGAATAAAATGACAAAACGACCCTCCTTCCCTATGTTTTCTGTATCTCAAAACAAAGCACACAACGCGTCCAAATCTGCATTATATAAATAACCATATCAACCACCTCTTCACTTCCACCAAAAGCTTTCACTACCCATAACAAACAACGCAATTCTCATCAGTGCTTGAGCTGAAAATGCCTAAAAGAGACACTGACAATATTGCTCATAGAGCTTGGAACCTCCTACGTCTAGCATTGTTATGGGGACGAAAAGGTGGCGTCTTCAAGCGCCGTCTTGTAATGGAACTACGTCTTGTTCCAAAGTACATTAAAAGCCTCCGCCACACAACTCCGCCACCGGACCAAATCCGTTATGGTGAGCGTGAGCTATCATTTGACAAGACCCCCCTTTTTAACGTCAAGATGCACGGGTGCAGGCTTGCCTCCATGAGATTCCACTTGCCTCACATTCCGTGTATAAACCAGCAGGCTGATTTTGATTGTGATTTTGATGGTGAAGAGGATGATTATGAATATGATGGTAGGAGAAAGGGTTTTCTAATTAAGAGCGGATATGATGAAGAGAAATGTGGTCATGAAAGTAGTGTAGATGATCATCACCAGATGATTTCATGTGAAGAACAGGGGATTGATGCGAGGGCAGAGGAGTTTATTAATAATTTCTACCAGCAAATGAAGCAGCAAAGACAGATTTCATATCTAAAATACAATGAAATGCTAAACAGAGGCACAAGTTGATCCATTTTTCCAGTGGAGTTCATTTCTTTCATTTTGTCAATTTATTTTTTTACTTCCTCCGCTAGTCTTTTTGTAATTTCATAGAAAAAAACAGAGCATTGCAGATGTAGTAAATTCCAGGAGCCACCATTGAGCTCTGGTATTTACATTTTTTATTAATTAATACACCAACAGTCTATTGCTTAAAACAGTTCACAACAACAGTCTGATTATTGAAACTATTATATATATATACATATATATATATATATATATATATTTACTCCTTTTGAATTAAAAAATAAAAACAAAAACAGACATACAGCAGGCTAAATTCAACAATGGCTACCTTATAAATTGACACGAAAAATAATTAATAACAAACGGTAGAAAGAATCATTGCAGGAACTTTCCTAGGAGGAGTGGAGGACCTCCCAAATTTTCAGAAATTTTCTGTTGACGAAATGGACATATATTGCAAATAAATTGAATAAAAACAAGGTTCTGTATGTTTTACCAGAAAGTAATTTCATCTCTTCACAAAATTCCTTTCAGTAAACTAATCAAATTTTGGGAGATCACATAACCCAGACCATAATATCCCACCAGAAGGATGAATTTCATCTCCCAGTTCTATTTACAAATCTGAAAATAAGGGCAATAACCCCAGCCAATAGGCACAAAACAATGCAAGGAAAATTTAAATCGAGAAGTAAATTAAGACATTCAGCAAATGGTAAACTAAAAAATGTCAAGAAGTAAACATCATCTCCAAGATTTAACATAACCTCAAAATGAAATAAATTCATGGTCAGCTTCAAACTAGATAGTAAGGAATTGGTGCTGCAGCAAAAGATCTGCAGTACCACAACATGGATCCACTTCAGACCCTACTATATTGAATAATCTCTTTCCTCTGCATAGCAACATCAATGAAAATGATATTAATAGGGCATGTATTTTGGATAAGAATGGAACTGAAGCCACTTTGGATTATTCGCATAGCAATCCGAGCTACCAACATCCAATGCCGTGGGCACGTACACCAAGTAGATGCTTAAGCAACTTTATGAAACTATAGCCAAATATATTTAACAGGGAAACATCCAAAAATGAAAATTGGGAAAAGGATAGTAAATGTCCCAACCTGAGCACAACATAGTCACAGCGCCATGCTAGACCCCATCAATTTGTAGTAACATATCCATTAGATAATATTATGCATGGAAATGCAATCCAATCCATTCACAAAAAAAAAAAAAAAAAAAAAAAAAAAAAAAGAGCACATATTTGTTCTAATAGTTCTTCACTACCACCCGCTGCAATTGTATTTTTTTTCCTTTTTTTTATTTCTCCTCTAAAAAACTAGTCTATCTTGAAAGTGTAGCTAAGGAGTATTGAGAAAACTGGCACGGTGTGTATCAACTGCCATTCTGATGCTTACTAAGATATGCTTCCAACTGTCCTGTTGCAGCTAATATGAGACCTGCAATTGCAGATTCATATATATTAAATGGCAAAGATCTGATAAGTCAAAGAAGATAGTAAACCAGGACCAAGATGCTACAAGGAAATGAAAAGCATATTCAAATGACATGGAATTCCAGCAGGTGCTTAGCATTAACATAGCAATTATGTGGTTATAACTAGTTCTTATTTCTGCACTAAACAACCAAGTTCTGACCTCAAACCAAAAGTTATTCGTGATACAATGAAAAGGAGAAGTTATTTGTGAAGAGGTTTCCAACAAGGAATTTATGGAACACTTGGCTATATAAATTGGTTCAACACGCAAATTACAAGCTCAGAAATCATTAATCAACATAGAAAACCAGCTGAAAAAATCTAAAATAGTTGCTTTATTTTCTATTTATCTTTTGCCTCAAGTACTTCACCAGCCTTACCTTCTAGACACGGATAGCAAAAAAATTTTTTTTTTTTTTTTGTATAACAGCATCAGCAAGCTTTCAGTTTACGTAGTTCATAAAGTGTCAGAAAGCTGTTGACTGGTAAGTACCTAAAAATAGAGCAGAGGGCCTCCCGGGCCGCGATTTGAATTCTGGATGAAACTGCACGCCTACATAGAATGGATGATGTGGAAGCTCTAAGATCTGCATAATAGAAAAGAAAATTCAGCAGTACTATTATCCACAAAATTTATTTATATCCTCAAATATGAAAGACGGTTAAGACATGGTCAAGCATGACGTAAATCAATTCAATATTACCCAAAAATAATATATTACTACGAAACAAGAAGCAGGATCAAAAACAAAATACAAATTATCTACTTTTCCGTTTCAGGTACTCCTGGCTGATCATCACTGAAGCAGAAAACTCACCTCCATTCGCTTTCCACTTTCGTCTTTCCCCACAAACTTGAGCCCAGCTTCTTCTAGATTTCCAATAACCTCCGGATTCACCTGCACGACACCATGGCCAAACTATGTTGAGATGCACCATATCTATATGCCTCTGAAACATCATCCTTTTCATTTGAATTGAGTTTCACAACGAACCTCATATCTATGCCGGTGCCTTTCATCCACATACTCTGAGTTATTGTACCTAGCAATTGAAAACACGTACAGATGTAGGTATGTTAACACTAACAGTGGATGCTGATAACAAACTACATTAAAAGTAGCACTTTCAGAAGTGACATTAGACTCTGGTTCTATGACAGTGTTGCTACAGGTTTAAAATACATCACAAAGTGGAGGCCAGAAAGGTAACGGAGCACAGACACTATTGTATCAAAATCTTCTTGTCAAGTTCCTCATGTAAGAGTCAAATAGATGGAAATCATGACGACGTTAGGGACCATAAAGTGATCCACAGGATAACCCTGCCAGATGTTCCAGGCAGGGCATACAAACCAGCCATCTAGAGTTTACATAAAGATCTGTCTGACTAACAAATAAATCACATTATAATAAAGAAAATTCAGGGAATTCCTGTGACGGGCTAGCTTATCTTTCCTTCTTCAGCTATTTTGACAATACTGAGCTGGGTGATAGATATGACATACAGCTTTGAAGTAACACAATCAGGTGTCTGGAATAGCGTTATTCGAGATCCAAGTCTCATTGTGCTTCCCATATGTGTTCGAGAGCCCTGTATGTAAAAATATATATAATAATAACATTCATGGATGAGAAATGCCAGGCTAAATAAAATAAATTTGAGAGGTAAGAAGGATCAAAATATGCAGGTACCTCAGGCATGAAAATAACAACAGGATTTGGTGTCTGGGCATCAAACTCGGTGCTGTTTGCCCTTTCAATACCCATAACCTAAGAACAAACATTAACTAACAACTGGCATGAAAAGAAGCAAATAAAGTGTTTATATATTTGTCACTTACAGATCTAGCAAACTCAATTACAGAAATCTGCATGCCCAAGCAAATCCCAAGATAAGGAACTTTGTTCTCTCTGGCATACTTTGCAGCCAATATCATACCTCTCACACCACGATCTCCAAATCCACCGGGAACCAAGACACAGGCAGCATTCTGACAGTATAATTTTCCACAAAGAAATCTGATGTTAGACACCCATTTCAAAATGCTTTCCTACCAATAACTAGCCAACAAGAAATTCTTATGTTCCTATCATACAAAATAATAATAATGCATAGACTTCAGAAATTTGTAATAAACTAGCAGTTAAGGCCGTATTAAACTACCCCTCATCTTAACAAAACCTTAACCACCCTGTAGGATAATATGTGCCAGAGACCCCATTGTTCTGTCCCTCCTATCAATCAATGACTACTTATACATGATTAAATAAAAAGAATGGGACTGGAAAGCTAGATAAAAACTAGCTGTGACAGTTCAACCAATATTAATCTTTGATAAAGTGTGCTGAGGGTTCTTAACACGAGTGTAAATCAGAAGTCCAAACAACTCTGATATCTGCTCAAAAGTGAGAACAATAGAAAAAAAATAAACATTAAGATTGCAGTAACTGAGTTGTTTTATGTTAACCTTAATGTGACAAGGACTGACAATGAACACAAATAAGTTAGTCTTCCTTTTTCTTTCTAAAGAAAAGGGCAGTCTGATGCTATAGAGACAGAATTGCGGGAAGAGATGGAAATTGGGAAACAGAGAGAGAGAGAGAGAGTAAGGAAGAAATAATATTTCAATCAACGCTTACCCTCAAAGTCTCCCATGCGGTAGCATATGCTTCTGGTGTCTGTATGAGGACAACGAAGTGATAAAAAAAAGACAATTTCCAGAGATTAATAATAAGATTCCTTCATGACTCCATTTATAAGAAATCAGTACCAATTTTGCACTATCATCTTCCAGGTCAGAAGCTGCAATCCAGTCAATTGATGGCCTCAAAGAACAAGCAACGCAGGCATGCAGAAGGGCCTGCAGCAGAATTAGCAAAATAGAAATAGATAATAGTCAACATATTGGCAATTTTGAGAACAGAGAACCAAGGCACTCTAACTTCAAGAGTACTATATATGGCTATGAAAACATTCATCAAGTTATGTGATCAAATAGAAGATCAAGTTAAAAGAATCAAGGAAAGTCCATGCCCCACACCAGTGTCAGGACTCTAGACCATAGCCAACAACCAACAATGCATAGACCAATATGTGTTATGCAGTAACAATTTCATTAACATGGTCAAGGTATGAAAGTCGGAAGATTGTGATAAAAGCCACATTATGTATCCTCTATGGAGAAAAGTAGACTCAGCCAAAAGTAACACAAGCAAATTTTTCAGTACCAAGCTTCCTACTCCACAAACTACTCGTCTGCAAACACAGCTGATTGGTAAATACTTTGAACTTTGATGATTTGATCTCTACTTAAAGGTTCTACAGAATTTATGATCACTCTCCCAGTCAAATTAAGCAGAGAATAGAACCTTGTACGCACCTTCACAACAGACAGATATGAATCTGTTAAACCAACATATTTCCCAACCATTGCAATCCTCACCTGTAAATATCTGGATGCTATCATTCCCATGAACATAATGCAAAAAATAATTTAGAAAGAGCATCGCAAGCTTAACAAAATGATACTAACAGAATCAGTGAGATTATCATAAGTCTCCGCCATCTTTGTCCAATCCCGTAAGTCAGGAAGAGTGGCAATGCTGAGAAAGAATGTAAATGACAAGTTAATATAATCAACCGTCCTGCTATTTTGTATTCTTTCAAAGGAAATGGATGCCTTCAGTTCTATGCAGTGAACTTCTACTGATAGCAGTTTCCTACTTGGAAACTCAGAACATATACTACACCTCATGCCAAAGTTGCACCCACTAGAAAGTGGGAAATCATGAGGTATTATATGGGTTGCCTGGTTTCAGTTACAACCCTAAGAAATTTTGAACAAGGTAAGGCTGATTAGGCTTTGACATTGATAGGTAAGGTATAAAGGAAAAACTCACCTGAGTAAGTTTATTTGTTTTAGAATTGAATGGTGCGCATTTTGGTTCTGGAAAAATGGCCAGTAAAAAATAAATAATGACATGAGTATAATTAAAGCACTGAAGTTTGAGTGGAACAATAGTTTGTTACCAGACCTACCCGAAGTAAGAGAGGAATATGCCAAATGTTGGGAACATCGTGGATATTCAGAATGTTACCAGCCTGTGACAGAATAAACAAAACATAAGATCCATTACTAAGAAAATAGTGTTTCCTTGAAAGACCACCAAAAACAATTAACCTCCAACTTACAGGAACATGGCAAAACTGTGAGAGTTTCTCCTTGGTACTTTCCAGTAGAGGCTGCAATATATTCAAGGATGAATCATTTCTTTCATTATATAGTCAAAATGGCACTAAAACTGTATAACGTAAGAACTTAAAAACAAGCTTCAACAAACTATTCAGATTAATCAATCCCGACAAGATAAGCATAAGGAATTAGAAAATAATCATTGTTGAGTCCAATGCCAATATATGCTTGTTGTGCAGTGAACACTGCTAATATCCACTAGCGGGTTGATTCCTCAAGTGACCCACAATAGGATGGAGCACAGACAAGAATGCTGCTTTCACATAGCAGGAGAGTGTCCTAAGTCGTAACAACAAATTTGAACCAATGAAGCAAAAATACTAGCAACCACCAAGATTGACATTATTTTACAAATTATTTCTTGAACTTTGTTAAGCCGCCAAAGTGAACATTAAACTCTCCAATATCATTTTACACGATAATATAAGCAGAAGTGTTCTGTTTAAAATTGCAATGTCAGAGGACCTCTTTTTCTGTTGATTAAACGTATTTTAGATTCAATGGGAGAATGAGATAGAAAAAAAGACACACAACCATTAAATTCAATTGTTCTAAAGGAGACCAGGAATAATGTAAAAAATCGATTGTTTTCAATTACAGAACAACTGGTATCTTCGTGCTCTCCCTTTTAGCACATCAAAGTTACTTGGAGATGACTTACATTTTTTATATTTGGACATTAAGTGACTACTGGATTTAATAGAACATCCCCTTAAAGAAAAATCTGGAGTAAATAATCATGGCTTCTGAACCTACTGGGCATGTGTGAGTGCGGGCACGGTGCTAAGACCATAAGGGAATCAGGAACATTTAATCATTAAAATTGTAGGGAGTCAATCAAAACATCCAAAAAATTATCATAAAAGTCACCACTGACCGAGGCTTTCAAGAAAAGACAAAATATACCAATGGTAAAACAGTTACCGTAAGCAAGCATATGACCATCCTTAAAATAAGAGCCAAAGCTTGAATTTGAATGATACCATTTATGCCTACGCCAATGCTTCCTAATCTATGAATATAACCCGTGTGTATCATAGTTCAGATAGTGAAAACTGAAAATAGATATACCTGAGCTGAGCGACATGCTAAAAGATGAGGAGTCAAGCCCAATGCTCTAAGCTCTCTGACGCTATGTTGTGTAGGCTTTGTTTTCTGCAGATAGAGAGACAGAGAGATAACATGAGAAAGAACAATGTTCAAGTTAGGTAGACAATGAATCAACTTTAAAAGTGAAAGTCCGAAACTTCATATACAGGATATAGAGTATTACTTGTTCCCCAACGACACCCAGTACCGGTATCAGGCTCACATGAATGAGACAGAAGTTATCATGCCCTGAGGAGCAAATTGAGAATAAAAATGTTAATTTTTACCTTTTTGCCAGATGAGCCTGGAGTAGGGAATGGGGGTTTGAACAAGAGAGCCTCCCCTTCGGAAAGTCTCAAGACCAACCAGGCTACAGCCTGAGCATCGTAGTGCTATTCTATAACATGCCAATATTTCATAATTCAGAAGCAAGTAATTGAAAAGTCCAGAAAATCTACATAGACAACAGTCTCAGAATCCATGCATAAATTTCAAGCAGTTTAACCTTTCATAACATAGAATAAGTTGGTAAAACACATGTAAAAAACTAGAACCTATCTAAACATATTTGATTATAAGTACTGCTTAAAATTCTAAAAGAAAAATAAGAAAAAAGAACTCAACAGACTTCCTCTCACCTTAAAGTATTAACCACAAACAACATACAGAGGTCTATTTTGACCACTGAAAAGCAAGACAAAGAACAATAGGCATTTGGGATGACGTGACTTCCATCAACAGAGTCAACTAGACAAGAACGAATAAATTTTCCTTAGAAAAGAACTCATGGTACTAACATACCAACAGAAAAGGATAATTGTCGCAGAGCCTCAATGAATGGCATGGATTCAATATCACCTGCAGAAAAGAATATATTTGCATTATTAAATTACAAAGATAATTTGGCTCCACCAGACATCTCTTGTCTTTAAATAATCTTACCCACAGTGCCTCCTAATTCTATCACACAAACATCTGCTGGACCCTCTTTTCCATCCACAGGAATCACAGCAACTGATTCAATCCAATCTTTGATGGCATCTGTGATGTGTGGAACCACCTGTATTCCACTCAAACATGGCAGAAAATCAGTCACCATACTGTTTTCAAACAAGTATGTAGAAAGCACAATCGATTGCATATTTGCATTTCCGGTCACCTGAACAGTTTTTCCAAGATAATCACCTTTGCGTTCCTTCTCAAGAACAGACTGATAAGAGATTGAATGAATCAGTTACTTCGAGCAACTTTCAGTTGCTCATAATCTCATAAATTTATATCTGCAGTAAAGAAATATAAGCACCTGATATATTTTTCCTGTGGTTATGTTGTTATCCCGTGTAAGTCTGATATCTAGGAAGCGCTCATAGTTACCCAGGTCCAAATCAACCTTTCAAAACAAAACCAAAACGATCAAGTTTACATGTCTATAAATCAAGTTTCCATTCCCACGAACCATTCTGAGTTTCTGACTATGTAGACTTATAGCTAGAATATAAACTACAAAAAATTCATCAAATTATAATCACAAGGAAGATACCTCTCCACCGTCATCAAGAACAAAAACCTCTCCATGTTCAAAGGGAGACATGGTCCCAGCATCTGTATTCAAGTATGGATCTGCAAGTGTACAGAACAGCTACAGAGATTTACATACAGATTATCTGGGTTTGTGCATACATAAGTACAGACAGAAACAGGCATACAAACACAATAAGTACACTTCAATCATAGAGGCACCCTAAGCGTTACAAAGAGATGCTCCTACCATTATTAAACACACTCGAACTACACTAGTTCACACTTGCAATGAGAAGGAGGTAACAATTTAAACCAACCAAAGAATGGTTTAGGCAAGAGTAAATTGTAATACCAACAGCACTAATCAAGGATTAGCAAAAACTCTAAAATGGATAGGGAGGTGAAATTAATGAAGCCAGTGGCTTAAATTTAATAGCTGCATTGCCAAGGATAGTTGAACTACAAACCCCCCCAACCCATTAAAACACAAGATACCATTCCTGACTAGAGAAAAAAAAAATTGATTTTTAAGTAATTAAATATTCATGGCTAAGATGGGTAAAAGCAGCAAACCAATTTTGATTGAAGTGACGCGAAGGCCACAGGCTTTGAGGACGACGCCTATACTGCTAGCTGTAACGCCCTTGCCCAGCCCACTCACAACGCCACCGGTAACCAACACGTACTTCATGGTCTTTTTCTCCGCCGCGAAAAAGGTCAAAGTTCAGGTTATTGCAGCCAAAATGTTCGTTTTAATGTCCGAGCGGGAAATGATGAAGGCGGCCAGATACCGGCACTAGTGACACTCCTTGTGTGGCTGCAGTACTCAATTTTATACTTTTAAACCTAGACTACACTGAAATGGACTGTTTTGCCGACTTTCCTTGACATGTGGTCCAATTGTATGTTGCCATGTGATCAAATTGTAAACTAATTTTAGAGGTAGTACTTTTTATTTTTTTTAATCCCAACTAGTCCTTTTCGGCAAATAGCAAAGTTGGCAAACTCATCTATTTTCTTCCGTTCTTTTTTATAAATGATGACTTGGCAACCTTTCCAATTCATTTTGGGATTGTTAATGCAAGTCAAATCAAATCTAAAAAAGGTAAACATTATGTTGATTTTCATTTTGAATTATGATTAAACTATCCTTTTAAGAAGATATGATATAATAACAGGGGACAACAAAAATAATAAAATTTAATTATTTAGTTTTTCAAGTAATTACTATAATTAGCAAATTGCATATAATAATAGTATAATTATTATATATAAAAAAATTGATTCATAACTAATTCAAATTTAGATTTTTTTTTTTATTAACGTGGAGGTGCAAAATTGATATAATAACTAATAAGATAACTATCCCCATCAAGATGAGATTTTCAGCACAATTTGCTTCAATTTTTTAATCACTACCAAGGAATATGTGAAAATAGCTAGCACAATATAATTATGGGATTCGCTTAGCTTTTCTCCATTGTATTAGTTTTCAGTGGGAATGTTATATGCCATTTTTATGCTCACCACTTTTCTTCTTTTCTTTAGTTTTTCAGTGACAAGCTCTCATAAATTTTATTAATTTTGTGTGTCTATTTAATAAATTAACGAATCTATCTATTTTTATGACAAATGTCACAAATCTTATCTTTAAAATTATGTTTTATTTTTGTAAAAGTTGTTTTTTTTTTTTTTTTTTTTTTTTTTGTCTGGTGATTATAAATGTAATGTTATATGGAGGAGGATATTTGTATATATATAACAATAAGATGGTATCTACGTGTAAAGATATACTTTAAAAATTATCAAAGATGCAATTTAAGGCTTCTTTTAGAACTGAACAATTACCAAAATCATAGTTAACACTCAACTTATTAAAATTCATGTTGTATTACTAGATTTTGAGTGTGAATTCTTCCATTATATAATGTAAGTTTCGTTTCATTTTCCTAACAATGAATTTTATTTTATTTTACATATAAAACTCTTAAATAATTAATTTATTTAAAGAAGAAAAAATTATTTCTGTTAACATAGCAAAACTTTTTGGTGCTAAGAAAAATATCACCTTTATTTTTAGACCCATTGGTTTAACATTCAAAATAATTATTATTTTTCATTTAGTATAATGCCTAAAAATGTAAAAGCTTGAAAATTACCTAATGATTTTTTACACTAAAATTAAATTAAAATAAAGTTTTTCAATGTGCAAATAACATTTTCGCCATTCATTTCTCAGGCAACCAGAGCTGATAGTGATCTCTCCCCAGCTGATGTAGCCTGATAAGTCTCAATCTTCCAATTGTCCAAGCGTGACAAAAGTTGGGACATTTCTTCATTCCAATTTATAACGTAAGCTTAGATTTCCCCTCGAATTTCAATCAGTAAATGAGATTGAAGCAGCAATGGGTCCCGAATCGAGCTCGGGAGGAACATCGTCAACACCATCGCCAAGTGGGAAGCGAGGTAGAGATCCTGAAGATGAGGTTTACATCGATAATCTTCATTCACACAAGCGTTACCTCAGTGAGGTTTGATTTTCTTCTCTTTACTTTCCTTTAATCTTTTAACCTTTTATTTTGTATACTGTTTTTGGAGTCTCAATACTATTATCATTCATTAGATATGGACATTGATGGGATTTTGTATTATTCAACTTTCTGACTTATGGGTTATCCTTTAAGGGTTTCTTTGGCCATGGTCATGGGGATTGCAATTCGCATTCTTTTCTTTTCATGTTCTAAAATTTTTAAATTGCTTTCTTTTCGTTTCAATGAGAATTCATTAAGAAAAGAAAAACAAAAAGCTTGAGCCGTGAACAACAGGGAACATACATCTCAACACAATTTCTGAGGCATCCTAGCTATTAACATTGACTGTGCCCAACTCAGGCTCGAGTACCTGTGATTAATTTGAGAATATATATGGTTAATTCTGCTGAGGACCTGAGAGTTGAGACCCAATTTGTTTATAAACTCACTTGTGCAATGGATGCCTTGGTCCCTTTCCCTTATGTGTACAATATAAACTCTCAGTGCATGTAGTGTGTGTATTTTTGTTACTTTATAACAGCATGTCACTAGTTAAGACTCAAGTTTTAGTTGTTACTGTAATCAATGAAATGCAGTATATTCACCTCATGAAAATTTGTTTTGTCTTGCAGATAATGGCATCCAGTCTCAATGGATTGACAGTTGGAGACTCACTCTCTGAGAATCTCATGGAATCTCCAGCCAGGTCTGAGAGTATGTTTTATCTCAGGTAAATCCACTTATGTTTACATAAGTATTAAGTTAAGTATTATATTCATTCTCAGCTCAAAATTTTACACACAGCTCCTAGGATATTTTGACTTTGTATTGGACATGCATTTCAGTATCACTTTTTTGTATATTTATTATAACTTGTTCGATGTTGAGCTATGGCTATCCCTGTAGTTGGTTAATGGATGAGCATCTGCACTTTTTCTTATAATTATGTGAAGTCGATCCTTGATTTTTGGGATGTCATTGTGTGTGGTTCTGGTCTTGACTTGTAGACAATACTTTGGTCATCTGTTGCTATTGTCTAATTCAGCATAATAAAATGGGAGCTTCTCTTCTGTGGTTCCTTTATGTATAGCCACTTGGGTGCTCAATTTTGAGTGTAACCCATCAGCCCATTTCACTTAAAACGACTATATTGTAAATCAGCTTATTAGGATAAGGCCAAATGGGTTTTTTTTAGTAGCACAAACAGAAGTTGCAGAACAGTTACAAATTAGTTTCAGCGGATTGGTCATGAACTTATGCTTTATATGACTGCAGTTCATCACTCATTTTTGATGCATACCAACTATTTAATGCTTATCGCCCCTTTTGATTCCCGGGGGAAGAAGATTTTCTGATGTCCTGGTGCAGTGGCTTGCCTCATTTGTTGTGGTTGCCTGAGAAACTCCCAAACCTTGGGGGACAAGTCCTCTTTTGTGTACATTTGATCCTTCAAAGTTGCTCTATGAGGCATTATTACTTGGAGATGAAGACTCTACATGTCTGAGGTTGCAGTAAGCCAGTAACTTGCCGATATGTGGTTTGGCTTGAGCAAATTGAGGTCTCAGGTAGTGGTCCTCTTGTCTATATTTGAGCCTCCAAGTTTGCTTGTGGAGGCATTTGTTCATTGCTTTGCCACAAGCTGTAAGGAGGAGCAATGTAAACCCTAAAACTTGATTAACACCAGCTTTTTATTTTTGAAGTTTGGACCACAATTTCTGGTAATATACAGTATCTCCAGTTACTCCAAAAGCTGAAGCTTGTAGAAAGCACCAGAATTTGATCAACCATATGGTTTGACATTCCCCCTCATGTATAATATGGATTCAGCTCCACTTCAGTACACACTCAGACCTATTATTCCTCAATTCTTTCCTAGATCATTGACATTGCATAACAAGCACCCTGGCGTTGAGAGTTAGAAACTGAAATGCTAGGTTTGAGATTCAAACATTGGAATTTGCTGTAACATGTACAACTATTGGCATCAATTTACAATTAAGGACTCACTTTCCTTGTTATTTTTTAACCCTGTCATTTTACTCTGGGAAGAAGTAATAACATATTTGAGGATGTATCTCTGCAGTTTTGTATTCGATGCTGCTCTGTTATCAGCAGAGTTTTTTTAGAGAAGAATTGGAGAAATCTATCAAAATTCATGAATTCTATGCATCCTTTCAAGGTTATCATGTATAATTTTGGTTCTAATAAGTATTCTATTTGTCCATAAGGATTGACCTTCCTAACGACTGTATTTTTATCTCCATGCTTATTATAGTCAATATACTGATTTTAGTTCTCTCAATTAATTCCCAGGGATGAGATGTCCTCACAATATTCACCTATGTCAGACGACTCGGATGAATCAAGGTTTTGTGATATCACTATAAATACTCCTGATAGTGTTCCCAGTAGTCCAGTTTCTCCATACAGGCACCAAAGATCACATAGTGTGTTACCTTCAGCACCTTCCACCAGTTCAAATCCTTCACATGGCAGCACTATCTCCACCGTCACTTCCTCCCAGCCACGTCAACGAGGGTCAGATTCTGAGGGCCGCTTCCCATCATCACCTAGTGATATATGCCACTCAGCTGACCTAAGAAGAGCTGCTCTCTTACGGTCGGTGCAGATGAGAACACAGCCTCCTGGCTCATCATCCTTTGAATTAGCATTCGGCTCAGGCCAAGAATCTATACCTCATGTAGATGCCGAAGAACAACCAACATGTTCATATATGAAATCTTTAGTTGATGATCAAGAATACCACCAGATTGAGGAATGTTCTTCAATGGCCATTTCTGACCCAGACTTCAATCAAGAGAAGTCACGTAGGGTCCTGAATATGGATGTGAAAGAGGATGATTCTGGGGGCTAGCTGCTTCTGAAATGGTGCACCTAGACTAATTTGTTCTTAATCTATGCTGCATGGATTGCTGAAGCTTCGTTGGATGTAACCTTTTGTTACTGTTCGTGGTCTAGCCCCATGATTTCTTTTTCTGGCTCGCTACCATGAAATAGTCATAATTGTGGTATATATTATTCAGGCAACAACTGAAAATGGAAAGGGATCGCCCTTCAATGCTTCTGGATGCTGGGCACAACATGAAAAGTTACAAACTAGAGGATGTACTTGTTCTGTATGTTTACAAAAAAATAAAAAAAAGAGAGAAAAAAAAATTTGTAAAATGAATATTTTCATTTTTCAACTGAGCAGATCAAAGATTAGTACCCGTCGAGTATTATTAGGCGTTTTTGAAGACTAAAGTTAAAGGAAGAAAATTTGATTTTTGTAAATGATTCCGATAAAAACAAATCATTTCAGAGTGCAACTGCATGTAAATGGAATTGATCGTTGGATTTTCAATCACCCTACAAATTCTTGTGCTATAAGCTTTGTTTTGTCTAGCGACGATCCCAACTGCAAAAGTCTGATATATTTGGTCAGATCTACTTCTTCCTGCCACTTAACAATATATTTATCTGTTTTCAATTCAGTCGGTACACGTTTTTCTCAAACTAACAGTTGGGGTCAACTAATTTCTTCTCAATAAGTGAAGTTAAATTAAAAAAAGTTAAATTACATTTTTCATTCTTATAATTTTACTTTGGTCTTTATAATTTTAAAAAATTATTTTTGTCCTTATAATTTTAAATATCAGTGAGTTACATTACTACAAATGGAAGCCATGTGACGCATAATAAACTGTCACGTGATATGTAAAAATTATATAGAAAACTCTTTTTTATTTATTTTTAAAGTACAATAAATGTTAAAATTATACACAAAAAAATACCCAAATTAAAGGAAAATAAAAAGTCTTTGTTCCCCTTTCTTAACCACGTCCACACCAAACCACTACTCCAAAACCATCCTCTTGCAAAATCTAAATCCATGTCCTACGAGATCTATTGCAACCATGGCTAAATCAGTATATGTAGTTTCTAATTTATTTTATTTTATTTTTTTCTTTCTCCGCCAACTCTTTTAAGTTTCACAACCATGGCTATTCCAACAAGTCATCTATTTCAATTCCCAATCCCTATATCCAAATCAAAAGAGAAATTCACCCGAACCCAATCCTCTCCAAATCATCCCCAAGCTCAACACAAATTCCCATAAACCCCAAATTTTGCCAACCCCAAAATCCAAAAATCCATGCATCAATTTTATCAATCTTCTTTTATGATATTGTTTTGTTTTTTCCTTTTATTTTTTCATTAGAATTGCTTATTATTTTAAACATAAACTTAGGTTTTATTAATCTAATCTATGTATCAATGTTTGTTTTATTTGTTAGTTATGCCATGTGAGCATACCATGTCATGATTTGTGTGCCTAATTATTTTCTGTGAACTTCCGCTAAGATATATTAGAAAAGCAATGTTTTGCTTGCCAAATTATTCTGTTAACTTCCGTTTGGTGAAATTAGACAAGCAAACCGTGCCACGATCTGTTTGCCACATTATTTTCTGTCAACTTTTGTTAGATTATATTACCCGGAATATGATAGTAGAAAGGTAAGTGAGTGATTTTTGAATTATAAGGATGAAAATGAATTTTTTGAGCAAAACATAGAAATGAAAATTATAATTTAGCCAATTAAAAATGTTCCATCCAGTTAATCACAAAGTACAAAAAAAAAAAAAAAAAAAAAACAAAAACGATCATGTCCCCCGTCCCAGTGCCCGGGAGCTTCGGCTAAATAGTGTTATCCAAACTTTCATAAACTACGGCCAAGAACTCCCTCTGCTGAAGCCCCCACTAAAATTAAATTCAAAGCGACACCAGATGAGGTGCTGTCGAACGCAATCTCTAGGAAATAATGGATGATCCTCCATGACTATTCGATCTCATGCAAATGAAGACAATATATTTTTCTTCAGAGTGAAGTCATCTGCCTTAGCTGGACTGATTGACTGCGCCAATAAAAAATGGAAGACATGAGTTTGGATAAAAATACATCATTGACAAGTAACTATCTTACAGGACCAAGTATGAACAACCTAATGCAAGCCGTGTATGATTGATTGATAAAAATAGATGTTAATAGCTGATGTAAAATTCTGTTCTAACGCTGAACATCAAATATAATTGATAATAAGCTATTCTAAAGAATCTCATTAGTTCTATGACTACTACCAACCATTCGGTTTCAATAGGATTACCTTTTCAAGAATGCGCTGAATGCGCTGAATTTCATTCTTAGCATAATCTGAGCCTTTCTCCAAACTATTCTTGGCAGCTTTCAGGTATATCTTTCCATACCTAACCGGGGGAAACAACAGTTAAATCTATCATTCACTATAATTTTTCATCATGAAAGAAACAAGGAAAAAATTAGTTTTTGTCACCAGACATGCAAAATAAGCCTATCTGTTAGCAGCCATCACTTAGTATTCCATGGGACTAGAGTAATCAGATCATTACTTAACAATTGCATGGTACTAAGGTAGTCATAAGGAAGTACCTTGCATTTGAACCATTAAGCTTCTCAACCTCTTCTTCAATTCGGGTAAATACAGTCTTCTTCTCTTCATTGCTAGCAGCTAGAAATTCCTTTACCAAGGCATCTAAGCTTTCCACAATACCAGCCTGGATCAAAAGCAACAAATATATGAGCTTACAATAACATGCAGAAATATGAGCCTTTCCCCCTCTTCTTCATCTGAATTACTACCTTTTCAGTGAGCTGTCCTTTTGCATCCCGATTTGTACCAGACTTTTCGTTGATGAAAGCCACAAAGTCTTCTAGGTCCCTGCCACCCTCATAATCTTCACCAGCTTTGTTGCTCTTTGGGAAGAATTTCAATGTAGGAAACCCACTTATACCATACCTGCATACATATCATTACCCACTAACTACCAATACATACAAATCAAAACCCTTATAGCAGATTAATGAGAAATCCCCACTTACTTTTCAGCAAGATCCTTATATTTATCAGCATCCAGGTTAGCAATCACTACACCATTCTCCAATTTAAATGCTGTAGCTACCTTCTCGTAAATCTGCAGCAGAAGACAAAGATAAATTTTTACATCACATCTTTTGCAGATGTCAAAGGATATATCCTAAAATGATAACAAACAGAAATTTTACTTACAGGAGCAAGACTTTTGCAATGGCCACACCTGGCAGAATAAAAATAAATAAAAAATAAGGGAACCAAAACAGGAATAAGGTCAAATGGAATCTCAGAAGCAGGATATCGATATTAAAGATAATAATAAAAAATTAATAGAAAGACTGAACATTGCATGATTACCATGGTGCATAAAACTCCACCAGGGCATCTTTGGTTTCATCCAAAACTATCTCATCAAAATTTTCAGGGGTAAGCACCACTACATTAGATGGAACTGAAGCAACCTTTACATTGGTCCCTGTAATTAATCATCTGATCAGGATATTCTGCTTATTATGCCAGTACAAAGCATATATTAGACAAAAAGGCCAAAAAATTCCTGGTTATGCAAAACTTTGAAAGACAGATTTTAACTCTTCTAAAAGACACACAGCCTAAATCATAGGAAAACATTGTGGATAGACAGGTATTCATCCTCGGAAAATATATATTAAATAGTGTGCTATTTACAAGAATATTAGCATGGTAACTTCACAAGAATAAAATAGCACCTCCTTCAGTATTTACAAACTCCACAAGAGATTCTGCATTACGTGGTCCTTCATACCTATCGTATTCAACACCAAATGTCAAATAATCAATAAGGGACACAAATGAAAATTTAAAAGCGACTCAGTATCCAGATGAAACATTTTCTGGAGGATATTTTCAGGACTATGTTTTAATTAGTTGAATCATCCTCACTTTTTGGGTTCCAAAGATCCTTTAGGAAACCACTGAATTGTTGGGTATCCAGAAACCCCAAATTTACTGCACACACTCTTATGCTCATCACAGTCCACCTACACCAGATAAAGAAAGATATGATGTCAGTGACCTCGCCGAATTTCCAAATAATAAAGATAACACAGTTAAAGAGTAGAACCAGTGCAACGAAAATTCTATGCAAAGTAAAAGGTATTGACATTAGTATGCTAATCTAGGCATAAATAAATGACAATCAGAATCTAAGATGTTTCATTTAAATGAAAAAAGACAAAAAAGATCTGTGTAGTTTCTGCATAGAATTCACAAGAAAATTCTGAGTTCATTGTCCAAAAGCGCAAAATGAGAGGCACTACCACTCCCAGAATGCCATGCTGAGAAATTATTTTATATTCTACAAATAGGTAAAGGTGTATGTATTGCGAGTAGAACTCATGCCACTTGGTTGTAACAACAATTAGAGTCTGTATACTACTAAGCTACAACAATAAATAGAATTAAAATGCATGATGTTTACTAAACAGTTTATGAAGAAATTATAAAGTAATAGTGTAGCCACTCCAAACTATTCTTAGGATGTGTACAGAGAGAAATAGCCGGACACTAACCTTTCCAATCAGAACAGATTTTATCCTCTTAAAGCTAGCACCTAGGCTTTCATATTCCGGAGCAAGCTTCTTACAGTGACCACACCTAGCAAGGCAAACATAATAAATAGGCATCATTATAGTTTGTTGGGACAACAACCCATTAAGTGGAAAACCTGGCTTCAAACATTCCCATAACCAAAAGCACAATAGTACTTCTATAACTCCAAAAAAAAATTATTTAAAATCATTGGATACATACAAGATTCTTAAACCCAGAACTGTAGCTGTATATTGAGCTTAATTGGAAAACCCAAAAGTGTTTTATGATCCAGATTCTAAAATATTCAATCAAATTTAGCCAGTCAGTTGGTAAGGTATGTATAATCTTCCTTTCCAGCTTCCATACATGCATCTGTTATCTGTCTTGATGCATATAAACAAAACCCAATACTAGATTCATTAAAAATACAAACCGTTTAAAGAAATTAATATAAATAGTTCATCAATATAAAGAAACCTAATAATAATTTTGACCACCATGAATAAATTGTTTTATCTTCAAACGGAAAATTGGAAAGAGAAAATGTAAAAAGTTTACCAAGGGGCGTAGAACTCAACGAGAGCTCCTCTGTCTTTGCCGATCTCCTTCTCAAAGTTCTCTTCGGTAAGAACAACGACATCGTCTGCTAAGGCCGACACAAACAACAAACCCAAGGTTCCCAAAACTATCCAGATCTGATACTTCTCCATTTTCACTCTTTTTCTTCAACCTCAGATTTTGATTTGATTCAGAGAAGCGCAAAGAAAATTTAGTACACCTCTAGTCCTATATTTTTGCAAGTGATTTATTTGTAAGGGATATTTCTGACAAAACACATATTGTAGCGGACCAATAGAAAAACACCACGGTGACTTTTCAGAGAGAGCCCAATAAGAAGTTGGCTTTTACCTGATTGGTTCCTCAAAACCTCTTTAGAACGTGTCAATCCATGATTGGTTTTTCTGATGACTTTTCTTACGAGGCGAGAGAAACAATTTCAGTATTTCCCGCACTCGTAGCACTTTAGTAATGCTCAGATCATGTGACGCGTTACCGTTGACGTGGCAAAGAATGAGAGGACAACCTGTAATAGAGCATGTTACTAACTTCAAACGTGGCACGCTTGTACTTTACTGAAAGATTAAATTATACTTTGGGATGGTTTCGCTGTTTTCTTCCCAACGGGGTCATTATATTTTAAAAAAATTCAATTGGGTCATTGTAGTTTTATTTTAATTTCAATTGTGTTTCATGTTTTTTTTTTTTTGTTTTTCATTTTATTTTATGATTTTGCCAAAATTTCTTGTATTTTTGTGGGGAATTTTTTTTCCTTAAATATAATAATCCTCATTTTGTTGTGTTATTGAAAAAATAATAAAAATATAGAGAATCAAAATATAATTTGACCTTACTGAAATTATAACGGCAATTTTTATTTTTTTTTGGGTACAACAGCATTTGCAAAACAAGTTTTATTTATTTTTTTTAAACTTTCATAATAAGTTAAGGTTAATTTGGCCTTGCTGAAATTATAACAGCATTTTTTTTGGGTACAACAGCATTTGCAAAACAAGTTTTATTTATTTTTTAAACTCACATAATAAGTAAAGGTTAATTTGGCCTCACTGAACATAGCAGCTTTTTTTTTTATCAAAACAAGTGTTATTTATTCTTTAAATGTACATAATAAGTTAAGTTTATTAATGTTGTAATTTTTAAAAAATTTATGTAATTTTTATTTGTGCAAAAATAACTGCAAAAAAGTCATAATCAGTTCTTAAAAGCACACATAAATTTTTTGAATTAGTAGACAAAATATTTCTAAAAAAAAATATTATCAAACTCACAGTCCATTCTCATTTTGCTCTTCTACCATTGAAAACCATTTCAGATATTTTCGGCCTTTTGGCATAGCTACATGCCTACATCTGCTAAGAATTTGAGTTATCTTTTTCCTTCGGGCCAAACAAGATTCGGAAAGTAAACATCTGGAGAAGGGCCTTAAGAATTTACCAATAAAATATGACGGGGCTTAGGCCCCAAAATGAACAAAACCGGTTCAATGAACCATCAAAGATCATCTGGGTTGGGCTTTTGATAGAACCTGTTGGGTCATTAAATGTGGATCCTTTTGAACTTTTCAAATATGTGACAGGTAGCTTGCAGACTAGACAATTGAAAATAAATCTAGCAATTTTTGTAAATCTTTTGTTTATATTATTACCAAATAAAAAAAATTCTTTTGTCTATATATATAACTTTAAATAACATTAAAAAAAAATTGACTAATTCAATCATCTAATACCTTCTAATTCATTTATATTTATCAATCTAAAACATATAGTTCGAATACCTCATGTTTAAATAAGAAATATTAACTTCAATTACGGTTAGTGTCTGTTGAATCCAACTTATATAACGGTGGACCTATAAAAAAAATTAGTTGGGGGCCATAGTCCCTACAAGGTTTTGAGCAACTCTAATTTTGTTGGAGTGAGTCCTACGGACTCAGTGAGTGAAAAATCGTACCCAAAGGGTACTAGCATCACACAACACAAACATATAGCATACGTAATAACATTGCGTAACATTGGTCATATCTTAATTCACATTGCACGTATACGTTGTAAGTTTCACAACTCATATGACACGCAAGATCACAATTTAAGTCAATGCAACAATATCACACAAAGCAATCAAAGGGCCAACGAGTAACCCAGCCCCCCACAACAGTATCACCTCCTACCGGGCATTTACGCGCCCGCACAACAAATTAATCTCCGTACACAATCCATCCCACCGGAGCTGAGCACTCAATTTAGAAAACATTTATCATAATCAGAATTTCTTGTGATTTCAAATCAGAGTATCCAAGGTGCACCTGGATCTTATTTTCAGAGATAAAAATCATTTTCCAGAAAATGTTCACGAGTTGGCCCTTATCAACCACAATCAATGTCAAGCACAACCATCAATCTCAAACAAACATAATTCAAATACATTACTGAAGTATTTTATGGCTTATTTTTCACATATCATGCGTATTCAAATAAACATATAATCACACATATTAATCTAGCCCCTAAAGGCAGCAATTAACCACTCACCTGGTACCAATTCCATTTGTCACTCACACTTGCGTCCACGCGTCTCATCAGGTTCACATTAGAATTTGAAACTGAAATTCATAATTTCAAATACTACTTAGTTCATAAACGTTATTGTTATACTCTTTTACTTACTAAACTTATATCTCACCTTATATAGGTTTATTTAGGTAAGTTTTCCTTTAAGCTATTTCATGTCAATTAATATAGATTTAGATTTTAGGTGGTAAGATTAATAAGGAGAAAGCATTTTAGGTGTCTTGACAAAGCATAGGATAGGGAAAACCATTAGAAAAGATTGGACAACACTTGGTAAGTTAGGAATGTTAACACTGCCTAAACTTGAGGTTTGGACCAGTATCCACTTTAATAGTCATATCTTTCTCTAGAAAACTCCAAATCTAATTTCGTAAAATTTATAAAATACTAGACACATGTAGCTTTATACTAGTATATCATTTGTAATTTTTAGATTTATATATCAATACAGTTTATTGTTTGAAGTTGCCTCAAATTGTACAATACGCAGGATTGTTGACAGCTTTGACCTTACCTTAGTTAATTGAACATAACTTTTTCTAAAAAAACGAAATCCAATTCTATTTATTGGGTTTATTAATTAGACAAGTATATCTATCTTTTTGTGTAGAATATAAACTTTTCATTTTGGTTCTCAAGGGCCACTTATCTGTAAGTGCAAGAGGCAACCTGCCTTTATGTATTTAGCCTGCTCAGCTTTCCACCCCTTTTCGTAAAGGACCCAGCTAAGAGATATGAAATAGAAAAAACAATTTTTTCAGTGAAATTAGTTATTGTAATTATAATACTTATTTAATATCAAATTATTTTTTAAATTTTAGAATGAGAGTTTGTTTTTCTTTTGACTTGATCTATTTATTCTATAATTTTTTTCTAATAATAATCAATTCAAAGATCTCTTGCTACATTTTTACTTTCCCCTCCCGGAGCCCCATCCCTAAGCCTAAAGACATAAGCCCACTAATAATATATATTAGATTGATCTTGATTATATAAGTTGCAAGTATAAGTTATATTAAGTTATATTAAGTTCGGGACATTACAATAAGTCTTTCATTTCTATTATATAATTATAGTGGATTTGATCTTTTGATATTTTATATGTGATCACATATTTTATAATTATATAATTTACAAAAATATTTGTTAATAATTTGTTTCTCCCGTTGCTTTTCTTCATCATTCATAATGGTCCATTCCTTGAAGGGTACTCAACTGGGCTCCTGATCCGTATATTTCACTTGCAGATTAAGAACAGACACGAGAAGTCTTACACATGCATGCAGTACGACTTGTCTCAATTTTTCTTTCTCATTTTGCCCTTCCTCTTTTCCACCGCATCCTGCTGAAAATAAAAAAAGTTTTGACCGTTGGCAAATTTTTTTATTTTTTTTTCTTATTTCTAACCTTATAAATACCACAATTCTTTTATCAATTTTCACATCATTCTCAAATTACTTTCTATTATTCAAAATTTTATTTTATTAATAGTTTAATTTGAATAAAATATTAAAACTGAATAAAATTAAAATTGAATAAAAAATATTTTAGTTTTAATTAAAATAAAAACAAACGGACCCCTAGACGTGCACAGATCGTACAGACAACGTGTTAATGTCACACCTGTATTAATTTTATAACAGAGGTCCCCAATGCAAGACATGTCTCTAGGGCTGCAACCCTAATGCACCTGTCTGATATCTCAGAAGGTGTGGCTCCCATGGTAATAATCAAGACATATTTTTTAAGAGATTTGAATCACATGTCAATAATTGACATGATTATATAGATAGATAATTAATAATTGTTATCAAAATAATAATAATCGATAAATATAAATAATTAAAATAATAATTAAAATCAAATATAATTATTTCTAAATAATAATAACAATCTTCTCGTACTCACATAATTCTTAGTGGGAGGAAGAATTTAAGTAGTATTTGTGTTCCTTGGCCTAGCCTAGTGCTTGAGCGTAGGGATGAGCATAAATCGACGAAATTCATAAATTAATTAACTCTAAAAGGTATCAATGTGATAGTAAAAAAAATTATAATAATATTTAAATATATAATGTTGTTAGTAAAATAAATTTATATTCATATCTAAACAAATAGATAAATGCACAAAAATTTAAATTCAAAATTTCTTTTTAAAAAATTAATTCTTAGGAAGAAAATTAAGAGTTAAAACAAATATTATAATTATGAAAATTAAATTCTTAATATTTTTAAATTCATAGTATTGTCTTTTATTAAAAAAATAATTAATTCCTAAATTTGATAAAGATTACAAAACATTATAATTATTAAAAATTTATAAAATAAAAAAGTTAAGAAATTCAATCTTACTCACTATAGATAATTAATTATTAAAAAATTATAATTTTTTTAAAAAATAAAAAAAAATTGATTGATAAAATAAAAATTAAAACAATAATACTATGATCATAAAAATTATACATTAATATTTCTTTTAATTCATAAATTAGATAAAAAAAATTTTGTTTTTAAGAAATTATTAAACAAAAAAATTGAGAAATTCATTTTCAATTACTATTGACATAAAATTATTGAAAAATTAAGAATTTATGAATATTGAGAAGAATTAGTAAAAACAAAATTTAATAGTTCTAAAACATCCTCTTGATGCTAAAATAGAGAACAATTTGAAAAAAAAAATTAAAAATATTGATAGTCTATTTGAAGTAAAATAGCAACTAAAGTAATAATGTGAAATTATATGTCTATCCCTTTATAGTAATTTTTTTAGCCAAAATGACATCTATTTTTGTCATACTTAAAGTATCATATTTTTGTCAAATTCATCCCAAAAAGTAAATTTTTGCACAAATTTTGTACCAAAACTTTTGAAAAGTTTACATTGTTTTTCTCAAGTCTAATACCATTTATATTTTGAACTAAAATACTGATATGAATTAAAATATTTTATTAGGTGTCACATATATGTTAAGTTGACAAAAAATAAATATAAATAATTGTCCCTTGAATATCATTTTGCTTTTTGTCAATTTAATTCTAAAATTATTTGGCACTCTTTCTCTTTCATTCCTTATCAAAAATCTAAAAAAAATTATTAAATTGCTATTTTTTTTTAAAAATGTTATAATGATCACAAACCCTAATTGATTTGTAGAGAGAGGCGATGAAAATAAAAATAAGAGAGTATATTATAGAGGAGTTAAAAAAAAAATTGCCACCACAACACATATGTATCAAAAAAATTATATTTTAAATTACATCATGTCGACTGCGTTAAATTTGGAAAGTCATTACAAATGTTTCAAATATTTTAAAACAAAATTGACAGAAAAATTATTTTTGTTACGAAATGGACAATAATATGATACTTTTAAGCTCTGCAAATATCTTTTTGTTTTTTTTTAATTATTCTTAAGAAAAAGTGACTGTGGTCTCTAGCGATAGTGAATTCATCTCCTCTAGTTCTTTTTTTGGATCCAAATCATCTCATATAATTCTTGATGGTAGGTGTGTTGTCTCCAATAATTTCCGACCAAAGTAGTAGTGATTTCATCTCCTCTAGTTCTTTGATAGTACTTGTGCTGTCCCCAACCCCAATAATTTCCAACCAATAATAACCATTGCTTCCAATCATTTAATAATCGTCAGCCTTATTTGTAGTAAATATTAATAAATAAATTCAAAACCCATCACTTTAATAAGTACATTCACGTGTGGGATTGCTGAATCGTATAATATACGTACATATATATATTTTTTTATAAACAATTCGTATCATATTATTCAAAGGCTCGTTCAGGGAATTAATAATGTACGCGTATCAATTTTCTCTAAGAAAGTCCATATGACAAGGTCCATATGTATGGACCAAAAGTGTTATTAAAAAAATTGAGGGACCACAAGTGTCCTATCAAAAAAGTGAGGGACCAAAAGTGTCTTACCAAAAAAAAGAAAAAAAATGAGGGAACGAAAGTGTCTTATTAAAACAATGAGACACTTATAAAAGTGCAACCACATAGAAAAGGAAAACCCGAAAAGTTAGCCCATTTCGCCAACTAACATCAACCACTTTTGACAAAGATGCTAATTAGTTTAACTCAGTTAGAGAAAATTTAGCATCCTTCAAAAAAAATTTGTTATTAGATCTATTTTCATTAAATGAAAAAACAGAATAAATTACCTCAATCTCTCTATTATTATGCTGATATTATACAAATATTCTCTCTATTTTCAAAACCTACACTAACTTCTCTTGAATTTTAGAATTAAATTAAAATAATCTTAGTGTATTCTTATTATAAGAAAATAATAATTTTAAAATTATTCAATTAAATTAATAACTACAAATTATTCAACTTAAAATGACATATAAAATAAATAATTTAAAGCTATTCAATTAAACTAATAACTACATATTATTCAACTTAAAATGACATATAAAATATAAAAAATTTAAGCTATTTAATTAAATTAATAACCACATACTATTTAACTTAAAATAACATATAAAATAAAATTCATAATGATTAATAAAATAATAATAATAATACAACTAAATGTAAAAAAACAATTTGAAAAGAAAATATGTATTTAGATTTGGCAAGAACAACTTCATATTCTTTAATTAGAAACTTGCACTATTTTGCAAATATTAATTTTCAATCATAATTGTAGGACTAATTAATAGTTCACTTTTGGGTTTTTATTTTATTTTAAGTTTAATAATGTCATACAATAAGGTTATTTTAAGAGTTTTATTCTTAAATGTTAGAATTTGGGTTAAGTAGTAGTTTGTTTTTAAATTTTCCGGGAGGTATTGCAGGTTTAAAAAAAAGATGTTCTTGTAATATCAATATATTCAGTGGAGATTAGAGTAGTTTATTTTAGAAGAATTATAGCTTAAAATTAATTAGTCTCAAGTGGAAAAGTGTTTAAACATACGAAATGATAAGAACTGCCTGAATTTTCATACTAATTATTACACATTCATTACAAACTCATTTTTAGTTTTCTCTTCCACTAAACATCAATACTAAATAATTTATTCTAATTTTTTTGGAATAAAACATTAATTCTTATTTTGACAGGGAAAGTTATAAATTAACTAACTTTAATATCTAAAATATACTGGACCAAAAGCTAAAAAAACAAGATGATTAACTAACTTCAAGAAAGAAGCCAATCAACCATAGCATTTTGCTTGTCAGGATCTACATGATGACAATCACTTTCCAAATTATCAACCCCATCCCACAACCAAGACAGTAAGTCTTCATTATTTTCCACACCCTCAGCCGTAGATAACGTCTGATCATCATGATTCACTTGCACATCCCAATCCCAATTATGAACACCACCATATTCATCAAAACATGAGGTACAGATTGAAGAGCAAGAATACCAGTTCCCACTCTGAGTAGTACTTTCTAGGTCTTGATGATCATGACTGCTATTTGTTGCCATCTCTTTTTGACACATAGGCGCCTCAAATATTACATCCCCATCATATCCATGTCTACCTTCTCTTTCCTCATTTACGGTCAAAACCCCACTCGGATCCACCAAGCTATTATTGTCCAAAATGTCATCGATTCCAGCTTGTCCTAAAATTTCATTCACAATCTCACCAGATGGGCTCAAAACTTTGCAATCTTCTGTACAACTTGTAGACAAGTTGATCTCCTTCTCTAATACTGCGGGTACTGTCTCTGTAGCATTTTCTTTGGGTATCTTTGTGTTTAAGGTACTCATGCTTTTGTTTTTCTTCATGGCCAATCTGCTAGTTCTACCGCCTTTTCGCCTTGGATGCTGAAGATTGCTCGTTTTTGATACGTCCTTTATTATTGGCAATTTCGATTCATTACTACTAGTAACTATTGTAGGCCGGCTGAAGGTGTTAATTTTTCTACTCAAGTGTGAATTCCAGTAGTTCTTTATTTCGTTGTCTGTTCTTCCTGGTAACTGACTTGCTATTAAAGACCACCTGAAATTTTACAAACGCAAAAAAATAATAAGAAATAAATACTAAATTGTTAATTAAAGGGTGTTCAGAATTATTAAATAATTACATGCATGATTTGGCCACGCGACCCACGCCTCACAATATTATATATATTCCACTTCATCGTTTAGGGTCTTCATAAAATATGCTTAAAGTTAAAAAATAAAAAATAAAATCTGACAAAAGAAATATCTTGTGTGATAATAAAAATATCACGTCAACTTACAGCATCCATCACATTATGGCCCGTTTACCAACAGAATGGGATGCTAGTTTTACAAAAGGGTTTTATTTGAAGGCTGTTCTGAATGCGTTTGGAAAAGTATAATAAATATAATTTTAAAATTAAAAAAATTAAAAAATTAAATTTTTTTTATTATATAATATTAAAATTATAATAATTATTATAATAAATAATACAAAATTTTTATATTTATTATTTTAATAAATATCTTAAAGACATCCATTCAAAAAAAATTTCAAAAACTAAAATAATGGCATACACAAAATCATTATTTACAATTATGGTTCAACTAAAAATTAAACCAAACTAACCTTATATACCTTTACTAATTCAGGAATTATCCTTAATTTAATTAAGTTTTATGATATCTAGCAAAGATATGACTTTGATATTCTTGAGATGATGTCAAAATTAGTAAAATTAATGCAACTAAAATATTCTTAAAACTATATGTAAACAAAGAATTAATGCTGCAACTGCAAGAGTTAAGAGTACTAACCTATTCCCCAAAGAAGTTTGTAACTTTATGATAGTCTCTTCCTCTTGAGTTGATATGTTTCCTCTCTTCAAGTTAGCTCTCAAATAATTAATCCATCTCAATCTGCAGCTCTTCCCACACCTCAATAATCCTTGAATTCATAATTTCAAATTGAAAAACCAATTAAAACCAGAAGAATAAGTAGAATAATTTGCATTGATAAGTACTCCTTGTACCTGCACTCTTAGGCAATGACCTCCAAGAGCCTTCCCCGTTGGCCTGAATATACTTTTTCAAGATCTCATCCTCCTCTTCTGTCCACCTCCCCTTCTTTAACCCTACTTTCTCACAGCAAGGTGCCCTTCCCATTTCTGATAGATCTAGCTAGCAAGAATAGCACTATAGTGTGTATGTTTTTGCCACTAGTCTAGAATAATGCACTCAAAGTTGAGCTCCTAGTACACTTTATATATAATATTAATGGGATTAAGACACAAGGACTAGCAATATTATTATACTGAGATGGGAAAAAGGTTTAAATTAGGCTTATTTATTATCTTAGTTTTTAGATTAATTCTTTTTTTATTTTGGTTTCTAAAAATTATTTCTTTAATCAAGTCCTTCAAAGATTCAAATTTTTTTTTTGTCATTCATGATTAAACTTATTTTAATTAAATTTTTAATCAAGTTAAAATTATTAAATTAAAAATTAGTTAACATATTTTTTTAAAAGATAATAAGAAAATAAATATTAATGTATAAAATGAGTATTGACTCAATCATTAAATAAATTTATTTTTTATATTTTAAATATTACACCTGATTATTATTATTTTTCTACAAATAGACTTTTTAGTAGATCATAATATTTTTTTATATATTTTTAATTATATCAACTAAATATGTAGTATTCTATCTAAATTTATAATTGTGAATTGATTAACAATTGATTGTACAAAATTAAATTTGAAAGGACTTGATTATAAAAGTTTCAACGATTAAAATACAAATAATATAATTTCTAAAGACTAAAATAGTAAATAAAAATAAATTTATTGTGGTTTTATAGAATTGCAGGGGAAGGTAGGGTAGAGTGAAAATGATGTGTGTGGTCTAAGATTTTGCCACGTAGGCAATGAATAAAGACCGTAATCGTGGCTAATCTAGCGTGGAGCGTCGTCACGGGCTTTCAATCTCCCACGTTTATAATTATTTAATACGTACACCTTTGTCCCTAGAAATTAAAATCTCAACGCCCTAAATTCAAAACCTCTTAACTTTTCTGGGAAGACTGACGGACTTATTCGTTGGGAGCTCCCAATCACTAATTTCCTGAACGTTTGGCAATTATGTCCTCACATTATGAAAATATCGAAGTTATCGATTCTTTTTTTTGTCTTTCTAATTTTGTTTTTTAATCAAACTTTTTATAATATATAACTAAGGAGATCTATTTGGATGGAGGGAAATGGAAGGTGAGAAAAGAATAATGTATTTTTATTTGTTTTGGAGTGTTTTTTAATAGAAGAAGAGAAAATGAAGAAATATATGTATTTTTTTAAATCTCAAAATTTTAATTCTTATAATTTGAAAATTTTAGAAAGAGATGATAAATATTTTATAATATTTTAATGTAATGTTAAATATACCTTATATTTTTTATTAAATATCTATTAATAGTTAATTAAATCATTTTAAGACAAAATTAAAAAAAATATGAATATTTTATTATTTTTTCTCGTTTCTCCCCAACTTCTAAATAAGAAATATATGTTATCATTTCCTCTCATATATCTTCATTTTTTTTAACTTTCAAATAAAAAAAAAAAGATAAGTGTCAATTTTCCTCAACTCTCATTTCTTCTTCTCTTTCTCCATTTACTCTCCTCTCATTTTTCTCTCGAAATCTCATATAGACCCTAAATGATTACTTTTAGGTGCTATTAGATTCAGGTAATCAACTTTTTTTTTTAGATAAACATGATTTTATTTATTTATTGTAGTTACTATGGTAGATACTATGAGGTTTTGGAGACAAGGGTCAAGGGTCTAATTTTTATTTTTTTTGGACAATATAATAGGATCTTCAATATAGGATAATTTCTATTTTTCTGGGTCCATATCACCTGTCCAATCACCTCGGCCCACCGTCTACATCATCCCTATAAAAAAGGCCCAACACTTGCACAAACTGAAATCGAATTTTGAAAATCCCTTTTCAATCTCTACCCCACAGATTTTGATAATTTTTAAATTTTAAATTGTATGATAATTTTTAAATTTATAGTATATGATATTTATAAATTTTAAAACATATGATAATTAATAAATTTATCGTGTTTTATATTTTATAAATTTAAAGATTATGATAATTTTAAATTGTAAAATATGATATTTTAAATTTTATGATAATTTTTTATTTTTAATGTATGATATTTTTAAAATTTAAGATGTATAATAAATTTTAAATATATAATGTATGATTATTTTTTTATTATAGTGTATGATATTTTTAAATTTAAAATGTATGATATTTTAAAAAAATTTTAGTGTATGATATATTTAAATTTTAAAATGTATGATAAATTTAAAATGTATAATAATTTTTAAATTTATAGTGCATGATAATTTTTTATTTTAGAGTGTATGATATTTTTTATATTTAGAGTTTATGATAGTTTTTAAATTTATAGTGTATGATATGTTAAAATTTTAAAATTTATAATATTTTTTTGAAATTTAAAAGTGTAGATAATTTTTAAATTGACATGATATTTTTTTAACTTAAAATATATAATATATTTTCAGTACATGGTGAAACCGAATTTTTTAAAATTCAGTTTTAGTTTGTGCGGGTGGTGAGCCCCTTTGCATAGGGATGATGCAGATGGTGGGTCCAAGTGGTGGCATGGGCCGGTGAGTTAGACAAAATTCGATTTCTAGATTTATCTCATTTTGATTATTTAATTGTAGATCATACCATATAATTAAAAAAATTGAAAATTAAACCATTTTGTCCAAAATTCCGTAGATACTATGGTAGAGTGTTGGGATAAAAAAATCATTGATGTTATTGTAGTACAAAAACTAGGATTCTTACGACATTGTACGACACAATAGGCGGTATGAATAGACTATTCTTAAATTGTCCATCGGCAAGTTAACATAGTTTGTGGTTGAAAGCATTTGTTGTATAATTGAAGAACTCATTGTTGGTTTCTCTTTTTAACACTTCTAGGAAAATATATTATTGGAAATGTGCTCAATTTGATGATAACATGCAATCTCAAAAGGTGTCATCATCCTCCATTTCAACAGATTCTTATAGTGCACAACACATACCTGCAGCAAATAGCAAATCATGAAATTATTGAACATTACCAAAATTTAGAAGTGTTGTTGATTAGGAACTCTATTGGAATAGAATATAATATATTACTTTGGTTTTTAATAATGTTGTTGATTAGGTGGAAGGTAATTCATAAATAAATAAATAAATTTGATAACCATTGTAAAATAATAATACAATAAAAAATACTATCTACATTAGATAAGAATTTCATATTCTTTAACAATTTATAGTATTTTATAAACATTATTTTTCATTAATTTTTTAGTTTTTTAGGAATGATCAGTAATTCAATTATAATTTATATTTATTTTAAGTTTAATAATAAAACAAAAATTATATTTATTTCTTCATAATGTGACCATAAGGGTATTCTAAGTTGTTTATCTCAATTTTTTATAGTTTGGGTTTAGTTGTAACTTATTACATAGTTTGGGTCTATGTACTACCAACATAATCCAAAGAATGTTAAAATAATTTATTTTTTATATATATTAATACTATTTTAAAAGTAGGCTCTTATTGTCTCCTATTTTAGAATAGTATAAAATAATTAATCTAATTTAAATTAATTAAAAAATTTATTTTTTCTCTCCTAATAATTATCTATTATTCATCCATTCACATATCAACTACAAGTATCTTTTATCTCATACGCGTGTATGTGACTAGTATATACTATGTGTAAGGCATATATATATATATAATGTCACAGTGTACCAAAGATAAATTTTAAGAAAATTGGATACATAACAGATTAATTTATATTGTAATAGAAAAATAGATATGTATTTATTAATATAATGAATTTATATTTTATTACTTTTGATATTTTAGTATAATTTTTATATCATATCATGTTTGAAAATTGTATAGCAAAAAAAATAAAAATAGAATTGAATGATTAAAATACTATCAAATAATAAAATTGAATAATTATCTCATTCCACAACATTTCATTCACATTTTCTTTCCCATTTCAATTCATACATAAATTATTATTGAGTATCAAATTAGCAAAAGTGTAATTTTCATTTTAAATAAAAGAATTCATTTCATTGAATGATAAAATTTATTAAAAATGAAACGATTTTTTTATTTTTTGGTTTCAAACACACGTAAAAATGTATCTATCTTGTGTTTATCAAGCACATGATAATATGCTTACAAACATATAAGGGTCTACTTACTATTTATTTGAAGAAAATAAATAATATCTCTTTGTAGGCATGCCTAGTGAACTGAATAGATAAATTTATTTTATAAATAAAAAATTTATAATATTTTTTATAGGAATTGATTATGTTTTTTGTGTTATTTATTATGTAAATTATTATATTTTTTTAATTAAAAAAATTATAAGAATTCAATTTTAACACGTGTCTTTTTTTAATTTTTTTATTGAAATGGAAAGAAAAGACAAGGAAACAAAACTAGCAGGTAAAAATCGCTATTCTACGTTGCAGCCTCAAGTAATCAGCTACACTATTTCTTTCTTGTGAATATGATTAAGATGGAGTGTGCCTTTAAAACATTCAATAGAAAAACCAAAATAAAGTACAGGTGTAGAAACGTCTATTTTTTATACGTCTGTGTGCCTGCTTTAATTATTTTTGTATCTTGCTTCTTGTGCATAGCTCGTTTCCCACGCATGGTGGATGGGTCCCTCGTTCTTTTGTATAATTGGTTTTTTAAAGGTTTAGGATTTTGCTTCACGTGTTCTACGCATCACTCATTAAAACAAAGTCAATGAGAAATTTAAAACACATGAATGAATTATTAAAAACAATAAATTAAAATTGGTATATACTTTAGTGGTTTGATTAATTAATTAATATTGTAAACCTGAATTATGATTAAACTCAGAAGATACGAATTATGTATTCTTGAGAATTTTTGTTTGAAACTTTCTAGAATCTATAACATTGTTTATATATAAATCAGCTCAAAAAGATAGTAAAAGATTAGATTCCTTCCTAATGTTTATACCAAAAAGACTAGCTTAAATTTGTTGGACCAAACTCTTGGGTTCATGGCCCCATGATTTATTTATTGGGTTCAAGATTTTCAGTTTCATTATTCTCAACCCATCTCTGGTGGTCTAAGTTCAGCCAGTCAGCCTCATTGCTTCTGTTAAACCCAAATGAAAAGGTCGTCTTGGGTGATACATAATTTAAGTTATCCAAATTGGGCCCAATTGTAATTTTTCGGGCTTTACTTAAACGACGTCACGTACCCATTCTTATAAAAGAGAAGCACATGCATATGCAAATATAAAATATTGGGTTGCACTATGTGGAGTGTATTCATTGGTTGTAATAACCATAGCCTTGCTGTGATTGGCCAGTTTCGACAGAAACACGTTGGAAAGCGTAGTCTCTGGTTTAGTTGGACCCCGATTCCTTTTGTAAATCACATTTCTTTCTGTCTTCATCCTCACTTTCAGGACTCGAACTCGTTCCGAAATGCGAAACCAGAGCCATAGAGCGAGTTAAACTCAGAAAGGGGGAGAGAGACGAGGGCTCAGAGCGAATTTGTGGTCGGAAGCACAAGTTCGATATTCCACGCTGCAATTCTAAACGCGATCTGATATTAGAGCCTTAAACTTGCATTGCGGAGAGATCCAACTCTCTCCTGATATTAAAATCTTCATAGAGATCAATGGCGCATAGAAGAGAGAAGCTACTGTTCCTCTTATATGCTCTTTGCTATGCTCTCTCCGCCATTGCAGGGTATTCATCTTTCTCTATCTTATATACATATATTTAATCCACAATGTTCAAAATTGGGCAGTATACATTGTATATTTTACATTTTATTTTCTATGCTCCAAAAATGGTTGCAGAAAGAGCTATTATGATGTACTGCAAGTGCCAAAGGGTGCGTCGGACGAGCAAATAAAAAGAGCATACAGGAAGCTGGCGTTGAAGTACCATCCTGATAAAAACCAGGGCAACGAGGAAGCTAATAAGAAATTTGCTGAGATCAGTAATGGTATGTTGTTAATTAGTGGGTTAATTTTTGTACGCTTTGATAATTGATTTCATCATGAGGTTTGCTTGGTTTTAATTTTCTTATTCTTCTTCTTTGTTTTGGCGGTTTTGATTATTATCAGCATATGAGGTGTTGTCTGATGGCGACAAGAGGAGTATATATGATAGGTATGGTGAAGAGGGTCTGAAACAGCATGCTGCTAGTGGTGGCAGAGGTGGTGGAATGGGAATGAACATCAATGATTTATTCAGCGAGTAAGTATATAAAAACATTTGCTGATAATAACTTACAGGAACCTTGGTAAAGGAATAAGCGTTTTTCTTTTTGTTGCTCTGTGTTTTCTTGATTGCTTGCATAAATAATAAGTAGAAGAAATGTTCCTTTTTTTCTTTCTAATTTTAGAGTATGCTATTAGATTTATCAAGTCATTAATTTAGTTTATTAGTTGCAGTTGAGAGATTTAATTATGGGAAACAAAGACTTATATAGCTGTTTCCTTTTGGTTAGATAAATTCCATTTGCTTGCGAAAAATTTGTGGCTTTTAGCAACAGCTTATCTGTTAGTACTTGGTATAGATGCCCTATATCATTAGCATTGAGCTGGCACAAAATAAGTGTCATATATCCTGTGTCCATAGTTTGTTTCATTCCTAATAAAGAAAGTGTTTATTTCAGTTTCTTTGGTGGAGGTTCAATGGAAGAGGAAGAGAAAATTGTAAAAGGTGATGACGTAATAGTTGAACTGGATGCCACTCTTGAAGATCTGTACATGGGAGTTTCATTAAAGGTGAGATCATGTATAGATAAGTGTGATCTCTAGAACATTGCTGTTTCTTTAAAAACAAAAAAATGGTACTTGTGTGATGCTGTTGTTCGAAGGGGGAAAGGGAATCGAGGTGGTCTGGCCTGGTTTACAAGAGGACTAGCCTAATGTGATGACCTACTGCCCTAGTATCAATCATTAAATTGTGCAACGTTCTAAGCCAAGGACTTGGATTCCACGTAATTATCAAATATCTTTTCTTCTGACACAATGATAATACTAACACACTCTTTGCTGCATCAAGCAGTGTAAATTCTTGAATCTGCAATGTAACAGAACTGATTTAGGAAACAACAATTTCGTGAAATACAAATGAATCTTCCTTCTAACAAATGTAATTTGTGCTTCCTTAAATCTGAAGGTAGCACGGTATGCATTTTGGAATAGTTTACAATCACGGTTGGAACTGAATCCGCATGGTTGCTAATAATGACTTATTGACATACCTTTGGCACTAAAAATTATTTAGCTTTTTAGTTGTTTGATGGTATATTTGGGATTGTGTGACATCAGGTTTGGAGGGAGAAAAATGTTTTAAAGCCAGCACCTGGCAAGAGACGCTGTAACTGTAGAAATCAGGTATATCACAAGCAAATTGGTCCAGGAATGTTTCAACAGATGACTGAGCTGGTAATTATTATCTATGATGATCTTACAGAAATCAACTTATTTTTATTTATAGCAGAAACATGGTTCATGATATATCTGCACAATATCCTGCTGCTTCAAATTTTTGATATTTGATACAAAGCTTGACAAACTTTTCTTTGAGATAATGTTATTTAAACTGCTTTATTCTGTTTCTACTGATTGCTATTTCAGGTTAGGGTTTTTTCTGGGTGGGCAGGTTCTATAAATAGAAAATTTGTAATATTTATTACGGTAGTTGACTATGATTTCAGTGCTATTTAATACAAAAATTACTACTATTAGAAGTTTTAATTTTCAAAGATTATATTTACTGCATCTTAATCTTAACAAGTGCCCCTATGACACTCGTTAGAAAAATCTTTCAGGTTATTGGCTTCTTTAAATATTTTTGTTTGCTCCTCCAGGTCTGTGAGCAGTGCCCAAATGTCAAATTTGAACGGGAAGGATATTTCATAACTGTTGATATTGAGAAAGGAATGCAAGATGGCCAAGTAAGCTTTCAGATTTTTAATTAAATAGTCATTATAGTCCGTTTTGTGGACCTAGACTAGTTAACTGTGAAATTCTTGTACTTCCTGGCTGCATAATGCTTTCTTTCCAAGTCTGCTAATAGGGACAATTAGATAAAGTTTCCATTACTTATCACCAAAAAGGAAAACAGAAGAGGAAAAAGGAAAAGACGGTGTATGGTATTTGGTAATCCTTAGTGGGTAAACCCTTTTTCTTTTTGCTAATAAGAAAATTACAATTACTGCAACCGAACAAAACTGCATGTACAACAGCAGTAGCGGGGATAGGTTCTACCACAGCAGGCCCTCGATGCAAACCATTAAAAGCCCACATACCTAGGTCATGTGCTGCCATATTTGCCTTGCTAGAGACCCCATTACAATCCCAACCAATATTTCTAGAAAGAATCTCAATCCCCTCACTATACCACTCAATAGATTTCCATGGTGGTTCCACAATTGGCACAATGGTAAAGTTGCTCTCTGCTTGCTGAAGCAAGGAGCCTCTCCAGAATGAACCTAATCTACATGGGAGCGCTCTGAGTTGTGTGCTGGTTATAATGTTTGTGTGTAATCTTCACTAGATGTGTTTTATTCCTGTTAGTTGATAGTGGTACTGAAGTGGAGCTAAATAGGAATCTTTGCTATCTAATTTTGCACTTAACTGACAATGTGACTATTCTTATTGTATTGTTTCGTGCCTCTTGGAATAATGACAAGCTTTTTATTTTCACAGGAGGTGGTATTCTATGAAGATGGTGAGCCCATAATTGATGGAGAGCCAGGAGATTTAAGGGTTAGTTATTTCATTTTGATTTTGGCAGTAGGCATGTACTGAGTGCTGACTAAATATTCTATTTTGGGCAGTTCCGGATCCACACAGCAGCCCATGACATTTTCAGAAGGGAAGGCAATGACTTGCACACAACAGTCACAATAACTCTGGTACCTGTTGAAAATTGCTGATATTGCACATCATTGCTTGAATTGTAATGTAGCAGATAGGTTATATAGGCTTGTAACCACTAAGTAACTCGAATTAAGACATGATATTTTCTCAATACCTGTTTGCTTCTTTATATGCCTAAGAAGTAAAACCACAACCTATGTGCATTTGTAAGGTTGATTGCTGAAGCTCTACTTCTTCAGGTTCAAGCCCTTGTTGGCTTCGAGAAGACCATTAAACACCTAGATGAACATCTCGTGGATATCAGCTCCAAGGTACTGTACAAATGGGAGAAAGACCAAAATAGAAACTCATTTGACTTGGATTTTAATACTTTTGTTTTGAATGCTTAGGGAATTACCACGCCCAAGGAAGTCAGAAATTTCAAAGGAGAAGGCATGCCATATCATCTGAGCTCTAAGAGAGGGGATCTTTACGTGAAGTTTGAGGTTCTGTTCCCCACTTCACTTACGGAAGACCAGAAGACAAAGCTGAAAGCAATTCTTGGCTAGCGTATGGCTTTAATTAATACTTACATGTTATCATCTGGTATCTTTCCATAGTAAACTGAATAGGTCTTTACTAGCAAATTAGAGGTGCCCTGCATTAGGTCTCCCACCTTTATTTATTAGTTGAATAGTAGTCATTTTTCTGTGATTTCTAGACCTCCTTGCGCTGAAGTCCTTACTAACCTCTAATTTGTGGTGCCTTTTTGGCATGCTGGTTTTGTTTCATTTAAGCAGCCTGAAGCTGATTGATAGAGTTACAAGGAAAAAGTGTAACAGAAACGGGAAAATATTAATCTTACTCATTACTTTAGGTACTACGCCTTGGCTAATTAGCTTTAACTTTTTCATGTTCTATTGCTGTCGCTGGCAATGTCCTCAAACCTCTTATCCCCAAAAAACGTGTCCTCGAAAGCATATTGCTCAAACGTCAAAACAGTATAAACGATAACAGCAATATAATAAACTTGAATTGCAACCTACTCTCAAGTAGCCGAGCATGCATCATCGCCACTTGTAGTGTTTCGACCATTGACATTTAACCGCATAAGAACATATCACTCAGAGCAGGAAAAAAAAAAAAATTAATTCCTGCAAGACTGCAATTGACAAGGCGTTTGACAGAATGATTTCTTTTTAATATATATCAAGTTATTCACCTAATGTATTGGAAGTATCACAACTAGGATATGTCACAAAAATTTATCTACAGTATCACTAAAATTTATCCACCGTATAATCACAACTAGGATATGTCACCAAAATTTACAGCATAGTAACTAAACTGGATAGATATGCATCGATCCCAAATGACTAGATCAGTAATGAAGCTTAACTGGGACAAAAGGAAAGAAAGAAAACAACTGATTACGTTATCACTCTGCTGGTCCATCTGCCTCAAAAACCTTCCTCAGCTTCTCTTCATCTGATTCAAATACCTTCCTTGCTTGTTTCAGTTCCTCGTTCATAGACAACAATTCTGTACAGCGATTAAGCTTTGGTGTGTCCTGCAGGGTGTAGAGAATTAGATTGGTTTCAGTTTACCACCAAATACAACAACAAAATTAAAGCATTTGCTACATGCCATTGATAGTAGCACAAAAAAGCTTCAAAATCTGTGTACAAGGTCAGAAGAACTTCAATGACATATTAACCAGCATAGTTTTTATTCAGTGAAAAGAAAGGAGAGAGGAAGGAAACAAAGAGATGAAAGAAAAAGAGCTAATCACATGGATGCAGCATACTAGCACTATTTCCATATGGAATTAATGAGCTCAGTAAAGCAAGCATGTATGTTTCTACAAATTTGTTCCAATAAATAGTAACAATGATAAAATATAACATATTTACTATCTAATATATATTTTACCAAAAGCATAACAGCATTTAAAAAGTAGAGTTTGACAACTAATAGCATGCAATAATACTATATGCAGCCGTAAGAAAAACTATGTCAGGAAACTGTTACAGAGAATTCCAAGTGGCAGAAGAATTTCTGTTGTATGGAAAGATACAACATAGAAACCACTTGCAAAAGTACCTTTCGTATTAGATACAGGAAATCGTCAACTGATAGCTTTCCCCTCTTTGATCCGATATCTTGGGCTTTATGAACCTGAGAAAAACTATACTTAAGGACATAATGAAATGCAGTCATACTCAATGAAAAAAAATCAGTGCCCGATATATGCTTACCAAATCTGTGACATACTCCACAACAATGTCCTCAACAAGCGCCACACTCTCAGGAAGCGGCTAAGATCACAACAAAAAATAATACATAAGAACAAAGTTATTCATAAAAAGAAGTTCATTTCAACACACTCACACTCTTACATTTATGTCAAAAGGATATTTCTATTGCTGCAGCAATTAAGAAATGGATGAGTTGAGTTGAAAATTAATAAACAGTTGAGGTAGGAATTCATTATGTTTGATGAGGTATGTAAATTCTTATAGTGGTGCACACTTTTATATAAGTAGGCATAAATAAGATATATGGAAATGCACATCAATTGTTACATGACAACAATACTTACATTAGGATCATCTCCAAAACCATACATCATGTGCTGCACTGTAGCCAAAAAAAGAAAAGAAAAAAAAAGAGGTATTAGAAAAAGAACAACACATAAATTAATATTTCATGAAACAAGCATGAGAACTCAGAAGTGGCATACATACATTCCTTCTGGAAAACTCCCCTTTTGCGTTTAAATGAAGTTTCTGATGGCTGTGAAGATCCAACTCTTGATTTTGAGGATGATCCAGCAGAAGGATTGCTCATCTTCCCTCAATAACTTCCTCCTTAAAAAATTTTTGAAATTTTGATCCCTATTTAATCTATCAACTGAATACAATCCTAAAGTTACAGTGTCTTAAATTATAAAAGCATTGAACAACCAAGTTTTTTTCTAAACTCACATCACATTCATAAAAAAAGGATAAATATTTTTATCTTGTACATCTAAAGTTATTATAGCAGTAAATCTTTATCCAACAAATTGTTCTTTGGTTTGTTGCCTTAATTCTACAAAGCCCAATCAATTTCTTGCAAATGCCCTACTATTTATAGCCTACCTCAACCCCATGACTAAAGACGATTTTGTACAACGGTGCTTTTTTTGTTATCAAAGAAACTAAATGAATATAAAATCAAACCCAGAACCTGGAAACTAGAAATCAATACTTTGACCAGATTGTGGTCTGTAATCGAATTTGATAAATTTACAACACAATAAACAAAGAAAAAAAAGAAGTATATTCACCAAGTAAATTTCATCTTTTGAGAAGGATAACTGGATAAGTAATCTTCATAACGCAACTTAGAGAAAGTAGCATTCAAATTACTACAGAAAATAAATGAAAAAAAAAAAACTCAAACGTGTTAATAATTGATCAAACTTCACTTTAAAACAAAGAAAAAAAGAAGAAAATATCAAGAAATTTAAAAAATTGAAGGGAATAACCCAGCACAGAGCCAAGGCTTCACATATCTTACAGAACAAAACAAATAAAAAATAAAACAGGAAAATAGAAATAGAGACAGAGAGTGCGAACAAACCCAATTATACGCTGAGAAAAATAGAGAGAAGAGTTATAGTAGTTGCCGGAGCTGCCCTTTATGGTGTTGGTGCACTTGTTGATCAATGATCAGTACGCAGTGAGGGAGAGAGATTGAGCGTACTTCCAGAACGACTGGCTATGCAGCGTCGTTTATCAAACAACTGGAATTTGGGGAAAGAAAAAACACAACAATCAACACAAGTACAACCGCCTCTAAACCCAAAAACTATATTGCTCCTTTTTCTTTTCCTGGTTTTGGGCCGTCTCTTCTCATAAATTCTTTGGGCTTTGATAGCCCAACATTTATGAACAACTGTAATTCATATGCAGCGAGTACCTGTTATGCTATACTCGATCTCCCGAGGAAAATGCAATCTACGGAAAGAGAGTTAGACACAGCTTTAATTCCTTATGAACACGTCACCGCTGGTACGTATTTAGTTCATCTGCATCCCCTGCCGTGGTGCCCTAACTGGTTGGGGTGGGTCCAACGACGCGCGTTCATACGAAAGACATTTTTTTTTTGCTACGACTTTCCTACGAAAGACATAGTTGTTTGGAATTGGAACGCGACACCGATGTGATCGAGATTCAAAACTTTCACGTCCCAAAACTTAGGGAATTAAGGTTGACAAGGACGTCGTTTCTCTGTGCTAAATTTGGGTTATTATTAAAAATTAATGGGTTTTCACTATTCACAGGCCGAAAGGAAGCAACGTGAAGAAAAGGGTATGTAGGTTGGTGATCTGTTTGTTTCCAAACGCATGCCAAAACTTGTTCTTGCTCGTCCTCTCTCTTCTCTCTTTAAATGGTCTCTTTCGGCTAAGAACTAGAAGACCCAAATTCAAGCAAAGATTGTGGAGTCACGTTAACGCTTTGGATTACATTTGGTCTGCAACATTGCGTATTAATCAACCAAAAAACAAGAAACAGGGGCAAACAGCGAAAGAGAAAGAGGTTGACTGGTTGAGCAGCACCAAAATGGATACTTCGTGTTTGAAAAGTAGTCTTTCTGGGATAACTCCGGCAATCTCTATAAATGGGTCCTTGGATGTTCGGACGAATCCATCTCAGGTGAGCGTGGAGGGGCGGACTTCGGCGGAGAAAACCCAGCAGAAGACAATATTTTCTAGGTTCTCGTTTAAATATCCATTGAGATCATTTTGGCCAGGAGGAGGTGGGAACGGCAAGAATAATGGGCTTGCCCTTGACGACGCCGTATTGGTGGAGCATGGGGAAGGGAAAAGTAATCAGGCTGACGGTGAGAATGGGGGAATGGGTCCCGAGTATCAAAGAGAGAACTGGGTGTTGAAGATTTTGCATGTCAGGTCTCTGTGGAGGGAGGAACAGGGGAATGGTCGTAGTGAGCAAGATGCGAGGCACGAAGAGGAGGAGGGTGTGGCGAATAATCAGATAAATAGCTGTGACAATGACGATCAGGAACAAGAGGAAGAGGTATGTGACGCTTGTAGAGTTGATGACGATGACGAAGAAGAGATTCATTTTGATAGGGATTCTTTTTCGAGATTGCTTCGGAGGGTGTCGTTGGCGGAGGCCAGATTGTATGGTCAGATGTCATATTTGGGGAACTTGGCGTATTCCATACCCAAAATCAACGTATGAATATTTTCCCTTTCCCTTTTCTTTTTTCCATTCAGTTTTAATTTGAAGTTCAATAATTTTTCTCTGCTTTTTTGCTAAAATATATATTGGAGATGAATAAATCATTTTAAGAAATGAAACTGTCGAGGTTTGAGGTTATCCGTTGTGGGTTTTTCATGAGACCATGGGTCTACCTTCTCATTGCTATTTTTCATTTATACGAGGGGTTTAATTAATTAAAGTGATGACGAACTGGTCTGAATAATTTGTTTTAATCACATTGCTGGAAGCTTTAATAGGTCCTGATTATGTAAAATTCTCATATGCTAAATCACATTCCATATGGAAATTAGTTTTATTTTTTTTCCAATGATAATGTTATTTTCCAACGTTTGTTTCTTTGTAGGAATATGACTTAGATCTTGGATAGTTGTATATTCAATACACAGGACCTTTTGCTAACAATTGTTGTTTGCAATCTGCACCTATTTTATCTAATCTGAAATTCAGCAAGACCATTGTGGACTTCTTTTCTTTGAAAGACATTTATTTATATGATCAGACAAATATTCAGAGTATAAAGGTCAAGGAATACATGTGCATAATTTGGGGCCTTTGTTCTTAATGTCGGTGTGTTACATTTGTAAACCCTCTGGTTATATTTGTGCGCTCAGGATTGTGAACTTGTGACTATATTGAATCTTTTGAAATTTATTTTTAAGATTGGTTTTGATTGTAATTGTTCTGACTGTGTTTTGATGATCTGCTTTGCAAAGTTAGTTCAGCCATTGATATTTTGTTGATAAATCTTTTCCACAAGGTGCATTTGCTCATCTGGAACTCCAGTTTTCTATATAGAAATGTTAAGTGATTTATGTTCCACTCTTGTTAATTCAGCCAGGAAACCTCTTAAAATACCATGGTCTGCGTTTTGTAATGTCATCAATTGAAAAGAAGGAACTGGCCCAAAAAGCTGAAAAAAATCAGGTATCAGCTGAAACTCACGAAGTGGAGAGAAGTGTGAAGGATGGCATAAAAATAAAGGAGCAGAAGAACAGTGGGTACCAAATAAGTTCATCTGCTGCTTATCAGATTGCTGCTTCTGCTGCTTCTTATCTGCATTCTCGGACAAGGAGCATACTTCCTTTCAAACCCTCAAAAGCTGATGGTGAATGTACACTTGAAGGAAGCATTGAAAACAGTGAGGATGTTAATATGATGAAAACAGAGATGGCATCTTTCATGGCAACAACTGACTCAGTGACAGCAGTGGTTGCTGCAAAAGAGGAAGTGAAGCAGGCTGTTGCAGATGATTTGAACTCGACACGCTCAGTCTCCCTGTGAGTGGTTCATATGTGATGATGACGAAAGTGGTACTAGATTTTTTGCAATTCAGGTGAGACTTTGGAAAATCAATTGTCAATATGATTCTCTGATCTTAATAGTAGTAGCAGACCACTTATGGTGCCATTTTGGAATTTGATTTTACTTTTTCCATTTTATTAACAATGCATATTCTTCTTTATCTCTCATGGCTAGTTTTGCTCTTTCAAAAGTGATATTGTGCAATTGCAATGGTATATTCATTTCATTACCAGTTTAGGTTTCTTTGGTATATTATTCTTACTTCGCCTTTTCACAGGGTTCTGAGACACTGGCATCTTGGAAAGCTAACCTACTTTTTGAACCGATTCATTTTGAGGTAATTACTGAAAGTGCATGCTGAAATTTTTTCCATCCTTTAGGTTTGCTTTAGTTATGAAATTGTTTAATAAAATTAGTAAAGTTAGTTGGCTGATGGATTCTCAAAACTTAATTTCTTTAAACCATTCAATGATTTCAAATTTATCTTGGTGTTTATATTTCTTGAAATGAGTTTCATGTCCATTATCCAGGGGTTGGATGTTCTTGTGCATAGAGGTATATATGAGGCTGCAAAAGGAATCTATGAACAAATGTTACCTGAAATCCATGATCACCTAAAATCTTGTGGAGATCATGCAAACTTCCGTTTTACTGGGCATTCTCTTCGGGGGAAGCTTGGCAACACTAGTAAATCTTATGCTGATGATACGAAAGGAAGTGCCAGTTTCCTCTTTGCTTCCTGTTATAACATTTGGTGCACCATCCATTATGTGTGGAGGTGATAATCTACTAGCCAAAATAGGGTTGCCACGGAGTCATGTCCAGGCAATTACAATGCACAGAGATATAGTACCTCGAGCCTTTTCTTGCAATTATCCTAATCATGTTGCGGAGATACTGAAGGCTGTAAACGGGAGCTTCCGGAATCATCCTTGCCTTAACAACCAGGTAAAAGTTTTGATCCATGTAAAAGTAGGAGTCCAGTGAAGAAATTTCTCTCATATAAAACCATTTGACCAACTGATGAGTGTGTGTTTGTGTGTCTTTCTTTTACTGTAGAAGCTACTATATGCTCCAGTGGGTGAACTTCTCATACTACAGCCAGATGAGAAATTTTCTCCAAGCCATCATCTCCTTCCCTCTGGAAGTGGTCTATATCTCTTGAGCTGTCCATTATCAGAACCCAATGATGCAGAGAAGCAACTCAGAGCTGCCCAGTTAATCTTCTTAAACTCACCACACCCACTTGAGATCTTGAGTGACAGGTCTGCTTATGGTTCCGAAGGAACCATTCAAAGAGACCATGACATGAAGTCCTACTTAAAATCTGTAAGGAGTGTGATTCGTCAAGAGCTAAACCTGCATTCACAAGGTGAGGAGAGAGCACCGCCACAAGGTATGGTGGCCTCTTGTAGCACCACGTGACATTGATACCGGTATTGTTGTTGGGCGACCCTTGGTATCAGCCAATATGGGTGAAAACCAGGTCAGCTTCTCTGGCATCCTACAAACAGGAAGAGAGTCCTTAAAACGGTTCGGCAGGCTTGTTTCATACCAGCACATGCATTTATTTGTGGTGTTCTTATTCCCAGCTCGATTATTACTCTTGGGGGCATACAGCATTTTAAGTTTCTGGTAAAATCAGTATTGGAGTTCGGTTTTTTTTAGTTGGGAAAGTTGTATAGGCTGACGGCACATGGCTGGTAGAAGGCTATTAGTTGGTTCTTTATTCATTGTTAATGATTGAAAAACAACTGATGTGTTTTTGTATTTGTAAGTTTCATGGAGTACATAGGAAAAAAGAAAATGCTTGGATATCATCAGCAACAAATGAAAATGCTAGTTTTGTCAATTTGTGATTTGAATTCAGGAAAAAAGAAAGAGAAAAACAATTGTATAAGACGGTTCCATCTCTAATTTTGCCTAAATATGGCACTCTTCTCACTTGATTCTCATGTGGAAATATATGAAGCAGTTTAAAGAGTTTGTGTCAATTTTATTGATGAGTATTCTAACTGTATTTGTTAAGGTGTAAAAGAATACAACTCTTTTTTAGTTAGCGCAAAGAGAAACAAAAAAAATGTGAATTCAATGGAAGTAGCTCAATTCTATATGCAATGCAAGCCAACCCTATGGCTTAGGTTTTGCACATGCTGATTGACATGTCAAACCAAGTTAGCCAACCAAACAAGTGAAAAAACAATGACTTTGATATGTGTTAGAATGCATAAACCGCTCTGTTACAGACAAAACAGTCCTATTCTGCTGTCAATTCCTATTTCCAACGAGGCAAACTCAGCCTATATAATCAAAGATCTTGGTGGGTGAACTTTCTCAACTTTCAAGTCGTCTTTGTCGATTTGGATTGAATGATTCAGTCAGTGCTTACTTTCTCTTTGCCTTTTTGACTTGATTCTAGGCGATGTTGGTAGGAAACTCTATAAAGAATGGTGGACCACTAGAACCAGCCAAAACTTTGTGATAGAAACTGGACTAGATGGTAAGAAACTGAGTATTATTACAATGTTGTTCTAACTTTGATAATTGATGGACATGTTTAGGTTTAGTAATATTAATGATTATAACAAATGGAAGAGAGATTTAAGGTTCAAATCCCCACTCCAATCACCAGCCCATTGTTACCATGAAAGAGAAAGCATTGTCGTTGCAGCTGATAATTAAAATGCTTGATATGTCTGGTTATGTGCCAGACATTTTTGAGTTGCCAATAACTTTATTAACTCTGCAATTAGATAAACCTATTTGAAGAAGATGCAACAGTTTCCTGCTTTTATTGTTGTTAAAGTAGCTCAAGTCAAAGAAAATAAAAAGCCTCCATACAATGTTGTGCTAGCAACAATGCAGGGTGACTTCTCATGGATGCCATGTCTAAATTTGCCAGACAAAGATAGTTGCATGAGACCGAGATGGCTCATTAGATATGTCCCATTGAGGTGGTCCATATGCTGTGTGGTTCAATAATATTAAAGCTATTGCATTTAAGGGGTTTAGAGCAGTGTCATTGTTCAATCTAACAATTTCAACAACTTCGTTGGAATTTTGCCGGTAATTTGTAGCCATCCTGTCACATCCATTGGACTTGGAAACAATATAAAAGAAGAAAAAGAAAACACAATGTACTATACATGACTTATATTGGAAGAAACATGTAATTCAAATTACATGCAGAATAGCATGACGAATACTGTTCACTGTTCTTGAAGGAAGTTTAAAATAACATTCCATTTCACAAGTGATATAGAAATGCAATTTCTTTTTGCTAACTTGGCCAAGAAATAACCAAAGTGACTACAATGAAGAGCACAGTTGGTTCCTGACTTGATCAATTTAGTTTTTCTACAGAAGATCGCACCATTCCAGCTAAAACAGAACAGTTGGAATTATAGATCAAGTTTACCTGCCATGTACCACGAGTGCATTGCAAGGCTTCCAAACGACATGATATTGGCAAGGGAAGATAATCCATGAATCATCCCAAACTTCTTGTTCATGGTTGCAAGCTTTGGATTCACCTTTGCAACTTCCACATTTTTTGACCACCCAACTTCATTGCCAATATTCTCTTCTCTCTCCACTTTATGCCTTTGCTTCATCATCTGTATCAGAATAACTATACAGTTTAATTAAATTTATAAGAGAAAACAACATTATGTTCCTCTTAAAAATTTCATTTTGATAATCTTTAAAACGCAGGAAATAAAAGTGAGTTCATTCAACCTAACATGACCTATTTTGCAGGTTATCTTCTATAAGTGACAGACAACTACATTACCTTGATATCAATTTTTGATCTTTGTGTTTTACCAAAAAAAATAATGATATATATGGAATCAAATAGTCCCAAGTGATGGTTGTGAACTTGCGACACCTGAAGTTGCTGCTCTGTATCTTTGCATAGATACATCACCCAGAAACAACTACTAGAAATCTTTGGAAACCAACTAACAACCCCCACTCCCCCCCCCCCCCCTCAAAAAAAAAAAAACAACAACAACAACAGAAAACAAGAAAAAGTAGTGAATAAATAATACTTCAAATTCCTATTTCACCCTCTTTTATCCAGTATCCATCAGGGCAAACCAAAAATTTTAAAAATAAAAATAAAAGAAGGCCTAAGCCTACTCTAATACTGAAGACGAAACAAAAAGCTTAAAAAATGTTTCCTGTCATGAATAAACCAGAGTAATAAATGGGGAAAGAAAAATTTCATAACTGCAAAAAAATCACTGTGTAAATAATGACAATGTCCAAAACAGATCCAACTTTATAAAGTGTTACCTCGATGGTCATGGGGGTAAAGATGAACAAGTTTGTAAGATTGAAAGCAAATGAAGATAGCAAGAATCCAAGTTGGTACTTTTCAGCAGTGGATGAGGACTTCCATGGATGTAAATACCCAAATGATGCCACCGATATTGCACAGCAGATACCAACCATTGAGAAATATGCAGGAAACATCTTACTTTGCAGGTTACCAAATTGATGCCTCGGAAGATTCCTATACAGTAATTATGAAAGTAACAAAATTATCACCTAATATTAACACATGAAACACAGTCAATGGAATGCAGAATACTCGCTTTGCTCAAGATCATTTTTTACTTCAAAAATTAAAACAAAAAGGAAAGGGAAAAAAAAAAAAAAACAAGTTTCTGTTCTTTTTCCAGTGTTTCTCAGTTCTACTAGAAGTTCACCATATTATCCGAAAGGTTGAAATTTTGATCCCATCTAAAACATGAAGTCTAATACAAGCATCAAGTTTTGATTGGGTTATTATTCTTACAGTTTATAATCAGAATCTTATCTAATTTCCATCGAAGTTCACCAAGTAAACATATGCCTCAATTGAAAATATTTTGCCCTGGCATTTCAGATCAGTCCACCTCCTTCAACCACGATGCTCAAGCACTAAGCCCATTAATTTCTTCAGACTTTGGGCTAAGCATAAGGCTTTAATCCCCCTGGTTAAATAAGTATGTTAAGTTAAACTACAAGGCTACAAGGTATCCCTCTGTTGTGAATAAGAAACACAACCTGCTAAAGCTTATTGTTCCAAAGTCTTAGAAAAGAAAGAAGTCCCTCTTAGGTATAATGATTTGATTACAGTAACTTGTGTAAGAATTAGCCGGGAAGCTAGGGAGGATTTGCAATCATGATAGGCCTGCAAGAATGACAGACCTTTCCTTTCTAATACAGTAGATAGATGAGCTTAGAAGACATATCCAGGTTGCAGCATCTTTGCTTATATTCTAATTGACAAGACTAAATTGGCATTTAAGTTATCGATGTAGGGTTTAGAAATGATCTTCAAGCTGGAATGCTTCATGACATACAGTAGCATGTTTAATCTTCCACAATGAGAGTTAGTCTCTACCAGAATATCCATGTAGGGTTAAGAAATTATGTTCAAGCTGGAAGACTAAAACTACTTGAATATGTGCTTCATGACATATTCTAAATTGCAATAGCATGTTCAATATTCCAAATTGAAAATTCCACTATATTCTAGGGAGTGCCACAAACACTTAATGTAATCTGAGTTGGCTAGTGTGTTGCAGCACTGAGGAGGGGATGGGTACAAAAGTTTACTAGACCATAATCAAACTTAGAAATGACATTTGAAGCCTTTTTACAGAATCAGGTTCACTGTAGGTGGTGGCACGGGTTTGAACCATTCAGCTTATAAACCATTAATTTTGTTGACAGGTAAAGTGAAGCATATTTTCCTATAGTATGACAATTGGCATCTAGACAACCCTTTAGTGGAGTGGAGACTTATGATGCAACTAGAAATTTTCAAGCAAAGGCTGGCAGTGTACTAAATGAGGACAATGCATTCCTGGCCTCCAGCTGGGTCAAATGATCTTGTCACCATCCAACCCCAGTGTTGTAATTTGACACCCATCTAAACCCTGCTGATTTCTGAACCTGATAAGAAGCTAGCTGTAACCTATGCAAGTCTAAATCCTATTCATGTTCAGATACTTGAAAAAGCCATTAGATCAACATAAGTGGAGGAGCTAGGCATTTATTCTTGAGAGGCCAACTAAAATTTTATATAAATGTATTCCACTATAGTAATAGTAAAATAATAATAATAATAATAAGAAACTTAATAACTCATAAGACATAATAAAAATTTATAAGATATAAAAGAATAGTAGAAGTTTTAACCCAATGGTCTTGTAATCTAAAAAGTGAAAATCTTATTTAGCTTATTTTTGGAGGGGCCACGATATTAAATAAATGAAGAATAAAAGGCTAAGAATTAATTTTGTATTATAATATTAATATTTTTGAAAAATTTTCGGGGGATGGCCACCTCTGGTCCTTAACGCTCCTCCCTTGATCAACATTAGACTAATATTTTTTTGGGCAAGAATGACACGTGAAATCAAATTGTTATAAACTGGCTTTGAAGTTTCAACTAAAGGAAAATGGTTGCTCGGAATATGAAGGATTTTTTCTATAAATGTTTTCTAATAAAGTCACTTACAAGGACCACCATTGCTTGAACGTATTTTCACAGAAATAATTTAGAGCCTCTATCTGCTAAAGATTCTGATTACTAGACAAGCGGGCATTCGAATCAATAGGTAACATGTACTATATCTTATTAAAGAAGTAACTAGTAACTGTTTGCTGCATTCGTTCTGAAATTGGCCTGTAAAGCATCAGTCTACAGTGTTTTCAGGGAGAGAAACTTAACGCTTCAAAGATAACACCTTTAGATAGGGTTTTATGCTTATTCTTGTTATGTTTTATCAAGATACTGGTGTCTATTGAAACTAATGTAGATGATAGTTAAAATATAAAGCAATAGGAATGGAAGTTCTTAGTAGTAACTATTGTTAGAGTAGTCAGTTCTGCAACTGTTAGTCTTTTTCTTTTTGCGCTTCACTTGCTTTATTTGTCTCACCGGGGAAAAAAACTGCATTTTCTGGGTAACCAAACACAGTTCGAGCACCATTGAGCAAAAAATAGATAACTGATGCAATAGAGGGAAAAAAGTGCGTACTTGAACATGATGATGCCACCGATGAATGTAACCCACAGAGCCGCACCAAAAGCCGTGGAGAAGCTGAGAAGATGAGCCAATTTGAGGTAGACGGAGAGCTTCACTAAATTCTGACCGTCGGATTTTGATCCGAAGGTCTCCGGAGAGAAAATAACTCCGATGGCTAAGAAAGCCACGGCAGCTAAGAATCGAGTAAGCCAAGCCATCTCTGACACACAAGGAGACGAAGGTTGAAGAAAGATGGTACCGTACCTACTACCTCGGGTGTGCAGGACTTGGAATTTGGTGTAGTACTTGAGAAGTTAAGATTGTTCAATTTTCAGTTTACCGAAAATACCATTGCTATTTCTAGAATTTACTTCTGAAACTTTAAAGGTTATACGTGTCGCGCAAAAGGAGTTGCAACGTGGATCCATAATACGGTGCCGCTTCAGACATCCCGGGCCCGCCAGTGCACCAAAATCAAAGAGATGGAAGCGAAAGAGAAAAAACAAAAAAAAAAAAATTTCCCTCCCTGCCAGAGCAACTGTTTCAACTCTTCCTCGACAAGTTTTAGCTTTTATTATGGTTCTCTCATTGTCCAAGCACAGTATTTTAGTTTTATTCTTGGAATTTGATTTTTAGTGTCTCATCCGATTTGTAATTTCCCGGTGAAAATTGCATTCAATGTTGGAAACAAATTATCCATCGAAATTTTTTCTGGATGTTCGCTTCGTACTCTTTGGTTTTGATCCTATCAGCGAAAATAAGGTAGTTTTTTCTTCTTCTTTTTTTTTGAATTATTGTTGCCTTGGATTTCATAGTTAAAGTTCTAATCTTGGCTGTGTCATTTTCTTGTTTGGCTATATGGAGTTGTAGGTCCGATCCAAGCTTGTAAGTTGCGGTGGAGTTGATGTTGGTCAGTACAGCCAAAGTTACACTCATGTCATTGTGGATAAGCTTTTATATGTATGTCTTATTTCTATTATAATTCTTTATATGTTTAACTAAGCTTTCCCTCCCTTCCTATCTAAAAAGGGTTTTGTCAAAACTGATTCAGATATAATTTACTGTTTATGATGTGCAGGATGATCCCAAATGTGTTGCTGCACGGAATGATGGCAAGATACTCGTTACAGCATTGTGGGTTGATCACAGTTTTGATCTTGGAATGCCTGTTGATGCCACTTCGGTGAGTTCCTTAATTAAATTATTTGGAATTATCTTGGACCAAAATCTATTATCATGCTTTTATATTATTCTGTTGATAGTCAAAATGTGGACCTTCCTTTCACATAATGATGACAAGTTATTGGAAATCATAATACTTTGGGTACTTAGACAAATTAACCTGTCCTTATCCCCTAAAAACATTTTTTCTGATTTTGGATGAATTATTAATGTCAAATATTTGTTAGGTTCATTGGATGCAAGAATTTGGAGGGCTTTCAATTTTACCAAGTAGTGGTTGAATAGAGTAACTCTTTTGCTTGTGATGTTTGTGAATGCTTTCAAATTCTTTTTCTTGTATATAAACTTGATATGGAATTATGTTAATGAATGTCTTTTGTTTCTTGTATCTTGAACTTCTAACTGAATATCTCGTGTGTTGAAATTCTCACAAATTAGTTATGTATATTTTGCTGTTTAACAGATTATGTACAGACCTCCTAAAGATTTGAATGGAATACCGGGTGCCAAAAATATGATAATGTGCTTAACTGGATATCAGCGTCAGGATCGGGATGACATTATGGTATGCATCTTTTGATCTTTTCCATTGCTTAGTTATTTTTTATAAGATTTCTTGGAGACAGCAGCAATACAATGCAAAAATCAATCTATTCTCTGATGATTTTTTTTCTTTTGCCTTCTTAGACAATGGCCGGCTTGATGGGCGCACAATTTTCTAAGCCATTGGTGGCAAGCAAGGTTACTCATCTCATATGTTACAAATTTGAAGGTGTGTTTTATTTGTTTTGTTGCTTGTAAGCACTTTATGAATGAAATGTGAATTATGTTTAAGTGGGTATGTGTTTTGTGTTACTATCATTAATCTATCTCACCCTCTTTCTATTTACTTTCTTTTTTGCGGAAACAAAGAAGTCAAGGGAGGTTGGCGTAATGTACTCCGTATATTCTTGTATTTACAGACATACTTGTTTAACCCCTCATGGTTTTGAATGTTAATTGGGTGTCCTTTGTTTAGGGGAGAAGTATGAGCTTGCCAAGAAAATGAGAAGAATAAAGTTAGTTAATCATCGTTGGTTGGAAGACTGGTATGTTATATATTCTTCCTTTAGCTTGCAAAGCTGAAATTTACATTGTTGAAGTTTTAAGATTCGTAGTGCAACAGAGTGCACTTTATAATTCTACTTTGATTCGCTTTCATTTAAAGATGTTCTTAATTTTGTCCAGCATAAGAGACTGGATGCTACTTCCTGAAGAACAATATAACAAGAGGTAAGAAATTCCATGTGTTTCTGTCCACATCTATGTCCATGTATTTCTGCTGCCAGGTGTATTATGGTAGGCTATATGTGGTTCTCTCTCTCTCTCTGCATCTCTCCTGCTCATCTTTCAGTGGTGTAACTGAACTATACTACTAAGAACATAAGTTCATGAATATAATAATGTTATATGTACTATACAAGATAATAACATAATATCATCGGTTCACTACACATCAATAATAGGATGACATGCATCTCTCTCTCTTGTGTCATTGGTGAGTCAGTTAGATAGTGTTTTTTGAGCTCGTGTTCTTACCTGCCACTCTCATATATAATACAATCTTTGCTTTTCTAAAGTCACTCATTATATGCTTTCCTGTGAGTTTTATATTGTAAAACTGAGTCTTGCCTCCTTGGAGACACCATGATCTAGTCTATCTCCCTCCTCAACATTCATCAATCTCCAAGGATAAGTTCTCTTGTTAAGGGTGGAGGAGGTGACTGTAGACCCAGGTCTGTGGAAGATATTCATCTTTGTAGTTTCTATGCATCCAAGTGTCATAAAATATGGAGCTTAGAAAGATTTAGGAGAGATAAAGTTGCAGTGAGTACTCTAATAGTTATTCATTGTATGCATAATATGGTATCCAGATTTGTTGGAGAAATTAATAGGCGCAGCATACAACAATGCAGATGGTGTTCTTTTTCTTTCTTTCTTATGGTAATGAGTTTGAGTGATATCATTATTTATATGTTCTGTGCACTTGTGTCCTGTGAAACATAGTATCCATGTCATGAAATATACTCTTATTCCCTTTCAAATACAGTGGTTATGAACTAGAGTTGATGGAGGCAGAGGCTAAGGATTCTGAAGAAGAGACCGAGGATGCCACCTTGAGGCAATCCAAGGGAAGAAACATAAATAAGAGCCCCCGGAATCTGGAAATTGGTAAAGGTATGGTTTGTGAGTTTCCAAATTAATTAAGAGAGCATCCAATATATTACTAGATTCTACTGCACCTCAGAGTTTGTTGAAAGTTGATAATTTTATTGATTGTTGGCCCCAGGAGATGAGAATAGATCTGATCAAGTCTCAAGCTTTCTTCATATTGATGTTCCAAATGTAACCTGTCAGGACTTGGCCATTTCTAATGATGAGACATCTGGCCAGCTACATGATGTACAATTAAGAACCCCCGAGCCTAGGAATAATGATGTTTTAGAAACAATAGTAGGCTGTCGGGATCCTGTTGTTTCTATGAATGTTATATCAGTTGGTTCACCTGACTCACATCTCAGCACTTCTGACTCCAGGAAAGTAGGAAATGACTTGATATCTACTTCAAGAAATGCACAAACACCCCCATTTTCCGATGCTAAGTTTAATGCTTTAAGTTATTCTAGGAAGACGACAAGGAGATTCACACTCCCTAGATACTCAGAAGAGAGATCAGATAATATAACTGTCCCTTCTAACTCACCTTTTGGGGAACTGAAATTTGGTGATGACCTAGAAAATTTGCTCTGCGGGATGGGAAAGGCAAGGGACAAAATCAGCTCTCCTTGTATTGAAGGTTCTAAGAAAGGAACTGATTTAGGTCTTGGCGAGGAGTCAAATATTATATTGCCTCAAAAGAGGATAAGTGAAGTATCTTTTGCTAATTTGAAAGCACCGAGGATAAGTCCTGATGTAAAATGTTGCATTGACAGAACCCCGTCAGCAAATTGTATAACTAAAAGTTTGAGACCAACATCTTTGGTTGATGTTCCTCCTGAGACTAAAGGACATTTATCTGTTGCCAATTCTCTGGATCATAATTCTAATTTAAGTGCTGCACAAAACTCAAAGGTTACTGTGTCAACTTGTAGAACTGCACCTGTAACCTCAAAGTCAACTGTGCAAGACAATAATGCCTATCAGAAGACACCTCAAACATCTGTTCCGAGCTTAAGTGAGTCTATTTATAAAAACCCTGACTTTGCAGCTATTGGCACGGGCAGAACTTCTGATGTTGGTAATGGAGGATGGCCACAGAATGAAAATCAAGATGTTGAGTGTTCATCTCCAAGAAAAAATATGTTTGAGATTGAGAAGTCCGGTGGCATTGTTCATTTGAATTTGCGCAAAGAAGGAAATGATAATATAGTTAATGAACCACCCAGGAAAAAGATGGTTGCCAAGAAAAGTTTTGGTTCTAGAACTAAATTAAGTGCTACTGGTAACAAGAGAGGTTCTGTTTACATAAGTGAAACTACATCCCATGATAATAAAATAAGTCTTTCAAGTCGATGCAAAGAGACAGGCAACAATCAGAAGTCTTATATTAATGACGAGAAGCCCGAGATATATGCTCCAACTGTTGATGTTGAAGTAGTATCAACAGTAGAAAATGTTAATAAATCTAAAGAAAATGCAGCGAGCGGAACTGACTTTAAGGATGATGAAACAGAAGACGCAGAAAATGGAGTTGAATATGAGTTGGAGAAGGCACCTGATGAAAAGAAATCTGAGGTAGTTACATTCTCAAAGAAAGCTGAGATAAGGATAGACAAGTTGTCAGAAAGGGCACCATTTGTAATGAAGTGTGATGATCCACTTCCTTCAGAGGAAGGAATAAATGGAACTGCACCACAAAAGGCAGTTTGTGGCAGGAATGTGGATATGGTAGACTCCACCTTAGAAGGATCTGTAGTGAAAAGAAAAGTCAATAAAGGGAGAAAACGTCCTACAGGTGGAACCAAGAAGAGGACTGCTCCATTTGTCAGGAGTGTACTGGAATCTAAGGAAGTTGAAGATGAAGTAGAGGTTCAGAATGAGACTAAAGATGAGATGGATATGGAAACACAGAGAAAAGCGTCACTTCCTACTGGTAAAAATGAGAACTACAGTTCACTTAAAGTGGATAATGAGTATAAGTCAGTCATTGATGAGGGTCAAAATAGAAGTCAGGAAAAACATTTCAGTGTAGGAAAGTCAACTGTGAAACCTCGTGCTAAGCAAAAGAAGATCAATCAAAAGTCTAAGAAGACCAGCCTTGACTTGCCAGCAGAAGTTCAGAGGAGAGTGAAACTGGAACCTGTATGTTTTATATTGAGTGGGCATCGCTTAGATAGAAAGGAATTTCAGCAGGTTATTAGGCGTTTAAAAGGGAGATTTTGCCAGGACTCTCATAAGTGGTCTTACCAGGCAACTCATTTCATAGCACCGGATCCAATACGCAGGACAGAAAAGTTTTTTGCTGCTGCTGCGGCAGGAAGGTACAGAATCTCCAGCTTTACTTCTAGAAAGTTTGCATTGTATAGCTTCTTAATCGAGTAAATGTAACTGGTATTAAAGTGTCCAAAAGAAAATCAAGAACTGGGAGCACCCTGCACCCCTCTATTCAGTATGTCTGGGTCACTGAATTAAGCATTTTCTCATCTGAAGAATTTGGAAATACCATTACGTGTTGTGTATAGCTGATTTGCACTCTTCAGAATTGTAATAGGTGCTCTAATCAATCTTAACTTGAAAACAGGTGGATTCTTAAAACTGATTACTTAACTGCTAGTAATCAGGCTGGAAAATTCTTGCCAGAGGAGCCTTATGAGTGGCACAAGAACGGCCTCAGCCAAGATGGTGCCACAAATATGGAGGCTCCAAGGAAATGGAGACTTTTGAGGGAGAGAACTGGTCATGGTGCCTTTTATGGGATGCGCATTATTATATATGGCGATTGCATTGCACCAACTTTGGTATGCATCTCTTGCTAATATGAGCCATGGCTTGCATTGAAATATGTTCCATTTCATCTATCTCTTTATAGTTTACACATTATGGCCTTTATTTTACTGGCATAACTGGAGCTGGTGAAGGCAGCATCGTTGTCTTTGAACACTTTTGTTGATAACTTGATGTATGCCTTGATCTTTAAACAGGACACGTTGAAGCGTGTTGTCAAAGTTGGTGATGGGATAATTTTAGCGACTGCTCCCCCATACACTCGTTTTCTGGACACTGGAGTTGACTATGCTATAGTTAGCCCTGGTATGCCACGTGTGGATGTATGGGTTCAAGAGTTCTTAAAACATCAGATACCATGTGTTGTAGCTGATTACTTGGTTGAGTATGTCTGCAAGCCTGGGTTTTCCCTTGAGAGACATGTACTCTACAGTACTCATACGTGGGCAGAGAGGTCATACACTAACTTGCAGAGTAGGGCTTTAGAGATTGTGAAGAGTTGAAGCCTCCGGATGATTGTGATAAGTGTGATATAAAATGCAGACTCTGAGTCCTTGACAGGAAAAGTGATGCTGATTTGCGGGGATGAAGGTGGTTCTGTATCATAATTGATCTCTGATTATTCATAGTTGTGTTTAATATTTTTAGAACATTCATAATCATGTAATGTAAGGCATTTGGTGGTCGTTCTTACAAGTCATTACTCATTTTAAATTAATTTCTTGATCTGAATTTGTGGATAAGCAAAGCAGGGTTAATGTGCAATATACTAAATTCCAGTATCTTAAACTATTAGATCATAGATGTACTCAGAATTGAGAATTTCTTTTTGAAATGGGAAATGATCGATAGACACTTCTTTTAAAATTAATTTTAGTTAAAATTATTGTGGTAATAAAAATTGAACCCAGTTTCTAAAAGCAAGATCTACAATCTCGGACTTGTATTGAACAAGTGAAAGCCATAAAATAAATTTAGAAAACGAAAATCGGACATCATTTTTCAGTGCATTCAAGTAATAATAAGAGTACAAGACATTTTGCAGTTTGTTTTATAAAACCAAACGATGAAAACCCAATAATTACCGTGGGCTCTGCTTTCAGGAACCCATTTAATAAAATTTTCGACTCTTGTCTGAAAAAGCCCAAAGTTTTTGTTAAATGTTTATTTTTATTTTACTTTATAATTTAATATGATAGATAAGTTGTTTATTACAATATTCAAATTATAGAAAAGTATGTCAATCTCAAGTTTAAAATTACTCTCACAAGCTCTTAAAGAAGTGATAAAATTTTATCAAATATAAGTCGAGTTTAAGTTTGTTAAAGAGAAAAACTAGTTAATCCGACCCAACCGAATTGTTTACTGTCCCCTATTCATGACCAGCTGATAAAATAAGAACCGGTTGAAATTTGTAAGCCAGTATTGTTCAAACTTCAAATCTTAGCAAGATTGATAGGGTGCTGTACATACATATAGTTACATGAAAACCATTCAAAAATGAGTTGTAAAGGGGGTTCTTAATACATCCTAGACTGTTCTGATCTCACTTAAATTTGAGTCCCAAGTCCCAACTTGTATTATTTTTATACAAAGAAATATAAAAAAACACATTCTTTTGTGCATTATCTTCATTCCTTTCACTAGAATGAATTAAGATATTGCATAATGTGAATGGAATATGTCAGATTATTTTTCATACACTATCTTGCCACCAAGTTTTGACAAGAGCTGGCTAGAATTCTTTGTTTGTGCATATATTAGTAAGTATAATCCATCCATAATTCTCTATTAATTCTAGAGAAGAAGAAGGAGAAGCACATGATATGAGCACATGGTGTCACTGACATTATCATATCTGGCCACGACTATTCCTCTTTCCAATGTTCCCAACATTCAAACATAACATGCTGTTTTTCAATTTCCATACCCTCTTATATATTTTCCTCAATCAGTCGCTACTACTACAATTTAAACCTAATAATAATAACTAAAAATCTTTTCTTTGTTGACATATATATATATATATATATATATATATATATATATATATATTTAATCGATCTCGTAAGCCAACTTGTTAAATTATAATAAATATAATTTTTAAAAATTAAAATTTTAAAAAATAATAAATTATATATTAAATAATATTAAAATTATAATTAATTATTATAAATTTTTTATTTATGAAATCTTAACAAATACTCTTATGACACTTGTTAAAAAATTTATATATTAATTATACTTTTATACATTTCCTTTCTGAAATGATAATGGCTTAAAATTATTAAATTATATAATAACAAAGTTTGCTTATCAACTTTGGCTACCAATTGAGGTTTATTTATTCACAATTTAAAAAAATTCCACAAATCCACTAAAATATCTGACTATATAAAATAAAGTATATAGATCTTCAAAGTTTCCAACCCAAGACACAAACTTTGTAAGGTACGTACTTTAGAAATAAAAAAAAATGGTGGCCTCGTGAGGTGCACCTTTTCTTTCGCCACAAGATATTAAACTATGCTTTCAATACGAGAACAGTTAGATAATGGTGTCTTTACTATTTATTGTATTAATTATTATATGAAAAATAATAATATTTTGTCAGAGGAGAAATTCAAGAATGCTTTGCTTGGTTAATGGCTATTAATTATTCATAGTTCTTCAGAGCTGACAGTTTTTTTTTTTTTTTTCTTTATAATATGAAAGCAGGAGATGTGCAAGGCATGTTTTCCAGTTTTTCCACCAGTGACTGTCTCCACATCTAGCTTATATATATATAATAATAAAATACTCAAACACTAAGTACTCCATGTATTCCTCTGTTTCACATTCAAGTTTTGGTCCAATCATGAGTAGCTGTCCAATACTCGTGCCTATGCATATAATACAATAAATCTAGCAAATACCTAATGAAAGTTTCCTAAATTCATTTAGAGGAAACATGAACTTAATTTAGTAGTAGACTTTGTATTTGCGTTGGATTAATTGTTTTGTTAGAGCTAAACGTATTTCTCTCGTTTTTGTTTAAATAATTTATATTCTTTCAAACCGACTTTTTTCTTTTAAAACACAAAAAATTTACTGGGTGAGCTTTGACTAGACTTTATCTGTGAAAATATTGCAAATTTCATATTTTTTATAATTAATTATTATAAAAATGAAGATATAATATTAGTTAATAGATTTGTTGTGTTAAGTGTGTTTGTTAAGATGCAATAAATAAAATTTATGAAAGTTAAATTTTTAAAAAACAATAAGTTAATTAGCCACTAGGAGTTATTACCTTAACTTAGTACGTACCCACAGAAACACAAAACTAAGAATATCTATATTTATGGTATATTGTTATCCAAGAACTAGATGAACCTCGTGTCTACGTTAACTAATCATTCTGATATGTAATTTGATAATAAACTCATTACCATTTAGGCAACTTAAATATTTGTTATATTAACTCAAACAAAACATTGTTATATGCTGAATCTTAATTGAAAAAATAAAAACTTACTAGGTTTAGTTATTTAAGATATTAAACTCCTAACAAATAGTAAGTATTAATGGATTAAAAAAAAAAAACCAAAATATGGAGAAGATTCACCAACAGTAAAGAAAAAAACAAAAACTTAGTTTAAAAATAAAATAAAACAATTTTTTTCTTTAACACACAAAGGTGTGAAAGTAAATTTAGATCTGATTTTCTAATTTGGTTGGATACAGAAGTGTGATAAGTTAAAATAAAATTTCACCAGTAGTTTTTTTATTTTAAATTTAATTTGAAATAAACTTTAAAAAATTTAACAAAAAATAACTCACATAAAATTTTAGTTTAGAATTTCATTTTTTAGATTCATTATTGAATTCAAAGTAAATAAAATATTTGATGTGTTGTTGTTTGCTATAATCTAATAAAAAGGCACAGATAAAAAAGAAAAAAAAGTTTTTCATTATTCGGAACTTAATCGAATCCTATGTGCTGGTCATTCTAATTTTTTATATTTTGCTATTCTCCATGAGAATTTGGTTTATGGGCAAAGAGGTAAAGAAATAGATTCATTATTCCATTTCAATCGATTCAAAAACGAAACAAAGAACAAATACCCTATTCCTGTACATAAAAATATATGATGAATTCAAATATTGTATTCTCACGAAAAAATTATAATTATAATATCTTAAAAAATGAATAAATTGAAAATAAAAATAAATTAATCTATTCATGGCGCAGATACTTGATTCATGCTAACTTATTCATAATCTCAATCTTGAGATTTATAAACTCCCTCATTGTCATGTAAATATGTAATCTATTTGCATTGAATATTTATGTTTTTAATGCTTGCTTAAAAAGGGCTGCAAAGGTAATGATAGAGTAACGTGGAAGGATATAAAGGGAAGTTCATCAAGGAAAAAGAGTCTGAAAAATCACTTCAAAGAAAAGGAAGAGAAAAATTATCGTGGGTGAAGAGTAAAGGAAACAACTATTAATTTGAGTATGGTTCATGTGGGGGACTTTTTATAAAGTCAAAATAATTGATTCCCTTAGTGTAGTCAACGAAATTGAGTACTAATTGTTGTCACATGTGTTAGAAATTTAGATATATAAACTTAATAAATGATAATATGAAGTTTCAATATAAAAAAGTATATCATAAATTTGTTGAATAATCTTTTATTCTTGGGGACGAGTCCCAAATATTATCTCTCAATTTTATTTTATTTTTTTGGTTTGGTCTTAACCTTTTCTCAAATTTCAATAAGTTGTTTTAGGATTCTATTAGACAAAAAAAAAAAAACACTAATGTGCATTCTTAAGACAATTATTAAGATTATTAATTTATCAATTTTTATTTTTTTTTACTTTAAATGACGTATTGATTATCATTTTCTGTAATATAGAATAAATGACATTAATGAATCCTATTAAGTATGCTTTAGACAGTCATTAAAAAAAATTAAAATAAAACAATAATAATAATTAAAAGCATTAGTTCCTATGTTGTGTTTTATAATTGGAAAAGCACAATCCAAGTAGTTTATGTTTACTTTTTGTTATTGAAAAGGGTTTAAATTTTTTTAAGTTTATTATGAATTACATAATAAAATATAATTCTTTTATTTTTTTATAAATATCTTATTTCTAATTAATAAGAGATTTGATCTCGACTGATTTTTCATCAAAGTCTTTTAATTATATTTCATATTTCCTGGCTTTGATTTACAATTTAGCACTTGAAATTAAATAGTATGGAAGAAGAAAGAAAAAGAGAGGGAGAACAGAACATATTCTGGTAATACTATTATCCTATATGCAAAGTGATAAATCCATACCATAATAATGCTACCTTTTGTTAGGGCAGAGTACACTGGTTTTTCCTTTGAACAGAAGCCAGCCACGCCTCAAACCATTTACCATTATCAGACTTTGGAGGTTGAAACCCACATTCATTACCAACAATCCCTCTTCAAAATCTCAACAATTCATACGAATCCTCTCTCTTTCTCGGTTAAATGCTTTTCTTAATCAATCAAAGCTCAAATCAATACTGAAAAAAAACCAGAAAGTGGAGAGCAGTAAACAAGATGGCAAAAGCACTAATGATGCCAAGTGAAAGTTGGATAAGACATCTCCTTTCTAAACAGCTCTGTTTTTGTTGAATTTAGTGTACATTAGACTGATTGCTTTTGTTTTGTTGGATACCAACAAGCTGAGAAAGAAACTGACAATCCTTTTATCCTTTTCCTCTTAGAAGTGTCCTTTCATAGTTTACACCACTGTAAATCAGACGCATCCCAATACCCGGAGTTGCTCTCAAAGTTCATAATTACAATTGACAACAGAAGGTAAAGGTACTCCAAGTAAGACATACTACAGTACTATCCTTTAGGCCCCTTCAATTAATTCTTTAACCCATCTATCGACCACGTTTGTGGGTGTGGAGAGCAAAAGTCTTGGTGAAAGTAAAAAGTAAAATGAATGAAAATCTAGTGGAATGTCAGAAATGTCAGCCCCATGGATGCTCTAACAAGAAGGAAATTTAATGCAACCGGATATGACACGGGGAAAGAAGCCACGGCCTGCAGTAACAACTCTCAATTGATCTTCCTCTCTCACTTTCAAACCATCCCCGCCTTACCATTGCTGTAGCAGTAAGAGTAAGACTATAATCGAATGCCCACCATTAAGGTCATATTACTTACTTAAAACACAAATATTTAATACTATCAAGAAATTGGATGGAAATTCAATTTTGCCAATGAAATAAATTATGAATAGGAATTCAGTACTGCTATTTTGTACATCTAGTAGACAAAGGTTAACACTAAACAACAGAAAATTGAATGAAAGGAGGACAAAATTTTCCCTGCTGGCCTAAAATTTTCCTTTTGTACAAACAGAGTTAACGAGCCAGATATTCGTCTTTGCCGGTAAGCATCAAGAACTTGAATTTTCACTCTACTAATTAGCAGCTCAATGCCTCATATTTCACAGGAATTGGACTATTGAACCTAACTTGAGAAAGCAAATTCCCCACTGTAGCAATGTCACGGCAAAATACCCCTTGGAAAGATGAAGAATTCCCAGAGGATGAAGATGTTGTGCAATTGTTTTCCACAGAATTATTATTCCTATTACAACACAAATTCTCTGAAGAATTCAAATCAGACTCGTTTCTGGACTCCTGGGTCTGCTGGATTTCAATAGCAGCAGCCTGAGCTGCTTGTAATGCAGCTGCTTCCTTTTTCCTCTGTTTCTCAGCTGCTTCCTCATCCATAATTGTACCCATTACATTTGTGTAACCCTTCTGAAGCAATCTGTATAATAACAGAGATGACATTTTTGCTCTGTCCTTAACTGATTCAATATCACGTTCATCAGCTAGCTCGCAGCGGTCGATAAAGTTAGTAGCTTTATCAGGCTTGTGACGCAAACAGAGTAACAAATGAGCTCTATCTAATTCTGATCGGGAACACCCACGTCGTAGTCCAATCAGGGCATAGGAGTCCACGTTTCCAGTCTGACCAGAAGCGACCCTTTGCTTCAATTCTTGAATTTTAATTGTCAAGGCACAGAGTTTTCCAGGAATCTCTCCGTACCTCACATTGTGACGCTTCCAAGCTGGACCAGGAAGCTTACGATCCCGCAAAATTGAATTGTATAAAAGTTTTAAGTGCTCAAGATCATGTAAGCAATCGGGCAAGCATCGAATTTTTTCTAGAAGTGAAGCTCTTGTATCAAGAGCTTGAATGCAGGTTGGGTCAAGAGCCAGAGTTTTATTGCAATCAGCTATGGATTCTGCAATTCGACCTGCGGAACGGTAAGCAGAGGCTCTGTGCATATAGCATTCCGCTAAAAAGCCTTGTGGGGCACTACGGCGACCTTCAACAATCTTGGAGAAATGGCGGATGGCCTCGGAGTAAAGACTGGCATCAAGGGCAGCAAGCGCGGCAGTCTGACGGCGGAGGAGGAATTTGATGTGGCTGAGGAGTTGGTTAATGTTCTCAGTCTCCGTTAAAGGGTTTCTGGAGGGAGACGTTGATGGTGGGTTAATGGTATTGGAGATTTCGCCGGAGCAAGAGTTGTCCGACAAAGAGAAGCTGTCGTCGGACCAGCATATACTTTCACGGCGTAATGCAGCACTAGCAAGGCGTTTTCCGGTTTGGAGAAGAGCCATTGCGTCCTCCATTAGACCCAAATGGCAGCAAGCTTGACCCAAAACCAAATACCTGTTTAGAATTGGATTACATTGAGAAAAATTAGTCAAAACTCAAGCTTGGCTCCGTTCATTTTTCTTTCTTCAAAAAATAAAAAAAGACCAAGTTTTTTTGTCATTTTTAAAGTCAAAGCTGGAAATTTTCATGTAGCTGGCAGGAGCATTAAACATATACTCCGATCTGATCTCAAATATATAAAAATAAAAGTCATTAAAAGCTAAACCCCAAAATTGAAAGAAAAGTAAATTCTAAATTGGTCGATGGGATGAAAAACAGGGACAGATTGCAAAACCAATAAAACAGAACAGGGGAATTTACCTCCATCGCCCTTCTTTCTCGGAATTTTTACATAATCCTGCCATGATTTTGTTCTTCAAGTCCGAAACAGAGAAGCACTTGAAACTCGGATCTCGACTCGGTGAGTTAAAGGAGGAAAGCAGTTTGACTCCTTCTCTCGAAAGATGCTGAGATGAGTTCTCAGAAGAAAGCGAGCCCGAGTCATCGTTTGTCATTTTCAGGCTTGGAATGTGGTCCTGAAGCATATCAGCTACGTCCTTGAATCGCCGGAGATAGAGCAGAGACCGTGCTTTCAGTTCCAGGGCTTGTTCTAGACGCGGAAAGATGGCTAAAGCCGCGTCTAGAAGGTTCAGAGCCGAGCCGATCTCGCTCTGCTCTTGGGTCGCAATGAGACTCCGAGCTTCCTTAATGTATTTATCCACAATCTGTAGGCAAACAAAGACAAATATGTAAATGTGGGATCAAAAAGATGGTTTATTTTTTTATTCTTTTACTGAAATAAAAGTACTCATTTGCAGAAGGTAGAAGAAATACAAGTTGTGATTAATACCCATTTGAAGAAATGTTTCAATGAAGAAAAACTAAATAATAATCGACCCAACACATTCAAGAATCTGAGATATAATTAAAACAGTTTCACCACAATTTATTTAGGCAGGAAATTAAGAACCCAGAAGCTTACCCTACGATTGCTAAGCCACCAGTGCTTCTTTTCTGTACCGCTGGTACACTGTGAAATGACCGCCATTGTTGTTTGATGGTTGTTCTTGAAGAAGTTTCAATATTCAACCATCAATCGAGCAAAAACACCCTTTTTTCTCTCTCTATCAAAGCAAACACATTTTTTTCTCTGCTTTATTAATAAAGGAAGAGAAATATATATAGAGGAAGGAAATTGAGAAAGAGGGGGAAAATGGAAACAAGGTCTCTCGGAAGGGGGGAGAGATAGAGAGAGAGATAAATGGGGGATTCAAAACCAGTATAGATATAGCTTACAAGTAAATGTAAGGATGGTTGTGAAGACTGAAATTAAGCCCTTAAAAGAACAACTGCCAGCTTTGACTCTCACAGAAAGCTTTCATCCTTCAACTTCATAGCTGGCAGCACACCATAGATTCTCTCATTCTCTGTCTGTCAAGCTATGGACTACGTGGGGTGTGGCTCGTAGGCTATGACCCTACAATTGGACAGGTGCAGCCGGTGAGTTCATGATTATGACCGAATAAAGCCGGTGACTCATCACGGGTCCTCGGATTCAACCACCGGGGGAACTATAAATGCCAGTCGCCTGCAAATTGCCCAAAAAGTAAGCAAAGTCAGTAGTAAGAACTAAGATGTAAGAACAAGTCCCTCTCTCAGGCCCCTCCGGTTATTTACTTCTGACCAGCGCGTCGGAAAATACATTTACACCCTCACTAACGATGACCAATGCTAAACGCAAACCTAAAATAAGGAAAACCAAGTACTACTAGGCTAGGTATTTGTACGTGCTGATATTTGTGATTTTCAGATAAGATTTTTCTAAAAAGATATCAATAAAGGAATAATAAATGTGATATTAAAAATTTAAATTTAATTAGGTATTGATTTTATAATATTAAAATTATGACTAACCTCATATTAAATGTTAAAAAATTTATATTCATTGTACCTTAACACCAAATACCTAATAGCATTCTTTAATAGAATTAACCTAACTTAAAATGTCTTCTCAACTTAAGCAAATTGTACTCATTAATGCTATTAGACCTTTAATTATATCCTTTCTTGTCTTTTTTATTTATTTTAGGCACTTAATCATTAGAACTTAGAACTCTATGTTTATCACAATTTTCTTCATTTATGTCGACTTTAGGAGCACCATTCACAGCACCAGTGTATGTTGATCTTGAGCATATATTCCATAGCAATGTCATTCCTACTCAATTATCTCAACAACTTAATCATATTTTCATGCTTTTTCCTTCTTCTTTTTTTGTTGTTAATCATTAAACAATATTTCTCAAAATAGGAGAAAATTGAGTACACTAATCAATTAATTTCACAAGGTTATAATTGTTAAATATTACATAAAAACTTTATTTATTAGATTTTTGCTTTGCACACATTTGTAGCGCTAATAAAACACAAACGTTTGATAATTTTTTTAGTACATCAGAAGTTAACGTATATTATAATTTAAAAAAAATTACGGAACAACTCACTCTTTATCTTATAATACTTGGTATCTTGGTGATGAATCCTAAATATTGTTATCTTGGTGCAAATTATTTTAGATAGTAGAGACATTACATAGATTCAGAGGATATATTTGTCATTAGGGGAATTGGGGTGAGAATAAATTAGTGATGTTGGGGAAGCATATTTATAAGGGGTGAGAAACAAAGAGGTTCTTCTCTCGTAGTCGTAGGACACAAGAATCGTGCTTTTACTTTTGGAGTTTTGCTTCGCTTTGCTTTCTATTTCATCCACATCCCACACAAAAAATCAATGAAAGCACATGAATTTGGATAGATAGCAATTTAGCCATTAGCCATAGCCAAATAGATGGGTTTACCATCCTTCTCCATTATCAAATGGTACAGTTCCTACAGTAAAATACTCGTATGAACCACTCTCCCCTGCCATGTCATCACAACAGACGAATCTAGCCTGTCTAACGTGGCATTCCTGGATGATGGGTCCCCCAAGCAAGTACTCTTCGCCTTATTTAGTTAAATATCCAGGTCAGCCTGAGTTTTTGGACAGTGCCCTTTGTTTTTGGCTTTCTCGGACCACTATTATTGTGACTTTGTGATCCTCTAGAGTGTGAGGGACACATGATACTGTGTTGCATTATAGATAGGCTCAAATGATTTTTTTTGTTTCATATATCTTGTTCAACTAGCTTTGGCAGAAACTTGGAAATAATTTATTTTATTATCTTAACAAGTGTGTTAATAACAATTGTTAATTGAATAGTTATCAGAATTAGTATAATTTGAATAGATACTTAGATTTCATTCTTGTAAATTAGAAAATGTATTTAAATTTGTACAAAAAGAAAATAGAATTACTTTTACTTAATTCTTGAGATTTATATTAGTAAGTCTCATCATGCTAGAGGGGGGTTAGGCACCTAAACAAAAAATTACGGTATGTATTAGAAATATTAGTAAAAGTTTGTTAATAAAAGAGAAATCAAATGCTCTTCTTTTCCACTACTCTCACCTCTTCCCTCAAATAATTTAAGAGGTTTAACAAATTCGACTTATGCTTTAGTTTTTTTCTGTTCTTGGACCCATGAGGACAAGGCATGCAGGGCTTGTTTCTTTCGCAAAATATTGCTACATCCAGCCAATGAATAATTGGGCAGCTTAAACTATAAACATATGGCATGTTTTGGATTTCTTTATGAATTGATTTAGGTCTATAATTTCCATGTCTATGACTTCTTTTGATCACGTGTTCGTTTGAATTTGTCTTCCTAATGATTAAATTATTGGATCTTTGACACCTTTTTTGACCAAACACAAAAATATATTCACTGCCTATTTTGATCCATGTATTGCTTTCTTATGGAAAACATTAGGCTTCCGAATGATAAAAAGAAAAAGAAAAAATATATATATTAATCACATATATTAATCACGTGATCGAGTTTTTATAATTTTGTAAATAATTTATTTATAATTAAGTTATAAATTTTAATTAGTTGATATATATATAAATTAATTCATACTTATACACTAACTAATGGCCAAATAAAAAGATAAAGCAAATATATAAAACGCTCTGTTAGCCTTGTTCCCACAGCTCATAGGGATGAGTATTTGGAGGCAAGTACAAGGCCATGGTCTACATGGATGAGTTTCCTCCACAAACATACAGATGCAAGCCAGCAATATTGGTGGTACAGCTCAGGATTCACTGAGAGGAGACAAGGAGAGGTAGTAGAGAAAGATGTCAAATATATATATATTAACCATTTAATTAATTCTGTGTTGAAGAACACATGCTGTGTCTCAACGTCCTTCTAAAAATGAAATGACGTCTAATTTTTGCAAGGACAAGCTAGATAGAATCATAATTCTTGGGATGGATATAGCTAGCTACAATCATAATATATTGGTGGTGTACGTACGTATGTGAGGCTTCTAGCTAGCTCTTCTAAATTATTTTTGGCTCTACCTCTCTTTTAGTGTAGCCAATTGCCATTCCCTAACATTATGGACAATTATGTATGCAATTCATGTTTCTATTGTAAGGTCGATATTGATGTCCTTCAATTTGATCATCTAGTTAATGCAACTGTTCTTGAATAGTACCTAATAATTAGATGTTTTTTGTATCTTCCAAATTTTTCCGAAACACAATAGAGTGCATGGTATTTTATTATATTATATAATATATATATATAAATAGACATACATATATTGGACCAAAAAGAAACCCACAATGACCCACCATGCATGTTACTTAAATGGGTTCGATGATATATAAGTCTTTTGATAGAAGAAGTAGAAGATTGCAGTGTTTAATTTCCCTCTCCCCAAAAAGTTAAATTTGCAGCTTTATATATCAATTGTCCCTAGCTAACAACCTGTTTCTGAAATTATGAAGCCAACGTAATTACTTTTTATTTAGTCTAGTAAGATGCAAAAATTCCTACCAAATATTGGAAACGAAATTGAAATGCCTTGTACTTATCTGAGTATTGACAATGACTCTAAAATATTATAGTAATATTTTTTTAATTCGTTTATCTGTTAGGTAGTATAAAATCTTCTAATCTAGTAAAAGACAGACCCAAAACTAAAAAAAAAAAAATCAAGTTTTGAGAATTTTACCTTGGTACTCCTTAATCAAAAGAATAAATCTAGCTATAACCACCATTCAATCCCCTAAAGGCATTATAATAATACTCTTGAATATGAGAGAAATACATGGCTAGAATTTTCTACTCCTTACACTCAGATTATTTGGTTTAAAACGTTTATATTGTAAGTTCCAGAGTGGTCAATGCTTCTTAGATCTATATATATATAATTAATTAATGGATCAGGAACCAAACCATGGCATCATGTGGGGATCTAGCTAACTCTCTTTGCCAATCTTAGTAATACAAAAAATTAAATACTAATAAATAATTAGTAATTTGAAGTTTTGGTTAATATATATATATAGAGGAGCCTTTCCCATTATCTAAAACATGTTTGTATTCAAGGAGACAAAATGTGACGGTGAAGCCCTAAAGATTCTTCTCTTATCAAGAACACATGCAGTTAATGGGGGTTAGAAATCTGGATAAGCCTTTCTTTCTTACTTTCTCATAGTAATAGAATATATAATGGCCAATGAGGGCTTTGGGAATGTGGGTTACTTTTCTCAAAGTTTATACTTTGAAGTAAATTATATATATAAGGGAACCTCTACAAAAGCTCATAGAACCTCAGAGGAGGCCATGTGCAGCTAGCTAGAGTTAGCTTTGTGAACTAGCAAAACCAATATAGTGTACCCTTAATTCAAATGGCCAACAGAGGCCAGCCAGCCTGTTCAATCTGGATTTGTTGCTTTGATTGCTGAAATGTTGTTAACCAAAAACCATTACCTATACACCTACGAAAAAAAAAAAAAAAACCATTACCTATACACATTGATTAATTAGAAACTAAAAAGGTGGTGCTAAAAAAATGTGATCTATTTATTAGATTTTTTGAACATAAATTTTTTAGAAGCGACACGAATAACCTATTTTATTGATCGAATCAAAAAATTAATTCATCAGATACATTTAAACTTATGTTGATGTACATGGCCTGTAAAAAAAAAAAACTAGACGGCTGGCTAAGTGGCCGAATCAACTCTGATTTTCTAAACCGCAATACATTTCAACACCTCGTCAGCATTTTGCACTGGTGCTGCCCATGCATTGACTTCTCATATATATATGTATATATGTATATATGGGCTTAATATATTTTTACTTCCTCAAATACACTTCTGCATCTTGTTGGTAAAATGTTTAATAGTAAACTTTAATTAGATTTACACTACTCAATTGGACAATGAGAATTACAATTTACAGGATAATATTCTCTTTTAGTCTGCTCTGCTGGTTGCAGACGCTCTTGGCTTACGAGAATGAGAATGATCTCATTGGTTGCTGAGGCTCTTTGGTTTGGATTTTGTTTTGATCCCATCTCCATAAATCAGCCTTTTGCCAAAGTTTTCTCCTTAAATAAATAGTAACACAAAAAAGATGAATTCTTTTAATGTTAGTTTGCTTGCTCTATCCTCTACTCTTTATACCCTATACTAGTAGTCTCCCTGTGCATATGTACATTTCTTTCTAGAAAAAAATTCGTTACACCTTTGTAACTCATCCCAATTATCGATTCTGAAGAAGATAACTTAAGAAAACATTAACTTCAATTACAAGCCAAGCAATCATGATTGATTTTAAGTGTTTTCTACCTAAATTCATGATGTGTTTAATTCATTAATTAGGGTAATTAATGGAGGATTTAGTTGACCTTTGTTTCAAATTGGGATAATTATTCAAATTATAATTAATTCTTTTTTTTTAAAAAGAGAATTGAGAGTTTGCTCTTTAAATTCAAAATCTTTGTGCAACATATGCAGGGTTAAACAAGAAGGCATGGGCAAGTAAAATAGTGGTAATGGATGTATAAAGGGGGTGATAAGCCGGTTGGTTTGCCAAAATCCATCAGTCATTAACTTGTTTATAAATGTCAAAGTCAGTGCCATACTGCATCTCTTCCATACAATTTTTTTATTTATTTCTTATTTGGTTTTATTTGTTAGTCTTGGTCCAATACTCTTGGCCTAGCGCATGCCAGCAATTGCCTGATGCACATGGAATATGATTGTGTAAGGTCTAGTCCAGTTCCTATTTCCCATTTCCCAGAGTGGTGGCACTACTTTTTTTTCCTGTTTAGGTAAATCATTCGTTTATCCTTTCCTGTTTTGGAAATGTAAAACAGTCTATATAAGTTTCTTTCTTATCCCCTAATAATTTATATGCTACTCAAAGATCACGTGATATTCAAGTAAAACACAGATAAATACAGCTTTTTTTTTTACATTTCTTCTTAATAATAAATAGTTCATGTGAGTTCGAGTTAGTATTAGTAACCAATGATGAATAACTCAATGTTTATTTAATTACTAGTCATTTTATTTTATATTTGATATTCCCATTATTTGATTTTGATAAATAAAATATTTTTGATGATTGAAGGAACGTTTGATTGTTTCTTTTTATCCGGTGATATTTTATTTCACATAGTTTTAAAAAGAAAGTGTGAAGTCCTATATGTATTACTAAGATTGCAAAGTTAATCAAAACAACCTTAGAAAATTAATAAAAATAGAGGAAGATATTTCTTTTTCCTCATTTAAAAAATGACATCGAATCATGTTATTTCCTTTCTTCAAAGAAATAGGCAAGCTTGTGCTTTGCTTCCAAGCTTTTTACTTGGAGCCACCCTAAATGACCCTTAATTGTCCTACTATATACTATATCAATCGCTTTGGAGAATCTCTTGCAAGGGACAAGGACAGAGATGGCATTCAGGAAATGACACATGGGCATTTCCGTCCTTCCACAAAAATTTACGACTTGATCACGCCAAGTGTTGAAGCTTGAAGTGAAACGGAGTGTTTAACGCCACCGATGTGAAGGCTGTGTTCACCCATTGGAATTCTCCTAATTCCAGATCTGTCCACCACACTGAGGAACTTACAAACATGAATATTAATTTGGATACGCTGCTGAGCCCTGGCAGGGACATGAATTTTCTCAAAGGCCACCAGCTGCTTGTGTGGTGCCCAATGGCCGCTACCGCCCGGCGGTGTAGAAAACACTAACAATGTGTGAGAACCATCCTTGGATCCCACATTTTTAACATCTACGTGGACGCTTATGGAGAGCTTATTACATTTAGCATGTGTTACTCTAATTGCTTTGCCTGAAATGGTTGTGCTATTGGAATTACGGTGGCCCGCTAGTGGGACTGCCACCGTGGTGGGTGCACTTGCTACGGTGTGAACAAAGTTTGTATAACTTAATCCATGCCCAAATGGGTACACTACTGGACCTTTGTAAAATCTGTAGGTTCTTCCTGGGTAACCTGTTGAATGGGTTGGTCTCATTGCCATGTTTGTCATTGGCAAATTTGAAAGGTACTGATCTGGGTACCATGTCATAGGCAGCTTTCCTCCTGTAATGGATAGAGCACAAAGTTAATATATGGATTATGAATTATTGGAAGAAAGCCCAACAATAGATATATGAACCTGGATTGGTTGTTCCAAACAAGACATCGGCAATGGCGGTGCCGCCAGCTTGGCCCGGATAACCAGCCCACAAAATGGCAGCAATGCGTGGATCATTGTTTGCAAATGTAACATCAATAGGCCCACCAGACATCAACACCAAAATTGTTGGACCTTTGGAGGCAGCTGCAACCTTGGACACAAGGTCTTGTTGGCGCCCCGGAAGAAGCAAGCCAGCCCTGTCTCGGGTTTCTGCCTCGATGGATTGGTCGAGACCCATAACAAGAACGGTTGCATCTGCTTGACTGGCTGCGTTAATGGCTGCTCCGAATTGTTTGTCGTCAACACAAGCAACATCCACACAACCTGCTTGATGAATTGTGCCTAACATATCTCCCTATTCCTTGTAAAGGGCTAGTGTACCCACATGCAACACCTAGTAGTAGATCACAAAAGAAACCATTAAAACAAAATCGGTCTCCGAATTGGGCTTAAACTAACAACAAGTTTTGGGCTTACCAGCATAATTCCCTATCATGGTGACAGTGACATCTGAATTGGGCCCAATAACAGCCACAGTACGATGACGACGACCCGAAAGAGGCAAAGATGGCCCGTGATTCTTAAGCAGCACAATTCCTTGTCTGGCGGCTTCAAGGGCGAGCTCTTGGTTAGCCGGGGTGCACACATCTCTCGGACCCAGATTCCCATATGGCTGTGCAGATGGCTCACCATCAAACATCCCAAGTCTCATTTGGACCGTAAGTGTATTTAGCAAAGCACTATTCACATCAACCTCCTTTAACAACCCTCTTTTCACTGCATTCTCCGTGTGGATTCCAAGGAAAGGCCCACAATCCAAATCCAAACCTGATAAAATTATAAATAAAAAAAAAAAAAAAAAAAACTAAGATTATGTGCATGCAATACTTTGTTTGGTGCACGCAATTTTTAATCTTTAGTTAAAAAATAATTGACTAGCCTGCTCTAATGGCATCGGCAGCTGCTTCTTCTGGGGTTGATGTATAATGTTGGTTGTCATAGAAGACCCCAACAGAGTCACAATCCGATACAATGTAGCTATTTTAGACACCAAAAGTCAAGAATCAAATTAGAAAAGTCAAACATGTAGGTATGAGGATCCAATGGTGGAGATAATCTGACGACAAAAGGGAACGTGCGGTTCATATAAAACTCACCCATCAAGACGCCATTGGCCACGTACAGTTTTCTTGAGGAGATTGGGGTCCGCACAAGTGGGGACACCATTGACCTGATTGTAAGAACACATCACACTAGCCACCCTGCCTTCCTTCACACACATTCTAAATGGTACATCGAATGTATCCTCTATGTCTTGCTTGCTAACCTGCGCACACCCATGTCACTTGAGATGCTCGTGATTTTATTATAGTTATAATTACCGATCTTTCGTTTCGATAAGAAGAAGCTGGGGAAAGCTGTAAACATGGTCCAGAAACAAATAATAGCAGTCAGGTCACGTGCAGTATCATAGAGAAATAATCAACGTTACCTTTGCGTCAAAGTGAAACCGATCAACCCCATTCCAATTGTCAAGATCATAAGCCGTAAAGTGCTTGCAACAAGCCGCCACTTTCAACCGGTTACCGTCAGTACCCTGTAATCCCCTAACATAACTAGCTGCATATCTACCGACAAGTACAGGATCTTCACCGGGAGTTTCCTGTCCACGTCCCCACCTTGGGTCCCTGAAAACATTAACGTTTGGGCTCCAATAAGTGAGCCCACCAGTTCCTGCGTTGTACATTGCTCTTGCTTCGTCTGAAACAACCTGCGCATACACAGCGTACGTTAGAAAAGATATAATTGTAGTACAATTAAAGTAAGCAGCCTCATAATTGTCCCCGACATGATCTCAGCAAGTTGAGAATTGAACCAATAAAGTCATTTGTAGAAGCTGGGCTACCATCTGTGCTCTGCTTGGTTAGAAAGGAAAGGATAAAGCCTTAGCCTTTAACCCATTAGGTAGTTCTAGCTTTTTGTTACCAATTTTTTTATCTCCATAGACCAATAAAGTAATAAAAGCAAAATATTAAATCTGATTCATTGGAATAATTGTAATGTAAATCTTATATAAAGTTATCTTAATAAAGAGCTGCAGATATGGTTTATTAGGTTATCACTTTTGCCTTTAGTTGTGTTGTGCCTTACTCACAATTATACTCAATTGTTAGCTCAAAAAACAAACGCAACTTATTTTATTTGCTGTATAGTATATTTGTGAAATAGAGGATTACAATATAATAATTTTAAAAAATTCAATCATGCTTCGATTAGTTAATGTACTTTTTAGATTGTTTGTCTAGTTGTGAAGTGAGTGCCATTGGCATGCGTAAGATTCGTCCCTATACCACAGAAACCAGAAAATCCAAGCAAGCAAGTGGCAACAACTGAGTCTGACACACGGTTTACTGGGCACGAGCTTTAATGGAATAGACATTAATACGTACGCCTAAGAAACCAAGTTTCTTCCAGCTCGCTCTGCGACTAGTCTACTACTAACTATTCCATTCCAACTCACAAAAACTAAGAAGTAAAGATCTATTTAGGGAAGAAAGATAGAAAAAACAAAGAGCAAAGAGAAAAAAAGAAAAACTCATTAATTATAGAAGAATTACATCTTAAAAAAGAAAGAAAGTGATTTATATGATTTATGTGATTGTGGAAAAAGAAAAAGAAAATATTACCCGTCCGATTGCCTCCCACAATGACGCATTGAAAGAAGCAGCGGTGGTGATAACTTGTGGGAAGCTAGTAGCTCCAGGAAAGTCCCCACCAAACTTAGTCCCGGGACCCACATTTGAAACACCATGAAGAGCCTCAGACCACCATTCATACCCTTTGATGCCAAATCGTGGAACGGCTGCTGCAATGTCACCAAGCAACCTAACCTTCTCTTGCAATGTCAACCTTCCAATTAAATCCCTCACTCTGTCCCCTAACGGCAAATTCACCCGGCAAAACGGCAATCCATTTGTCGTTGCATCCTTCAGATCACAAGCAAATGACTCACCCGCCGCCATGCCAGTGTGGTGGCAAAGACACAAAAGGAGGAGAAATGAGACAATATTAATGAATGATGGGCAGGGCATGGGGGTGGAAGCCATTTTGGGAAAGCTTTGGATAATGAGTCGTGTTTGTTTTGTGTTGGTGCTAAAGCTAAAGGGTGGTATATATATATACATAAGATTTTGGATAGGAATATATATAGGACGGTGAAAGAGAAAGGCCTGTTTGGTGATTGAATTTCCATTTGATCTAATATTTTTAGTTGGTTCAAGGAAATTAAACAACTTGCGTGCTGAGATTTCAATAAAGTGGGTGACTAATAAAACAGATCATAATTAATTGAGTGGATTGAACAAACATAGTAAATGAATTCTACCTGCCACTTCTTATAATATATTTTGAAGCGTAAGAATATTGGTTATGAAGTGGTAGTCCAGGACATCCACATAGTAGCTTAGAGCCTTAGACTCTTATTATAGATGAAGGAGGACCAAAAGTAAAGGAGGGTAGATGGGGACGCCAATTGGTCCATTAATTATATTATATATAGCCAATAGGTATGTTTTGGGCAAAATATAGGGCATTGGTAACCCAATGTCTAAGAGACTGTTAGTCCTACACTCCTACTTATAAGACCTTAATACTGTTAATTGGTATAATTGGTGATGTTAGATAAACTTGCTTGACTTTTAATTTTATGCTTTGTTTATTATATATGTTTTATTACGGATATATACCTTGCTTATCTGATCATTAACTTTTCTTCATGTCTGGCAAGCACAAACATCTTTGCGAGCCAGGGAGAAAATGATGTTGAGGGGGTCCCAATAATTAGATTAATGAACCATTTTATTTGTTTTGATCTAGAGACCTAGATGCATGATATAGCATGATTAATAATGGGAAAATGCAACTAATTGACAACTACTTTGGTTTCTATTATTCAAGTATGACCAAAAATAGAACCAAAAATAAGAAAATATATATGTTCTTGTCTCCTCTTTTTTTGACTAAAATTCATATACTAACCAATTGAAATGTACAAATAATTGCATGATTGAAATATATAACAGTCTTTGTTAATTTGTTATTAGTTCAATTAAAAAATATATTATGGGTAAAAAAAAAATGATATAAATTTATTTATTGTTCTCCCTTCTACTTTAGTTAGACAAAAAATAAAAATAAAAGCACTTAGTCTTTCTATATATATATAAAAAAAACCTTACAAAAACACATTCTACCTGAAACTATTACGAAATCACTCAATCATCAAATAAGTAGAGAAAGGTCCTCGTACCCAAAAAAATATATATATTTAAAGGTCCCAAACTTCAAAAAATGAAGAGTGGAGAGACCAATAAATCACAAGTATTGGACCAAAGCTACAATGAACAAATAATACTTGATCGGCTTCCTGTTGTGGAAAGGACGCGTAGCTTGGCTTGGAAGAAAGGTCAAAGTCTGATAAATTTAGTTCAGAAAAATCATTGTCATCCATGGTGGACGGTGAAACAACAAGAGTCTACTTAACGCAAAATAAATAAGCATTTGTTTTCCAATACTACAACTGAAAATTAAAAATTAAAAAATTAGAAAAATAATGAATTTACATTTACAATCTGTAAATTATGCTTATTTTGTCCATTAAGTTTAAAATTTCTTTAACATTTTTATTTTAAATTTGATTAATGAACAAAATAGATCGAATTAAAATTGAAGAAACAAAATAGATAAATGAGTTATAATAATAACTGAATATGTTTTTTTTTGTTTTTTTTTATAAACTATACCATTGTTACTTTTCCAAAAGTCTTCTTAAGAAATGAGTTTTATATGGAGCCCACGAACTCCTTGGCAGTCTGTATGGCACTGTTGTGTAACTCTCATTTCTTGCTTTCTAGTTAATGTGAGGTCTGTTTTCATTATTAAATAAAAAAAGAAAAAAGGGATAACATTGAAAAAAAGAAAGAAAAAAAACTCTAGTCTATATTCTTGGGAAGGTGTCCATATTCGTCAATTTTTTCTAATATATCACTTTCCCTACCCATCATTCTTATCCTGTTTGCTGTTCTTTATATATAAATAATATTACAAATGTAAATATGAACCAATTCTAACACACTATTTTGTTAATGGGTTTCTCCTCTCCTTAGACCTTAAAACAAGCAAATTTGATGTGGAACCTATATTATTTATTTTTGTGTCTTTAATCGTTTGAACTCGTGTACATATCATCTACCAATATATATTTATATTTTGATCAGTCACAATTTCACAGTTCATTAAACCTGAAGCTAAATGATCAAACCAATTGCACTGCCACCCTATACATATATCCAAGCCATGAGGACAGAGATGTTAGAGATTGCAAATATATGCAGGGTTCAAAATTGAAACAGGAACATACACAACCAAAAAAAACGGAGAAATTTTTTTTGGCAGGAATGTCTTACATACATAAAGAGCAACTTGGACTTAACTAAGCATGGGCAATATTAGTGGACCAACCCCAGTTTCATCATCACCAAATACACTCAAACAAAGAAAAGCATTATAACCAAAAGGCTTAATATAATGGCCGGCAAAGAATGTTATATAGATTGCCCATTTTCTATTTGGCATCCAGGTTTCTCTAAATTCTCTTCTTACCAGCTATTGCTTGCCTTTCTAGCCATCAGTCTAATTGCACCTTGTCTCAGTTCTTTCGGTAAAAAAAGCAAAGAGCAACTTTACGTATAAGATAACCTAAACGATTAATCTAGTAAGTAAAAAGTTTATTCTCTTCATTAATTTCTTAAGTTTGAATCTATTTAAGAATGGCGTGGGGAGTAAAAATTCTTCATAAATTTTTTATTCTAGCATAAATAGGCTTACTTAATCAAACCGGAGATGTGATATTTAGTCAATGCATAAAAAAATTAATCGATACACACTTGACCACTAAAAAAAAAAATACATATAAAATAATGGATTTAACTAAAAATTTAAAGATCAATTCATAACATATATTATTATTCCTTCAAATTCAAAAGATTTAGAAATCAATATGATAATATACATTCTATACATATATTATTTTTATTAAGTATTTACTAATATTTAAATATAATATTTTTAAAACTTAATTGTAAAGGTATGTTTATATTATATATTTTTTCTCTAAACAGAAAATGCATCAGATAATTTTTTTTTTCTTAAATTCTCAAATAAGACAAAAAAATATATATATATATTTTTTTTTTGTAAAATAGCATTTATTGTTCCTAAAATTTTTTTATTTTGTCAATTTCATCCTAAAAATATGTATAGGCCAATTCCTAACATAACTTTCAAAGTGTTTGCCATGTTTCCCTCATTTAAACGCCATTAGAATTTGGATGAAAATTGATGATTTGTTTTTATCTATTATATATAATGTCACATATATGCTAAGTTATATATACTGAGTTGACAAAAAATAATAAAGATAATTGTTCATAAAGTATCAGCTTTTTGTTGTCAACAATTCATCCTACAATCATCATATCTTGTCATATTTAACATGAAAATATCATTGTTTTCAATTTCTTCTGAATTAAATGTTCAAATAATCACAAACTCTAATTTTATGGTTTTTAGAAAGAGATAATGAAGAGTAGTGAGAAATAAAATTTCAACTTTTTTATCAACTTAACACACATATGTAGCAAAAATATTACATTTTTAGTCATATCAATAATATCCATTCAAATTGTTAATAGTGTTAGATTGAGACAAGACATTGCAGACATTTGAAAGGCATGAGACAAAATTGATCCAAAAAAATATATTTGTAGACAAAATAAATAAAAATGTAATATTAGAAAACAATAATTGTCATTTTGCTTCTTTTTATTTTTATATTTTATATGTTTTTGTTTTCTTTCATCCCCTCTCTCCTTTTCTTTCACAATCCCATAATTATAATGGAAGTGTCCAAGATTAAACAAAACATTTAGTTAGTTTATTATGCGTAAGAGTTGAGACAAGTGTGGTCCGAATTGGTATATATATAATGCCCATCACTTCATTCTAACAAACCCTGCATATCTCCATTCGGCTTTGAAAACATGTTATTTTATCCACAATATCATCTCACAAGTTATGTGAGCAAATAGTTATATTTTTTTTTAATAAAACTTAATTGGATTCGTTAAAGGCCAATTTGTTTATCCATCTCTATTTGTCGAGCCAAATATCACTTTCACATAGACGACGCTATGATGTTTACTTACTCTGTGATTAGTTTGTTGAGGGTTGATGATGATTGATTAGAACTAATAATGTTTCACTTTTGAGCCCCTTTAATTATTTATATGGAGTTATAAACCTTCTAGCTAGTTCATTGGATTACGTTTCATTGCTTTGCGATTTGGATTAATTACCAACAAGTAGTTAACAAATTTTCACTTTAAACTATCATCATCCATGGATTTTAATTTTAACATATATACCAAGTCCATCATCATGGTAGTTTGGAAATTCAATAATTGTTGCCAACGACCAGCATTGACATGCTTGGTAATCATATTTGCTAAGCTGTTTTTGATGTGACCAAAATTGTAACCAACTGTATTATTCAAAAAGTGGAAGCTTAATTTGTAAAACAATCAACAGAGTGCTAAGTTGAGGATGACTTGCAAACAAATCAAATTAGTTTATGTTCACCAAGATGTGATAATACATGTCTATTCATGATTGGGTTGGACATACGACCCGGTATATCATATTGTCATCCATATCTGACCCGATTGGACAGGACTCCAAGTGTAAATGAAGCAGTTCTGGCCCATAGTGTTCAACAAGAATCGGAGGAGTTATAACCTTGGGCCTGATACAACTGTAACAGGTTGATCAATAAGGCCTCTCCAAAAAAAACCTTTGGGCCTGAAACCCTATTCTCGAGTAGTTTATCAATGGCTGGTGATGAGATTGTTTCTTGGTTGTACTAACAAAATTTATTTAAGATCATCAACAACTTTGGTTTGTTCAACTTGTTATCAACTTAATGGAACTGCATCAAATGAGAGAATAAAGCCTTCATTAATTGTAGAATATGATTAATTTTTCTTCTTCAATTGAGCAGGTTTAAACTAAAAACATAAAACAACAGTTCTTGCACCTAGACAATCACATAAGGAAGCTTAATCCAAGCACACCCAAGTCATAAACCAACAATTCAAAACAACCAGTGACTAACCTTTTTCTCAGCCTTCTTCTCCTTAATGGTATCCAAGCTAGGCTTCCACCCTTTCCCTGAAAGCTGCCTACTCAAATATTCTGGTCTCCCGGCCTCCAACACTTCAGGCAAAAACTCTGTAAAATTGTAATACCTCTCTGCTTCCTTCTCTGTTTCTTCCTTCTTTTGAAACATAGACTTCTCTGTACTCTTTCTAATACAACCCTTGGCCGGACACATCCAAGCAAATGAAGGAAGAAATCTGGAAGAAGAAAGAACAAACCTCGAACGAAGAACAGAATTCACAATCAAAAGTTTGTGATGAGTTTCTTCGCTTGTCAATCCAACCGGCTTCCCTAGTTTCATTGGAATCATTAGATAAATCTTTTTCAGCTCTAGCTTATTGTCAGCAGGCAAAGGAGTTGGCCTTTTTTGATTCATAGCTGAATGAAATTCAACCACAACTTGTTGTGGGTGCTCTAACATTAGCTCTGCAACTGTTAATGGCTTGTCAAATTCTTGAACTGAACCATCCCATTGAATAATTTTGCCAGTGGAATTTTTATTTGATGGAAGGTATGAGATTTTGTTACCCATTAGAGGGAAATTCTCAAGGTTCTAGTATTGAAAGTTGAAACTAAAAGAGAAAGTGGGTTTCAAATGGATTTTATTAAGCAAATTAACAAGTAGATGTGTTTGGGAATGTAGGTGATTGGAATAATGTTTGTTAAACCGCTCCAACTTGATATGGATGTAATGGTAGCCTTGGTATGTGGTAAAAATTAAAATAGTTGTGTCATGGTGTAGTTGGTTTTTTTGAGGTGAGGTAATTAATTTACAACACTTTGACTTGCATTTCTTGGAGCATCCTGTGATGTGGTGTGTTTGCCAAGTCGTACCAAACGAGAAAAGGAAGTCATGGAACCGTTCAACTAGAATAACTATATTAACTAATTCCATTTCTTTATTCATTATAGAGTACGGAGAGGAATGTAGTTAATTGGCCGTCCATCTAAGTTTCCATTTGTAATTTATCGCATTTAACTAATTTTCATTTAGAGGGTAATTTCAAAAAACTTGAAGATAGTATAATGAAATCAAATAGTTATTAACTCTGTGGATAAAGATAAATTATTAATTATTTTTCATAAAGAATCAAAATTTGAATATTGAGAGATTGTTTATTTTGTTGTAAATATTATCACCTTAATTTATTTTCCTGAAAAACCAAGAAAATGTCTTTTTTATACTTTTTGCCAACAAAAAAGTTATGAAAATGAGTATAACTATCCATTGTAAAGTGTATTTGGATCTTCTCATATTGCCCATGAATCATGTTTGAATAATAGTGACACACCAATTCATTCCAAAAGTGTATATAATTCAAAATTTGATTGAAATTTAAAAATAAATTGTATTTCTGCCTATCTCTCTCACACTTACAAAATTATATTCTTACTATAACATGAGAGGATCTAGATTTGTTAAAAGTATGTCCAATTCTTAACTTTATTAAAAATACTATGAACATCATTTGTAGCTGCAATTGAATGTCATAGGTATTATAGTTTTCCACGTTTTAACTTTTTTTTTTTTTTTTTAGCAGTCATGATTTTGGATTTTTTTTTGGAGCACGCGATTAATTTACAAGTTTGGCCACACTGGAAATAATAAATTTATAAATATTTTATTTCTCCGATTTCCTAAAAAAATTAAAATTAATACATTTTATTAACCACCAGATTTTCCAAACTCAAAAGAACGACCACATTCTATTTTTCTTTTCAATACAATAAAACAAAGTAGACAATAATGAAACTGGGCTTCCTTTTGGGTACAAACTGGGCTTGTTTGGCCTTTTGCCCGGACCAAAAGTAGAGCAAAGTTCATACTTTTCTAACAAATATACGCGATACAAAACCCTAATTCAATAGAGCATCTGCATCACGTTGAAGATCTAGGCTTCTAGTTTCGGACTTGGCAGCAGCTACGAAGCCGGCCTCTCTGGTAAGTCTATTTAAGCTTTGCTTCTGCCTCCGTTCTATCCTTTGATTTAATCGTTAAAGCATTTATTCCTGCGATTTAAATTGTAATTTGTTCCCAAATCACTATTTTTACAGAGAAATGGCGAAGTCGAAGAACCACACCGCTCACAACCAGTCTTACAAGGCTCACAAGAATGGTATCAAGAAGCCCAGGAAGCACAGGCACACTTCCACTAAAGGGGTCCGTGATTTCAACCCTTTTGTTAGTTTTGGATTTTGCACCTGTTTCTCACAAGTTTCCCTTGTGTTTTACTTTTATCAGAATTAATTAGAAACATTTTAATTTAATATTAATATAAATTAAATTCTGTTTTTTTAGATGGATCCCAAGTTTTTGAGGAACCAAAGGTATGCGAGGAAGCATAACAAGAAAGACGGAGAAACTGCTACTGAGGAGGAGTAATCATTAACTGAAAGTATGTTTTAGTAAAGAGTAAATTTCTAAACATTAACCTGGTTTTGCACCTTCTGTTACGGGATGAATAATTGAATATCATCTGTCAGGATTTGGATTTTTGCTTGGGTCCCTCTCTATTAACATTTTGAAACTATTGTTTATGACTGAAGTAGTTCCTGCTTCTTAGTTCATGTGGCATGTAGATGATGATTTTTTATTTAATAATTGTTTTTTCGTTTTAGAATTTTCATGTGCTCTGTTTGAAAAAGGTAGTACATACTTGATCCTAGCATAATTTTGTTTCCTTGTCAACGCCAAGCTTGTCAAAAAATTAAATTATACTACTCTCTATTTTGTGCCAATGATTCTTTGTCTTTCCATTGTAATTAAAACTTGATGGATACTACATTGATTAATCTGTCTTGTTTACATTAGGTAGATGAAGATTGGTTGTCTTTCTACCTCATGCTTGTGGGTTTATATTTGTGGCTTTTAACACTTCCTAACACTTATTTGGTTTCTCTAGCTTGCAACAGAAAGGTTTTGTCTAGAAATATGTTTTTTTTTTTTTTTTGTAATTGATGCCGCTGACCAGATTGCTTATGGCGCTGCTCATATTACATTGTGGTACACCATGTTGGATAAATTTTCCATTTGTGTTGCATGTCGCAGACCCTTCTTACAGAAGCGTGTGCTGATAAAGGTCTAGTGTCTTTGGGAATTATGTGTGTTGGAGTAATAAGTGAAAAGATCTTTCAGATTGTATATCTGACTAAATAAGTGGGAACATCCCTGGAGATTTCTTAGTTGAAATGTTTGAAATCTTCCATTTCGAATTCAATTGTATCTATAATGTGCTTCATCCACCTTGTAGTTTTGCATGGTACCTCCATTTAAATCTTCTGGTTGATTGAATAGATAGTTTTAGACTTTTAGTAACTTAATTGTCGGTAGTTTGAAGGTCCTTGAAGATCTAAAACTTAATTATCGGTAGTTTGAAGGTCCTGGAAGATTAGTTATGGGAAGGGATACTAGAAGCACATTGGATGGAGCCTTGAACACATGCTATCTCTCCACAGATTTACCTAGCTTAGAATTGACCTGCAGGATACTGCTCCCAAGTTGGTTTTTTGGAGTTAGTCTTATATGTATATATATCACATTGATACATGTATGTATGTAGATATAGGTCTCTAACAACCAATATTTAAGAAGAAAAAAAAGAATAAAAAATTTGGAGGCAAAAGCATCAGGAGGTTTGCATCCATCACATGTTTAATAATGACCAGTTACATTTTAGTTTGGTGATAAAACATAAGTTGCTCAGCCAGTGGTATGATGTTGGTTGTAATAGTATATCCAATAGGTCCTCTTTGCAATATCTTTTATCCACCATGCACTTTGTGACTTCTTGCTTTGCATATTTGTAGTTTCAAAATTCAAATGTTGACCAAACGGATTAGCCTCTCTAGTCTGAAATTTTAGTCACTCTTTAGCAGTTGTCGGTGGTGTGGTAGTAGTGTCTCAAAAAAGTTGATTTTTTTAGGACATTTAGGTTGCTGACTTTAGTTGAAGATACATTCAACAATAATTAGAATATGAACATTATCACTCTCTCTGTTTGTCCTGTGGGTTCGCAGGAGCTGAGCTGATTATTTCAGCATGATCTTCTGATAATTATTATAATTATTGAAATTTGGAGACAATTCTGTGTCTCCAGAAGCAGTCTTCTGAGAGACTTCATGTAGGTGAAGAGAAGAGAATATATGAGAACTGAGATGACCCACCGGAGTGAGTTCAATAGTCTTGTTTATATTTGAATTTAATAGATTAATTTGTGAAGGGGAAGGAAGCTAATGTACTTTGTGGTTTCTGAGCCTTTTTCCTTGACATTGCAGTGATTTCGATAATGACCTTGCAATGCTCAATCATATCACTGTTCTGTAAAAGTTCTCCTTACGGTTCTTCTACCCTCGTGGCATTGATAATGGTAAAGGTGAATTAGGATCGTTCTGGTGATGGGTTACTCTGATTTTGTGTTTGTAACAAAATATCAAGAATCGCATTTTAAACTTTGGTAGGAAATGGTTTGGAGCTGACTAACTGGTGAGACAAAATCCCTGTGGTTGGCTGCATTAACTGTTGGTTTGGAACCTAAAAAATACGTGGAATTTATTTTATTTAAAATTAATTTTACACTTTTTATATCTGGAACAAAATAAAATAGTTTAAAAATTTAAATGATATTTATTTGAAATTTATATTTTATTCAATTATAAGTTCCATAGATTTTATTTTGTGAAATTTATTGCAGAGAAGTTATTATTTTATTTCCTTTTAGATGATCTTTTTTTAACATAATATTATACAATTTTTTTTTTTACTTGTTTTTTGTTCATTGATCAATAATTGGTCTCTTGTTTTTATATTTTTAGTTAATCGATGTAAGTTTTAGTTTTAATTGAAAAAAAATTAAGGGTAGTATGGAAAAAATGCTTAAACTAAAATGAATTATTTATTTGTTCTAAATAAGAAAATTAGATTGTAAACTTAATTATATTTTTGATCCATATAATTTAATTTTAAGTTTAATTTAGTCCCTAGAGTTTCAATTGTAACAATTAAGTTTCTACCAAGTTTGATGTTGGCGACACAGTTTGTATATTTAATCATTGTAATAAAATTTATATAAAAATTAAATTTAAACATTTTATAAAAAAAATAGTTTTAAGAATTAAAAAATGTGAAAAATAAAATAAAATCTCTCCTCTTCTCTCTCTTCCTACCATCACCACCAAAGCACCAACGAGTTTTAGCTGCCAGACTACCATTAATAGCATGGGCGACCATCAATTCACCAAAAATACGTACAAACGAAAAGATGATATACATAATCTCTTTAATTTCTTTATTTATGTGCCTGAATAAAGAGAGATTAGGTAGGGAAGTGGAAGATGTTTTTTTTTTATATGACTTCATTTATGTGATGAGGATCGCCCTTTGCGTGTCCTCCCTGTAAAGGTTCCTGCTGATCTGTCTATGTTTTATTCTATTGCTACAGTGATTGATAATTAAACAACAAACTAATTTGAATGAAATCGTATGTCGGTTTGAACCCTTAAATTGAAAGGCATGGGTGGAAGAAATGGTGGTTTTGACTTTGATCCCTTCCTTCTCAGTAATACTTTATAGCTCTCTTTGTTTTCCTCTTTTCTCTTTTTGAAACCCCAAAACCTTGATCCAGACGTGAGAGAAGCTCATCATCGTCACTATCAAATTTTGTTTTGTCTCCGTTTAAGATCTGGATCGATCGGAGCAATTTCGATGAAGAATAACTGAGAGATGGAATGGAAGACCAACGCTTTTGTTTCTAGGAGCTTAGATTTACCACCATAGGCATGAAAGAGTCTGGTGAATTTAAGGGTTTGTGAATTCGATGGCTATGGAGGAATCTAGGTAAGATTTTTGTATAAAATGTTACCATTGAAATTTAAGGGATTAAATTAAATTTAAAATTAAATTATAGAAACTAAAAGTGCAATTAAGTTTAGATTATATTTATTTAAATGTAGTTTTTATTTTAAATAAACTGAATTCTTCATTTAAAATAAAATGAATTTTATTTTTTATTTTGTTTCAATCTCAGCAATAAAAACATTGCGCGGCTAAACAATTATATGTAAAGTTCACTTCGAATAGCTGTTCTTCAAAATGTGATCATGCTTCAGATACATGTCAGTTGTGCATTATAACTATATTCTTTTTACAAGATTCGAAACTTGAACGAGATTTTTCACAATCAAGACAAGAAGCCTGTAAAAACCAATTTCCTTACGGATGCTTCACAATTACAACGGGGCACTTGGCATGCTTGGCACAATGATCACTGACACTTCCAAGTATAGCCCTGCAGCAAATGAGCAAGGAGAAGAATTATATTCAGATATAAATGTAAACAAAAAGGGTGCCCAAATCTGTGGAGCAACCTGAGTTTATGCCTTTCTGGTACCTTTTAAAGAAACCATAGCCATGGCTTCCCATGACCAAAGTGTCTGCCTTAAGTTTGTCCACTGCACAACATATCACATCCTTGGCATCCCCGCTCCCAACTATCTTCTCCACACTTATCTGCAATCATCCATTGATAGTGGTTTGAGAAAAAAACCGATATATACTGGATTGAATGTAACAAATATATAACAGAAGCAAAAAGAAAAGGGTTTACCTTTACATCACCAGTGTCCAATTTCCGGTAAATAGCTTCAGCTCTCTCCATCACGGATCCCACCAGTTCATTAGTGTACTTTGTCATGGCTGCAATAACATCTCTGGAAAATATGTACCCTGTAAATTATAGTTATAGCATAAACATACCGAAGTGAGACAGGCTGAGCTAATAACCAAAACAAAATACAAGTAGAGGAAGAGTTAAAGGGAGAGATAAGAAGGTATATATATATATATAACCTGCAGCGTCGAAGGAGGAATGGATTGGTGACGGCGGTTTGACATAGAGGAGAAGAAGCCTGTTGTTGGTAGAATCAGAAACGAGGTTGCTGATACACCATGACAGCGCGTACATGCTCTCCTCGCTTTCATCCACCGCTACCACAATCTTGCGCTCTTTCCTCTCCATTGTTTGGTGATTGTTGATTGTCGTAGACTTGTCTCAAGAAAATGTGTATAACCATGTGAATGCATGGTATCATAATTTATAGAAGTGCCCGTGGGTTTAGAAGCTCCGGTTTGAGTCCGATGAATGAATTCGTGTAGATAGAAATAGAGCAATTACTTGTCGTGGTTTTGTAATATAATAGAAAAGTAGAATGTTAGTTAGTATATTATTTTAGACAAGGACTCATAACTCAAAAGGTACGACTTAAATCATATAAGCTTACAAGTTACAGTGACTTGGATAACCAAAATGAAAATATCTTAGGAGGCCAAGATAACATTCAGCCAGCCACTCATGTTACCATCACATTAATTTATCAGAGAAAGAGATTTGGACTTTATTTGTACTTAAATATATAAGGTGAGGCTATGACGAATCCAAAATATAATAAGAAAAATATGAACTCAAGTGGAGTACTACTAAATTATTTCTAATTGCGTGAACAAAAATATTAAACTTCATTTATTTTATATTCTTGTTTTATTCAATTTTCTTTTTCAACTTATCGTCTAATATTTGAGACTAGACTTGCATCATCTTAACTTAAAAGATCTTTATTTTATTGATATTATTGTGTATACACTTTAATTACATTAATTATTAGAAAAGGTTGGCCTTATATTTGACAGGTACCAAAAAAGAGGCCCACCCTATTAAATTGGGAATAGACTTGTAAGCACATATCAAGCAAGGACCCTAAGATAATTGGAAAATGTTTTATCTAAACTCAATAATGCAAATTAAATAGCTTCAAATTTTGCTACTCGTCTTCATTTCATGGTCCACATGTGTTACTTTCTCTTCCGCAACTTGAGGCCAAGTTGGTGTGGACGTTTTCTGTTGTCCCTCATTATCTAATCCAATAACCAACCAGTGGTCTCACAATTTCCTCCAAATTCATTAATTTTGCATGGTTTTTCATCATTTTCCTTCTAATGTATACTTTTTTTTTTTCTTTTTTACAACTCATTGAGAGGGAAATATATATAGAGTAAAAAAAGAGAAAGTGGGTTGTCTCTTATCTTATTATATAATAAATAAAATAAGATAGAAAATGAAAGAAAAAATAATTATAACTAATAAATCACATGATATTCTTATTACAATATATATCCAACCATATAAAACATTAGTGACTAGCTAGCTAGTGAGTGTAAAATTGTATTGCTTTTGTTCCTTGTTAATGAAGGAAGTTGGAACCCTATACCCTTAAATAAGTTGAGCATGAAAAACTAGGTTACTAACTTGTTGCCTTAAATATATGAATTAGAAATTTCAGCCAAAAAAAAAAAAAAAAATTAGATTAGAAGAAGTAGGTGAAACACACATTTGGTTAAGCTCATGCTACAAGTGGGCTGGCCTTAAGCCCATTAATCTCTGATTTAAAATATGGGCCTGGAGATCCAATACTCACTAACCCACTAGAAATCAGCAACCCAATTTTTTATTTCTGGCCCATACATACTCCATCAATCAGAGCTGAATAGTTATTCCACGGAAACTTCGAAGCTAAGACTTGAACTACTACTCAAAGCCATTAATTAATCAACATTTTACTCAATTACTCATTCTTTTATAATACCTTAATTTCTTCTAAGTTCTTACCATATTTAAGCCTTGTCTTCAACTAAACTCAATAGGAAACCCCTACCTTACAATATAAGGACAAATCAATACCTTGTTTAGTTAGTATTTTAATTTAATTGATATATTAAGCTGCTTTTATTTCACTCAAAATATCAAAAAATTTATTACAGTGGTCACCAGTCATCATATATATATATAGACATGGGCAGCATTAGGCAGCTAATTGGATGGCTAAGATTGGGTGTGCTTATGTGAGCACAAGCACTACTACTTGTCCCTACCAATGAAAGCTAATGTGCCGACCACCAATTGCTTCAACCTTGAAAAAAAAAAAGGTTAAAATTGAAATCCCTGCCCTTTTGAGAATATGGGTGCCATTTTTGAAGTTTTCTAATGACAAGGATTGCTCATAATTTTTTGGATAAATCCAAAATAAAGTTAGGGAGAGGATAAGGCCAAGAAAGGATAAGCTATGCCATCTTCCTAATATCTAACAATAATTATCAAATATTAAAATAGCGAAAATGAAATAATTCTTTCTAATTTTTTTTAATTTTGTAAAATATAATTGGATTAGAGAAGAAAGAAAGAAGAACATGAAAAAATTCATTGGCAGTGCGGTGTTAAAGAGGGCCCACCGAATAACAGCTAAACTGAGATGCATTAGGGAGAACGCGTTTCCCCAATTCCCACTAATCATATGGTGTGGGGCCCATTGTTTTAAGGATCTGGTTGTTCGACCGTTGGGCTACCATCCATAATAGATCGTATGTTGTAGATTCAAAGTTGGAAACTTTTGATTGTACCAAAAACATTAAATAAAGTTTGGAAAGTTGAATTTGAAGTGTACGCGGAGGAGGGAAGGGTAAGAAGAAGGTTCCATTCTGGTTAGCAGTAGTTTTTCAATTTCACAAAATTCTGTTTCGCACCTGAACAATGTGCATTGACAATATTACCCTTCTGTTCATCCATCTTTTTCTCTCTTCCCTTCTTTTCTAAGAAAGTCACTCTTCTCTAAAATCTCACATTTTGGTAAATTTATTTTCTCCTGTTGCTAAAAGCAGACATTGAAACTATTTGTGTACTTAGTACCAAGGCAATCTAGGCTTAACGATTTGACATATAAAATTATATAATTAGTAAACAAATGAACCAAAAGGTATTGCTATATATGTCCAAGTATTTTAATATGCATATGCTTTTCTTTTCTTTATCACATGTCCTTACTGTTCTTTTGCTAAAAGCAAAGAATTTTCTTAGAAAGAAGGAAAATCATATTAGAGTAAAAGTATTTCCGAATTTTGGGTATGCTTTATTGCATAAAAAATACAATAAAGATCAGTTGCTCAATTGGTATATATATATATATATATATATATTATGATGGGATTTTAATTTTTAGTCTATATTCATTTACACATAAAATTAAAGTAAGAAAAGGAAAGCTAAACTGGGAATTCTATTTATTTTCTAAAACACAAGGGCTTTTTTGGAACTTCAAAGTTTTCCTTTTCTTTTATTTAAAGTCCAGTTTCCGCAGCCCAGACAGAGAAAGAGATACAGAAACAGAGGAAGAGAGAAAAACAGAAATTTGAAATTAAAAGAGAGAATTTTTATCGAGAAACAGAGACAAAAGTTGGTGTCCTAAAAAACATGGGAGAGGTTATATTGTTTGTCGAGGATTTGAAATCAATTTCTGCAGTTTCACTCTGTAGAATATGTCATGAAGAAGAATTTGAGAGCAGCAAAAGCTTGGAAGCTCCTTGCGCTTGTTCTGGAACGGTTAAGGTAAATTCAAATTTTGCTATGTACTTCTGGGTTTGTATTTTTTGCTCTGTTTCTGAAAAAGATATCCTCAATAACTTGCTTTTCTGCTCTTGTTGTTTTTCAGTTTGCACATAGAGATTGTATACAGAGGTGGTGCGACGAGAAAGGAAGTACAACTTGTGAAATATGTCTCCAGGTATGAATTTGATGAAAACTAAATTTGGGTTGTTCTAAGCTTTAATAATATTCTGGATTTATTGATTTTTTCATTTTAAAGAGCCTCTTGGTTGTCTTTTTCTTTTTGTAATTTGAATTGGGTATGCAGTCGATTTTGATTTGAAAATTGTTTAACACTTCGTTCAAATCGTTTTTTGTTCTGTTTTGCATTTGGGTGCTCCAAGTTTTGTCTTTTGCTTCACTTTACTTTGTGTTCAAGTCTCTCTCCCACTCCCTAATACTATATTATTGGAATGTTTATACGTTTCTTCATGCAACAAATATTTGGTACTTATAATTGGTTTTAATACTCAATATTATTTCCTTTGTAGTAATTGTCACCCAAAAAAAAAAAAAAAGAAGAAGAAAAAATGGAGGTCTTACAGAAAAATTTAGGAAATCCTGTCAAGTATCTTGCTTTTATTTGTTTATGTTTTTAATTTTCAGAACCCAGTTCTTTTTCCAAGATTTTGCAAGCATGGTTTTTTTTTTTTTTTTTTTTTGCTGAAACAATATGTCCTACTTGATTAGAATAAATGGCTGAGATTGATAAGAACCATAACTTTTTTTTGCAGCAATATGAACCAGGATATACAGCAGCTCCAAAGAAATCTCAGCTAATGGATGCAGCAGTGACAATTAGGTAATTTTAGCCACTTATTTTCACCCAAAAAAATAAAATGAAAAAGAAAACCTAAAGCCATTTTTAGTTGAATAATACCTGAGAAAAGGCTCTGGCTGTCTTGCACTATTTGATTATGCCTCAATTATAAGTTGAAGGCACCGAACTTTGTGGACACACATTTTTAATTGAAGTAAACCAGACGTGCTTTACAGCTAATTGTTTATTAAGGCAGAATATTTTGTTTTGCAAATTCTAAAATGTAACCTGCTTTGACTTAACTACGTTGGAATATTTTGCTTTGTTACAGACATAGCCAGCAGATTCCAAGAAACGAACGTGAGCTTCTAGACACAACCTTAGAGGCTACAGTAGAAGGAGTGTCAAGGGAAAATGAGTATTCTGAATGCACTTCTGGAGCAGATAGAGGGGCTTCTTGCTGTAGATCAGTGGCTCTATTTGTAAGCACCTATTGAACCTTGATGCTGCATTCATAATGTATGTTTATTATTGTGTAATTATAAGTGTGCACAGAGAAAATTATTTCATCAATAAATTTTACATGAGACTTATACTCGGTGTTCACAAATATGTTTTTGAAAATTAAATACTTGAGATAAACACATCTCCTTTGGAGAACTGAATCATAGGGTAGCTTTGCTGTCCAAGTTCATCTCACATTTTTTATGCTACTCAGACAAGGCCAAGAGCTACAAAATTTTATGTTTGATGAGAAAGAGCTACATTGACCCAAAATAAATTTTTCTAAGAAAAATCAATGGATTGACTACGTTAAATAGCGTTTTTCTTTTAGGTCAGTTAAGGCAAGGATTTATATTATATGTCAGTAATTTTCAGTTTGGCGATTGGCCGGAATTGGGGCCACAAACTCAAAATCAATTTGAAAGGGCGAAATGAAAGCTCACTTTACCTACCAATAACGGTTGAACTCAATACTTTGTATATTCTTTGCTTACCAAACTCGGAAATATTACACTTCTTCTTCTAGGGTAATTTTGTAATTAACTAATTATATTAAATGATTTAAACTTGTTACTTGAAATTGCAGTTTACAATCATCTTGCTGGTGAGACATCTCTTGGCAGTAGTAACCACCGGAACGGAAGATTACCCATTCACACTCCTTACCGTAAGTACCTTTTTTGATAAAAAAATAAATAAAGAAAACAGAAATAGAAAGAGTACCTGATTTTGTATTGTTGGCTTGTTGCTGTCCCATGCTAAAACTTAAAAACTTCATATTTTGCCTGGTCTTCCAGATTCTCATTTTAAAGGCCAGTGGAATTCTTCTCCCAATGTACATAATAGTCAGGATAATCACATCAATTCAAAATAGTGCCAGACAACAATATCAGGTTAGCTATCTTCATTGCAATTGTATGAAATTACTTTCATTCATCACATAACTGCAACTGAGGCCATGAATGTTTCTCTGCATATCAGGATTTTGAAAGTAATGTCTCAATCTTAGAAAGAGAAGACGAAGACAACTAGCTGCAGGATCATACAGTTTAGATACACTGATAAGCTCTCGTTATTTCCACATGTATCAGAGCATTGTGCTGATGCTCATCTTGTCAAGATTCCAACATTTTAGGGTATCAATCAATCAAAAAAGGAAAAAAAAAAAAGAAAAAAACCAAATTTGAGATGTATTTCTTCCTATGTTCTATACGAGTAAACTACCAGCACCCACCCACACAAATGAGTAAAATATTAATATAACAAATATCGGCCAACATGTATTCACTAGAAAAACAAATTGATTTGATAACCAGCCAAGTTTTTTACTTACAATGGGCATGGCTAACAACCTTCAACTTGACATTTGAACATCGAGATGACTACGTTGACATTCTAATTGTTATTTACAGTAACTCACTAAGAGCACCTACTTGTTAATATTAACCAAGTCAGAGAGAGCCCTTAGAAAAAATCAGATACAAACTCACATACAATAAAGTTGGGCAACCAACCTAGAGGAAGCAAGACTCTAGATTGCTTGACAGAGGCAGAGACCCCCACTGAAGTTGACAAAATTGGCTATAACTGGCCAATGTGAAACGAGTAGAATTCTTTGAAATAGGCATTTCAATTTCACTGCAGTAGTACCCCTGCTTTATGTTGAAGTTCACTCAGTGAGCCAATGCAAAGAGTATCAAAAGATTCATGGCTACTCAAATTTGCAGCAAGGTTAAATAATTTTTGCATGATTACTCCCATCTCATCAACCAAATGACTTCGACAGTTTTCAAAAGATCCCTTTCTGTATCTACCATATGTCGCCTCAAATTCTCTTGATTTAGCAGCAGCCTTCTGAAGAACAGAACTTGGGAGTCCTGAAATAAAACATCAAATGAATGTAATTTTTTTCTATTGAACAAACTTTGATTAATCACGAAACAATATGATGGACACTGGCGCATTCATTATTTGGTCCAAAAAATTTGGAGCTTGATGGGAGATGGAACGCAGTTAGTTCATACATGCAGGGAGAGGAATATTCTTGGGGATTGTCTAGCAGCTGAAGCTCATGTGCATAAACAGCTTATGGTCTATGACTCGTTTGAAGCTTTACCAGGATATAGTAAAAATGCCTTTATTCGTGACTCTTTACACTTGGCTATGCTCAGGAAGTGTAAGTTAAGATAACTACAGGATGACTGGTTTGTACTTTGTAGGTTATTCTATAGGTGCCAGCTTGTTTCAAAATAAATAAAAAGTTGCTTTCATAAATAAATAAATCACAACAGAAAGAATTGAATGAAAATAAGTATTGAGCACTTAATTGTTATTTGAACAATCGTTGCAGGACTAGTAGAACCATAATAAATAGATTGCAAGATATTAGGATAATGAAATCACTGCATGTGGTCCATGCGAAAGTTTTTGCGAAAAAGGCAAAATAAAAAAGCAGAAAACCTTACCAGCTAACCGAGCAACATTAACACCATAGCTTTTAGGACATGCACCAGGTGTCAACCTATAAAGAAACGTTACTTCCTCTACACCTCCAACGCCATTACCAACTTGACATGCCATATGGCAGAGTGAGACCTTATAAAGCATGAGAAGACCAATCAGAAATATTCTCAACATTTTCCTATTATAGCCAAACATAGAATGAAAAACAGCCCAGTGTCTTCCTGAAACTGTGTCAAACAATTTTCTGTTCTGGGAAAAAGAGAAGAATATGATATAAAGCACTAATAAAAAAATAAAAAAAACGAAACAATTAGAGAAACATAAGCAAGCTTTTAAAAACTGTTTCAAGACTATTTTCAGAAGACACATGAGTTTTTGGAGACCTCAGAAAGTTGTGATTTTAGTTCAGTTCAGAGAAAAAATTAAAAACATCTGGTCACAAAGTTCTCAAATGTTTCTAAAAGAAGTTTATAAAATCCAGCAGAGCCTTAGGCACTATTCAGTTGTGAAAACATTTTCCATTTTCAATCTCTAAACGGACAACTAAAAAGTGCTTAACTGCATAAAGAGAGTATATAGTGTTTGTTTCAATAATTTGGAAAGCATTGTGTTCCAAATGGAGATATTACATAAAATTGCTTGTGGAAAATAGAAAACTATTCTCCCTAACTAAACAAGGCCTGAACTTCTGTTTTGATATTTCTTAAGACTGGAATGAAGTTATATAGTTTATGACATCTAACAGGTGCTGACTTATAGCCCTTGTTCTTAACTCCCACTTCCAAGTTTCTGGCACTAAAAGATCAGAAGATATATATGAATGTGCAAATAACTAATTACATGGAAAATATGTTAACATACCTTGGGATCTTTCTGATAATCTACAGCCAATCGGTGATAATGCGTAGAAAACATTCCGCGACACTGCACCTTTCCGTACAAAATGTTCGAGTACTGATTCCCTGACATTGGAAATGCACAAAGCAGAATCTGAGATTGACCAGAAGCAACTTGCTATAGTAAGGGAAATGAAAAGAAAAGAATCAAAGATATATTGACAACTATGGGAAAAAGCATGTTCAATACATTCCATGGTAACACACTTACGCAATAGCTTGCCCGTCTGAAGTGGAGGTTCCACGTCCAAGCTCATCTAGAGCCACTAACGAATTATGGGTTGCCGATGACTGTATTCAACATCCAATACACGATAAGATAAGGCTTAAATCAAATTTACATACATCAAGATGAACTGAATTATTGGAGAAGAATGTAAGAAAAACAGGGTCAAAATGTCAATTTATACTGATTCTGATTTTCTTTTCTTTCTCTTATTTTTTTTCCCAGAAAGAAGAGAGTAAAAAATGAATAAAGAAAATATCTATCATATATTAAATCAATGCAGTCATGTGAGTATAAAAGACATCAACTGATGCGACTGGTTTATTTCTTGAAGATATCTAGTAAGATAGAAGCCTAAAATGGATAAATTGACAAAAATGATGGTACATGAAAATCTCAAGTCTGTTTCACCCGTCATGTGTAGTTTACCAGGACTGGATGTTTTGTGATTTAAACTTAAACTTTAAGTGCATCTCACCAGCATTGTTGCAGTTTCTGAAAGTTCCGTTAAAAACGTACTTTGTCCTGCCATAATATTATCTTTCGCTCCCATCCGGACAAATATTCTGTCCACAGGTGACAATTCAAAACTTTCAGCAGGTACATCTGCTCCTACCTGCAGAAGAAACAAAGAAATAACGATCTAATTGAACAATGAACTCACTTGAATCAAAAAAATTCTTTTAAACCCGAAAAGCTATATGACTTTACCTGTGCCGATATCACAGCCAAGCAAACTTGGCGAAGAAGAGTTGACTTTCCACCCATATTAGGACCAGTTAGGAGTATAAAGCTGGCATGATCTGGACCACCAATGGCAATGTCATTGGAAACAAAGGTACCCTTGCCTAAAGAATCACTCCTAAGAACAGGATGCCCCAAACATTTTGCAGAGAGGCATGGAACTTCATTTTCACATAATGAGCCTGAGAAATTTGGTCGGCATGTTTGTCCTTCATAATAGTCACTTGTTATAGCTAGACTGATCAAAACGTCCAGCTCTGCAAAATGTGACATCCAATATAATCCATGGAAATATAAAAGTACTTAATTGTTTTATATTTGACTACCTCAAGAACATTACATTAGCATGTTAACTTTCATATCATGAAGGAAAAACATACTTTAGACTTTATAGAGTATCACAGAAGACTCTGAAATAGAAGATTGTAATATCAAATAGCAGGCAAACATAGGGAATGTTGATTTTAAGTTGAAGTATGTGCTAGATTAACAGTAATTATACAAAGAACTCCCAGGATTCACAAGGTAGAGGTTTCTGCACCTCAAACTATTATGCATTCTTCTTTTGTTAATAATGGTAAGAAAATACTTAGGTGAAGTTTAAAAGGAAATTAAGGAAGCAAATGCATTGCTGTAATTAGTTGACAGTAGATAAATTTTTATAACGGGAAGATACTCTCAACTGCACTGACATTATGACAGAAGGATAGCATACCTGCAGTTGCAGAAACCAACTGCCTCCACTTCATGTGATGTTCACAAAAACGTCCAATTAACCTATGTAAAATACTTTTCAGGGAGGATTCCTTTTCAGACCCAGCTTGGGATAGCTGTCCCAAGAACTGCTTAATGTCTGGTGTCCAATACCTGAAGAAACCCTGCATATACCAGACAAAAAGGATATAATGTAAATTTCAATGATTTCACAAAAAATTTCATTATGTTGATTAGGTTGATTTCTCATGAAACCAAAGTCCAACAAAAATCGTGATTGACCTAATAACCATCATTCAAATTAAATTTAGACTTTGAAACAACGAAACCCGTTATTTGATTCATGACTGATAAAACTTAAAATCGACACAATAAAAGAGACAGACATCCATTTATTACTAGGACCAGACTATATTTATAGTAATGAACAGAAAACAGTCAATCCACTTTATCATATTTTTCACTGTTTACCTTTTTGGATGAACGCAACTCATAATCCTGAGGAATGGTCCCACGAGAACTCTCTGGAACTTCCAAAAGGTAGGCCTCTTTTCCAATAGTGACATATGAGATCTGCAACGAAGGATATACTACATAAACTAAAAAAATATTTGTAGAAAATCAAACACGAGCAGTTTTCAATGTTCTTACTGATTGTGTCTCCAAGTAATTTTCGTTGTTCCTTGAGATACTTTGATAAACTAGATTCAATTGCCTTAATAGTTTTACAGGCAGAGTCATACTCCAAATCAACTCCTTCATGAGGTATTATACGTCCAGAGTTATTGGCCTCCACCCAATCAAAGGCATCCTTGAAATGATTCAGAACCAAGCTGATATCAGGAAGGACCTTTACCTGCAATCAGCAAAAGTTAAGATACCAAACAATGACTCAACAGTTATGTATGATAGATATTCACTAACTTGTATACCAGGACTTAACAAATGACGAAGCTGTCTTGATTTGACATTCTCCAAAATGACACCAAGTGAAGAACATGCTTGTGCCATTAGTTCACAACCACGTAGTGCTGCAATAAACTCTTGCAGTTTTTTCTTGGATGCATCCTCATACAGAACCACTTTATTTGCATTCCTTCCATTAGCTTCACTGCATTCATTGAAATCAATTGGCACAAATAATAAAGAGTGGCATTAGTAATTTTTCTGTACATTCCCAACTGTAGCAAAGACCGCAACTAATTGTAAGTTCCATCTGACATTACCTGATAGAGAAGATGCGTGCAAGTAGCCGTTCCATGTCTGATAGTCTTGATAAGGCTTTTCGAAATTCTAGGGCAAAAGGTAGATTAGCTCCCTACAAGCAAAGCATTTATCAGTATACTTGGGAAAAATGAGAAAGAAGTCTTCCAGTTAGTGAAGTTAAATATAAAAATGAGAAAGGAGTCCAAGAGAAAAAACAAGGAAAAAACACAATTTTAAACTCAAGGTGGAGCTAGAAAGCTAGACTAAATAACTGAATGACGCAACTTATTTCATCAATGAACTCCTCGGACTACTAATTACGAAAAAAAACAAATTAGATTTTCAAATAAAAGAAAGCAATGAAAACTTAAGAGTCACTAATTAGGCCATAAAACATAATTTAACCACTATCTTCAGCCTTGATTTCAAATAAGAAAATTACTCATGTCAGGTGCTACACTAATAGCAGTCCGTGAATATGGAAATAAAATTAACTAAAAAGTAAAAATAAAATATAATCAGGAAACAAGTACAAAAAGCAGGGCCAATGAAGTTGCTAATAAAGTCTCAGAATACATATATATATATATTTATTCTAAATATATATATTGGCCTAGTTGATTCTTCCATTGTGTCAAAGCAAACAACTTTCCAAAGTATTCTTTATGTCTCAGTCTTCCTCTTCCAGAAGTTAAAGTTAGCTAAGGATGTGGAACCTACCCTTAGACCGGCCACAGCTTCTTGGCGTTCCCTGATTGACTCTAAATGATACAATGGTCTTGCAAGCCACGTCTTTAATAATCTCTTCCCAAATGCAGTGACACAGTGGTTTAATTGTGCATACAGGGTACTAAAGAAAATAGTTAATTGGTTCAGTAAAAGGTTAAGAAAATAACAAAAAAGTTATAAATTCTAAAGAACAAAGAATACAGAATGCTCATGATTATATGACAAGTTTACCCTGAAGAATCTCCATTCCTGCTATTCTCGAAAATCTCAAGATTCTCCAAGGCTGCGGCATCAAGAACCATGTACGGTTTCGAAACAATATCATTGAAACCAAAACATGGAAGTAACTCGAATTTTCCAAATCTAAGCAATGCATCATCCAGGAACGCCTGTTTCAGATAAAAAAGAGCACCACCAAGAGCAGAAAGTGCACTACTTCCATTCTCGCCTGCCCTCACTAGCTGCACCAAAATTTCGGGTAGGTAGCCCATTCCATCTTCTTCAACATGAGAATCAACTATACACTTGTAGATATTCTTAAGTTCATGAACAGTGTTTTCAGCATCCCAGAATTCCACAAGTGGAACCAACTCATTCACTAGAGGACTTCTTGTATGCCTCAGTCAGTACTCTCTCTGTTTCAGCACTGAGCAGCTTAGCAGGTTTGACAATCTCTACTGGCCTGAGCTCAGACAAAATAGAACACAAGGCACTGCACTCTGAATCATCCCTAAACTGGCATACAAAGAAGATAAGAAATCAATGAATTGTTCACGTACATTTGCACCGGCATGATATCCTGTGAAACTTAGAAATATTTTGAATGAGGTGATTCAAGACAAGTCATGCAAATGATAATGTCGAAAAAGAAATATAATACAAACATGGGACTGCAGCGACAACCCAAAACCAGCTAGTTAAATATCAAAACAACCAAACACATGGAATTTCCAATTGTCAGAACCAGCCTGCCTAACCCACACTCACCCACACCTAAAAAAAAAGGTTAAAGGTTCAGATGCTTGATATCATTAATACCATATTTAGAAACAGTAGGTCCTGTCTAATATATGGGAAAAAAAGTATGTTTACAAATTAATGCAAGAGAATAAAAATAAGAAGGATAAATAATTGGACACATACCTGTCCAAGAATGACTCTGCTGGTTGCAACATCAACTAAACAAACACCAAAAAGGTGCTCCATCATTCTCATTTGACAGACTTACGCTGCTTTCAGTCAGTGCCATTAAATAAGAAGCTTCAGGGTTTGCTGACAGCAACTGCTCCTCAGTTAGTGTGCCTTTTGTAACCACTGCACATACTTCACGCTTCACAACCTAAACGCATGAAAGATGTCATGACCTTAGAGAAATCTTTCATTTTCAGTCCCAAAGGAGAATATCAAGGTGTTTGCAATGTTAGGAAAAACCTCACCTAAAAAAAGAAAACAAAAGTATGAACAGCATAGAGGGTATAATGGAATAGACCTTATCTTTGGAACCATCCTCTTTCCGACGAAGCTCCATTTGTTCAGGTGTTTCAGTCTGTTCTACAACAAGAACTCGGTAACCCTGCTCAGACAGTTCAGATAAAGTAAATTCCTCAAGTACAAGATTGGCATAAGCCAGCAGAATCAATGTAAGAAAAAAGGAAAACATAGATGGAACCAACCTTTCTAGCCAGTTTCTCCACATTCATTGAGAAGTTCCTCTCTGGAAATCCACAGTGAGGTTGTTCCCCCTAAGAATTCATGTACATGCTAATTAGTAACGTGTCAAAAACAACTTACATGACACAGGGATGCCTCTACCACTCACAGGACACTCAAAAAAATATATATATATATTTGTTCCCTTCATATTAACTAAAATTTCTGATGATATACAAAAAAATTAATTAAGAGGGCTATAATAACAATTCAACAAGAGAAGAGAATCCCAACCTTCATATATTGCAAATCAAGTTCTTTCGCTCCTATATGTGCATCCATTTCAAAGAGTTCATAAAATTTACCCATCTGCTCCAATAACAAAGATGATGTTATATTAATCGCAGCAATTTAACTTACAAAACATATAGTAACAAAAATTCATAAAACCAGAGATACCTTGAAAAACAGAACTTTGTCCATATGCTTGGACTTGAACTCCCACCATTGCCTCTGTGTTTAACATGCCACCACATCAACAAACATTCAACGATGAAACATAAATAAAAATAGAAATAGTACATCTGAAGCAATTACCTGGCCACCTGACAAACTCTTCAAGAAATCAGGGGGTAAGTATAATGTTCTGGGATCATAACTTTCATCTTCAGGATGTCTTCTTTTAGCATCCCTACGATCTCTGCTTCAAGGCCAACACATATCAGTAAGAGATCAATGTCACGGTGAACCCACAAAAATAAATTATCAGCTCAAGAGAAAAGGCAAGACGTGCTGATAACTGCATACTAATGACAATAAGTTCTCCTTGTCCCTTTTAATGGAGTTAGATGGTATTATGGGCATATAACAATCTTATAATCAGTTTTTGGAAGTAATATTCTACAAAATACCATATAGTACAAGCATAAAGTGGAAGAGGCTTGCAGAGATAAGTCCAGAACAATAGTAGGGACTTACTCCCCAAGGAACCACAACTTCTGCGCTTCCCGCACAGCAAATCTTTCTGAGGCATCGGCAGTTGATACATTGTCAAAACCATTAGATGCCTTCTTACCTGTGAAAGATGGAAAGAAGTATCCGCTATGTTAAAACCACTGATCTGTCTCTATGATTCCAACATCCATGGTCAATTTATCCACTGTAAACAGAGTGAACAAACACCATATGCATATACTGTCCATCAAGAAATGAAGAAAACTACAAACAAGGGATTAAGAATTTAGATGCTTATTTATATACTCAAGAACTCATTCGAAGCTAGTATAATCTCACATCATTCGTGAATTTTGTTTGTCTGTTCAAATTTGGAAAGAAAAAATATATATAAGTAATTTTTATCTAAACTTCTCCATATTCACAGAAATAACACCACTAAGTGGAGAAGAGAAAATTAAGGAATTTGATAATTTAAAAGAAACATAATGGGAGATAAATAGTGGTTCCCTCATCCACAAAACAGCCAAAGACCCAGAGTCCCAGGCACAAAAAATATTGTAAATAATTCCAAATTCTAATCTTCAATAGCATATGTTACAAAAGAAACGGTAAGTAACAAAAGGAATAAAACAAACAGTCAAAGAAAAATAGACCTCTGGAACCTAAGTAATAGTACTTACAAGGCATCATATTGTGTTTGTAAACCCAGAAAAAATCCAAACTCTGCCACTAAGTTTGAACCTTAAATGCTCAAAATCAAACAAGATTAACAAGACACAAAAAGACATTCACTTTACTGGAACACTTCACTTACTCTCGGAAATACATGTAGCCTCCATAAACGTAGCCTTAGAACTTCCCTTAGCCACACCGCTGTTGCTCTTACTCTTCTTAGCAGACCCCAGTACCCCTCCTCCATTCATCTTGCGCTTTCTGCTGTTAACCTTGCTACCCCGCTTTCCTTTCAACCTCACCGCTTCATCCTCCAAGTCCAACTCCACATCTTCGTCACCATCATCAGCAGTTTCAGCAACCTCATTCTTCCTCCAATCTTCGTCACTAGAATCATCATCGCCACCGCCAGTACCACCACTTTCTTCTTTCATACCATCCACATTCTCTACCTCCTCATCCTCAACCTCCACCTTCTTGAAAGCCGACGAGCCCCGACGCAACCGTTTAAGTTTCTTTCCTGACTCTTCAACTAACTCAATCTTCTCCTTCGCAAGGTCCAACAATTCCTCTTCGGCATCGTCGTACTGAACCAAATGCTTACCTGTATCCTTGTCAAAAGATTTAACACACCCATGATACCAGGCTTTATCCAGTGGCCAGTAAACCTTGATTGTCTTACCAACTACCTCTTGTCCGTATGATTGCTTCTCAGCGGGGACAGTAGGCGAATGGAATGAGAGGAGCTGGAGATGAAGGCGATGAAGCACCAATAACAAGGATGGGGATTTTACGCTTGGGATTGAGAGGGGAAGGGGTGTTGGGGACGGAGCTAGGGTTAGGCTTCTGCTTGGAGAGAATGGGAGGGAAGGGGAAGGGAAGGGAAGGAGTAGGAGAGCTGGATTTGGTGAAGAAGGAAGTGATTTGGCGCTGTGGATTGACGATTGGCGATCGCCCATTGCTCTGCCGGCGTGACGAAGCCATTTCCTAGTGTACTATTCTCGCCGATTGTTGTGTTGAAAATAGAGAGAGAGAGACATAAATAGGAGGAAGAAAACTCTGGATGAAAGAGAGAGAATAAGAAAGATGGCGGGAAACTACGGGAAATTCCCGGGAAGTGCTTCTCCGTTTCTATGGGGCATGGCGGGAATTCACTGCGTCCGTTGCACAAGCAGCTCAAAATGGTGCTTTTATTCTTCAATCTTCGCGGTTGGGCCTTTTGTAATGGGCCCACCCGAAAACAATATGCCTCCTTTTATTTTTTGTTTTTTGTTTTTTTTTCAAAAACACAAATAAGCCTGGCTAATTCAAAAAGGATATTTTAGTCAAATATTTATAGGTAATTATGTCAATGATGAGACAAATGTTAGTATGACAAATCCTTTCGAGATAAAAATCTTGTCTTCATGAAGTTTAAACAATTCATGAATATTTAAAAATATATATCTTCAAAATGCGTGGTATGAAAATTGAAAATATTTATAAATAAAATCATTTGTGAAAAATAGAAACAAGCTCAAAATCATAAATAATTAATATATTGATTTCCTACGGATATTTTTCTTTTCTAGCTGATTTTTCTTATGGATCTTGGAAAGTGCCTTAATTGTATTTAGGATTTTTGAAATAAAAACTATAAACATAATCATATTGAGATACGTTAATTACTCAATTATCTAAACAATCTACATTTTTGATTCCCTAAAAAAGCAAATAATGAAGAATTGTTTTCACGGGCCCAGCTGTTTAAAAATGGTGGACAAAGCTTCTGTTAGCACACGCAATGGTGTTTGTTTCTGAACTTCCTAATCACTAATTAGATGAAAGATTTAGATTCATCATCATAATAAAAAAGGAAACTATTGTAAATTCCAAAAACAATAAAGATTTGACTTTCCAATTTGGAAATTATTTTAGCACAAGATTATGTATATCAATCTTCTGAGGTGAAATATTTCCTCCTAATCTCATGCCTACAAAAATTATAAATCTACAATTTAGCATTGAAAATTGTTTTCCCTTTGGAGGTGAATTCAGTATATGTGTAATTTTCAACACATAAAGGTGTGGTTGATCAAAGCAAGAAGAAACCATGAGGCTCGGTTCATCAATAGTTTTCCAGCCTATTTCTTTTGTCATCCTTCTGGTATTTCTGTAAACCCATGTTTGGCATGAAAATTTCTTTGTTATTATTGCAAGAAAATTTATGAGACTGGACAATTTGTCTAATGGAAAGTTTTTGAGTAATGCATAATGGAAGTGTAAATTTTAACTAGGTTGGATTTCAAAGTATGAACATTTTAGGGCTTGATTACAGTTTGTGTTGTGATTACTCCTATTTACAGCCTCTAAAATATTGTTGATGCAGGCAATTGCTGCACTGCTTGTTCCCACTGCAATGATTCCATGCTGGTATGCCATGATCAAACGAACTGAGTACCGTGTGAATTCGGATACCCGGATCTTTCTGTCTGAATTACAATCCGAAATGGAGCACACAGCAGAATTGTTAAGTCCAATCAATTCAACCTCAACAAAGTTAGTGAAGTTTGTAAATTCATCTCTTACTGTAACTAATGTCACATTCTCTGATATTGAGACTAAGGTTAGCATCAGTCTACTTATACCAATATGTTAATTTCAATAACAATGAAAATTGTAAACATTCTAACATTTTTCTAATGCTTATTGCAGGTGGCTCCATTATTATTTCAAACATTAGTAACAGTTCCTCACATAACTGAAATCTCATACATTGGATTAGATGGTCTCCTTTTTTCATATTATACAGAGCAAGATCAAGCATTTGCAATGTATTCTAACTCCTCAAACTCAAGTGCCATCACAGATGCAAGACATAAGAATTTTTACTACATCCAACCCGTAAATCGCGACACTGGGAGTTTATGTGGAGTAGCTACCACAGTTTGGCCCTCTGAGATTAATGCAAAATGGTATGGAGAAGCCTTGAATAGCAGACAGGAATATGTCTCACTCGGAACTAAGTGGCAAAATTCTGATGAACTTCTATACCTTAGCTCAGCTAGACTTAATGAAAGAGGGTTTCTCTCATTAGGATTTCCAGTAAAAGCATTTATCGATTTTATCACTAGTATAAGCCATGAAGGGGGAAGCTTATACTTAGCTACCAAAGATGGAAGAGTGCTTGTAGATCAAGGAATGCCAAATACCCATGTGATTTTTGCTGAAGATTCAGTTTCCTTGCTAGTAAAGAAACCAAATGATGATCAATTGGACTACGTAGGCAATATTTCGTGCTTGAATAAAGGCACAACAGTAGGAGCTTCTGTTTTTGATATACAGGAAACAAAGTATATGGTCCATTGCTCCCCACTTGATTTACTGGGGCTAAAATTGGTATGTTTCTATATTCATTCTTTACATTATGAATTAACACAATTTTCAACTGTTTTAATCTAGTTGTGTTAATTCCAGTTTTATGTTCTGGGTTTCCCACAAAATGGATTACTTGGCTTTGTTCACAAGAATAGCAAAGTGGGATTGGTGCTGCTGATTGTGATGATTGTCACGATGGTTATCTCTATCTTCAGTGTTCTATTTATAATTGGTAGAGCTTCCACGAGAGAGATGCATTTGTGTGCCACACTTATCAAACAAATGGAAGCAACTCAACAAGCAGAGAGAAAGAGTATGAACAAGAGTCTTGCCTTTGCAAGTGCCAGCCACGATGTTCGTGCATCTCTTGCAGGCCTTACCGGCTTGATTGAGTTATCTTATCAGGAAGTTGCCCCTCGTTCTGAATTAGAGACAAATTTGAAACAAATGGATACTTGTACTAAGGACTTGCTGGGTAATTTAAAGTCTTCTTATCTACATCAGATTGAATAAACCATTATTTTGGTCTTTCAACAATAACTTTTGCTTTTATTTACTTGATTAGGACTATTGAATTCTATTCTGGACACAAGCAAGATTGAAGCAGGCAAGATGCAGCTCGAGGAAGAGGAATTTGATGTAGCTGAACTTCTTGAAGATGTTGTTGATTTGTATCATCCTGTGGCTATGAAGAAAGGAGTAGATGTAGTTTTGGACCCTTGTAATGGTTCCTTAACCAAATGTTCACGGGTGAAAGGTGATAGGGGAAAGCTGAAACAGATTTTATGCAATCTGCTAAGCAATGCTGTTAAATTTACTAATGAGGGGCATGTAGCTGTTCGAGCTTGGGTACAGCAACCAAGTTTCAAGAACTCGATAATTGCCTCTAATCAGAACAGTATCATGAAATGTTTGTCATGCTTGTTTTACAAGAAAATTGAAGCTCGAGATGACCAAGAAGACACAGATTCAGTCAATCGAGATCTGAATTTTATGGACTTTATATTTGAAGTGGATGATACAGGTAAAGGGATTCCTAAAGAGCTGCAAGAATCAGTTTTTGAGAACTATGTTCAAGTCAAAGAAACAGCTCTTGGACTAGGAGGCACTGGCTTAGGACTTGGTATTGTCCAATCTCTGGTATGTCATCAACTTTACTATAAGGAACTTGTTTATTTTGAATTTTCACTCTAAAGCTTCATATTAAGCATGCCAAACAATGATTTTCTTCCTACTATTAGTTGGTAAATTACCTTTGCCTTTTAGGCTTTTTGTTGGTTAATAACCTGAACAATCTACATCTTTGTGCTGTAGGTACGTTTGATGCATGGAGATATTGGTATTATGGACAAGCTGCTTGGTGAAAGAGGAACCTGTTTCAGGTTCAATGTTCAGCTTGCTTTATGTGAAACAATTTCTACTGACAATACAAAGGAAGGCACTGAAATGGAAGCAAATAGAAATCCTAATCAACCTTCTGGACTGTCCAATGTCACACCTGGTTTGAGTTTTTGCTCTGCTAGTCCAAGGATGATCCGCGGACCAAGTTCCCGACCAGAGGCATCCCGTGTTGTTCTTTTAATTCAAAATGGTGAACGCCGAAGGACTACACAGAAATTCATGGAGAGCTTAGGCATTAAAGTATCAGTTGTTAAGCAGTGGGAACATTTTTCTTATACTCTCAAGAAAATCAAACAAAATGGGAATCTTCCAGGTCAAAGTTCTTCGCGGAGCAATTCTACACCTCATAGTTCTGGTGCCAGAGTAAAAGATGTACCTTTAAGTGCAATGGAGGGAACAGACCACATACCTACTCTCTTCAAGAAGACTAATGTTGGAGCACCTTCCACTGGCTTTGTTCTCATTGTGATTGATGCAAGTGCAGGGCCTTTTAGAGAACTTTGTAGGATTATAGCTGAATTCAGATCAGGCCTCTATAATCCTTGTGGGGTTATCTGGTTAGAGAAACCCTTGACGCGTAATATTAATTTTGAAGGCCTTGATCAAGAAATGTTCGATCCAGATGACATTATCATATCCAAACCATTTCACGGTACTCGTCTGAACCAAGTGATAAGACTTCTTCCTGAGTTTGGTGGTTCATGGCAAAACAGCTCTGCCATGAAAACAAAGAGAGAGGACACTTGCTCATTAGGAAAAACTTCATCAAAATCTGTGTCTCAAGGACAACCATCTCGACGTGACAAAATGCAAGACTATAGTAGGTCAAGCAGTGAAAAAATCTCAAAGGAAATCTTGCCACAGAAGAAAAATTCCATAGGTCACAACTTTTCAGCTCAGCAGGGAGTTATTGACCCAAATTCGGAGAAACCATTGAGTGACAAGAAATTCTTGGTTGTTGAGGACACTCCATTCTTACGCAACCTGGCTTCTGCTAACATTAAACGGCTAGGTGCAACTGCTGAGCTATGTGAAAATGGTGAGGAAGCTGTGCAGCTAGTTTGCAATGGTCTCCTCAATGGGAATTTTCCCCCTTATGATTACATCTTAATGGATTGTGAGGTAAGGTCTATGGTTTTTCCATATCATTTGATTTATAGGTACATATTGACGTTCCACTATCAAAAGCGTAATGGTTTAGATATCAGTAAATTTTTTGATGTCATAGACTAATATATTACGATGCTTGATTCTCGCTAAGCAGAGAGAATTGATACCATTAGACTAATATGTCATGATCCTTGTCCTTAATAATTTGTGGGATATTAGTGAGGAAGCGAAAATTTGATCATATATAGCTACTATAGAATTTGAAATTTGATATGCTTAATTTTGTGATGATTATTTAAACTAGATTGGTGTTGTGCAACAGATGCCAGTAATGAACGGGTTTGAAGCAACGAGAGAGATAAGAAAGATGGAGAAGCATTGTGGTGTTCATACTCCCATTATTGCATTAACTGCTCATACATCAGGTGCCGAGGTTAGCAAGACGATCCAGGCTGGGATGGACATTCATTTAGCCAAACCCTTGACAGGGGAACATTTATTGGAAGCCATCAGATATATTCACAGTGAATGAAACTTTTGTCTTAGATGTAGAAGTTCTTTTTCTCTTGGTGAAGAAAATAACTCATTTTAATCCTAGTATAATTTATCATATCTTCCTTTTAATTTGTAACTTAATATAAACCAACTTAGAAAAGACACATTAATCCTATGATTGGTCCTCATAAATTTAAACTTTTATGGGTTTGACTGTAAATCTCATTGTCAAAAAAAAAAAAAAACAATTTAATATTTGACTGTATACCTCATTATTAAAAAGACCAAATTCCATCTCAAATTCATGACGCTAAAAGATTTTACTTAGTTGAACTATCACCTTCAACTAACAATTTGCTAAAACACATTTGGTAGATGGGAATTGTGAAAAGTCCTTGGAGGAAATCCAATAAAAGTTGAACTAACTCAAATTACCATCATTATTTTAATTTTTTTCTTTTCGTCAAAGTAAATACAATTTAAAAACAGCCCATGCCGAAGAAGAATCAAGCCTACCACACGCACAAGCCCAATTATCCAGAGCTGGGCCATGCTCGGCTGTACTAGACCATGGCAACTCCAGGGCCTAGTCAGATTAAAACCCTCTTCTGTTTCTTCTTCTTCCAGTTACTTTGCCCCAAGACATTTGGCGTACAGCGATTGCCTCCATTCAGGGTAAGCTTCTAGTTCTCTTCTTCAGTTTCTCCTATTGTTAAACTGAATTCCATACCCAAATCTTATTTGTTATTCCTACAGCAACTACTTCTTCCACCTTTTTTTTTTTTTTTTTTTTTTTTTTTGTGAAGTAACTTTTTCTGCCTATGAGAATAAGGATTGCTGGGTTATTAGAAGGGAACCGTGAATGGGAAGGTGAAGGGTTTTTTTCAATGGATGAACTTGAAGTTCTAAAACTTAGGCTAGATGAAAACTGGTCATTCATCTCAAATATAGAAGAAATACACATCACATTTTCTGATATTAGATGTTAATATGACTTTGGTTTATTTGAGGATTGCCTTGATTTATAGCCAAATTTGGGGTTAAGTGCTTTTCTTTTTTGGGAGTGTAATAGCTCAAGGGTTCTCCATTGTGCATAAACATGTTCCGTATGATGTTTCAAGTAAAAGCAAAATGATTAGATAATGGCATGTTGTCGATGAAAATGACCTTGTCATCAACATTTTTATTAGATAATGGCATGTTGTTGATGAAAATTACCTTGTCACCAACATTTTTATATGGTACTCATACTCGTTATTCTGTTATATTATAATACCGTTTGCAAATCAATTGCCATGATTATCAATAAAATAGGATATTTGGATAAATGATACAGTATTGATAAGTTTATAATCATTCTTCATTTGGTCTGGCAACATTTCTGAGTTCCTTGTGATATTTTTGTTGTCTCTAGCTTATTTTCTTTGCTGCTAAGAAGAATAATAAATATCATAGAACAAAGACCGAGTCTGTAATGATAATACATGTGGGATTAGATTACTATTATTTTTTGGATCTGATTTCTTTATTTGCATCACAATGCAGAGCTTTGGATATAACAATGGAGGCTGAATCACATGATGTAATATCTTCTAGGCCCCGTGTTAAAGCTACGTTTCATCTCGGTACAGAAACATTCTGTCAATGCAAACAAAGCAATTCTTTCCAAGCAATTAATTTTAATGAAAGAGGATAGCATGAGCCTATTAAAGGAGTTCATCACCAAGCATAATGTTGCTAACGATGTCCCTGATGAACTAGTTGAGAGTTCTTCAGAAGATGATCAAGAAATTGCTGAGAAGACTCCTGCAAAATCAAAGAAGACAAAATTAACTTAGTTTCGTTATTATTCCTCTTCCGTTTGTTCTCCCGCTTTCTCGTGCTTTAATCCCCAAAATTGTATGAAAAAAGTTCATTTGTTGTCTTGGCCTTTCTTGACTAATGTAGATTAGATTATCATTCAAATGAAGTAATGTTTCTACCCATTTTACTAGTCCTTGATGTGATTATATAAAAAAGAATTAACTGAATTTTGGAATAGAAAATGTACACATTATATTTTGTCAGGCCAACTTTAACTCAGAAACCTGGGATAGTTAATTTAGAAGAGATAATACACATATTATATTTTATCAGCCCCAACTTTAACTCAGAAACCTGGGATAGTTAATTTAGAGATATATATACATTTTTGCTACCACTGTTTAACAAATATTCACTATCTCTCTTCACTTCCTATGGCCTATGCTATACAGGGCACCGCTCAAGGAAAATTAAATTATAGAAGGGTCAAACTAAAGAAGCTATGTATCTGTAAATGAGAGCATGCTTCACAATTATGTCATCAATTTCTTTAGAGAACCTAAAAAAATAATATACGATAAAAAACTAAATGACATACTAAATCAGATTGTTGTCTGGGAATTCTATTCCAAAAGAAACCTCAGTGCTAAGCTCGCTATTTGCTCATCGTGAAGTTTTACTATAGCGCTTCTTCAAATATGCAATTCTACCTAACTCTGATAAAGAATAAGAATGTCAGTCAGCTATACTAAATCAAATTACAAAAGCAGCCAAACACAACTTCCATACGTACGCCAACTGATCAATTTCCTGTTAGCTCAAGACCTTGTTTCTTGAAGAAGGATCACCATGACTCATAGTTTCAGTAATGAAAAGTGCATCAAGCATCAATGAATCGGATATCAAAAGTGTGGGATGTACCTGCCAAACATTTAACGCTGCATATTCCTCCAGACATTCTTTCAACTAAGCTTCACTATATCCCTGTTCAAAAGAAGAAGACTGCATAATCAGAACCCCAAAACTGGTGCCAAGGACAGGAGCATTCATGTGCCTTAACAACGAACTGTGTTCTCTGGAACCATGAAAGGCATTTCTTGAATGAATTCAACCCAGCAAGAATATTCCGTAGACAGTCTTATAATAAATTGACAAATCATATACTTAACCAATCTATGAAATAAATTGTTTTCATTTATGATTATTGGTTGCATATCATCCTTTTGTAATGTGTGAAACAACTCATTTCTATAATGCTGCTTTACAAACAGGATTCAACTTTCAATGTGATAACTGACCTTCCTAGATATCCAATTGAGTGCATGGGCATAGATGACATCCATCTTGTTAGTCCTAGCAGCTTCATCTCACAAAATTGAATATATATCAGATATGGCATCAAGACTAGATTTTTGATGCTCATCAGAGTACAAAGAGAACTTCGACATTTGCATTAACCTAAGTGCCTCATCAACATCACTCTGAACAACAGTTTCAGAAAATAGGAGTCTTGCTAGAGCTTGTCAATAAATTACAGTGCACGAGTGGAATGATCTTCATTACATAATGTGCTTAAAATGATTAGAAACTAACTTAAATATTTATTAATAGCGTAGAAATTGTATATGCTGCAATTAGAACAAGAGAAGACAAAAAAAGACAGCATCTGAGCATTGAGGGGGAAAAAAAACAAACAGGTCAACTATACTCCCAGCCATTAAAATAAAAATTCCTTGACAACTTGATCAACTTCAAGATTTTCCACACTTGTTTTCACAATTATTTGCAAGTTGAAGATATTTGAGAAAATCAATTTCTATGTCATAAAATTTGGCGTGTTAGTAACCAACTTTTCACATAAGCTCTCCCCTAAAATGAACAGTTACTGTACGTGAAATATGACCTTTTGGAACATACTCAGCTAATTCTTAAATTTTAGCCTGCAATTTGACCGTGTCATGTTTTCTCATAAATTTCACACCAGAGCGTGAAAGCAAGGAACTAAAACTTCTTATTGATACATAAATAATCATAGTCAGTAAATTTGTTTGTATAATTGATTTGTTATGACGAATGAATTAGAGTAAAGCGAATGCCTCTTGAAACTTCAAAAACTTTGAAGCTCTTAGTTGAAGGATAAGATTCCCCTTATTTCTATTCATCACACAGCGCTTAGATGGACACTCAAATAGAGCAGTTACTTCTTGTTTAGCACGGATAGGAATAACTGAAACTAAAACGAATATGATAGTAAACAACAAAATGGCCCCTAGAGTCCGATAAAGTCCAATAATCAACTTTAAAAAGCACAAAAAAAGATAGACAGATAGATAGATAGATAGAAATCAAGGTTGCAAGCAGTAAAATTTAAGTGGTGGTAGCCAAGGAAATTTGAACACATGAAGAACCTTATGACATCTTGTGCCAAGAAGGTATCTAGCTGAAAATCCATTTTCTGTTTTTGGTGGGGTCCAGGGAGAAAGGGAAGGGGCAAGAAATATATAGTAGATCTAAGGAAGTCATGTGGTTAAGCAGGCTTAAATTCAGTTACCTGGTATATTTCCGAACCACAATCCTCGCATGTGTACACAGCTACTTGCATCAATGGCTTAACATCTGAACAACGCAGCTCAATACCAGATATCCTTACAAGCTTCCCAATGTATGAAGCCATGACATCCCTAATAGTAAAGGGCCGTCCTTTTGAGGATGCTCTAATATAAACCTCACTGAACGGAAAGGATAAATAATTTAGGAAAGAAACTACTTGTCATATTTTCACTTTTTGGATGAATTTCAACAAGGATAAATATTTCAGTGACAGACCACCGGAAAAGTACAGAAAGCATTGAGAACAATACAATAGATATCATAAAAAAGTACCGTAAGTACTAGTGCGTAGTCTTCGTCCAAGAAGTGACTTCACTGGGTTATAATTAGAAATAAATTTCATGTGACAAGTTTCAATAATGTTAACCTAACTAATATTTAAATGTTGACTGTCAACATTGTGTACTACGGACCCAGGCTGTCTTACCCTTTCCTATGAAGGTAAAAGTACAAACCCGATACTGAATCCAAACAATGATTACTGTCATAATATATACTCCTATGAGTAGTTGACACCTCCAAACTATAACCAATAAATTATTTATGCATCTTGATGAACACCACATACTACCCAAATAAAACACAGTTGCAATTAGTAGTTTGGATTAAGCCCTTTATGACATTATCCTACATTTAAGAGGGAAAATAAAAATATAAACTCACAAATAGCATTGATCTCTGGAGGCATCGTATGAAGTTGGTCGGAGCCATCGGCATTCTCCACTCCTTCATCGGATCTCTGTGTCATCAATATATCATGATCTCCATCCGTGGGCTCTGGCATGAGGTCATCAATTGCCTCAGCAAAAATTCCAATATGCCGAAGAGTATTTTCAGTAACCTGTCTGAGAAATTCTTCATCCAAGTCTTTATACTGAAAAAAAAAAAAAAAAAAAAAAAAGAGATTGTGAGTGGTGATATAGATATTTCATAAATAAATTAATCAGGGACAAGATAAAGAGAATTTACATTAATTAAGTTTTCAAGATTGATCTGGACTGCCTGAATTTTTTGATTTGCAACTTCTTTCTGAGATGGAAAGGGTATGATATTGTCGTATGTTAAATAAAATCCTAATTTTCAGAACAGCTATATTTAAATTTTAAATTATTTCTGTTTTGTGTTTCCGGATTTTTCCAGGAATGCAAACGATGATTTAGAGCTTTAAAGTTCGTGCTTTAAGAAAACGAAGAATAAGAAATGGGTTAATCACGAGAATGCCCATGTATTTGGCTTCGCCATTTGCGTCTGCAGAGTTTGAAAGGAACTCCTTCGCCAGAACTGGAAAATCAAATTATTAAAACAAAGCAAATAATAATATAACTGTGGCAGAGAGACTGATCATGAGTTACCTTTGTCAGCATTGAAATCGAGATCCTTCATTGCTCAGCTCCACAAAACGTCCAGACACCCATATGGAGAGACTGAGAAAATGAAAAAAATTTTAAAAAAAAAGCGCAGTGCCAAAGGATTCGCTGTCTTCCTGTATAACATAATAAGAAGTAAAATATTTAAATAGTAAAAAAGTTTGGAATTATTTAAATTAGGTTCTTTGAGACTAGGTAACGATCAAATTTTTATATATCATGTTAGAGGTTTATTACAGTTTCTTAAAAAATTGAGTTTTCACAATAATATTTCTAAGTAAAGGCCTATCCCGATTATTTTAATCAGATCCAATTTAAGACTCGTAAATTGAATTGGACTGATTCCAACCCACGTATGAATTGGTTTAGTTCTAAATTCTTTTGAAGCCAAGTAAATTGAATTGGTTCAAAATTGTTTAAACTAATTAAATAGAGCCATAAACACCCCTAACACATACTTACGGGCGTAAACAAAGAGACTAGGGTTAATTTTTATTTTTTTAAGTGTAGCTACTAGTGTTATAATGTTAATTATTACACGTTAAATTAGTTTTCATAATGACTTTAAGTTTTAAATTATGAGATGGATGAAAACTTTTTGTGGTACTTTATAATTTAATTTGTCAATAAGAATTAGCAAAAAAAGGCTCATTAATATAAAGAATTAAATATAATTATATTTGATTTCTTAATATTATTTTCATAAAGATTAACGTAGGAGTGAATGAGTAATTTATTTATATAAATAAATAAGTTATGAGTGTATTAAGATTTAAATTGATGTACTTTAATTCATTTATTGTTTTGACACGCATAACGGTCAACCAATTACGATATATAGCAAAATTAAAATATTTAAATTACGGGTGATATTTAAGATGATAAAAAAATTTATGATGCCAAACAAATTTCTTGGATTCTGTGTTAATAAATGCTCTCCGAACTTTGAGAGTAACTTAACTATTTGTGAGAATCCAAACTAGCCTTCAATTTTTATTTTTTTTATTCTCACCACAAAAGATGAGTAAGTTTTTGTCTTGAGATTGTTTTCAACTATCTGCATTGCCCGCAGATATACTTGGCCAGCTTTTTTTCCTAGTTTGGATCTCGTAGCCTAAATTGGAGTTTGTCATATTTCTTCTTGTTACGTCACCGTCCCTTGAGACGCTTAGCATAGAGCTACAACCATGAGTTCCAGAAAGTTTTTCATATATGTATATTTCAAGGGAGTTGTTGCGATTTGGACGTGCTTCGTCAAAGGCATTATTCGATCTCTAGTAGATTTTTTATTTTTTTTGGTTGCACATTGAAAAGAATCAATGGTGTATGCATGTGAGAGATTATGTACGTTGACATAATTTAATTAAAAAATTTACTGAATAAATAAAAGTAAAATGATTAGCTGCAAAAGTGGTATATTTGAATAATGGATTAGAAAAAGTCATTAATATAAAATTTGACTAATTTCCCTTATAACATAGTACATAAGTGATTGTGTTAACCACTTTGAATAATGGGTTAGAAACAAATTACATAAGTGATTGTGTTGCTTGCGTAACCCTTGGCTATGATACCACCTGATTATTAACGTTATTCGCTATAATGATAAATCAACTTAACCTTTACTTAAACTTGAGTAAAAGTACTTACTAAACTCTTTATTAAACTGTCTAAACTCTTTTTACTTGTTGACTTGATTCGTTACTTATAAATGAGTTATCTACCCACTATTTATACTATTTTATTTCCTTAACCAATGATTGAAATCTATTACATTCTAGATCATATTAGTCATCTAGAATTCTCTTTAAAATTGTCTTAGATATTCACACAATTCCTAGGAAGATATTTACTAGAATTATATATAATGTTATAGAGTATTCTATAATTCTTTGAACCTTATAAAATCTTCTAGAGCCGTTAGAACCTTTTGAAATTTTTTTAAAATCTTAAAATTCTTTTTCTGTTCTAGAACATTTCATGTCATTTTAACATGTTTTGAAATTTTATGGATTTTTTTTAAAGAGTGGTGTTATATGTCCTACCCATTCTTATGTGTGAACAAAAAATTAAAAAAAATAATCTCTAAATAAACTCTAATAATCCCTGTATCGGGGTATGACACCTGTATCGTTCCGCAGAAAATGTGTCAACTACGGGTTAAACAAAGGAGAGGAACAACGCCGGTTTCTTTGGATGATCAAAAGAAATTCGAACGATGTAATTTCATTCCCCGTCAGGCGCCAGCCATATGACGCGCCAAAGCGGACCCCTTAAACCCGTGAAATTAGCATTAATAATCCCCAGGACCAGTGAAGCTTCGCACGTTTTCCTATAAAAACTTATTTCCAGACCCATTTTCACCTTCTTCTCTTTTCCCATTTCGCCCGCATCTCATTCTGCTTCATCTTCTGTTTCGCGTTTTTGTTTAGCTAAGTATTTTCATATTTTCTCTCTCAAACTTCCATTGCTTTCGTGTGCGTTGAATATTTTCAGATTCGGAAGATTTAATTATTATTATTTTAGTTTTTTTCAGATTTGGTGTGAATCTAGGGTTTTCGTATTGTCAATTGTAAATTTACGATTTTTGGTTTGGGACTTTTGGTAGTATAGGGTTTCAGTAAATCACCTCGATGTTTTTAGAATTGTTATGACATACGCGATCCTCATGCGTCGAATTCGTTTGATGCACTCCTTCTCTGTTGCCTTCCTGTACTGGTTCTATGTTTTCTCATGAATTAGTATTCAAACGATTAGATCCTAGAATCCCATTTTTCATTAATTTCAAATAGATCCTAGAATCCCATTATTCATTGATTTCAACAAACACTCATTTAAATATATTATTCGATTACGAAGCCCTTTTGATCCACGAAGAAATGGAATTGATTCAACGGAAAGCGAGTCCCGGATCCGAGGGGGACCCGCAATTTGCTGGGATCGATGACAGGAAGAGGAAGAGGATGCTGTCTAATCGGGAATCTGCCAGGAGATCACGGATGAAGAAGCAGAAGCAATTGGAGGATTTGACGAATGAAGTTAACCGATTGCAAATTTCCAACATTCAACTTGCACAGAGTATAAAGTCCAAGGAACAAGCTTTCATTGGGATGGAATCAACCACTAATATTTTGAGGGCTCAAGCTATGGAGTTGGCTGATCGATTACAGTTCTTGAATTCGATCCTGGAGATCGCTCAAGATGTTAGCGGGCTCTCAGTTGATATCCCCGAGATACCGGACTCTCTTCCCGAGCCATGGCAGCTCCCTTATCCAATACAGCCAATCATTGCCTCTGCAGATATGATTCTGCATTAATAATGTTGTTGTGAGTTCCTGCAACCCTTCTCGTTGTGCATTCTACTGGTTTGATTAGGTCTAGTGAATAAATCTGTTAGCTGTGTGTCTGAATAAATGGAAAGGTTTTGTTAGTTGTTACAGACTTGCTGTTGTTATTGGATATGGTTGTTTAAGATTGTATGTTAGTGTTAGAATTTGAAACCCGTCTTCTTGATTTAAATGCAGTCATTCTAATGATGCTGGAACTCAATATATGAGGAAACTTAGCATCTTGTTTTCTACTTATGTCACTTATTTTGTCGGAATGTTTGCTTTCATGAATAAACAGGTGCTGATATTTTTTTAAATCCTCACGTATCACTAAAGAATCCAATTGTAACCATCTACTAAATGGGGAACCATTATGGTCTTGCAATTATTTTCTTTTTGTTTAATGAGATCATTCAAATGTTGAAGGTATTACCGAGCACGATTGTCTGGTAATATGCGTTGGAAAGAAATGGTTTCTGAATGCAGTTACTCTGAATCCACACAAGTAAATCCTAAAACCCACATCCAAATTTATTGGCATGGAATTGTAATATTTATTATAAGATCTCATATATGCATTTAGAACTAGGTGTATTTGAATTCTAACTAACAGATCACATAAACCGATTGGCTCTAACAAGTCTGTCTTAATTAGATTAAACTTCAATTTGTTTTTATTGAATCAAAATCCTAAAATTCATGTCAGCCCACATTAAAAATTTCTAAAGGAATAAGGTCTCCATGTTTGGTTTGGTGCAGAGCGAACCTGATGTCATTTCACCATTTTGTGGTGAAAGTGTAAGCAGGTATATATTTATATTGATGACATAGATTATATGGATCTGTACGCAGTTACCAGACGTTTGTCACAATTGACAACTACTCCATTTATGGTTCTATTTCTGCATTTCTTGAGATTCTTTGGATTAGCAAGCTTGTATAAACTTAAGAGGTGATACACTTCTCATGATTCATTGGACCTGCTCTTAGGGGGATCTTTTCAGTAGATTCTGATATCCCCGCGTTATTGTTGCTTCTTGTTTCTTTCTTTGAAGGTTTGACACCTGTGTAGCATGGTATTTTAAGTCGTAAAGGACCATCTTAGATGTTTGAGGTTGTGCTGTTAAGGTTTCCTGAACAGGATGAGTTCTACCATTCGAGGGTAATTGTGGGTGGTTGAAACTTCAACCCCCTACCCCATACCCCCTTCTCTCAGGTGTAGATATTGATCAGGTCCTGGTTACTGGCTTTGCTGGTGAGGTAGATATGTTAAACGATATTTCTGTGAAGGTTAGCGGACTTGGGGTATAGATCCATCTTAAATTGACAAGGACCATAAGGCCAATAATCAAACATATATATCTATAATTGAAAGCTAGTTTAAAAGATAGAATATAATTTGAAATCCTTGAGTAGAACAAGATGATGATAATGATATCGTTTTGTAGCCAATTTTCCTTCTTGCTGTATTTTTATTTTATTTTTGCTAGGAAGAGGATATTGCCATTAAAAACCAACTTGAACTAAAAGAGAAGTTAAATGAAACAGGCTTGCCAGGCTCTCCATATTTCACGGCCAAGTTGTGGGCATGAAAATTGCTACTTCTAGGCACGGTTTTACAAACCCATAAATTTACATTTAAAAGAATAGACAAAATATCAATAATAAAAGAGGCTATAGCCCAACAACAAGACTTCCCTCCCGAGGTACTTACATCCACCACCAGTTAGGAGTCTCCTTCCAACACAAATCCCTCGTTCGAACTTAAAAATACTGCAAGTTGAGCGGCCATCAATACAGCATGAGCCTCTGCAATTAAAGGATCGGTAGACTGGATATAAGAGATTCTAGTTTCCAGCACAGACATCACTGTTAACCGAGAAAGCTATAGCCCAAAAACCATTTGCTCTAACTGCAGCATCAAAATTGATCTTAACCCAGCCTTGCTGTATTTAGTTACGAAAAACCTCTTTCAACAAAAAAGAGTTACAATTTCTTAATTTTACAGCTCACTAAATTTAGACGTGGTATGATAGTGGTTTCTATTCAATATCTCCTTATCCTTTATGTCTTTGGTAGTATATATGATCACGTAGACATTCTCATATTTTAATTAAGTAAGAAGTAGATTATGCTTAAATAAAAATTAATAACATGTGTCTGATCATATAACAGGATCTAAATTTAATTTAAACACTAAAAAACACTTGGAAATCGTTCTCAGTCTTCATAAGTGCGGCACTCATCAGTCTCTGGGTTGTCCTTACAGTATTTCTCCAACGGGTCGGATTCCTTCTCTTTGTCCCTTGCATGGCTAGCCGCTGCACTCAGCTCCTCCACTTCATCCCACGCCGCGACGCACTCACCGCTGGCCGGGTCACCGGAGCATGCTTCCTCTGCTTCCTTAATGCTTTTTTCCACCCGTTCTGATATTCTTTCAGGTGCAGCTCGCATGGGACGGAAGCTAACCATCCGACCCGATCCTACGGGCCATTTCTGATTGAGCAACGAAGGAAATCTAACAGTATTAACCTTCTGTTGTGAGTCTGATGCCTTGGCCAGGACTCTAGGGGTTGAAAGACTCACACCAGCTATTGTTGCCATTATACTTCTTCTTCGCTTCTAAGTTTGATGCAAGTTAGATAACAATGAAGATGAGGGTGCGTACGAGGGTGAGCTGATATATAATCCAAACCGGTAACTTTTTGCGTAACGTTTTGGGTACGCACACTTCTTATCATCTGGCATCCAATTATAGTCTTCCACGTCAGGCTCTTACCTACTGATATTTTATACGTTTATGAACAAAAAATGGTAGGAGTATCTCACTTTTCTTTGCTTTTACGTCAATACATGAGAGATATATTCCAGGAAGTCCATAAGCAATCCACGTGCCAAATGAGTAACCACATTACACTTAGGTTTTTAAAATAAAATCTTCATAAATCTTTGATACTTTGGAAGCTGTAAATCCATAGCAAGATTTTTCAAAAATATTTAACTTCATTTAAAAAAAAAAAAATTTTGTAAATATTTTATGAAAAAGTAACTAATATCAATATTAATGATTTCATATAACTATTGTTTTAGACAATAAAAGTAATTTTGTATACTAAATAAATTTGTCACATCTATTTTGTTTAAAATTTCATCAAATAATAGACCTAATATTCTATCTTAATATTTTATATTGTAAAAGTTAGCCTGGTCAAGAATGTGTATTTTTCGTAACTTATTAGGTTCCAATCCGTTTAAGAAAGATTGTGGAAAGTAATTACAAATTTTCTAGTTTCAGATTGAATAATTGATCTTCAATTTGGTCGAAAAGGTGTAACAAAGAGATATGTATAAAAATTGAGACTGTAATCATTGGAGATAAAATAAGAAATTATTATTAATGACAATTTTGACATATCCAATATATGCCAGTAAATGTCATAATTAAGATACGTGACTTGGCACAAGTTGAAATAGTTAGACAATATAGAGAGAGATCATGAATCATGTGGGATAAGTTATTGAAAATAATACGATTGTGTTACTAAAAATAATAAATCAAACCAATACCAATAGATAAAAAGAATTCATATACTTGATTCTAACCAATTTAGAATTTAAAACTTAGCATTGGGTTGTATGTAATAAAGTCCAAAAATTAGCCTCTTCCCCTATGCAATTGGGTTGTATCTTTTGCAAAAAGTTTAGATGTTGATGATATGACAATATTTGGCTGCTATATTCCTTGAGAAGTTATCTCATTGTATTGGGTTAATACTAAGAAAACATATTTATAAATATATATATATATATATATATATATATATATATATATATATATATTATGAGATTTATAATAAAAAAAATAGTTTATTCATATGAGAGAAAGGAGTTTTTCTAACGAATTTATATTAGTAAAAAATTTATAGTATTAATTATAATAATAATAATATTTAATACATAAGTTACTAAATATAGTTGAAAGTTTCAAATACCAATACTAATTGTAACTTAAACTACATCACACAACAATAAATTATTTGTGTCCAGATTCCTTGAGGCTCTTGCACTTTATGTGGAAAATGCAAAATGATTGGCTAATATTACAGTACTAGTAAGCCATTAACCGAGTAAGGCACTAGTGCACGACTCAATGTTATCAAAATGATGGGATTGCAAAGAGTTTACCATCGCCTCTCTCTTCTATATTTCTCCCCAATCCCCCTTCCGTCAACTCCTTCCCTTTTGTCTCTCACTCCTCCTCTGCGTCTCAAACTCCGCCCCAGGAACCCTCTAAGTTTTATCAAAACCTCGTCAATGAGTAGCTCTCGGTTACAGAACCTCGTTCCTCTCAGTGCTATGCCTGCAGAAGATGGTGGAGGTGGAGGTTCCAATGGTTCTATTTCTTCGTCAACGACTATCACTACTGCCACTGAAGACGAAGGTTAGCTGGATAACAGAATTTCTTTCTCCCCCTTAGATGCTTCGGAAATTAAATACACTTAATGCTAATTCGTTTGTCCGTTTAACTTTTATTTTTGGAGCTGCAAAATACAATTTTAAAATGCATGACTGTACATGACTCTTAATTCTTTTCAGCTTCTAAATATACATTGATGTAGTTAAATAATTGAAGAGAGTTGAATTTTAGCATCTGTGTACTGAATATACCTTTGTAGTACTATCAGGCAAACAAAAAGTTAGTACTTCTGCAGATATATGAGTTTTCTGACTCTTAAGTGCCTGGGACTAATTTGGTTGATCTCCTGCCGTCTCGGATGTGAAATTTATTGCATATACATATTGTACGAGATTGACAAATTTGACGCATTTAGTTGTTGGTTATTGCCGTTTCCAATGATTTCCGGATTTAGATTGTGGAGCTCTATCTGCTTGTGAACATTCTCTGTTTGTTGGATAGCAACTTAACTGTGGTTTCCTTTCATGTTTAGATTAATGGTTGTTTCTCCTCATTTACATCTGTATATTGCTTGTTATGTGATCATGTCGAATTTCTCAGCTTTGGATTAAACATATCTATTATTTCCAAACCCATTTTTGCTTAACACTTGTATCTGGATTATTACGATGCCTCTAATTGTTGACATTGATTTTCATTAAATAATGCTGAAGATTCAACTTTGGGAGTACGATATCATCTTCCTCCTCCTGAGATTAAGGATATTGTTGATGCGCCACCACTTCCTGCGTTGTCTTTCTCACCACATAGAGATAAAATTCTATTTCTCAAGCGGAGAGCTTTACCTCCATTGGCAGAATTAGCTAGACCGGAGGAAAAATTGGCTGGTATACGTATTGATGGAGATTGCAATACCAGAAGCCGTATGTCATTCTACACAGGTATGGGGATCCATCAACTAATGCCCGATGGTACCTTGGGACCGGAGAAGGAGGTACATGGTTTTCCTGTTGGTGCAAAAATAAATTTCGTTACTTGGTCACCTGATGGTCAGCATTTATCCTTTAGCATTCGAGTGGATGAGGAGGACAATAATAGCAGTAAACTGAGAGTATGGGTTGCAGAAGTGGAAACAGGGAAAGCCAAACCATTGTTTCAAGAACCAAATATTTATCTAAATGCAGTTTTTGACAATTATGTTTGGGTAGATAACTCAACACTTTTAGTTTGCACCATTCCATCATCTCGTGGAGCCCCACCAAAGAAACCTTTGGTTCCCTATGGCCCAAAAATTCAATCTAATGAGGAGAAAAACATCATACAAGTGAGAACATTTCAAGATTTGCTGAAAGATGCGTATGATGAAGATTTATTTGACTACTATGCCACTTCACAACTTGTTTTAGCTTCTTTGGATGGGACCACAAGGGACATTGGCCCACCGGCTGTTTATACATCAATGGACCCCTCCCCAGATAGGAAATACGTATTGATTACTTCGATTCATAGACCATACTCTTTTATTGTACCTTGTGGAAGATTTCCAAAGAAGGTAGATATATGGGCTGCTGATGGGAAATTTATCAGGGAAATTTGTGACTTACCTCTCGCTGAAGACATTCCAATTGCATTCAATAGTGTTCGAAAAGGGATGCGCTCCATTAATTGGAGAGTCGATAAGCCATCTACACTTTACTGGTACATACTCAAGTTTTCATATTTCTTCTTGTGCGTTCCATGTGCTTTAAGATGTTTCCTTACTATCATTTGGAAATCCTCTTATAGATGTTTTCACATTTCTACTATGGACACTTGGAATATACATTTGTTGTGTCAAGAGCTATGTCTGAAATTTGTATATTTATTTATTTTTTTTGTTTTACCTAATTTCTTAGGTGGCAGCCTTACATTATAACATGCCTTGATGTTCTTCAACTCCACTTTTTTCGTCTATTGACTTGTTGATTCTTTCCCTCTTCTACTGATCTTCTTTTGTTCTTATCGTTATGTGCAGTCTAGTAACGTACCACGTCATTCTTATCTTCTTTTTCAGTATGTAATTTCTGTTACCTTTTTGAATCTTGAGTTCTCTCTAGGGTTGAGACACAGGATGGAGGTGATGCAAAAGTTGAAGTTTCCCCCCGTGATATAGTTTATACACAGGTTGCTGAGCCACTAGAAAATGAACAACCAGTGATCTTACACAAGCTTGATCTCCGATATGGGTATGAATATGGGCTCTACTATAAATTACTCATCCATTTGCATATCTGTTTATAGATATGTATTTGAATCGAATATTAACAATATTGTGCCTATGTGCGTTAGGTTTGCACTACACTTTCTTTTTTCTTGATGTAAATTCCTTCCAAAGCTTGCATGAAAGTGTTTATATTTACTGTTTAAAAAAGTTTCCATACCTTAGGCATAATTTTAATTGCTTCCCTTATAGTATCGATTGCCAACAACTCACTTATCCGGCCTACCTTTGTAGGGGGTTTGGGGTGGGGGAGGTGGTTGTTGCCATATACAGTAAAAGCCGTGTCTTTCAGTCTTTGTGCCAGCTATGCTTTTTAGCAAACTGAAATGATACACCTAAAATCTTATTTGGTGCCTCTGAACTTTCCATCTTGACAGAGGTATTGCTTGGTCTGATGATTCACTGGCTTTGGTGTATGAATCTTGGTATAAAACACGGAGAACAAGAACTTGGGTAATCTGTCCAGGGTCTGAAGATGCAAGTCCGCGTATCCTATTTGATAGGTCATATGAAGATGTTTACTCTGATCCTGGCTCGCCTATGCTACGGAGAACTCATGCTGGGACATATGTTATTGCCAAGATAAAGAAGGAAAACGATGAAAGCAGATATGTTTTGCTAAATGGTAGTGGTGCTACACCTGAAGGGAACATCCCATTCCTTGATCTGTTTGACATGTAAGCATTTGAATTAAATTATTTCCATGTGCTCTCTTCGTTGTTTCTGTAGTAATCTGGACCAAATTCTTTCAGAAATACAGGCAGCAAAGAACGAATATGGGAGAGCAGTAAGGAGAAATATTACGAGACTGTTGTTGCTTTAATGTCTGATCAGGAAGAGGGGGATTTGCATATTAATCAGTTGAAAATTCTCACTTCCAAAGAGTCAAAAACTGAAAACACTCAGTATTATATCTTGAGATGGCCAGATAAAAAAGCATTTGAAATCACAAATTTTCCTCATCCATACCCACAGCTTGCATCGTTGCAGAAAGAAATGGTAAGATATCAAAGAAAGGATGGGGTTCAACTAACTGCGACATTGTACCTGCCACCAGGCTACGATCCGTCAAAAGATGGCCCTTTGCCATGTCTGATCTGGTCTTATCCAGGAGAATTTAAAAGCAAAGAAGCTGCTGGACAAGTTCGTGGTTCTCCAAATGAATTTGCGGGGATTGGTCCTACATCTGCCCTTCTTTGGCTTGCTAGAAGGCATTTAATAACGCTTCATACTGTTCACATTAGTCAGCTTTTTGTGCTTTTAGCTTTGTTTTAGTTGCTGCTTTATCGTTTCTGTTAACTAATCTGGACCGTGTTTTAATTGCTTCAAGTACTGCAGGTTTGCGATCCTATCTGGACCAACTGTCCCTATTATTGGTGAGGGTGAAGAGGAGGCAAATGACAGGTAAGCTGATTATTATACTGTTACCCTGATTGTAACATTAAGTAAAAGGTTCCTCCATGGACATTGATGGCATCTAAAATACGTTACCGTGTGCTTCAGTAATTTACCATTTGGCCTTCTCTTCTAAATTCCTATTTTCCTCTTTGAATAGAGATTCCAACAATTGAGCTTATGTGAAGCCTTTGGCTTCTACATTTAAGTTTTTGCTAAGGAACCATAACTGATATAGCTTAAAACTTCATTTCATTATGAACAAGTATACATTTACCAGGTATGTAGAGCAACTGGTTGCAAGTGCAGAGGCTGCTGTGGAGGAAGTTGTTCGACGTGGAGTAAGTTTCTTCATTTTAACTGCATGATTTTATCAGCATATCAAATCAAACTGAATGTTTACTCAAATCATTATGGTGCTGATTACATCAAGGTGGCTCATCGAAACAAAATTGCTGTTGGTGGACATTCTTATGGTGCGTTCATGGCAGCAAACCTACTAGCACATGCACCTCATCTTTTCTGTTGTGGAATTGCTCGTTCTGGTGCTTACAACAGAACACTTACTCCTTTTGGTTTTCAGGTAGCGTACTATTCATAATGGCTTACTCTGTTGTTTCAATAACTAAATACCTTTCAGAAGTTGAATCTTTTTTCTTTTACTGCCTTCTTTTTCTGTCTGATCTCCTTAATTTGCATATTCCATAGTACTATGTCTTACCTTCTGACAGTCTCGAATTGCCATTTTATACTTCTTGTTGTAGAATGAAGATAGAACGCTATGGGAGGCCACAAACACTTACGTAGAGATGAGTCCTTTCATGTCAGCCAATAAAATTAAGAAACCCATCTTGCTTATCCATGGGGAAGAGGACAATAATTCAGGAACTTTAACTATGCAGGTAAGAAACAAGCACCGTAATCCAACTTTTCTGCCATATTTTCACTCGCTAATTAATTATAGCAGTTTTTCTTTAGAAACGAACTTTTCTCCTTGTTTTCAAATTTTAATTTTGTTTCAACTATCTCTTCAGTTGTCCAATGATTGTTTTGGCACCATCCTTCTACCTGTTATGTGTTAACTTGCTAATTATGTCCTCTTGCATGTTATGCAGTCAGACAGGTTTTTTAATGCTCTGAAGGGTCATGGTGCTCTTTGTCGCCTAGTGATTCTTCCTTTTGAGAGCCATGGTTATGCTGCTAGAGAAAGCATCATGCATGTCCTATGGGAAACTGATAGATGGCTTCATAAATATTGTGTGCCAAACACTTCTAATGTAGATGCAGATCCGGACACAGCTAAAAATGATGTAAACCAAGGAACCACAGATTCTGAAAGCAAAGTTCTTGCTGCTAGTGGCGGAGGTAGCACAGAGGTGTCTGATCTTGAGCATGAAGAATCTCAATTCATGCGAAGGTCATCTTTATGGTAATAATTTTGATCCTTACTATTGTTCTTTGAATGTAAAGAATGAATAAGATAGATTAAGCTCATTACTTCCATATTTTTCAAAATTTCTTTCCATTTCTATTAACATATCTGAACATAAATTTGTTCTATTGAAATTTTCTTTATAAACATTAATCAGCTTACATAACTACGCTATATGTAATGGAAGCCTAAGCTCTAACACTATAACACTTGGTAATTAATGGTTGTTTGATGATATTAAATTCTTTCCATAATATTCAGTAGTTATATAACTCATCGAATATGCAATCATGAGTAAAATTTTCAACCGCACAATACTGTTGCCACAAAATATTTGTTGCTAATGAATGATGTCTGTGTTTGTTGCATCAGATAAATATCTAAATCATCCTAATAATGGTATCCTCTTAATGTTAACATATTCCATGGCTCTGACACTCGATATAAGCATATAGTCATTAATAAAGTCTCCTATAACCAAGGATTAAAGTTTCGTTTCGAGGGACCGTTTCGACAAATCCGGAAACAGAAACGTTTCAAGAAACAGTATGGAAACGACATAGAAACGCTAATTTTTTTGGAAACACATGAAAACTTATAATAAAATATATATTATAATAATTATAAGTATCTAATATGAATAATTTATTTTCTAACTTATTCATATTTACTTATGTTATAAGTTAATGAACAAATATAAATAATTTATATCTATTTTTTTTTTCACTATTTTAAAAATTAAACTAGCTTTCAAATAAAAACCTCATTGTTTGTGCTATCTATAAATAAATATTAATAATTTAAATTTAAATACATTAAATAATAGAAAAAACAGATAATAATACAATTTTAAAAAAAATCTAATTAATTTATATTTACTGATGTTATAAGTTAATGATATAAAAATTATTTTCTAACTTATTCATATTTACTAATATTATAAGTTAGTAAATATATATAAATAATTTATATTTGTTGAATTTTTTTCTCTATTTCGAAAAATATTTTGATATGTATAAATGAATTTATTATCAAAACAAAAAGAAGAAAAAAAAAAGTAAAAAAAATGGGTTAACATGTTATATTAAACTACAATTATTATACAAAAGTCTAAAACATATATATACATAGCCCAGCTCAATAATCTACTTACTAAGAAAGACAAAAAAAAAAAAAACCCAACTCAAGCGGGACTCTTTTTTCTGCAACTGTTTCCATCTGCAACTCTCTCGTTCTTCAAGTCTGCAACTCTTCTATCTACACCAAAAGTCATATTCTATTGCAAGAGAATCAAGAGTGAGAGAAGAATAGAGCTTACATGATAGAAAAAAGAAAGAGATTGGATTGCTATCATCAACAAAACTGAAGAGTGAAGAGACCTACTCTTCCTGTCTCCCATCCTCTTCTCCAAACCCAGATTCTTCAAACCCAGGTAAGTTTTTCTCTGCCTTCAATTATCTAATGCGTTTTTTTTTCTTCAAAGTTGTCTGCTTTTCTATTGCTTTTTCTTTTTCTTCCCCTTTCGTACTTATAGACCTGCACCAAAAATTATACCCAGTCGATCTGTTTCAGCTGGAAACGGTGGAATCGGCTCTGTTTCCAAAACTACATGCGTTCGTTTCTGTACATGTGATTCGTTTCCATATGTGTGAAAACCGAATCGATTCGCCCGTTTCAAGCGAATCAACACGAATTTTCATTCCTTGCCTATAACACAGTCATTGTAATACTCAATGTCAACTTTCAAAGCAAATAAACAAATGACTGATGCTTAGCATGTAATTGTTTCCATCTTTTCAATTTGGTATTTCATTGAACCGTTATAACTTGTGTAGAGGAATTGACTAGATTTGGCCACCAAGGATGCGAACCGAAGGTCAAAGGCTTGTAGGTGTCAAAATGAATGCTAGAACATCAGAGCTGCCCCTCAACCTGCATGCATACTACAATAATTATGTCAAAGAAATTGATTCTAAAGCTTGAATTTTAAGATTTTAAACTCTGCTTCCATGGTGTCAAACAGTATATGCCACTCCATGTAATTTGAGTAGGCTATGAAACATTTTTTGATGAGCATGGAGGCTCTTGTAATGGGATGTGGAAGAACTCTAAATTTTCTTTATTCAAGCTCGTTGACTCTCATCTAAGCCAATAAAATCAGGTTCCAGTAATTGCTTGATTTGTTGATTTACATCCAGCGAAGATTTGCCCTGGAGTTTTGACACCAGAAACATTTCTTTTCCCGTAGAGGCTGTAAATCCGGGATGCTAAACTTGAAAATATATCATTGTACTCCTACCCGGTACAAATTTGGCAAGGATGCGAGGCCTGTAGTCATTAATATTACGCGATGTCGTCCTGTACATACTATCATATAACTAACAGGTTCATCTTTTCTTTGTCCCCCTTCTTACATTAGGCAATAAGCAAATTTTGCATTATTTCACATTACTACGAAACTGATGCCAATGCTTGTCGAGCATAATGGAATTGGTTGAAGAACTCCCATTTCCAATCCTTCCCGCAAATTGAATTTCAAATATTTCCTCAAATCATACTAGTAATTTGAAGTATAAGAGGATACTTCGTAAATACAACTACCTTTATTTCAACAATTTGTCTGAGACAGGCTGAAATCAGGGAACTTCCAAGTGCTGGCTTCTATTTTCACGTAGATAAGATAATGCCCTTCAAGAGGATATCGCAGTTGGGTTTGCTTTCATGGCATTTACTTTTAAATGGTTATTGTAAACCCATACCCAGTTAAAACATCCGTCATCAGAAAACAGTTTAAAATATCTTTCTGGCCAGCAAAACTGTTCATTGACTCCATCTCACGTGAATAACAAACACCTCCTGTCCATAACTCTGAAGTCCAAGAAACCACATTAGACAAGACTAACATAGTATGCGAGCAGTTGATACTTCCTGGACTTCTTTCCACCTTTTTCTTATAATCATCACCTGTATGATATTGTACTCTAGGCTAATCGAAAAAAGGTTCTGTGTCACCCCATTATCGTTAGTCACGAGAAACAGAAAAGCATTGACATTTTGCCTTCAAAGTTTTGAAAAAAATAGTTCCATGACAATCAGGAGCACATAATATCTTCTCTATTGTTTGAATATGAAACCAATTCCCAGTTAGGCAATTGATGACATCACAACAAAGAATTTCATAACACGGGCAAAACAGATGGCATCTTCAAATGCTTGTGCAGCAATAATAAGAAAAAAAAACTTGAGCAACAAACAATCCTTCATAACATTTCTACAAATCAATAATGTGGTTTACAATACCGTGCAAGACATTTATTCCTTTAAATTTCAGAGTAAGTCGGCTCAACTACACCGAAATGGCATAAGAAAATGAACAAGCGGATGATTAATTCCGTCGAGTTATGACAGAAAGCAAGAAGAGATTTTACTCTTCTTGTGCAATAACACTGATCTCACCCTTTTCCAATAAATCATAGAAGGACCTAATTTTTCTTTGCTCATTCCAGTGATGCATTTTCCAAATACTACCAGCAGCCAAACCAAGTACCGCAGCAATACATATTTCCTTCACCACACTTGGACCTTTCAAGGTAGCATGAGCAATCTTATGTCCAGCCATTTCACTTCTCTGGATGGAAGCTCGCAATTTCTACAGACTACAAGTAATAATAAATATTAGTTCTCTACTTATCAGTAGAAAGAAAGCTATCAAAGAATTCAAGACCAGCCAAACAGAATCTGATTCACAAAATACCATTGAATTTTGAACCCCTTCAATACTCTGTTATCAGACACGATTCGCGAGTCAAATCATACGAGTCAATTCAATATAGTACCTAAATGATATGTATCGCAAGAGTGAATCGAAAAAACTCAAGAATTGTACATGAATTGACCGAATCGGAGGTAAATCGGGCAAATCAATTGAATTGTATGAGTCACCACCGACCCACGAATCTGAAAAACCCAAAGAGAACAAATTTTTCTCAATCTTTTTATGGAAATCTTTTCTGCTTCACCTCACGCACACTAATGGTTTTGTTAGGAGAGAAGCCCACATAAAGATTGCAACTTTTTGAGACGTATGTAGAAAGTTGCAGGGCTTACTGGCCGAAGAAACTCGGAAGTCTACTTCAACCTTGAGTGCCCAGTTTTTATTCTTCATGCTTTCTAACCTTTCTTTACTTTTTCAAACATGTACAAGAGATTCTGTTATTTCCTCTATTTCTAAGTTGTATGGATGAGAGCCAATAGGTGTCAATTTTATTTTTTTATTGTCAGCGAGAGAGAAGCTGTGTAAAAAATCCCTTGGATTTTGACTTTTTGGTAATACAAATAGCACACTATTTTTGATTACTCAATTCATTAGCACTTACACATTTCCTAATTTTATTTCGATATTGGCTGGATAATATCCCCTCCACATCTTTTAAAGTTGTTAGTGTTACTATTCTTGCTAATTTTTTTTTAGTAGTATTTCTTTGATTCAAATGCAAAAGCTACCAATCTTTTATTTTCTTCTTGAACAATAAGAAATAAAATAATTATAACAACAAGAAGAATAAAAATATTAGATGTCTAACTATATATTACTTTTAATATTTATTTGGAGAATTTATACTTAATCATATGATTCGATATGATTCTTGATTATCAAAATTAGAATTTCGATTCACGAGTCAAATCTTAATTTGACAACTATGCTTCAATATAACCAGGGAGAGGGAAACTATTTAACTCCAGCAGTGTAGCCTATGAAAAACTATCAAATAAGTTGTAAATGCAGAGTGCAGACTGCTCCATTCTAAATAAGGCCAAGCGGTTTAACCAACTAGGCACCAGAATGAACCTCATATCCAACTTATTGTCGTTGGAACTAGCCCATAAACTTCATTAGTTAGATAATTCTCAAGCGCAGGCATTACCACCGGTTTACAAAAAACCCAAATTTCAGCTGGCAAAGCTGATTTTAACAGGGCAGTCTTAACTTCTGTATTTAGGCGAAATTCACCAAGTTCACCTCATAGAAAAATCTGTTGACGCCATATACAGATTTTGCCCAAACAATTCATAGAGAGATGAATATAGTCCCCCCCCCCCCCCCGCCCCAACAAATTGGTTACAATTCCTAATATTTCTTATTTCTCACCCTCATCAGGTGGGATTAGAGAGTGATTTTTTTATTTTAAAAAAAAAAAAAAAGTTCTATCTTGCTAACACTACAGATGTACTTTCGAAAATTTTCCAATAAATCAAATAGATAATAAAAATAACATGAATTTCCATAAAATTATCAGGGAGAAATCGACCCGCTAAAATTGCCGAGACAAGATAGATAAGATATGGCTATAGAGATCTGGCTAAGGCGTCATCTGCAAGATGTAGGGTTTAAAGCTTGAACATGATAAATTACAGAAAACTGATAGCGAAATTGAACAGCGTACCAGGGAAGGAGGCGTTAGATCTTTCTTCTTTCCTCACCAAGTCGTCGATTGTGTAAACGAAGCATACTTGGAAATGGAGTATATACGATTTTACCGCGGACACTAGTAAGACTGTGGGAGGTTTGCTCAAGGCTAATGGATCATCTCATCATGGGACCTTACAGCTCAGCCCAAAAACAAATAAACTACGACCATGATTCTTAAATTTGGGCCACCTTTTTGTTATCGGGAATCAGCCCATGGAAAAAATGAGCTTGTCGATTGAAAAAATAGAAAGATATCATGGTTGGATTAAGCTTTCAGAGCTCCATGAGAGATTATTTATTGACTTCATGAACATGGTAGAAATGCATGGGAATTTTAAGGATAGAATTTTATTTAAGATGAGACTAATTAATATTTTATTTTAAATGCATTTGAATTGACTTGTAACACTAACTTATCCGTATTAAATACAAAAAAGTGTGAAATTCATTTTAAAATAAAATGAACTCTACACTAATTTATTATTCCAAATGCTATGTAAGCGTTCTTATAATGAGTGGTAAACGTCTTTTTAATTGTTAAACAAATAATGTTATATACACATTATGTTTTGATAATTTTTTTTTTTAATGAGTGTCTTAAAAGTACTTATTAAAATATAATAAATGAATTTTTTGAAAGTTAAAACTTTTAACAAGTAATAATTTATGCATTAAATCATATTGAAATTATGGCTAATTAGGTACGTATCATAATAAATGATACAAATTGTTCTATTTATATAACATTCAACAAGTGTTTTAAGGACACATAAAATCTTTTCTTATGTAATGTTTTAAGTATTTCATTTGTTATGAGTTTTATAAATAGAAAGTTTGTAATATGTATTACAGTAATTGATTATAATATTTAACAAGCGATTTTTAAAGCACCCATTAATTTTTTTTTGTAGATTTTTCTAACGAATACAATAAGGGCACTTGTTAACGTGCAATAATCATAAAGTTTGTAGTATTTATTATGATAGTTGACTATAATTTTAGTATTATTTAATGCATAAATTATTAATTTAAAATATTTCAATTTTTAAAAATTAAATTTATTATATTTTAACAAATATCATAAAGGCACTGGTTAAATTTAGCATTCATTTATTAGATTTTTTCTAACGAGTACATGCACTTATTAAAGTAAAATAAATACAATAATTAATATTTGTGATTAATTGTGCTTTACCCCATAAATTACTATTTATTATGTAATAACCCTATAAACTATAGAATTAAGCACAAAATCTCCTTATTTAAGTCAAAATAAATTACTAATTCATAATCATACAAATTAGTCATTAAATTTAATAAAATATATCAAAAAGACTAAATTACCCTTACTATAATTTTTTTTTTTTATGTCTTCTCATTTTTACATTTTATTTTCTCTTTCTATAAAATTAAACTTTTTATATTGATTCAAATTTAGCATACATAAAAATCTTTCATTATTTTTATTTTCTTATTATTGTATTAGAATTATGAAAAAAAATATATATTAAAATTGAATAAATATGAAGATTTCAATTGTTAGAAAGAAGAAAAGTTAAAAGTAAACTAGAGATAAAAAAAAGGGATATTAGTTCATGAAATAAAGTCCAATTCACCCTAATATTTAAGATTTTTCAAAAGTAACAAGTGGTTTATTAAAAAATATATAAAAGTGCATGACCAAATATTACATTAAATATAAAAATATTAAAAATATATATAAGTGATCACTAGTTATTAGGTGAATTATGATCACATTAACTTGTAATTTACATCAAACATTTTATTTTTAGTAAAACAAAGTTAAATGTGACCGCAATAACTAATTGAAATAACGAGCATGTAAGAATCTCTCTAGTCATCAAGTGACCTAAGAACAAAATAAAATACCTCAAAGGAGTATTGTCATTTTATAATAAAATTGAAATATTCCGGCTTCGTTTTCCACGAGTTGGATTTGTTTACGTCTTCTGTGGATACAAAATTATCAGGCAATGAGTGAATGACCAACTTTGGATTGGTGGATTGCAGAGAATATATATATATATTTTTTTCCTTTGAAGTTTTTTCTTCCTCAATACTGTCTGTCTGTCACTTCCAAATTATTTGAAATCTCCTCCAAATTCCGAAATCCAATACCTCTCAACAACTTCCACTCTATAACTGCACTGCTCTTACATTTTCACATACCTAAATCCTCTCTCTCTCTCCAATGGCTGTCTCTTGCATCTGCTCCACCAAATTTCTGGGTTTCCTCTTTCTCATCTCGGCCATACCCATCGGCGTTATTATCTCCCTGGAGCGAGCTCTACCCACAACCCATGTCTACCAGTACTACAGTACCGGCTGGTTCAGAGAGTCTTGCAAGTGGGACGATCGCGACCGTCGTTTCCTTGTTCCCTTTTTCGAAGGTGGTGTGGGTCAGATTTTGGTCCCGGAGGACCACTCGCCGGAGACCATTTTACAGGAAGTTCCGTTGGTAAAAGATGCTGACTTGGCTGGAAATTCCTCTCTAGGAATCGTCATTGACCGGCCGACGAATCGGCTCCTAGTTGCCTACGCCGACGTGATTGGTAACCGGTACGGGGCAGTTGCTGCATATGATCTATCCACGTGGAAGCGCCTTTTTCTTACTCAACTCAGCGGCCCAAGTAAGTAGAAAAATATAAATTTCAAATACTGACTTAGTGAAGATTCGGGATGAAGATTAGTACCCATTTGAGTTGAAGCTTATCAATTTATATTCCAAATTTTGTGAAACTATTCTGCGAAAAATCTGAACTTGATTTTAGCACAAGTAGATGTAAGCTTTACAATTAATTAAGATCAGATCCATAGCAAGAGTGTCATTTGCATGCTACATGGGTAATTCTGTGTCTTTATTAGCAATTTTGCTCTAATTATAACTGTGCCTTTAAGCCTTCAAAAGAAGTGCTTACCTTTTGCTGAATTTTAGTATATCCTTACCAGTCGAGAGAAAGGTAAGGTCATTCTTATGTTTAAGCTCAAAATAGTTCAGGGAGCCATTTGGAACAGAGTCAATACTTTTGACTGCTAGCTGTTGTATCATTGTTAAAAAGAAGTACCAGGTCCAGGGACACCATTATTAAGTGCACTATAAGTATTCAGTTAGAGTAAAGAGGGAGAGGACTATATGTCCTCAGGACCAATGAGCTATCAATGCAGAACAAGAAAAAAGGACAAGGACTCATAAAGAGAAGGAAGGAAATTGACAGTCTACAATAATGTGATTCAGTACAGATGGTTAAGTGTTTTTCTGAGTTTGCATTAGAATCTTATCTCTATACATGCTTACAGAAGTAACAGAACCTTTGGGTTTTAGATTGAATATGCTAACAGCAGTATTTCATAATTACTAACTATAATTGTATCCCCATTGGATGCAGGTGATGAAAAGGCATTGACAGATGATGTTGCAGTTGATGCAGAAGGTAATGCATATGTTACTGATGCCAAAGGCAGTAAAATTTGGAAGGTTGGGGCAGATGGGAAGTTGCTATCTATAATTAGAAGCCCACTCTTTACTCCAAAGGAGTGGTACAAAACCTTAGTTGCACTTAACGGTATTGTTTATCACCCGGATGGATTCCTGATAGTTGTTCATACTTTCAGTGGCAATTTATTTAAGATTGACGTAGCAAAAGAGGAAGTGAAGTTAATCAAGATAGCTGGAGGGCCACTGTTTTTTGGAGATGGTTTAGAACTACTGTCTCCTACTAAGCTGGTTGTTGCGGGGAATCCTTCTGGGAGACTAGTTGAGAGCTCTGATGGCTGGGAAACAGCTTCTCTTGTGAAAACATTTTCAGGGCCAAAGCATCGGTTGGCCACAGCAGCAACTGTAAAGGATGGGAAAGTGTATCTCAATCATCTAGTGGGCATGGGGTATCCAAAGAAGCACGTTATTGTTGAGGCAGTTTTTTAAATTGTACTTTCTACCATATCCAAAGGAAAAAAAAAATAGAATTGATCTTTAGTTATAGGATATGATCAAAATTTGAATGTAGCTAATTTATATTGTATGATGAATCAGTAGAATATCTGTTCGGATAATTATTTTTTTCCTCTAATGAACAAGTTTGTATTCTACAGCTTGTTCTGTTTCTTCATAATTTTGACCCTTCACACTAGAAATGGAGGAAACGACACTAGAGACAAGAAGATTGGTTCTGCTTTATGAAAGCTGAGTAACTTGCTTTCTTGTATTTGCTGAAGCCTTCGAAGGCTTAAGCACAAGGCTTCAGCATAGCTGAATTGTGTATACCCAATTATATATAAGGCTCTAGTGTCAGTTTTCAAGAATTAGGGATTATCCCAATGTCTGCCTGAATGGGGTGTTAGGCTAAGCCAATGTTTGTTAAACTGTCACATACTCACACCTACTATGTTTCATGTTTGTGTGTGATTGATTGGTGCTAGTATTTAGCCACTTATAGGTTACCTTTGTCCTTTTCTACTTGCTTACTGCAACTAGATCTAATCTATAAGGAAAAATAATCAAAGGCAGGTCCAAAGCAAACCACGAGGAACAAGTCACATGAACAGATTATAGTGATTGCATCATCTGCCAGCATGCAGTAAAGCTTTTTTTTTTTTTTTTTTTCTCCCAGTGATAAATTGTTAGTTTCTTTTTATCACTTCTGGTGGACAATTTCTCATTTAATATTTGGAATATTCCATCTTGTATTTACAAAACAAGGAATACCCTACTCTTCCTCAAAGCTCTACTTTTCCTCTCATACGACGCAAAGGAAATTGCAGCTGTGATTCATTTTTCCTTTACGAAAAGAAGTTGAAAGCAGGGGAAGAATGTTCAATTAAAGAGAATGTAATGCTATTTTGAAGTTCTGAAGACAATGGTTTAGGTGACTTTGTTGTAGGTCATGAACTTTAAAATTTACTATGATACATCAGGTTAAGGTTTATGAAAAATGGGTGTTTCTAACAATAACACATGATACATGGGTTCCTATAGACCAAAAAATAAAAAATAAAAAAAATTATTATAATCACATTTCATTTAACAAAGTTTTTATATATGAGAATTCAAAAAGAAATGAATAGATTTCGAGACTCATCTCTATGTGAATTTCGCATAGATATTAATATTCAAATATTTTAATCTTCTTCATTTCTTTTACTTTTAGTTATTTTGTTCAATAATTTTTTTTTTGTGAATTTTTCTAACCGGACAGTCCTAAGAGCATTTGTTAATATATTATAAATACAAAATTTATAATATTTTATATAATAATTGATTATGGTTTTAGTGCTATTTAATATATAATTATTATTTTAATTTTTTTAAAATTTTTAAACATATATTTATTACAATTTAACAAGTGATTTTAGTACTTGTTAAAAAAATATTTTTATTTATCAACTATTAATCATTTAATTGACACAATAATTAATTAAAAAAATTAAATTAGTTTTAAATTAAATAAACTTTGAAGAGGAAGATTGTCCTTGTAGTACAAGAGAGAACCCAAATATTTTTAAAAACCTGTTAAGAAAGATAATTTTTTTCATCAAAAAAAATTATAAATTTTATTCCCAATACAATTTTTTTCCTTTGGAAGGTAATCTTGGTGTATCCAATGGATTTGTGCTGTCATTCATTAGCTATGACATATAATGGTAAAAAAACATATCTCCTTTTGGGTTTTTTGTTTTGTTTTAAAAAACAAGAACATTTGGGTTTTTTGTTTTGTTTTAAAAAACAAGAACAAACAGATCACAGATGGATCGCAAGTTACAGATTCTAAACTTTCATTTTAGATAACTCACCACCAGGCCCGTGAAAGCAAAAAAAACAAACATCCAGCGTGCCAATAAATCTGTCGGTTTCACCGAGCAAGAGAATCTTTTCCATACCCACGATTTTCTATCTTCAGGTCTTCAACCTGCTCCACTACAGCTGTATTTTGTGCAGTCTTTCATTTTCTTTTGGTTACATTAAAATAGTTTTCTATTCCAACATCACACTCTTGCATGAGCCCCTTGAGTGACATACCAAAATTTCAACCAACTGTCCTTGACTTATTTTGAACATATCACTATCTGTCTCACATCCTCTAAGAAAGTGAAGCACACTTGGGATGGAGAGGCAGAGAAGTTTCTCCTTCAAGCCCACAAGATTTTTGGTATTTTCTTTCACAATCTGTTCCTCTTTCATCTTCCTTACTTTCTTTACCATTTGGATAATCAAAGCCACCCCTTTAGTTCGTCAGCCGACCCATCTTCAGTTCAATAGATCCTATCCCAATTTGGGTCCCAGACCTATAACTGTTCTGACCCTGACTGGTTTTAGCAGAAACTTTACTAAAGTTGATCTGAAAAATCCAATTTTGATAGCACAAGATCTTTCCAGACCCTGGAATTCTTCTGGGTTTGGTGGCATTTCACTGATCGAAGGGATTCAGAAGAAATCTGAAGCGGTGGAAGATGGAGGGTTCAAAGGTGATGCTTTTGGAGGTAATTTCACAGAAATGCAAGAGAATGTACATAAAGCTTCGCCTGAGAAGATTGAAGTTCCAATCAGTGGGAGCAAAGAAGAGAAGAAGACAAGAGCAGGGTCACTTGAGAAAATTGAAGCTTCAACAGTTGACAGGACTGAAGAGAAGAAGAAAATCATAGCAACTTCATCTGAGAAGATTGAAGTTTTAATTAGCAAGAAGATTGAGCAGAGGAAAGTAAAAGATTGCGACTTAACAAAAGGGAGTTGGGTGTTTGATGAAAGCTATCCTCTATATACAAAAAATTCTTGTCCTTTCATAGATGAGGGTTTTGATTGTGACAGTAATGGGAGATTAGACAAAAACTACATGAAATGGAGGTGGCAACCAAATGATTGTGACATCCCAAGGTACTAGTGGATTCAATCTTTAACCACTTTGTATTGATTGCAAGTTCAGTTTTATATGGAAATAATGGTTAGGATTTATACATTTAGCACCGAAAAGAAGTCAGTTTTAAGTACTGGTTTTTACCTCAGGTTCAATGCGACAAAAATGCTGGAACTGATCAAAGGAAAAAGACTAGTTTTTGTGGGCGATTCAATTAATAGGAATCAATGGGAATCCATGCTGTGTATGTTAATGGGGGCTATTAGAGATCCCAAGAGAGTATATGAGACACATGGCCGGAAAATTACCAAGGAGAAGGGGAATTATAGTTTCAAATTTATGGTAATTCTGCTTAACTTTGCTCTCTTTCCTTATCATGTGCAATTGAAGTTTCTGATTTTTGCATCCCACCTTTCAGGATTACCAGTGCACAGTTGAATATTATGTCTCCCATTTCTTAGTCCATGAAAGCAAGGCAAGAATAGGGCAGAAGAGGAAACCAACCTTGCGGATTGATGCCATTGATCATGGTTCATCAAGATGGAGAGGAGCTGACATTTTGATTTTTAACACTGCACATTGGTGGTCACATTACAAAACAAAAGCCGGGTTAGTATTATTCTTGAAAGCTTTCATGCCTTTTTTGAGACTAAGCTGATATGTGCGTTATTTCTACTAATACTAGCCTTATCCAATGGTTCTTATATTTTGCTAAATGGAGGTCTTTCTCCTTTTGTACCTTGTATGATGCCGGAGAAGGATCAAATATAGCATGCTTTTCTAAGGTGTGATTTTCTATTGAGTTGCTTGAATCAGAATGGAGACGTTTTAGTAGCAGTTAATCTTAACTAAATATAAATGTAGTTTTTATCCATTCTTATTTTGACCCTGTTGATGATTGGAGTTGGATAGGCTTGAATGTGAAGTATGTGTAACACTAATTTCTGAAAGTGAGCATGTACAGCCAAATAAACCTGATCATTCTGTCGTTCTTTTTTTGTTACTAATTGTCACATCTGGTGGTCGTATAACAGGGTGAACTACTACCAGGAAGGGAACCAAATTCATCCCCAGCTCAATGTCTCCATGGCTTTCAGGAAAGCTTTGACAACTTGGGCATCATGGGTAGATAAGCGCATCAATCCTCGCAAAACCCAGATTTTCTTTCGAAGTTCAGCACCTTCTCATTTCAGGTTTGCCTTGCCATACATTGACAGAGCAATAGCTTCGTAATCTTGAATTGTCTTTCTAGTGAATTGCTAATGCTAAGTATAGTATGCTTGATCCTTTCTAACAGGGGAGGTCAATGGAATTCAGGGGGACATTGTATGGAAGCCGCTCATCCCCTTAATAAAAGCTTCAGCAGTGGTTACCCTGAGAAGAATATAATCACAGATGAGGTCATAAAGCAGATGAAAACTCGTGTTACATTCTTGAATATAACTAGTTTGTCAGAATATAGAATAGATGGTCATCCATCTATTTTTGGTAGGAAATCAGATAAGAGACAACTGTCTAATAACATTCAAGATTGCAGTCATTGGTGTCTTCCTGGCGTTCCAGATTCATGGAATGAGCTGTTGTATTTTAATTTGCTAAATAGACGAGAATAAACCAATTTCACTTCTCAGACTCAAATTTTTTTTTTTTGCTGGATTTAGATCTCCATGTGTATTTCTTTTATGTGCGTGTAAACAATAGCTTTTTTTTATTTTATTTAGACGTGAGATGCGTCGGAGCCAACATGCCATCCATACACGAAACAGTAACTTCTATTATCATTTGATTGAATGACATCCTATTGTTTACGCGAAGAAGGAGAAAAGAATGTTACCAAAAAAAGGAGAAAAGAATAAAAAAAGGATAAAGTACAGACAGAAGAAAGGGCATCATTTCTCATGTACCACAATTAACTTTGGGCTAACAGATGTCAATCAAGTAAAATAAAAAAGTGAGAGCTACTCCTTTAAAAAATTATTTCTCGTTGCACGCTCTGGTCACGTACTGTCCCTTATTACTTAAAAGATTCACAATAATATTGACATTTAAGTAATCAATGAATACAATAGCATAACACTACATTCCAGTGTAAGAGAATTGGCATAACTTAATTACTGTTACTTACGGTGTCCATCTCCGAGACTAATTTTCTAGGTTTATTGCCCCCAGTATATATATTATTTCAAATTTCCTATAAAAACGTGTAGTTTAATCCGTACAATGCTGGGGCAGCTAATTATTAGCCTGCTCTTAATGTCACAAATGAAAACCCTTGGAGACAAAATACTGACAGGGGTTTATGAATGAGACTGGTGTTTCTTTGCTCTTCCTTGAGAAACTGATGATTCATCTCTCTTGGAACCCTCAGGTTTACGAGCCCACACTGGTGCTTGATCTGGTCCATAACAATAATCGTAGAAGAGCTCCTCACTGGCATCAATATGTTCCTTGGCAAAAATGCCTACACGATGATCTCCTGCCACCAACATCACCTATAAAGACCTAGTGTGTTAGCCCAATATTGTGAGCACCAACCACTCCAACAATGAAGTTAATCAAACTAACCTTTGCATAGCAGTTTGGGTTTGCTGAGTGGTTTGCAAACTTCAGCTTGTCTCCTTTACGATAAGCATCAAGGACATACTATGAAGAAACAATAAGCAGTTTCAATGTCATAGTTGGATCCATTATTTTGAAGCTACAAGGAATTACTAGCCATGGATGAAAGGTGCATATAAAGTAAATTCACCAGAGAATCAAAGAATAACCAGATTACAAATTTACCATCACTTCAAAATGATAAGAAAAAGCTCAATGTGAATGTTCATCGTCATATCATAATACTGAGGTTCCGGAAGAATTTTTGAAATAATTAAGATTTAAGTTCAGAATGCCATCTTTCATGCATATATTCTGTCTTCAAAATATCTAGCAATAAACAAATAATTTTCCAAATGTCAGATTTCATAGAATCAAGCCTCATGATATGTAAATGTTTCCAATATCGTCTGATTACAATAGTTTCTGAATTTGATAACCTAAAATTGGAAAAACAAAAGAATGTCCAACCATTAGAAGAACAATAAGAGAGCCAAGAGATAAGGAACTGCACATTGTTACAAACCAGTAGGAAATATTATCAAATTAAGCAATGCGAACTTGCTACTTGCCTGATCATTCAAGTCAAAAAGGAATGATGAGTTTGCACGATCGTATATTTTACCACGCTTATCTGCTTCCCTATGGGAGATCAGCTCACCTGTGTATTCCCCTAGATAATCATTTTTGTTGACTGGGTTCTGAAATAACGTCATCAACTCAGTGTGGAGAATACACTTACACATCTCAAGAAACAAATAATACAAGTATTTGAACCTTTAGAAAGGCTCCCCATCCCGCAAGATCAGACTTGGCCAAAAGAATCTGAAAGGAGAAAAAGGAAATAGCAAAATGGAGACAAATGTATATGTCATAATCATATACATTAGCCAGAGTAAAGACAATATGATCACAACTTGCAATTACTCACCCTCTGCTGTTGCCTAAGAAGGAGCTTCATGTTTCCACATTGGCCATCTCCACGTCTGGGTGGCTCGCCTAGGGAACCATCACCACAACTGTATAAAGTATTTGATGTAAAAGAAACATTATAAAAAAGGCATTTTTCTAAATATAAAGAAAGTCAAAAAAAAAAAAAAAAAAAAAAAAAAAAAAGAAGAAGAAGAAGAAGAAGAAGGAGAGATCCAATAAATTCGGAGCCACATGGAGCCAAGGCTCAAGTAGGGAACCCAAGTAGGGAACCTACCAGTTCATGGTTTGGGTGGCGGAAACAGAAGAACAGGGAACAGAGACAAAAAAACATAAGGAAGACATGCAAAAAATGCTACTTTGCGGCTTTCCCCTCATTCTGTCTCCAAACGGCACAATACCTATGTTCTTGAAAATGTATACAAATTTAATTTTGAAATTTTCATTGGTAATTGTAAATCTACAATTGTTTTAAATTTTTCTCAATTCCTTTACACTAGTATTAAAATTAAACACATGATACATGCTGATGACATACATTCCACACTTTTCCATCTGACAAAAAACCTAGATACTCAATTGCTCTTGGTGTCTTGGGTCATGGCCAAACATATTCTACCCTTTGTGCATGAAAAACAGAATATATCATCTTGAACAAACTTGCTTTAAACGTTTTGGCTTTCTTCAGAAGTTTAGATAACCAGGACAAACAAGGTTAACTGTTATAAATTGAAAATAATATGACAATTATAACAATTTTATCATCATTAACAAATTTTCTTCTCCAAATGGAATTTTGGAATTTTTTTCAAAACAGGGTTTATAAAAGGCAGGAAGAAGATCTAAGTGCAAATGTAATTATCAAAGGCATGTAGTGCATGTGAACTAAACAATCCCTTTTAGTTCTACATCATATTCTTAAATTTAGTGCTGCATGTGCCTCTAAGTTAGCCTAACCAATTAGCAATGCAATCTAACTCACAGAAACTTGCTTTTCTCTCCGTCCCATTATGACAGCAAGACAGCAAGAATACCAGGCTTCTTGGAGATCCTAACATGATACCAATGAAAGTGGTCGAGAGTTGCATTAATTTTTATTGCTTTGGGTAGATTGGTGAGTCACACAGCAGTACAAGACACAACCAACCAGTGCCCTTGAACCATTGACCTCACCTTCCACTGGTGCCCTTTCAAGGGGGCATGTACCCCTTGTATTAAGAAGTGAAAGACTATGCACTATACTGAAGTATTTCAAAACTGATGATAATACAGATGAATTAAAGATCCTTATAAGAAAGACGGTGTTTATTTAATCAAGTAGTATAACTAATGTTCATGACCTTTGAAAAAAAGTTTTAAGGGGGGATTGGGGCCGTAAGTGTTGAAAGGACTCAAAGGTGGAGTTCAAGTAGTATGGCTAATGTTAGAATTAGAAGAAAAAAAAAAAAAAAAAAGCCTTTTTTTCCCTTGATGTTTTTGAGACAATGAAAATAACTTTTAAAAATTGGATGTGGAAAAACACAGAATTAAAAATTACCTAACCCAGCAATTCCGGCAAACGTCAGGGTCACATTCACGTCCAGCAGCAAAACATGGACATTGTCGACTTTTGCACTGACTCTTTGCACAGTGGCATCCCCTGAATCGATTCTTGCAACTCTTTGAACACCTAGAAAATAGTAAGCTAATTAATTAAAATTCAATTTAAACATCAGGGTTAATTGATATCTGGACACTAAAGTTTTCAGTTAGATAAAGTCTATTCACCCATTAACGACTAAGTTTAATGGCAGAGTATCTGTTTCAGCATGCCAAGACAAAATTTTCACATAGACAATATATCTGGAGCTACCCTCATCAGACTTCACCTACAGGCTAGCTCGCTTATAACACTTAAAATTTTTATATGAAACAATCTCTGAACATCACAAACCAGATGTTCTGGAATTGAGCTATGCATTTCATTTACTTCAGCAGTTATCAAAAGAAAAACAATATGACATACCCGCAATATTTTTCACAGCAAGTTCCATTATTAAGACAGGGACATTGCTTTCCACACATAGACTGACACCCACATGGTGTATACTGCTTACAAGATTGGTTTTTCCCATTAGCAATTCTTTTCCATATTGATGGGTGGCCAGATGATTTCCAAGAATATTTAAGCTTTCGTGTTTTGCCCCTTCTTCGAAGCAGTCGTGATCTTGTTGGCATCAGGTCCTAGCATGTGAAAAAGAAAGGTGAAAACCCTTTGCACCAGAGCGAGCTTGTAGCCGTCGAAATAGCAAAGCACACAGTGAATATTGGAACTGATAGATACAACTAGAAGCTAAGCCTCATGATACTCACCATATGCTCTGTATCAGTCTTTCCACTTTCTTCCATAAATGAACTTGGTGCAGCAATGGATCTGTGAGTTATTGAAGCTCCACCAGCATGCATGTAATTTGATACCTCTATGCAAGTCTTCAAGCCAGAAAGTAAGTTTCTGGCTATGAGGCAACTGTAGAGCATGAACTACCAGATCAAACTCAATAAAATTTTTAAGTATTCTCAATAAATCAGAAGAATGTGTGCGAGTCTATGACTTCAAAAGGACCAAAATTCAAATATTTCTAAGACGTTTAATAAAACAGAACCTGACCTGAGACATACGGCATGATATACATGATATTTAGATATCATACACTAGATATTCTTGAGGGAAAAGAGAATCTCAAACACTAAATAACCATTTCAAATACACATCTAAGGTCTTTCTCTCTCTCTCTCTCTCTCTCTCTCTCTTCTTGTCTACAGACACAAAAAAGATCAGATTTATTAGTACATATTGCTTACCCCACCCCCCAAAAAAAAAAAAATAAAAAAAATCAGATATCAAATTGTAACTGGTCTTTCTTTACATTATTTTTAGACTAGAGAATCGTCTCTTGGAATAGAAAATTCAACGAAGGTTAGTAAAATATCTTTCAGGTTACTATAAGTTCCCATAAGTAGTCATTTCTGTAAAAGAAATTAACTGTGAAATGAAAAAAGATATAGCAGAACAGTTCTAAATAATGATTTGTTGACAAAAATAAGCACTTAATTGCAAATGGTAATAACAAGACACCTTTCTCTAGCATTCCCCGCTATCCAGGAGGTCCAAGGGTCGACTCTCCTAGAAGCCTACTTGGGGTTTATTCTTCCCTTCCCCTTCCCCCTCCCCCTCCCCAATATATAAAAAAAAGAAAAAGAAACATTTCTGACATACACGGAGGAAGTAAATGAGCAACATCAAGCACGTATTCATAGGCACCTGAAGGAATGAATACTTGCTAAACAAAATTGAATCCAATCTATGAATTCCTCTTCATTAAATTAATAGATGTAAAATAAAAATAATGTTAACAGCATAGCCTTTTTCCATCAGTAAGCACATGGTGCAAAGAAAAGTACCCCATACCTATTTCTTCCAAAGATTTCTATTCCTTTCAAATACAATTCTTTTTCCATAGGTTTCCACTCAGTGAGGCTTGGCAACCCTTCAACTTGTCCTTGAAATGAATTGGATGACAGCTTCAAGTTAGGCTCTTCTGGGACATCTTCTGATCCATCTCCAACAATATCCGCAAAATTCCCACATGAAGCATCACCAGATAAAACTAATTTATCTGAAGCATGTTCAACAGAATCATTCCAAGAGTTCCTGTCGCTTAATATATGAAGTTTCTTTTCATCAAGTCCACCAATATCCAGGTTCCTCTTATTTTCACTAGCTGCATTAAGTACATCCATATCTGATAATTTCTTATGCTTTTTACAAGAACCCTGAGAATCATCATGAAGCAATGTCAAGTCAGATACTGCTGTATCCAGGTGATCTAAAACCTTACGTTTCCTCAGACTTTCTGAGACATGTAAGTTTAAATTAGGAGCTGCAGTAAAGTCATCTTCAAGAGTAAGAGGTGTCCTTTGTCCAGGCTCTTCCTCTATGACACTGTTAGTATTCTGAGCACCTGGCTCTTCCACATTAGAGGTTGCCAGGATTCTTTCTCCCTCTTCCGAAGTCATATCTTTGTTACCTAGTCTAAGAGATGAACCCTCTGGCATTTTAACAACTCTTAACTGCAGGAAAGTGACACAGCAATCAGATACCACATTCTTCGCGCAAGAGAACCTCAGAAAGTCAGATTAAAAACACTGTTCATGGGAGATAATCAGAGGAAGAAGGAAGGGATAATGATGCTCTAGTTCAAAAAGTAGGCACTATGCCTTTGTTCACTTGAACAGACATTCATAAATTGAGTATACACAAGCATGTTATTTACCCAAAGAACAAAGTGACAAATATGTTTAATTATGAATTTAACTTTATAGTGCAAGTTATAACTGAGAAACTAAGTTAATCACATATTTCTTTGTAAAATAAAATAAAATTATAACTATCAGTACTAGCATTCAAGTGAATGATGACTCGGGATGCAGACTCCAACATTTTTTCTGGATTTGTATGCCAGCCAACTGCTCATTGGAAAATACTTTAGATAGAACACCACAAAAAAAAAAAAAAAACAATATAACAAAAAATATGAGTAGATCCAGAAATTTATGTCTTACAACTGAGAATAACACAAGGTTTTTTTTTTTTTTTTCAAGAGGAAAACTACACGGTTTATATCAATAACTTCTCAAATAAATATGAGCAATACCCAAAGGTAGCATTGATCACTGCACGGTTTCCTGTCCTCTTCATGTTCAGACCAAAAGGATTGCTTTTCATTCTGACAAGTAAGCCATCTAGTTAAGTTATGAATGCATAATAACTACAGGTTAAGTTGAAAAGAAGGAAAAACATGGTCCCTTACTGGATATACTAAAGCTTGAGAACAGCCATGCAGAGGACAGTCAAACAACTGCAGGGAAGAAAGCAAGAAGATAAGCATGAATTAGAAGCAACTCAATGGCTACATAGGGTACTATAATCATTACAATTTACAACTCTTTTGAAGAAATGGCGTTGGAGCACATACCATGCAACGCCGACAGAAAAGGTTATCAAAAGAATCTAAAGAAGCACTCAGGCTCTTCTCCAGAGATATGCCTCTATTAGATACGATTTCTCCACTACCTTCGGAATCAGGGTCATGGCCCTCTCTATACTTCTCCTTCAGCATGTTGTATCGCTCCTGCATGATATTACAAAACAATACATTTCTCAACAACAAAAATGCTGCCCACAAAATTTTTTGTCAGTGGGATTGATTTGTCAAATAAAACATAGAAGAACAATCATAACATGTAAATGTTGTTGTCCAAAAGTTAATCCAGAATACCTGAATTTCCGAATAGGTGCCTCCAACAAGCTGGCTCACAATGTTCAGTACTTCCTCACCTAATCCATGCTCCTGAAATGCCAACCTGATAAATTGAAGAGGTGATAAAGTGAAAAGAAAAACCTTGAACTTGCTGTGAATAAAGTTGGACAACAATGAACAAATAACCAGGCATGGTTTTTCGCTAAACATAGTTTATGGGTGATACTATGATAGTTTAGTCTTCTCTCTAGCCACTTCATGTGACAAAGCGACAATATGTGAAGTTAGTACACCCTGGAATCTAATTACAAATTTGTCCTACATGTTAAAATTAGATGCAGAATAACACCTAGAAGATATCTAGCCTTGTGATTACTGCCACCTCATTTTTTATTTTTCATTTCTTGTAGTTTTAGTCTCACATACTTGTGCTTCTCCTACTAGCTTTTAGAGCTATCAAATGAAAAACAGAATTTAAGAACAAGATTGCAATATTTCCTTTACTTACTTAATCAAGATTCTTCTCTCAAAATAGTTAAAACAAAAATTTAAAATCTTAATCATTTTTTCTATACAAATAACAATTTTGATTCAGAGTTCATTTGTTGAATCCCATATGACGGAATTAAGGCCCATTATTGTTTTTGTTGTGCCTTTTTCTTCATAAATAAATACACAAAACTCATGCCCATCTAGCATCTCTATTAGAACATACCATAAAATTCGATCTTCACCCTCAGAAAATTCATGTTTCTCAGGTTCTGCTATCTCTTCCTCGCTATCACTACAGATCAGTGCTTCACTGCCATGCTGATCATAGTATATACGTCTTCTCCCAACCACTGATTGGTCTTCAGCCATTCTCTGATTTCTGTTCTGTGCACAACAGATTTAAAATAGGAGAAGAAAAATAATACAAACTCCACATAAAAGATACATTTTAACACAAACATGAAGAGAAGCCACAAAACAGACGCTTTGTATGAATAAAAGATCCACTTTAACACAAACAAGAAGAGAAGCCACAAAACAGACGCTTCCAATGAATAAAGGATCCATTTTAACACAAACAAGAAGATAAGCCCAAGACAGATGCTTGATACATAAGGATAATTTACACAACCCATTCAGTTGGACCTGAACTACCTGTCCAAAAATATCCAAGTTGTATATGGCGGTAACTTTTCAGTATATGGAAGCTTGGTAATTGTTGTGGATACTACATCTTGACTGTTCACATAGTCTCTGTCTCCTGAACCAGGAGGAACACCATTAAACTTACAGATAGGATGTTCGATCCTTGAAGAAAGCATTTGACCAGCCCCATTCCCCTCTGTAGATGAACTTTCCCTTCTTGATGTTGCGGGTATAATCTCAGAAACATGATACTTGAGCTTCTCCCCATTCTTCTTAAGCTTTTCCTACGCAGATTTTAGTATGAGTTAATTCCAAGAAAGTGCAAAAGGAGTCTGACTCTGCATTTAAGCGAAATTCAAAAAAATCGAACCCACAAATAACATAACTGAGTCCTGCCGGAGCTAAACATAGCCTAAGATGCATCTCAACATTTGAAGCAAAAGGAGAAGAGGGTATCTTCCTGCACCTTCCAAGTTAATTTGACATGTACTTGATTGAGAGAATAAGTTTAGATTTGTTATATTTCATTTCCACTATAAAACTAATCTCCAAGAGGAAATCATAAAAAAGATCAATAATTCTTCAAAACCATGTTGCCAAGTATTATGAGTTTTTATTAGAATCTGAATGCATCCTAAAAGACAAGCACAATTAACAGCATGTAAGAGTCTTCAGTCTTAAAGAAATGGTAAGCAATTTCACATCTTACTTTTATTGACAAAGTTCTCTCTGCTTGAATTTGCTTTTTCAGCTGATTTATCTTCAACGACAAGGTTTCAAAAGCATCGTTTGGCGGATCTTCTTGTTGTTTCTGTCAATATAGGCAATACAAAAAATTAGAGATTGCCTGCGAACAGGGAACAAAATTATAACACCAATTATAAAATATCTAGTTATCATTTTTGTTTTCAATTTTTGGTAATTTTCATCTGTTTGGCTGCAAACAAGCTGTAGGCAATGAGTACCCAAAAGAAAAATAAAAGTTGTAGGTAATGAATTCAAATCCCAATTCTTTTGTGCATACCAGAAAAGTAACTGTTATTTTCCCCATGGATTGTCAGCAATCAAACACAGTGTAAACTATTAAGACCTCGAACATAATAAAGAAGCCCTACTCCTAAACAGAAGTGTAACAACTATTTCCATATAGAATTCATGAATGTTTGGACATTTGATATGAAACCAAATATAGAAATTCGATTAATTATCTAGTATAATCACCGTCATACCAATTTCGAAAATTTAGATGAAGAAACAAAACTACTACAAATAACAATTAACAAATGAAGTTGACAAGTAGGGGGACTTTTTGGGAGAGAAACTAACTCCGAGTTTGATCGCAGAGTCGGTTGCTTGGGACACCATGGGTGCCCTTCTCTGCTATGCCACTTGATCGAGGAGGAGTGAGAAATGCTTTCTGATATTTGTAAGAAAGTATCTCTGAGAAAACCTGAAAGAAATTGACACGTATACAAGTCATTGACATGGACACGGCCCCCACTCTTTGTGTACCCGAAAACAAAATAGGATGGAGACATACATAACCTACCTGCGAAAAGTCGGTAAAATTTTGGAACCCATCTGGCTACAAGCAACGACCATAATGTTTGGGCCAGAAGCCCTATTATGGGTTCCCAAAGTGGACCTATAGCTATACCCATTAGGCTCCATTGCCATTTTCAAGTACTGTGCTGACGCCCTAACCACGGCGACGACGTTGGCCGGCCGGTGAGGTTTTTACGGAGTCCGTCGAACGGACTAAACATTGTCATCTCCTTCTTCATGTCAAGCCGTGAGCCCCTCTCTCCTATCTTCCACCCCAACAAATTAGTGAATCGCCAAATTATGATTTAGGGTTTTTCTTTTTCACTCTGTTAGTTCAATAAATTCGAATCAAGGATGTAACTTTTCTTGGATTCTCTATGAGATTTAATTGTTCTGAGGCTTGGGTGCTCTGTTATTGCTATGGGCATGTTTGGCATTTGGCTGTGTTGGCGGATCTCTTCGGTGCTGTCCTTATAAGCGATGAAGATGAGAAATTTGGCAATGCCGTCATTCCATTTTACATTATAATATTAATATAAGACGCCCACAGCTAGGGGAAGAGTTACAGCTGCTTAGCACGCATTGCGACTTCGGTAAGTAACTGGCTGCTTATGTACCTCTGTTTGCGTCTACTACCTTTGAAATTGGAAATGCAAAATTTTAGTCTGATTAGCTTCACTTATCATTTATCATTGCCATGGATGGTTTTAGATTATCAATTCGAATTGTACATAGTGAAATGCAAATGATGGGTTTGAATTTCAATCCCATATAGGAGACTGTACGTGGCTGGTTCTATTTTGGGCAGGGCTGCAGGCAACTGCAAATAGTAAGCATAGATAGATCCCCGTTAAGGCCAGAATAGAACTATTCAACTGAAAATAGAGAAGTTGGGACATCTGATTGGTGCTCTTCAAACCAAATGACTGGAATAGCATGATATAGAGTCAAATATGTTACATTAACTAAACAAGCCAAGTAGAAAATGCAATCTCAAAGGAACTTAATTTTACAAACTAATCTCTTCCACACTCTTCAAGTCTCAATGGAATTTCCAAGCAGAAACAGAATGAAGCGGGGTTCCTTTCCACCCAACTTGTAGTGATTTCCCGTTCTTATCAAGAGTGCAAAGATTTCCATAAGGAAACCTTTTAATGACCAAATTAGCTTGGTAAAGGGATGACTCACTAAATGGAGTTTCCACCATTCTAAACCTTGCAAAGAATGCCCTCCAAACATCTAGTTTCACATTTCGAACTGTCCTTGCACTGCCCTCCATTGCAACAATGTTTCTTATCCCCTCAGATAATATTGCTTCAACATTCGATTTGCACTTGTTGTTTTGTTTAAAGCAAGTTTCCAAGCTATCAAAAAATGCACTGTAGTAGAATAGTGTTTCGGTGAAACGATTGACAAACAAGGGTGAATTATGATTTCCTTCCACTTCAAGGACTATCATTATTGATGGTTTCAGATTTTTAAGTATTCTCATCAAGTTTTCCAAGGAATGAGGACTTGAGATTAGGGTCCTCAGTATATATGGAGAGTAGACAGCAAGAGCTTCACCCTGCTCAATTTCAAATTGATCTTCCTTGAGTTCTATGATATCTGCAACAAAAATTACCTTGTATGAAAAGGGTAAGTTCAAGGATTCTGCTACACTTGCTAATCGTTTCCCTGTCTCCTCAATCTTCTTATCGCCTATTAATCCAATAGCAGTTATCTTAAAAAGCTCCACCGGCTTTTCCTTCCACTCTGCAACTGCCTGCATTAAGACTGAAAACTGGACTCCACTCCTGATTGAAATATCTATCACATGGATTTTGGTCGCATATGCAACATTCTCGACTATGGCTTGCATTCCTGGGAACTGCAGTATTTGATTGAAAGGAAGTAGTTGATGGCATGCAAGAGCTGTGCCAGAATTCAATCCTTGAATCAATTCGTTTTCTTCATTCCTCTCAGGTCCCATACTAGTAAAACATGCCATATGTCCTACCTCTTTTTCAATCCTCTCTCGAAGAGCTTCAGCGAAATGAAAGACAACTTTGTGAACTGCATTTGCATGGGCAGATGAAATCCATTTACACCGTACAAGTAATTTTCTTGCACGTTCAAATTGTTGGTAGCCTACCCTCTCAGCAGCAGCTAGAAGAAAATGTGCAAGTTCCACGTCTCTGGTTTCTTCTTCAGAAAGATCAGAGAGAGTACATCCATACGGGTGCATTGTCATGGGAGAATCACCATCCCCTTGGGAAGAGAATTGTACATACCTTGATCCAGCCACCCTCATTATTTCTTCAGTTGACAACTTGCCACGACCCACAGACTTATTGTCATCACCAAAGTTGCTTATTTTTCTCCCCTTTAGCTTCTTGAACCCGGTCCCATAATTGTTTAGGAGCTCCAAAGATGTTAAAGAAGATGATTGTAGCACCTGCTTGCTGCAGACATTGTTGAGCCTTATAGTTTCCCCAACTGGTTGTGTTGATGGTAAAACATGAGTGAAGTCAAGCTCTTCCTGGATCAAATTATCAAATTTGGGTTCATGCTGTTGCAGAAACTGCTGCAGTAGTTGGTGATCCTGTTGTTGATCTTTGAACGGATCCGTTTCCTTGTCATTCTCAGTAGAGAGAGGATCAACCCCACCCAGAAACTCCATTCCAGATAGATGCTGTTTTCTGGATTCAAATGCGGGCTCTTCTTCAATTAGAGGACTATAACCACCTTGGAATCCATTGAAATCAAACAGTGTGGTAGAGAACAGGGCGTTTTCCATTCTGATTAGATCAGAAAGCCAGAAAGTAAGCAGCAATTTTCACTCTAGACAATATGCTTCTTTTAGACAGCTATAACCTAAATTATCTGCATCATCATCAATGATGGTTAGTTTATTAGTATTTAAATAAGTAAAAAAACTGATTGAAGAAACACCAAGGGAACACTGAAAGCAACTATGACAGTGATATTTTCGATATTAACATCACAGCCAGGCGCTAGCAGCTGTAAAACGCCAAGAATTTGATTAACAAAGACTTTTGGTTATTAGGCTCTGCTATTTGATGATTATAGAATTGTGTTTTATGGCATTTTCATTGTAAAAATAAATTTAAGGTATTTGATGATTATAGAATTGTGTTTTATGGCATTTTCATTGTTAAAATAAATTTAAGGGTCATGACTACGAATGTCACAGTAGTTAGACTACTTCATTTTTTAAGGATTTTTCCTAAGAAGTTCAGCCAAGACAGGGAGACGGTCCAAGAAAATCTAGGCAGAATGTTAAAACAGGAGGGTGCAGCTACTTAGCTTTACAATGTTACCAATACCTTTTATATTCAATTCTTTTAGCAACCTTAGACATGACTCTGGACTAGAGTGAATTAAGATCTGACTCTAGAGCGAATCTGATTAGAAATTTAAAAATCTAATTTAATCCGATATAAATAATAAAAATTTAATTAGACTTATGCTTTTCCACATATAAATTTGAATCTTGTCTAAATTTTGTAGATTATTATAATTCAACATAATCTCTGTTAATCGTTTGAATATTTTTTAAAAATTAATCTGATTGAAATGAATATTCAACCCATTGATCAAATTACCATCATCTCTAAATATAGAACGGAAGCCAACTCTGCATTTAACAATTTAGTTTGAAAAGAATAATAACACTGATTTAAAAATATTTATTTAAATTGGAGTATATAGTATATACTGCACTAAACAGGTCAATCTGACTTGATCCGACCCAGCTAAGACGGGTTGGGTTGCTTTGTTTGCATATCGAAGGTGAAAAAACATCAAACTAATTCTGACCATAACAAGAGCGGGTATTCGACCCATCAATCCATAACTGTCAAAATCGGATCTTGGTGTAGAGGTTGTGTAAGAAATACGGCGCCAGTTGTCCATACTCCATAGTCCATACCGTAGAGGAAGAAAAGACGACCAAGCCTGAAGAAGAGAGGCCAGGGGCGGAGGAAATGGAAGATGATTCCTTGCAACAAATCACCGCCTTCCTTCTTGTGGTTAACCCCCTGTTGCATTTTGATGATACCGGCAGGGGAATTTGTTGGGTTGGATTGGTATGTTGGATGCTTAATTCTCCCCCTTTAAATTATTAATGTTTAATATAGTAGATTTAAATTTTCTGACAAACTTTATAATAAATTTATTGAATATTAATTTTTTGACTTTTACTTATTAAAATTAAATATGATAATGTTATGATTTTTAAAAAATAATTATTCATGTTAAAAAATAGTTGTGAAAAGGTGACATTAATCTTATCTAATAAAATTTTTATAAAAGTTGACGTGGGTAGTAAAAGTAATGAACAATATATTTGGTAAAATAAATTATAAATTATTGTAAATGTATAAAACAATAATAATTAAGGATATATTCAACGAGAAAATTTAATAATTTATAAATTAATTAAAGATACATCTAATAATTTTTTTTAATTGATAAAGTAATTTTTGTACTTTTAATTTTTTAAAATCACAACTAACTTTAAAAACAAAGGAAGAAACAACACTTAAAAAAATTAATCAAATAATTTTTAAATATTATAATTTTTTAAAAAGCAAAATACTATCTTAAAAGATATTATCAAGTGTAATTTAAGAGTAATTTTTATATTATTGTACCAAAAAATGTTGCTGTGAAAATGATATATGCAATTGAAAATCAAGTATTCGTCTATGAACAATTTTTTGTTTTGCCAATTTTTGTCGTTTTGAACACTTTTGGCCAATTAAGCATGGCTCTTCGATCAATTAATTTGGTCGTTTGGCCAATCAATATTTTGGCCAGTTAGGCCTTTTGACTAATTAGTCTTGACTTTTTAACTGTTTCACATATATATTATAACATAATTTATGGATCAAAATTTGACTAGATTGTCTCAGGGATTGGCTTAATAGTATAGAATGTGTATTTTTTTTTCCAATTGATTTTCTGATTTCGAACATTTTAGGATGGCAATAAATCAAAATTCTCATACCTTAACTGCCAAATTATGTAAAAGAGAAAAAGACGTCCATAATGGCCACGTAGGCCGAATAACACAATTCAGCCTAAATTTAAGTGCTGTAATTGTGAAGGCCGTGGGCCATAATGCCCATATAGTCCACATTAACAATTTAGGCCTGCGGCCATTTAGGGCCTTGAACATTTTGGTCTAACTTAGGCTTTTGGTCAACTCGGCCAACTTTGGTTTTCAGCCAAATTCGGTTTCTGGCCAATTTTGGCCGGCCGTTTCTTATGGTCAATTTTGATCTTTTGGGCCACTAATATTTGATCATTAATCTGACTAATAATTTTGACTGATTAGTCACAATTTGGCCATTTGCAATTAAGTTATATTGGTTTTTAAACTAAATTTGGCAGATTATGACCTCACTAGCCTATCATGATTTTATTGTCATTGTTTAATCAGGTCATGAAATTTGCAAACAAATATTATTTTTAGATCGAGTTTCAGTTATAATTTTTTTAATTAAAACACCAAATTTATGAGACAAATAAAACTCAGTGCAAACTTCTATGTAAATTCTCATCGTCATTTATTACATAGACGTTCAGGGGTATTGTTGATTGTTCATTTGTGCAATTTGGAATACCAAATATGCATTGCATAAAAATATGATGAAGTTATTAGGGAGTTAGATATAGTTACGAGAAATTATTGAAAAATTGCATCTCTTATAATTGTATTTAAATGCTAAGAGGGCTCATTTGTAAGATTATTGACCAAATCAACATTTATTCAATTTGTCTTTTTTGGCATGTTGACCTTTATTTTCATGCACTTGTTTTTTCTTTCCATAATCCCATTTTATTGATATCTTTAATTATGTTTTTCCACCATAAAATACATGATTGGTAGTATTTTTTATTAAAATTTTGAATTAATTGTCATACAAGACTATTCATAATCATTTGATTATCTTAAAATAGTTTCCTTATACACAGCACATTTTTGCCATAAAACAAAATAATGGTTTTCTCCTTGTCGTACCTAATGGTGATATTTGAGGGTAAATCGTGGAAATTGTATATGCTTGCTGGAGTTGACATGTTGCTCTATTCTCCAGTATGATGCACCTGAGGCATCAATGTTTGTCTCACTGGTATATGTTTATTAATCTATGCATCTCCATTGTACAAGAAGAAAAAGATGTATATGTATTTAATAATTATGATGCTTAGTTAAATGAAAGAATTGTGTCATCACCATTTTGGTAATGATACAGTTGTTATGTGTACAATATTGTATTGTTTACAACAAATTATAATAGATATACAATGTTGGTCCTTAATTCTGACCAGAGAATGATAAACAATCAAAAGCTTATGTGAGAAAAAAGAGTAATAGAAATGTTCATATCTCACACCTTGTCATCATTTGCCCAAGTCTTGCTGGAGTTTTCTATTTCCCTTCTACAGAATGAAATCATGCCAATCCACATAAGACCCTTTACAATCCTGACCATCCCAATTGTAACAATCAGATAATACAACCCCCAACAAACAAAGTCAGCTACTGCTACACCCATCAATTGCTCTTTCTTTACCTCAGCCATAACCACCAGAATCTGGATCTCATTCCTCAACTTCCACCACCACAAGGCACCCAAACTTGCAGCCATGACTACCTTCTCAGCCCACCTTTCCTCCCTAGCATACCCAAAAACAGTGTCTTCCACCACAGGTTTCACCACTGTCCTAAACCAATGAAGAGTTGCCTCATGCAACCCCAAAAGAAAAATCACTCTGCTTAGTAAACTTAACTCAACACCAAAGCTAGAATCAGAGACATCAATTCCAGCTGCAATGCTCCCTTCAATCCCCAAACCAACACAAACCTGTAAAGTACAAAGGACTATCCATGCTGTGTAAAGACGAGGTTGAACAACAGGGCTCGGTGACTCGTTCAAAAGGGTAATTTTACCTGTCAAACTCTGGATAAGAGTACCTATGCTGACAATAAAAACAAGAACATAGAGAATACATGGGTTGGTATGTAGGAACAGAGAGAACAAAAAGGAAAAAGACTCTGGCGCAGAATAGGAGGTGAAGGTTAGAAGGTAGTACTGAGCACCAGAAAGCCTGGCTATAAGGAGAAATGAGAGGGGAAGTAAGAGGCTGAGGAGGGAGAGGGTGAAGATGTAGAAGGACTCCCTAGCTTTCTGTTGGCAATTGTGCCAACCCATTTTGTCTTGAAGCAACTCAATGAATTCCCTTTGTTTACAAGTTAAGGAAACGTACAATATTGAGGTCTCTAATATACGAGTAAAAAACTAGTTGCTGAAAAGGAATTTAGAGTGGTTGCCACGTCCATCGTTGAGTTTAATTAGTTGGAATAAAACACGGTGTTAATTTATATATTTATATTAATGAACAAGTTGTTCAATTTTATTTATTTATTAATTTTTTCAACTAGTTATGTGGAAACATAGCTTGTATCCATGTCAGGTTAGCTACTCCAGCTTGGCAGGGTTCATCCACACCAGCATCTTATCCTAGTTCATTAATGATTACAATCCCCTCTAATTCTAGCTTCATTTTGTTTTGATTTTTGTGAACGATCCCCAAACACGCGATTTAAGTTAAATTTTTTTTTCCTTCATTAAAATGACGTGGCAATATTGTTAAGTGAATAATATTAATCGTCCTTAAAAGTGTTATCATTTTATCAATTTCGTCTTGAAAATTTTTTCTTTCGACCAAGTTTTCATCCAAAATATTTTAGGATGAATTGAAATAAATTCATGATAGAGATTCAATTTAAATTAGTTTTTAATATGTAGAATAAATTATTTAAGTGTTAGAATTTAAATAAATTAAATTAAATTATAATATTTGAAATATTATTATAATTAGTAGAATTTAATTTATTTTAATATTTTTACAATGATATGCTTGCATTAATAAAAGCTTTTTTCTTCTTCTTCTTCTTTCTTTTTTTTTTTTTTTTTTTTTCTACAAAAGCAATTTAAATCATTTTGAATGAGCCCAAATAAAAGTTAGGCCTAAAATCATTGGCAATTTTTCATCAATGGAGCATAGGACTAGTAGAAGAAATAAAACTCACTAATGCAAACCGTGGCAATAGAGAGAGAGAAAGATTGGTACCTGTAAGACATAATAAGGAAGGAAGAGAAATGAGGGGTAGGGGAGGGGAAAGAAAGAAGGAAAGATATGAGAACTGGGGTTGGTAGAAGAAGGAGGCGTTTTGGTTTTGAGATATGGATGTGAGTGATAAAATAAAGGATATATGTATTTTTTTTAATTGAATTGAATTGAATTTTTTTACAAATAACACCAATTTGATAAGAATTCAAAATGAATTATCGAGAGCTTAGCTCAAGCGGTAGGATATATGTCTTTCCACATCCAGTGTCGAGCTCAAGTACTTCTAATGTACCCAAAAAAATAATAATTTAAAATTCAATTTTTTTTAAAAAATATGAGTCAATATGAATTGAATTATCGTAAAAAATAGATGTCAAACACAAAATTATGATCGAAAATTGAAAAAAAAAAAAAAAAAAATTTCACAATTTTTGTGGTTCTAAATGCAAAATTCAAATTATTTTCTCATAGTCATCAAAAAATTTGATGGAAGTTGCTGACCTAAATTAAATTTGTATGTATTTGACAATTTTGTATACAAACTTTGTTACAAATTAAAAAATGAAATCGTGTTCAACCAATTAAAATACATCTGTAGCTATCGAAAACAATACTATTCCACCATAAAAAACTAAAAAAAATTAATAATAATAATAAATATTAGTTGAATGGAACTTGTGTTATAAAAAAGAATTCTTTAATTATCTCTTCCAAATCATATCTAAATCAGAGTTCTTTCATTTAATCATAAAATAAAACAATGAGATGTGATTCTTTCTTTCTTATTAACATTGGCAAGGAAAATGTGATATTTTTTGGCAATAATTTGAACTGGTCGCCCCCTAAAAGTTAGGTGAAGTCTTTTGCCATGGCTCATTGGCTCCTGCAAAAGAATTATCCAATCAATTTTTATTCTCTTAAATTAATTAATGAAATAGAAAAATAAAAAAAACAAAGATATAAAACATTATCCTTTTAGGTTAGTTGCTCTGAAAAGTTTTGTTTATCCTCTTCTGATGTTGCTATTTCTGTTCAAAATAAAAAACTCCAATTATATAACTATTTTCTGTATATTTTTTTTGTCGTTCAACTAAAGTTTACTCCAATCATCCTTACAAACATCATTCATAAGAAATGCATAGGAGTTTAGGATGACTTTCTCTCTCTCTTTTTTAATATAGGAGAGTGTAGGATGATTTGATGTTACTTTCAATTTAAATAGCCATGTCTATTGGGTTACCACATTTGTTTGATCTTTGTATGGGTGTCCATTGGGCTCATATTGCTTTGCGAACCCAAACTGAATGGGCTTAGTGTAACGTCAGTTCAAACATGAGCTACTGAATTCCTTCTTCTTCGCCATTGATCTTCCATCCACGTTTTCATTTTTTTTAATTACTTCAATATGATTCATATAATTTCTAAAAGACTTGCAAAACGTGATTTAAATGGTAAAGTACGCTTCAGCTTAGTGATTGATGGGTCTATGCAATATCAAGAGTTCGAGCCTATTAGAAAACAATTGTACAGAAGAGTAGCCACTAATCTCAAACAAGATTAAATTCATACTCAAATGGTGTGGGGATACTCATAAAAACTAAAAAATATATATAATTTTTTAAAGTAATTAATATCTTTTCCCTTGCAATTTATTTGCGTATATTGATTTTTTTTTTCTTGCTAAGATTGTGTAAATTGTTTTTAAAATGACAGACACTATTTCCTTTTTGTTTTTTGATTTTTCACAAGTATTCCCACACTATTCCGGTATAAGTCTAATCTCATTCAGGATTCATAGTTATCCTCTCCAAAATTATTTTCTTACGGGCTCGAATTTTTAATATTGCAAAGACTCATCGACCACTGAGCTCAAGCGTGTTTTACTATTTGAATCACGTCTTGTAAGTAAATAGAAGCTATTCCTTCCACAAACATACTCATTTCTAATATTTTATTTTTAAATTAGGAAAGTACACATGAGACATGATATTTTAAATTTAAATAAATGTAAGATCTGTCACAACTTAATCCGACCTTAGTTTCTCCTAGGCGAATTAAAAAAAATTGTGGAAGACCTAGTAATCCTTCTAATAAATATTTTCCTTTGTTTTTAGTTTCAAATATTAGCCACAATCCATACAATTAATTAAACACAAGTTATTTTAAAACTAAATGGAAGACCTAGTAATCTTTCTGATTTAAGCAAATTTGAAATTGTAGTACCTCAGTGCATGTCTCATAATGCATTCTCATTGATATTACCCGGTATGGCGGTGTTATGAATATTTGATGTAATAACGTCAAGATTTAGGTAACGTAAATTTTTTTTAATTATACAAGCAATAAGTATCGATGTGTATGTGAGAGATAATGATAAATAACATAGTTATATAAGGGATTAAATTAATAAATAATGTAAACTAGAGTCAATAAATAGATTATATACACAATTAAGATAATTTGATTTAGAACTTGATATTATAGTGTGGATTTTTTTTTAAAAGATAAAAAGTAAAACTGTGGAAATACAATAAACATTTATACAAATATATGCTTATATACAAATTAAAGAATAAACAAACATCAATCAATTTTTTTTCTTTCTTTGGTGACTTTGACTTTGTTTTTTTTTTTCTTTTCTCTTGTTCATTATACGTTTGGTAGACTTATCCCCTTGCCCTTTTTGTTGTTCACCGCCTTTCTTTTCTTTCCTTGCGTTGGCTTCCTGAATCTTCCAAGTTGCTGCCATGTTTTGTTCTTCATGCTTAGCTTGGGAGAGACCTTGTAGCCAAGGGGAAAACCTTCCTCTTGTAACCAAAACTCTTCTCTTTTCCTTCTTGTTTCTATCTTGACTTCCTTAGCGTTGAGCCTTTAGCTGACCAAGCTCTTGTAGTCATCCTAGGAGGCGTGACTTTGGGTTGTCTTGGTTGGGGGTTGTAGCAAACGGCAACTATCTTGCTGCCCTCTCCAAATTCCGCCTCTTCTTTGCTATTTTCCCTCTTGGTTAGTCACGCCAAAGTGAGCAGCAACAACACAGTGGCGTGAAAATGGCAGCAAGCCACAACCTCTCACCTTTAGCCAAATTCCATCATAGGCAGTATTGTTGAAGTCTTGCAGTCAGTGAGAATGTATGTGCAGCATCGTGGAGGAAAGGGTTATAGCTTTGGCATGGTTAGTGGCCAACTTTGGGAGGGTGACAGAAAATTAGGTGCTGGCACGAAGGTTGAGTGGTCTTCAATTGTTAAATTATTTAGTTGAGGTGGCTTTATAGTTAATTGCTGAATTTAGGGGTATGAAATTAATGAGTAGGAAGGATAAGGGTAATAATTAAAGGTTAATGTGAGTATGTTGATTGTATTCGGGGAAGATATAGATATGAATCTCTACATATATATAGTAGCCTAAAATATGGATGTAAGGCATTTGACAATATGCTTAGGAGAAATTAAATATAAAAATGTGCATGAAAGTTGATGAAACTTTAAAGTAAGACACATATATGTATATATAATGGGTATATGATTTGTGGGAAAGCAAGTTTTAGAAATGGGTTTATGTTGATATAAAATGCCTACATGAAACTAGTTATAATTCCATTAAGTAAAACTTGGTTATTCCAAATTGTTGGGAGGTTAAGTATTATTTGAGTTTGAATAAAAGTTTATAAATAAGAGCAAAGAGTGGTTGGTAGATAGGGTGAATGAGAATTTGATGAAAGGGAGTAATGGGTATGAACAAAGGAGGGTTACTTGTGAGGGGAAGTGTTAAAAGTGAGAGTTTAATGGTTTTTTGAAGGGATGTAAGGCAGATTTCGTGGGTGAGAGAAATTTTGTGTTTTGGATATTTTTGGGGTGGAATTAAATTACAATTTCTAAAGAGAAAATGTAACTTAGAGTCTGGATAGGATACCTGCAAAATTTCGTAGCTTGGTTCCTAATATGTTGTGAGTCATAGCTATTAGACTTCAGCTAGGTCAGACAGGATTTATAGTGCCCTATTTTTTCTTCATGTAAGGAATTGAGTGGATTCATGAAAGATTTTAGGAAAAGTTTCTAAATAATAAAGATAGATATACTTGTCTATTAATAAACCCAACAAACGGAATTGAATTTCGTTTTTCCTAAAGAAAGTTAGGATTAATTAACTAAAGTAAGGTCAAGGCTGTCAAAATCCTGCGTTTTGTAAAATTGAATGCAACTTCAATGAATAAACTGTATTAATCTACAAATCAAAAAATTACAAATGATATACCATTATAAAGTTACATGTATCTAGTATTTTATAAATTTTACGAAACTGGATTTGAAATTTTCTAGAGAAATATATGATAGTTAAAGTGGGCACTGGTCCAAACTCCAAGTTTGGACAGTTTCAACATCTCTAATTCACTAAATACTTTCTATCCTTTCTAATGGTTTCTTCTACCCTATGCATTGTCAATACATTTATAATGTCTCTTCATTATTGACCTTATCACATAAAGTATAATTCATATTACTTGACATGTAATAGCTTAATAGGAAACTTTCATAAAGAAACCTATACAAGTTGAGATAGAAGCTTAATAATTAAAAAATTATAACAATCATGTTTGTGAATTAGGTATTATTTGAGAATATGAATTTTAGTTCCAGATTCCAATGTGGACCTGATAAGACGCGTGAACGCAACTGTGAGTGACAAGTAGAATCGGCTACGGGTGAGTAGTTAATTGCTACCTTTAGGAGCTAGATTAGTATATGTAATTATATGTTTATTTGAATATGCATAGTATATGAAAAATAAACAAGTAGAGTATTTCAATAATTTATTTAAATTATATTTGTTTGATATTGATTGCTGCGTTTGCCATTAGTTGTAGTTGATAAGGGCTGACAAAGTGAGATTTTTATAAAAAATGATTTTTATCTTCGAAAATTAAAAATCTAGGTGCACTTAGAATACCTTGATATAAAATCATGAGAAATCCTGATTTTGATAAAATATTTTTATAAATTGAGTACTCAGCCCCGGTGGGTTGGATTGTGTATGGAGATCAATTTGTTGTGCGGGCGCATAAATGTCTGGTAAGGGTTGATAATGTTGTGCAGGGCTGGGTCACTTGTTAGGTCACTCGTTGGCCATTTGATTGTTTTTTGTGATATTATTGCTTTGATTTAAATTGTGATATTGTGTGTCATATAAAGTGTGAATTTGTGCAAGTTACCACGTACACGTGTCATGTGAAATGTTATATGGACGATATTACATGATGTTACTATCTATATGTTACACGCTTGTATTGTGTGATGCTAGTATCCTATGGGTATGATTTTCTACTCACGGAGTCCATAGGACTCACCCCTCTCTCGTAGATTTTTTTTTTTTTAGTGACCGCAGTTCGTGTATGGCGTCGCCAAGTTTAGGACTTGCCGAATGAGTGTGGCACAATAATTTCAGGATCTCAGACTTGCAATTAAGAATGGAAGTTTGCAATCATATTAAAACTGTGGGTGTCAAATTTGGTATGATGTAATATTCTAGTATTTGTCTTGTTGAAGATGTGAATGGAGTTGAGCTCTTTATTATCTGTGTTGTGTGGCGTAAGAGAAAGATTCTACAGGATTGTATTTTAAAGCATGTTCCCTAGTGCAAGGAACCTCTGCCGATTTGTTTCAGTCAATAAACTTTGAATGTTAACTTTTGTGTTTATGAATTCTTGGTTTTGTTTTCATTGGTTGGTCAAGCATCATAGTCAATCCTATATTTGAGCAGGGTTACAGAGGATATGGTTACTATTCCTCTGCCGGTCATGCCTCTATGAGAGGTGTTACACTCATTCCCTCACAAAATGTATAAATACCAACAACAAGAACAATAGATACTACAGAGGCAACAACTTTCTTTGCCATGTTTATCTGGTAACTACCTTTGTTTGATCTTTTTGGAGTCATTGCTATGCAACAGACTTGCTTGGTTCAATTAGAGGAGCAGCAAGACAAAGATCACAACAAGGTGTTGGTAGATTTGCAAGCAAGCGGTTTAAAAAATGCTACTGATCTAACCTTGATGGTTTTGGACATTATTTCTGGGATCTCTAATATTCACGATGGCTTGGATTTGGAGATAGCTGTAAAACCTACCAACCGGAGGCTTCTCGCGAGTAACGACGGGTACCCTACTGGTTATCTGCTGCTAATAAGAAGCTTTTATCTGTGCATCACAATGGAGGAATCAAACCCAACGTGGTTGTAGCTCAAGATGGGAGTGGTTGAAGCTCTTTGCTCTTACCTAAAGAATTACAGAGGCAGATATATCATATATGTTAAGGCTGGAATCTACCACGAGATAGTTCTTGTTGACAAGACAATGACTAATGTGTTCATGTATGGTGATGGCCCTGCAAGGACCGTTGTCACCGGTAGAGAGTGCTTCTTCCCAAGAAAACCCAGACATGGAAGACCGCCACTTTCTGTAAGTTGTCTCGTTAATTAGAGAAATTCTTACATGATCACTGTCTAGTGACTACAAACTTAAGTTGGAATTTAGTGAAGAATTTCTCGACTCAATCAACTAGTTATTATCGTCATGTTCATTTACTGATAGAGTCATGTACTATTTTTTATTTGCAGCTGCTGTTGGAAATGGATTCATGGCTAAGGATATGGCATTCGAGAACACAGCTGGTGCACAAGGACACCAAGCAGTGGCACTTAAGAGTTCAATCAGATATGTCAGCTTTCTTGAACTGTCGCATTTCTGGTTACCAAGACACCTTGTACTACCAGAGATACACACAATTCTACCGCGATTGTGAGATCTCGGGAACAATTGATTTCATCTTTGGAACGGGGACAGCTTTGATTCAGAACTCAAAGATCATAGAGAGAAAGCCTCTTCCCAATCAGTTCAACACTGTGACAGCAGATGGCACGGAGTTTCCAAACCTAGCCACTGGTTTGGTCATTCAGAACTGCGAGATTATCCCTGAGCCCCAATTGTTCCCTCAAAGGCTCACTGTCAAGTCATACTTGGGCAGGCCATGGAAGCAATCCTCGACTACAGTAGTCATGGAATCCTGCATTAGTGATGTTATTCAGCCCGTGGGTTGGACACCATGGGACAACACCAATTTTGGCTTGGACAGAAGTTACCTTGCTGATTACAACAACCGTGGACCTGGTGCTGCCACCAACGGAAGGGTCAGGTGGAAAGGTTTCCGTGTCATTAACGCCAATGAAGCTGCTAGATTCACAGCTGGAACATTTATCTCCGGCAGACTCTGGTTGGGAGGTTTAGGTGTACCTCACTATCTCGGGTTAAACAACCATTAACACAAAAAAAAAAATCATTTGGGATTCATTAATCTTTCATGTACATACGGTTTGTTTAATGAACTCTGTCTCATTGGCTAGCCTCTACTCACTTTTCTTGTCGATCGTTCTTTATAAGTCTAACTTCTCGTACTCGTATATATAACATAATTTCTTCTGATTAAAAAAATAAAAAATAAAAAAAGAGAAAAGAAGATAAGAAAAACACATAAATATATTTTCGAGTGTATTCATAAACTTAAAAGCTCAGAATCGATTTATGATTTTTTTTCAATTGAATTATCAATAATTAATTAATTACTTCATTCACCTTTCAAATAAAAAATTAGATGAATTAAATACTTATCAAGAAATAAAAAGAGAAGATCATTAACATTGTCAGAATTATTCTTCTGAAAATGTAATTCCATAACTCATGGATTTGATATAACAAATTCTTTGGAATACTTTGTACTTGGAACTTTGGAAGTTGGACTTGGTTGAGGAAGCTCGCCCTGGAAAATTCCAGGTGGCAGTATGGAAGTTGGACTTGGTTGAGGAAGCTCGCCCTGGAAAATTCCAGGTGGCAGTAGGAGAATGTTTATAGGAATGGAACATGGTCCACAGTTGTGGATGCAGCCAGTTAAGAAATATCTCTTCATGGGGTGTTGGGGTTGGTTTATTATATATTGCAAAGTGGGGTTGGGACTTGGTGGTGGTGGTGGTGATGTATGCACCGTTGTTCTCATGCTTCATTGCTTTATATTAAATGAGTGAACAGAAAGAGAGAAAGCAACTTGGGCTTTGTCATGTCTTGCTTCTTCCTCCCTTTCTCTCTCTCTTGATCAATTAGATACTCTGATCTTTATCCATTTCCTTCTATTGCAGCTGCAGGTACTCCATCCCCTTAACTTTCTCCCTTTTAAACTTAAAAGAAGACAAAGGAAAGGAAGGAAGAATAAGTCATGGATAGAACTCCCTCTCCAAGACTGGAACCAAAGGTTTCTTCAGAACTCAAGCCAGAAACTCAGGCATCCAAGAAAAGGTTGGTTGCTTGGAAGACATGCATGCGTTTATAGCATATGTAAGATTTGGGGCTTTCCATTTCAAATGTCTAAATTGATTTAGTTAACTATGTTTTATGTTTTGTGTGGATAGGAAAGTGGTAGAGAAGACTGTTGTGAGGGTGAATATTGGAGAAAATGTTGGCAAACTAAAGAATGAAGGGCCACCTTCTGATTTTTGGTCTTGGAGGAAATATGGACAGAAACCTATTAAAGGATCTCCCTATCCAAGGTTTGCTATATCTTTCTCATTGATGATGTTCTGGTTTGTTGTTCTTAAAGGCCTCAAGAAAACTCCACATTCAAATACAATAGGTTTCACCAAAAAAAAACAGTGAAAGCAAATTTTAACCCTCCTCGGCTAATGTTGCTACTTTTAGCATCATATTTGAACTGGGTATTGGTCCTTACAGAATCAATTCTGCTCAAAATTTGTTCTGTTTGAGTTTCTGCAGGGGCTATTACAGGTGCAGCACATCTAAGGGATGTTCAGCCAAAAAGCAAGTGGAGAGATGTAGAACAGATTCTTCAGTGCTCATCATCACCTATACCTCTAGCCATAACCATCCAGGTCCTGATATCTCCTCCACAAGCAATCCTAGCCAACAACCAAAAAAACCCAAAATTCAAACCAATCAAGGAGAACTCCCAGCTCCCACAAAACTAGAGCACCAAGAAGTAGTTGAAGAACAAGAGAAGCAACAAAACAATCAACCTATCATGAGCAGCAATGATGATGCTAATCAAGATCAATTCCACTACCTGCAATCTACAATTAGTTGTTCCCGAGACATTACAATTGATGAAGAAGAAGACCCTTTAATTTTAAACCTGGAGAAAACCCATATCCCAATGGGTCTCCTCTTGGAGGACAAGCCTCTGTCTTTTTCTCATCTCATGAATTTCTCAACACCCAAATCAGAAGAATATGACTTCTTTGATGAACTTGAAGAGCTACCGACATCTTCATCTTTCTCAAACTTCATGAGGAGCAATTTTTCCGATGAAAGGATTCATGTTGCTCCTTCTTGATCCTAGTGCTTTTTTGTGGTTGCAACCTTAGAAAAATATGCCTAGCCACAATGTTCATAATAAGATGTTATACCTATACTACCGCTAGCTAGTTGCGCAATCCAGAATCTTTTTCCCCTCTATTTTTTATCTTATGTTGTATGCATGTTGGGAAAGAGGGGTGGTTCAATATGTGTATATTTGCAATGTATCACAATGAGGAAGAGTTAGTGGATAGATGCTCTCATTTACCTATCTGGGAGTCTGGGATTTAAGTAAGTGTTCTTGGTAGATGGAAAACCCCCGTTACCTCTGTCTCTCTCTCTCTCCTATATGCTCATAGTCACAGGAAGAGAGAGAGAGACATTGCTTGTCTTGATTAATGATGACACGAGGTTCACGAGTTAGTTCTCAAAGATGTTTGCAAGAGAAGGCTTTCTTCTTTTCTTGTTTCCCCACTCGGGTGTGTACGTAGCTTTGATGGAAGATATGTTTTGCATTTTTGGCAGTTGCTATGAAGCTTTTCATTATGCTGATTCTAGAGTGGTTATTTTGGTGGAAGAGAATCAGAGATCCTCAACCTTTTGGGCGCTTCTTAAACTGAGAGATATTCAGTTTTCTATAAATTGTATAGTAGTTTTGTTTGTTAGTCCTTTAGCTGTTGGGGATTCCCTTGCACAAGTTGCCAAACGAACATCTTTAAGGAAAATATTGCCACAAGACACCAAATTGTCAGTATTCATGATTTCTAGCCTGCACTGTTTCTGGTGGAAATGGTTGTTTGCCTTGTGCTTGGGCAGTTGGCTGTATGCTCCCCTACTAGCTCCGTTGGCTATATTACTTTTGCCGTTTTTAAACTACCACGAGAAAAAGAAGAAATAAACTCTCTGCCCTGTCTTCCATAAACTTAAATATGGAAAACAAATTGTTTCTTCTTTAAAACTCATTCTCCCCTTTTTCAGTAGTGCTGTAATGAGTTAGGTAAGATCAGTCAGCGGGGGCAAAGTAAATTGTAATTAGTCGAAGGCATATCTTTGTTTAGTATAACATCATCTTCATCAACATTCAGGATCGAAAAATTCATTACATGTCCACTTCCATTCTCCAAACAGCAAAAATTCTGTTCATAATGTGTTCTACTGATATCAGCATAGTTATGAGAATACAATTGGACTCGGCAACTAAGTAATTTTTCTTACGTAACTATAATAATACTACCATGCCATCAATTGCAACAACCACAAGTTTAAACACCGGCCTCTTCTTTACTGTTGTCTGCAGCTGCCAATGGTTGGAGAGCTTTGAGAGGATTCATTATAACACCATCTATAAGACCGTACTCTTTGGCTTCTTTTGCGCTCATGAAGAAATCACGGTCTGTATCTTGGTTAATCTTCTCTAGACTCTGTCCAGTGTGGTAGGAGAGATACCCATTCAAGTTTGCCTTATGATGCAGCATTTCATTTGCCTGAGGAATATATGACTACTTATATTTGTTGCAAAAATATCACGATGAAGTAAATAAGCAACACTTAAATAAATTAGGAAAAGAATTAAGCATTCCAAGCATTAGCAAAGTCACGGCTAATCCTCTTCATAGAGTTTACAAACCAAAACCCAAATATTCAAGTGGAGGATATAAATAGCAAAATAATCTTAACGACTTAAAATATCTTCTCTATTTCTTGCTAGAACCAAACACAACCCAAAGGGATTAAGGATTGGGATCAAATCATCAAAAAAAACTAAAATGCAATAAGGATGGCTTAGATACCCTTCTTGCAAGAACAACACAATTTATAGATGCAGCTACCATGTGAAACCCAGAATCCCTGTCACTCCTTGAAATATACTGGATACCAATTGAGAGCTACGGCCAATGTAACTACAAGATGCATGTCTTCTATCCCTTGAACACCTCTTAACCTCAAAAGAAGAAAGGGGTTGATTCCAGTTTCCAGAATGCCAAGAAAATCTGAACCAACAATAGTTCTCAAGACAATACAATTTTTCATTTTTCATAATTTATGTGACTTTGATTACCCCAGAGACATGCTAAGTTTTTATCATTATCAGCAAAATATAGTCAGGTATTCCTTTTAGAAACAAACTAGAGGTTATATAAGAGTTAAACATAGCGCTGCTGACCTATACCTGGATGTCAATATCAGTTTGCCCACCTTGAGCTCCACCAAGTGGCTGATGGATCATTATCCTTGAATTTGGCAAGCTGTATCTCTTTCCTTCATAAATGAAGGCAGTGAAGTGAGGTAGGAGACATTGAAGCACAGAAGATGAAATAAAACTTCCTTTTAAAAGAAAACAAAGAAGGAATGACACTGACAAAATTATTCCACATAAAGCAAAACATGCAAGCAATAGAAAGCAATCAAAGCAATAATTACCTATGGTCCCAGCACTAAGCAGGAAAGCTCCCATACTGTTGAGCAAAGACAAGCAAGAAAAATGAGAAGGTTTTCTTCCAAATAAAGAAAGAAACAGGCACTGTTATCGTGTACAAATGTTCACTTCTAAGTTGAATTCCTCACCAAAATATTACGTCCATAATATCATCACATGAAGTCGCCCCTAATGCTCAACCCACAAATTTGACTTCACAAATAGAGGTGTTACCTCATTCCATTATCTGACTTCCTAAATAGAGGAGTTGCCTCATGCCATATACCATACAACCACTTTGCCTCATTAAAGTCAGTGTAACACTTGCGAGCTTATTGAACTCAAAGACCAAAGTTATCAGAAACATGGATTGGATTTGCAGAAGAAAGAGGAATTGAGTACATGAAACTACAGGGCCAGACTTGCATACAACTAATATCTTAGTTTCCGTCTTCTTGAAGTTAGAATGTTAAAACAGGATTTCCATAAGCCCAAGCTAGGTTCTAGTTTCCGTCTTCTTGAAGTTAGAATGTTAAAACAGGATTTCCATAAGCCCAAGCTAGGTTCTAGAATCATATAAGCTTGATTTAATAATACTCTGATGCTGCTGTCCTTCAACAAGGGAGAGTAAAGGAACAATGAAGGATTGGAGAGTCAAAATGGGTGTGACAAAATAAAAGTGTACCATATTTTAGAGAAGGTGCCCGTGAATAAATTAGAATAAAGTATTGTTATATGATGGAAACTAGATTCAGCCCCAAATCCAATATGCCCTTTTCATAGCCATCACAAATCAAATACAGAAAAGGTTCCAGATTTACAAATCTTAAGCTAAATAAGCAATTTCATAATTTAAAAGATATGCTGTCAGTGGTAGCCATGGGTAATCACCAGATTACAGCAACAATGATGCAAGTGATGCTATATCCAGTGGCCAATGGCTGGCTTCTGTCAGCAACCCAATCAAATGGAAGGAGGTGATTAGGGAGAGCAGAACGGTTGTGAATAGTTGGTGCTATTGAGCTTGTTTGAGACAATTAGTTCCAACTTTAAAGAGATGGAGTTATGTTCCCCTCTTGAAGGACTATTTTATCAGAAATGCAGAAAACAGTCCCAGGAAATTATTTTTCATAATACAAAATTGAGAAATGGATTCTCGTAGACCCCACTCTACTTCTCCATAACTTTGAGAAACTATGTTTATATAACTTTTTTTGGCTAAAAAGTGATATGATATTTAAACACTGGCTTATGTGTACTGTAGAATGAAGCGCTATTTTATAACTGGAAATGATTCTTCTTTTTTCCAATCAAACAAATGTAACAAGCTTGGCTACGCTTCATTTACCCATTCAATGAAGCTGGCACTAATTTTCAGGCTAAAGTTTCATGCACAAGGTTTCCTGGCATGTGTCAAGATCTAATGAGCTGAAATGCTTAAGGGTCTTTTACCAGTAGTTCCTCCAGAACATTAAAAAGTTACTAGGCAAAAGCAAAACGAATCTTTACCTAGCTGCTAGTCCAACACAAACAGTGGAGACATCAGGTCGAATATGCCTCATTGTATCAAATATTGCCATTCCTAAAAAAAAAAAATTAAAAAAGGAAGCATGTCATGAGAGGAGAAGACAACAATATTCAGCAGTCCACAAATACTAACAGGATGGTTATTACCAGCTGTAACTGATCCTCCGGGAGAATTCACATACATGACAATATCCTGTTCAAAACGTCAGAAAAATAGGGTAGCCAGTTACCTACTTGCACATTGAGGATTTCAGTTGAACAACTTAGGGAAAAGAAAAACATATCAGAAAGAGGATTTTAGTTACCTACTTGCACATTGAGGATTTTAGTTGAGCAATAATATAAGACATTAAATGGAAAATATAGTGATCTTGTGTCATTCCACACAAGTGATGCATGCTTTTCCCCTTTTTTTCTCTCTAACTAAGGAGACTTGCTTAATTGAAATGACTTAGCAGAGGATAGACCCAATTTAGGGAATTGAAAATTGAAAAAGAAAATAAAAGAAAAGAAAAGAAAATTACCTTATGAGGATCAACAGCATCAAGGTAAAGAAGCTGAGGCACAATGATGTTTGCCATATCATCATCAACAGCTCCACCACACCGGATTATTCTCTGTTTCCAAGGGAACACGTGATTATTAGTCAATAGAGACCGAAAATGCAGTCAAATATTCAGTCTTAAGAAACCACATAAAATCCAAATCTAATCACCCTACATATTGAAAAAGCTGACTTATAACACTCTGGAATCGCTCCTGCATCATTGGTGGTGGCCCTTGTCCTTGTGCATAAGTAGGGAAATAAGGGGAAGAAGGAATTTGCAAATCATCCCTAGATAAAAGTTAGAGGTTAGTAAATAAACAGCTCCAAGAACTTATTTGGCATGAATAATATATAAATATGACCAACCTTATGGACCAAATTCCCAGCTGAGGAATCTCGGGTGTCAATAACTCATTAGAGTAGACAGCCTTGACAGGAGAGTTTTCCCAATGCTTTCCATTACCGACCAATTTTTTTAGTTTCCTGCAAATCATACAAGGACTTCACCCTCTACTAAATAATCAGGGGAAGAAAAAGGGAGAAAGAAATCTCATTATGGAAGTAAATCAAATCAAAAATGGGAGAAGAGTAAAAGGCGCTGGACCTTGTTCCCCAATAATCCACTAACTTAATAATGTAAATTTGAAACCCCATTAATTAAAAAAGATGCTAGATTAATCATTTGACGGCTTCAATTTTCTCAGTGCAAAGAAACATTAAACAAGAAAATCATAACATCTTCATCCATCCTTCTGATAGCGATATTTAAATTTCAAACTTCAAAGTCACCTACAACTTGAGCTATGAAAAGATTTGCAATACTCTAATGGTAAAATATGAAGACCAATGTTGATTCATCCCTACACTTAACACTTGAGCTAAATGTCACTAACTGTTCTTCGTCCCCTTGATTTCTCTTACATACCAACTAAGACCTAAACACATAAAGAATACCCTCGACTTTTCAGAGAGGAATCGAATAAACTCTTCCATATTCACAAACACATTTTTTTTATGAATAACAACTTCCAACTTTTCAAACTTGTTACCATTTGAAAAAAAAACACTTAACTAAGCCACATATCCGTTATATTTCATTCATAAACACTTTACTTTATAATTCCCACACAAAAATATTTAATATTCAAGAAACCATTTTTTTTTTTTTTATAACTCAGACCATTTTCTTCCAACCAACTCTGCAACACAACGCAAATCAAACGAAACACAAATCACGGGAAATTACCTCCAGCGGGATGGTTCTGAAACAAAAGAAAGCTTCTGAAAGTCGGAACAAGAGCTAGGGTTTGGGGAAAACACAAGAGAATTGAATCTAAGAGAGGATGCCGAAGTCGAAACGTATGTGTGCGCCATTGCCTTTCTATTTGCTCCCCCAAACTACAAAGCTATGACCTTTCAGGTGGATCGGTGTATTCAGAGAGGTGTGAACTAAATTTGGAGGAAGATTAGGGCCTTATCCGCAAAAACGAAGCGCACGACGGCGGGCAATAGGATTAGAGAATAGAGCTTTCAGGCAAGAGAAGATTTAGCACTCAGTCACTGACTTCGAGTATCTTCCAGGGCATAATACGCACCGGCTGCTACCGAAGGCATTCTTCTTTTCTATAAGTACGAAATTGGCCTTTCGTATCTTCTATTTCTTTCTTAGGATTTCCGTATTTCTTTTCTTACACGAGATTTGATTAGCTTTTCCTTCTTCTTCTTTTTTATTTAGATTAGATTAAATTGAGCAATATCGGATAAATTGAATGAAAAAAACTAACAATTTCATGTTATCCAAGAGGTCCTAAGTTCACAATTGATGTGTCATAATTTTTTTTGCAATTATGAGTTTTTTTCACCATAATGTGAGTTTTTTATATTTATTAATTGTTTTTCACAACCTATTGGTATGTGTTAATTTTTTCTATAATTATGAGTTTTTTTAATTGTAATTCTTTGATATTTGTTGATTGTTGAATTAGATGACACCCACTTTAAATCTATGATTGATGCAAAAATCAATATAAATGTTATCTATGCCCAAAAAAACAAAAAAAAATTTCTTCATGTTTTTGAACATGACAAAAAAAATAAAATGTGTAAATTTGTTTTCGCATAAGCCTATTTTGTAAAAAGCATGAAAGTTGAAAGCCCCATGACAAATCAAGAGTCCGAGGGCTCTGCTTGTGTTAGTCGTAAATGCCAATCATCATCAAAAACAAAACTTCTACATTAATGTTAAGAATGTATATTACAGCAAAGGCACAATCCACATTTAGAGCCTCAAGAGGCTTATGAGGGAATGACTAATTTCGGTTTTCACCTGCAAGATATAAACATAAACGATGCAATATAACTGGCAATCACCACCAGACGCTACTGGAGATTATTGGTGACACCAACATCAGCAGGTAGTCTCGGCCCCATCTTGTCCCGGATTGCCTTGTAGCACTGGAGACTGCAAAGAGGAAGCTTTGATTTGGAATCCCGATACCTGTATGGGTTGTTGCAAGATGGACCAGCACAGTTTTCACGAGGTGGAGGATAACTGAATATTACCAACCAAAAAAAAAGGATAGTTTAGATTAGCAGTAATTGTGTGCCAACTGCATTAACAAAATTGTGTACATGCTAGTTCGCGTAGCATGTATAAAAACCTGATGGCCAAAATAAAATCATGTATCAATGCCTGTATGTAATTTTTATTTCTGAAAACTATTGTTCTCAATCATGAAAAAGAAAGAAATAAAAGAATATGAATCCAATGAGCTTCTATTTTATGAAATAAGCATTATTTTGGCAGAAACAAAAATATTATAATTTTGTTTTCAGATTTTAGTTCAAAGATCAAAAATTAAAAATTACTGCTCTGGAGTTTTCAAAAACTGTACGTAAACTATAATTTTAAAACTTAAATTAGCAAAGGAATGAACCTGATAGGTTTAGAGTTGAATATACTTGGGAGACCCATCTCCTCTGGAAATGTTACAACGGTTCCAGTAGGACCCATTACCCATCTGACGGTGTTGGATGCAAGCATCAGAGCATTGGCAGCCTTCTCCTGGAAAGAATAATCCACAACAATATTGAAGAGGTTGTATTAGGAACCCAAATGAGAGAAGGGGAAAAAGATTAAGGGGGAAGTTGTTCATCTGTAGCTGCAATACCTGTGCCAATTCTTCTCGACGCTTCTTTGATTTATCTTCCTGCTTCTTCCTGTTGGAATCTTGACCAAGTATTTTTTTGATAGCTGCGGCCTACAAAATACAATTTGAACCCAATTGTTTGTCTTTGCAGAAAATCACGAAAAGAAACAGTCATTTAGAGCAAGTGAAAACATACCTCAGACTCTCTAGCAGCCTTCTCAACCTGCATTCTACGTCTCTGAGCAGCCTCAGATTTCTTTAGTTGCTGCTCCACCTCTGAAAGCTTCTCCTTTTGCTCTGTAGTTCAAAACAACAATTGAAATGGAAATTTAAGATTGAATTACCCAGCACAAAATCCAGAACACTTAATGAGTATGAAAACAAAATATGCTCACTTCTGGGAGGGGCAGGAGGTAATCCATTTGGAAACTCGATTAAGCTTCCACCTGGAGCAGAGGCATCTTTGCTTGATTGAAGGGCCCGCTGACGAGTTGTGAGTGTCATTTCCCTCTTACCATCCATTAAAAAATCAACAGATTCCTTCTTCTGCTTCTTCTTTTTCTTACCCTCCAGCTCACCATCAGATCCTGTCCCCTCCTCTTCCTCATAATCTGTGTCCTCATACACACTATCTGATCTTGACTTCTTTTTACCATCTGTAACTGGCCTTGATGCACCAACATTTTCCATATTGGATACACTAGAAAGTTTCCGATGTTTCTTGCTTGATTCTTCATCATCTTCTCTGTATACTGCAGAAACCTTAGAAGTTTTAAGCTTCTCCAAGTACCTAATCTCCTCATCCTCATCATCCTCGTCACCAAATTCACCATCAAGTACTCGCCTCTTTGGAACCCGCTTGCTCTTGCGAACAGGTTCCGCTTTGTCTCCTTGCTTCCCAGATGCTTTTTTTCCAGATATCTTCGCCATGGAAGAATCCTCCTTCACAACATCAAAACCACCTCTAGAAAAATCCTTCCAGGGAATTCCTTGCAAGCAACTCCTTTTATCTGTTGGGGAACGGTTATCATCTGAATTTCCCTGTATTGATGGGAAAATTTATTGAAAATGATCATGCCAGATTATAAGTTATTTGTTAGCAGAGAAATTATTACGGTTACAGAAAGAAATCCCGACAACAAAAATATTTCCTTAGAAAAAAGATATAAATAAGCCGTGGAGAAAATATGCCTCAATAATATCGTAAAAGTAAAGTTTTATAGATATTTATTTTTTTATGCGATGGACTAGAATTCCAAAGACTAATCGTGGATGACCAACAAACATATATCACGTGATCTTTTTAAGTAACTGTTGTTCGATATTTCTGATATGTATTCTGTGGGAACTGTTATGTGGTAAACCCAACCTTGATTTAGTTTAATTCTATGTCTTCAGCTTTCGTTCAAAAGGAAGAAAAAAAACACTGAAGGCTATGCTTCGGATTTGGTTTAACATTGAAGAGTAAAATGCTGTCGCAAGTGATGCTGAGAATAAGCAAAAGCAAAACACCTGAAGGCTATTCTGACGTGATCTGGAGGCCTCTGAGGAACGAGAACTCTTTGTAGACGATCCATTACCTGATGCACCATTAGAAGTGGAATTGGCTTGGATTGTACGTGTAACTCCGCCAACCTTGAGCTTAACCTTTTTGACCCTGTTCTCATTTCCTAAACCATCTTGAAGAACACCAGACTGCACTGGACTCAGACTTTCACCATTCCGTCCACCATATATGTCCATGCTTCTTGATTCTGAATCCAAGCCCTCCTTCAATTTACTAGTGTTCTTCCAATTAGCAGGAGCAAGGACACCTTCACTACAGCGTTTGTTATATAACCCACTGCGTCCTGGGTCATTACTGTGAGACATGTTGAATCCTCCATCCTTTTTATTCTTTTTATGGGGTTTTTCATCTTCAGACCCAGCAGCAGATGAGATTCGGGAGACACACTGATTAAGATTAAATTCTTTTCTCTTAAAATCAGTATCACAAACAGCATTCTCGTCACTAGAAACCTTGCTCATATCATCTGAAGGAGGTGTTGATGAGGCAGACTGATCATGACCTTCAGAAAAAGGCTGTGATTCAGGACGAGGTCTGCGAAAAGTTTGACTCCTTTTCTTCCTTACAGCACTGTTAAGGCCCTCAAACCGAGTACCACCTAAATCTTCCATAAAGAGTTCTTATTGTAAACCAGCTTGTGTGGTGCAAACTCTGCTACCTCTCAGATCATAAATTAGGAAAAACCATTATAACTGCTAAAGAGGCTGCATTGAAGAAACAAACAACCAAGAGTTATTACATTGAACGAATCCTAACAAATGACTAAAGTAATTGCATCCCCCATAACACGGAAACAAGTAAGCATGCATCTGAAGCATTCAAGAGACAAGGTTCTCAATAGCCACCAAAACAAACATTTCTTTTACTACCAACAAAGTAAAACACAATATAATAAATTGAGTTGTCTTATAGGGGCTTTAACACATGAAACTATCTATCACGGAAAAGAACAAATGAAACTAATGTCCACAAAGATAGGACCTAAAACCCTGATAAATAAGCTGCAATTATCAGCAACTGAGAAGATAAAAGGAAGGGGAATGTAAAATTAAAACAAAGTTTGACGATATCTGCAATCAAGGATTTTATCATACATAAAAAGGAATGTCAATGCCAATAAAGCATGAACTCAATGAACCCATATTAAAATTTACCACCTAAGAAAGATGAGAACTAATCAGAAGCCCCAATGGAGCAATAGAACCCCGTATTATTCACCAAGGGTAAATAGACCAGAAGCAGTGAACAGCCCAGATTAAAAAAGACTCGCTCTTTACCAATTTCAACCCAAAACGAAAAAATAAAAAATAAATCAAATTCCAAATTCTAAATCCTAAATACCATCCCAGATGAATGTCAGTCCCCCCTTACCCAGATGATTGTTCACCCATCACCATAAACAAACCGAAAGCCGATTACAAGCACTGAACAACTGAAATTGAATTACCAACGAAATAGAACCTCACAAAGCCATACAAACAAACAATCGAGAAGATGATCGTATTACCTTAGTGGGTCAGATAGTGATCCCGCGCCAGGATGCCCAGTACAAGAAGATCGAAAACCTTGCCACACAGAGAAGAATAAAGAACAATGGGAATTGAATGGAGAGAAACAGAGAGAAGAATTAAGCAATTGATTAGGTTGGGTAGGAGAAACTAAGACGGCGTATGGTTTGATTGTGGTTGGATAAGAAAACGCGAGGTTGGAGATAAGGGTTAGATTAGAGTTTAGGGTTAGACAGGTTTGGGAAACAATAATGGGTATAGTAGAGAAAGAGAGGTGGTGGTGGTGGTAAAGAAGAGGACTAATAATCTTCTTGTTCACCATTTTTTGCTAATTCCACGCCCAAACCCAAACCCACCTGTGTGTTTTTTTTGTTTGATGCGGTCACACGACTCGGACTCGCTGATCCAGTGATCCCACTCAGTTCTCTCTCTCTCTCTTTCTATCTCTTTCTGATTTCTCTCTATTTCTCTGCCTTTCCTTTTATTTTCCCTCCTCTTCTACCCACGGTTTATGCTGCAAGTGTATGCGCAGGTTAAGGGAGTAGATGGCTTACGTTAGAAACCCCTCCTTAATTTAATTGCTTGTCTCAGGCCACGTGTCAGGCTTTATGGATTTTTGCGGTCGCTCTGCTGACTGGTTGCACTTTATAATTTCCCATCAAAAGTAGCTGGATTTTATAATAAGCAAAATTTTTATGAACAATTTTTTTTTAAAATTTTTTTGGCCTCTAACCTCGAAAACATTTGTCATATTTTCTTCCAAATTAACACCATTACAATTTTGTATAAAATTTATTAATGTTGGCAAAAAGAAATTACATATTTTTTTTTAATTTCTCATAATATTCCAATATTTTTTGAGTATATGACTAATCCCTTTCAAAATAAAAATATAATATTTTGTCAAATTTTAATAAAGTTAGTAATTAGACCAATTTTTTATTTGTCATTAATTTTTAAAGTAATACAAAAAATGTATATTACATTTTTTTTTGTCATTTTAAAAAAATATTCAAACCCTTATACAAACTCTAGTTTTATAATTTTTAATAAGAAGTTAAAAAAAAAAATGAGCAGAGAGAGTAGTGGTATAAATGAATTAAGAGATATGTGAAAATGAGATTATTATTATTTTATCAACTCATAATACATGTAAGGATATTATATGGTAAATTATTTTAACAATTTTAAATTTTTTAAAAGTTGTGAGATAAAACTAAAAAATAAAATTAGAATGTGAGATATTTTTAAATTAGTTGGTTTTTTTTTTTTTTTTTTGTCTTTCTGGGACGCATATCAAAGAAGGCAAAAAGTATGTTAATCATTTTATCAAATCTACGGGCAATTAACTAAGATTAAGATGACGTGTTCAAATCCCACACCATCGATATATATATGTAATTAATTATTTTATTATTTGTAAGTTGTTTGTTCTTTCTAGCATGTGATTTATTGAAATTATATTATTGATTCTAGTTCTTAATGAGGAGAATCTCGTTTTAATGTGATATGTCTAAGTATTATATAAGATAAGAAAATCTATAATTAATAGTTATTGTGAAAATTGATTGTAAAATAATAATAATAATAATAATTTGTTTTAGAAAATGAATGATGGAGAATACCAGTATACCCAACTCAATTCATCAATAAAAAATTTACATCTTCCAACATAGGTGTGCAACTAATATCTTACAAATGAGAATTCGAACATATAATACTAATAATCCTAGGTACTATATATATTTTAACAAACTAAACTAAGAGCTCATCAAAATAATCACTACGTACTCGTAATTTTTTGGTTTTTTTTTTTTGTTTTTTTGAAACATATATATATATATATAGCTTACCAAAAGTTAAAAGTGCTGATCAACATATTTTTATGAAATCAATCAATAATAATAATAAACTTTATTTACATTAGAACCTTACTTGATTTTATAACGATTTAATTTGCAACTCGTTTTCTAGCACATGTCATCACACTAGCATTAATTTAAGCTTTCCAAAATTCACTCGCAATTAACAAACACAAGCTCACTGCAGCTATGTATTTTAATCAAGTGTTAACTATAAAAATACTTGATTATAATTAATTACTTCATAATATATTATAGAATTTTAGAATATGATTAAAAAAACAATTTATCAAATGTTAGTTGTTGAATATTCTTTTCCTGACATATCATTTAAGTAAAATATCCTAAGACAAAGTAGTAATTTCTCTCTCTTTTTAAAAAAAATTATTTTAATTAATTAAGATAAATATGAGATCACATTTTTGAACCTATTTGAGTTGTATTTTGAATGAATTTCTTCACTAATTATTATAGATTAATGTCTTCATACTAATGTATTATAAATATCAACAACCACGTGCACTAGTCCAAACCCAAAAACCGTCCCCAACACATTTTCCTTGTTGAAATCAATGATGCAATATATGTAATTCAGATGGTACATGTATAATTGTATATCAAATTGAATAGGGTGGCTTTATTGTCACTATCAACAAATTAGGGCCACAACCTACAAATCAAGGCCACATCCTAAAAATGCGACCGTTAAGTTGTATCTTAAATAATTTTATTGTATCTTAAATAATCTTATATAAAGTTGTTCATCTCTCTTAATTCATGATAGAACTCATTTAATTTTATATTAATTTTTGACTGTTCACATCCTTTACATTTTAACAGTCACTTCTCCTCTAAACTCTCCTTTTTATGTTACTAATAAACTATCTTTGAGAAAAAAGTTCTTGAGCCACCATATTAAATTTACAATATGAATTATCATTGTGGTTTTAAAGTATTTTTACAAAAAAAAATTAAATGAAAATTAAGTAAACCCATTTTTGAGAGAAGAGAAGAAATACATGAACTTGCTAAGGCTAAATTAAATCAAAAGAACAGTACCTTATAAAAATAAATTTTAATTTAATTTAATTAACTCCAAAAAACTAAAAATAATTTCAAACCATTGAAATTGTCTATGTGAGTACTGGTGTCTCTATATAACTCTTATTTCTCTTCACTCTCACCCACAATCCTACTGAAATTCAAATTACATATTTAAAAATGTCTTCTTTATCAAAATAAGCTTCTACGTATTCTTATCTTTTCCAATTTTATTATCTTAATTTAGAAAAAGTAGGGAGACACAAGTTGGGTAATAAACTACGACAACAACTGGCCAAATAATTATGGGAGGAGAGGGGAGTGATTGTCAATAGTAATTAATGACAAAAATAAGTAAGGAAGAGAAAAATTAAATAAGGGTATTTAGTAAAATAAAAACTAATCATATGGAGGCTTGGTTTGATAATTCTGTGACTTTTTGAGAGGTGTATTCTCATGGCTCTTTTATAACTGTTTTTAAAAAATTACAGTAATAGTATTTGGTAGAATAATACAAAATTATTTTCAATAAGTAGAAGTCACGAATTAGTGTTTAACAAATTCATTGTAAAGCTGCCTCAAAAATTTATATTAACTATAATATATATTGATAATAAAAAGAAATGTAATTAACATATTGTATTAATTAATAAAAAGATAAATATGAAATTTCTTTTAAAGTTGAGGTTATATTAGTCTTTTAAACTTTTAAAAAACACAGAGCAAAAGCATTCTATTTTTTATTTATTTTCACAAACATAAAAAAATTGACTTATACTCTTCATAAACATAAGCACCGTTCAAAAGAATATTACTAAACTAAGCCATTCTAAAAAAATGTTGGTGTCACAATAAGGCCACCCTAAATAATATACGTAATAATTAAAATAGAAATGACAACATTGATTATTAAATAATATATCTCTTCATTATTTATTTATTTATTTTAAATAATGAGGTAATGTCTCGATTATGTCCCCATTCCTTTAATCTCTTTTGTGGTTATGAAGTAAGATGATCCGGATATAATTCTGTAGGATTCTATTTCTGTGAGTCGAGGGAGAGGTGAAATTAAGATGAAAGATAATAGATGTAGCCATGTAGGGTAGAAGACTGAATATTATGTATATTATATTTCTCCAAGAAATCTTAATTTCGTCATGAAATTGTTGCATTTCAATATTTCATAGATCTTGCAAGAATATAAATCACAAATCATGCACACATGCATAATGATAATGCTTAAAACAACAGAATAATTAATATGATTCTATTTTTTTTTCTTTTTCTTTTTCTTTCTCTGATCTCCTCTTCACTATAAAGAGATATAATTAATACATGCATGCCTCAATTAATTAACCAACTTAGCCATGCTCAAACAAATTCCAGCCAGTTTGTCCAACTTGGTACGAACATCAAAGAGTTCAAATGGTGAAGGAATTTCCATCTCGACGAAACCATCATCGCAGGTACCAATGTCTGTAATGACAGCACTAAGCATTGTGCTTAAAGTGCCAACATCATGCCCATCAACAGCTTTTTTAGCATCTTTGAGACTGTCCCTAATATCGGAGTAGGTTTCCTTGCAAGCATCAAGTGCATCACGGGCCATAGGAGAAGAATATTTAGGATCATTAACGATAGTGTCAATGTATGCAACAACCTTGGTGGTTTCGTTAGTGCAAGCTTCAATTTCTGTCTCAAGGACATTAACAGGGTCAACAGGGCCAGCTTTAATTGTTGGAAGGATAGAGTTAGCACAAAGTGCTGGGTCATCAGTGACACCGCAGATTTTCAAAAGAGTAGGGTCGACATTTGCTACTCCTACTTGTGACAAAACTTGGTCTAAACCCAGAGGTAAAACATTTGATTCTGATGATGATTCTAATGTGATAGTCTTAGATTCGACATTAACCGCGGCTTCTGAGGATGGAGATTTTGCTGGGGCAGCATTTGGTACGCCTGCAATGGACGAGACAACTGGAGCCGGAGCTGGTGCATTTGATGAGGAAGAGACATGGTTGAAGAAGCGAGGCAAGCTAAGAACATGGCCGGTGAAAGAGAGGAAGAGAAAAAGAAGAATAGTTTTTTTGGCATCCATTATTATTACTGATTGTCTCTTCTCTTGGAGAAAATGAAAGAGGAGAGACAAATGCTAGAGATTTTCTCGTCTCTATATTGAGGGCATATGAGGGTGGCTTTTATACTGGATGTGATTTGTGAATGCATGAGAAAAGGATTACTTAATGGTAGCAAAAATAGGATCTAGGTTAACTGTTTCTCTACATATTTAGGGAGGTTTAGTTATGCTTTATTGGTTGTTATTGCTTTTAGTAATATAACCACATAATTATCTTCTTTCTTCTTTTCTTTCTACCCAAAAAGAGCCAGTTCGAAGCTTGACCGGGTGGGTAAAATGAATCACAGAAAAAAATTGGAAATTTTTCATACTTTATTAGGTAGTTATATCTTTGCAAACTCTCATAAACCTCTCAGATTCTGACCAGAAAAACAGACTTGGGGCCAAGGTTAGAATTCACACATTAACAATATGAATATATTTTTTGGATGGTCCAAGTGCTAGGAGGTGTAAGTACTCTTATATGAGGTACTATTGAGTCTTAGAAGCATTATATAAATTGGAATCGACATTACTTGTCCTGTTATGGAAGCAGTTGGTGGGAATTAGGGCTTGAATTTTTATGGCCGAAATGAATTTTATACAGCATATTAATATGAAGACAATTTTAAAGGAGGCACCTAAAATAATAGACAATTCAAATGGTCTTCAGACACAAAAAAGGGCAAGGGCAGCATAGCACATCTTTCAAGATAGCAATTAGGATATTTATGGGCCAGATTGAATTGATTTAAAGATCAATTCTAAACCAATCCAACCAAATCAGATTAAAAAAATTAGAATTGAACAATCAGAATTGAACCAGTCTATACATGGCTTGGACAGTCCAATCTGATCATGACTATAGAGTTAGATTGGATTTCAGGTTGAAAACTCAATTGTTTAAGAAAATAAAATCAACTCGTAACATAATATATAGAAATTTGATAGATACTTTGTTTCAAACTTTTAAACATACTTTGAGCAAGCGACAAATGTCCTGCAACGCTGTAGAAAATTTCAAGATGATTTAAAAGCAATAACTGAAACACACAATTAGGTGCTTCAGGCGTGAAGTTTAAGATAGAAACTAAACTAAGCCCATGCAATAATCTTCTTCTTTTCTTTGGGTAAGTCTATGATCCAATAATCTACATGTATGTGTGTATATATATATATATATATATATACATACACATACAGAATTTCATCCACCATGTAGAGAATAAACACTGCCTAGGGGAACAAAACAATGGTTTTACACAGAGGACAAAAAAGAATCCCCACCCTCACCAGCCCCAGGTCATAAAACTTCAGCCATTTCCCAATGCTCTGTTGCTTATCTTCCACAAGCTAGGAAAACTCCTGAAGCTGTTGTCTGAGTGGTAAAAAACTAAAAACAGATGTTGGTAAACTTACCTTTACAACAGTTCATCGTCCTACATGAAGATCTTCAGAGGAAACTGCCGTTCTAGAGATGTTGTCATGGTCAAAGCCACTTAGAACAGAGTAAGGACCTGATGAAAATATCGAAGATGTCCCATCAGACTCGAAGGTGGTAGATGACTGTCTGTGGTTAGGCCTGGTGTTTGAGGAGGTCAACATGGAATCTTGATTCTCTGTGATACGCTGCACCATTTTAAGTGACTGCACCACTTCACCAATTGTGGGCCGTTGGCTGGCCTCTGGGGCAACACAAGCTGCTGCAACAGTGCAAACACGTACAAAATCTTCTTTTGGGTACTTTCCCCCAAGCCTTGGATCAGCAAGCTCTTCCAGCCGATCCTTATCTCTAAGAATTGGCCGAGCCTGAAAAGATTACAACATTCTAGACTTACCTTCTGACCGAAAAAAAGACTCAATGAAATTGGGCATAAATTCAGTCTAGAATAATATCAAAATGCAAAAACAAAAGACACCAACAATAATGGTGTATAAAAAGAATAACTGAGGATTGGTCAAAGAACGATACCAACCCAATTCACAAGGTTCTCTTGTCCAGCTGGTTGTGACATATCCACTGGTCTCCTTCCAGTCAGCAATTCAAGGAGGACAACCCCAAAGCTATATACGTCACTTTTAACAAGTAGATGTCCAGTCATGGCATATTCAGGGGCTACATATCTGTAAATTAGTTTCATTCATCTTCATAACGAACTAATTACATGGAAACACAGAGTCTAACAAAGGAGAAATTGAGACTAACCCAAATGTTCCCATCACACGAGTAGACAGGTAATTAACTCCGCCTTCAGGTGCCTGTTTAGCAAGGCCAAAATCAGCAACTTTAGCAAGAAAGTTGTTCTCAAGCAATATGTTGGACGCCTTGAAATCTCTGTGGATAACACAGGGTTGTGAGTCCTCATGCAGGTAAGCAAGTCCTCTTGCTGCATCCAGTGCAATCTTCATTCTGGTTTCCCAATCCAAAGGGCAATTCATTCCCAATGGACCTGTAGCAAACCAGGGTAAACTTCAGCATGTGAAGGATCTTAAGGCATGAAAATGATTTTTCTTTAAATATTTAAGTCTCTGATTTGAAAAGGCATTTTACCATGAAGCCAGGCCTCCAAGCTTCCATTCGGGACAAGCTCATAGCAAAGAAGATTTTGTGAATAGTCGCGATTGCTATAGTAACCCACTAGTTTTACAAGATTACGATGATGCAACCTACTAAGCATCTCAACCTCAACTAAAAATTCTTTATCCCCTTGTTGCCCTCCACTAGTAAGCCTCTTAATTGCTACAGCGGTACCATCATTTAGGACCCCCTTAAAAACTCTACCAAACCCGCCTTCTCCAAGTAGACTTGCAGGCTCAAAGTTGTTTGTTGCTTCTTTAAGTTCTTCATAAGCAATAAACCGCGTACTAGATGGGTGGGGAACAGATCCAGCTGCATTTCCTGTCATTTTCTTTTCTGCTGAAGAAAAGGGGGCAATGCAACAAAAAGAATGCTTAATAATTTCAGCGTAGAGCATAATAGGTATCTATCCCAACTCCAACGAGTTCATAACATAAGGCTTAGTTTAGTTTGAGTTCAATCATATCTACACATGATAGTGAAAAAACTAGACCATTATGCTGATGCAGCAACAGATATTCAAAAAATGGGAAAGAAGAGGGGAAAAAAGGAAAACTTTTCCAGTTATTAATTCTATTTATTCTTCTTTTCTAAAAGACTGTCATGTCAATTTTTCAAAGGTAAGGTCTCACATGTCCATGAACTAAAATTCTATATTCACCGCTGAAGATTCAATACAAGCTAGGTTGAAATACTAAAAGCAACTACAGGGAATTGACACTAGTGGAACCCATGTTATAGGGTTATAACCACTGCCTTCGTCAAAACTTATCTTGACAATTCTGAACCATAAGTATTATTTAGAGTAATTGTACACCCTGAAACAATTAAATACGCGAGCCATCATCAAAGATGCAAGGAGTTAATCAGAGATATTTACCAGTTTCTACAGGGGGCACTTTATTCTTCCGCGTGCATAAACAAAGTAGAAGCACAGATGTTACAGCAATGAAAACTATGCCAGCACTAATACCAATAATAAGAACCAAATTGGAATGTCTCCCCCTGTTTGAAGCAGTCAGTGAAGTAGCAGTTGGTGACAGATGAGGCGGAGCTTCCAAGGGTGATGTAGCAGAAACACGAGCTGCAACAATATACAACAAATATTATTCATTTATACAATATTAATACACACGGGAACACATTGTATCCTAGCCATGCAAATAAAAGTAACTCATGTATTCATCTGAATAGGGTTGTATACAATCTGCCACACAGTAGAAGAGTATTTGCATCATATCAAATCACAACAATCAAAAGACCAGACATATGATCATGCCCCACTTCTACTAGCCTCAAGGGGCTACAAACACAGCGGGTGTTGTAGATCATTGAGATGCACATTGAGAGAACTTCTCAAAATGTATCCAGAGGGGCATCTTATGGGAAGTAATACAAAGTAAATTATAGTGTATGCATGTGTGCATATATAAATATATATAAGGGGAGCATATCATATGAGAGAGCTGATTTATTATTAAGTGAGAGAAGTTGATTACATTTACAGCGACTGGGTCAAATATTAAAGGTCAGAATTCTCTGCAGGTGAAACTCGGGCTTGCTGCCAAAAATGAGCATGAATGGGCTGGAATCCTCAGGACTCAAAAAAAGGATATTGAGATTTTCATAAGAGCATGAACCTTTTTCCGGTGAATGGTCATATGCCTAGGCATCAAGGAACTTTCAAGAATATTCAAGGAGATATTTCATGCAATCCTCTCCAAGGATGACATATGTCCTACGTTTCGTCTTTTTCTTGGGTCTTACCTGAGCCGGCTCGCCAAACCACATCTACCTTACACAAACCCAATCATGGCATGACATATTACCATCTCAAGTGCCCCCATGTCCATATAAGGGGGCATGTAAAGTTCTATAGGAACAAGGATTAGAAGAGGTGGGGTAGGTGGCTATGTATTTGTGTATGTAGAATACATTCATTAGCACATGTATTCAAAGAAAATCATGCAAGTATACACGACATGTGTAAGTATCGTCAAGAAGGTGAATCTTGCACGTTGCAGTGGAATTGCAAAAATAAGAAGAAATAATAAAATAAATCCTTCATAGCCAACAAGCAACTAAGAAATCATAATACATCAACTGCAATATGTATTTCATGGTAAAATACAAAAACATGTAAGCAGACATAAAATATAAGTCACCCCAATCAGGAACCATGGGTATAAGCAATGACTTCATTAGTCTAAGTGTAAATTATTCTCTTTCTCCATCACCTATTTTAATACCACATAAAAATGATAGAATAGTTAAGACTTAAAATGCATTAGAATGGAAAATACATAGCGAGACCAATATAAAAGTGAAAATAAAGAAAATGCGATATTTTATCAGTATTATAATCATCTTATGGTAGAGGGTTTGATAACATTAATAACACCAAAGCATTGGATCATACAAAATTAATGCATCACAAAACCAACACAAAGGGATGAAGGATCTTACTTACCCTGAGAAGGAGGTGGAGGCTTGAACCAGGTTATATTGATAAGTTTGTAATCACCCACTAATCTTGGATCTAAATGAACTTTATGCATTGAAAGTGTTGAGTTTATGGCAGATGCTTCTTTGGCAGAGAAACTGATCCCTTTATTTGGTGTAATATCCATTGAAATGTTTAATGTGGATAAGCTAAGTACGTAAAAGTTGATCAGCTCAATTTGGGAAGTCTTCAGACCAATCTGGGTAGATAATTCACCGAGAAAAAGATTCCAATTAGGTTTTTGTGATACATTTAGAAGGAGAAGGTCTAGCTTTATGGGATACACACAGTGGCAACTAGGACCCCCTCGCTTTAGCACCGTGTCTGCTTTACAACAATCTGGAAGAATGAAAAATATTTATCCATGTCATTAGACTCATTAGGATCTCAGCTTGAGGAGATTTGCTACTTAGTTGAAAGAATTAGGTTGTCCAAATCATAAATGAGTTTATTCAGAAAGTTAAGTAGCTAACTGCTAAATCTATCACATAATTATTCCACTTTTCTGTCATGGAGTTTCTGTAAAAAAATAAATAAAATAAAATAAAAAATGGAAAAGATTCAACATAAAAAGTAAAGAGGTTAATATACTAAGAATATTGTGACTTACTAGAGGTGTGAGGAGACAATGACGGTTGAGCTAAAGCTGAAGGCACGGCACCATTGTAGGACTGTGTAGGAGTAATATCTTTGAAGCCAGAAATTGGAGGTGTTAATAAACTCCTCTTCATCAAAGGTTCCGAAAAATGAGAACTTGTAGGGAGGTGACCAGTAGTTATAATAGGGCCATAGATACGGTGATGGGATGGTGACACTGCCGGCACCAATGCACCTTGTGACAACATATGCTTCTGCCAAGGTCTATGTGACAGTGGCAGATTTGCTGGTTGGGACAGATCTGGTATAACAGAGCCCAAAGGTGCATGTATATGGAGATACTCTGGGTGCTTCCAGTAGGTTATTATCTACATCAGCATCAGTTATAATGACCATGTAATACAATACATATAACCAATTTAGCAACAACTGCTGGACCTTTATTGACACTCCTGCAATGGTTGTGGAAATTAAAAGTGAAATCAATTAAGTGAGAAGGCGAGAAAAGTTTATCTATTCAAGATTAAATATGCCTTACATTGCCAAGAATGCAACGAAGTTATGTGTTTCCCATAAATAAATTGACTTGTTTGACTGGATTATATTTCCATGGGCTCCTATACAAACTTGTATGTAACATGCAGCATCCAATGTATAGACCTCATGTGTTGTTAGAAAGATATATAGTAAAAGAAAATAGATTGAAATTCTGCACCCATTATATCATTCTCTATCAATATTTTGAAAAGTAAAAAAGAAAGAAGAAGAAAACAAAGCTACCAACCACAACCAGGCCTACTTCAATTCATTTAACATACTTAGTAAGTATCAATTTAATTATTTACCTAGTTCGGAAGTGTCATTTTATAAAACCACAAAGTAGTACCCCACCCAATGTAATGAATATTAATGTACCCAAACTTTTGGTTTCCTTTTCTCCTTACCTTTTTATAAAACCAATCAATGGGTTTCCATAAATACCTCATGAAAGCTCAACTAAATCTTCCATTCAGGTACGTGCTCGTAGTTCACTAATCCTATGCTTAACTTAAATAACTTGCATACTCTACTTAGGTTATTGGTAGCTAGAAAGCAGATACTGGAGCATTGAAAGGGATGAAAATATTCTTCAGAAAACTAATACTGACATACTGGAGCATTATCATTTTTATAGACCTAAAATCATACACCCTTTATATCTTATGCGGACGTTTATGTCTTTTAATATTTCTGGTTTTAAATACAATACTTCGATGCAATTAGCAATCTCTAACATTTTTTTTGATCTCATGGAAGACAAGCAAAACGAAGCTCAGATGAACACAAAAGCAACTTCCTACAAATTAACTTGAGTTTTAGTATTTCCTCAAACGAAATTCATATTTTATGCTTGAGATTCCAAACATAATTCTCTTCCTTTGTTATTTCAGCCCATGAAACTGAAAGCTTCAATTTCTCTCCCAGTTATAATTCTCAGTAACAAAATTTCAAAATTACCTGCTGAGATAGAAACTTCGAGCACCGTCATCACGGACGCCTTTGATTACCCTTGTAGCTTCAGATCCACAAAATTTAAATAAAATCAACGGACAAATCACCAATGCAAAACCAGCATAGCACTTGAATAATAAAGCAACACTACGAGTAAAATCCAACTGCAAATGAAGGAGAATCCAACGGCAGCGATGACAGAATTTGAACACGATACACTAAACTCAGAGTCAAACCTTCCATTACTGAGTCGAATCGAAGCAGCAGTTCAAGCTTGAAACTAAAGCCGAGGGAGAGACCACAATTGTAAGGGACTGTTGGTGGAGATGTCGTTGGCTTCACTGTCGTACCACTTACCCGTGGTAGAGAAGCTTTCTTTCTCAGTCCAAATTTTATTTATTTTTGTTGCGTTTCGGAGGCTGAGCTTTTATTAATATACGTATAACTTGCGTCGTTTAACTGAAAACTACAAGCTAACGGTATTTCAGAAAAAGAAAAGGGAATAGAGAAAAAAATACGTCACTGATTCACGCTATTCGAGGAAGAAAACTACGATGTAGGTGCGGAATTGTCGGTAAGCTGTCCATTACTTTCAAAAATATTACATTTTTGTTAATTTTTTTCTAAGATTTTTTATTTTCAATTTTATTCCATCACTTTTAAAACATTTATACTCTATCTATATTTATACTTTCTAAGAATCAAAAAATTCATACAATCTCATTCTTTATAATAAAAATTTATTTATTTATTTAAATTAATTAATATATATATATATATATCTTATTTTCTCTTTCTTAATAACCTCTCATTATCTTACTTACTCAAATAAATTTAATATTTTTTTAATTTATGTTAATTAAAAAATTAATTTCTTAACAACTATCAACTTTCACTAACTTATTTTTTATCTTTTAAATAAAACTCAAAAATTTAAAATTATCACTTTATATTTTAAAAAAGATAAAATATTAACACATACACGTGACTAGTTATTTTAGAAACCATCACACTCTTGTGTTCTCTTATTTTATTAGTTAAATTAATTTACAAAAATAACTTTTTGATACCCACTCTTACACTCTCACAAACTAATCATCTTTTATCTTTTAATTTACTTATAATTTTAAAACCAAAACCATTTGGCAAATACATAAGTAGTGCATGGGGCTAGTGTCTTCCTATACCGTTAGTAACTTAAATAAAAATTATTAGTGTAGCTTAAAGTTAAAATATAATACTTTGTCATATGCTTGCTAAGTTGATGAAAAAAATAATAATAAATTTTCTTTCTCATTATTCTCCACCAACTCTATTTAAAAACCATGAAAATGTGGTTTATGAGAATTTAGACATTTTAGGACAAAAATGATAAACAAATTTAGGATGAATTTAACAACATATTATTTTAAAAATAATTATTTTTTATTTTTTTATCAGCTTGACATAAATGTGACTAAATATAATCATTGTAGTTAAATTAGTAATTTTCTCAAAAGTTTTGATGAAAGAAGATATTATAAATATTTAGTTAAATTATACTTTTTATTCTTTTAGTTTGTATTATAATTTATTTTAGTTCTTATAGTTCAAAAAGTTAAAATAAAAAATAATAGTTTTAAAATCAATCTAATATGATTATAATTGTCATTTTTTGTTTAAATTGATTTAACATGAGATGACATGTAATAAATTTGAAATAGAAGTATTGACATAATTTCAAAATCAATAATTTTAATTGTTTATTTTATATATTAAAAATTTGTATTTGAAATAGATGTATTAACAAGTCACATTTTATGCTGTAATATAAGATTATGTGTAATATAAGATTATGTTGGTCAATATTATATTTCGTTAAATTAATTTAGATAAAAATTGACGATAGAAAATATATTGATTCAATTTTAAAATTATAAGTAATTGATTTTAACTTTAGTATAAAAAGTAAAACGGATTATAATGTAAACTATAAGAATGAAAATTAAATACTTTTAAGTTATGAGATGAATTAATGTAAAATAATATTTTAAAATTAAATTGACAAATAAATGATATTTTTATAAGAAAGCAGGAAATTTAACGACTAGGCCAGATTTGGAATCGTTATTAGGCTTATACTGGATCTTATCAGCCCAAAACCGGATCAAACTCACCGACCCGAATTTCAATATCCATCAGGACCCGTCATAATCATCGTAATCTCGGTTTTTATTTTGTCACAGCGCGCAAAAAGAAAAGTAGTTAACTTGGTTTAGCTCCAAACCCTCTATCCAGCTGAATAACATTACAAACCCTAAAAATTGGGGTTTTGTGCAAATTTCTCCTGCTTGTTCAAGCTCACTTAGGGTTGTGCTTTACTGCTGTATCTGTGTGTTTGTAAGTGCACGACTTTCTGCAACCAAAGCAATCCAAACATGTCGAAGAGGAAATTTGGATTCGAAGGTTTTGGTATAAACCGGCAAGCAAGCTATAATTTTGAGCGATCTCAAGCTCCACAACGCCTCTATGTACCTCCTTCTTCTCGTTCACAGAGTCACGACAATTACGAGGATGCCGACCTTGACGATATTGAATATGACGATAATGATGTTGCCAAGGAGGCTAGCAATAATAACAGCGGTGATAATGGAGGTGGTGATGAAGAAATTGACCCACTGGATGCGTTTATGGAAGGAATTCATGAGGAGATGAAGGCGGCACCACCTCCAAAGCCGAAGGACAAGGTGGAGGACAAGTACAGGGATGATGAGGAGGATGATCCGATGGAGAGCTTTTTGAGAGCGAAGAAGGATGTAGGGTTGACGCTGGCATCTGATGCTCTTCATGCCGGCTATGATTCGGACGAGGAGGTTTATGCCGCTGCTAAGGCGGTGGATGCTGGTATGCTAGAGTATGATTCTGATGATAATCCAATGGTTGTGGATAAGAAGAATATTGAGCCAATTCCAGCTCTAGATCACAGTTCAATAGATTACGAGCCGTTTAATAAGGACTTCTACGAAGAGAAACCTTCAATATCAGGTAATTCAAGTAAACAAATATTTATGTTTATTTTAGGAGTATTTGATTTTAGCAAAGTGAATTTGTGGCTACTTGTTTAGTCATATGATTATTCTCAATTAGACTGAAAAATGTCTTGTTGTATTTGCTTTTCTCAAAACTCTTTGATTCTTGGAAACTTTTGGAATAAAATTGTTTGTGGAACTTAGCGCATCCCTTTCACGTAATAGTAAATTTTATTTTGTTGTTTTTATTATATATCTTACTATTTTCTTGCTAATTTATCTTACTTTTACCACCTTTTAGTGTTACTTAGCTCATTCATATATTAATTCTGAAATTGTATCTACGGTGTTTCCCAATTTAGGTATGAGTGAGCAGGATATTTCTGAATACCGGAAGAGTTTGGCTATCCGTGTATCGGGTTTCGATGTTCCTAGGCCGATTAACACATTTGAGGACTGTGGTTTTTCTCAACAACTCATGAATGCTATCAAAAAACAAGGGTATGAGAAACCTACAACAATACAGTGCCAAGCTTTACCAATTGTACTCTCTGGTAGAGATGTTATTGGTATAGCAAAAACTGGTTCTGGTAAAACTGCTGCTTTCGTGCTTCCCATGATTGTACATATTATGGATCAACCAGAACTTGAGAAAGAAGAGGGTCCTATTGGAGTGATATGTGCCCCTACAAGGGAACTAGCACATCAAATATATTTGGAGGCCAAGAAATTCTCTAAGTCACACTGGGATTCGCGTTTCTGCTGTCTATGGTGGAATGTCCAAACTTGAGCAGTTCAAAGAACTCAAGGCAGGCTGTGAAATTGTTGTTGCCACTCCTGGCAGATTGATAGATATGCTAAAAATGAAGGCACTGACAATGTCGAGAGCAACTTACCTGGTACTTGATGAGGCTGATCGGATGTTTGACCTTGGATTTGAGCCACAGATTAGGTCTATTGTTGGTCAGATTAGACCAGATCGCCAAACCTTACTTTTCTCAGCAACAATGCCCCATAGAGTTGAAAAGTTGGCTAGGGAAATCCTCACTGATCCTGTAAGAGTTACAGTGGGGGAGGTCGGAATGGCAAATGAGGATATTACTCAAGTTGTTCAGGTAATTCTTTCTGATGCAGAGAAATTGCCATGGCTTCTTGAAAAGCTGCCAGGAATGATTGACGAAGGTGATGTTTTAGTGTTTGCTTCCAAAAAGGCCACTGTGGATGAGATTGAGTCACAATTGGCTCAGCAAGCCTTTAAAGTTGCAGCACTTCATGGTGACAAAGATCAAGCTTCTCGGATGGAAATTTTGCAAAAATTTAAATCTGGCACCTACCACGTACTTATTGCAACTGATGTTGCTGCCCGCGGTCTTGACATCAAGTCAATCAAGTCAGTGGTCAACTTTGATATTGCAAGGGACATGGACATGCATGTCCATCGTATTGGTAGGACAGGTCGTGCTGGCGACAAAGATGGGGTTGCATACACTCTTATAACTCAGAAAGAGGTGCGCTTTGCTGGTGAATTGGTTAACAGCTTGATTGCTGCTGGACAGAATGTGACCATGGAATTGATGGATCTAGCCATGAAGGTAAGAAAGCGTTGTTTATGATCGTCTAGATTTATAAACATGCACGGACAATTTTAGAAGTGGTATTCTGCTGGCACACTGCTACTAAGTATCATAAGTAAATTGCTCCTGGTTGTTCAATCATTTGATAACCGGAGTCATTCTTTGATAAATCATCCTTATGAGTCAGATTCAATAGAATTTGATCAATTCTTTTTTCTGTCGTTAAGACGGAGAACTGAACCAAGAATTATCTTTCTCTATGAATGTTCTATTATGTTCCATTGACAAATTAAAAATGTTATACGATATATCTACTGTGGAAGTAGGCCAACATTTCTATTGGCAAATAGGGGGTTTCCAAGTCCATGCCTAAGTACTTATTACTTCTTGTTCTTGGTTGATGTAATTAATTAGCTTTAGTATCTTATTATATGCAAATTCCCAGATATCACTTTCCTTTTTTTTCCGGGGGAATGGGAGGATGGTCATGTGCTGAGTGTCATGTTCCATGGAGGTGGACCACCTGAGATCTTGTTTCTGGCACACACAGATTAGATGCTTCTATTTTTTTGTGGGGGCTTTTTTTTTTTTTTTGTTGGGGGGGGGAGGGGGGGGATGGTTGTTCTAGCAAACCAATTGGGAGCAATATTTTGTGCTCTTTCTTTTCCGTGTCATATTTGTCATGGTTGAAAAGGTTGAATATGATGTTAGATAGTATGCATCATAGTGGAATTGCAAAAGAGAGCTTTTACATGCCAAGATTTTTCATTAGCAATATTTTTCCTTCAAAGCATCCTTGGACTGGAACTATGGCTGAATGATAGAGTTGTCCACAGAAACACCATCCACACTGGATTGCACCTTGAATATCATATCCATGTACTCCCCAATCCTCCTCCCCCCCTCTCTGCCTCTCCCTCTTGTGCGTCATTCTTCAGACATTCAAATTTCTTTTTCAATGCTCTTTAGCTGCAGGAGAATTTGATGGGCAAGTTCTACCTATGAATGAGCAAATCTGGTAAATATCAAATTTTTTGGGAGTTTCTCAATTGGTTGTTGATTCTATGGCTGTTAAGATAGATAATATTGAGGAGAGAGGGAAATGGGAGAAAGCTGATAAAGAGAAAAATGGACTAAACACTTGCAATTGAGCACTCACATTGATACTTTGTGTTTAGTCCTGGTATATATTATTCTTTTTGTATCCTGCAAGAACCCTAGAAAAACCTGAAAACACAATAGCATTTCAGGCCAATCTTGTAGAACACATGGACAAATTCTTTTTTTCATGTAAATGGTAAACCTTAAGTCTATTAAATAATGACTCCTGTCGGGAATTCTATGGGGCCTGGATAAAATTAAGTGTCGATATTGCTAAAACAGGAGTACCTGAGTGGCCTTGCTGCATTTCTATTTTCTCCTGATTTGGGAGTTGTACTTTTCCAGTAATGTTTTTCATATCCATTGTTATGCTTATTGTAGTTTAGGTTTCCATAATCATGCTATGTAAAATAAAATAAAATTGAATGACATTTATCTTGTGTATCATTAGGATGGGAGATTCAGGTCCAAACGTGATGCAAGAAAAGGAGGTATGGTTTCTCTGGCTTGCATGATTATACTTTATGGCATAACACAAGGAACATGCAAATATAAATTGATAATAGAGGGGGAAAGAAAGGTTTTGGTACTTGTTTCAGTGCTATGCATTATGCTCAGTTGTTTTAATACTGGTTGGACCTTTGGTTTATTAGTCATAGATTCTTAACAAGGGAATTTAGCATCTTGGTGTTTTGTCTGGTGCAGGTGGGAAAAAAGGTCGAGGGAGGGGTGGTGGCAATAGCAGTCGAGGTGTCCGTGGAGTGGATTTTGGCTTGGGTATTGGATTTACTCCTAGAAGTACTCCGTCTAATGCAGTTCCAAGTAGATCCGCTGCTGTTAATTCATTGAGGACAGGAATGATGACGCAATTCAGGAGTAACTTCGTTGCTGCTTCATCAAACTCTCAGAATGAAAGCTTTGGTAATGGTACAAGCATGCATTCCAACAATAGACCAGCACTCCGTGGCTTTGTATCTGGTGGATCAATTGGAGGGGATTTGAATCGGACTCAGACCATGACTTCAGTCAGTCCTGCTATTCAGGGGTGAACACCATGGGTCAGAAATCTGGCGATAATGCCAGTCATAAGAACTCAGAGAGGTTACTTTTCTACACTGAACACAGTATTTAATAATAGATATACATGTTCGGAGGTAGTTAATATGGTTGTGATTGCTGATAAAGTTGCTTTTCTTTTTCGTTTTTGGTTGCAGCGCTAGACCTAGAGAAAGGCGGAGACCCTCAGGCTGGGATCGGTAATGTACACAAGTAGATTACATTATTATCACATGTATGGAAACTGGTCAAAGCCTTGGAATGATTTTGTTTGTATCATTTATGTTTGTTCGTAATCATAAATCATGTATTATTTGGTCTTCTATGTTATTTTTTGTGGCATAAAGATTCATTTACTTCCATTGCCCTTGGCACTTAGCCCAAGCGGCTAGTGCCTGTTTTCCCACCCGGGTTTGAGCACTCTAATCGACCAAAAAAAAAAAAAAAGAGAATTACTCCGTTGACAATTTTTTCAACCATTTGTTTTAGTGCATTTGGAAATAAACTCGTTGCAGTGCATGGATAACTTTGCTTGGCTCCAAATGATTTAGTGCTTATGTTGATTGCTATTCTCAATTTCCTGTAACATTAAAATTGGCTTCAATACTGTATACATCATTCATTTAACATGGCATTCTATGAACCTTGTATAGAGCATCATCATAAATTCATAACCAATTATCTTGGTCAAGCTAGGTGTACAATTGTTGAGTCTCCTAGAAACATGACCAGTTCTCATTAGGAAAGCTATTGTGGGTTAGTTGGCATGGACAGGGTGCTTTCAAGTGACAAAGAAAGATAAGAACTAGACAAAGTCATCTGTGATGGGTAGCAAGTTGTAGTTCTTGCAAGATTTTACAAATTTCTATTGTTAACATTGGTGCTTTACAAAAATGGGGGCGGTGAAGGGGGTATTTTATGTATTCGAGGGTCGTCAGAAGTGCAGATCAATTCTTGATTCTCAATACCCAAATAAGAGGTACATCATGCCTTTGGACATTGAGGTACTTGCGTGTTTCTCGTACCTACTCTTCGTTTGGTGGCATTTGGGCACTCTTCCAAGCAAGGCTCCTTCAAGGTGCTATCATCTTGAGGCAGTGGGGGAAGAACTCCAAATTTAAACTGTAACGTTAACAAGTTACGAGAAATTTCAAGGATATGTGAATGGTGTTTTGCAGCAGAAAAATGCAATTCCATAGCCTCAATTCCCTTCTTTTCAGGGTATAACTGGTCTGTTATGCTAAAAGGAGACTTGAAGTGATATTGGCACTACCTGACAGCTAAAACCGCTGAAGTTGGGTTCCATGAGTAATGGAACACCCATATGATCCTTAAAGAAAGTCTGCAGAAGCAAAACAAAATTGGGAACTGAAACACTGGATGCGATTAAATCTTATATTGCAAGCCAAGTACATGAAAATAAAATATGGAAAACTATGCCCGCAGGATGCAGCTAGACAGACAGAAGCATTACTAGAATGATGAAGAAATGTAAAATAATTCCTAACCTGTGTCGGGAGCTTACAAGTATTGATGCAAATACCAATACATTTGCTTTCCTCCAAGTACTTGCATCTTTCAACAAACACCTGCATGAATGACCAGACCAACATTATGAAGATGCAGATCCTTCACCAAAGTGAATGAGCATAGACAGTAGGAAAAGCTTTTAGGTCATCACCCCACTTCTGCATGAAGTTCCATCTGGTAGGTCAACAAAGTTAACAGTACATGGACCCATAAGCCATTGACAAGTCAGAGCAGTAACCCTAGCTTCAAATGAAGAACATCTTAGAAAATTTAGACAAGTTTCTTAGTTTTCTAGAAGATTAAAATTGGAACTGGGAGAGACAAAGCAGTTGATGTAACTTACCAACCATCATAGCAGCAACTTTTCCACCTCCTATAGGTGCTATGAGCATTTGATAGAGTTCTAACAGAAATGGAGGAAACAGAGACCTCAAGATCCGTACCTGCTAAAACAAAGAAATAGCTGTCCACAAAAAGATACAAGAATTAAAATTCTAAATGAACAAAAAAAATGCAAGTTACCGTAGCTTCTCTGGTATCAGAATTAGTTCTGCCCTTCATCATCAAACGGTTTGCAACTTCAATAAGACCATCATATCCAGGTTTCTCTGAATCCCATCCAACCTCCTATCCCAGGAAAAAATCCATAAGATTCACACACTGCAATTTAATTTCTCAAAAAGTATTCGTTTCCCTCTTGCCAAACAGAAAAGGAAGTAGAAAGCGAATAAATTACCTCCACCAATTTATTACGGAACAAATTAAGGAACAAATCATCGAAGATACCGGGTTTATACTCAAGCTTTGAAGTTGTATTCTCAGTTTGATTTACCTGATAAATTTGGATTTCTCAGCCTAAATTATTGAGTTATTGAGATGAATGAAGTTCGAAAGAGAAAGAAAATTGAAGTAGCTCACCGATTGGGATCCATGAGAAAAGCACGAGATAGAGAACCTGTGTCTTCCGATGAAAATTCTTGGCTGAGAATGGAGGTTCGATGGTGGATGCCAAGAAATGGTGTGGTAATGAACGAGAGCCAGTGGTTTCATTTTGCCAGTGAAAAGCCTTTCCTGTTTTTCTGTTAATCTCGGTAGTCCAAAAAATTCCAAGTCTAATAAATTGGAGGCCGTATGCAAAAGGGACGAAAACGGCGCGTTTGGAATAATTAATATATATAATTCATTTGAATTTTATATATTTTTTATTTAGAATATACTAGCCCAATAAGCACGTGTTCAAGATTTAGAAAATAAATAAAAAATTATAATTGTTAATAAAATAGAGATAAGTTTTAGAAAATGTTGATATATATTTTTTTTAAATAATAATTGATTAATTGAAGTTGACAATACTTGAGTTTTGTATTTTTTTCTTAATTATAAGAGAAAGTGAATAATTTTTAATAGATAATTAAATATTAATTTAAAAATATTTTAAAATTTACGAGTACACAATCCTCCCTTTAATATAGTATTTAAATTAAAAATTATATTAAAAAGTCAAAGTTCACCATAAGAATATTACTTTTTAGTATAAAATAGTATGTAGAATAATATAATATAGATAGATATAAATATAGTTGAAATTGTATCTATATAGATATAGATGAATTCTTGTAGAGTTTAAATGAAATAAAAAAAATTTAATTTATACAAAATAATTTTAATTTATTTGTATAAATTAAAATTATTATATAGTAGACCATAAACAAAATAATAATTTTATTCATATTTATTCTCATACTTTTTAACTCAAAATCAAAGAGTTAATGCTTCACCAACAAAGGGATTGATGAGGAATGTGATAAGGGGAATTTTAGAATTAATTAGTAAATTATTATTTGATTTAGAATTATTTGTAATTACATTAAATTAGGATTTGATTTATAATTTTAATAGTTTATTAGAATTTTCATATTTCATTATCACTCTAGTTTTTTTTATTTTAATAAAAAATATTAGATTTACATTTATGTCATTAGGTTTGCATTTGGAATATATGTATATATATATATATATATATATAATTCATTTGAATTTTTTATTTTTTATTTATTTATAATATACTAGCCCAATAAGCACATGTTCGAGATTTAAAAAAATATATATAATTTTTAATGAAATAGAGATAAGTTTTAGAAAATGTTGATATATTTAAAAAATAATAATAATTGATTAATTGAAGTTGACAATATGTGAGTTTTTATTTTTTCTATAATTATAAGAGAAAGTGAGAAATTTTTAATAAATAATAAATTTTAGTCTAAAAATATGTAAAAATTTACGACTACACTATCTTCTTTTTAATATAGTATTTAAATTAAAAACTGTATTAAAAAGTCAAAGTTCACCATAAGAGTATTTTGTCTTTTAGTATAAAATAGTATGTAGAATAATATAATATAGATAGATAGAAATTCTTAGGGTAATTAGGATTTTTGGTTTTGGTAAGAAATTGGGTTGGTATTGTTCCGTTAGAGCTGAAACTTTGGGCTCTGAGGTTTGGTTCTCCTAACTGCTTGGGACAAAAGTTTTTGTCGAGTCTTGGCAGAGATCGATTCAAGTATGGTCATTCGGTTGGTAAACAAGGAGGATTTTACGAATAATGCTCATAGTCCTCTTATCCAGGATATGAAGAAATTGCTTATTATGAAATGGGTAATCAAGTTGATACATATTCATCGAGAAGGAAATAAGGTAACAGATCATTTAGCTAATTTAACTTTGGATAATCAAACGGAAGACATTGAATGGATTCAAGCACCACCCTCGGTTCGTCTCATTCTTGAACCTGACAGTATTGGCGTAGCTTGGCAAAGAATGATTGCTGTAGATTTAGGCTAAGTTTTTTTTTGTTTTTTTTGTCGTTTTTTATTCCTTTTCTACCCAAAAAGATAAAATAAATAATTTTAATTTATACAAAATAAATTATATTATATTTTTCTAATTTATTTTGTATAAATTAAAAATTTTAAATAGTAGACCATAAACAGAATAATAATTTTATTCATATTTATTCTCATACTTTTTAACTCAAAATCAAAGAGTTAATGCTTCACGAATTGATGAGGAATTTGATAAGGGCAATTTTAGAATTAATTAGTAAATTATTACTTTATTTAGAATTATTTGTAATTACATTAAATTAGGATTTGATTTATAATTTTAATAGTTTATTAGACTTTTCATATTTCATTATCACTCTTTTTTTTATCTTTTTTTATTAAAACAAATTAGATTTACATTTATGTCATTAGGTTTTTAGTGATTCTATATAAAGATCCTTGATACTATTTTATTAGACAAATTAAATAATATTATTGTCTCTCAATTGTTCGTGGTGCTCAGGTAAATTATGTCTTCCTCTTTCTTTTCTTTTTTTTTAATTTTTATTAGACTAAAATAGAAAACATATATCAATTACCTAAACTAAGAAAATATGACACGATCAGTTTGTACACATTAGTACTTTTTTTTGTTCTTCTATTTGTTTTTTAGCTATGTGAGACAGAAAGATATATAGGTATAGGAAGAATTAGAACTGCAACTTGATTCTTTTAACAAGAAAATTTATTTTTCCTGGGTGCAAATGGTTTCCATTTATTTTCCTTGTTTCTTTATGTTTGTTAATTTTAATGTTTCCGTTATCTATTCAAATGGATATGGACGGAACGGGTGAATTGAACAATTCTAATAGTAGAGATGGTGTGATTAAGCTAATTGAAAAAGAAAGGGGTGTCTCTGAAAAAGACTTAAAGTTGAAGGGTTTTTTCAAAATTGTAGCCTAAAATTTAAACCCTAACTAAACTCCTTGTCCCTGGTACAGTGATACTCCAATGCAAAAATCGGAGAAAAATGAATCGTTGTTCGTTTGATCTCGGGAGGAAGATGGTTGGTTAGGCAATTCTGTACGGAAACGTCGCAGGTGGTGGAGGCGCAGGGTGCGGACGCCGGTGAAATAGGAAACACTATATGGGAAGTTGTCGGCGCTGGTAACAACAGGAGGAACCGTGTCCCAGGCTTTAAGTCAGTATATTATGGAAGGAAAGCCGTCAAGAAAACGAGCTCGAGAAGTGCATCAAGATATTCCGCAAGTACCGGAATTTCCAGCCCGCCCTTGAGGTTTCTGCTCTTCTCTGTTCTGTTCTGTCCCTATAAATTCTTATAACTTCCATTGTAAATTTATTTAGGTTGAGTTATTGAATTGTGGCCAATAGTTGTTGTTGTTGTTTTTTTTTTTCTTTTTTTCACCATTCTAACTGCTATGTATCAAATTCCAAATGATCTTAAATGACATTGCATTTGATAAATTCATGAACTGGAAGACAATACATTTTAGTGATTAAGATAAACTAGTGGATGAATTATTATACTAAATAAAAGTTTGTACTTTAATATCGTTGCTTAAATTAACTAGTGCAAATTGTATCTTGTTTTTGGGTTTTTTTTGTTGGGGAGGGTGGTGATGATGGTTTGTGATTCTATCATTTAAAGCTTTGTAATTATTTTTGCTGATTTCCATTGGAATATCGAATTTGGAAGTGGAATTATTAATGCTGTTCTTCTCCAATGGAGAGTATAACGAAGAATGGATTAATGAATTTCACTCTCTATAAGTTATTTCTGTGCAGATATTGGACTGGATGTAGATGAAGAAAATCAACTACTCATCTGCCGAGTTTGCATTATGGATAGACCTTATATCCAAAACCAAAGGAGTAGCTGCAGCTGAAAATTATTTCAATCATCTTCCTCCATCTTCCAAAAACCAAATGCCATATGGAGCTCTTTTCAATTGCTATTGCAAGGAAATTATGTCAGACAAGGCATTTGCTCTTTTTAAGAAGATTAAAGAATTGAACTATCTATCACCTCTAGCCTTTAACAATTTGATGTCCTTATATATGAGAATGAGCCAGCCTGAGAGGGTGCCTTCTCTAGTAGATGAAATGAAGCAGAGGAATATTCCATTGAGCAACGTTACCTGTAGCATCTGGATGAACAGCTATGCATCTTTAAATGATATTGAATGCGTAGAAAGGGTCTACGAGGAGATCAACAAAGAGGACAACGACAAGGTAAGTTGGAACACATACAGTAACCTTGCCACAATCTATGTAAAGGCTGAACTTTTTGAAAAAGCCGAGTCAACTCTTAAAAAGCTCAAGGAAGAGATGAAACCCCAGGATCGTGACGCTTATCATTGCTTGATTAGCCTCTATGCTGGAACTTATAATCTAGATGAGGTTCATAGGGTTTGGAAGTGTTTAGGTCATCCACTAGCATCACCAACTTGAGCTATCTTATTATGTTCCAGGCCCTTAGTAAGCTTAAGCATGTTGTGGGTTTGACAATATGCTTTAAGGAATGGGAATCTTCTTGCTACTATTATGATATGAGATTACCAAATGTTGCCATAAGTACTTACCTGAGTCAGGGTTTTCGCCAAGAAGCTGAAAGGGATCCTTGAGAATGCTAGTAAGAGGACCAAAGGACCTTTCTTTAAGGCTCAGGAAATGTTTATGAATTCCTTCTTTAAATCCTGTCAGGTGGAACTTGCCCTCAATCATCTGGATGCAGCAGTATCAGAAGTCAAGGATGATGAATGGTGTCCATACCAAAAAAATGCTTTTTTCGGTTATTTTGAAATGCAAAGGATGTTGATGGTGCGGAAGAGTTTTTCAGCATTCTAAAGACTTTTGGTTGTCCGAGTTCCGATTTTTACCATTTGGTGCTTAAGACTGACATTGCTGCTGACAATTCAGCTCTTGAAATGTGACAACGGTTGAAGGATGATAATGTTGAAATCAACTGTGAACTTGAGAAGTTGCTTGGAAGAGGTTGTCCAGAATAGATTTAGTACGCACAGCTGCTCTATTTGCAGCTTGTGCGAGCGGTATCCTCCTCGCTATGCTATGTTTTTCTTTATTGTCCTACCAATTGGTTAGAACTAATTCTCATCTTATAAGCCCCTTGTTTTAAATCATCTTATACAGTTACTTGCAAACATAGAGAGCTGTGTCATTAAGCTTCAAATCCTTTGGAAGGCGAAGTTTTCTATTCGCTATCATTCATTTCAGATGCAAATTTCCTTTACGATAGTTTTCCACAAAATTTGCTGTTGGACTAAGAAAGTTTTGCCAATTGGTAAAAAACTATTAAATTAGGTAAATGACAATTTATTCAAACTTTTGTGGGACATTATGCCTTGAGGAGAGAGAAAACTATTGCCAGGTTCCACGGATTAAAGATCTGACCACCTGTTTTGATATTTAATTGAGCATCATAGAAACCGATTGAAGACGTACAAATTATAGGAAAATCAAACATCGTATATTATAAGGATATAAACTGGAGAATATTCCATAGAAAAAACAACCTCCATTCTTGTTATGCTGCAAAATTACATCTGATTAAAAATATCAAGATAAATGCACAACTTTAAGCTTAATGTCTGAAGAATACCCACCCCCGATCCTCCAAACCCCAACTGGAAAAAAACATGGGAGATTTTTGTAAACCTTTACCAGCCATAACAAGCAATAATCAAAACAAGTTGATACTTGAGCTCTTCCAGTGAAAAATCCCAGGGTGAAATGCCAAAACTGCATCATGACATCGGTGGCAAATATTGGCTACAGTACCCTGGACATATTATCTGAAAAGTATGAAAGCAGTATTGCTCTTCGTTTGTGCAGTCTTCAGACCCTCTGTCTGAGAGTGACGTCAGTAATCCTGATAGAAATTTTGGGCTGATAATGTGCATCTGTATCAACTTCTTCAATTTCCTGGATTGGAACAAGGTTGTATAACAATAGAATCAACATTGAGCATGGCCATTTGCAAGTATCTTGCAGGGATAGTTGGTGACAGTATCAAATAGATTAAGAATATTATCCATTGAAAAAGGAAAATCAATGCTAGTTAATGTTTATAGCATATTTTCTACAAGTATGTGCTACTTCAGAGTATCAAAAGTCGACTGTTAGCATGGCATTCCAATGATCCTTCTAGTACTCCATTTTTCTCTGTTCTTTCTTGTTTTATTTATTGAGTAAATTACTAGAACTTCCTCTGAATTTTGTTCAAATTACATAAGCCTTCGTGAATATTGCAGAATGACAATAACAAAACGTAATTAATCTATTATACAAAATGAGTACTCTTAATTTTTTGGTGGTCTTAGAAATAGTATGGAGGTAGTGTAAACTGTAATGTCAACACAAAGTAGTTTGAGAAATCTAATGTTCTTTATTTCTTTCCTTTCAGAAGTATATATAGAGAGCGAGAGGAAGAGAAACATAATCATTAGTTAGAACAAGCAACATGCATGACCTTGCTTATATGTCAGAGAGAATAAATTCTGAGTCAATTGCCAAGTAACAAACTTTAGAAAGATGCAGACTTTTTTCTCTCTTGGAAGAAGACCAAAAAATGAACTAGAAAAAGGGAGCAAGTTTGTATAAACATAAAAGTTAAAAGCAGAAATTCTGTCACCTGAACAACATCCTCTCCCTTGATGACGCGTCCAAACACTATAAGCTTCTCATTAAGATCTGGGATGGGCGCAGTTGTAATAAAAGTTCAAATCCTTTGTGATCATGTTTACCCTTGGAAGTTCCAAGCATAAACGCCTCGTGCTTAAAACTGGTTAAACATTAGAAAAACTACTTGTCGGAAGAAACTGATGAAACATAAACTATTACACTATCCCTAGGAAGGTAAATGAGCATCAACAAGATTATGATGACTTCGCTAATAATTTGATGTGAGAGCTGAATACCTCGTATGAAGTTGATTATAATGCTTTCCTCTCAATGTCCAATCTTCTGTAGCTCCTAACCATTGGTTATCCCCTGCCTGAATCACATAATGCTTAATTACACAATGAAAAAGCATCCCCTTGAAGTGTCCCTTTTGGCTGCGAAATTGATGTATTTTAGACACCATCAACAATCAGGGAAGATTCATTCAATTACAATGTTAACTGAGTAGTTGACAACATATAAATTGACATCACAGATACTAAAACATGAACCATTTCTTACAACAATCTGGTGGTTTTTGAAGTTTCTCCTGCATTTCCATGCTCAATCCATATATGTTGGAATTTGTGGGCATCAAACATGAATCAATTATCAACTTAGACTAAAACATTTAGCAGAAAGATATTATGAATGTTTTTGCGTATTAACTAAACACATTTTAATAAAAAGAAACTTTATGTTTGTAGTGCAGAAAACCGCACAACCTTGAAATAAAACCTTCAATCTCACAGCCTACCCCAATAATCAGCAAAAAAATTCTTAAGAAATACATTCAGAGGTATCATCAGAATTTAAATCCTGAAAATGTACTGCCTTAGTCCCAAAATAATGTCGTCCATTCTATTTTAAGTTGTCCCAAAATAATTGTCCACTTCCAAAAATGAATGGTTATTAAATGACAAGTTTTCAATAAAACCTTCCAAGAATATTTTAAAATGGTAATATAGACATATCGCATTCTGATTATTGCAATTAATGAGGTTGTCTAGAAACCTGTGATTTTTCAAAGAGGACAATAATTTTGGTATGGAGGGAGTAATTCACTACATTCAACATGTTCATATATTGGGTCAAAATATGCTGCCGCCTACAATATCAACTCCGGGAAAAATACAATGGTTAACATTTCAACAAAAGGACCATAAAATAAACAATGCATATAGTTAAAATTCTATTCATGAAATTCACCAAGTAACCTGAATAAGTCAATCTTTACATCACACACTACACTAGAGCAATGATTGAATATAACTTTTTACTCTAAACATCCACCTAACGTCACTCCTCTCTTTCTGAACTTACTTTTTTCTTCTGTGCCACTTAGGATCAAAACCCCAACAAACTGTATAGATTCGTTCTTACTCCTCTGCGAGCCCAAAGTACAAGTATCACAAATGGAAACAAAGTGAACTGTGTGAATGAGCGGATCATCATGGGGATTAATAGTAAGATAAAAGAAGCCTCTTATTGTATACTATGCAGAAGGTACAGACTACAGACCGTATAAGTGTCAATCCTAGTACTTACCTTAAGTCAATGAATTCGTCGACAACTTCAGGAGAACTTTCCTTATAAAGTTCTACTGTTATAGGGCCTTTAGATGTATTTAAAACCTATTATTAGAAAACAAACAATAACAATGTTAAAAATTGAATTCATATGTGGATATCATTGAAAGAAGCAGTCAGAAATAATTTAATGGAAAAAAACTAAGATTAAGTTTGATATTTCATTGTGAGCTGATATCTTAGATCTGCAATATCAAAAGAACATTGCAGCCTGTTCTGGATGGAAAAACTTACAGCATATCCAGGGAGGTCGGATTTCTTTGGGTCCACGAAAGCATTCTCACCCTATAGCACATGGAAACCAACCTATTAAGAACTTCTCCAGGTGTCCAGAAAAATCCTAGCTTGAAATATACGTCAACAATCCTTTAGTTACACACAGCTAGACATGGCAGCACACCGCATTAAGAAAAAAGTAACATTTGATAATACTACTCGATTTCTAGTCAAGATCAAATAGAACGCAAAAAAGAATACAAAACAATACCTTAGAAACTGAAATGTCATGCTCTGTTGGGAACTGTGACCTGAATGAAAACGGACAATCAGTTCTTAGCCAAAAAATGATTCTTTCCATGGCTATATGAATATAAAGTTCAAATATCAATCACAAAAATTGGGAGATCTTAATAAACTTAGTGGAATTGAAGCCTATGCAATTTCAGTTTGGGTATTCCATAGCTTTGCATTACTGCACCAGTTTTCCTTCCGAAACAGTCTTAAGTTTTACTCTGAATGTCTTCAACTCTTTTCCACATAATCCTAGACTTGTGATTTTTCACTTTGTACAGTACAGACTAAAATATTACAAACCTTTGGGACCAATGTCTATATGTAGCAACTAGGAAAAACCCAAATACGACGACAATCAAGCTGTAAAGAACAATAGTCACGGCACTGGTGCCAGCAGGTCCTTTCTTCTTTTTGCTTTGTTGTAGCAAAGTTTGAGGTTTGATCCTTGCCATCAAGCCTAATCTTCAGTTTCAAGGGCTACTACGAGTTCCCAGTTCCTACAAAAATAGCAAGACCTCAAATTAACCACCCAAAGAACAAATTAAAAAAAATAGGAACTACTAAAACGTAATCAGCAAAAAAAAATTCTCCAAACCCGTGAATTTATAAACATACAGTAACTACCAACTGATTTGAGTGGTTTGCAATTCCGGGTGCCTTGAAAGATATCAATTTCAAATTTTATAAGAAATTCCAATCTGTTGCAACAAAAATGCACGCAACAACTCAAAGCTTTCTAATTTAAGGGTCTCTGATGGCTTCTTTCCGGCAAAAGTTCTTTTCCTCTAAAAAAAGTTGCATCTTAAATCCAATTCTGCAATTTTTATTTTATTTTTTGGTGCAAGACGGGGCCAATTCTGCAATTCAAACAGTCTTAAAAGTTACAAATGACTTTAAAATTAAGATCCAACAGACAAGGAGGGACAGTTAAATCCACAGATTTTGTATGTAGAAAGGGGAAATAGAAAACGATAATTCAATTTTCTTTTTTCTTTTAGAGTCTATATGAATCTGCATCCATTAAATCCGACTAACAGGAAGTGCAGTCAATTGAAAGAGAAGCTTACCTTGGACGGAGGACAAACGACCAACCACCTCGGATCGTCAATTAGGGAAAGGAAATGAATAAAGCTGGTGAAGAAGGAAATCAGGAATTTCGCTACTGTAGAAGTCGAATGGGCCTGTTTACCCAGCAAGAATATAATAAGGCAAGGGCCCAATTTTTTCGGATGAACAAGGCTTTATATCCCAGCAAATCTTTTTTTTTTTTTTTTCGAATGAAAAATAAAATAATATAGCATATCACAATTTCAGATAAACATTTACAATAGTGAGAAATTTGGCTAAGTAAATGATTAAATCATTTAAACATTCGAGAGAAAATTAATTGAGTTGTGATGATTTCAATTGAAATCATATAAACATGTATAATTAAGAAATTGAGAGTATATCACCTGAGAGTATAACAATTTTAATTTACTAAAAAAATGTACAAATCAATTAAGACTAAGACTGAGTATGAAACGAATTTTAGTTCAAAATTTATAAAAGGTGCAAAATTGAAAAAAAATTTAGATGTGTATGTGACAATTTTAGGTTAAAATATGTAAACATCCACTGATTGGGAGAAAATTGACAGAGTATATGTCAACTTATGTTCAAATTATTAAACAGTCACAATTGAGAGAAAAATTGACAGAGCATGTGTCGGATTTCAGTTCATATTATTGAAACATGCAAATAAAATGATTGTAGTTCAAACTAGATGAACATACATAATCTGAATTATCGAGTTTATTATTATATGAGTAATTGTTATAAACTTAAATTGACTAATTTTATAATTATATCAGCTAGTTGTTATATTGAAATACTAAACATTAGATGGAAATATATGAAAATAAGATTTAGAACTCCTTAACAAAGACATTAAGAATTAGAATGTCTTGATTTTATAAAATTATATAGACTTACTTACTATTTTGGTTCGGATTATCCCATCATTTTCTCTCTTGGTGTCCCTAGTTAGAAGTTTGATAAGGTAAGTTCAGTCATGTGTACGTGTATGCTTTGCAAATTTACTAATTACGAAATGTTATCACGTACTTTCAACCTGCACAACTTCACGGGCAAGATGGATGTAGGCTTTACAAATTTACTAGTGCTATATTAGCTACTCCAAAAAAATTGGCCTTGGCATTTACAACTCATAAAGGTGACAATAAACTAACACTTCACAGAGCCCCAGCTGATATTATAATAAAAAAAGGAATGCACAAAGCAATGAATAGTACAATCCTAGGTAGTACAGACTTGAATAGTACAATGCTAAACCCAAGCAGCTATCCTAAAGATTCTCCATTGCTATGAAGGATACATTATTGGGTCTGAAAACCCGATATCCGACGAACACAGACAAGCATAAGGAGGCTACAGAAAGTAGAAGGGAGAAAGCACTAGCAACATTCCACGAAGCCACTTGGTGCTGACTTGTTCAGTGAAGATGTACCCAGAGATACATCCAAGGGCACCCAATCACAGTTAACAGAGTAATGTCCAGAACCATGCCATGGCTGACCATCAACAGGATACCAGAATGCAACTGACATCATACTCAAGCTGCCAATAGTGAACTGAGCATCCTGCAACACCAGGTAACATATACCCTTTTTCATTCAGCTAGTTGCCACATAAACTATTATTAATCAGGATTTGGTAGTAAAGATAATACAACAGCACTGTTTAACGAGATTAATATTTTTAGGTTCTCTTTTAAGTCACAAAACAGGTGTGCCAACATAGTCGCCATATAGTATAGATAATACAACAGCACTGTTTAACAAGATTAATATGTTTAGGTTCTCTTTTAAGTAAACAAAACAGGTGTGCCAACAGAGCCGCCATATCTTCTTAGCAAAAAAAAACAGAGTCGCCATATAGTAAGGAACAAAGAAATCAAATATTCACAAGACAAAAAAAATGAGCAGCACAAATTCAAACAAACAGGTGGTCTGGCCAAAAACATATGAGTAAGAAACAGAAAGAAACTATAAGAAGCTATTCGGAAAATTATACATAGATTCTCAAGCATATAGCAGAGTTCATCACATGACATGCAGAGCTTGTATGCTTGCATCAGTTATTGGATAATAGCTCAATTAATACAAAGCTTATTACTTCACATTTGTCAAGAACACAACATTATATTTGGGTAAGCAACTTTTCATCCCAGGATAACATTACCAAAAGAAACCAAGAATACCATGCACCTCCGTAAGGGCTCTTATATATAAGATTTTAAATCCAGCATTAGTGTTTTTTACCTGTTGAAGACGATCCATGGTTCTCAAAGGCCTGGAGAATTCAAAATAGTATGTGCCCTTTTTCCCATTTTCTGCATATGGACTCTCCTCCTCCACGAAACCTGTCATAAGCAAATATCAAAGTTAGTGTTTTAGAGTAAAAATTGCAAATGTAGTAAAACATAAAAGAACATATCAGAAGAGGTCAAATACAAGGCACCATACGTCAAGCATAAGTAAATATAAGAAAATAACTTTATGCAAATTTGGTGATGCATGAAGCTAACATGGCAACATGTGCCTTATTAATATTCTAAAAGTATTCTTTCCTGGAGAGAATGCCATAAGGAACCATGTTAATTGCCCTTCTATCTTAAACTAAAACATTCAAGGTATGACATGTAACAAGATGATCCGACCCTATTTAACCACCAATGATCATATAAATTACAATATATGAAAAGCACTCAGCAAAATTAGACATGCATTAAAACCTTAGGACATTAAGAAAATGTTCAAGACATTAGAGATTATGAATATCATTATATGATTGCGTGAAAACATGCATGCTTATATCACGTTCATAGACTGTTATGCTCAAAGAGGCCGGTATGTAGGTATACATTCTAAGTTACTTGATGTAAATGATCAGCAGAAAGAAAGGTTTTTAGACGCTGTCTGCAATAGTTTAGTCTGAAGTGTGCATTTCACTATAAACAATTGATAAATAACAAAATTTTAAATATTGAATTGGTAAAAGGAAAATTTACCCGAGTGAACTGTGAAGCTATTGTGCCACCAAGCACCTTTCCAGTCATTCTGTCCACTAGAATCATTTGCTAATGGACCCAAAAGAATAAGAAAGAAAATTTCAATCTTAAATAACTTTATGCAACATTTAAAAAATAGTTTTGGAAATTTATCAAAATTAAAATACTTGGTGGAGGGCAGGTCAAGGGGCATGGACTCAGTTCCAGACAATTTCAAGTAGAAAATATTTTGTTCTGTTTCTATTCACAATAAATAAAGACGAAGTATTTTGCTTTTTACCTCTTCAGAAGAGATCATTATGTTTCATAATTCATGATTATTACACGACTTTTGTTTCTTTTCTCTTTTAGCATTTATTTGGCCAGACAAGTATTGTCAAATCACAAGCAATTCCAGACTGACAAAGAGTCTACCAAATCAATATAAAACATCCACCAAGTGTTCATAACCAAGTTTCATAATTCTCAAGATTAAAAGGAAGAAGTTAATTAATCGAATGGTAAATTCTCTCCACATGAGTTTCTTTAAGGCAATGTCTGTTTTTTCTTTCTGAGAGTACTTTCATGACCTCCCCCTCCCCTCACAAAAAGAAAAAAGAACAGAAAGATCTATACAATTTTTTCTCTCTTAGCTGTGAGGTCAAGTCAGTTTCTATTATATCAAATGGGAGCATATTACCAACAACAGGACAACAAACATCATGATGCAGCATCAAATATGGAAGTGGTGTTTGTGGAGGCAGTAGTGGATTTAGATAGACAGTGACTCTGATGAGGTACTGCTTATTATAGTGGTGGTGGGCCTAGTGACCCCAATCAATTCAAGTTTCTTTCTAACTATTATAATGATCAGCATGAAAATTCTTAAACTAAAAGATCCAGCTTTAATTTGGCCTATTCCTAAGACAAACCCTTTATTCAAGTTAGACAGTTATTTTCTTATTCTCTTATTTGGATGATACTCTCTCCAGGAATTGTTCAAGACATCGTTGAAATGCTCGCCTCTAATCAATACGTATTCTGCTTCGATTTTAATAAAGTGGTACCACCAGATTGGAACATGTAGGTGATTTCTAGTATGCAAAAGTTAGGAGAGCGTAATATCAATGGCAGTGGGTGAAAATTTTAATATATAATTTCAGCAAATTAAAATGCTATAGCGGTGTAAAATTTAGTTGGGAAGAATGAAGTTTGGAGAAAAGGAAATATAAGAATCAAACACGTGGAAATCAGTAGTTTGATTTACAGGAAAAATAAGACATTGGAAGAACAGAATAGATCATTAAGGTAAACGTAGTGATTGTTTATCAGAGCAAAGTAAGCTAACTGTGTGGTCATTATGATACCTAAGTATTGTCATGTAACTATGTGAATAACAATACTTAGGATGTCTACGGATGTTTTTGACATGTTAATTTTACAGAATAGTAATTCAAGATATTTGAACTTTGAAGATCTAAGGAGTTGTGTAAGTTTAAAAGGATTGGAAGGGACCACTAAATGGAAAGAGGGCTGTTAATTTGAAGATTATTTCTTGAATTCTATGCCACCTTCATGGCTTTGGTTCCTTTCTAATCATTCATTTGGCAGCTAGTGTCTTCTCCTTTTTCTTTGTGTTCATTAGCGGGATACTTTTCTCATTATATAAATATATTGCATTTTAAAAAAAGAGAAATGGGTGTTAGTTTTCCATATAGATACCTGAAGGACCAATTCCATCTAAGTATCTACAATGTGGATTCCAGGCATAAACATCAACCAAATGACCAAACCTGTGCAGAAGAAAGACAATGCTAATAATTACATTAATACATCTGATGGAGAGGATGCTGTATGAGTTTTGTATGCATCAAACATGACAAGATAATTCTAAGAGTCAAGAAAATCAATCGTAATATATCACCTGTCACCACCATTTCCATCCCTATTATCTATCAGTGTTGCCACCATAAAGCCGTCCCGGAATCGCATTTCCAACAGAGAAGTGCATGATGTCAACTTCGTGACCTTTGCAAGTCTTGTTGGTGCAAGTGCTTCTGTCTTCTTTACACCCACCCATCTAATGGCACCAAATTTCCTCAATATCTCATTCCAAAATAAATAAACAGGACAACTAACAGCAACAAAGATGGCAAACTTTTAAGGAATTCTTCTTTAGAAAACACACACAAAAATCAGACGTGGAGACTCGAGAGGCTAACTTACATTATGATAGGAGGCATTCTCTCCAATTTGAAACATGAGAGCAACAGATGGACATTTGTTGCTGTTACTGTATCACAAAAATATACCAATTAAACCCATCTTTATAGTTATCGTAATCAAGGGATGAAGTTGATTGGAAAATCTCAATCCAATTTAACACACAAAAAAAAGAAAAAAAATAATAACATGGATTATTAACTTATGCACCCATCACATGAAAGTTGGAACAAGTATTTAAAACTTATCATGATTTAAACAATAAAGAAAATTACTGTTTCTCCTTTCAATCATTTTGGACAGCAAACAAAATACCTAAAAAAAAGTTATTGTAAACTTACATAAATTAATGTGAACATTTTAGCTAACTGAAAATCAAGATAATATATCTAAGATCATTCATTGACATGATATAGTTTCATTTTCATCTTACGACTTACCCTTTAGAGTAAGCATATTCACCATCAACTTGCAACATAAAGAAAATATCGTGACCATCATGCAGAGCCTGCATCAAAACCAAACATACCGCATAAAAGTAAGATTATATAAATAATAAAAGGCAATTTACAAAATTACATGTGTAGGGACACAAAAAGCAACAATTCCTAATCAAAATTGACAACTGAAGATAACGTAGTACAAAAAGACAATAGCCTTTGATTCAAAGAGTACCTTAACGGTCATCTTTCCGCCTTTGTACTCATTTTCAGCATCTCGGTCGAGAGCAGGAAGAAGAGAAAAATCGAACCCATCAATGTCCTTCCAATCGTCGGCATGACCATCGAGAGTAATGAGCCCAGGCTTGAACTCGGCATCGACTCGGATCTCCGAGTTTGACTCGCAGCTCCACTCACCAGATTCTTCATGAGAGCTGACCCTTCCGATTGATGCGGAAGCCAAGACTAACAGCAGAAAGAGCACTCGGAGCATTGCGAGGACGAGCTTTCAACGTGTCAACTGAACTAGGTAATTCGGTTTGTTTTCTTTTACTGTTTGGTCCGCAGGTCCCGCGGCTCCGCGACCGTGGCTGCCTTTGACTTTTTAATTCCATAGCGGCGCGCTTGACTTATAAATTTCTTACATACAACAACAAGTGAGCTTAGTGTATATTATATTAATATAAAAAATTAAGTAAAATCATATGTTAGATTATTCGACTTATTTGTAAACAACTTTTCTAAAATAAATCCCCATATATTCTAAGGATTTATTTTACAGTATCTTGTTTTGTTAATTTATGCATTATACTATTCGTATGTTTTGTATATGTATAAATATTTTACAATCTCTACAAATTTTATGTCTCAAACAAATAATTGTATACCTCATTACAATTATCACAATCTAAATAAAATCTACATTTCTTTAGCAACTATTAATTGTGCTATGTGATGACTCATTTTATAACTTATCTCATAAATAAATAAATAAATTTAATATTTAGTAGATAAATTAGTCTATCAACAAAGTGACAAACTATCGAATATCAGAGGTTAATCAAATTTACATCAACTGTCAATTAAATTCATTCGTTATTTTATACTATTTTTTTACCAATGAAATGCTTTAACTTTTCTGCATTAATATTTTAAGTTTTTCTACTAATTAACAATTGTCAATAACAAGTTATTTATATAATATAAAAGCACTATATTGAAATGATAATTAAGATTTGTTTAAAATTATTATTATGGATCTGATTCTCTAAAATACACTTTACACTTTAAATAGTACAATGCACTAATTTTGACTATTAGAATAAATTAATGATTTAGATTTTACTAAGTAAAATCCTTCAAAAATAACTAGGCAATTGTTAAAGAAAATAAATAAAACAAAAACCGCAAAACTCACTAGCTATTTTTTGTTGGAAATAAAACAATCTTGCTAATTTTTAATTAGATTTTTCTAACGGGTGCCCTTAGGGAATTTGTTAAGACGATAAATATAAAAATTTTGTATTATTAATTAATTTATTACAGTGGTTGAGCTTGATTTCAGTGTTGTGTGATAAATAATTACTTTTGGAATGTTTAAAATTCCAAAAACTGTATTTATTGCACCTTATCAATTACCCTTATAACACTTGTTAGAAAAATCATTTCTAATTTATTAGAATTTAACTTTAGTTACAGTTTTTAACTTTACAATTAGAGGGGGATTGAGCATGCAGACATGGGTTCCGGGGGATAATGCTTTCAGGATTCATCCTGTTCGTGTAATCAATAGTTGATTAGTTACAATCGAATGACAAAATAATATAAGGTTACATATATTTAACTGATTCTTATGCAATGTTTGACAACAACATGAAGATATAAATTTTTACTATATCTAATAGACTATCATGTGAAAGATGTTATGATTATACTATTTAATATATTATATAAATTTATAATATTTAATCTTATACAATACATTAAACAAGTTATTGTAGGACTTATGTAGTTCGTAGAAAAAACTAAAAAGAATAGAAGCCAAGACAATAGATAATGACATTAATTTTATGATCTTTCCTATTTGCAAATAGTAACGTAACGTAACATAACATAACATAACACAACATTATTATAAAGTGAGAGAAATCAAGCATGTGGATTTATTTAATCAATTTGATATATGTTAATTGTAGATACATCAAGAACCAAATCAAAAACCCCAACGTTGATTTTTTTTCATCTGATTAGATTGTAGTGTGTACGTAATTAATTAATGATCTAATTCTTGGCGCACGTTTCCGAGCATGAATCCACACAACATTTCAATTTTTCTGCATCTTTATCTGCCAAATAATGAAAAAAAATAACAAGAGATTAGCAAATGTTAGTAATTATCTAACTATAAACATAGAGAGTACTGGACTTGATACGTTTTTTATATCGATCAACTCAACATTTCGTAAAATTTATAATTATAATTGTGGATGTATATAGAAAATGATTCTTGGTTTCGAACTTAAAACTTTATATTTTGATATATAAAATAAATTAAGATTTCATCAACAAGCTCAAACAGAAAAAATAAATACACACCGATGTTTTGTTTGGTGCTACTGCTAATAATACTGGCACATGATGTGGTGGCACAGCCAAGTTTGCAGAAGTAATGGTTTTGTGTGTGGATGTCATGTTTGGATGGTGGTTTGAAGATGCAGTCTTTCAAGCATTTGAGACCACATTTGTGCCTTGCAAAACACAGAGAGCAGTGCAGCCTATATAGCATTCCTTGAATGATGCTGCAGACTGCCCCATAAACATACACAACATCAAGCATATCACCACCATCACTTGTTTTCCCTCCATCATCTATATATATTTTTTTTCTCACTTAAACACCTCAACAGGATGGTTAGTAAAAATAGAAATGAATGTGAATAAAACCCTATTTAATCTTACAAAGGTATTGCTCTTATTTATATAGCTAGCTAGGCAGCAGGTAATAAAGAGGGAAAATGTATGTGGCTCACATGCATGGATATATATTAATTAATTATACCCTACATGGAAACTAAAAAATATATTATGCACAGAATATGCAAGAATGATATATATAACTTGATATTGCTGTTATTTGTAATCTAATTTGGAAACACCTTCAAAGGAAAAGTATTTCTTCGAAGTTAGCAAGTATATATTTCAGAATATATAATACTCAACAAAATTCCTTCTTAATTATAAATTCTTCTATAAGAGATTTTTTTTTCCCATTATGATGTTTTTATATATTGGGAACTTCCTGGATAAAAAAGAGATATTAAAGATATCAATTAGGAAACTATATATATGCCTTAAAAGAGAGGAAGCTCTCAATGTAATCCTTTTAATTTCATACTGACCTTATACATGTATGACATAAATACATAATAGGAGGTATATACTTTCCTTTTTTATAACTATCTAAATTCATATAGTTGACTATAGCAAGATTCGATCTCAAATCCTTAAAACGATATTAGAGTAAAAAAAATAAGAGGATGTGATGGGAGACCTGTAAATGAAAATATGAAACCTATCATTTAAAAAAAAAAATAAAAAATTACAAAATATAAAGAAAGAAAAAGAAATGATATAATATATTTTTTGATTAGCCAATGATTTTTTTTTCTGTGTTTTAGAATACTCGGTTTATTTTCTAAATGAGACGATTTTGAGCTCGTTAAATAAAACGAACCGAGTTCAATCTTTTCAAAACTCAATCGGCTAGCTTGTGAGCTGACTCGTTTAATATTATTTAATAATTTAATAATAAATAAATTTATATGCAAAAATTAATGTAAGTTGTAACTTGGTTTGGTGGTAAGTTACTCAAATAATTATCTATAGGTCTACTTTTCAAAAAAAAATTTAAAAACCTTCAAGAATACTTAACAAGCCAAGCCCGAGCTTGGGTTTAGGCTCATTAACTCTTAATAAACACGAGTTGAGTTTAAGTTTGTCTAAAATTTAACAACTGCAAGCTCGACTCAAATACCACTTGCTGCCACCCCTAATTAACGACACACTTAGTTTACTTTTCATGGTCAAACATTATATCTTAGTACACTTTTAATGTTAAATTATCAAAAGCTACACCAATTTATGTGTTAATATAATTTTTTTTAAAATTAATTGTCACAAATGGGAAGATATGATGGGAGAGTTGTAAAAGAAAATATGACACCTATCATTTTTTTTTCAAATTTAAAATTATGAAATATAAAGAAAGAAAAATAAATGATATAATATATTTTTTGATAAGCCAATGATTTTTTTTTTTCGTGTTTTATAATTCTTGGTTTATTTTCTAAACGAGACGATCTTGAGTTTTATTTTGAGCTCGTTTAATAAAACAAACTGAGCTCAATCTTTTCAAAACTGGATTAGCTCATATATAAGCTTGTGAGCTAGCTCGTTTAATATTATTTAATAATTTTATAATAAATATATTTATATGCAAAAAGTAATGTAGGTTGTAACTTGGTTTGGTGGTAAGTTACAGAAATAATTCTCTATAGGTCTACTTTTTTTAAATTTTAAAAAACCTTTAAGAATACTTAACGAGCCAAGCTCGAGCTTAGCTTTAGGCTCGTTAGCTCTTAAAGTATACGAGTTGAGTTTGAGTTTGTCTAAAATTTAACAATCTGCAAGCTCGACTTAAATACCACTTGTTGCCACCCTTAATAAACGACACACTTAGTATACTTTTCATGGTCAAACATTCTATCTCAGTACACTTTTAATGTTAAATTATCAAAAGCTACACCAATTTATGTGTTAATATAATTTTTGTAAAATTAATTGTCACAAATGAGAGGATATGATGGGATAGTTGTAAATGAAAATATGGCACCTATCATTTTTTTTTAAATTTAAAATTTGAAAATATAAACAAAGGAAAAGAAATGATATAATATATTTTTTGATATGCGAATGATTTTTTTTTTTTTGTGTTTTGGAATACTCGACTTTTTTTTTAAACGAGACAATATTGAGTTTTATTTTGAGCTCGTTTAATAAAATGAACCGAGCTTAATATTTTCAAAACTTGATCATTTTGTATATAAGCTTGTGAGTTGGCTCGTTTAATATTATTTAATAATTTTATAATAAAATATTTTTATGCAAAAATTAATATAAGTTGTAACTTGGATTGGTAGTAAGTTACTCAAATAATTCTCTATAGGTCTACTTTTTAAAAAAATTTAAAAAAATTTCAAGAATACTTCATGAGCCAAGCTCGAGCTTGGGTTTAGGCTCGTTAGCTCTTAAAGTATACGAGTCAAGTTTGAGTTTGTCTAAAATTTAACGATCTGCAAACTCGACTCAAATACCACCCTTAATAAACGACACACTTAATATACTTTTCATGGTCAAACATTCTATCTTAGTACACTTTTAATGTTAAATCATAAAAAGGTACACCAATTTATGTGTTAATATTATTTTTTTAAATTAATTGACACAAAATTCACCTACTTGCTCTAGTAATATATGTGTTAATATACAATTTACTGAATCATCAATCATTGTAATAATTTGTATTGTTGTACATGATTTATCTGAATAAATATATTTATGAATGTGTGAATTGTATTCATGATATACACATTTTCAATCAAAATTGACTTATATATTAAAAAATTACAATTAATAAAAAATATTACACTAGTTTAATATAATTAAACAAATAATAAATCAAATTAAAAATTAAATTTATAAATCGTTTCTGTTCTTTAGATATAATAAGAATTAAGACAATAATATCATACTAATAAAAGCAATACCCTTAATATGTCATTTAATTCATAGTTTCTTTTTTAATTTTAATTCAAGAAATTGAGAATAATTAGGAAAAAAATAATAGTAAAAAATTTATAATCATATTAGTATTAAAATGGGAAGTGTTAGAGAAAAAAAAAATTAAATTAGTAATCTATTTGAAACATAGTATATATTTATATATTTTTTTTTTCTCATGAGTATCTTACCACACCTTTTGGATGTGAGCCTAATCTCAGAAAAAAAAAGAGACCCCTCAATCGCTGAGCACAAGCAAGCTCTATCACTTGAATTACACCTTGTTGGGTGAAACACAATATTTAATAGAAATACTAATTAAAGAGTTACTATTTTTTAATGTAATTAAACAAAGGGTGACCTTATTGCCACAACTAAATTACTTAGGGACACAACCTTTTAAATGTGAAAACTTATTAATAGACAAAATTACCCTTAATCAAAATATTAAATGTAAAAAATATTTTTTGATAGTCCCAATATACTTAATTTATGTAGCATCATTCTTTTTCACTCTAACTCTCACTGCCTCTACTTCTCTGAAAACCTACTTGTATACGTCAAAATCTTTAGTATTCTCATTACAATCTTAATAGATTTCTCTAGGAATCTATTTCTCAGCAATTAAATTTTATTGGGATTGATATGCTGAAATTAATCTTTTAAGTCTGCATAGTAATATTTTTTTTTTTTCAGAGACCCACGAATTAATTCTTATTTTTATAGAAAAAAATGATTTTTTTTTTTAAATTGAACACTTTCCCAAACAGATGACTGAGTTTGATAGAAGAACTTTATCTATTCGGTTACCATACATGATAATGTAAGGGAGCCGCGGTATGAAAATTTCATATTATTTTGACGGTATTTTGATGCCATGCTAAACAAAATTTCGAATAAGATAAATTTTAGTAGAAATTTGGAAATTAAATTTTATTAATTTAGATGAATGACGAATCTTTCAATGTTCATTCAAAATTTTTAACCCACTATAGCATAAGAAAACTTCTTCTTAATCCATGAAAATGAGATGCTAATCTTTTGTCTTAGTGTGTATATATATATATATAGATTCAACTTGTCTATTACAAATTGCATCATCATTTTTTTCTTTATCTTTTCACAAACACCTATTGGAAGTTGATGATCTACCCTTTTGGGGGCGATGATGGTGTTAGGCTGTTGAGCATGGAATTCTCTTGGAAGCTGAAATTGAGAGAACACAAGTATGAGATAAGGATAACCATAGAGACTGGAGAGAGAAAGGGGCAAATTCTTAATAAAATAAAATAATTAATTATAACATTTAATCCTAGTTAAGAATTGGCTAAAGGCAATTTTGTCTATTAATAAATTTTTAAATTTCAGAGGCCGCGCCCCTAAGTAATTTAGCTATGGCCGTAAGGGTACTTTTAAACATATAAGTAAATAATAAATTCAAACTAGTCAGATCGCTAGATGAATTATTATTTTTCATTCGTCTCAATCTAAGACATTATTTTTAGTAATGCCTAGAACAGTCATATTTTTCATAATAACTATCCCATATAAATTTTGGTCACCCTTTACCACGTTTAACATATTCTACCTGCATCAAGTCACATTCATTATTAAGAAAATTTATAATAATTTTATTTTTAATTCTTAAGATAGAATAAGAATTAAAAATAAAAATTATTATAATAAAATAAAAACTATATTCATAATATTTCTTTCCGTTCATAATTTTTTTAATTTAATTTTGATTCATAAAATTGAGAAGAATTAGGAAATAAATTAATAGTAAAAAAGAATTATAATTATATTCATATTAAAATAGAAAAAAATAGATTAAAAATTAAATTAATAGTCTATTTTAAAAATAATTTTTTTATAATAAATTAATAGTCTATTTTAATATTGTAAAATAATAACTAAATTATATCTATAAAATAATAATAACATCATATGAATATTTAATAAAAAGAAAAAGAATCATTAAATGATGTTGTTATATAATATAAATTTATGTATTTGTCTTTACTACAAAATCGTCTTTGCTTTTTTTTAACACAACTTATGTTATCATCCTAAACTTTAATAAAGGAAAAGTTTTGACACGACTCACTATTTTTTATTTTTTTCTATTTCTAAACTTATAACTAAATATATAACATATAATAGTTCACCATTTGTTTTTTGGCCCCCGGGTTCTAAAATAAAAAATCTGAAAACCCATAAATCCTCGCGCCACGGTGTCAGTCAGAGACTCATAGATAGTGAGATTTTAATTAAATTAAGCAACAAAAAAATTGATATAGACTCATGCGAAGCACCATATCGACTTCGTCACGAAAATAAAATCCGTCTTCAAGTTCCAAAACCAACAATGCTGATTGACGAGGAGATTTGCTTTACTATGCTTCTTGGTTGTACTTTCTTCTATTTCAGCTGCTTCCGCTGAAACGGCTTTGTCGAAGTATGAGAATGTGTTTTCCGTTTGTCTGCCTAGAAAATTTTGGAATCATCGATGGAAAATGAGCATCTCTATTTCATTTTGTTAAGTGTATGGATCTGAATTTGGTTTACAAGTAAACTCTGGTAGGTAGAATCTCTCATGGCCTTTTTCCCTATGGTATTCTTTCACTGCCTAGTGGTCTGACAGATTTCTACCCTGCAGGCGAGCTCATCTTTGATCAAGTCAAGGAAACCAACTGATGCTAAATTGGATTATTCTCAATCGCGGTATGTGTGTCTATTGAAAACTAAGACTAACTGCTTCTTGTGGATCCGAAAGTTAATTTTTCAATTTTCATCTATCTACATTTTTTATAAATTATAAATATATTTACAGATATCTTTATGCATTATACATGATTCAAGGAACTTGAAATGAAAAAGTTATAAATATCAATCATATACTGATTTACGTGTATTTAAATTATGGTTGGGAACTGTAACTTTTGAAGTACGGTGAACTGAAGAAAAGAAAGAAGAAAGACATGAAGGAAATTGTAGTGGAATATGTATTTTGGTTATTATTGTCTGTTACTCTATTGGATGTTGCTGTATTAGATATGAAGCGAGATAGAATATGTTACTTTATTAGATTTTTGCTTGTAAATTTTTACAAATGATTTTTATGAACAAGAGAAATAATGTTGTTTCATAAAAGGAAACATGCTTATCTGACTGTAAGTGTACATTTGATTACAATGATGTACTTGATTGAACTGTAGGTTGAGCTTCGCAGGGTGGATGGTCTTGTAAAGGATATAACTCAATGTGCTCCCAATGGTTATTACTTCATTCCAGTATATGACAAGGTACATCTTGCGTGAATTGGCAAATATTTGTATATGGTTAATATTTTCGGACATGGTGTTCTTCAGTGGTAATATTAAATCAATAATTTTTTATTTTGTTTTTATAAGTAATATGAATCAATCATTTATTCCAAAGATGATTACCATTTTTGCAATATTATGATGACTTGATTGAAATATCCATTTTCTATTGCTTCCTTTCCACCCCTCCCTTTTAATTTTGTGGCTAAATGGATAGTAAGTGATTTCAATAGTGAAACCTGTTGAATGTTGGGACTAGGGATACTATTTACTGTTTCTGGACAGCTGGAGTTCAATTTTTCATATTAACCAATTTCAGTAGTAAAACCTTGCTAAATATAACATGGTGCAATGAAGCTGAAAGATTGGGGAAACTTAAAGGGCGATGTGATTGTCATCCTCTCTTTAAAGTTTAAACCCATAATGTGAAAAGTCTTCAAAATTTTCTGTCTTGGTGGGTTTTCTGGAAGGATCTTATTACTAGTGCCAACTGCCAATTTACTCAGGGCTTTCAAATTTGGATGCATTAGTTTACATTAGACATTAGTGAATTTACACGTTTATCATATAATTACGTTTATCATATAATTTTCTTCATATTTTACCTATAAAAAAATTATCCTTCTTTGATGAAAGAATAAATAGTCTGTGGCAATCTTGTATAAATTCTCTTCCCTTTTATATATGACTTATAGTCAGGGACAGTCGTTTCGTTCACATATTATACGAAAATGAAGTAAAATCTAAGAAGCCTTTGTCATCAATAATCTGATAACTTCTGGTAGCAAGTTTATTTATTTTTTAATTTTTTAAATATATTTTAAAACTTCACAGCTTCATAAAAACATTAGCTTGTTTCATGAAAGTAATAAGAAGCAATAGGTTATGATGACAATAACTTGTTTCCTCAAGTTATTTATGATGGATACTCATACAATTGTACATTTGTGCACTCTTCAGTTCTTCTAACTTATTTTTTTTTTCATTACAGGGTTCATTTGTAATTAAAATTAATGGACCAGAAGGATGGTCATGGGACCCCGATAAGGCTTGTTATCACTTTGTTGTTTCTCATGCGTGGTTCACTTATTCTTCTTTTCTAGCATGTGGACTTGTATGCATGGTGCCCTCATTTTCCTTTATCTGATATATTATCATGTAGTGTGAAAAGTATTTCCATAACCCGGGACAAATTCATTTCCTTTAGGTTCCTGTTGTGGTTGATGGTGCTGGTTGCAATGGCAATGAAGATATAAATTTTTGTTTCACAGGGTTTGTCATATACTTCGTGCTATTTTTATGTTCAACTGAATCCAATACTTGTACTTGCTCTGGATTTCAAATTTACCTCTGGATGTTTGTGTTTCTACTTTCTAGATTCACCATATCTGGAAAAGTGAAGGGTGCTGTTGGTGGCGAGAGCTGTTCACTTAAACATGGAGGTCCTTCAAATGTAAAGGTTGAACTTTTGTCTCCTGCTGGTGATCTCGTCTCATCTGTTTTAACTTCAGCAATGGGGTGTTACTTGTTTACCAATGTAGTTCCAGATAGGGAAGTTCCCAATTTACCTTGTCCTGAAAAGATCTCCTTACGGAATTATCATACTTGTAACTTAGAATAATTCACGCTTCTAACATTAATTAAACTTGATTGTTAGTGCTTCAATTTTGTAGATTCCATACATTGCAATTGATTGATGAATTGGTAGACCTTTTTTGAAATGAGATATCAATTAAAAGGCCAAGACTCAAGGGTAACTTCAAGTCTTCAATTGGGATTTGGAAGTAAAATGAGGGAAAGTTGCGAGATCAATTGATCATGTACAATGAAGGGTTATCATGGTAGTGGAATATTGGGAGGATTTAGGTTGAGAAAGCAAAATGTATTGAAGGAATGTACAAAATTCTGTTGGTAGAGGTGGAAGAATGTATGTGTTTGCTAGAGATGTTGTTGAGGATACATCTCTATATTGGCCAAGTCCAGGATGCCAAAAAGGAATTCACATGGCTGATCACAAGTAGTTTTTATTAAGAAATTGGGATGAGGATTTAGTTGACTTGATTTGGAAAAATTCAGCAAAATTGTTTGTATCAATTTAACAATTAACCAAGAAGTCAGCAAAATTGTTCAAAAACTATGGATTCTGTTTCCCAGATGTTAATTTAAAGAATATATTTTTCCTGATTCTGTTCTTCACAGACCTGTTTGAAAATTATGGGGATATAATATAACATAATAATTTCCTTCAATGCAGGAAAATATCATTTGCGTGCTTCACATCCTGATCTGAAAGTTGAAAATAGAGGCTCGACAGAGGTTACAAGCTTTACAATTTTACTCTTCTTTCAATACTTTTTTTTTGCATAATTTTCCATCCTTCAATAATTCAATTTTCTCTCCTTTCGAAGTCCACATTTTTATCTACTATTGTCATGAAGGTTTCACATTCTGAATGCCATTCATTTGCTAATGCATTTATTGCAGGTGGAGTTGGGGTTTGGAAAGGGGGTAGTTGACGATAGTTTCTTTGTCCCTGGATATAACATTAGTGGATTTGTTGTTGCTCGGGTAATATTTGTTATAGACTCAACATCTTTTCAGTTTTCCTTTCTATGAAAAGTTGCTGTGCCCTAGTATATTTAATTCATTTACAGTTGGCAATCTAGGAGACTAGGACCAAAATTAAAATTTGATATTTACCTAATCTGCTTCTTCCATTGATTGTGGTGATCTGTTCAGTATGAATATGTATAGTTTAAAATGAGCAGTGAGCACTACTAGACTTTTTGATTATGTTCTTATCTCCTTCTTTGTTCTTTGTTCTTTTTCTTGTACCCTTTTTTCCAGGGAAATCCAATTCTGGATGTCGATATTTATCTGTATTCTGATGATGTTTCTGAGGAACAATGTCCCCAAGGTTCTGGTACTGCCCCTGGGCAAAGAGAATCTCTTTGTCATGCTGTATCCAATGCTACCGGAATGTTCACCTTGAATCCATTACCTTGTGGTAACTTTATTTTCGGATGCATGTTTACTCTCTTGTTTCTCTATATGAATTGGATGCTTCTTCATTCTACTTGATGAATATTGGAACATGCTATTAATATGTGTAATGGGGAACGTCAAATCCCAAATGCTTATATATCTAAGAGAAAGAATTCTATCTTCTAGAGTTTGGAATCAAAGTATAAGGAAATTGCATGTGTCACTGCATTTATCTTGAACAAACACCAAATCAAAATATAGCAGATATTCTTGATATTATTATTAGCCTAAAGACCGAGAAAGGTGTCTGTGGAAGATCAAGTATATGTACCAATCAACAATATTGTACCCATGCTGTGTACTGAAAGAATTGAGCTTTACGTGACAGATTGCTGAAAATTTATTTAAAAGGGTATAATTTTAGCTCTTCCTTAGTTAGATATGTTACAAGATCATAATTTTACTTGTACAATTCCATCATTGCTTAGTTCACAGTTGCTTACCAGTTTTTCCTTCCATATATAATCCACTACTTTATTTTGTGATTCAAATGATTGTATTCAGCTGCTTTTGAGCTTTTTATGCAATGAAAGTATTCCTCTTCTGCATATTTGCAATTGTAAAACCACAATTTTTTTCTTTGGCCACCTACAGGAAGTTATGAGCTCATCCCTTACTACAATGGTGAAAACACTGTGTGATGTTTCAGCTTCCAAGGTCTCAGTTAACGTCAAGCATCAACATGTAAAAGTTTCCCTGAAGTATAAGGTATATTTTATGGTTTATTTTTGGTCAAAGCTTGCACATTATCACCTGTCAGGCTATTTGCATGTAGTCTTGTTGTCCTTGTTCCTCTGGAATCACTAACTTGAAAGATCGATGTGTCGAAGGAGGATTATGATTACATAAGATTAACTTCTTAGATGAAACAAGTTTGGTTGGTTACAAGTGATCTAGCTTGATTGTGTTGTGTCTGATGTTGTCATTATATGTGCATTTTCTTCTGCACCATCTTTAATTAGTGTTAATTTCTACAGGTCACTGGATTTCTGTTGGGGGCCGCGTAGTTGATGGGAATGAGATGGGAGTAGAGGGTGTAAAAATAATAGTTGATGGTCACGAGAGGTTTATTCCTGACAGCAAGGATATTACAAGCTTGACCAGGTATTAATTTGCAGGTTCTTATTTATACCAATATTTATTAGAAATATACTGTTATTCTCAATTGCTTTCTTCATTTATTCCATTGTTAAATCTGCTCGTTCAGAGATCCTGTGGAGTATTATTGAACTTTTCTTTAGAAAGCATTTTCTATATTTTACATCTTTGTTTGTTTCCCAGTATTGTTTCAACATAGTATAAGGCCAGTTGTGTTACTTGTTGTCTTTACCATTATGGATTTTGGGTATCTTTACCTTAAATATTAAACTTGAGGAAAAGGACATCTGTTGGCGTCTTTGTATTTATTTGCCTCAGCTTCTTTTGTGATGCAGTCTGCTTACTGCAGCTTTGGTAGAGATTATGTGACTTGGCTTATAATGTTGCAGTTCTTGTCTTCTCTAAATATAAGAAACAGTGTTTCTTTGTTTCTGATCCATAAATGACTAGTTAAATTATTCTTTTGTTTTGTTCTGCTTAAAATTATAGAGAATGATCATCTTTCAAAATTAAATTTACATAAGGAGCTCAATTTTTTTATTTTTTATTTTATTTTTATGTCCTGTTGTAAAGTTTAGGAATCACTCAGTGACTTTGACACAATGTCTGACAAATTCCACTAACTTATTTATCTTTAAATTTTTACAGAAATTGCTGTTTTATTAAATGTAGAGCAGTTTAGATCAGTTATATATATGTGTACGTGTTGTGGCCATGCACATACATATATATATATATATATATATATGTATGTATGTATGTATGTATGTATGTATGTATGCATGAATTCATGTATGTTAGATCTTTTTTTCTTTTCTAACTTCTCACATTGTTGAATGCATCAGGTTACCTCAAATTGGTATAAGATAGAGGCCGTGAAGGAACATTAAAAGTTCAAGAGATCAGAAAATTATATGCTAAAATATATCATAGAAAATCTACTGTAGATGTGTTTGATTAAAAGCTAATATCTGTTCTAAAGATAGAGAGTTATGATTAGATCAATGACAAAACCAGAGCATTTTATGTTGATACTTATTTTTAAAATGAATGCCGCTGCTGTCATGTTTCTTCTTTTAAACTTTGTCTACTTGCTCAGGTATTGCCAAATATGGCTTCAGTTGAAGACATTAAAGCCATTTTATATGATCTCTGCGGTATAGTTAGGATGATAACTGCTCGTTTCAAAGCAAAGGTAAATACCAAATATAGGATGCAATTCTTTGGTTACTTCAATCCTCTGTGCTAAGCAAAAGTATTTTTTATCACAAATTGATTGCAGGTAGCTTTGACTCATGGCCCTGAGAATGTGAAACCACAAGTGAAACTGACATATGAAAGTGGAAGCTTCTGCTTTGAGGTATGTTAGTTTGAAGTACAATAAGAAGGCTCTCTTTAGTTGCCTCTAGTGTTTTCTACATTCATACAGATATTGAGTTATCAAAGCTGAAATGTAAAGTTTTTGACTAAGATATTTACTTACAATTTGTGAGCAGACATGTTTTCTAGGGATCGAGTTTCTACTCATAGACGGCCGTACAAGGATGTTAGATTTAGACCTCTAACCGGGAGCTTTCTACTATAACTCACAACTATCCCATGTCAATCATGTGTGGCTATGGTTACAAATATACATTAGTCTCTGGCAGTTGTTATATAGTATGTCAGTTATAATTTTTCAGAATTTAACATCCAGTTCATCTTGGAATGGCATAAGGAAGGAATGTTGATCTTCAGCACCCTGCATACTGGTTAAATGTTTCCCCTGAGTTCTCATTATTTTTAGAACTTCAGATCACAATTATTTATACTATTTTTTTTTACATTCTTTTAGAGTTTGTTTACAGTTTTTTTTTTTACATTTATACTAATATTATTCATAACAGTGATGTTAATTAACTGAATACTGTTTAGATTCCACCAGGTGAATATTGCCTATCTGCCATGGCTGCTACTCCTGAGTGTTCCTGGACTCATGTTTTTGCCATCCTATGTTGATGTTATGGTCTGCAATCCATTGTTGAATGTCAAATTTTCTCAGGTAACTTTCTTTACTTTTAAGCAAAATGGATTATGGTTAACAAAGAAAGTAAAATGGGTTATCCTTCCCATCCCATAGTGTCTATTTTTCATGTTTTCTTTTAATACTCTGTCACATGCATGCCAAGCTCATTAAAAGTTCAAAAAAATCAACCAAGAGTATATCCCCTTGGAATCATGGTCAGCATGAACATTAAGTTGAAGTCCATTTGTCGGTCTTGATGTGAAATTTGTCAAGTGATCTGAAAATGCGGATGGCATAATCATAGATTTTAGTATGCCGGCAGATCTCAATTCCTAGATTTTATTACTTTTCTTTTTCTCCTTTTTTCTGTTCAACGATGACAACTGGCTTTTCAGCTCTTATTTAATGTAATAGAAATATGGATTTTCATTACTGGTGCTACATATTGCAGGCACTAGTCAATATTTTTGGTACTGTAGCCTTCAAGGAGAACTGCGGTCCTTCTGTTTCTGTTACACTTGTGAGACTGGCTGATAAATATAATGAAGAGAGGAAGGCAGTTACTTTGACTGATGAGAGTAGGGAATTTATCTTTCCGGAAGTTTTTCCTGGAAAATACAGGCTAGAGGTATTTCCATTTTTTCATTGACATCATATAAGTTATTAGTAATCCATCTACTCTTTTGTTATGAATGTGGATGACAAATCATTTGTACTTTGTAGTCTACTTCTGTTAGTTCAGACATACTGGTTTCAGTTTCTGAATGCTCTAATTGCTTTCTCGCCACATAATATGTTATATTAGGTCAAGCACAATTCTCCGCAAGCAGTGCCCAAACATAATTGGTGCTGGGAGCAGCGCTTCGTTGATGTAGTTGTTGACGCTGGGGACTTAAAAGGAATTGTGTTTGTTCAAAAAGGCTACCGGGTCAATGTTATCTCCACTCATGATGTTAATGGCTACATAACCAGATGGCTCACCTGTGAATTTGAAGATCAAGGTAGTATGCATTAATTTTATATCCCCTAATTAATTTTCATAGATGCCAGAGAAAATGCAGTGTCAAGTGAAAATTGTTCTGTCCTCTTGTGTAAACTGCAGAAAGGATCCCAGCATGTATGTGTAGAATATCCTGGCGTTCATGAGTTTCATTTTGTTGACTCGTGCATTTTCTTTGGGAGCTCGTCAGTGAAGATTGATACCTCAAATCCACCAGTACGTGGTTTGCTTGGGGTAGCCATCTTGTTTGTTTTCTTTGCTTTGAAAGTTTTCTTCCCTCACTTTGGTTTGTTTCTTGTAACCGATTCATCTGAAATGAGAGAAGTATCTCCTGAAGGGACAGATCAATGTGCAGTCCAGCTCACATAAAGATATTTATGAATTACCTGAAAACATTTTTGTGGATATTCTAAATGCTGGAGGTAGTGTGTCCAATACTGCTGCAGCCACAGTTAATTCTCATGGGAAGGATCTAGAAGGTGGTATTGTCTATGAGTTTTCTCTTTGGGCTAATCTTGGAGAAGAGTTTGCCTTCTTTCCTCGGGACTCAAGGTACTGCTAGCTGGCCACTTGTGTTCTCTATAAAACCATGTCTGTTAGACCTTCACATATTTGTGAGGGTTGGGTTGTGCTCTCTATAAAACTGTGTCAGTCATACATATTACATAGAGTTTACGAGGAGTCACATTGTTCTCTACTTGGAACAAGTTGAAAGCACCATGGGTGCCAGACTCATTCTTTGTTGTGTTGCAGGAATAACGGGGAGAAGAAGATTTTTGTTCTATCCTAGAGAATATCATGTAAGCATCAAAAGACCAGTTCAATTTTTTCTGAGGATATCTTATGAAATTTCTATTAAGAACCCTTTTCTTAGGTATCCGTTACAGATGACAATTGTCAAGCTACTGTTCCTTCATTTTCTGGTAGACCTGGTATATGCATAGAAGGATCAGTTTCACCTCCTACTTCTGGTGTCCATATCAGGATTCTTTCTGCTGGAGACAGCAGCATCACTCCTCGTAAGAGGGGTGAATTATTACTTGAAACTACCACAGGGATGGATGGCTCCTTTGTTGCAGGTCCTCTGTATGATGACATTGCTTGCAGTGTTGAAGCTTCAAAGGTATACATCATTTGTGGAGAAGCAACATGATTTTGAAAATGTGTTGTGCATTGAACTTTAATTGGCTGGTATGAACACATAATTATGACAGATTTTAATGCATCTGATTCTCATCAAAATTGAAAGTTCAATAAGTTATCAACTTATCATGCTTCCAACATTCTTTTGATAGCAAGATTCCTTATTAACAATTATTGCTACTAATCATTTTATCAGCAAGCTGATTGTTGCTTTCTTTTTGAAAGGCTTACTTAGAACATAATATATTATCTGTCCATAAACAAAAGTTCAAACAATTTCTGAGTTTAGGAACTCAATATACTGCATATGCCAAAATCATCTTTTGTAGATTCCTGTGATTGCATTTCATTGTTGTCTTACCTCATTTCTTGTATTCTGTGTAGCCTGGTTACAATTTAAAACTAGTCATTCCTCATTTTTTTACTTGTTAGAAGCTTAGTCAAATTTCTGTATATGTCTACTCAAAAGATGATGCTAAAGAACCCATTCCTTCTGTGCTGTTATCTTTGAGTGGAGACAATGGTTACAGAAACAACTCAATATCTGAGGCTGGTGGAGAGTTCCTGTTTGATAACTTATTTCCAGGGACGTCCTATTTGTGTCCTGTACTCAAGGTACTCCACTGGACACCTGTTTCTGATAATATTGAATGCCAATTTCCTTTCCTTTCCATATCTATATTGATTTGAGATGGTTACATCTGGTTCCCGTACTGCTCATTCATAATCAAGAAATTGCTAAATTTTGACAGAGATTCCCTATAGTGTGGTTCTTGATGAATCAGTCATGCATCCAGCTTCCCTCTACCCTGTAAAAAGGAAAAAGAAGTGCCTTGTCATTAAAAAAAGAAAACTAAAAGGAAGAGAGAAATTTTTAAATGTATTCTGTGGTGAAGATTGCTCCTCCAAGAAGTCTGACTTCTTTGGTACTAGGTTCAATATGAATAAAACAAAAGCCAAGTCATTCACAAAGTTCTAACCCTCAAAATTTGCTACTTCTGAGTTTTTTGTTTTTTACAATATTAGCTAAACTATCAACTGTCTCACTCAAGATAAACCATCTTGTTTTTTCTAGGAGTATGCTTTCTTTCCGTCATCACAGGCACTAGAGCTTGGTTCAGGGGAGTCTAAAGAAATCATTTTGCAGGCAACTCGTGTGGCTTACAGGTTTTATATCAGTTATAATTATACTTCTTTTTATTGTTTATCAATGTTACTTTTTACTGCATACAGGAAGTGGTTAGCTTAGAACTTGAACCTACATGCTTTTTTTACTTGTTGGCCGTGCAATGACTTGAATACTTGTATTTGATAATGATCCAAAAAATGCTTATTGATGAACTGGGGAAACTAAAACTAGTACCTGAATCATGTAAAGGGAAGACTGCTGGTTGTAGAGGTCTCCTACAAGGGCATGATGGCAACTGGATCAGGGGTTTCTGTACTAATATAGGCCTGGATCCAATGTTCTGGTTGAGTGTCTTGTTCTATTTTGTGGTATTCAGTTAGCTTGAATCAGTGTTTCAAGAAAGTTGGACGCTGAGTCTACCGCTGCTGTATTTACTTCTTAATGATGCTCCTCCTTTGCACCCACATTTGAATCTGATTTTGGTTTGCAAGGATTTCTTGGCCAAGGACTGGCAGGTGAAAATCTGTCATGTCTACAGAGAGGGAAACTTTGCTGTGATTGGCTTGCTAATCACAGCATTTCTCTTAGCTGCCTACATCATCTTCTAAGTTCTCCTGATGGACTCCAAAGACTTGTTGACTCTGGATTTGTGGGCTGTTGTAGGCCCATTTTTTCTGTGTTTAGTTAATTTGTTTTTCTGGTTTATCTTTAGTTCTCACAAAAAGAAGAAAAAAAACAGAGCCACCAATCTGTTATTATTTTGTGCATATTTCAGAGTTTTGACCAATAAATTATATGATATTGCTATGGGTTCAGAAATTTATGTTTCTCCCACTGCTATTAATTTATTGAAATTGTACCAACCCGAATTCAGTTTTCGATTTTAATATTTGTTTGTGTGCTAGATACTGAGGTAGTTTGACCTCTTTTACAGTGCAACTGGTATTGTTACTCTGCTGTCTGGTCAACCTAAAGGTGTCTCAGTTGAAGCCCGGGCTGAGTCAAAAGGCTACTATGAGGAAACAGTAACTGATTCATCTGGAAGTTATCATTTGAGAGGACTACTTCCCGATGCAACATTTGTTATTAAAGTTGTGAAAAGGGATGGTCTAGCTAGTGCTAGTATTGAACGTGCATCTCCAGAATCTGTTGCCATCAAGGTTAGTTCTTCCTAGCTATTGTTTTTTCAATGCTTTTGATATGCAAAAACTCTTGTGAAGGAATGTTGGTTGTTCTTGTTGGTTGGATCTGAGGATAGCAAAGGTTTGAATTTTTTAGTATTTGAGCAGCCAGAAATGACCATCATAAGCTGTCACGTTGAAGGAAAGAGAATACATGAACTACATCCACAATTGATGGTGGAAATTAAATCAGCTAGAGACAAAACTAAGGTTCAGTCTGTTTTCCCACTGTCACTTTCTAACTTCTTCCAAGTGAAGGACTTGCCTAAGGGTAGGCACCTTCTGCAGCTTCGATCCAGTCTTCCTTCAAGCAACCTCAAATTTGAGTCTGATACCATTGAGGTGGACTTGGAGAAGAATAGCCAAATCCATGTGGGTCCACTGAGATACAGATTTGAAGAGGACCAGCACAAGCAGGTTAGTTTGTCTATTATTATTCTTATTAGTTATTTAGCGATAGTGTAGTTGTACAGATGGTATTGATTGGAGCTTTTTTGATCCTTAAATATGTATTTGGCGATTTTGCCCATCAGACACGCTAAACTGTTGCTTGTTCTTGATTGGCCTATGTAATGTTGTCAGGATGATTTGTTTTTCTGATTGTTAGGAAAATGAGCAGGTTACAGTCAGATGATTGGCATAAAGTCTATATTTCTGTTTTGTCTTGCAAGTTCCTCTAACTTTTCTAGTGCCCAACAGGATTTGACTCCAGCCCCAGTATTCTCTCTTTTTGTTGGAGTCTCAGCCATTGCGCTTTTCCTTAGTATGCCGAGGTAAGTTAAATGTCCTTCTCATATTAAGGGAACTAAATTCTTCTTGAGTAAATTCCAATTTCCTTATGCTTTCACTGAAGGCTAAAGGATCTCTATCAAGCGACAGTAGATATTTCAACACTACGGATCAATTCCACTTCCAAGAAAGACGTGCGAAGGCCAATTTTCCAAAAGAAGACTTACTAGACACACTTTAGCAAGCAGAGAAGGGATATAGTAATTTAGTGTTGTAGCTAATTCGCTGTTATTTGCAAGTTTGAAGATGAGTTAGCCTGACCTGCAGAGAATTCGTGATTGAAATGGTTGAGTCAGTCTTGATCATGAGAATTCTTGGATGTATGGCGCATTGAAGCTTTTCCCAATTGAGAGGCCCTTTATATACTAGATGAGTGCTTAGCTGTATATTGTAATATTTTGGGGGTAGATTCCTGAGGCTCTGTTTCGGTTTTGAGGGGATATTTATTCTTGCTTACAGGAATGCAATCAGAAATCATAAAGTTCCTTGTCATTAAGCTGATAAATATGTCCAAAACACTTGCTATATTTCATTTTCTACTTCAGTCTAATTCCTTATAAAATAAAAAAATAAAAAAACCCAATGAGGTGCTACGCATTTGGTCGAGCTACTGAATATACTAAGACATATCTATCCCAAACATTTCTGTAAACTGGTGCCATGTTTCATTGATGATGGCAACAGAATTAATGCTACCTTTGTGCGTCTCACTTATAACATGCTTCATGCAACAAAATGCACCTGTGACTTCAATTAGAAACACTTTTAAGCATACCCTCTTCAATTCATTTCCAATACAAAGCACAAAGATCCAAGATCTATCGGGTACTTTTCTCCCACCCAAGTTTCGAAAAGTCCAACAGGCTTATGATTCACGTCTCTGATGATACTATTCACCAGGAAGCCAGAGGAGAGAGAATAAAGAAAAAACACTCCAAATCACGAGGATATTTTTGTAACCTCATATGTCACTCTCGACTCTTACTAAGTTCAAGACTTCAAGTTTTAACTGAATCTTGGCCGTGAACCCACGATAGTAAGGTGGGTCCCAAATACATTTACGCAGCAGAAGTGGTTGGACTTAAAATAACCCTCATCCTAATCGGCCAATAGATCCAACAAATTTAGCTGAACCACTAAACAAAATAATAAAAATAGGTAAAAGAAAGTATCTGAAAAAAAAAAGAAAAAGAATTGAGTGTAACTGTGAAGGCGAATGATTCATTGTCTGAATCAGAAGAGGAAAGGTCCCAACAACTCAGCTGTGTCCGGCAGTAGTAAATCTCTCTCTCTTCTCTCTTATCTGTTAAAGCCTCCGCTTTCTCTCTGAAATATTCGCCATTGCCAAAAATGGCCTACTCAGCTCCATCCAGTCCCTCTTCAACCAAACCCTACCAAAACCACCATTAGCTCCCTCTCCTTCCTTCCCTCTGTCTCTCTTCTCTGGTTAGATAGATACACAATATTTGATTCTTTGGCTAAAAGATAAGTCTTTGAATGGCTTCAACACCTCCACAATGCTCGATCACTGCCACAAAGCCATATCAGAACCATCAATACCCTCAAAACCATCCCCACCAACTAAAAAATCATCGGCATAATCACCACAACAATAATCAATATTGGACCACGAATAAGGTCTCTCTCACCAAACCTTCACCTTCTTCTACACCTCGAAATGCAGCAAAATCCAATACTACCCCGTGTCCGCTCTCCCAAAACCCTAACTTCCCCTCTCTCTGCTCTATCCCTTCCCAAAAATCGGAACTTGCAGCTGACTTCTCCGGCCGCCGCTCGACCCGCTTTGTTTCCAAGATGCACTTCGGCCGCCCCAAAACCACTTTATGCACACGCCACACTTCCATAGCCGAGGAGGTGCTGCAGCAAGCTATCCGATTTGGTAAGGACGATTGGGCTCTTGAAAATGTTTTACTTAGTTTTGAGTCTAAGCTTTGTGGGTCGGATGATTATATATTTTTGCTCCGGGAACTTGGGAATAGAGGTGAGTACTGGAAAGCAATTCGATGTTTCGAATTCGCAGTGATGAGGGAGAAGAGGAAGAATGACCAGGGAAAGTTGGCTAGTGCAATGATAAGTACCCTTGGTAGGTTAGGAAAGGTCGAGCTTGCAAAGAGGGTATTTGAAACGGCGAGGGATGAGGGGTATGGGAACACTGTTTATGGTTATTCAGCGCTAATCAGTGCTTATGGGCGTAGTGGGTACTATGATGAAGCTATAAGGGTCTTCGAGTCCATGAAACAATCAGGTTTGAAGCCAAATTTGGTTACGTATAATGCGGTGATTGATGCATGTGGGAAAGGGGGTGTGGAGTTTAATAGAGTTGTGGAGATTTTTGATGAAATGTTGACTAATGGTGTGCGACCAGATCGAATTACTTATAATTCCCTTCTTGCAGTGTGTAGTAGAGGGGGATTGTGGGAAGCAGCTCGGGATTTGTTTAGTGAGATGGTACATAGAGGGATCGACCAGGATATATTTACCTATAATACACTTTTGGATGCGGTGTGTAAAGGTGGGCAGATGGATTTGGCAGTTGTGATTATGTCCGAGATGCCTGCTAAGAAAATCTTGCCCAATGTGGTGACATATAGTACTATTGTTGATGGTTATGCCAAGGCCGGAAAATTAGAAGAAGCTCTGAATTTGTTTAATGAAATGAAGTTTTTGGCTATTGGTCTTGATAGAGTTTCTTATAACACTTTGCTTTCAATTTTTGCAAAGCTTGGTAGATTTGAGGAAGCTTCAGATGTTTGCAAGGAGATGGAAAGTTGTGGGATAAAGAAGGATGTTGTAACCTATAATGCACTTTTGGGTGGTTATGGGAAGCAGGGAAAGTATGATGAAGTTAGAAGACTGTTTCTAGAGATGAAAGCAGAGAATATGTCGCCTAATTTATTAACTTATTCAACATTGATTGATGTGTACTCAAAAGGTAGTTTGTATTCCGAGGCCTTGGAGGTTTTTAGAGAGTTCAAACGGGCAGGGTTGAAAGCAGATGTTGTTCTTTATAGTGCACTAATTGATTCTCTGTGTAAAAATGGATTAGTGGAGTCTGCTGTGATGCTGCTTGATGAGATGACAAATGAAGGAATTAGGCCTAATGTTGTCACTTACAATTCCATAATTGATGCATTTGGTCGGTCTGCAGCTGCAGAATCTGTGGTGGATAGTTCTATGGCCACTAAGTGTCAAGTTGAATCTCCATCTTCAATTGTTGCTGTGCATTCTGCTCAGAAGGAAGTGGGCTATAAGAACCAAATCATAAGGATGTTTGGGCAGCTTGCTGCTGAGAAAACTCCCCATGGAAAGAAAGATAAGATGCCTAGACAAGAAATTATGGACATTTTGGTGGTGTTTCAGAAAATGCATGAGCTGGAAATTAAGCCAAATGTCATCACATTTTCAGCCATTTTAAATGCCTGCAGGTACATATTATATAAGTCTTTTTATAACTCACCACTTTTATGAACTTGTTTAAAAATTGCTATTGGATAGAGAAATGTTCCCTTCGCATACTGCCAGTAACAAAATTATCATATGACTTAACCTCAAAGAATAGCGGTATTAGGAATTTCATGGACTCTTTGTCTTAGTTGTTTACATTAATATCTTTTGCACGGGTTGTAGAGATCTTATGTATATATACTTTCCAGTACTTTTTCAGTTACTTTTTTAGTTTTTATTTGTCGTCTTACATCTGTCATAATGCTTGATGCATGGACGAGACTTGGGCGTGAAGGTTCAATTTGATCTCAGGTCTATGATAAATTGCATATCTAATATTGTATAATATTTGATGCTAAGCAACCTGGCACCTCTGAAGATGGTCTTACTTACAATAATCATTATAGCCTATCACCAGTCTAGAATTGAATTAAACCAAGCAGATGAAATTCCACCTTTGGTGCCGGGGGAGGGGGGACTATCCCCTGCGCTGAGGTCTGAGGATTATCAATTATGTTTAACTTGTGTCCTAGCCTTCAAATATGTTAAATTATTAAAGCTTTCTTAGTTTTCTGGTTGGGGATATTCAATGTTGTTAGCCATCTGCTGCCTCATGTTAATCTTCTGCTATATCTGGTTAATCTTTAGTTTGAAAAGTTTGGGATATATATATATATATATATGAGTAATTGCAAGTGCATAATTTGACCTATGGATGTAGCCGATGCAATTCATTTGAAGATGCTTCAATGTTATTGGAGGAACTTCGGTTGTTCGATAACCAGGTGTATGGTGTGGCCCATGGTCTTCTTATGGGTTACAGAGATAATATATGGCTTCAGGCCCAATCTCTTTTTGATGAAGTTAAGCAGATGGACTCTTCAACTGCATCAGCTTTTTATAATGCTCTGACTGACATGCTTTGGCACTTTGGTCAGGTAAAATTAAGCTATTGCATTTCTCTCTTTTGGAGTTTTAGTTAATGCTATTCAACCAGTTTCATGTTTCTCAGTTTCTTCCAGCTCAAACTTTAGCTTATTGCAACTTTTCATTTTCTGCTTGTTCTTGTATTAGAAACGAGGGGCACAACTAGTTGTGCTTGAAGGCAGACGTCGAAATGTATGGGAGAGTGTCTGGTCTGAATCTTGCTTGGATTTACATCTTATGTCATCTGGGGCTGCACGTGCAATGGTCCATGCCTGGTTGCTCAACATACGTTCTGTTGTGTTTGAAGGGCGCGAACTACCTAGTTTGTTAAGGTATGCATCTTGTCCTTTTCATATGATTTTTATGATTTTATTACCTCATTCTGAAGGGAGTTTTAAATGCATTATTATGGTCATTGTGGCAGTATTTTGACGGGATGGGGCAAACATAGCAAAGTGGTTGGTGATGGCACTCTCAAGCCTGCTATTGAGGCACTTCTTACTGGCATGGGTGCACCCTTTCGGGTTGCACCGTGTAATTTGGGTAGGTTTGTATCAACGGGACCTGTTGTGACTGCCTGGTTGAAGGAATCCGGCACACTAAAGATACTTGTTCTGCATGATGACAGAACTTATCTTGAAGGTGCAAAATTTGATCAAATCTCAAATTTGCAGATGCTCCCCTTGTAGTTGTTTGTGTCGTTTTTATCTCCTAACCCTTTTAAAATGTTAATACACTGTAGTATAGATGCTTATCCTTCCCTCTTCCCATCTCTCCTCCCCAGACAACGGTTCTCCAGCATTGTAAATGTAAATTATGTATGTTTTATGTGAACCTCTAGTACAGTGTGACGCTATATTTCTATATCCTCAAGTTTCTAGGCTCTTTAAACATCAACAATCTTCATTGTTTCTTTGTTCACAATTACGTGGTACGTGACAATCTTCATTGTTTACATGGCAAATACCAATTTTAATCTTTTTTGTCAGAAAAAAGAAAGAAAAGATAATCGGAAAACTTAATTTTAAGTTCTTCTATTTTTAACTGAGAGAGACATGAAACTGTTAATAAAATTAATCTTGTTAGTCGTTATATTCATATAAAAAATTTAATCCTATTACAAAATACTAAAAGTCAAAATTGCTGGACTGGGCTTCATGTGGTTATTGTGGGCTTTATATGAGAAAGATATAAATCTCCTCCCTGTCCTAATGTAATGGGCTTTTAATAAACATGTCTCACTTCTAGTCTGAGTGATCTCCTCCACCTGTGTTTTCCACCTGTGATTTCCTGTGTGGTTAATGTCAAATAATTATGTGAAAGAGATGCTAGGTGATGAACTTATGACTGGAACATTCCTATTCATTTGGGGCACGTTTTATTCAGTGACTCGTTTGACTTGCTAGGCTCAACATTGGAGAAAATTGATTGAGGCCAGAATTTTGATAAGGGTATAGGCAATAAAAAATGACCTTTTTAAAGTACTTTAATTTCTCCAACTTATTCGAATGTCAGCGGTAGATACTTGAAGCATACTGACACGTATTTTGTTAGCGAAAATGATCTTAGGACACGGCAGCAGCACTGATTTTGGATTGAGTTGTAGTGAAAGTACAGGTAGCATATGCCCGTGGCCATTGAGCTACCCATGTCAACCCTTGTAGAAATTTCGGCAACCATAGTGGGTTTTGCCTGTTTGCCACATTATCAATACCACCTTCAGGATTCTACATTATAAATAGGATTCTTTCTAACGCTTCATAGAGCAAGCATTTAATTGCTAATATTTTAGTATTTGCATTGCTTGTTCACATTGCGAAACCTTGGAAACCTATTCAAAGAAAAATGGCCAAGTTTTTTCAAAATGTTAGAATGCTCGTGTTAGCATCATTGATGGTGATCATTGTAATAGGGATAGTAGAAGGGCGACAAACTCAGCATTGTGGTGGAGGGTTTGGTAGAGGCCAACCTGAAAAAGGTGGTGCAGGAAGAGGAGGTAATGATATTCCAGGTGGTGGT